>OU342972.1:15249500-16547500 GCA_910592155.1 Ypsolopha scabrella | reverse complement strand
GGAGCCGTCAGTGTAAAAAGCCAGTACCTTTCGATTGGAGCTTGGTTCTCCCTGAGAGTGTATGTCGTATCTATGGTCCATTATGTAGGATTTCGGTATCCTGTCCGTTCCTGTGACTGCCTCTGGTACAATCTCTAAAGCTCGTTCCAGGATTCGACAGTGATTTGTTTTTATATTGTTACCTTTCCATTGACCAGTGAACTTCACCCGAAAGGCTGCAACCATCACCTCCTGCTGTATATGCAGATATGGCGGTGTGAGCCCTAGTAGGATGTCCAGTGCTGCGGAGGGTGTTGATCCCATGCATCCGCTGATCAGTGTACATGCCAGTCTTTGGAGTTGCTGTAGTTTGTTCTCGGCTGTAGTTAACTCTGTTCTTGGCCACCACACCAATGCTCCATAAGTTAGTACCGGTCTTACCACTACTGTGTACAGCCATTTGCAGAGTTTGGGTGTAAGTCCCCAGTCCCTGCCCACTGCTCGCCTGCACTGCCATAGTGTGTTCGTTGCCTTCTTTATTATGTGTTCTACCTGCTTACCCCACAGTAACTTGTCGTCAAGCCAGACACCAAGGTATTTTACCTCTTTACTGAGAGCTAGCTGGGTACCAAATAATTTAGGAAGTTTTAGTTGACTTAACTTCTTCTTCTTGGTGAATAGAATAAGTTCAGTCTTCTGTGGATTTACGGATAGGTTATGCTTGCCACACTAGTCCTCGACTTTCCGTAACGCCAACTGCATCTTACTGCACAGCGTTCCTTCGAAAAGTCCTGATATCATGATAACTAAGTCATCTGCATACCCTACCGTGCAAAAACCATCCTTGTTCAGTTCTATGAGGACGTCATTGATAACAGCTACCCAGAGCAGTGGTGACAAGACCCCTCCTTGAGGGCATCCCTTTGTTACCTGGCAGCGTGTCCGCTCTGATGTTTCAATGTATGCAGCGCACTTGCTCAGCATATTGGTGACCCATTTGATAACAAGCTCGAGTACACCATGGTTCTCGAGCCCGTGTACTATGCTGGGGAACGTGGATTTATCAAAAGCTCCTTCTATATCGATGAAGGTTGCAAGGCAGGATTGCTTCGCTTCTATAGCCATTTCTGCTTTGTGTACAACCTGATGTAACGCAGTTTTTGTAGACTTACCTGGTAGGTAGGCATGCTGGTTCTGGTGAGGTGACCGCTCTTTCAGCTGTCCTCCTCTAACGTATCTGTCACAGAGTCTCTCTAGTGTTTTAAGTAGAAATGGTGAGAGACTGATCGGTATGTATGCTTTGGGTTGCGTGTAGTCGTCCTTGTCAGGCTTAGGGAGAAAGACTACTTTAACTTCCCTCCAGGAGACTGGGATATGTTTCCACGCCAAACAGCTCCTGAATATTACAACAAGGTGTTTTACGATGTGTTCTAGAGGCCATTGCAGTAAAGCGGGAAGGATAGCGTCGCCTCCTGGTGATTTGTATGGAATGAATGTGCTTACCGCCCATTTAATTCTTTCCTCCGTAACTATGGATTCCGCTAGCTGCCAGTCCTCTTCCGAGGGGCATGGGGACGGCGAGTCCATCCATACAGAGTTATTGCTTACCTGACAACCCAGGAAGTGGGTTTCCAGTAGCAAAGCATGCTGTTCTTGTTCATTAGCTGTATAGCTGCCATCGGGTTTTTTCAGTGTCCCAAGCTTAGTGTGGTTATTACTCGCTAAGATTTTTCTCAGCCGTGAAGTTTCACTTTGTGTTTGAATGCTGCTGCAAAAATTGTTCCAGCTTTCACTTTGTCTAAATTTAAATTTAAATTAAATTTGTCTCTTTGTTGAATGCTCTGCGTGCTTTCTTGTAGTCGTCCCAGTCATTGTCAAGCTTAGTGTTCATAGCTCTGTTGAAATGGTGTCGCATTTTCTTCCTTAACTTATGAAGTTTCTTGCTCCACCACCCATGTTTTTTCTCGTCAAACTTACCCTTTTCCTTGATTAGTGGGCATGACGATTCGTAACTGTTGATAATGCACTTTGTGATGGCATTAACTTGTGTTTCTATCTCTTCCACAGTGAGTCTCTCGGATCCTGTAGGTTCAGGAAGTGTCTTTATGCCTTTCTCTACAAGTGTGGAGAATTTTGTTTTATTTGTTTTTCTCGGGTTTCTATATTTACGAGGTTCATGTCTTCCTACTTTTAGTACGTACCTTAACCTTTTATGATCAGATCCAGATGTATCCTTGCTCGCAACATGCCATCCGCTGATGTATTCTGTTACTAAGTTTGTTGGTAACGTTAAGTCTATGATTGTTTGACTTCGTCTCGTTACAAAGGTTGGCTCAGAGCCCCTATTTTAGATGTTTAGTTCATGAGATAGAGCAAAGTCAAGGAAGTCCTTACCTCTCGTGTTTGTGTCTGGGCACCCCCAGACTGTGCAGTGGGCGTTTGCGTCACATCCTATGATGAGCTGGGTATTCTGTTGGGCGCAGTGTTCCGCCAGCGTCTCCATTTCAGGTCTTGGGATTTCTAGCTCCCCGTCAAGGTATGCAGATGCCAAGTATAGTTCTTCAAGCTCCCCTCCCAGGCCCGTCCGTAGCTTGATGACTGTGAGGTCATCAGAGCACAAATGGGTTTACGAGAGATGCTTTGTAGAGTGCTGGAACATAAATACACGTTCTAGTTTTTGATTGTAGGGGTGAGGTAAAGATAGTTCCCTTTAGATTTCCATAGCCACTCACCTTTCCCCGAGTTAAGTACTGGGTTGTTTTATTTCACTATCAGTACTTCCTTTTTGTCGGAAAAACATTTTATTTGCGTTTTGATATTATACTTTTCTATGTCTTTTTCAATTTGTCGTTGTACGGAACTACACCAAATTTCACGAGACTCGCTCTCAAACTCCAACCTTGATTGTATTTTATGGTACTTTTTCATAACTCTTTGTTGATAACTGCCACAACGCTGAAATCTCTTCCATGTGTTAAAACTTTCCATTTTTATTTTCTCTTGCTTTCTCCAACAAATTATAAAATGAAAACAAGGTGGCCATGGATGGCCGACCACTCTACATAGGTAACACTAAAAGTTTCCGGAACTGGCCACTTACATAAACAATATTTAAAAATTTATTGCAACATTTGAAATTAGAACTCTTTGGCTGTAGAATGCAGTTTGTTTCATCTGACTGTCTTTTGTTTTTACCTTGTGGCGCCATTTAAAAAATTGTGTGTCTGCATCAACATGGATTTAACTCGGGAAAATTTTCGTAGTATGATTTTCTACGATTTTAAGTGTAATTTGACAGCTCAACAGAGCATCGCTCGGCTTGAAACAGCTTTTGGCAATGAAGCACCATGCAAGACGACTGTTTATAGCTGGTTTGCAGAATTCAAGCGTGGTCGTATCAATCTCAGTGACGAATCTCGCGATGGTCGGCCGTCCACCGCTGTGACCAACAAAAACATCGATGCTGTGCGCCGTATGATTGAAACAGACAGGCATGTGACCTACCATGAAATTCGCGCATCCTTAGAAATAGGCATGAGTCAAATACAATCAATCCTACACAAACATTTGGGTGTGAGAAAGCTGTGCTCGCGGTGGATCCCACACAACTTGACCGAGGCTCAAAAAACGGACCGCGTCACTTGGTGCAGTGCCATGCTTACCAGATTCAACGAAGGTGCGTCAAATTTGGTGTGGGACATAGTAACAGGTGACGAAACATGGATTTATTGCTACGATCCCAAAACAAAGCAGCAATCGAGCGTATGGGTCTTTCAAGATGAGCCGAAACCAACCAAAGTGGCGCGCGTGAAAAGTGCATCTAAGCGGATGATTGCTTCTTTTTTTAATAAAACTGGACACGTGGCTACTGTTGCTTTAGAGAATCGTCGTACCGTGAATAGTGACTGGTACACGACCATTTGTTTACCGGAAGTTATTGACGAACTCCGTAAAAATAACCGTAAACGCCGTATCATCCTGCACCACGACAATGCTAGTTCTCACACGGCCAGACAGACAAACGACTTTTTGAAGACGAAAAATGTAGAACTCATGAGTCATCCTGCATACAGTCCCGACCTGGCACCTTGTGACTTTTTTCTGTTCCCAAAAATTAAGAACCAATTACGCGGTCAACGATTTTCATCACCAGAAGAGGCTGTCGAGGAGTATGAAAAACACGTTTCAGAGGTCACCACAGGGGAGTGGCACAAAAGTTTTCAAAACTGGTTTGATCGAATGAAAAAGTGCATAGACGCCAAGGGAGATTATTTTGAAAAACAATAAATTAATTTTGTACCTTTAATAGTATTTTTTCATATTCATTCCGGAAACTTATAGTGCGTCCCACGTAATAGTAACAAACGTAGGACACATATCTTCTTCTCTATACTATAAAATACAACGTCTGTCTGTCTGTCTGTCTGTTCGTTCGCTTATAACTTGAGAACCAATCAATGGATTTTGATGCAGTTTTCACTGAAAGATAAAGCATTTCTTCGGGAAGGTTTAAAGCTATGTATCATTACGCTATAAAAAAAGCGAGCAGCGCAATGAAAATTTTAGTAAGACATGGAAGGTTCGCCGCCGTAGCACAGTCGATCGTCGTGGGTTCAAACCCTGACTGGTGAAATTTGTTTTCACTTTTTATTTTTTATTCTTTTATTTTATTTTCAGAAAATATATTTCCTTTTGTAAAAAAAATATTAAAGCTGAAATTATATTTTTGACTGAGCAGAGACCAATAACTAAACTATTTTTATTTTCAAGTGCTTAGAAAACGCCATCTCTGGGAAGCTATCCCCTGGATAACGGCTCAGTAAGCTGGCGTTGAAATTGTTTGTAAGCTGGCGTTGAAATTGTTTTTATTTTAAAACACTACCTATATATAGCGCTGCATGTTTCAAAATATCGAATTTGACGCAGTCTGGTTCAAATTAACTCACGTTAGTTTGTCTACACTATTATATAAAGAAGAAATATTTTTTTGTTTGTTTGTTTGCATATAATGGGTAGTACTCGTATCTAGAACTACTGAACTAACTATAAAAATTATTTAAGCACTCAATAAGATTTTTAGTTAATCATGTGGTATGTACTACTTGCGTAGTCGTACGTATGTAGGCTCATCGTCGGGGTTTCAATCATCCCCTGGTAAATGTTTTTTTTAGGACACCTCTCAAGTTTAAGTTTATTTGATCAGTATTGATGAGTATTTTTGTAGAACATGGTGACCAGCATCAAATGAAGGGACTGGGAGGTGGGTACGGGATCTCCTCAACGGATAACAGCAGACCCTTCGAGTTTGGGCTTATTGTATTGGTCTTTATTAGCACTTTGATAAAACATGGTGACCAGGGTCTGATGATGGGACTGGAAGGTAGGTACGGGATCTCCTCAACGGATAACAGCAGACCCTTCGAGTTTGGGCTTATTGTATTGGTCTTTATTAGCACTTTGGTAAAACATGGTGACCAGGGTCTGATGGTGGGACTGGAAGGTAGGTACGGGATATCCTCAAGGGACAACAGCAGACATCTCAAGTTTAGACTTATTCGATTGATATTTATTAGCACTTGGGTAAAACATGGTGACCAGAGTCTGATGATGGGACTGGAAGGTGGGTACGGGATCTCCTCAACGGACAATAGCAGACCCTTCGAGTTTAGGCTTATTTAGTTGGTATTTATTAGCACTTTGGTAAAACATTGTGACCAGGGTCTGCTGATGGGACTGGAAGGTGGTTATGGGATCTCCTCAACGGATAACAGCAGACCCTTAGAGTTTGGGCTTATTCGATTGGTCCTTATTATCACTTTGGTAAAACATGGTGACCATGGTCTGATGATGGGACTGGAAGGTGGATAGGGGTCTCCTCAACGGACAACAGCAGACTCTACGAGTTTGGGCTTATTTTATTGGTCTTTATTAGCACTTTGGTAAAACATGGTGACCAGGGTCTGCTGGTGGGACTGGAAGGTGGGTATGGGTTCTCCTCAACTTATAACAGCAGACCCTTCAAGTTTGGGCTTATTTGATTGGTCTTTATTAGCACTTTGGTAAAACATGGTGACCAGGGTCTGCTGATGGGACTGGAAGGTGGGTACGGGATCTCCTCAACGGACAACAGCGGACCCTTTAAGTTTGGGCTTATTTGATTGTTATTTATTAGCACTTTGGTAAAACATGGTGACCGTTGCATATTGTCGTTAAAAAAATCATTTTGTTTTGTTTTCCTTATTTCCACGAAAATCACTTCGACGCGGGCGGAGCCGCGGGAAAAAGCTAGTAGTTACATATGTTACCCATAAAAGTCAGAGGGCGTATTGGTTTAGTGCAAACAATCCATTAGAAGTCACGGCTAAGAGAAATCAGCCCTTTAATATTTTTACATGTAGCAGCTATATCTTAGACGCATATAGGAGCACATGTCTTATAGAAGAATTAAACAAGACTTTAACAAGAGCAAACAATCATATTAAATGCGTTTATGGGATCACAAGCGTCACTGTGCTAATGAGTTTTAGAACATGCGCTTATAAGACTGCAAGACCTAGTAAGAGTCGTATAAAGTAATCCTCTAAACGTATAAAAAACCAAGTGATAGGATCGAAAGTACTTGTAGCACAAATCATCACATAGGATGCTGTTGTAAGACCAGTGATCTAAGTCAATGCGTCTATTAGATGACTATAAGAGGTTTAGTCTGATAAGTAAATTATTAAACGACTATTTTGCTACGTGGGAGGTGTGTCAGGATCGCAGCAGATAGAAATCTGTAGTCTCTGCCTACCCCTCTGGGAGACAGGTGTGAGTATATGTATGTATGTAAAAAATAATAACCCACTTCAAATATTAAAGCAAACATTCAGTAAAAAGTTTAAAATAATTACATACTACCAAAATAACGCTTTTACCGACTTCTTTCTTCCTGAAACACATCTATTCTCTAGTAAGTCGGCGCATTTGGTTTTTGTGTGGAATGGGGAATGGGCTGACTTCCAGATAACATAGTGTTTGAGGAAGAAAGAAGTCGGAAAAAGCGTTATTTTCTTACCATCGGTTAATATCTATTTATTTTAAACATTTTAGTAAATATCGAATATAACATTTTAAAGTCGGTTATCATTTTTTTGTTAAAAGTTTATTTATTTCACGCTTTTTTGAGAAAAATAAGTAAGCTACCAATAAGCACCCTAATTGCCTCAATCGCAAATAGTGCGCTGTCATCCGTTGAGGAGTTCTATGGTAATGAGGCCGAAGGTAGGTCGATTATAAAATTAATACCCTGGAATCAGCACACTCACTTAAAGTGATTTCCGAAATCTCGCGTTATTTACTGTCATCCGTTTAGGAGTTATGTGGTGATATGGCCAGGATCGAAGGCCAGGTGGATATATCTCAATTTTCAAGGAACACTTTGCAATCATTATCCTGGTACAAAGCGTTTGCCGTAATATTGAGGGATATGCTGTCATTCATTGAGGAGTTCTATCATCAGATCACGACTAAACTAAAATGGGACCTACCCGGAAACAAACACTTCCATACATAAAATAGTTATTTGTGCAACAAGAGAGCAAAGGTAGTTTTTGTTGCGAGTGCCGAGAGCATTGTGAGGGATTCAAAGGCACAAGAAACAAAATTGCCTTGCTCTCACGTGACACATACAACTTTTCACCTCACTGGCGAGAAAATACAAGATGTAAAAAAATACACGCATACTATGTACTCACGCTTGTCTCTGCGAAGGGGAGTAGTCAGAGCTAGAGATTTCTATCTGTTACGAAACTGACACACCCCTTTCGCTTCTTCCACATCCTAATCATACAAGTTCTTCTATTCCGGGTACTTTTGATTTCGTCCCTCTTCGTTTGGTCGGCATGTCCTTCTAGGGCGGCCCGGTAGAGTCACTATACTTGTATTCATTCTTTCATCACTTCTATAAATATAAAATTTCATTAAATTTTTTTTTGTATAACGACTTTCAGACGATAGTTGAGCGTGGTGAAAGTGGTGATGTTCATGACCATAGCCAATGAAAGAGTCAGTCTCAGGCCAAACAAATGAAAAAAAAAACTATCTCGCCACCACAGTTTCCTCTGTGTTCACGATATTCTTAATTTTGCTCACTGATTTTAAGAAACAAAGGCGCGCTTTTTTAGCTAGTGAGGTAAAAACATATTTTCAAATCGGTTAAGATATGGCGGAGATATTTGCCTCAATCGAGTGAATGCCATAATTCTTTGGGGAGTTTCGCTGCCTATCTCTGAAGACCATCATCAGATCACGACCAAACTAAAATGGGAACTGCCTGGAAGTAATCTCTTTCAAAAAAAAATCGAATCGGTTAAGGTATGCCAGAGTTATGGACTAAATTGAGAACCTCCTCCTTTTTTGAAGTCAGTTAAAAAGACGGCCCACTTCTGTAAACAACGTTCAATGTTTTCCATCCATCCATCCATCAGCCCGTGTTCGTCCACTGCTGGATATAGGCCTTTCCCAAATTTTGCCACTCATGTCGGTCCTCCGTCCTCCTCATACAGCCGCCCCCCGCAACGTCCTTCAGGTCGTCGGTCCAGCGGGCATGAGGTCGGCCTACACTACGCTTTGCTGTACGTGGTCTCCATTCTAAAGCCTTTCGGCCCCAACGGCCATCATGACGGCGACAAATATGGCCTGCCCACTGCCATTTCAACTTACTGATTCTGCAGGCTATGTCGGTTACTTTCGATCTCCGACGGATCTCCTTATTCCAGTCTAGTGTTTTAAAGACGTCCTCCAGCGCGGCGGTAAACAGTTTTGGAGAAATAACATCTCCCTGTCTCACGCCGCGCTGAAGATGTATCGGTCTTGTTTGTACACCCTGTACTTGGACGGACATCGTAGCGGAGTCATACAGACATTTCAACAACTCCACGTAACGCCAGTCAACTTGGCAACGCTGCAAGGACTGCAGAACAGACCAAGTTTCAATGTTTTATTATTTATTAAATAGGGTGACTTTAATTTATGCAGCCAAATTCTTACTGAAGACTAAGTGCTCAGTAATAAGGTTCGATGACCCTTTTTGTGAAATCCATAAATTATTATTTTCGTGTTCCTTACAAACGCAAGCCCAACCCCGAGTCAATTACTATGAGATGTCAAGATTTTATTTTGCAAAATTAGCAAAAAGTGTTACCGATCCGTGTAACCAATCACCAGTGATAGGATATTCAAATGCTTTTTGCCCCAAAGTACAATGGACTTTTATGTAGGAAAATAAATACATATTTTATTTTATATTAAACATAAAGCAGGCAACATATTAGATGAAATAAACAACATTAAAATTTTATAAAATTTGATAGGTACTTATATAAATCATGGTGACCAGGGTTTGATGGTAGGACTGAAAGGTTGAAATGAGAACTCTTCACCGAACAACAGCATACATCTCGAGTTGAGACTATTTGATCGGTCTTGATGAGTACTTTTGTAAAAAATTGTTACCAGGGTCTGATGATGGGACTGGAAGGTAAAAATGAGAACTCCTCAACGAACAACAGCAGACCTCTCGTGTTTAGACTACTATTTGAAAGAAAGAAAGAAAGAAAATGGAATTTATTGCCAAACAAAATACATGAAACAACATTAAAACAATAAAAAGGAATTAGACTAACTTAAATACAAATTTTGTTCGACAAAAGGTGGCACGCTCAGCATTTGCTGTCGGAGATTTTTTAAGGATCCCTACAGCGCTGATTTCCAGCGAGCCCCTAAATACTTTGTCATAATAAAATAAATTTAGAACTTAAAAATTTACAGCGGGCCCTCTAGTAAAATTATTTAATTACATTATTATTAAACTATGAAATTAACAGGACTAATCTATAACAATCTCATTATATTATATTTATGTATAAATATATATATAGATACATATATGCAAGGTTTATACATAACAGTAAAGTATGGACGTTTTTCACACTATTTGATATGAATACATATATAAAAAAGAATAATAATAATGTACATGAAATATTGTAGAAATAATTTTAATTACTTAAGAATATTTTTTATGTTTATTTGTTAATTTGTGGGTCCACCTTTGCCAGCATCAAAGGATCAACAATCACTTTTTTTTTCTTTGATATCTATAGGTATATTCAGTCAGTGAGATTTGTTTCTTCAGTAGAATTGATTTGAATTTAAATTTAAAGGAACAGGTAGTCATGTATTTGTGCAATGGTGGTGGTAAGTCATTCCATATCTTTGATGCTGCAAATTTAAACCCTCCCCTAAAGTTTCCAGTCTTGTGTTTCGGAATAGTCATCTTATTTAACTCCTTACTTCTGGTATATTTATCGTGTGTGTCACTAAGCCATTTAAATTTGTCGAACAAGTAAGTAGGTCGTCCAGTATGCACAACTTTATGTACTAGGCCGGCGAAGTGTAACACTCTGCGACCCTCAATTTTCAGTTTTTTTTTTTCGTTAAGGTAAGGTGTTATATGTGCTCGTTTTGGTATTTTGTAACAGAATCTTACGTAGGCATTTTGGACACGTTGTATAGCACGACTTGTTTTTACAAATAACCTTGGACCATAGACAATATCACAATAATTAAAAACTGAAAGGACGAGTGATTCGGTTAGAAGCATTCTGACTTCTTCTTTCAAGAAATCTCGAGTGCCATACAAAACCTTTAGCCTATAAAACGCAGTTCTAATTTTTTGGTTAACATGCTGTTCAAAACGAAGTGTTGGATCCATCACCAACCCAAAGTTTCTCGCGGTCAAGGCTCTCTCTACACTATTATTGTTTATGGTAATTTGTGGTGAGTGCTCCATGATCTGTTCACATTGACGTTTTGTTCCCAGCGTCATGAATTTTGACTTGCCTGGATTCAAGAGCAAAGCGTTCTGCTTGGTCCATTTGAAAATTACATCAAGATCTTCATTTATATTTTGCACCGCTTCTGTAGTAGTTTGATGTCTGAAAGAGTGATACAGTTGAGTGTCGTCTGCGTATAGATGAACTTTGCAGTGTTTAAGGTTAGTTATGAGATCTGATGTGTAAAGGATGAACAGAAAGGGGCTGAGTATAGATCCTTGTGGACAGCCTCAAGTAATTGTCTTGACTTGAGATTGTCTTACATTTCCCTGGTCATCCTGAGTTAGCACGTATTGCTTCCGATCTGTAATAAAAGAGCGAAACCAGTTGCAGGCAGATTCTGAAACCCCATAAAAGGACATTTTAGCCAGAAGTAGTTCAGAACTGAGGCAATCAAAAGCACGTGAGAAGTCTAACAGCACGAGTATGCTACCTTTTCCAGAATCAGACGCTGTCAATATGTCATCGGTTACGTGAGCTAAAGCCGTGGTAGTGCCATGTTGACCACGGAAGCCTGACTGGATAGCAGGGAGGACAGTTTCGTTTTCTAGAAACTTGGTAAATTGAGCGCACACGATCCTCTCCATTACCTTGGATATTACTGGTAGAATGCTAATGGCTCGCAAATCTTTATATTCTTCAACTGTAGAACATTTTTGTAGGGGTTTAATCCTAGCCATTTTCCAAGCATCCGGAAAAATAGACTGAAATAGATCTAATCAATATCTCAGTAATTATGGGTAACGTTATGGGTAGAGTCATGAGAATCATTTGGAGACCTGTTGGCCAAATTTATGGGTTTTATAGAAGTTGAGAAGGTCATCGTCAATGTTGGGATCGCCGGGAACATCCAAAAAAGTCATTCATTTTGTCTGGGTCATTTATATGTTGGGGAATATTTGGGATATTAACGTTACCTAAAATAGAAGTTTTTTTTAAATATTTCCACATAATTCTTGGATCGCCTTTGTTATTATTAACGTAATGCGAGAAGAATGCTTCTTTTTCTCTTTTAATAGCACCAGTTACCATGTTTTTAAGGTCCTTGTAATGCCTCAGATGTGAATCTCTTTTCGTCCTGTGTACACGTTTTAAAGCTTTATTGCGGAGAATCATCATTTGTTTTATGGTTTCTGTTATCCATGGACATGGATTTTCTTTTATTTTGGTTATGCGCAGAGGTGCGTGTTTATTGAAAATTAAAGTAATAAATTCATTAAAATAATTAATCATTTCGTTAATGTATAACTTTGGCATGATATACGTCATTCCATGGTATTTCTAACAGGTCCTTATTAAAGATTTCTTGGTCAATATTTCTTAGCGAACGACACCAAATAAATGAAGGGGCCTGTTTTGGTCTCTTAATTTTGAATTCTCCCAAAACAAGCCCATGGTCACTCAATAAAGGGTTATGATGCACAGATATAGATTTGCACAGGTCAGGTTTGTCAGTTATAATTAAGTCTAACAAAGTTGCAGAGTCTTTTTGAATTCGCGTGGGCTCTTGAACCAACTGGTGTAAATTTTGTTGAGAAAAAAATGAGAGTAATTCAGGAGCCGCGCCTTCATTTGGCTTGAGTAAATCTACGTTGAAATCAGTTAGTACAAATACAAAATCGCAATACCCAAATGTACTTACCGATTCGCTTAGCGCATCGATAGCTGTACCAGGAGATAGACCGGACCCGGGACAGTATGCAGTACCGATGGCTATTCGTCCCACACCGGCCAGAGTTAGCTCTAATCACATCTATTCGAGCAAAGGGGGGGATGCGGCTTGTGCTTGCGGCTTATTTGATCGGTCTTGATGAGCACTTTTGTAAATCATGGTGACCAGGGTCTGATGATGGGACTGGAAGGTAAAAATGAGAACTCCTCAACGAACAACAGCAGACCTCTCGTGTTTAGACTATTTGATCGGTCTTGATGAGCACTTTTGTAAAACATAGTGACCAGAGTCTGATAATGATCTGATGTAGAAGATTAAAATTATTGAATTCCTCAACGAACAACAGGAGACCTCTCGAATTTTGGCTTTCGGTCTTGATGAGTTTTTTTGTAAAATATAGTGGCCAGGGTCTGATTATGGGACGGGAAGGTAGGTACTGAAACTCCCCATCGGAGAACAGCAACTCTCCCGAGTTTCAGCTTGTTTGATCGGTCTTGATGATTTATTTTTTAATACATGGTCACCAGACCCTGGTCACCATGTTTTACAAAATTACTTATCAAGACCAGTCAAATAATACCAAACTTGAGAGATCTGCAGTTGTCCGTTGAGGAGATCTTATGTCCACATTCCAGTCCCATCATCAGACCAGTTCATCAGCAAGATAATATGGTGCTGTTACCAGTCTTACGTAAGTACGCTTAAACAATTACCTCGACATCTAAAAGTAAGTTTATTTTTAATTACAGATAAGATAAAAAAATAAAGTAAAAGCCGCTTCCTTCAGATGTTAGCTTTTCGTTCATAAGTACCAAAAAAGCATCGGATTATCCTTAATATATTCTGCTGATCACTTCCAAGCCTCCAGTATGAGTTTGGCTGCATAAATTAAAGTCAGTTTATAAATATTATAATTTTAACAGCTCTCGCACTAATCCAATAACTCAGCAGCATTATTACCGTATTTTTTATGCAACGGAAAACGTTGACGTGACAAAAACGCCGAGTCCCGCGCAGGCAAAATTTGCTATAATTTGATATATTGATTTAATATCAAAAGTGTAAGGTAACTTCTACTTATTCTAGCACGATTCAATTTAGCTTTAAGGAGGGCTTTATATAGTAATAAAATAAACATTTAAAAAAACTTGCCCGCCCGGGACCCTGCGTTTTCCTTACATAACCCGTCAAAAAATTCAGTATTTGTTCTGCTGAGCCGAAGTTGCTAGAAAATAGTGTCCCTATTACATAAACTGTAATGGTAGCGTTCTATTTACATGTCAAAAACTGTCGGCTCGTCTGTCTATTCAGACCAGTTGGCGAGGATTGTTTGTGTTCGATATTAATGCACAACTATTGGCTAACGAATTTTAGAGCATTTGCTCTCACAACTGTTGTTTTAGTATGCAGCCGGGATTGGATAGGATAAATAAAACACTATACGAAATATTTGTACTTTTCTAGTATTAGGTACATATGAAATTTGCGTTTTATGTGAAAAACTAAACGAAAAAAGAAACTATGAATGTATCGTGTTGTCAATCAAAGTATGTACCATTGCTATCGTCATTTCCGATCGTTCGCACTAGTTCCATTGCCTAGTTCCATGATGGAACTACTGCGAATTTTCCAAAAAATTTATTTGCAGTAGTTCCATTACGCTTCGTTGATTGCTACGAATGGAACTACTGCGAATACCAAAATTAGCCCTATTCGCAGTAGTTCCATTCAAAGATGATTGATATTTTTAACCCTTATTTTCTGAATAATTGACAGATGATTCGTTTTTTATGTAGATTTTTTGACAGATGTCAAAGTGACAGATGATTTATTTTTATGGTTTCAATAGGTTTTACTGAAGAAGTTCTGTTGTGAGAATCAATAAAATCTTTGAAGGCGGTTTTCACTGCCTCATCGGAATTTTATTTTCCGAGCAAAAACTTGTCCAAATTTCGGAATTGAATCTGTTTGAGCAAGGTCCGAAGCGTACGGTGGGTGTCGGAGACATTCCAATCGCAGCTCTACTAATTTAGAGACCGTCACTCGTGCAGTGTGGTCTAGTTTTGTCCTGAAGCAGCAGTGGGCTAGAGCAATCGACCAGCCTTGCTTGTTTAACGGCTATCCTTTCCATCATGGGTTGTTGTTAACAATACACATCTGCCGTAATTTTCTGGTCCGATTATAAGAACCTTTAGTGGATGACACCAAACAAACTGCAGCTTATGTCCAAGTAAAGAATCTCACCAACATAACAGCGAAATTATTTTTAAAATCGGTTTAACAATTCCACAGATCACCTCCTATGTACCAACAATCAAATATTCTCAGTCCCATTACGGACACAAAATAATTCCACGGGCAGTTTTAATCTTAACTTGACACTTATGATCTGTTAAACTCTAGGTTTGGGGTCTACTTAAGCTGGTACAATAATGTTCTGTAATAATGAAATATAAGATTTTTTTTTTCTGTGTAGGTCCGCTGGAAAACGTTTTTGTTTTACATGAGTGAATGAGACAGTCAATCTCTCTGTCAGTCAGTGATTAAAATTGAAAAATTTTAAGACGTGAATATATCAAGCACTGTTAAATTTTCATTCATTATTAAGGATTTAAGGTACCTGTGGGGACCTTAACAAACACGTAAAATTACAACTTCGTAAGTCCAATAGGAAATGAGTTATAGGGAGGGGTTCGGAAGTAGCTCGAAATGGTTCGTGTAATATAATATAAGATACAACTAGCACGCGTTAGCCTTTTCGTTTCAGAACTTGCCCCTGGCCTGGATACACTACTGCGTGTTTAGGTTCGGTAAATATGAAAATACCATTTTTGAAAATCTAAATTTTTATTCAGGCTTGGAAATTTTTCATTTATTCAATTATTTTAACAAAGGGACCCCAGCGTATACTTCTCCCTCGATACCACACTCGTTCTCTCCTCGCAGTATCTTGAAATATCCTTTATCACCCCAGTCATAGTTCCAAGAGTTAGCGACCAACCAGTACTTGACACCATTCTCCACACCCCAACCCAAAATCTTGATAGCATGTCCACCTGACTTTTCGCCTGTGATATGACGGTATACCCCACTTTTATAAGAAAGAAAGTCTTGATATACTTCAAATGAGGCTTCAACTGGTCCGTTATCGTAAATTTCTGACATGATAAGGTGGCCAACGACGATATATTTTTCTTTGCCATAATGCTTGTCATTTTCGTAGCTAACGTTGTAACCATCCACGCACTTCTTTACGCAGTCTGGAGTCACATCATCTTCGTCTTCATGACAGTCGGGTCTTTCATGACGATCCGGTAAAAAATGTTCACATGGTGGTAAAGAATAAGGTCGGCAACCTTCATGTGAACCATAGTTTCCGCCACTTACTAGACCTTCTGTGACCCAGAAATCCCAGGCGTCTTTGGGCCAACCACCGCGACATCCACCGGAAACGCAACTCACGAGGTCTTCTGCTGAGATGTGGACGTGTTGTGTTCCATTGGAGTAGATACAGATACGGTCGGTGATAGCCTCGACTGCTCCGTGAGCCCAGCAGCTGCCACACGAGGCTTGGTCTCGGATCTCACTCAAACTGGGACAGTTTGGCCACTTTTCTCTAGCATCAAAGTTCTCTGGAAGTCCAGCAATGACGTCAGCATCATGTACTTTGACGTTGAAACCGGGGTGATGTTCGGAAGATAGTTTAGTACCTAAAAGATTTTTTATAAAAGATGCCGATGTGTCCTTGTGGAAGTTCCTTCCAGCTTTCCAGAAATTCTGCTTCGCATTGATGAAGCTGATAAACTCGTCAGAAAGAGGATGAAGGACCGAAGCTGCTGTGATACCCAAAAAGCCTAAAATTGACGTTAAATGTAGAGTCATGGCTAGCTCTATAGACTCACGATGAAAACAATTGTTTTGTTAAGTCTTTATATATTTTGAATATTGAACATACAATGTTATTTTACATACTTTAGCAAAAGGTTTCGTACACAATAGAGCAGCTATAGCAACGAACCGCTCCGAATTCAGAAAAGTTATAATTACGTAAATATCATTGGTGAAAAACGGGTTTACCAAGTGTGGATGTGACTTGCATTTCACAGTTCATAGATGGAAACACCTCTGATCCCCCTCGGGTATAACATAAAATTAATAATATAAAATGTATATAGTATTTGGAGCAATAAAATACCATCATATCTGTTACTTCAAATTATCTTTCTAAGGTGACATCATGGAAATACAAAAACGGCGGATGGAGTTTTGCTAACCAAAAACAAAAGCAGCCATAGTACTCGCGTGTACGCACGAGCGAGCCCTGCATGCACACATTCACATCCTAGTAAGTATATTTTCCATTCGTCTTTCTTTGTAATCCAAATGTTTTTGTTGAACTGATTGATACGAGTACCTAATAGTTTTATTCATCCCGAACCCCACCTCGTAACAATATTATACCTATTATTTTTTTTTTATATTATATTTTAATTGTACTGGAGACTTTATAAGTATTTAGAAACATTCTGTGAAAAACGTGAAATAAAATTTTCACTTCTGCTATAATTATGTCTTACTTATTGACTCGGGGTCTTACACAAATATCGGGGCAGAAAAACTACTTTTCATATTTAGTAAAAAGGGTAATTTGGTTGTTTTGTAAACACCGATGTGCCATTTTTGTCTTCTTTTTGAAATAAATAAATCAACTAAGGAATGTGATTTCAATATAAAAAAAAATCGTGCTTTTAAACCGATTTTATAAGCAATTTAGTTTTTACAGGAAATTACGTCATCACATTAGGTTTAATGTGAGATCCTTGCCAAACTTTAGGATGCGTTTAAGAAATGTTTTTTTTTCGTATGGAAATGTGTTGTGATGACGTCAGTGAAGGTAAAATGAAAGACATCACTTTTTTTCATTAAATAAAGGATACGCACGCTTGTTTTAAAATCTGTATTATAAAAAGAATTAAGGAAAGCTATTCCTCGAAACGGTTTTCGAATCGTAATCATTAATGAAAAAAAAAACAGGCCGAATTCTATGGAAAAGTTGTTTGGAGTGCACAGTAGAATATATGGTGTCTATACAGGGAGGTCCAAATAGTGACGTTAAAAATTTTTTCATAGATTCCTCACACCTAAAGTGTATCCGAAAATATGCCATGTATGTTCCGCGATTTTTGGTAGTTTAGAAGTTATGATTTTTTTATGTGTATTTGCGAATTTTGCTACCGCAGCGGCTTAAAAAATCATAACTTTTTTGTGGTAAGATTTTTGTACATATTTTTTTAACATAACTGTCATAAACTACCAAAAATAGCGGAACATACATGGCATATTTTCGGATACACCTAGGTGTGAGGAATCTATCAAAAATTCTTTGACGTCACTATTTGGACCACCCTGTACATACTACTGTGATTGTCCGAAGCGTAGTGTATCTTAAGATGCACTGGTGTATGTAAACATCCACCAAGGTAGCTGTTGAATATCCGTTATTTATTCTTGTCAGGACTATTTCAGTCATACACCCGTTAATGCTGACATCCACCACAGCGACATTCTGACTGCATGGAAGTACAAAATTTTAAAATACAAAATATTTATTTTGTAAAATCCTATCCTACTTCCTACTAATATATTAGGAAAAAAGTTTCATCGCATTTTATATGAAAATTCAAAACATTTTTTACTAAAGTTTATTTACATTTAACTAAAGTATGTAGGTGCCATTTTGTTCGATAACTTTCTGCCATCTTGTAGGTAGGGACATGATCCCATTGCTATAGAAATTCTGGGGCTTCTGATCAAAAAACCGCGACAAGTGGTTTTGGCAATCCTCTCGTGATGTTAACCTGACACTGCCTAAAGAATTCTGAAGAGACCGAAACAAGTGGAAATCTGAAGGTGCAAGATCAGGACTATACGGCGGATGCATTAATACGTCCCAGCCAAACTCTCTTAATTTTTGCTGAGTGGCTAAAGATGTGTGAGGTCTAGCGTTATCATGATGAAAAACCACACCCGTTTTGTTGACTAATTCCGGCCGCTTTCTCTCAACTTCTTGCTTTAATCTCATCAGTTGTTCAAGTTCAGAATCAATGGTCCTGCCTGGCGGTAACATCTCATAATGAATAATGCCCTTCCAATCCCACCATACACACAGCATTACCTTGCTGTGAAATAACCCGGGGTTTGCCAGAGTCTGTGAAGCCTTACCAGCCACGATCTTTTTCGCACGTTCTTGTCGTACGTGATCCACTTTTCATCAGCAGTTATCAGGTTTTTCAAAGATGGTTCGGTTTCATTACGTCGTAATAAAGAATCACAAATGAGTACACGGTTCATTAAGTTTCTTTCAGTGAGCTCATGAGGCACCCAAATATCGAGCTTTTTTGTGTACCCAGCTTTTTTAAAATGCGCCAAAACTGTTTTGTGGTCATTCCCCAGTTTTTCAGCTACATCGTAACTACTGATATGCCGATCTTGCTCCACTTTTTCAAAAATGGCATCCATTTTATCCGTAACAGGGCACCCAGAGCGGGGTGCATCTTTGACACCAAAATTTCCGGATTGAAAACGCTTAAACCAAATTTGCGCTACTCTCACAGACACTCCATAAACATCACAAATTTTTTTCGCGGCTTGCGTTGTATTTTTACCTTTTAAGTAGTAAAATTTTAAAATGTATCGAATTTTTTCATTAGATTCACTCATTTTAACACTAAGAAAAACAAATGAAAATCACACATTTTACCTAATTTAAATTTGGAATTATCTTTTTTAAAATTTAAACTTTTTAATAATACTAAAACCAGCCAGATAAAAATGGTAGAGCCAAAGAGATTTTATTATAAGTTCATACATACTATTTGCGAAAAGAGTTTTTCCCCAACCTTATATATAATATAATATAATACATATAATAATATTATAAATGCGAAAGTTTTTGCGTGGGTGCGTATGTGTATGTTTGTTACTCTTTCACGCTGAAACGGCTGAACGGATTTGGATGAAATTTAGAATGGACATGGAAAAATGCATGGTTCCTGTAGGATAGATCAATATCATTGAAAATTCAGGTGTCTAATTAGCGCGGTAATAATCGTTTGTGGTGAAATAAGACAAGGCTATGTTATCTCATCACACTTCACACTAATATTGTAAATGCGAAAGTTTGTGTGCGTGTGTGTATGTTTGTTATTCTTTCACGCTGAAACGGGTGAACGGATTAGGATAAAATTTAGAATGGATATAGCTTATACCTAAACTTAACACATAGGTTACTTTTTATTCCGGAAAAAAGCATGTCGTTAAACCGAATAACACGCGAGCGGAGCCGCGGGCAAACGCTAGTATATACATAAAGTTTTTACAGATCAAATTTAATATTTACAAAACAATAGAATATGAAAAAATAATAATAATACGGGAAATACATATAAAAATATTTAAGTTGGGCTACTAAAATGTAATAAAATTATACACCTGCATAAAATAAAGAAATACAAGAATAATAAAAAACCGGCCAAGTGCGTGTCGCGCCACGCGCAATGTAGGGATCCGTAGTTGCCCGGTACATATAAGTTGGTCTACTAAATACAGACCGCGCCAAACTTCTGGTCCCATACATTATATGGGGACCAAATTCTAAAAATTTAATTTTGAGACCTTTAAGAGCAAATCTAAATCTTAATTATTACTATTTCATGTTTTTTATGAGACTTTCAGTGCTTTCATAATCTAATGTTTTAAGCCAATCTAAAATTACGGCCATCACTTGGGGAGGGAGGGGTTCGGAAGTAGTTCGAAATGGTTCGTGTAATATATGCCTTTTCTTTTTAGAACTTGGCCCTGGACACACTACTGCGTGTTTAGGTAACCTAAATATGAAAATAGATTTTTTTTAAATCTTGTTTTTTATTCTGGCTTGCAAATTTTTTATTTATTAAATTATTTTAATAAAGGGATCCCAGCCATTACTCCACTCTCGATACCACACTCATTCTCTCCTCGCAGTATCTTGAAATATCCTTTATCACCCCAGTCATAGTTCCAAGAGTTAGCGACCAACCAGTACTTGACACCATTCTCCACACCCCAACCCAAAATCTTGATAGCATGTCCAGCTAAATTTTTGCCTGTAATATGACGGTATACCCCACTTTTATAAGAAAGAAAGTCTTGATATACTTCAAATGTGCCTTCAACTGGTCCGTTACGGTAAATTTCTGACATGATACTCTCTTCGTTATTAACGACGGTATATTTTTCTTTGCCATAATGCTTGTCATTTTCGTAGCTAACGCTGTAACCATCCACGCACTTATGGACGCATTCTGGAGTTTTATCATCTTGGTCATCATGACAGTCGGGTCTTTCATGACGATCCGGCAAAAAATGTTCACATGGTGGTAAAGAATAAGGTCGGCAACCTTCATGCGTACCATAGTTTCCGCCACTTACAAGACCGTTTGTGACCCAGTATTTCCAGGCGTCATAGGGCCAACCACCGTGACATCCATTCGTAACGCAACTCACGAGGTCTTCTACTGAGATGTGGACGTGTTGTGTTCCATTGGAGAAGATGCAGATACGATCGGTGATAGCCTCGACTGCTCCGTGAGCCCAGCAGCTGCCACACGAGGCTTGATCTCGGATCTCACTCAAACTGGGACAGTTTGGCCACTTTTCTCTAGCATCGAATTTTTCTGGAAGTCCAGCAATGACGTCAGCATCATGTACTTTGACGTTGAAACCGGGATGATGTTCGGAAGATAGTTTAGTACCTAAAAGATTTTTTATAAAAGATGCCGGTGTATCCTTGTGGAAGTTCCTTCCAGCTTTCCAGAAATTCTGCTTTGCATTGATGAAGCTGATAAACTCATCAGAAAGAGGATGAAGGACGGAAGCTGCTGTGATACTCAAAAAGCCTAAAATTGACGTTATATGTAGAGTCATGGCTAGCTCTATAGAATCACGATGAAAAGAATTGTTTTGTTAAGTCTTTATATATTGTGAATATTGAACATAGAATGTTATGTTACATACTTTAGCAAAAGGTTTCGTACACAATAGAGCAGCTACGAGTGTAGCAACGAACCGCTCCGAATTCAGCAAAGTTATAATTACGTAAAATCTTCGGTGAAGAACGGGTTTACCAAGTGTGGATGTGACTTGCATTTCACAGTTCATACATGGAAACACCTCTGACACCCCCTCGGGTATAACCTAAAATTAATAATATTAAAATATATATTGTATTCCTCCGATGATGTAGTTGGTGACATATTAAAGGCCAGACATAACACAAGTACAAGAGTGTGGTGAATCGGTAATCGGACCACACGGTTATGGCTGCAAAAACCTCGGGGCCAGATGCTGGTTAGCTTCCTTAAGAGTCAGGGGCTCTGTTTGATGAATTCATCCTTCAAAAAGAAGCCACAAAGGAAGTGGACCTGGTGAAGCCCTGGTGGTAAGACTAAAACCAGCCAAGTGTGTGTCGGGCCACGCGCATTGTAGGGTTCCGTAGTTGCCCAGTACATTTTATAAGTTGGTCTACTAATACAGATCGCGCCAAACTTCTAGTTCCATAGATTTAGAAGAACGGCCCATACATTGTCATGTTTAGAGGGGACCAAAAGTTTGGCGCGACCTTTACTCGTAAACCTGTAAGACCTGTACTCGTAAACCTGTAAAGCCTACTTAGCTGTGATAGGTTTCCTTTTAACTTCATTTATTTATACTACTTCTGTGAAATTTTTCACATATCTATAAACAACCGTTTGCACTTTAAAGCTTAATATTTTGCCAACGGAACCCTAAATCTAAAAATAGTTTTGACACACCCAAAATGTTTTTAAACGACTTATCCAATGATACCCTACACTATAGGATAGACGAGAAAATAAAAAAACATCCCCAATTTACGTGCATGGGAGGTACCATTAAAAAAAAATTTTTTTCTATTTTGTTGACGTGATTAATATATATTATTTCCATGCCAAATTATAGCTTTCTAGTAGTCATAGTCTCTGAGCTAAGCCGTGGACAGACGGACATAGCGAAACTATAAGGGTTCCTTGTACGGTTCCTACGGAACCCTAAAAATGAGAGGCAAATTCGTTTTGACCTGCGCCAACATAACACTCTCGTCATTGAAGACGCGATCCAGCGAAACAAAGGCTCAAAAGATTTTGCCCAGCAGTTAGGAAGGACCAATCTGACGAAGCTGAAGACATTTGACAATAGAACCGATACCTCTAGGCCAGAAATCCTTGCCAAAATCAAGAAATTTTATGGGCTTCTATATTCTTCACACGCTCCTAAGCCAACTGCTTGCGATGAAGACGACAAACGTGCACCTCTAGTCCCCTACTACACCGACGAACTCCCGGATGTCAAAATGGGTGAGATTAATACAAATTCAAATTCAAATTTTTTATTTGCATTATCACATATATAATAAAGATGGCAGGTTTTTTTTTGAGATCTTGTGATACCCCGTAGGGGCACAGCAAAGCAATGACAATGAGGGGAGGACATACATTGTTTAACATTATTAAAGTACAATATTTAAACTTCAGAAAATAAAATAAAAATCACATTTAACTCAATAAACTTAACTTTTGATAGAAATTATGCGTAAAAATAATGATAATCAATCTACTTACACGTACTACTAAGTACTTGCTTATAATTATGTAGACAGCTCAGAACATTAATAAAGCAGACAGATAGTATTTATTTATGGATTGTGGTTATTAAAATTGTTGTAATCATATCATTATCATTTAAGTATTCATTCAATGAATAGTAGCATTTTGTATTTAATAATATTTTCAGTTGTTTTGTAAATGTGGCGTCTTTTGTTTCATTTTTTATTATTTCGGGTAATTGGTTATAGATCTTTATAGACATGGCTAGAGGACCAGATGAGGTAAGTTTAAGTCGGGAAAGGGGTTGTATTAATAGTTTCTTACGAGAGGGGTTTTAAAGAGTATTCTGAGGGTATATCTTCGCGTTTTTTATAGAATTCAGGGTGTTTTCTAACAAATTTACAAATTTCAAGTATGTATGTACATGGAAAAGTGAGAATTTGGTGTTGTATGAAATGCTGTTTATAAGTTTCCGTTTGATTTATATTTACTATAATTCTGAATAACGTTTTTTGAGCTGTGAAGATATTCGTTGCATCCACACTATTTCCCCACAAGAAGATAGCTCTTGAACAGCTAAAAAACCAGGACGGCATCACAACTGAACTCCTGAAAGCTGGAGGTTACCCTATACTCGGACAGCTACAGGACCTCTTTAATGCTGTCATTCGTACAGGTACTACGCCAAAGGAGTAGAGCAGGAGCTTGGTCATTTTGTTCTTCAAAAAAGGGGACAAAATCCTGCTTAAGAACTATAGACCAATTGCGCTCCTGAGCCACACCTACAAGCTGTTCTCAAGAGTTATCACGAATCATCTCGCCCAACGATTCGACAACATTCAACCTCCAGAGCAGGCTGGGTTTCGAAAAGGCTACAGCACCGTGGACCACATTCACACGCTAAGGCAGGTTATGCAGTAAACTAAAGAGTCTAATCAGCCTTTATGTCTAGCGTTTGTGAACTACGAGAAAGCCTTCGACTCCATCGAAACTTGGTCTGTTCTGCAGTCCTTGCAGCGATGCCAAGTTGACTGGCGTTACGTGGAGTTGTTGAAGTGTCTGTATGACTCCGCTACGATGTCCGTCCAAGTACAGGGTGTACAAACAAGACCGATACATCTTGAGCATGGCGTGAGACAGGGAGATGGCATTTCCCAAAAACTGTTCACCTTCGCGCTGGAGGACGTCGTTAAAACACTTGACTGGAATAGATGAGGCATAAAGTAAACAGAGAGTATATTTCACATCTTCGCTTTGCCAATGACATCATGATAATGGCGGAATCGCTGCAGGAACTGGAGGAAATGGTGCGCGGCCTTAGCGATTCTTCGAGACGAGTGAGCCTGCGGATGAATTTGGATAAGACTAAGGTCAAAGTTTTTTTTGTTGCTGTACGTAGCTGCGCAGTCAACATCGTTTCTAAATTATTCTACATAAATAAATTATTTACACTTAGTTAAGAAGCATAAAAGGTTAAAAACCAAGTGTCGGCTATTATGATACGTGTGTGAAAGTGCAGCCACCTAAAATTAGTGCATTTAAATACACATAGTTACACAAAATACGACGGCACCAAACGGCTTCAATAACAGTGTTAATTTAAGTTTTATATAGGATTTATGACGCACAGGAGCACAAACTATATGTACTTTTACTGTTCATCTTATTGTACTTGAAAAAACTGAAACGTAGTGTAAATAATTCCTGAAAAACGCTAGCATAGAAAGTAGCGACATCTAGATCCGCATTTCCGAATTACTTAGTTCAACTCGTAACTGTGTCCGGCGCAGATGAAGTGCGTTAGCTGTGGAAAGTGTGTAGCTTCGGCCACGGTAGTTGTCGACGGCAGCACTGTTGCGCAATGCTCTAGCTGCATGAGTAAGAGGACGAAACCGAAGACACCCCCGCCAACGAAGAAGAATGATGAAGAAGAGAAAAATAAAGGTAAAAATATTTCTCCAATATTACCAAAATCAGACCAGTAAAAAAAAGTATTTAGGAGCTGGTTACAGAGATGCGACTTTTTTGTGAGCAAGTTGTAAAACTCACGGATGAGTTAACCGAATTCAGAGACGATATAAAAATAATTCAAGCCGAAATGCTTGGTTGCAAAAAGCAAGTAGTTGCAATTAAGGAGAAAATTACCAGTTTCGAAAATTGTTTGGACTCATTTGAGAGTAAGGATGAGACACAAAGTCTACGGAAAACTATTGGGGAGTTGACAATGCAACTAAATGATAAGGAGCAGGAAACTTTTACGAACGACATTGAGATTGCAGGAATTCAGGAGCAAACTGGTGAAAACAGTTATAACATAGTTACCATGGTTGCAAGTAAAATTGGAGTTTGCTGGAAGAAGCAGATATAGTGGACGTGTACCACGCGGGACCGCGGCGGCTGGCCGCAGACGCTAGTTCGGGCCCGCACATGCGCCCGTGCCCGCTGGTGCTGCGCGTCACTCGGCGCGCTACCCGGGACCGGCTACTGCAAGCCGTACGTGCGCGACGTTCACTCAACACCGAAGGCATTGTTCCCCTCCCACCAGGAGTGATGGTTAAGCCTAGACATACTATTTATATGAATGAAAGGTTAACCAAAAACAACAGGAGGCTATTCCAGAGGGCTCGAGAGGAGAACAAGAGATGTCAATGGAAATTCGCGTGGACAAGTAATGGTAAAATTCTGGTTAGGCAAGAAGAAGGCAAACCTATCCATCGAATCACTTGTGAAAGTGACCTTGCCATGGTTTTTCCCAAGGTCAATGAAAACAACGATGTCCTGTAATCAAATCAAATCAAATGTATTTATTTCAGATCAAAGATCCATATAAACATGTTAGTAATAAAACAACTTATGCTATTGTTAGTAACTTATGCTAATACATCAATATACAAAATATACAAAGAAGACTCCACGCCCCACTACACATGGACATGCAGGCTAATCCAGTGGCGTAGAATCGGAGAGTCCCACCTGTCTACAAACGTGCTCAGCAAGCTGTTAGAGCTGGAACGCACGCGCTTCAGCAGAGACGCACACCTTTTTCTTACTACGGCATGGAAGCCGTCAGTACCTATATAAGCCTCTGCGAACATGCCAGAAGCGCTACAAAATCGCCTCAGCCCCAACAACACCCTGAACGCGTTGTTATATTGCACGCGCAGGGCATTGTATGCTCCCCGCGTATATCCGGTCCACAGACTACTGGTGTACAAAGACTGGCAGAATGCCTTGAAGAGCATGACTTTCACTTCCTTTGTACACCTAGAAAACCTACGAGCCAACATATTGCAGCGAACACACAACGCCCTGCGCTCCCTTTCAACATCTGCATTGTCGTTTAAATCCGCAGTGACCCAATGACTCAGGTATTTAAACTTGTCCAGATGTTTCAGAGAAGTCCCATTAAGTAGGAGTTCCGGAACGGTGTCATAGCTCTTCTTAACCGCCCTGAACACCATTAACTCACTCTTTGTTTCATTATACCTGAGTCCATGATAGGACTCACATATTCCCAGCAAGTGTCTGAGGGCCCTCATCGAAGGGCTCAACAACACCATATCATCAGCGTAGCTGATATTGTTCATAGCTACCCCGTCTATTGAACAACCGACTTGGGCGTTGCTGAGCTCAACGATGAGCTGGTTTACATACAGGTTGAAGAGTTTAGGTGAGATCAGGCCACCCTGCCTCACTCCACACTCCAACCTGTATGCATCCGACAAGTTATTGCCGGCCCATTTTACATAATTTGACTGATTGCCGTACCAATACTTAAAAATTGACACCACTTCTTTTGGTAGAGTGGTTTCTTTTTCCAGCTTTTCCCAAAGCACTTTATAGGAGACCAGATCAAACGCCTTGGACAAGTCCGGAAAACAGGCATACACCGGTGTCCTCCTGTCAGCGTAGTATCTGACCGTTGTGCTTGGGACATAGGATAGCAGTCTCAGTTGACAGCTTAACCCAAACTGAGCATCGTGTAGCTGTATATGCTCACCCAGGTGCCGGTCAAGCAGACTGTCCAGCATCTTTGCTATGACGGTGGCCAACGATATAGGCTATAGTAAGACAGGTCCGAGGCGTCTCCTGTTTTGTTTATAAGTATCGGTACGACAATCGTCTTCATCATCTCCCCCAGTAGGTAGGAGTGACTAATGCAGAAGTTGAAGAACATAGCCAATACTCTAGGTAGATGTACCCCTGCACACTGGAGATGTTCGATGCTAAGATGGTCATGACCAGGTGATTTGCCCCGTACCATGTTTTTGATCACTGTACTAACTTCTTTAGCGGAAAATCTGACTTTTAGTGGTTGTGACGAGTCCACTACCTCAGCATCATCCATGTGTACAGACGGTCCCAAAGGTGAGTTCACTTAAAAGTGTTCTTTAAATAAGTTAGCACTCCTCCGATGCTTACAGGGTGGCTGGACTTCGGGTTTAATTTACTAGTCACCCTCCAAAAGGAAACGAATTTTTTGGAGGAATATAGTGAGGCAATTTTATTCATTTTAACTTGATCTTGGTGAGTTTGAAGCCATTTTAATTTTGATTAAATAGTATATATTATTTTATTAAAGGCATGCATAATTTAATATATAATTTAATCTATGTACTTCGGTCGGTCTTGTGTGTATATCTTTGTATTGGTTAAAAATATTTTTTTACGGATAATTGGGTTGAACGATACCAATCTGCTTTTACTGAAGGATATTTTTAATTTACTTATGACATTGTTTTATAGAATTGAATTATACCTTTATGGTTATCATTATGGTTAATTAATTGAGAATGGAATTCTCAAATGTGGCATATGTGGACGAATGTTTAAAGCCAAGATTGGTTACCTCAGCCACCTCCGGGCACACCAACGAAGCCCTTCATGCCAGCAGCAGTCGCCGTAGCCATGTCGGCATGGAAATCATCATCATCATCATCATGATTAAGTGATTATGATTGTGATGTATTCTATTAAACTAATGATTTGGAATAAACTGTGCGTCCATATAAGAAATTTATTTGTAAGCACACAGAGTTTCAAGTTGCACAAAGAGCAAGTTTTAAAGCCATTATTATTCAAATATGAGTAAAAAAACACAAAAGCAATATTTCAAGTTAGGTCTACTCAATATAAGATCCATGAATACTGGTCAGGACGGACTTCTGTATTCTATGGAAAAACACAAACCAGATTTACTAGCGCTAAACGAAACGTGGATTAAGGAAGGGCAAGACATCAGTTTGCCTAAAGTTGGCGTTGGCTTCTATGTGCACCGCGGACTGCGCACACGCATATGTGAGCATCCCGTCTCTGACCTGGAGCAGATGTGGTTACAGGTCTGGGTGCGAGGCGCGGGGCGAATAGCCGTCGGCACCGCCCACTGACCCGACGCCACGGAGAATACTCGCGTACCTACCGGCATTGCCATCGATGCCATCAGCGAGACGATAAGCTCCTTCAGTAGCTATGAACACGTATTCCTGTTAACTGATTTCAATGTCGATTTATTAAAACCGAATACATCTCCTGCACCCGAAGTATTATCTTTTTTCAAACACCAAAATCTTACTCAACTTGTTCAGGAACCTACCCGAATAACAGAAAAATCTGCAGCACTCAACGGTGTTTGTATGTACTAGGGGGTATCAAAAAGTAGTGAGAACTCCTTGGTAATACTCCTTGGCAAGAAAAAAAAAATACTGCTAGGCGATTTTCGATTCTCTTTTGTTTTTTTTTTTCTGTAAGTAGTCATTTGTTTGCTTCATGTTGGAACGTGTTCTCGAAAATTGAGAAAAACGAAGTGCGAGCCGTTATTAAATACCTCTGTTTAAAAAATTTAACAACGGAAGAGATTTACTGCGATTTGGAGGCAACATAAGGAGAGTCTGCTCCGCCGTATTTCACTGTCGCAAGGTAGTCTTCTCAATTTCGAGTAGGGAGAACGAGCACTGAAGACGAACATCGTTGCGGTCGTTCATCGATGACGTCAATTACCCAAGAAAATGTTGTGAAAGTCGAGAAAATTTTATTGAGCGATCGAAGAGTTACCATCCGTTACTTAGTTCAAGAAACGGGAATTTTATATGGAAGTATTCAATCCATATTGAAACAATCTTTGAATATGAGAAAAGTCTCCGCAAGATGGGTGCCGAGATTGTTAACCGACAGTCAGAAACAAAATCGACTTGTCATTTCAAAGACATTGTTGGACAAGTTTCATGAAGATTCTGAAAACTTTTTCATTTTGATCCCGAGACAAAACAGCAATCTTCGCAATGGAAACGGCCATCATCACGAACCCCGAAGAAGTTTCGTGCCGGCTGGCAAGGTTATGGCCTCAATATTTTGGGACTCAGAAGAGATTTGTTGATTGATTACCTGGAGCGTGGAACCACTATTACTGGCCAATATTATGCAGCTTTAATTCCCAAGTTGATGAATGTGATAAAAGAGAAAAGGAGAGGGAAACTTTGAAGGGGCGTGCTGTTTCATCATGACAACCCACCAGTGCACAGCTCGGCGGTTGCGATGGCTGCCATTCAGCAAGCTGGCTTCGAATTGGTTGACCAGCACCCCCCTTATTCACTAGATCTGGCGCCTAGCGATTTCCATCTGTTCCCCAAATTGAAAGGATACTTGAGGGGAAACAGGTACGAAGGCGATAATGAGGTGGAGAGTTTCTTGCAGAACCAAAACAAAACTTTTTTTGAAAGGGATAAAGCCTTGGAAAAGCGCTGGACTCGGTGTGTAGAGAGACTCGGAGACTATGTAGAAACAGCAGTGAATGAAACTGGTACATAAAAAGGTAATTAAAAACACGAGTGTCAGTTTAGAAAACGAGCCAAAGGTTTTAATATCTATTTATGTATAGTTTTATACACTACTTTATCTAAACTCTTGCCTAACAAATTTTTTCATAATAATCTTGATAAAATTTGTCGTTAGCTATTATTGATTTTTCTTGTTTCTTGCTTTGGCTTGTTCTTTTTGGCTTGTTCGTAATTTCCGTCGTCGTTAGAATGTCAGGTGGAGTCAAATTATTATCATCACCATCACTGCTGTTGGTAATTTTAGGGCAAAATAATACTTTTGGTTTGACCCATAAAACCACAGTAAATAATAATTTCCACGTAAGCTATGGCGCCAAAATCCAACAGTTCACCACGCATGTGTACGCGTTGCGCGCGCCGGCAGCCATAGACAATGCAGGCCGAAAATAAAATTAAATTGTGACCTCCTTTGTCACGCCGCAATATTATTTAGTACGTGTTAGAGAATATTATATGATAACCTCATTGGTATTTGATATTAAACCTCTGACATGGATGTTTGGGCTAAGTTCTCTTTGCCTTCCTAGTTAGTATCACATGTACCGTAATCTCAGAAAAAGTTTTTTTATAGCATTATGTTGTTCGGAGATCTATACAATAATTTAATTTTTTCATGAAAAATATTTTTCATTATGCCAGTAGTTTTGAGTTCGCAATGAGGATTTAACGATATGAGGTTAGATAAAATAAATTATTAAGTTATCAATAGTCATTTAATTCTATCTCATTCTTACTACTTTTTGATCCCTCCTCGTATGTATGCATGTATGTATGTATGTATCTTTTTTCGACGATAACTCGAGTATCGTTGATCAGAATGTCATGAAATTTGGCAGGCGAGTAAATAAGGCAAAAATAAATTTTAAGTTCAAACATGAGCCAAATCGGTCAAGCGATGTTTATGTTTATATGTTTGGGTTATTTCCTTAAATATAGGACAAAAATACATGTCCACCAGTGTATAATATTTATGTAATCAATTAAATTAACTTTTCATTCACCGAATGTTTCATAAGGATTGATAAAGAAGAAAAAAGACACACGGCTTTACAATCGACCAGCAATAAAAAAGCAATGTTCAGAATTTTACATTTTAACTAAAATTCCAAATATTTGTTTTCATTTACTACACGTGCAACGATAATAAAATGAGTAAATAAATCGCAAAATTTAATGAAGTCGAATTAAATTTAGATATAAACAAATAAAATAACTAAATTACAACAAACTAAAAGAAAGAAACTAAACCCTTTATGTACAATAATCAAAATTCTCTTTTATTAATGACAGTGACGATCAACGAAATATTCATTCTCAACTAGCCTTTTGCCCACGGCTCCCCTCGCGTTTATTTAACCTCTGCCCCGTTTTCGGCATTATTTTATCAACACCCATTATAGCCTATAGAATCACTATTATGATAATAACAAAAAAACTGCATCCATATTAGCTGGAAATTTAATGCAATACCTTTTATGGGAACGGCGCTATGTAAAAAATATACGGATGCTTTGTTTCTGTGTATTTTATGAAGTAAACGGAAAATTGTAATGAATTTTTGGTGTATGCATTTTGACTATATAATCTAGGGTTTTGATTTTTGAAAACACGTTTGGATAAATTTTTCTCGATAGAAATAATTAATTAAATGAGGTCTTCAAACACACTTTTTCTCTTCGTTTGACGGATAGGGATCATGTATATATAGAACTCAAACATATTTTATTAGATGCGTTTTAACATTATGAAGATATTTGATTTTGGAAATTTTGCTAGGTAATTTAGTTTTTTTTATAAAATTTAAAAACTTTCTTTTTTTTGTTTTGCGCTGAATCCGCCCCTCTCGCACTACGCGTTTTTTCGCTTGGAGTGAGAGTGACAAAAATAAAATTTACATAGCCCCATTAAGGGCTCATATTTGACACAGGTGTTCCGTATGTGGTTCCAAGTGGATTTAGCCCGGGAGGTCTCGGCAGGCACTTCCGGGGTGGCAGTTCCTGGGGTGAAAGTTTGATTCAGCCTCGTATACTTTTGAGCTACATGTCTCTAACTGTAATTACTAGGGCAAGTGAGATATCATTTCCGGTTTACTGAAAGATGACGAATATATTTCTGGATCAAAAAAATTATCTTATACTAACAAAAAAAGATATTTGATCAAATCTGTAAAACTTTAGCAATATTTTTTTTATAAACAAGGAAAATATCAGTATTAAAAAATTATATTCCGAAAGCCACAGTTATCTGTATTACAGACGTAACTATTTTTAGGGTTCCGTAGTCCGACAAGGAACCGTTATAGTTTCGCTCTGTCCGTCTGTCCGCGGCTTAGCGCAGAGACTATGAGAAAGCTGTAATTTGGTATGGGTACATATGTCATATCAATTACATGTCATCTGTAATGACAATCATCTGGTTGTGTCTGTTTGAAAGCTGTCCTGTCCTGTTACTCTCCCCCGAATAACTTCGAGGAGAATTGGCGAGTAGATTTAGCTGATTTATAAAATGTTTTTGAGAGATCAACACTGTTGTATCGCATTAGTAATAGTAGGTCATTGATAAAGATAGAGGCCCTGAATTTTATGGGTTTCTCTTTAAAGCATGAAGTGAGTTAAATAAAATACACTGAATAGAAAGTGATCTTCAAGTGAGATAAGGTGAAGGGTTGGCACTTTTTTGGCAGAAGTTGGAATTTTCAGCCGAGATATCTCCGAAAGGCACTAATTCATTTGAAGTTATATGCGCGCTGTAACGCGCAAACCTAATTCTATCCGACTCGCGCACATACAGCACCATTTAGACCGGAAATTCTGGTGCGTGTGTCCTCGCGCTAGTTGGCCGCGTCGGCACCAGAGAGAAATTTGCGCATTCCTACAGTACCTGTTTCTACACTTGAAATAGTCGTCTCCACACCCTTATATGTAACAATTAATAATGACTCTTGTGTCTGAGAGGAAAACTCGTATAAGTTTTGGATATTTTCCATGAATCGGGGTGGCGTTTTCAGCCACGAATGGAGCCAATTGTGTGACAGAGTGCTCTGGGTCTTTTTTGGTTCGAACAAATTTTTATTTTATTTTATTAAGCCAGAAGGTGCCTAAGAGACGAAAATAGTCGCTAATTAATAAGTATTTAGTGGAACTTGTACTCGGAGAATTTTATTTGTGTTAGAATGAAGTTCTATCAAGGAGTCACACCTTACTTAAATATATATATATGACGAATTCAGAGGTATGGGAGCGGTGTCAAGATGCCGATGGTTAGAGTCATGCTTCGTGGTCATTGATACGTTGGTCTCGTAAATAATTGCACAGTCAGATGGTTCACAATGTCTGTATTGATAATTTAATGTTACACACCTTAAACACAACGCGATGCACTATATACCTAAAAGGCGATATCTTGGATATGATGAAATTACAGTAAGAACACAACCAAGAACTGAAGCCTCATACTGGGAACAAACAAGTTTCTTCGCACTCCGTTACTTAGACCACGCACCAAACAAGTCTCGAAAATAAGTGTACCGAAAATTCTCTTTTCCATCGGAAGTCGTTCGTAACTGCCAAAAACCATGTCCAAGCGCGGCAAAACTAAGCGCTTGCGTTTCCACCAATCAAAACGAATAAGTTATACTTAGCAACTTGACCTAACAAATCTTTCAAATCTGATTGGGTGACTCAATCAGTCTAGCCAACTTTACAGCACAAAATAAAATATCACCACAGAAAAACTTGATAAATTCCATAGAGTAACTATTGGCGTATAGCGCCATCTGTTGGCAACGTTAACAAAGTGTAAGTTAAAGAAAGAATAACATTTAATTCGATTCGTAATCTGATTCGTAATTCATTCCAAAACAATCGTTGTCGGCTGGTGGCTCCACATCTCGATTCGACATATCTATGTATATGTAAATATATATAAAAGTCGAGCTAAAAAGCGGCACGCCATACCATCCTTTTCTCGAAGCAGTTCAGGTCATTTTTGACCCCCTATAACTTCGTTGTGGATTAAAGTAGAAGCCTGAATTTTCGGTAACCAAGCAGGCATTGCATAAACACGGTATATTCCAAATTCCATTCAATTTGAATCAGCAGTTTAAGAATAAAAACTAGTCAAAGTTTCTCAATTTTGTCACTTACTCACTGACTGACTGACCAATCATCAAAGCTAGCAGACATAGAAGCTTCAAATTAGGAACACAATTAGTGTTTAGTGTATAAATCAAGGAAAAACTAAAATATTCTGCAATTTCGGTCCATTGCTCTAGATACACCAACTGCATAAATAACTTTGTAATCTGATATAAATATAGTTGTAAGTAGAAGGTATCGGAAAGGAAAAAAGTAGGACTATCTATAGGTATAAAAAGAAATGAAATGTCATCAAAAAAAAAACTTGTAAAAAAAAAACAAGTTTCGCAACTTAGTTCTTCTACCGAAAAAGTTATGAGATCCATGTAAATCCAAGTCGATTAATTTATTCAGTCCCTACTTAAGGGACCTTCTCTCTTAAGTTGTATATACTATAATTAACTAACCTCACAACATCTTATAGTGACCATATCAATTTTAAAAATCTTTTATTGGCAATCGCACTAAATAATCTAATTTAATATAATATGTATTACTTGTGAGATACATTGTGTTTTCATGCGATGGCCCAGTCAATGTTTATATTTAAAATATGAAAGATTTTTAACATTGATATGGTCACTATAAGATGTTGTTAGGTTAGATAATTGTGTTATTTATATTACTCAAGACAGAAGGTCCCTTAAGTAAGGACTGAATAAATTAATCGACATGGATTTACATGGATCTCACAACTTTTTACGGTACATAGGTAACACTAAAAGTTTCCGGAACTGGCCACTTACATAAACAATATTTAAAAATTTATTGCAACATTTGAAAATAGAACTCTTTGGCTGTAGAATGCAGTTTGTTTCATCTGACTGTCTTTTGTTTTTACCTTGTGGCGCCATTTAAAAAATTGTGTGTCTGCATCAACATGGATTTAACTCGGGAAAATTTTCGTAGTATGATTTTCTACGATTTTAAGTGTAATTTGACAGCTCGACAGAGCATCGCTCGGCTTAAAACAGCTTTTGGCAATGAAGCACCATGCAAGACGACTGTTTATAGCTGGTTTGCAGAATTCAAGCGTGGTCGTATCAATCTCAGTGACGAATCTCGCGATGGTCGGCCGTCCACCGCTGTGACCAACAAAAACATCGATGCTGTGCGCCGTATGATTGAAACAGACAGGCATGTGACCTACCATGAAATTCGCGCATCCTTAGAAATAGGCATGAGTCAAATACAATCAATCCTACACAAACATTTGGGTGTGAGAAAGCTGTGCTCGCGGTGGATCCCACACAACTTGACCGAGGCTCAAAAAACGGACCGCGTCACTTGGTGCAGTGCCATGCTTACCAGATTCAACGAAGGTGCGTCAAATTTGGTGTGGGACATAGTAACAGGTGACGAAACATGGATTTATTGCTACGATCCGAAAACAAAGCAGCAATCGAGCGTATGGGTCTTTCAACATGAGCCGAAACCAACCAAAGTGGCGCGCGTGAAAAGTGCATCTAAGCGGATGATTGCTTCTTTTTTTAATAAAACTGGACACGTGGCTACTGTTGCTTTAGAGAATCGTCGTACCGTGAATAGTGACTGGTACACGACCATTTGTTTGCCGGAAGTTATTGACGAACTCCGTAAAAATAACCGTAAACGCCGTATCATCCTGCACCACGACAATGCTAGTTCTCACACGGCCAGACAGACAAACGACTTTTTGAAGACGAAAAATGTAGAACTCATGAGTCATCCTGCATACAGTTCCGACCTGGCACCTTGTGACTTTTTTCTGTTCCCAAAAATTAAGAACCAATTACGCGGTCAACGATTTTCATCACCAGAAGAGGCTGTCGAGGAGTATGAAAAACACGTTTCAGAGGTCACCACAGGGGAGTGGCACAAAAGTTTTCAAAACTGGTTTGATCGAATGAAAAAGTGCATAGACGCCAAGGGAGATTATTTTGAAAAACAATAAATTAATTTTGTACCTTTAATAGTATTTTTTAATATTCATTCCGGAAACTTATAGTGCGCGTAGAAGAACTAAGTTGCGAGACTTGGTTTTCTTACAAGTTTTGTTATTTTTAAGTGTATTCAAAGCACTGCCAAACTTCGAAATACTTCCTTAAGAGTGTTCTTAAGGAACTAGCATTTTGCTGATGGCTATTATACAGGGTATTGATTTAGTCCACAACTGGCGTCACATCAATATTAAATTACATAATGCATAAAAAATACCACCATCGCCTCTAAATGTATGAAGGTAGCTAAAAGTACAATAAGTTAATAGAGTAGACAACATGTACCTGCCTATGTAGGTAGCTATGTGCCGGAAGACTAAGTGTCTTCTGACAATCTGCATTTCCACTAGCTTGCGTTCATTCATATTATTATAGGCGGATGAATCCTCCCTTACCTACACCTACATTTGTGTCCCACACAAATCTGTTACACGTTTATCGACAACAGGACAATCTGGGCCAGGGATGTTAGACGCCAGCTCTGAAATTATGGTATCGGTCTGTCAAAATTATGGTACTTTAGAAAAATATATGGTACGGTTTCTCAAAAACGGTTTCTCACACGATTCAGATAGCGACTGTTTGTTCGTATTATTATCCCGATAATAAAACGAAATTTTTGATTTTATTTCGCACGCCAAGATATGTTGCGTAATAGTTGCATTTCTCTCGCACGTGGTGAACGGCTACGTTCAGTTTGATCATCAAACGTCGCTCGCTCCACATACTATATTTTAAAGTCAATGTTAAACGGGCATCGTCTGACACCTTAGCCACACTCAACGATGAGCGAAGGAAATAGTGAGAGAAGTGGGCAGGGACGTCGTGTGGCTGCGTAAATCTTCCTGCCGCTCGCGCTTCTCCTCGTCATGCCAATCGCTCCCTTTATTGTTGGTTTTTTATGCGCGATTCAAAGGACCAGCAATATGAAGACGAGTAGCCAGCCACATACATCGCGCTGTTGTCCGTCCGCGTCGAGCGCTCTTACGGAAAGCACATGTGGGATTTTTGTATGTCTTCACTTTACAGTTATGCCGCCATCGGCGTCGGCCGATGAATGGTCTTATGAAAAAATACTAAAATCTATTAACCCCGTTAGGTGCTGAACCAGCAATTGGGGACCCCAAAAATAATAAAACTATAAATTGAAACACAAGTCACGATTGTAAATTTGTAACAAAATGCTAGGTGTTAAAACTTACTAACAATGTACGTTGTGTTTGGCGTTTTCGCTATTCGTATTTATTGTAAGGCAAAGTGTATATAATATTGTATTAATTATGTACCAGACGTACGTGCAGTGAAAATAATTTGCTAATTTTGCTATCTACTAAAAGTATAGAGCACTCGCAGCTGCAAGGTCGGCATCCATTTAATAGTATATTATATTTTCTTTGCATTTTGTCGTCGATGTTTACCGCGTGAAGGCGAAAGCTGGAATGCGGCGCATGGTGAGGAGTTGAGGAGTGTGGCGATGAGTGAGGCGAATAGAGCAACAAGTGGCTAGCTAGGGCAATACCGCGGCAGCGTGATGAGCAAAGCAAGGAGCAATGCGAGGGGCATAGTCTGGCTGAGGCAAATAATTAAACTGAACGCAGCCCAGATGTCAACACCATAGAGATAAAATATATATGATAGCACAGGCAGGATGCCTTGCCCATCTTGTGTTGCCTTTTAATTTATTGGAGGCGTGGGTAATCGGGCGAGGAGTTAAAACAACCAAAATGACAATCAAACAATTTGCTCGATTATCTTTTCGTAATAGTTCAATCACAACAATAAGCCCGACACTATGATCAACGAACACTGTTTTATTAATTAGTTGATCGTAGGGACAACCAATGAGTGGTTAATGTGAGCTGAGCTCTACATAATTATTGCGTGTTAGTATTTGTGAGATGAATGTCAGTGATGGGCGAGCATGCATCATGTAATACCTTAAACCGTGATGTCCTTTACAGAGTAGTCAACAAGTGAGGTCGCACGAGGAGGAGCGACGTGTCAGTCTGGCCGTGACGGCACGTCGGTAATCGACATGATTTTTAGAGTTAGTAAGACAAGATATCGGAACGTACCATCTTACTCGCTCTGACGTTATGCAGAACACTCGTGCAATTCGGACCGAGACGACAACTGTCAGTGAGTGAGTGAAAATAAGGGAACGAGGCGGCCATGGTTTCATATCGATTGGAATCGCGCTCGGGCACCACGTGTTCTGGAGAACGTCTGAAGTAATTAATAAAACATTGTTCGTTGATCATAGTGTCGGGCTTATTGTTGTGATTGAGCTATTACGAAAAGATTATAATCGAGCAAATTGTGTGATTGTCATTTTGGTTGTTTTAACTCCTCGCCCGATTACCCACGACTCTAATGGATGAAAAGGCAACACAAGATGGGCAAGGCATCCTGCCTGTGCTTTCATATATATTTTTAATTTATAGTCAACATGACATTGACTATGTACTATATACTATATATTATGCTCTATTCTATGTCTATGGTCAGCATAAAGAGGGCCGTTTCATTCTACGCATTAAAAACAGTGCAGCGAATGTATAGATCATTTTAATTTTACTAAACCTTCCGTTCCATTACACGAAGATTTCTTTGATTAGCCAGGTATGCGAAAATTATGGTCTTTTTGCGTACCATAATGGAAGTTCAATGGTACATGGTACGAACACCTGAATTATGGTACATATACCATAATTATGGTACGTATAACACCACTGATCTGGGCTCATGTTAACAATTTTCAAATACGTTTAAGTAAGTTTTATAAATAATTGGTATTAAATCATGTTTTTGCTCTTACAATTTTGCAAGGCGCTAAGTTTTACCAAATAAAATCGATTGATTATCAGATCTTATACATTCACTGTTTTCTGTTTTCTTTTTTCTTCTTATACACACAATTACCTAACTGGATGTAAATTTCCACTTTCTAGGTCATCTGGAATTGGGTTAGGTTTTTGATCTATGTGTCAGTCAATAATTGGTCATAAAAATGTCAATTTTTGGACGTTAACATACTATATAATAGTGTAGCTCTGTTTATAAAATTATGTTTACTAGTTTATCTAGGGGTCTCAATATATAAACCAAATTTGGTGTGTTTATGTTAAATAGTTTTCGAGTTATGAAGGATTCAAAAGTGGCTCCAAATGGTTCGTGTAATATTACACACGGGTGCTGCTCGCCAGTTTTCTTTTCTTGGCATGAACTTGGCTTAACTAAATTTTGAAGCCTTACATGTTTACGGTAAAGGCAGAAAACTATCTGCTTTAGAGGCTCTAGAAATAAATAAACTAACTCACTTTAATTCAACTGATAATTTAAACCAACAACTTGACATAAATAACTCCCCATTACTGCAATATTTTAAATAGTTTTTAAGTTTATTGACTTTATCAGTTCTCATTCAACAGACATTTTTAAATAGCCTATGTTTATTTTTATTTGTTTTTAATTTAACTATAGTCCTGACATTCTTTATTATTTTAATATTATCCAATTAGATTTGTTCATATTGAGTTTCTGCACTATTCTTGTGACATACAATTTAATTTTTCATGGTTTTCTCTTCTACTATAATGTGTATATTTTTACTTATGACATCCCCATCACCAAACCATCACAATTCCAACTGTGTGTACAACGCTGGTATTACAATACGTTTTCGTAATAATTTGTAAACATCACTTCACAACGTTGTCTCAACTACCTTCCATTGTTTATCGGCCATATTTTATTTGGTATTCCCCTAATCACTTCGATAATATTGTTATTTTATTGCACGTATTTTATTTGTAGATTCTGAAAATGTAATTAAATAATTATTGTAGTTAAGCCCTTGAGAATGCTGAATAGCGAAACCGGTTGGGTATAATATTTAATATAAGTATATTGTGGATAAGTACATGAGTTATAAATAAACATAATAAATATAAGTAATTTTCTGATATTTTTCTCTGTGTACTCTCAATGACCTACCGTTATTTAAGTTTCTACATCCGCTGGAAATGGTTTTGGTTCTTTGGTGAATGAGTCAGTCAGTCTCAGTCTGTCAGTCAGTGATAAAATTGTGATTTTTGGACGTGAATATATCAAGCACTGTTAAATTTTCATTCATTATTTGGGATTTAAGGGTACCTGTGGGGACCTTAACAAACACGTAAAATTACAACTTCGTAAGTCCAATTGGGAGGGGTTCGGAAGTAGCTCGAAATGGTTTGTGTAATATAATATAACATACGAATATCGCGAGCTGGCCTTTTCTTTTTTGAACTTGGTCCTGGACACACTACTACGTGTTTAGGTAACATAAATTAATATGAAAATGCAATTTTTGGAAATCTTGATTTTTATTCTGGCTTGGAATTTTTTCATTTATTAAATTATTTTAATAAAGGGACCCCAGCGTATACTTCATCCTCAATACCGCACTCATGTTCTCCTCGCAGTATCTTGAAATATCCTTTATCACCCCAATCATAGTTCCAAGAGCTAGCGGCCAACCAGTACTTGACACCATTTTCCACACCCCAACCCAAAATCTTGATAGCATGTCCACCTAACGTGTCGCCTGTAATATGACGGTACACCCCACTTTTATAAGAAAGAAAGTCTTGATATACTTCAAATGAGGCTTCAACTGGTCCGTTGTTGTAAATTTCTGACATAATACGGTCTTCGATGTTTACGACGAGATATATTTCTTTGCCATAATGCTTGTCATTTTTGTAGCTAATGTTGTAACCATCCACGCACTTCCATACGCATTTTGGAGTCTTATCATCATGGTCTTTATGACAGTCGGGTCTTTCATGACGATCTGGCAAATTATGTTCGCATGGTGGTAAAGAATAAGGTCGGCAACCTTCATGCGAACCATAGTTTCCGCCACTTACAAGACCTTCTGTGACCCAGAAATCCCAGGCCTCTTTGGGCCAACCACCTTGACATCCCTTCAAAGCGCAACTCACGAGGTCTTCTGCTGAGATGTGGACGTGTTGTGTTCCATTGGAGAAGATACATATACGGTCGGTGATAGCCTCGACTGCTCCGTGAGCCCAGCAGCTACTACATGAGGCTTGGTCTCGGATCTCCCTCAAACTGGGACAGTTTGGCCACATTTCTCTCGTATCAAATTTCTCTGGAAGTCCAGCAATGACGTCAGCATCGTGTACTTTAACGTTGAAACCGGGATGATGTTCGGAAGATAGTTTAGTACCTAAAAGATTTTTTATAAAAGATGCCGATGTGTCCTTGTGGAAGTTCCTTCCCGCTTTCCAGAAATTCTGCTTCGCATTGATCAAGCTGATAAATTCATCAGAAAGAGGATGAAGGACCGAAGCTGCTGTGATACCCAAAAAGCCTAAAATTGACGTTAAATGTAAAGCCATGGCTAGCTCTATAAAACCACAATGAAAATTGGCTTTGTTAAGTATTTATGTATTGTGAATATTGAATATAGAATATCATGTTACATACTTCAACAGAAGGTTTCGTACACAATAGAGCAACTATTTATATCAACGAACCGCTCTGAATTCAAAAAGTTATAATCACGTAAAAATCATCGTGTGGGTTTGATTTGCATTTAACACTTCATAGGTGGAAACACCTCTGACACCCCTTCGGGTACAACATAAAATTAATAGTAAAAAAATGTATATTGTAATTGTTATGGTACGGAGCAACAAAATACTATCATATCTGTTACTTCAAATTATCTTTGATAGATGACATAATGGAAGTACAAAAATGGCGGACGGAATTTCGCCAACCAAAAACCAAAGCACCCATAGTAAGTCGACTCGCGACGCGCACTACCACGCACGAGACCGAATATTGAAAACAAATGAAATGAAATGATGTCGATTATACACATTATACAAGACAATCTGTGAAAAACGTAACATAAAACTTAGACTTCTGCTATACTTATGTCTTACTTACTGACACAAATGTAGGGACATAAACACTACTTTTCATATTTTGTAAAAAGGGTAATTGATTAATGTTTCTATAGAAATGTTGTTTGGAGGGCGTCGTAGAATACGTGGTTTCCTTAATATACGTGGGACGCACTATAAGTTTCCGGAATGAATATGAAAAAATACTATTAAAGGTACAAAATTAATTTATTGTTTTTCAAAATAATCTCCCTTGGCGTCTATGCACTTTTTCATTCGATCAAACCAGTTTTGAAAACTTTTGTGCCACTGCCCTGTGGTGACCTCTGAAACGTGTTTTTCATACTCCTCGACAGCCTCTTCTGGTGATGAAAATCGTTGACCGCGTAATTGGTTCTTAATTTTTGGGAACAGAAAAAAGTCACAAGGTGCCAGGTCGGGACTGTATGCAGGATGACTCATGAGTTCTACATTTTTCGTCTTCAAAAAGTCGTTTGTCTGTCTGGCCGTGTGAGAACTAGCATTGTCGTGGTGCAGGATGATACGGCGTTTACGGTTATTTTTACGGAGTTCGTCAATAACTTCCGGCAAACAAATGGTCGTATACCAGTCACTATTCACGGTACGACGATTCTCTAAAGCAACAGTAGCCACGTGTCCAGTTTTATTAAAAAAAGAAGCAATCATCCGCTTAGATGCACTTTTCACGCGCGCCACTTTGGTTGGTTTCGGCTCATCTTGAAAGACCCATACGCTCGATTGCTGCTTTGTTTTGGGATCGTAGCAATAAATCCATGTTTCGTCACCTGTTACTATGTCCCACACCAAATTTGACGCACCTTCGTTGAATCTGGTAAGCATGGCACTGCACCAAGTGACGCGGTCCGTTTTTTGAGCCTCGGTCAAGTTGTGTGGGATCCACCGCGAGCACAGCTTTCTCACACCCAAATGTTTGTGTAGGATTGATTGTATTTGACTCATGCCTATTTCTAAGGATGCGCGAATTTCATGGTAGGTCACATGCCTGTCTGTTTCAATCATACGGCGCACAGCATCGATGTTTTTGTTGGTCACAGCGGTGGACGGCCGACCATCGCGAGATTCGTCACTGAGATTGATACGACCACGCTTGAATTCTGCAAACCAGCTATAAACAGTCGTCTTGCATGGTGCTTCATTGCCAAAAGCTGTTTCAAGCCGAGCGATGCTCTGTTGAGCTGTCAAATTACACTTAAAATCGTAGAAAATCATACTACGAAAATTTTCCCGAGTTAAATCCATGTTGATGCAGACACACAATTTTTTAAATGGCGCCACAAGGTAAAAACAAAAGACAGTCAGATGAAACAAACTGCATTCTACAGCCAAAGAGTTCTATTTTCAAATGTTGCAATAAATTTTTAAATATTGTTTATGTAAGTGGCCAGTTCCGGAAACTTTTAGTGTTACCTATGTATTATAGAAATATAATAAATCTAAAAATAAAATTCTATAATAATATATATAAGTCAATATCTCCAAAAAATGTCGCTTAAAGCATTTTGCCTTTCACCGATGTTATATGTTAGATACTGTGATTGTTCTAAGCGCATTGTATCATAAGATACATCCACTAAGCTAGCTGTCGAACATCCGTTATTTTTTCTTTTCATAATTATTTTCGGTCATACACCGGTTAATGCTAACATACACCACGACGACTTGGTGAATCTTCATTCTGAGTATAAGGAAGTACAAAAAAGGCGGAAGCAATTTCCATTCCACTTACTTGTATAGGTTTGTCTCTTTCACAGTGGGCAGTTTGGTGCGCCCAACGCATTGGTCAACGTGTACTGATCCCTAATATAATCTTTTCTTTTAGGGCACACTCCTCTTCGAATAATTCAAATCTGTTAACCAGCGCCAACTTTTAGTATGATTCTAAGTAGGATCAAATATCCTAAAATCCCTATCAGAAAAATTGTGTAGTGGGATTTCTTCAACTCAGGACGTTTTCAAAAAATTTATAAAATAATGTGGAAAGAAATAAAATTATATTACAAATTGCAACCGCCTCCTTTTGATGACGTCATCACTTAAAAATCTACAACGCCATTTTGTCTGATGGTGATTTTAGATTATTTTGTTTTTACTTAACATCATACTAAAAAGTACTAGATTCCGGAATGCGAGTGGCGCGGTGGCAACCGGTGGTGGTGGCGTTGTTAAAAGAGATGAGATTATATGACCTCTTCTCTTTTCAAACAAAATCTGCCGTATGCTAACATTCACGTAATTTTAAATTCGCTGAATCTAAGACTCACGGAATCGTCTTGGTTAATGTTAACATTCACGCATGTATGTCCCTGATCTTAATCCCATTGAGCACATGTAGGATGAGGTCAAGAGAAAAGTAAGAAAGCAAAATCCAGATCCTACGTCACTCAGTGGTTTGAAGATTGCGATGACGGTAGAAGAACCGGCTGCAAGCAGTTATTAGGGCTAGGGGGACACGCGAAGTACTAATGTAAATAAATGTGTGATTTTGTAAAAAAAAAATGATTTTATTTTTTATTTTTCGTTCCTTTAATATATTCATGGTTTAATTTAATATATATGTTTGCATTCATCACTTTAACAAAACCGGTCAAGTGCGAGTCAGACTCGCATACCTAGGGTTCCGTAATTCGACAGTTTTGGGAAGAGTGAGGAAGAAGGTATTTAAAATCTTGCCAATAACTGTTTATGATAACTAAAAAAAAAGAATCGATTGTACCACAAAAGCGAGACTCAAATATTTTATGCCGCACTCGAAATAAAACCATGGATGAAAAATTTAGTTTTGTCATTTGTTCATAGTGAATTTCTCACCCGGTATATTTTTCCTGTAATCTTTACGTAATCCCAAATTACCATGATTTTTTTCATATTTTTCGGTTCATTAGTTTCGCAAAATGGGGGCAAACATGCATTTTTTGTGATTTTACACGAAGATTTTTCGAAATCGGTGCCATTAAATATGGTAAAAGTATATACTTTACTATCAACTCTTTAATATCTACAATTCGATACCCATATATGTATATTATTTTCTTAAATATTTATTTTCCTATTTTTATATTCATTCATTCATTCATATTCTTTATTGCACACAGTTATTAAGATATACAAGTAGTCCTAAATTAAATGTGCTATAGGCGAGCTTATCTCTGAAAGAGATTTCTAACAACAAAACCTAGGTGCTATGGACATGTTGGTAAAAAAGTGCATAGTCCTATGTGCACACATAAAGAAAAATACATAAATGATTTAAAAAAAGGAAAACAAATTTGGAAACAATATCGACTTAAAACTAGCCTTAACATACTCGCTAAATAAATAAGTATAATATATATTACATAATAATAAAAGTAATATATACAAATATATAATACACATACTTAAATAATGTGTATATAAATGGACATATACCTACATAAACGTACTTACATATTATGTTTTAAATAAGAACATAAACATATTTACATAAATACTGTATATATAAATCGGCATATCCAAATATAAATATATATTTACGAGATAAAAATATTCATAAATAGTGCTCTTTGAGTTTCTTCTTAAATAAGCTGATCGTTTGACAATCGCGAATCGTGTGCGGTAGCGAGTTCCAGAGTTTGATGGATGTCACCGTAAACGAATTCCCAAAAGCACCCGTGTTGTGACATGGAGTTTTTAAAGGAGATACTGTGTGTGGTCTGTTCTGTTTGTCTTTGGAAAAAAGGGAGTCAAAGCATTCACGAAAATATGGGGGGGTAGAAGGACTCCTAAGGATGTTATAGAGTCTGCACAGAATGTGGAAATTTCGTCGCTGACGAATAGAAAGCCATTTCAGCTTTTCCCTGTAATGAGACACGTGATCAAACTTACGCAATCACGCAGGCTTATATTTCTCGTTTGTTATTCATTTTTTTGAAATCGCTGTAGTTTTCCTTTAATTGGCCAGTAATCATAATTTTTTTTTGGTCCGCCAGTTTCTGGAATAAGGGGGGGGGAGACATACATTTTTTGTGGTTTTTCAAAATTTCTCAAAATCGGTGCTAGTAAATATAGTAAAAGTACATATGTTTATAATCAACTCTTTAATATCTACAATTTGATACCCATATTGTATTTTAAGGATATTTATTTTATTTTTCTTACTTTGTATGGGAAATATTTTGAACAATTTAAAATTGTTCAATTTTGTTTTACTCCATATTGTGCAGGCAAGTGAATGCAATTTTTTAGCAAACAAGTCTTTATCTTTAACGGACGGACGGACAGCGGAGTCTCACCATAAAGGTTATTTTACCTTTCAGGTACTACGGAACCCTAAAAATACAGCCTGTTCATCAAAACCTTTTAAACAAAAGTACATTCAATCAAAAGGGGAGGCCTATTCCTTAAAAATTATATACATATTTACATTATGTTTACGTTTTTATGATTGGGTTATTTATTTCCTTGAATATAGGACAAAGATACGAGTACATGAGTCGATTTTTTTGTCCACCAGGGTATATAACTATATCAATTAAATTAACTTTTCTTTCAGCAGATATTCCAAAGGGATTGATAAGGAAGAAAAAAACACTTAGGTATACTCGTTTACAGCTTTACAATCAATCAGCAATAAAAAATAAACAATGTTTTTAATACAATGTAACAAAAATTCCAAATATCTGTTTTAATTTACTACACGTGGAACGATAATAAAATAATTAAATAAATCGGAAAAAAGATAATGTAGTCGTAAGTCGAAATAAAATTTAAACATGAAGAAATAAAATGACTATTGACACGATCCTACCCGCACAGAGAGCTAAGTGCGAGTTGTCTATCGAATAACTTTACTACAGCGTGATCGAGTTAAGCCGGGTTTCCAGCGCGTGTTTTGTCCTACACACTAAACAAAAACTTAAAGTAAAAACTAAAAAAATGGTTAAGTTATTCAATAGGCAACTCGCACTTAGCTCTCTGATGTGGGTTTGATGACGGGTGACCATGCAGTAAAACGTGACGCTCGTAGGTACTGGTGTTAGTTGATGTTTGTCAATAACATCAGCGGTGCAACACGCTGCCCCGGGATAGTGATTAACTCACTGACCTCTATAAGGTCAGTGGATTAACTTGAATTCATACTTGAGTTTAAGTTACAGAGAACCTCTTTTCAATAAACTTGAAGTTGATATTGACTAACCTTTATGAAGTACTAGCTTTTGCCCGCGGCTCCGCCCGCGTGTTATTGGGTTTAAGGACATGCTTTTTTCCGGGATAAAAAGTAACCTATGTGTTAATTTGGGGTATAAGCTATATCCATTCTAAATTTCATCCAAATCCGTCCAGCCGTTTCAGCGTGAAAGAGTAACAAACACACACACACACACACACACACACATACACACATACACACACACACACACACATACACACACAAACACACACACGCACAAACTTTCGCATTTATAATATTAGTAGGATGAGTATAAGAGTTTCACCAAATCGTGTATCTTTCAAATATTGTTTTTACTTTGCTAAAGATTTTATGAAAATATTGGAATATGATGAAAAGGTGCGATAGTACGAAAACTGCTAAGAAATCTGTTATCTCGTAAATTATTTCACTAGTTATACATTATTTTTAACAAACCACTTGTACTCAGTATATGCTTTATGCCTTATCGGCTTTGCTATTCAGCATGCTCAAGGACTTTTAATTATAATTCATAACAATAATGTCATGAAAGTGACCGACATAGCCCGAGGTACAAAAAAAATGTTTTTTGAAAGAGTCTACACTGTCAAGTTTGATTTCTTGCATACTAAAAATCAAGTTCGACATCAAAAGACACTCTTTTTGTGCCTCGTTCTAAGGCCCCTGCAGAATCAGTAAGTTGAAGTGGCAGTGGGCAGGCCATATTTGTCGCCGACATCATGGCCGTTGGAGCCAAAAGACGTTAGTATGGAGACCACGTATAGCAAACCGTAGCGTAGGCTGACATCGTGCCCGCTGGACTGACGACCTGAAGGAACTTGTGGGTGGCTGCTGGATGAAGAAGATGAAGGACGCAAAGAGTGGCGAAATATGGAAAAGGCTATTTATGTCTAGCAGTGAACGAATCCAGGTTGATGGATAGCTAAAAATAATACTTATACTAATATAGAATTATTAATTAGATAAATTGAACGTGCAACCGATGACAACAAGAAACGGGATGGTAAGAGGAATTCCAAACAAAAATATTATTTTACCATTTGATGTCTACAAATAAGTGCTACGTTTTTGTTCTTTGCTTTCTTTTATCTTAAGAGATTTTTAGTTAAACTAACATTAATGTATTTGTTTTACTACAAATAGCTTGTATTTCCATATGAATTACCAAAAACTAAAAAATATGTATAGAATATGCGATATATTTCGACTCCTTCAAGAGTCGTCTTCAGTTGAAGGGAAAATTTGATTAAATTTGGAACAAAAAAAAAATAGGTCAAAAATACAATTGAAATTATAAAAAAATTTTTGATCTCTCTTGGAAATTTCACGTTTATTAAACATTCAATTATTTTAATACAGGTATCGCAGAAACTACATTACTCTCGATACCACACTCATCCTCTCCTCGCAGTATCTTGAAATATCCTTTATCACCCCAGTCATAGTTCCAAGAGTTAGCGGCCAACCAGTACTTGACACCATTCTCCACACCCCAACCCAAAATCTTGACAGCATGTCCATCTAACCTTTCGCCTGTAATATGCACCCCACTTTTGTAAGATAAAAAGTCTTTATAAACTGTGAAACTGGCTTCAACTGGTCCATTCAAATAAATGTCTGCCATGGTATTTCCATGGTTATCATTTTTAATGTAATATCCCACTTTGCCAAAATGCTTGTCATTTTTGTAGCTAATTTTGTAACCATCCACGCACTTCTGTACGCATTCTGGAGTTTTATCATTTTCGTCGTCATGACAGTCGGGTCTTTCATGACGATCCGGCAAAAAATATTCACATGGTGGTAAAGACCTTCATTCGAACCATAGTTGCCACCACTTACTAGACCTTCATTGATCCAGAAACCCCAGGCTTCCTCGAGACGACCACCGCCACATCCTTTCGCAGCGCAACTCACGAGGTCTTCTGCTGAGATATGGACGTGTTGTGTTCCGTTGGAGAAGATGCAGATACGATCGGTAATAGCCTCGACTGCTCCGTGAGCCCAGCAGCTGCCACACGAAGCTTGATCTCAGATCTCACTCAAACTGGGACAGTTTGGCCACTTTTCTCTCGCATCGAATTTCTCTGGAAGTTCGGCAATTACGTCAGCATCATGTGTTTTGACACTGAAACCGGGGTAATGTTCCGAAGATAGTTCAGTACCTGCAATATTTTTGATAAAAGATTCCGGTGTATCCTTGTGGAAGTTTCTGCCAGCTTTCCAGAAATTTTGCTTCGTATTGATAAAATTGATAAACTCATCAGAAAGAGGATGAAGGGCCAAAGCTACTGTGATACCTAAAAAGCCTAGACTTGACGTTAAATGTAGAGTCATGGCTAGCTCTACAAAATGACAATGAAAAAAGTTGCTGCTTTGTTTGGTCTTTTAATAATATGAATACCTACATGTTACATACCTTAGCAAAAGGCTTCGTACATAATAGAGTAGCAATTGCAACGGAGCGCTCCGAATATAATAAAATTATAATAATTATCGCCAAGTCTACCATACATGAATTGTGGAAATAAGCGAATTCATTATATAATCTGTAACTTGTAAACTTCAATGAGAGTTTTACGCCATAGTGGATATCCTGCCATTCATCAGCTTCTTGACGGTCCTCCTGGAAGAAATACCCATACTACTTCTCACCAGTGATGCCGCTGCCCGTCACCAGTCTGTTTTACATATGGATGGCGGCATGGTGGGCCATCTGGTTGTGCGTGTTTGAAAGCTGTACTGTTACTCTGCCCCGAATAACTTCGAGGAGAATGGGCGAGTAGATTTAGGGGATTTATAAAATGTTTTCGAGAGATCAACACTGTTGTATTGCATTAGTAAGAGTAGGTCATTCATTAAGATAGGGGCCCTGAATTTTATGGGTTTCTAAGAAAAATATTTGATCAAAAATATATTTGTACCGACAAACATCGAGTTGCTAATATTGGATATGTATAAAAATAATATTATTTGAACCAACCAAAATATAGAAAAATAAAGAAATTAAAAAAATTGTAAAAGAACATTGTATAAAAATTAATAAAATTAAGTTAAAGGATAAAAAGGTGTTCAGTTCAAAAAATGTTTGGAATTGTAAACTTTTGTATAGAAAATGTATTCCCAAATCCAAGCGGAGGACGTCATGGGCGTCCTCTAAAAATACTAAACACTAAGACGTTACATGTCTCATATATGAGAAATTGTGCAGCGCCCCTAGCGGCTTACTAGGGGAACCAGCATTTCTCAAACAAAACATTTTTCAATGCAAGTGCTCATAAAGTACTATTTTCTAAGCTGTTGTCAAAGTGAAGTTTACCACACTAATATAAAAAAAACTATTTTTTTTGTTTTGTTTACCCACATAGTGGGGAGGCAAATGGAACCTAGCCCATACAGCCATGTCTGAGGTATGTTTTATTTTTTTAAGCTTGTCCAGATTATGTCGCGTTTTATACGCGCGAGGCTTCGCGCGAAAAAGAGCGTGTGTTGCGTCCACATAGCGCGATGTACGCGCGTGGATTTGGTGTAGAACTCAGCGAGTATTCAACATAGATTTGGACCGAGTAGTTGAGTTTTGGCTTGCAAAATTGAAAAATCCAACAACAGTTCAGTATGATTAGGCAAAACTAAAACTATTTATTACTTTAAATTAAAATTCATGAATAACAATTAATTGTTTTGAAATAATGAAATTGGCATTGGCATAACCAATAGATGTGATATCATATCTCATATTGCGGGTATTCTTTCCACTTCATTAATTGAAAAAATCGTCATCGAATACTAAAACTAATACTTTAAATTAAACTCATGAATAACATAGTTATTGTTTTAAAATAAAAAAAGCATTGGCATAACTAATAGATTTCATATCCCATATTGCGGGCCTTTTTCCACTCCATTAATAAAAAAACCGTCATCGAAAACTAGAACTATTACTTTAAATTAAACTCATGAATAACATAGTTATTGTTTTGAAATAATAAAATTAGCATTGGCATAACCAATAGATTTCATATCCCATAATATTGCGGGTCTTTTTCTACTTCATTAATAAAAAATCGGTATCGAAATTATGCTCCATTTTTCCCTTAAACACGTCCGTTTACGCCAACGCTCGCGCGTTTACTGGACGCGACATGTAGGTTCCGAGTACCGAGATTAGAATAGATTATTTATTAGAATTTACATTGGAAGTGTGTGCGAGTTTATAGCTCGCGCGTAGCATGTGGACGCAATGTATAGGAGCTTAGTACTTCGACAACGTGTGAGTGCTTACGCGCGAGCTCTCGCGCGACCAAAACGCGTCATGTGGACAAGGTCTGAAGTTCTGTTTTACATGCGTCTAATCTGTTGTCAAAGTTTACTTTACCGCACGAGTGTTTTTTTATTTTTTTAGTTTTGTTCCCCTACGTAGTGGGAAGGAAAATGGAACTTAGCTCCTAAACAGCCATGTCCGAGGTATGTTTTATTTTTTAATTTATTGAAAACAATTGCCAGTCTTATCTTGTGTACTATAGATAGACTCGACAGATATGAGCTGGTTTCAGTTTGATGCGTTCGTTTTGATGAAATGAAATGAAAACTGTTAAGACGACATTTTAGTAGGTAGTGATTTTACAAATTGAAAATTCTGATGAAACTTAATCAACCAATTCCCGCCTGATTTTTACTTTTTAATTTCTTTTGATAATATCACAGTCATTATACATTGGATCTCTGTGGATAATATATAGGTAATAACAAGAAGGATACTGGAATCTGGTTAAAATTAACTTCTTGGTAGGTAATCTCATTTAATCTTAATAAATGAACTTTTTGAACAAAAATTTTAATGTGCGAGTTCGCAAAATGAGACTAGCCACTTGCATTCTCTGTACATTAAAAAAAAAACCGGGCAAGTGCCAGTCAGACTCGCGCACCGAGGGTTCCGTACAAAATTGTTGGTACAAATTATAAATATTTTATAAAATTTAATTAATTTATTTTTTTATGATTTAGATATTATAATTAGAGTGCATGACAAACTAGAAAAGATAAATTAGAAACAAATGTAAAGACAAGAATTAGAAAAAATTCCTCGGGCCAGGATTCGAACCTGCGACCTCTTGTTTCGCAGATAAGCGCACTACCAATTGCGCCACCGAAGTACTTACCTAGACCGTTGAATTTTCCCACCATACTTGTCCACCGAATATTTTTGTAACTATTCAATCTAACTAGCTTGTAATGCACATACTGAATGCTCACGAGGGCGTTACGTGATTTCACGCCTTGTTCTTAAGAAACAGATGGCGCTGTCATCGCTACAATATGTGTTGCTTCAGACAGTTAGGAAATTCACAGTTCTCATTAACTACGATTATGTTTTCATTGCGAAATCCATCGCTGTAGAATAAAAAATTCCTCGGGCCAGGATTCGAACCTGCGAGCTCTTGTTTCCCAGACAAGCGCGCTACCAATTGCGCACCTTGTCATGTGTTGTAGCCTACCCTACAACTTGTAGGGTAGAATCGAAGGTTATCTAATAAAGTCAGTCTGTCACCTGAGCCCGTGTATTATTGACCTCATTACATGGCGCAGCCGGTATTAAATAGAAAAAGTTGAATAATCGGCATTTATTTCTAATAAAAATAGAAATAACGGATAGTGAAGTGAAGAAAGTGGTGAAAAACGATAAATAGCAACAATGGAGACGATTTTAACACCACCACAGCCGTTTTGATCAAAACACGTCATCGGGTGGTGTTAGTGAGGAATGGTTAAAATGGCGTAACGGATTTATGATTTACTTCAATGCCTGTGAATTATCAAAAAAGACGGCCGAAATACAATTGAATATCTTACTACACATTGTCGGGGAGCAAAGTCGTGATTTTTTAAATCAACACAAAAAGTGCACGACTTTTGAACAAGTAATAGCTACGCTTGATACCTACTTCAAGGCGAAGAAGAATATTACCGTTGAACGTCACCGATTTTTTAGCAGAGATCAGCAAGAAAATGAAACAATCGACCAATACGTATTTGATTTGAGAAAGTTGGCGAAATCCTGTGAATTCGCAAGCTTGAATGATGAGTTAATAAAGGATCGTTTAGTCTGTGGAGTGAGAAGTGCTGCGATCAGGGAGAGGTTGCTGCGGGAAGACAGTCTGAACTTGGAGAAAGCAGTGGATATTTGTCGAGCGGCCATTGCGTCAAAAATGTACTCTGAGAACATAAAACGGGAAAGTGAAGTGTCAGTGCATACGGTAAACAGAGAAACCTCTGCAAGTGGGCAATATGATGATAGTAACGTATGGTTCGTGAAACGACGCGGTACGGGATGGCGAGGTCGGGGCGGTCGCGGAGCGCGAGGGTGGACGGCGCGTGCGGCGGCGCGGCGCCTGGCTCGCAGCACAGCGCGCGTGCAGGGCCGGCTGCAGGCTCCTCCGGCGCGGGGTTCCCGCGGAATTCTAGTACGCTGCCTGCGTGTGGTCACTGTGGCACGATGCATCGGAAGTTCGAGTGCCCGGCCTTTGGAAAAACTTGCATGAAGTGTAACAAGATGAACCATTTTGCGCGCGTGTGCGGACGTGCAGTGTATTATGTACGGGAATCAGAGGAGCAGGTAATACATTCCGTTAATAATGAGAAAGCTGAGTGGACGGTGGATCTTAAAATTAATAATAGTTCTGTGTGTTTTAAATTGGACACAGGAGCGGATGTTAATGTGTTGCCTTTGAGCTACCTACATAAGATAGGAATGTCACAGAAAAACTTGTTAGAAACAAATACCTGTTTAAGTGGCTACTCTGGTGCTAAAATAAATGTTTTAGGCAAATTGTTTGTACGAGTAACCTACAAAAATAAACTGTACATTCTAGAATTTAAAGTAGCCGATGTTCCGTCTACACCTATTTTGCGACGTCAATCTTGTAATGAGTTAAATGTTGTGAAGCGAGTCATGTCAATAGATTCAAATAATGTACCGGAAATTGTGAAAGAATATAAGGATGTATTTCAAGGAATAGGATGTTTACCGGGCGACTATAAAATACAGTTGAAGAAGGATGCTGTGCCAGTAATTCATGCACCGAGAAAATTACCGTTAGCAATTAAAGATGCAGTCAAAAATAAATTAATTGAAATGGAGTCACAGGGAATAATAACAAAAGTCGAGGGTGCCACAGACTGGGTGAATAGTATGACTGTTGCAAAAAAGGCTGATGGTGATTTAAGAATATGCTTAGACCCAAAGGATTTGAATGATGCGATTAAAAAAGAACACTTTAGACTTCCAACACTTGATGAAATTGTGTCTAACTTATCTAATGCTAAGTATTTTAGTACCTTAGATGCACGATCAGGTTTTTGGCAGGTAGCCTTGAACAAGGAGGATGGTTCCACGGATTTGTGTACGTTTAATTCACCGTTTGGCAGGTATAAGTTTCTAAGAATGCCCTATGGTATTAGTTCAGCTAGTGAAATTTTTCATAAAAAAATGTATGAAAATTTTGATGATTTAGGAGAAGGAATAAGTATGTACATTGATGATATTTTGATTTATGGATCCAGTAAAAAAGAACATGATTTAAGACTTAAAAAGGTGTTAGATCGATGTAGAAAGATAAATTTGAAATTAAACTTAAGAAAATGTAAGTTTGGTCTGGAGGAAATAAAGTACCTAGGTCACAGAATAACAAAAAACGGTATATTTCCAGATGATTCGCATTTAACAGCAATAAAAAATATGCCAACTCCTGAAAATACTAAGGATAAAAACATAAAAAACATAAAATATATTTATTGACCATAATACATTTACATAAAACAATGAGTATCCAACTCCTATAAAAGTATAAACTGTAAGCTAGGAGTCAGTACATTCCCATAATTTCAGTTTTTAAATATATTATCTAGCCAAAAGGTACAAAAGTTTTTTTTTTTTTAACTAAGGGTTAGTATTATAGCTATACATGATTTAGGACATATTTTATACAGGATGTAGAGAGATTTTTAGGATTGATTACATACATAGGGAGTTTCGTTCCGAATCTTTCAGATAAAACCTTGCCGTTGCGGGAATTGCTGAGAAAAGACGTTCCATGGCATTGGGATGAGCATCATTCGAAATGCTTTAAAGAGCTAAAAGATTGCTTGATAAAAACCCCTGTACTACAGTATTACAATATGAATAAATCGATTGTTTTATCTGTAGACGCGTCAAAAAGTGGTTTAGGAGTTTGCTTATTACAAGATAGTTTGCCAGTGTGTTATGCATCAAAAGCTTTGACTAAAACGGAACAAAGATATGCTCAAATCGAAAAGGAACTATTGGCGTGTGTTTTTGCATGTGAACGATTTTTTGCGTATATCTATGGACGTGAGGATGTAACGATTGAAACGGATCATAAGCCGCTAATTACTATAGTAAAAAAACCTATAGTTGATGCACCAGCTCGGTTGCAACGCATGTTAATGCGGCTTCAACGATACACATTTAGGTTGGTATATAAACCAGGTAAACATTTACACATAGCAGATGCGTTATCGCGGGCCTATGAACCAGCATCAACTTTACATAAAGATAGTGAGCTTGAGTGTTTGTCGTATGAAGTGTGTTCGTTGGTGAGAGAGATGGCTGTAAATGCAGCAAAAGAATTAACCGATGTGCAGTTTGTTTCGTTACAAAAACATACAGAATTAGACAAAGATTTATCGCAAGTGAAGAAGTATGTAATGAAGGGTTGGCCAGACAATAAACATAGTATAGAAGATAGCGCAAAGCTGTACTGGAACTTTAAAGAAGAACTAACAGTTGCATATGGATTGGTTTGGAAAGGAGACAGAGTAGTTATTCCAAAATCACTCAGAAAAGAAATGTTAAATAAGATCCACATAGGACATCTAGGCCTTGAAAAATGTAAATTGAGGGCAAGAGAATTAGTGTTTTGGCCAACTTTAAACAATGAACTACAAGTTTTAATTAACAGTTGTCAAGTTTGTTTATCTCACAGAAAGAAAAATAGTAAAGAGGAATTGATACCTCATGATATTCCAGACAGACCGTGGGCTAAAGTAGGAGTTGATTTATTTTTCCTTTGCGGAAAGAATTATTTGCTTCTAGTTGATTACTATAGTAAATTCGTAGAAGATACAGAGTTACAGTTTACAACGTCAGAGTATGTGGTGTCCTGCATGAAAAACATTTTTGCAAGGCAAGGTATAGCTGAAACGGTTATGTCAGATTGTGGACCTCAGTTTTCCTCCTCTACATTCCGTAAATTTGCGCGCGAGTGGTGTTTTGAACATGTGACGTCATCGCCACATTACTCACAGTCCAATGGCCAGGTTGAACGAATGGTACAGACAGTAAAAAATATAATGAAGAAAACGTATGAAGATAAAGTAGACTATCGTCTTGCGTTACTTGAATATCTGAACACACCCATTACACAAAGTTTAGCTTCTCCCGCTGAAATTTTACAAAGTAGAAAATTTAGAAGTATTATTCCTACGAGTACAGAGTTATTAAGACCCAAGTTGCAGACAAAAGTAAAGAGTAACTTGTTACAAAGACAATTTTCTCAAAAATATTACTATGATCGCAACTCGACAAAACTATCACCCCTATGGATAGGTCAAAAGGTCAAAGTCCTTCACATTGACAATCGGAAATGGGTTTCTGGCACAGTTATTCGTAAAATTAACGAAAGGTCCTATGAAATACAATTGCTGGAAGGAAACAAAATAGTACACATTATAAAGGATACGCCTAAACGGCATGACTCGCCTGACTCGCCTGATGATTACGACTTTGGTTATGATGAGGGTATACAATGTGGGGGCAATCTGACTTGTCAAACACCTAGATATAATAATGATAGTTGCTCGACAAATTCTAATTATGTTACCCGTTCCGGCAGGACAGTGAGACCTCCGGATAGATGGGGGTACGGTGTGAACTGAAAATCAAGAATGAAGTAGGATAAAACTGTCAATTATAATATATTTGTTTACTTATTAACTAAACTTGTAACCTGTGTACTTTATTATTAGTAACAGACTGTATCATAGTACTTGTTATAAATAACATAAAAATAAACTTAAATTTATACCTTACCTGAGATGTGTTGCAGTAAATAAAAACTTATCTAAAATGTTTGTAAACGAAATGTGATGTAGGTACTTAATACACATTTTTATTGTTGCTTTATAGTATTAATTATAAAGAATGTACGTTTTTTTTTATTGTTGCTTTTTAGTATTATTATTTATAATTGCTGTCATGTCTTTGCGGTAGTTTTAGCAAAAAATTAAAATATGCTATTTGTTACTTTAAATAACTGAGCCTGCATTGTTCATTAGTTCATAAATTAGTTATTTATTTTGTTTTGTTTTGTTTATGGAAAGAGGATGTCATGTGTTGTAGCCTACCCTACAACTTGTAGGGTAGAATCGAAGGTTATCTAATAAAGTCAGTCTGTCACCTGAGCCCGTGTATCATTGACCTCATTACACACCTTATTGACTAAGTTATGTCTTCATTTCGAAATCCATCGTTTTGGAATACTTGGACAACAAAGTGATCCTATAAGAGTTCCGATTATTTCTTTTGAGGTACGGAACTTTGTAAAGTTGAGTAATTTTTAATACGACACAACGTCTGTGGCCGTTGATATTTCTTCAACTATTCTTGGCACACCGTTGCTGGCCGGTTGATTTGCTTAGGATTTTTAAAAACTATAGGATTAGGTTTCACATCGCACGTATAATACGGCTCTCTAGTATCACAACAAAAGTTTTTCTTGAACTAGGTATGTGTCGAGTGCTTAGACCATAAGGTTGAGTGAGACCCTCACACATTGAAGCTGTTCCAGTAGAGACACTCCGTCTGTGGCCATCAGCGTCGCGTGTACGAACAAAGGACCAGTTTGTAAGTGTCGCAGCAGGAGGGATAGTCGCACGCGCTCGTCACCGCGTCTCGATATCGAACTATTGAATTATGACAGTTCGTCTATAGACGGGGATGAAAAATGTATGGGAATTATTTATGTCAAATCTCAAACTCATGACCGGGATGAGTGTCCCTGAACGTGTTAACACCATTTTAAACACAATTTGGCAGTAAATTCCAATTCCATGTTAGGCCTGCTGGTCTAAAAAAAAACTTAAATTAAAATAACTTTTTAAGGAAAAAAACATGGCTTTACAAGTGAGCAGCATCGATTAAAATCAATGTTGCACAGCAATAAAAATTAAACATATTATTTAAAATATAACTACAATTCTGAATATTTATTGTAATTAGCTACACGTGGAACGATGTTATAAATAGTATTCTAAGTCAAAATTCTTGCCACCGATCAACAGCCTAACCATGCACCAAGATACGCATAGTTAAACTCCATATTAGCCGCAGCGTGTTACATTTCCTCACATAGTTGGACGCGCACTATTGCCAACTATTTAAACGTTGCAGCGCGTAAGTGATTTATATTGCACGAGTTTGTGCGATGCGATGCGCAAAAGTTACGATTTGTCGATAAATTAGTGCACTGGTATTACTTTTTAGTTTATTATAATTATGTTCTTAAATCTCTTTTTAGCGGTTCCTTTTTAGGATTCCTTGCCCAAGAAAACAATGTGGTTAGCCTTCTCCGTTATCCGTCCGTCGTCGGTCTGTAATTATGTCACAGCCAGTGGCGTGCATAGGATGTTTAAGTAAGGTAGGCACAAAACTGTCCTTATGTTCTTTGCACGTATTATAACGAGATATAAATACGTATTATAAATAACGATATAACTCGGTGTCTTTCTCTTTTGTCCAAGCTAATGAGCAAAAATGCCAATGGGCAAAAAACCTCTTACCCCACTATCAAAAATGAATCTCCGACTACCTACGCACGATTCCACCATTTAAAAACGTGTGGCGCCATTTTTTTTTTCATTTATTAACTTATTATTAAATATTTAAACGGACCAGTGCTGCTGTAAGATCACATGTGATCTATCCCAGCATCACAATACGTTATACAGAGAAATTAGCCAATATCCAGTATGCTAACTAAGGTACAAAAACTTTAACACCTATTTAATTTACTCAAATAAACCAACATAAGCAATAAATTATACAATATCCATATCATTGTGCTAACTAAGGTACACAATCTTTACATTTATTTAATTTACTCAAATAAACCAACTTAAGCAATAAATTAGTATACAAAGAATTTAGCCAATAACTAGTGTGCTAACTAAGGTACTAAAAACTTTAGCACTTGTCACTCAAATAAACCAACTTAAGCAATAAATTATACAAAGAATTTAGCCAATATCCAGTGTGCTGACTAAGGTACAAAAACTTTAACACTTGTCACTCAAATAAACCAACTTAAGCAATAAATTATACAAAGAATTTAGCCAATATCCAGTGTGCTGACTAAGCTACAAAAACTTTAACACTTATTTAATTTACCTAAATAAACCAACTTACGCAATAAAGATCAAGAGCATTAAAATAGGTATAACCACGAATCAGTGCTACTAGGTACTCAGCATTCGACAGACGAAATAAATAAATAAATAAATAAAATTTCTTTATTCCAGCCAGATTTACATAAATACAATAAAAATCAGGCCATATTACACACAAAAAAAGAAAATTAAAAAAGAAAAAATAATAAACTTTATAGTACACCAAAGCTTGCGTGATATTGTCGCCACTTCTTATGCACGGGGCTCTGAGTCCACTCGGTGCAGCTACGTAAGATGGTGTTATTAGTGGCTAGGAGACGCGCGCGCATTGATGCTGACCGCGCACGCAGCAGCGCGGGGAATGTTGGCGTGCGGCCCGCGGCGTGCATACCGCTCGCGCTGCAACGCCAAGGAAGATGGAATATTGCGCGGTAGGCGTTATTATACTGAACGCGCATCGCACTCAGTGCAGCTGAAATCACGCAGGCTTTTCTCTCTCTGTGTAACAGAAGGTTTTTCTGTCTTTCTGTAACCAAAGTAACCAATATTGGTCTTCCTTCGGTGGCTACAAAATAATCATTGTGGCGCATAGCAAGCACACACAGAGAAAAAGAAATAAAACGCAATCAGTCAATTATGCTACAATATACTAACCACAGAAACTGTGATGGTATCGCTCACTTTAACTTTTTCATTACCACTATACAGTATTTGATTTTAGTTTTTTAGATTACAACTTTTCAATAAAGTATTCTTTTAAAACCTCTTTTATATTTTTGATGGTAATAGGTAAATTGTTTATAAAGCGTGGTATTAGGTACTGTGATGTTCTTTTTCCGTAATAATTATTATAAGCACTAGTGACCAATTTTTTACTTGTGACATTTCTCGTAACAATGGGGTGTTCAACAAGATGTTGTATTTCCTTGCGGAAAAATTGCTCCATTAACAGATTCATACAAAATTTATCATGAATCGGCACTATCTTACAATAGTTGAATACTGACCTACCCTCATCTTTCAGTTTGATATACTCTTTAGGTGGGACTATAGTTTTTAGCATACGTTTTTGTAAGTTTTGTATTTGGATCTATACCTATATATGTTTTATCTAGTAGCAAGTAGTGCAAGTAATCATGACAACGTGATTGCTTCGCACAGGCGTTGCGTATTTTAATGAGAATGTGTGCGTGCTTAGCTCGAGCCGCTGACGTCATGAGAGTAAAGTTACAGATGCACACATAGAGAATTGCCTTCGAATTTTAGTTATGCGTAGTGCCACAGTAGCGGACACGGGACTATCAATCTCGAGACCTGCCCCTAGACTATGTATTGTTGCGTTGCGTCGGTTGCCAACTGGTTGCCAAACGTCAAAAACATAGATATACAATCGAATTCCGATTATCTAAGGATACGTTTGTGCTGAAAGTGACGTCACAGTTCCCGAACACAATACACTGAAGGCATATTTAAAAGTTCAGTTTTTTATCTAAGTTTTTAATGTTTAGCAACCAGATGGCAACCGACACTAACTTAGATAATAGACCCGCTGGATTCCAATCCTGTCGGTGCACCAATGAGTTTTTCGGTATTTATTTGCATAGTGTCTGAGCGGTGCGGGAAAACACTGAGGTTAAACCTGCATGTCCTAAAAAGTGTGTATTCGTGCTCGAAGAACTGCAATAAGGCTCATCCTCTATCACATTGGGACACAAAAGTTGTCAGTGAAAAGTGGGTGCACGAGTGTTGCTTGTTCTCGTGACAGTCCAGACTCGGACATATCTTTGACGATGAAGTTGATGCTTGTGATTGTTGGCACTTGTGTAACTCTTGATACATTTTTATTAAAATGCACTTCTACTTGTCCACTTATTTATTTTATTAACCTAACCGGTTTCTCTATTATAGCATTATCGAAGGTTTTTAGGGTGTTTACGTGCAATATATGAATCACTTGGAATCCGGGTGGGACAAAATTGTATGACAGAAACAATGAGTATTTTCTTTGACAATGCTATAATAGCGAAACCGGTTAGATAAATAAAATAAATAAGTGGACAAGTACAAGTGCATTTTAATCAAAATACATCTTTGACACCTCCCGAGGGATGTCGTCCTTTTTGTTTTTGGGTTATGTACCGCATTTTTAAACAGATTACGTCCACCTACGTTGACAAAACCGTACATTGTGTGCAACGTACTCCAAACTCCAAACGGAGGGAAGGATTCAGGGCAAATAAAAAAAATGTTTTGTAATTTATATTTAAAAAAAAAATGGCTTCATCTTGGGAACATTGAGGAGAAAGTAATTATTATTTAACAATATTAGTAACTATTATTATTATTGGTCATTAATTGGACACTGGTCGAGAGGCCGGATAATCGCAGCGAATGGACATATGTGTGAACTCCAAACGGGATTTAAAGTTAAATTAACAGCGGGCGAGAGCGGACATTATCCCGCCATCAGATTGTGTATCATGTGTTTTATCCGCCAAATAATTTATACTTTTAATCCTTGTTTGCCGAGTGGTTTTGTTTTTGGGAGTTTTTTTTAGCGAATATTACATAAATACATACTTTACATAAATTAAAACCCTTCCGCGAAAAATAGGCGAATCATTCCCCACTCAATACCAATAAAAATATATCTTATTTAATAACCGTTTTACCGATAATTGGTGGCAGGAAACATGATATAAAAAATATTCTACATAAATATATCGGAAAAACTAAGTTGAAAAAAAAATTTCACCAAATTAAGGCAAATAAAACAATGGACAATAAAATTTATAAGTACCAAAATAAAAGTCGTAAAAATGTTTATATTACGAGCCCCAATGCAAAAGAGTTCGTCTAGTCATATATTGCAAAGGTTGTCTGTTTTCAACTTCACTATATTTTTATAAAAAAGGCCTATCAAAAAAAATTTGAATGGTGTGAAATTCTCCATCCTATACTTGTTAATCAGGCAGTTTTAAATAAAAACATATTTTACCTAAATTATGTATTTATAGCACTTTGATTTGCGTCGTCTAACTCAAAATAGTTCGTCTAGTTCTTAATCGATGCAAAATAGTTCGTCTTTGTCTCAATACTGTCTGTTTTAATTGAAAAATAAGCTAAATTTGAATTTAAAATAGAAACCATCCGTCACATGATACGTCACTGTCATTTTCAAACATATAAAAACCGTATTTCATAGAATTTTATCATCATTTTCAAACAAAATGGCTCGCGGGAAACCTATCGCTGACGAAGTACGAAAAATAATTATTCGTAGCAACAATAATGGCAAATCTGCTTACCAAATAGCCAAGGACTTATCCCTACCAAGATCGACATTTCAGACCATTATCGAACATTGCAGGAAAAATGGCACGGTTAAATGTTTCAAAAAACCTGGTCGGCCGCGAATCACAAGTGAAGCTGAAAATCGAGTTTTAAAGAAAATTATTAAAAATAATCGTCGTGCCCGTGCAGGAGGACTGACCTTGAAGTGGAGAGAGATGATTCACAAAGATATATCTGTCGATACCTGCAAGAGGGTCGTAAAACGATTGGGCTATGGATTTTATACTGCTAAAGAAAAACCTTTACTCACGCGTCTCCAGAAAAAGAAAAGGCTGAAATTCGCTAAAGATCATGTAAATTGGACGGCAGACCAGTGGCGTGAAATAACATGGAGTGATGAATCCAAATTTGAGGTGACGATCGGTGATGTACGGAAAAAAGTTATAAGAAATAAATATGAAGCATTCCATACCGATTGTATAAAAGAAAAGTGAAGTTTCCTGGATCGGTGATGATATGGGGCTGCATGTCTGGGTCATCTACATTTTGTAGAAGGAGCTGTTAATGCAGTAGAGTATCAAAACATTCTGGAAACAAGTTTCATGCCCTCGATTCCAGCGTTGAAACATAGTAATGCCTACACCTTTCAACAAGATGGTGCATCCTGTCACACTGCGAGGACAACGAAGGCTTGGTTTAACCGGAATCAGATCCCTACAATGGAGTGGCCGTCCAGTAGTCCAGATTTGTCACCGATTGAGACCCTGTGGCGGAAAATGAAGAAAATGCTGCGCAAGTATCCAGCAACGTCTAAAAGTGAATTGAAAGAGAAAATTAAATCTGTCTGGCACTCAATAACTTCACAAGAATGTGAAGAATTGGTAGCAACGATGCCATGAAGAATTAAGGCCGTGATCGATGCTAAAGGTGACACCACTAAGTGGTAGACGAACTATTTTGCGCCGTTGAATGTGATGGACGAAGTTTAATGCATAGATGGTTCCCGAAGAATTCCCGAAGAATTAATTATATTTTATTTAAATAGAAAAATATGTTGTCACTTTAAATAAACTTCATTAAGTGTTCAAAACCAGTGTATATTTATTTAACTAATAAAGTTAAATTTAATAATCTAAATTTTCCTTTTACCTCTAGGCACTTCTAATATTTGGTACTAGACGAACTCTTTTGCATTGGGGCTCGTATAAATCGCCCGTCATATTAAAACCCCATGCCTCTTATTCCGAAATGATGAATAAAAACACCTCAAAGTCGCAAGTTTTCTGATTGGCCCGCTTCCCTTGAGCAGGATAGACAAGTCTTATATGAAAGCGTTGGGGCAGGACAGATTTTTCTGAATATTTTCACTTTAACATTATGCTTAATACTTATTGAGTTTCCCCAAAAATTCAGAAATGAAACTATTCTTCTTTGAAAAGAAACAAATTTATTTCACCTAAACATATTTGCCAGACTGTTTTGTGCACAGCGACTTTCATATTCAGGATTCCACCATTTCCTGAAACCAGCCAATTCGACTCTATAACTCAAGTAATTTGGGCTATTTAGCTTCTCACATAAAGTGCAGATGTCTAAAACTGGTGATGCCCTAATGATGAAGTAGTTTCTCCAGTTGAAATACTCGTGGTAGATTCGGTCATTTTCCATGGTCGCATATATGGTTTTCGCAAGGACTTCTACCCCTAACTCCTTGCCATTAAGGTAAGAGTTTGGAGGAAGGTAACTGAAAAAGAAAGATTGTTTGTGTAAAATCTGCAATTCTACATTGCCACTGAAATTTAAAAACGTTTATGTAATAGGCCTTAAATATTAGGTACATTTGTGTCGGACGTTTTAGCAGAACGTTATTGCATTCGGACAAAGAAAGTAATTGCTGTATTTATTTGGCGTTTGTAAAATGCTACATTTTCACATTATACCTCGCTGGAGTATTAAAAAACATACATTTTCGTAAAAATATATAATGGATTCAGGAAAAATAGTAAGCAATTTCAGTCTGGAAGCACTTACTGTTCATATTTTGCTCCTCCATACACAATCGGCACTGCATTATTCTTGTACGCAAGCACGACTTTTGCTGTGACATAATCTCTGGCTATAGAATCTTCCAGCGCCAAATAGAAGTGATAAAACTTCCTAATCTTCCAGAAACAGGCTGCTGATGACCTTCTCCGACACTTATGGGTACCACAATTTCCAAATGTATCTACAGTTAGGTTGAATTTCGCTAATTCTTCTTGTAGTTTTTTAACAAAACGTTCTCTTAGGCTTCTAGTCTTGGTGCAGTTGTCTATAAACCAAGCGACAGCTTTATTTTTTCTGCTCAAATCTTTCCTCAAAGCTTTGTCAATAGGCTTCATCTGTGCTGGCCATTGGAAATGAGACCCTAGCTCTTCGTTCTCAAGATTGTAAACCGAAATAAATCTATACGGGACTGTAGATTCAGCACGGTAAGTCCATGTCCAATTGAAATAGTTATCGTAAGTAGAACTGCATATAGGGTAGTTATCAGCCGAATCGTTTGCTGCGAATATAAACTTTTGATCATTACCTCTTTTGCTTGGTAGATCTTGACCTAGTTTAGCCACATCTTGTAGATTGAAAACGATCGCATCAAAATACTGGGTATCATAAAAAAAAGTTCTGTTCATGGTGAAATAACAGTTTATGAATTGACACTTTCTATTGATGAATTGTTTCTGTCCCATTTCCTTAAATCCATAAATTTCATCCCAGAGAAGTATGTGCTTTATATCGACTAGAAAACGATCTATTTTTGTATATGATACAATAACATTCCCCGATCTAAGTGATAATATTATACCGATAATGATAAAGTAAAGTATGTGCGAACTCATGTACTTGTACGTACGTGCCATAGTCGTCTTCGTCACTAAAAAGATCGGCCTGTTGGTAGCATTTGTGTTGCAAAAAACATGTAACCATGCAGTATTTTCAAACAAAACAAAGCGATTGCTTGAATACTCTAAATTCTATTCTTGATTTGTTCACGTTTTCTGGGAAAACCTTTACGCACGGGCATTGTTGTGATGAAATGAGGAAATTTTATTTTGATTCGGCGACTAAATGATTTCGCGCGTTTTTTTTGCGGCAACATTTGTTATGTCTCTTGTTTGTATTGTGTGCGTGATGTGGGTCCGCTCGGACTGACGGACAGACGGTCCGTGCGAAATTGTCCAGAGCTTTTTTGAAAGGACGATTGCGTTTGTTAAAGAAATCATTTTGACGAACGACCGCTTTGAAAAGGTAGGCTTTTTGTTGAGAATGTTACGTTAATATTTTGATTTAGAATTTATGTAAAGTAGGTACTAATCGAAAGCCAACAACATAAAGCAACATTTTATTTCGACTTCCAATACTATCGACTCGGGTTGGACTTACGGAACTATGGATACAAAAATATACTCATTGAATTTTAATTCTTAATACTTTACCAAGTCCATACGGATTAGGTTGACTAACTAATGAAAAATGTAATAATTAGTTTATTGGCTTATGATAATCTTAAAATATTAGCTATTATACGCGCTTGACCTTTAAATTGCGTTTTATGTATAAAACATTATTGAAGAAGACGTACCTAACGTTTAATCGGCGACTAACCCATTCAAAATTAAGGAGGCATGCTCTCAGTGAACTCAGTGTCACTTTTCTATTGATTTAACCTGTTCATACGACATGACATCGACTGTTTCTTTCACTTGGTCAAAATAATTTCTTAAAAATCTTCCTCTTTCCCATTCTACCTTTCCTTCTTTTATATTTTTCATAAGATTTTCAGTATCCTGTATTCAGTATTTATTTGTTCATAAACATAGATGATATGTACATATTTTACAGATATAGGTCCTATGAAGTCACTGAAATTATTTTAGAGGAGACACTATGTTCTGCCATTCACCATGGTACTACTCTCAAGTCATTGATAACTAACCTTTCTAAATATCTGAGGGTGTTTACTCGTGCTCTTGTTACATAATTCAATTTTATTGTTTATTATAAACTTTTTAGATGTAGTTAATGTTTCTATTTTAGCGATATTGTCCAATTAGCTAAAGTGCTCACTTCTTCCTTGTCGTCTGGCAATATCGACAAAATTATTAAAATCTAATGGAGAAAGTGGACAATACTGTCAAAAACTTCTCTCAAACTTTATAAAATACTAAAACGTTATTGTACTCGAACGTAATTTACATCGACATACAACGCTATTTTATATTAAGCACACATTATAGTAGTTTATGAAACTGGTACATAAAAAAAGTTATTAAAAACACGAGTGTCAATTTAAAAAACGAGCCCTTGTTTTTTTAACAGTATACGAGTGTTTTAATACCTAGTTATGTATAGTTTCATAGACTACTTTATCTAAACTCTTGCCTACTAACCTGTTTTCATAATTTTTGTAAATTTTTCGTTAGCCATTTTTTATTATTCTTGTAAAAGCTTGGTCTGAGTGTTCGTAAATTTCGTCGTTATTTTCAGAATGTTAAGTGGAGTCAAATAATCATCACCATCACTGCTGTCAGTAATTTTAGGGCAAAATATTACTTTTGACCCATAAAACCACTGTAAATAAAAAATAAATAACCTCGTAAACTATGGCCATCCATTGACAGACTGAGTCCAACGCGCATGCCTGCCGCCAGTTATAAACAATCCCTGGCCGAAAATAAAGTTGAACTCATCAGCAGATGGGTCATAATATTGTTTTGTAAATAAAAACCTCATTGGTATTTGATATTAAACCTCAGACATGGCTGTGTGGGCTAAGTTTCCTTTGCCTTCCTAGTTAGTAATTTCAGAAAAAGTTATTTTATATCATTATGTTGTTCGGAAACCTGTACTATAATGTAATTTTTTCCTGTTTTAGAGACATTTATGAAAAAAAGTAGTTTTGAGTTCATAATGAGGATTTTACGATATGAGGTTAGATAAAGTATCATTATATTATAAAGTCGATACTTTATAACGTTATTATTAACGAAACGAATCCATCAAGACGCTAATAAAGTTCATAAAGATAATATGACTCGGCTTGAGTCTTAACTAAAACATCAACTGCAAATCTGTGGATTTCCTTTATTTTTCTCAAATGGAGGATCTTCAAGTCTTTTTCAACTGCTTGAAAATGCAGTTCCTTGAACAATACAGCTTAGAACTTTCTCGCATTTCAAGTTTAAAGTGAAACCGCGTCGACCTCTTCGGAATTTTTAAAGGAAGACTTAAAACTTTAAACGCTTACTAACACTTTTCTTTCTCTTACTTAGTATCCAGATAGAAAACTCAGTCCACAGTAGGTGACTTTTTTTAAGAACGGTCTGTCATTTGTCAAGAAGGCTCTTTAGGCGTGTGGGATTCAGTTCCTTTTGCCCATGTCATGCACGACCCTATAAATTTTAATTTGGCAGGTAGGTTCCTTAAACCATGCAGGCACACGCTATTAAAGAATTTTGTGTAATTAAAATTACAAAGGTTACAGAATTTTGAAGTTTATATCCACGTGCCAAAATACCAAAATAGGCATTGTACCTTTGTACGTCGTATAGGAAAAACCAGTTCCATCAAAGTAGTTTCATTCTGCTAAAAGACACTAATTCATTTCAGGCACCTTCGTGGAAAGTATTAACCTAATCAGTTTTGTAGGTTTTGAGAATTAGCGAAGTCAGATAAACGATAGAACATAAAATTAAAAAGTCAAATAAGTTACATACAATATGTATCTTGCCTACGTGACTAAGCTACGGCGTAGCACTTCTCGTAGCACTTCTCGTAGCGTTTGCTACGCCATAATAAAGCCGTCAACAATTTCAATTATGTTTAGTTAAGTAAATGTGCATGAGCTATTATGTCATTTCTTGTTGCTTCACCATAAAAATAATTATGCATCAATACGCACAAAGTCTCGAATCTCTTCTAAAATAAAATATCCTTCACGTCAAAATAACCCCAAAAATACACAAGTTAAAGCAGTACTGGCTTACAACGTTATTGGAATAAATAGCGCACGTAGTTCACTCAGAGTTCCAATACTCAACGAACGCAAAGAAACAACCGTATTACCCCCTCAATTTCATTCCACCTTGTTTCGCAATGAAAACAGGTCTCGTTCAGAGATTTAATACTGATTATATGGCTAGACATTGTTCGCCTGCTCAGTATTCTGGGAACGCGAGTGATTTTCCAATGAGCGAGCGGGTACGAATGCAAAGGCCGATGTCTTCACTGCGCCCGCCACAGGAACACCGTGCGAGGCCTTATTCTGGTTATTTCATCAGATTTAAATTAAAGTTTGTCCAATAGAAATTTTATAGGTCTGTGGATTGGACGCCATACGCAATTTTTACCAGTGACTAGATTTGACCATGATGTTTCATCGCCCTCAAGCGATTCGTCGTATTGCGATATGACGTCATGAGAAGCCGTGCCGGGAGAGTGGTTACATGCAGTTGCATAATACACTACATTCATCTATTCTGTAAACCCTAGGGTTTACGGACGTCCCTGGACAGACTAATTAACGCCCGCTTTCACTCTCACACTTTCCGAGCGAGAGCTCTTCATCCTAGGTCTCATAGGTGAGTTTACATCAGGCGCAGGAGTAGCCTAGCGTGAATAAAATATAATTATCTAACTATATCACATATATCAATCTATGTATCAAAATTCAGCTCGAACGGTCAAATCGTTCTTGGGCTACACCGTTTAGGAGCAGACAGAACTACAAAGTAAGATAATCAATAAGGTTTCTGTATATTAACAAACTAACATAAAGTATTAAACGGTTCCACGTGTGCATACATATATAACAGCGAAGAGATAACAACAAATGTACTAGTATTTATAAAAATATTTCTAATTTCTTAAATATGTAGAGGTGGTATTGTACGTACAAGTAAAAAGTAATAATATTACTTTTAACATATTATGTTGACAAATCTGTTTTTTTGAAACGTATTTATGCTATTTTTGATGTAAAATAATCATGAATCTGTGCAAAATGTTTTGTCCGCCTGTATCACGAATTTGATTCATACAAAGTACTTATATATCAGTTTCGTTTGATTTAACAGAGTAAAAAATCTCTTTAGAGCAGATTCTCTGCGGTCACTCCACGGTGTACAAAATATAATGTATATGAAATATTTTATATAAAAGACCAGACAAATAAATTTTACCATTGTAACTCCTAGAGACCGAACCAAGTGAGCAATGCGAGCAGAATTCCTGGAACTAATCTCTAGACTTACATATAGGTTTCCCCTTCAAAAAGCATAATGCTGAGGTCATCGCCAGCCTTCCCGAGAGCTTCGATACAAGAGAAAAGCGGCCAAGCTGTCCCAGTTTGAGTGAGATCCGAGACCAAGCCTCGTGTGGCAGCTGCTGGGCTCACGGAGCAGTCGAGGCTATCACCAACCGTATCTGTATCAACTCCAATGGAACACAACACGTCCACATCTCGGTAGAAGACCTCGTGAGCTGTGCTGGTTATAATAATAATAATAAAATTCTTTATTGCACACTATAAAATTTTTGTACACAGGCGAGCTTAATACTATTTAGTATTTTCTACCAGCTAACCTTTGGCAATGGGGAAGTTGTTGGGGGTAGTGCCATGATGTCAGAATAGTATAGATACAATTTTAAATAGATATATTATTTGTCACTAAAATACTCAATAAATTATAATATTACACTACATCCTAATAAACATATACAATATTAAGAACTAACAACATAATGTGATAAAATACATATACTACTTGCAAGTTTACATACATAAGTACTCAAAGACTCGTCGATAGCTTTATTGAGGAGAATTGATCGAACAACTCAAATCATTATAAACAAAAGATTTAATTTATCATGGATCGTTCTGCAAATCAAGAAAGTGTTGCTTTATCTTAGTCTTGAAGACTGACACAGATGAAGCTTCACGGATGTGTAGCGGCAAACGGTTCCATAAGCGTATTGCACTCACGGTAAAAGAATTTGTATACATGCATGAACTATGCTCAGGTGTGCGAAGAAGCCAAGCCTTGCTAGGACGCTGATTGCGGTCGAGGGACGAAAGGGGCACAAAACGTTCTTTAAGATAAGATGGGGAACTAGGGTTATGGAGAATACCATAAAGAAACGTCAAAATATGGGAATCTCTACGGAACCTGATATTAAGCCAATTGAGTTCAGTGCGGAATTTGGAAATGTGATCATACTTACGCAGTCCGAATATGTAACGAATGCATAAGTTGAGAAGACGGTCAAGCTTATTAAAAAGTTCCATAGTGAGGTCGGGATAGCATACATCCGCATAATCTAAGATGGGGAGCAACAATGAATTAACAAGAGTAACTTTAGCAGAGTATGGCAGAAACTTTTGCATGCGTTTAAGAGCATGCAAAGATGCAAATATTTTTTTGCTGCTTTCAGACACATGCAAATCCCAAGACATGTTATTTCTAATGTGCAAACCCAAATTTTTTACCTCGGTACAGTAAGGTAGTGGTATATTATTGAAGCAAACTTGGGGTAAGGTATGTAAGTCAAGTTTGTCCACTAGGGCCCTACTTCCTAGGATTATTACTTGCGTCTTAGCAGGATTAACTAAGAGTCCATACTGCTCTGTCCAAACACTAATAGAGTCGAGATCGATGTTTAACTTCTGAACAGTATGAGACAAAGAGTCCTGCTTGCAAGATAAATACAGCTGCAAGTCATCGGCATACAAGTGATAAGAGCTGAAGTTCACAACAGAGACAAGGGTATTTATGAAAACAGAGAATAGTAATGGAGATATAACCCCACCCTGCGGAACTCCAGCTGTCACGTCACACCAATTGGAGAATTTGTCGTCAATACGTATGCGCTGCTGACGCCCATGTAGATACGAATCAAACCATGTCGCTGCAGAGTCAGAAATGTTAAGTGAACGGAGAATAGCCAAAAGGATGTCGTAGTCAACGCAGTTAAAGGCACTGCTGAAGTCAAGTAAGGTAAGGAGTGTAAGTTGCCTATCGTCCATAGCTTGGCGGATATCATCGGTAACTTTGATAAGAGCAGAGCAGGTACTATGGGATGGACGAAATCCCGATTGAAAAGGGTTAAGGAGGTTATTCGCGTGGAGAAAATTCAGAAGTTGGCGATTGACCACTCGTTCAAGTACTTTAGAAAGAAAGGGTAAGATTGTTATAGGTCGATAGTCTAACTCCGCCTCAATGCTTGCTTTTGTATGCTTTGTACTGCGGTTCCGCTGCTTGTTTTTGTTTTCTTTTCTTCTGCACGTGCTTGGTGCTAGCAGCTTCAGCAGATGTCAGCCTACAAGGGCCAGTATAGTGCCGGTCCCAAGCCCGGTTAAGGGTGAGGCTGTGTGGGGCGGGCGCCTCCCGGGGGAGGGGAGAAGCCCATGCGTGCATGGGTCTGTCTCCTTCACTCGGGGGATGTCAATTGCTTACACAGGCTCAGCCTGAAAGGAGGAGGGCTGACCCGTGGTCATTCTGGCACCAATCAACACTGGTGCCGGTATGACCACTCACAGCCGTGTGTCCGATCATACTGAGACACCGGCTGCCAACAGGAAATGAGTCGGCCTGTTGGACAGGCTAAAGGGTCACACCCACACAACATCAACTCCTTGCTATATATAACACTCCCGAGCATACAGAAAACACTATACACACACTTCAACACATACACTAACGGGTGCAGGGCAGCACCCCCACACACGACCCCGAGGCCAAGGCTCCTGCGCTACGTTACAGTCTCGTCACCCCACTAGTGACGAGGCTATAATGTTCCTTTCCGTGCGCAGTAGATCGCCGCAGATGGTGCAAAGGTAGCCTGGGGGACTGAGCCAAATACGTTCCGGGTTAGTGTCCGTACGCGGCAACACGTCCTCTTTGGTCCAGCGTACCATCACAAACGGTGCCCACGGTGTAGCTAGCCGTGCGGTAAACGGAATCAACCGGCTTCGGCGGACTAAGCTGAGACGGGCGAGGCTCCTGTCCGGAGGGGTATGCAGACGGCAGTGTACGGGGTGTGTGGTGAGCGAGTGGTTCTCCCAGATCACTGGCAGCCTCACACTTAGCCCAGCTAGCTGGTGCGTCCTTATGCTCAACCGTCTCGTATGCAACTCTGTTACGCCAAACCTGCAGTGTCCCTAGGTTTTCCCAACCTGGGCAGGTTTAGGCAGGGAGCCTATATCTCCGCGAGGATTTCCTGGTGTCACCATAGTGTGATTCCCCCGACGTTGTGGGCTCCGAGGTGGGTGGGGACTTGTGGAGATGAACTATAACGGCCTGGAAGACATGGAAAATGGGAAAAAAAACACAAATATAACTGACAGCAACGACAGTGTCAACAAACCACCGTCTAAGGTACTTGACCTTAGCGCGTTAGCGGAGGCCATACAGCCACAAACCAGTTTTGTGAGCACATGGCAGGTGGTTTCCAACAAAAAGAATAAACAGCCGAAAGGTAAACAGCGCGCCAGCGCTGTAACCGGAGGCCAAACTCAAGGGTCTGGTAGCCAAGGCAACCAACCCTCTCAACGGTCAGGCCGCAACAACAGGCGGAATCGCTGGAGGCGTGCTAAGCGCGACCGAGAAGCGACTGACCACAAGACAAAGGAACAGACCAGAGATGCAACAGCGAACCCTGCTGACGCGACACCTGGAACGAGTGCGCTTACGGCCCCTCCCCGAGACTCCACTCGGCAGGCCCAGACCGCAGCAGACCTCTTGCCAAAGGCCAACAAGCCCAAGGCAATGTCCACTGGGTCGGGGCGGCCGGGGGGAGGCGCGGGGAAACCGAAGCCATTCAGTGAGAAGGCTGCCCAGTCTCAGGGTTATTCGCATGGTGCATCTAGGTCACCAACCACCTCCGCGAGCCGGGGCGAACCCCACAAGGCCACGCAAGTAAAGGAGGTGAGTCGCCAAGGTCAAAAGGGTAGACCGGTTTTCCACAAGACCTGTGAGGCAGTCCTTGGAAGCGGCCACAAGACGGCACCAGCGAAGCCCCATGAGCCACGTATGGCAAAGCGGCGTCGCCAGGACCGTCTTGATGAAACCGCCTCCCCAAAGAGTGACGCCAAACGAGTCAGGGTGGACAAGACCAAAGATTCTGCATCGAGCTACGCAGAAGCAATGCAATCGCATTTGTGTGTAGCGGTCAGGATCAACCCTAACCGTGACCTCACAGCAGAAGCAGCACAGCAGCTTCAGGCAGAACTCCTGGCGAAAGTTGGTGAAATCTGCGCTGAAGCTACCGGCTCCAACATACAGGACGTACCGTCATTCCGAGGACGGCCCAGCTGGAACGCGGGCGTCCTCAGACTATGGTGTGAAGACGATGGGTCTCTGGCCTGGCTGAAACGCACCGTAGCGACGCTTAAACCGCCGTACCCAGGTACCAGCTACGAAGTCGTCAGCCTGAAGGAACTAATACCCAAGGTCAAATGTGGGCTGTTTATTCCTGAGGTGACTGACAAGAAGCCCGGCGAGATACACACCTGGCTGGCCATGCAGAACAAGAAATGGCTGAAGGTGGACAGCTGGTCCATGTACTCCATGGACATACACACCGCTCCGGCTGAGAGACCTGGGACATTCTTGAGCCTAGGTATACCTCGGTCGGAAATACCGGCACTGATGGCGAGAGACCGCCGAGTCACCTTCGGGCTAGGCTCGGTGTACGTCAGATTCTTCGGTCCGAGAGGTCTACAGGACACCGCTCCCGAAGATCCACCAGTGCCAGTGACCACGGAGGAAGACTCCAGTCCCGACCCCAACAAAGGGTCGGATGTACCCGTACGTCAGACCGAGTCCGACACCGTGATCACACAACCGTGTGGGGAACCGAAGGAGGGGAGTAGCTGTGGTATGGAAGTGGAGCTGCAACCCACCGACGAACACCCCCACGATTCAGATGACGTGGAAAGAGGGACGGACGGGGAATCAATGGATAGTGACATTCTCCTATCCTCTCCCACCCGCTCCCCCCACTAACGTCATCCAAACTAACCTCCAGCACAAGCAGGTAGCAGTAGCTACGCTGCGCCGCATACTGGAGGTTAACAAACACACTATCGCTTTAATCCAGGAGCCTTGGATTAGGGCCGATAGAATATGCGGTCTAAACAACATTGGTGGTAAGTTAATCCTCAATACCTCTGTTCATAGTCCACGAACATGCATATACGTCCCACGCCACCTGAATGCTGTGCCTCTAACTCAGTTCTGTTCCAGAGATCTGACGACAATCAGGCTCGAGGTTCAGGCCTGTGGAGGAGGCTGTGCTACCGTGGTGCTGGCATCCGCCTATCTCCCTGGTGACGAGGAGGTGCCCACCAGAGAGTTAGCGGACCTAATACAGCACTGCGAGCAGAGTGGTCTGGACCTGATCGTGTCAGCAGACTCCAACTGTCACCACCCTATCTGGGGCAGTGAGACACCCAATAGGAGAGGTGAGGCCCTAGTTTCTTATCTCTTTTCAACTAACCTTACAGTCCTTAACAAGGGCTCTGTCCCAACGTTTGTTACCTCCAGGTTTCAAACAATAGTAGATATCACCCTAGCCACGGAGTCGGCCTCGAAACTGGTTACCGATTGGCATGTGTCTGAGGAACCCTCCTTCTCAGACCACAGGCGTATCTGCTATAACTTAGATGTCCACATAAATAGACCCATGCCCAGACGTAACCCGAGGAAAACGGACATCGACAGGTACAAGGGTCTACTGAAAGAAGAACTGCAAAGGATAAACTTTCAGGATATGAGGACATCGGCTAACAACATTGAAGCTAATATCAAAAACCTAACAAACAGCATCAGCACATGCTATCAGAAGGCCTGCCCACTAACGACACCACCCAACAGAAGCTCAAAATGTCAATGGTGGGGACCTGAACTCGAACGGCTCCGGCACAAGTCTAGGTGCTTATTCAACAGAGCTATGAACACGAGAAACGAGGATGACTGGGACAAATACAGAGAAGCCCAACATTTCTACAAAAAGCGCATCAGGATTAGGAGATGCGAATCTTGGCGCCGTTTCTGCGAAAACATTGAATCAAACAATGAAGCTGCCAGGGTACGCAAGGTCCTATCGAACGACCAAGACCGCAACCTAGGCTCGCTTAAGAAATCAGACGATACATTTACAAACACAGACAAGGAGACCTGCGAAGTACTACTCGAAACACACTTTCCAGGTTGCAGCATCTCAGAAGAACGCAACTGGAAGGAACGACCGAGTAGATCTCCGAATGAGCAGGACTGGAAAACAGCCGAGACTGTAGTCGACAAGGACAAGACCATCTGGGCCATCAACAGCTTCCTTCCCTTCAAATCGGCGGGGCTGGATGGCATATTCCCCGCTCTTCTGAGATGGGGAATAGATTACCTAGCAGAACCGCTGACAGACATCCTGAGAGCATGTCTTGCACATAGCTATATACCACAGGACTGGAGAGAAGTCAAAGTAATTTTCTTGCCTAAACCGGGAAGAAGTGATTACACTCAAGCGAAATCCTTTAGACCCATTAGCCTCACATCCTTTCTTCTTAAAACTCTAGAAAGGCTCTGTGATAGGTATATCAGAGATGGGGCCCTAAAGAGGAAATCGCTACACCCGAACCAACATGCCTACAGTTCAGGCAAATCAACAGAGTCAGCTCTGCACAGCGTAGTGAAAAGAATCGAGAACACTCTGACTACTAAAGAATCAACCCTAGGTACCTTTATCGATATAGAGGGGGCCTTTGACAAAACTAGATTCATAAATATTAACCACGCTCTTCTCAAGTATGACGTTGAACCAACATTACGCGGGTGGATAGACAACATGCTTAAGTTGAGAGCTGTACAACTAGACGTGAATGGCACCACCAGAGCGGTGGTAGCCAAGGGCTGCCCACAAGGAGGCGTCCTATCACCTCTGCTCTGGAACATCGTAGCGGATGATTTGATCCGACGGCTAAACGATAAGAGCTACCATACTATAGGCTACGCCGACGACCTGGCTATCCTCATTAGTGGGAAATTTGAAAGCACACTCTGTGAACTAATGCAGGGTGCTCTCAAGGTTGTTGAAAAATGGTGCGAGGAGTACCAACTAACAGTGAACCCGAATAAGACAGAACTAGTACTGTTTACCAATAAAAGAAAGCTGGTGAACATGAGACCCCCGAAACTCTTCGGCACTGAACTAACCCTATCGACTGAAGTCAAATACCTGGGAATGTTACTTGACAACAAGCTGAACTGGACTAAACATATGAACAACAAATTGAAAAAGGGGACCATAGCACTATGGCAGTGTAAACGCATGATGGGCAAGAAATGGGGACTACGCCCTAACATTATGCTATGGCTATACAAAGCAGTGATAAGACCAATGGTCTCGTACGGTGCCGTCGTCTGGTGGCCTAGGATGGACGTCGGCTACGTACAGAAAGACCTAGAAAAGTTTCAACGGCTTGCTAGCATGCTTACCACAAGTTGCATGCGCACCACCGCAACCGCGGCCCTCGAGATAATTTTGGACATCCCACCGCTGCACCTGTTCATACAACAGGAGGCAGCGGCTGCGGCGTTCAGACTCAGGGCAGCTGGACAGTGGAAAAGCGACGACAGGGCACCACACACGCGCATCCTTGAGCTGGCCGTGTCCCACCAGCCACTAATGGACGCGCCGTGTGATAGAATCCCAAAAATGCACATCTTCAATAGACAGTACAATGTCCAACTCTTTGAGGAGCCAACGGACCACTCTAATATCCATGAGATAAGGATATACACAGATGGGTCCAAAACGAAAGAGGGTACTGGGGCCGGAGCGTACTCAGCTGAACTTAATATTAAGAAATCAACAGCCTTAGGTAAATATAACACGATTTTCCAAGCGGAATGCGTCGGTATAATCCTGGCTTCAAGTGCGGTGCTCAGCAGAGAAGCTAAAGGCCTCAACATTCGCATACTTTCTGACAGCACTGCGGTACTCCGGGCCCTAAGCAGGACTACGGTAAACTCTGGGCTCATACTACAATGTCTAAACCAACTGGAAGAGGTAAGCCGACACAATAAAGTAACCCTCCAGTGGATAAAAGGGCACAGCGGATCGCTGGGTAACGACGCGGCTGATGAACTGGCAAAGAAAGGAGCAAAACAAAAACCGGTAGGTGTTGAACCACTGGTACCCCTGCCTTTTAACCAGATAAGAACATGGCTGCGGGAGAGAACCAGCACTCAACATGCTGAACAATGGGTAAGCGTGACAACCTGCAGGCAGACGAAAGAGGTGTTACCCACCGTGGACCGTCGCCTGACGAAGAAACTGCTACGACTTAATAGAACCAACCTTCGCATGATGGTAGGGCTAATTACAGGACATTGCAACCTTAACAGACATTTCTATATTATAGGTCTAACAGACAGCCCTCTGTGCAGAGCCTGCATGGGGGCCGAAGAAACGCCGACCCACGTGACTATAGACTGCGTAGGTGTCAGCACACAACGGGCCAAGATCCTCGGTGAACCGGGGACGCTCCGCCAGTCCTGTGGCGACCTAGGCCGCCTCTTGGGATTCTGGCGTGAGCTGGGCTGGCTAGAATAGCCAGTCCCACTATTTCCACGCACAAAGGTCCAAATGAGAGACTAGGTGCGGAAACCGAGCCCACCACCAAGAAGAAGAAGAAGAAGAGGTCGATAGTCTTTGAATGTGGTGGGATTAGTAGACTTCGGAATTGGGACCATATACGCCATTTTCCACAGGGAAGGAAAACTGCTTGAAGAAAGTGAGAAGTTAATTATGTGGGTAATAGGAGGAATAATGGTATTAAGGATCGGCAAAAGAAGATCACGACCCAAGCCATCATGACCCACTGCTTTACTTGGAATCGACAAAATAATTTTTTCAATACTGAAATCCGAAACTGGCGCGAAAGAGAAACTGTTGTCATTTAGCGAGGGCGAAGCTAGAAGATGTCTTACTGTCGACTGTTTTAACAGTGTATCGATACTGTGAGGAGGGGATGAGAAGTGCCGATTTAGACCATCAATGTCCAGAGAAGTAATCGGCTCCTGCTTATTTTTACCGAATCCTAAAGTACGTAAAAATTGCCAGAGTCTATGAGGAGAACATTTTTCCACATTGGTGTGAACGTGGCGCCGTTTGGCGTTTCTTATCACCTGATTACAGCGATTTCTTGCGGCTTTAAACTTAATCCAGTTATCCTCAATCGGGTTATTTTTATGTCTGCGCTTAAGTCTGTCTCTATAAGCCATTAGTTTGCGGATATTGTCGTTGAGCCAAGGGGCTGGGGCATGTTTCATCCGTACTGGACGAATGGGAGCATGAGTATCATAAAGGTCTGTGATCAATTTATTGAATGTGTTGACCTTGTCATCAATGTTGTTTAGACTCTCTAACTGAGACCAATCAACCTTGCTTGCATCCGCCAAAAGTTTGTCCCTGTCCATATCTGCAAAATTACGCTGAAGAATGATTTTAGGCTTCACTTTAGGGATTTTTAGCTTATATGAAGCAAAGATGAGATCATGGTGAGAGTACCCAGCTGCTGTAAACTGGCCATGAGAAGCAATACGGTCAGGGCAAGGGGTCATAATAAGATCCAGAAGTGTATGGGAATCACCAATGTGATGAGTGGCATCAAGTTCGAGAATGGAAACATTAACAGAGGAGATCAGGGCCCGAAGTTTTTGTGAGCGGTAATAAATCTGTGAATCAGTTGGAGAAAGTAGGTTGGTGTTAAAATCACCCATAATTAGGGCATGCTCATAACTGGGCAAGTAAGTAACAAGGAGATCTTCAAGACTGTCGAAATAGTCAACTTTGGGTGGGGGATATACAACACAGAGCAGGAATTTAACTGTACCAAAGTCGAGTTCAATGAATAAATGTTCCATGGATTGAGTATACTGTGAAGGAGACTGAGAAACGACTCTGTACTTCAAATCAGAACGCAAGTATATGGCAACTCCACCACTACCCGCTCCAGTTCGGTCATTTCTGATAAGAATATAGCCAGGGATTGCTACAGAAGTTGAAGGGATTGTGGGCTTTAAGTAAGATTCTGAAACTAAGCAAGCATGGATGAGATCGTGATTGCTAGAGAAGGTAGCAAGAAATTCGGAATGATGAGCAGAGATGCTTTGAGCATTGACATGGCAGATATTCAAATTCTTTTTAAATGGGGAGAAAGAGTTGTGAAGTAAATCACCAAGGGGAACAGTAGATGACGCGGAATCATCCAAAGCGTCCACATATGAGTCATCAGAATCGAACGATTGAAACAGTTCAGGATTATGTGAAAGATCCATATAAATATATATTTATAATAATATTTAGAAGATGTATATATATACAATAATAATACTTAAATAAGCTGTATGGCAAGATCATAAACTAAATGAATAAAATAATATTAGCTTAAGGCTTGGCAGAACAGTTCCACATCACCGCTGACTTACTGAGATAGAAAAATGCACAAAGGAAAAAGAAACAGAACTAAGTACTTAAACAACCAGATTATGAAACAACAAAAATTGTAGTTGAAGCACAGAGTTGAACAGATTAATTTAGAGATTTTTGTCTAAAGAAGCGTAACATGATAACAATATGCATAATGTTTTACTTTACTAAAGTTACAAAATGTGACAGCGTAAAAATAAAAAACGAAAATTTTAAAAAGCAAAATCTCTGTGAACATGAAATTGAACGTCATTTCATTTAACAATACTTACAGAGAAACATAAAATTTTATCAAACGAAATGTAGGTAGCTATCTACCTGATTACGAAAATCTACTGAAATTTTATTGTAAATGAAAGTCTGAAATCTGAAAATCAGCAACTGTCGCATTATCATCGGAAGTAATTGTTACATTACCAGTTTGAGTTGTGCAACAGGGAAGACAAACTCTAAACTCAAGTTTTGTTTTTCACACTAGTTGATCTATCTCTCTTGGACCTGGTGTTGAGCCTCCTAGTCTCCGATGTGGACTCAGCAACAGGAGGATTCTTAGCAGATATATCCTTCAGCTGGTTCATGGACCTCAACCGTTGCTTCTCACCATCTTGAAGTTTGAGATAAATGGTGCCATCCTGAGACCAACATCGGTGAACTCCATACAGCCGACGAGCTTCCTGAAAGATCTGTCTCCTCTGACCAGTGAGGAACTCCCCAATGGAGATTTCACAACCTTTCAGACCAGTCTTGCTTTTCCACACCGAAGATCGGATGTCCAATCTGGAGAACTTTACTAGTATAGGGCGTGGACGGGTACCATTCTGGGATAGCTTCCCGAGGCGATAAGAGGTCCTAATACTTTCCTTTGTGAAATCTGCTAGCTTCAGCCTATCCTTCACAATCTGGGCTACCACTGTTGACACATCTTCATCCGCTGACTCTGATACTCCTCGAAACAACAAAAATTTGCGCCTTCCATTGTTGTCTATATCGTCAACTAATTGATTGAGTGAGGAGAATTGCTCACGTAAGAGAGTAATAGCATCCATCATGCAGACCTTGAATAAGTTGAACTCGCCTGCTAAACTTTCCACAGTCTGGGGCGATTTCATGGTGGTTGTAGACTGAATCCGGGCTTCGAAGGCAGCCATACCATCCAGGAATTTCTGTTCTAGATTGCTAATTGCTGTAAGTGGATCGAGAACAGCAGTTTTAGATCCTTTCTTCTGGTTTTTAGACATTTTATATGTACCTTGTGCAGTGATGTGAGGTTATGTTAATTGCAGTGATGCTTTGAACTATTCTATTGCATAATAATGATCCTGATCCTTTCCTCTCTATATACCTCAATAGTTTTGGATGTAAAAGGTATGTATATATGTTTAATGAAAATAATAAATAAGCCAAAAAATATTGTGCTTATCACTGTGCAACTACCCACAAATAAGCTATGGTTAGGATCACTGCTTAAGGTAAGATCTAGTAATCGGTGGGAACTATGGATCACAAGAAGGCTGCTGACCCTACACTTTACCACCATGTGAACACTTTATGCCAACTCATCATGACAGACCTGACTGTCACGATGACAGAGATGACGCGACTCCAGAATGCGTCAAGAAATGTATTGATGGTTATAGGTAGGTACCGTAAGCTATTTATTTTACTTTAAATAAAACGGACAAACCGAGTATAATAATTAAAGACAGTGAATAATATTATACAAATCAGCATTATCAAGTAAAATAATTAATATATCTATAATATATTTATAAAATCACAAACAGTCATACATTCCTCTCACAAAAACACAAACACTATGAAAAAAACGCTATGAAAACGATAAGCATTTTGGTAAAAATTTATACCGTGTTGAATCAGATGAAGACCATATCATGGCAGAACTTCACCTGAAGGGGCCAGTTGAAGCCGACAAACATTTAGCTGGACGTGCTATCAAGATTTTGGGTTGGGGTGTGGAGAATGATGTCAAGTACTGGTTGGTCGCTAACTCTTGGAACTATGACTGGGGTGATAAAGGTTGTTTCAAGATACTGCGAGGGGAGAATGACTGTGGTATCGAGGGAGAAGTATATGATGGAGAACCATTGTAGAAAGAAGTTGGTACACTATTCAAAGATATTCATGTATTGTATATATGAAAATTCAGAAAATACTGAAACATTCGAATATAAAAATCCCGACGTAAAGGTTTAAAGAATAGTCCTGTAGCTTAGGTACGCGCGGTATCGTCTCGTTAATGAGATTCTTTGGGCCGCGGCTTGCATTGCTGATCAGTCGTCTGTCGCCGCTCCACAGCTGTTTCTGTTCCACTACTTACTTTATTTTGTAAGCAAATCTTTATTAGCGTAAATTTTTAAAAAGTAAGTTTGTTTAATTTTTTACCCTGTAATTTTTAAATAAATTAACAGAATGCGATAAAACTTTTACATCGTAAATTTACCATACGACCCGAGTAAATATGATTTTCAGTAGAAGAGTTTTTAATGTTTTGCTTTACAAGTGAATTTACGTAAATCAGAGAATTAAATTCAACGACTTATCAATTGGCGTAGCTTGTCCTACGCAAGTGCTACGCAAGTGCTACGATGTTGCTACGCAAGTGCTACGGGAGTAGCAAGCCTGTGATTAGACCTGCAACTAAAGAAATAGGAAATGACAACATATAACCCACTACTTTGGGCGGGTTGTACGTTGTAATCTAAGTATATAGGTCGCTGAAAGCAAATATACAATTTTATAAAAACATCTTTTCTCTCTTTCTATTGCAACTCATTTAAATGTAACTGTGTTTGAATGGATGTTTTTTGGAAAATAAATAATTTTGCTTTGCTTTTGCTTTTGCTTTGCTTTGCTTCATTGGTGTATAACGTCAAAATAAACTATTCAAATATTCTGTGAGTTTTCTCACATCTAAATACTGATTTCTTACCAACATTTACCCTAATAGATATTTATTGACAATCTAAACTTTTTAGGGTTCCGCGCCTCTAAGGGCAAGACGGAGCCCTATTAATGTCGCTCTGCTGTCGGTCCGTCTGTCCGTCTTTATGCCACGTGTCTCTAGCTTGCAGACGAAATGGGTAGCAGATCTGAAATTGGGATATGTTGTGTAAAACTGAATGTTGAATTAAAATTAAATCAAATTATATTCTGGAGGTTGCCACACATGAAAAATATTTTTCTTCTTGTGGAGTATCATGGTTTCACCTCATTAAGTGGGTACAAATATTTTTATCTCTAAAACTAAAGAAATAGGAGCCATCAAAGTTGTCAGTTGTAATGAGTTACGAATTCGGAATTTTTTGTACATAAATTGTGCCAAATACTGTATTTAAACAAAAAATGCTGTTTAGGGTTACGTGCCTGAATACTCAACCATCTTAACTTAGCAGTTTTGTTTCATACACTTTCTAGGTACTGGTAAGTTTGTAATTTTTATTTTTAAATCATTTAACTTATTTCTATCGTATGGGACCCTCAGGGCGCGAGTCCTAGTCGCACTTGACCGGTTTTGAATTAATATAACTTTACTCGATAAAAAGTAAAACCTTTAAATCAAACAAAACACATCGACGCAAAAATATTACGTCGTTCCACTTCAACAACGTTTTACACGATTTATGAACCCTAAAAAACAGCACAAGCTCTTCCATATGGTGACAAAAAGCCTACATCTCATATCGCGCGAGCAAATGTATTCAAGGGGCCTATTGGACCCCACGAATGTGTCATAGACAGTGGGTCCCCGGGGGACAGGCTAGACTCGCAAAAACTGAATATTGCAGATATGTTCACATTATTGCCTACCCGGTGCTCGTAACCAAGGGTTCGCACGATACGGCAACGTTGGGTGATTTCACAATTGGGTCCTTTGAGCCGGATATTCTGTTTTGGATGTTTTATCTGGAACGTGAAGAACGAAATATATTTTCTGTCCGTATATATCATTTCAATAAAAATAAACAGCTTTTTTTTCAAGTGTAGATTTAAGCATTTTTTTAAATATGAATAAATACTATTGTATAAGATTGTGTTTTTATTGCGAAATCCATCGCTTTGGAATACTCTAAATATAGGTTCTATATCTAGGTAAGTACCTCGGTGGCGCAATTGGTAGCGCGCTTGTCTGGGAAACAAGAGGTCACAGGCTCGAATCCTGGCCCGAGGAATTTTTTCAAATTCTTGTCTTTGCATTTGTATCTAATTTATCTTTTCTCGGTCGTAATGCACTCTAATAATATTATCGTATATTTTACTCTTTTAGAGCCTTATTTATACATTTGGGCAGCTATAGTTTATCTTGAAAAAATATTTTGTCCATTTATTAACAGTAAAAAAATATATATTTGTAATTACTCGATCTTTATCGGCTCATAGTATGGGGCCGTCATCAGTCGAATCATGACCATACCGTGGGCCGAAATATATCGAGTAATTAAATTACAAATATATATATATATTTTTACTATTAATAAATGTACAAAATATTTTTTTAATAAAATCACTGTAATGATAGCTTCAAGGTTATAATTTCACATCAATATTTAGATAATCCTAATAGAATAGGTTTCAATTTTCAAGGGACATTAAAAAAACAGAATACAAGCTATGATTAATATTTGCGTTTGTCGCCACTTGGTGAAATATCGTCAACATCTTAAAAAATACACTTATACTGTTTCACTTTATTGAACTAGCGGTTTCGCCTTACGGCATCATCAGGTTATATCTTAATAACTAAAAACTATGCAGATTGTATTTAAGTAACAGTTTTAATTGAAGATGGCAAATAATAATGTTAGAGGGTAGGCTAGATCATGATATTTTAAGAAGAATACGAGCTAGTAATAAAAAGAGCGTTAAATGAGTCTATTTTTATTAATTCAGGTTAATTGACGCTAGCGACTCCATAACTATTTTAATTTTTAATATTCAGCTGTTATTGACGTAGTTATAAGCTTATGACACACCAATATAAAATTGGAAATAAAAACTATTCTTAGCAGATGAACAAATGTTTACTTTACAAAATATCAAAAATGACGTGAAAATATCCTCCGGTAGAATGTAAACTGTACCCCAGCGACTAATACATAATGGATAACGGCCCAGCTAGTTTCAATAAAAAGATTTTTTCTATGCCCCTTTACACATTCAAAGATATTGTAACGAAATTTACTTTCGCTTTTTTCCATTTTTTATTCGCATCTCATTTAAAATGTACTTCCCTTAAATATTATATTTATTTAGGAATAAAAGAAGATCAGAGGCCACGTAAGACAAATTTGATGTTTTGCCGTCACAAAACTCGAATAAACTTTGATATATTAGAATGTGTATAGGTAGTTATTCTATAACATTAAGATGGTTTTAGATGAACGATGTTCAGTAATATTTATTTTCTCAAAAATACATTGTAATATTACCGTTGCATACTGTAAAGACCGACCAGAAAATACTTCATCCTAGCGAGCTATTAAAAGTGTCCAGGAAATCTGAATAACTGTCTAGGAAATTCGTATGAAAATCCATTACATACCATATGTTCACAGAGTACATTTCATGTTTTCTTTTTAAAACTATCCGTGTCTATGTTTTTAAGAGTCTAAGGAGTTTGGCGATCATAAAGGTTTTAAGCGGCCAATTTACCACGAAAAATAAAATTAATTACAATTTCATGTTAAGAATGTAGAAATGTTTGTTGTATTTTATAACTGCAATAATAATAACAAAAATATATAATTTTTATTGATTTTATAGGTATGTTTAAAACCATTAATACTTAAAAATTAACCTCAATGAGCGCTTTTCTCGTTGTTTGTTTCTTTCTTAGTTCTTGGCATTCCTAGATGGCGTTGTCCATGAAGAAGGATGCATGGCGGTATATACCTTTGCCCAGCTGGCAATAATAATAAAAAAGTTGCGTAAAGGCGGGAATTTATGTTGCTCTATATTTTATTTAAAAGCGTTTCGTGCAAATAAATTACAAAATGAGTTCAAAAGCGGGCTCTGATATAGATTGTACTCCACTAATGCTTTGCTGAAGAAATCAATAACAATAAACATGATTAATCGCCCAAATATGAGCAAGTAAATAACTTTTAATATTTCCTAGTCAGTTTATTATATTTGATATAACTCATTATCATGAAAAACATGAAAATGTCTCATTTAATTTTTGAGAAAATCACTATACTTGCTTCGACCATGAATTAGCAATCCTGGCCTCGTATATAAAACCCCTCGCCCTACGGGCTCGCACTTTTAACTTACTCGTCCAAGATTGTTTATTTCCTGGTCTTAGCAATAATCTAATACGAGTACATACTTAATTTTTAAACCTACCAGAAATATTGTACCTACCTACTTTGCTTATAATATACATAACTTATTAACACTATTTATTTATATTAAATTATATTTGACGATAGATTATATTTGTGAACATGTATTATTACGTTAAAGTATTTACTAATATGGGTTATTACAAAAAAAAGTTATGCCTGAAATAAAATGATTATTATATTATTATTATGAATTCTGTATTTATTTATTATTCATTTTGAATAAATCTGCTACCTTTAGTAACTTCCGTGTAACAAACAAAACTCTTATGCCTCTATGTCACTGAGATGAAGTTTTTTTGGATTTTTGACAAGATTGCGATCGGCCCTTGAGGTCGTAAACTTGGATTAATCATTGCGCCAACATCCTAAACAACTCAGCAAAAAATCAAAACAACTAGATCTAGCGCAAGGTCTGATGTGACCGGCTCTTAATTTTGGCTTCAAAGGTCACCAGCAATCATAGCCCTCTTATACGTCGGTGGCAGACATAGAAGCCAACATCACAGCAAAAGAACTATTTTATGAAATTAATAGCATGTGGTTTGGCTACGAAGTGTTTTATGTTTCGCCTAGATACCAAAATACAAAAAGAAGTAAATACCTAGATACTAAGTGCCCGCAAACTCATTTTAATAATCCTTATCTCAGATGAAATTTACAGGTTGAGCGAGCCAATTTTCCGCTTGAACTGTTTCGGAGCTGCGTTCAGTTTTAAAAGTAAACAGTTACTCCATTAAACATTTGCAGGAGTTCGTTGCTATTACTAGGAAATACTTTAAATTAACCTGTTCTTACCAAAAGATTGAATACTTTACTGAGTTTTTTAAGATTTACGAGTATTATAATATGGGCCGTTAATTTGATAACCTTTTTTCCTTCAAAGAGGATGTAAACAACTTTTAATATGGAGCCCATACAGAATACGCAAAAAATAACATCCGTTTGATACATTTTGGTCGATTAGTACTTAACTTTTCTATATAACAGAAGTTTTTTTTTTGCTATTTATTGTTGAGTCCCATAGTAAATGTTTTTCTTATTAATAGGTAGAACACCCCGTTTTAAAGAAAAAGTTATCATGTTAACATCCTGTATTGTATATGGTTTCGTCAAAGACAGAAAGCCTTGAAGTAATTTCTCGATTTCTGTCTCTTGCACATTTCAACAATTTCGCATTAAGTATTAATGGGAGATTTGTACCCTGAAAAAAAAATTGGTGAAATATAAAGTGACTTTGATTGATATAGCCAAATTCATATTGTGAAGACCAAAGTTCAATGACAATTTTGTAAAAATACGAAAAAACATTACTTTTGGCCCTATACTTCTTTAGGAACAACCCTCGAATCCATTAGTATAGAAAGCATTGATACTATTCTGCTTTTTTCACATAAAGGGTCATTGAACCTAGTTATTAATCACATACAAAGTCTCCAGTATAAATTTGGTTGTATCAACTAAAGTCACCTTATATTGGCCTGGGTAATTGAAATTAAGACCCAATCTTCTTCGAGTGTCCAGTCTCGACTATCGACAGAGCATCTAAACTCCTCATCTTTGCTTTGGAGGCTAACATCCTTAACGAAGACAAAGAGGCCAGTTTGCTGCTTAGACTATCTCTCTGATCAAAACCGGCACTTGATAGGTACAAAGCTATTTCAATTTATCAGAGCTTTGGATACCTCTGTACGTGGCCTGATTAGAAATTTAGATGTGCTCAGAGCGAGCAAAAACTATATATGCGAGTCTAAGGGGAGTTCGTTGAGCTAGGGTTGCCACTTCAATTACAATATAATATACAATTTTTTGACTCGGTGTCACGTAAATACTGTTCAAAGAAACAAGTGTTATTCCAATACAAATTCAAACAATTCAAATAGTTTATTATGTAAAATAGGTACATGAAATACAGGTTTTACAATTTAATATTAATCTTTGAAAAAAAACAGAATACGATGAAAAAGAATATCAGTTGAAATATATTTATGCAGCCAAACTCATATTGGAGGATTGGTAAGTGAGCTAGTTTCGCAAAATAAAATGTTCACGACCCATAGTAATTGACTCGGGGCTTCGTTTGTAGGGAACACGAAAATAATAATTTACGAATTTCACAAAAAGGGTCAATTCACCTTAGTCTCAGTATTAAATTGAGAAGCCGGTCAGTACAGTATATACGACGCCGCGATAGACGCAGCGGGTGAAGTAACGAGTTCTTATCTAGCGGTGAATAAGATAATTTTCAAGTAATATTTATCTTCAAGCAATAGGTATGTCGATAAAGTCGCCCATGATTACAAACATAAATACACGCGTTTTCCCGTTGTTACTATTCGAACTCGACTGGTAGAATGCAAGAAATAAGAAAGCTGCGGTAGCCGCAGCGGGCGCCGCAGTGAACGACGCCGAGTGCGCCGCTGCGGGATTCGCGGCGGATGCAGCGGCGTAAACCGCTACTCCGTACGCCCCGCTCGTTCATAAACGAAACTGTTTTTACGCGTCAACTGCTGCGGCGGGCAGCGACACGTGCTGCCTCTCCATAAATGGAGAAAACGCTAGACGCCACGCAGCCCGCTTCACGCACCGTGCCGCCTGACGCGTCGCCTCTCCTTGAACTTACTCTATGCGCAACGCCCCGCAGTGCGAGAGGGACGGATTCCGCAAAAAATAGCGAAATGTCGGTTTTAAATTAATATAAAATGAACTAAAATAGCTATGAAAATTTTCAACTGAGAATATTTAGATATCATTAAAATCTATCTATTAGAATATCGTTCAGGTCTGTATGTCATTCCTTTTTGTCATACTATGAAAAACAGTGTAGATGAAGACCTCATTTCAATAAATATTTCTATCGAGCGAAAGTTACGCAATCGCGTTTCTGTACTGAAGAAAACTAGAAAAAGGTTCCGAAATTTATATACTGATTTATCAAATTAGTGGCTTCATCTGAAAAGCAGGTATACAACTTCAAATAGTGCCATTTTAATCGGAATAGCCCCTTAATAACTATTAGTGGCGAAGGGTGACCATTATAAAAAGGGAAAAAAAATCGCCTTTCTCAGAAAAGTAACAAAGGAAAACATAACATTTTTGTACTTGACAATTCCGTTATTAACTACTTAACCTATTTTGTAAACTCTTTCACTGTTCTAATATTTAGACCCTTCACTTGGACATGGGCTATTTCCCTGGGAACGCGATGTTCTCTACGGACATACATAGACGTATATAGGCTGAAATTCAATCAACCGACCAAATTCATACTGAAGACTCGGTTAGTGATCAGGAACTAGGTTCAGTTATCATTTTGGCCAAATTCGAATAATATATATTTTTATTCCCGTACTGATTGGAAGTTGAAGTACAATTCCTAGCCCAGTCAAAAAGGAAGCAAAAAAAATATATTTATAGAACTTCACCAAAAGGGTAATTGAACCTTGTTTCTGATCACTAACCGAGTCTCCAGTATAAATTTGGTCGGTTGATTGAATTTCACCTAGTATAATTATTTTTATGAGAACCAAAAGTCTATTTAAATTACGTACTTACTTTAAAATTATTGCTCCGAAAAATAGTAACAGATTCGATGCGACCACCTAAAAACTAAAGCTGCGGCAAAAGCTTGTTGAAAATAAATATCTCGAGTTTGACAGCCCTTGCAGAGTCAGCGTTTAGCATAGTAATAAGCGTATTTGGTTCCAAAAGGAAGAGGCGCACCGGGCGCTTTGTCAAACGGTTTTTTACTTTGTTCCCGGCGGAACCCAAATAGAATCCGTTTGAAAACGTTTCATGCAACTAAAGGGCGCTTTTATAATTTAGCACGATAACGGCACGGCACGATATTTTTTACTGTTTCCTTTTAAGGGTCTGTCAACTCCAAAAACTCCATGACGGTAAATATGTTGTGCCTTGCCGTTACTGTCCAAAATTAATTGTACTTGGTTTAATAAAAATAACGGTGATAATAGATTAGATATACTTGAGATAACTTGATAACACATAGCTTCAGATTTACTTGATAATAAAATACGATGAATGTTTTTTTTACGTTTTAGAGGACCTTCCTCAAGTCATCCTTGTGTATTGAAATTTGTATTAAAAATAAGCGAACAAATGATTCAGTTTTACCTGATGCAAAACGATGCACCCTTAACAATGGACGTGCATGGCATGACGTTATCGTAGGCGAAAAATTAAAAGCACTTCCCTACAATCCCATACATTTACTTCCCTGTTAAAACGTGACGGTAAAAATATCGTGCCGTGCCGATATCGTGCAAAATTATAAACACACCCAAAGCATTTTGTGAAAAGTATCTTTGAGAATTTGAGAGGTGCGTGCGCCAAAAAATGGTGTACGTATTATATCAGGTATAGATAGACTGCTATCTACAGGTTGTTAAATTGATGTCGCGGAAGCCGAAAATTGGTGATAGTACTTGATCAAACGATCATCTTAACACCCAGTATAAAAAGGTTAAATTTGTTTGTTTTTATGTCTCTGCAACAAATTAACCGATTCTAAAAATTATTTCACAAATAGAAAGCTGTAATATCGCTGAGTAACATACACCGAGAAAAAAATCACGATTATAGCTAATTTAAACAGAAACATTGTACTATATGTGACGTCTATATTCATTGCTCAGTTTACTGGAACAATCTAGTTACAATAAACAGGTTTGTTTTGTTTAAGATAATTCAAGTAAACTTGACTTTATTCATATTATTATTATTAATTCTTATTAACCAGGATTTTATTCACAATACGATCTGGCAATATTGTAAAAAAAATCTCGGTGTAGGCTGTAGTTAGTTCCCTGGAGATTGGCAGTTCCTTAAAGACATAGCCATTAATTACACAAGGGTTCCGTACCACCACACAGTACGTTTGCTGAACCCTAAGAACATACATATAAACAATATAGATGCAATAGAAAGCAACATTAAGAACCCGCTTCGTATTTTTCGTCTGTTTGATGCGAAGCATTATTTTAATTATTTTTTTTGTCATTGCCGCGATGTTTTTGTAAAAATCAAGGACATACACCAGTCCATATTGGATATCTAAATTAAGACGTAAAATTTATTTGATTCAATTGTTTCTCCTTTGCGCGTTATTTTGATACTTAGATACTATGCTTAGATATTATGAATAACGATTCGGAGCGGGCTCGTAAGTAATAAAATAACTCGCAAAAGAGAAACAATTCAATCAAATAAATTCTAGGCCTTTATTTAGACGGCCAATATGAAGAGGAGTATGTCCCTAGTTTTTTCCAGAAACATCGCGATAAAGGCCAGAACAATATTTAACATATTGTTTTTCATCAAAGTTGTCGTCGTCGCGGACCGGACTCTTAAGGATACGAAAAAAAAGAGCACGAAAATGGTACAAAAAATTCAGCACCTTGTTAGTACGGAACCTAAATTTTATTATTTGTCGTTTTACGTTTAATAAAATTTAGAGTATGTACAACAATGTGACCAAATTTAAAACAATTTTCAAGATAGATTTAAAATAAATAACGTAAAAATATGCAATTTTTTCGATTTTATTGTATAGGAATATATGTATTTATAATTTTATTTTTTCATTTATTATTTTTTGTGATAGAGGCCATACTAACACGTATTCTGTGAAAATGTCAACTGTCTACCTATTACGGTTGTAACACGCTGTAGACCCTTAAGACAGACGCACGGACAAACAGATAGACAGACAGACAGACAGGCAGCGGAGGCTTAGTAATAGGGTTCTTTTCATTTAAAGGAACCCATATCAAATTAATTATAAAATATTAAGTACCTAACGTTTTATCGAGCTATTTAGTATTGTTGCAGTATCGACTATCGAGCGATAGTAAAGCTGATTCTGAAGGCTTTAATTTTAGTTTTAGTTGTGTCAAAACTTATTTTTTTCCAAAGTAATATAGCTTCTGTTGTAAACACTAAAGGACTATTTTGGAATGAATAAAATTTAGTTTTGACAGCACTAAAACTAAAATTAAAGCCTCCAGAATCGGCTTTATAAACTAACAAGCTGTGTTTCCCTGTAATTGGGCTACATCTCAAACCTACTTTGTATGTCCTTAAATAAGTTATCGATTAAGATGTATGTCTGTTAGCAAACCAATAAACATATATTTACTTGAAAAATTCCCAAAACACGCCGCGTACCGTGCTAAGAGGTGGCTTACATATTCATGCGAAAATTTAAAAATTTCAGCGCGGTTTTTATAATAATAAATAATAATAATAAATTCATTTATTTCAGGCTACAATTAAAAAACCTATAATTTGTTAGTAACAATAGTTCTTAATCTAATATTAGTAAATAAATAATTAATTCATTAATAACAAAATAAAAACTATTTAGACTGCACCTATATGAGTATCATAGTACCATTATACCATCTTAGGAAAGGCTTTAATATTTTCGAATAGGTACATGTTAAAAATAGACAAATCTTTCCTATTTAATATAAATATATCATATTTTACTTTTTTTTGTAGTTATTAATCTCCCACACCTCCTATAAACTTCAAAGAGCTAAATATTTCACTCAAGTTCGAAAATATTAATATTGCCAAAACATCAGACAAATAAATTTGTTAGAACATAATGTACCAGAATTTTTACTATTTATCACATTTACTGTTGAAAAATACTTCCGTAAATTTTTCTAAATATTGTCGCCAGTTAACCATGATTTTTTTGTATTGAATAAACATAATAAGTTAATAACAATTAAAATTTCATGTCACAATAACCTATGATCCTAAACCAAACGAATTCTGTCACTATATTGACAATCCATTCATTTATGTCAAACATCACTCCAAATTCCAAGAAAATAACGATCCACAAAAACCCGCCATACAAAAAGAGTAATTTGGTCGAATGGAAAATGAGAATGTCAATAATACAGAAATCTTTATACCGGAGCTAGTTCCTCCGCAATTTAACTTAAAATTGACTGTGACCAAGGAAAAAATACACGCTGGTTTCTTGATCAGCGTCAGAAAGAGTCCCTACTCTTTCTGCCCACATATCACAGTAAAACAAAGGGTTAACAAGCTTCAGAAGTAAGTCATCGATCAGGGAGGGAACAGGTTCGAAAAGGCAGGGTGACCGCGTCCTGCGTGGACTGCCATCCACCGAACTTGTCCGGCCCTCACTTTATTATAAACGAAAAATTTACTTCATTTTTTAATCATTAAATGTTATGGACATCACAAATTTAGAACAAAAGATTCATCTCGATAAAGGTCGTCGCACAATATAACGCCTCAGCACCTGATCAGCACCAGACCGGCAGCGGCACCCATCGATTAGCCATCGACATAAGATTGCGAAAGAAAAAAAACTGAAAAAAATAATTTGAGACTTCTTGCTGTACGTCGGGCACAATCTCATGCCTTAGAGCATGCATGTTTATAAAGTTTTCCTTCACAATTTAGCAAGTGGTAAGTATTCGAATACGATGCACATAAATTTCGAAAACTCATTAGTGCTCGCTCTGCCAGGCAGGAATCGAACCCAGTGGACCTATTATGTAACGTAGTGTCGATTGCCATCTGGTTGCTAAACACTAAAAATATACATGGACAAAAACTGAACTTTAAAAATTGCTTTATTGTATACTAGCATTTGCCCGCGGCTCCGGCCGCGTGTTGTTCGGTTTAAAGACATGCTTTTTTCCGGGATAAAAAGTAGCCTCTGTGTTAAGTTAGGGTATAAGCTATATCCATTCTAAATTTCATCCAAATCCGTTCAGCCGTTTCAGCGTGAAAGAGTAACAAACATACACACACACACAAACTTTCGCATTTATAATATTAGTGTGATTAAACTGTTCACGAACTGTGACGTCACTTCGAGCACGAACTTATTCTTAGATAATCGGAATTCGATATCTATGTTTTTGACGTTTGGCAACCAGTTGGAAACCGATTCAACGATACTTAATCTCAAGATTGAGAGTTCGGCGCGCTACGATTCAGCTACATTGTTTTTTTATCGTAACATGAGGTAACAATTGAATAAAAATGTTATGAGTGCCGAATATATTAGGGTGGACGTCGGACTAGCGCTTGGCGATCTATCTTCATCTACGAGCCGCCTTACATAAAGCTTTGTCTCCATTGTGTCGATACGGTTGCAAAACCAGAGCGAGGCGAGGCGACTCCTTATAGTTTTACAGAAAAACGATATATGTACCTGTTAAGATCATAATATGCCCACGATCTAAGATCCGCCGACGAAATATGTACGTCAGTAAAAACTACTCTATTTTATATGTGCTCACTTCTTACACATATTACAAGACTAGGTTGATGGATGTAGAAGAAGCAAAAGAGGTGTGTCAGGATCGTAGCAGATGGAAATCTGTAGTCTCTGCCTACCCCTCTGGGAGACAGGCGTGGGTATATGTATGTATGTTCGTATTGTATCTGTAACATTTAACTGTTTTCTCTTGCTAAGAAACTACAAAGTGAAACCAGTCTCTAGTGTAGTTCTGCACGGTGTAGAGCATATCCATTTGCCGTGGATCTTTGACAGTGGGTGCAACAGTCTTTACGTTTCCTGCCCCCTGATTCTGTATCGTAAAATCAATTGCCAAACCGAGTGCCTATCGTCGAAAACATACATATCCGCTTATCTAAGGATACGTTCGCACTTGAAATGACGTCACAATTCGTAAATAGTTCAATACCCATTAAAGTTTATTTTGAGAGTTAATTTTTTATCTGGTTTTGGTGAATAGCAACCATAGATGGCAACCGACACTAAGTTACATAATGGGCCCGCTGGCTGACAAGCTTACCATCAGTTGAAGTGAAAGGATTCGTCAATCAGTTGGATCTCGGTCTAAATGTCCAGGGTGCACCGTTTGTATTTAGAGAATTCAGTGGTCATCTAATACCTTAGTTTACGCTACTCGCTGATGCTTAAAATGTCGTTAGAAAGACCCGGGTAATCAAGAAAAACTACGATGTAAGTACAACAAACTGATTTTACAGAGCTTGACACTTGTATTCTACGGGGATGAGTATCTGCACGTATACGTGGGACGCACTATAAGTTTCCGGAATGAATATGAAAAAATACTATTAAAGGTACAAAATTAATTTATTGTTTTTCAAAATAATCTCCCTTGGCGTCTATGCACTTTTTCATTCGATCAAACCAGTTTTGAAAACTTTTGTGCCACTCCCCTGTGGTGACCTCTGAAACGTGTTTTTCATACTCCTCGACAGCCTCTTCTGGTGATGAAAATCGTTGACCGCGTAATTGGTTCTTAATTTTTGGGAACAGAAAAAAGTCACAAGGTGCCAGGTCGGGACTGTATGCAGGATGACTCATGAGTTCTACATTTTTCGTCTTCAAAAAGTCGTTTGTCTGTCTGGCCGTGTGAGAACTAGCATTGTCGTGGTGCAGGATGATACGGCGTTTACGGTTATTTTTACGGAGTTCGTCAATAACTTCCGGCAAACAAATGGTCGTGTACCAGTCACTATTCACGGTACGACAATTCTCTAAAGCAACAGTAGCCACGTGTCCAGTTTTATTAAAAAAAGAAGCAATCATCCGCTTAGATGCACTTTTCACGCGCGCCACTTTGGTTGGTTTCGGCTCATCTTGAAAGACCCATACGCTCGATTGCTGCTTTGTTTTGGGATCGTAGCAATAAATCCATGTTTCGTCACCTGTTACTATGTCCCACACCAAATTTGACGCACCTTCGTTGAATCTGGTAAGCATGGCACTGCACCAAGTGACGCGGTCCGTTTTTTGAGCCTCGGTCAAGTTGTGTGGGATCCACCGCGAGCACAGCTTTCTCACACCCAAATGTTTGTGTAGGATTGATTGTATTTGACTCATGCCTATTTCTAAGGATGCGCGAATTTCATGGTAGGTCACATGCCTGTCTGTTTCAATCATACGGCGCACAGCATCGATGTTTTTGTTGGTCACAGCGGTGGACGGCCGAACATCGCGAGATTCGTCACTGAGATTGATACGACCACGCTTGAATTCTGCAAACCAGCTATAAACAGTCGTCTTGCATGGTGCTTCATTGCCAAAAGCTGTTTCAAGCCGAGCGATGCTCTGTTGAGCTGTCAAATTACACTTAAAATCGTAGAAAATCATACTACGAAAATTTTCCCGAGTTAAATCCATGTTGATGCAGACACACAATTTTTTAAATGGCGCCACAAGGTAAAAACAAAAGACAGTCAGATGAAACAAACTGCATTCTACAGCCAAAGAGTTCTATTTTCAAATGTTGCAATAAATTTTTAAATATTGTTTATGTAAGTGGCCAGTTCCGGAAACTTTTAGTGTTACCTATGTATGCGAGATTTTCGTTTCATGTGTTTTATTTTGACGCCTTGACCATTCCGGACAAATTCCGCTGTCTTTTACAAGCATGACCAAAGCGGTCTAATTAGGCTTGACGAAGTCGGAAAAAATCTTCGTTTCGTGCGCTAGTAATACGTAACAATATCCTTAAAAGTTTGAAAAACAAGTGAAACTTCAAAAGAAGCAGATCAATTTAATATCATGACATGACGTAAAATTGACAAATTTTTCCTACACAAATCAATTCACTGTACTCACCATAGTGTGCCGCGTAGTGGACTCTGTCCACTTTGGGTGTGTATGGCGGGATTGAGCGATGGGCTTCCAATCTGATAACTTATTCCACTGCCGCTAAAAGATAGTCCTCGAGCGATGCGTTAACACTCCATAGGTATCTGGGGGCACGGTAGTGCCCGCCGCCAAGACGAGCCAAACGAAGGGGGGCACTACGAAGCGTTTTGTCGTATTTTCGAACCTTCGGTCTGGATAATACTAGAGATACCAAATTCTCGAGATCAGATGCAATAAGCAGTCTGATCAAATACAATAAGTTTAATTTGTCTAGCTTTTATACTTTGAATTTTATGAATACCTAAAATACGTCGATTTCGTCACTCACTCAAAACGGCCAAGCCATAATTTTTGACCAAGATTTAGGGTTTGCGGAGTTAGGGCTTGTAGAGTTAGGCCTTGTAGAGTTAAGAGATTGGCTCTACATGAGATCTGATTACTTTTTAACCGTGAATGCGTTATGAGCTTCCGAGTCTTGGCGACCTAGTTTACATGAAATGTTTTTGATGGGATAGTAATGGCTTCATTACTAATTGAATAGTCAAATCACTTTCATCTAGTGATCTTGAGTCCTATAGTTGTTAAAACACAAAAATTGAAAAAAATATAGAAAATTACTAGCATTCCTATGACTTTTGTTCAGTATCAAATCTTCACATCCACCGTATCGCGACGCGTAGTGGAGTCCTGCCCACGCTGAGTGATAGTCTGTGTGTAATGGCGGGATTGAGCGATCGGCCTCCAATCTGACAACTTGTTCCACTGCCGCTGATGGATCGTCCCCGAGTGCTGCACTAACACTCCATGTAGGAAGTACTTGATTAGTGATTGATGAGTAGGATCACTTTCATATAGTGCTGTCGGGCCTTGATTGACTCTGCTCTTTAGGGAATTCATTGGTTAGTTAGGAATGTAGAAGTTTACTTATTTTTTTCTAAGAATCAAATAACCTCTTATCGGTCCCTATATCTAGTATAACCCCAGAGTTTATCTGTCCATAGATTACCCAAAAACATAGTAAGCTAATTCTTAAACTCTCTTTTTTATAGGTATATTAAAAAGTTACGCCTGAGTGATAACTCAAAAACGGCTGGTCTGATTCAGCTGAGTTGTTTAAAACGGGTGACATTGCTGATAAGAATAACTACCGACCGATTACATTAGCGACCACTACATCTAAGGTCCTTGATGGTTTGCTTGAGAGACAACTGAAGATGCACCTAGACCTGCATGATGCTCAATTTGGATTCAGGCCTCACTTATCCACAGAGTGTGCTATTCTGTCTCTCAAGCATACTGTCAAGTATTATACAGATAGAAACACAACTGTTTATGCTGCCTTTCTAGACCTCTCTAAGGCTTTTGACTTGGTTAGGTATGATATCCTTTGGACCAAACTAATTGACTCTGGTGTTCCTGGCGAGTTTGTCAATATTTTATATTGGTACAGGCACCAGACTAACCAGGTCAAATGGCTAAATGAGCTTTCTGACTCATACAGGTTGGAGTGCGGAGTAAAACAGGGTGGGTTGACGTCTCCTTCGCTTTTCAACCTTTATGTAAATCAGCTGATCGGTGGGCTCGGTAGCGCTGGTGTCGGCTGCTACATTAACGGACACTGTGTCAATAGCATCAGCTATGCGGACGACATGGTGCTGCTGAGTCCATCGGTTGCTGCACTCAGAAGGCTGATTGCAATATGTGAGGGCTACGCGAAGTCCCATGGGCTCACATATAATGTTAAAAAAAGCGAATTTATGGTGTTCCGACCTAAGAATCGCAAAACGATCTGTGTGCCTCCTGTGAAGCTGAACGGAGTGGAACTTGTTGAAGTGTCGTCCTTCAAGTACTTGGGTCACATAGTTACCGAGGACTTGAAGGATGACAGTGATATTGACAGGGAAAGGAAAGCATTGGCAGTCCGCTGTAATATGTTGGCCCGCAGATTTGCCCGTTGTAGTGATGAGGTTAAAATAACACTCTTTAAGGCATATTGCCAATCTCTATATACCTGCGGTCTGTGGGTCAACTGTACGCAGCGGGCTATCAATGCTCTCCGAGTACAATATAATAATGGTTTTAGGATGTTGTTGGGGCTTCCGCGTTACTATAGTGCGTCCGGAATGTTTGCGCTGGCGCACACCGATGGCTTCCATGCGATAGTGCGCAAGCGCACCGCGTCACTTCTACGCGGAATTCGCGGGAGCTCCAACACCATTCTCAAACTCATTAGCGAGAAGCCTGACTGCCCGATCCTGCGACACATGATACAAAATCATGTACAGGTGGCGGGGTCGAGCTGTACGGGTAAATATTTAAATTAATTTTAATATGATAGGTTTTGCTAACATAGTTATAAGGCCTACTAACATCTCTATGGACTGTAATATTGTCTGCAATAAAATTATTTTATTTATTTATTATTTATTTATTTAAAATTGCAGAAATAAACCTATTCACGTTTTTTTATATATTTAGAGTTTCCGAAGTGATGGATTTTGAAATAAATCACATAGGTAATATCTTAATCACAGGAAAAATACGTAAATCCCACATGAGCATACAATCAAATTTAACATGATTTTAAAGATATTTAGTTTAAAATTACGTATTACGGCGATAGGGCTCACTGGCGCACATCACGTTGGGACGTAGTAATTGTCGGTGAAACGCGGGTGTGCTGGGTATGCACTGTGACAACAACTGTGTAAGACACAGAGTGCGGTTATGACTTTAAACAAAATAATCTACTTCAGGTATCGTTGTAATAACGATCACGAAAATAAACGAAATAAACCGAACAAATCCGTATGGACTTCGTGACCGACCATAAACCACAACACATTCAACCGGTCCCCATAGTACTTAGCATTGTTGTTCGTTGTGGCCTGAAGTTAGCCGCACAACACGTTTGACAGCCCATTTTTCCCAACGATTTTTGACATTTGATGAGGCTCGTGACCGTGTCGTTGGTGTTTATTGTAGTTTTTGTGGTCTCATAACCGCACTCACAAACGTATTCATTTGACAGCAAAAAACGTACGGTTTCAACTGTCAAACCTTAGCCGAATAGCAGTTTGAGAATTGAAATCGTACGTTTTATTTAAGACGTCAAATGAATACAAAACTCTGTTGATTATTGGCACTTCGTGGAACTTTGAATACATAATGAACAGAAAATCACTTGTACTATTCCACGAATTTATCTATTGCCTGACCGGTTTCACCTTTATGGCATTTTCAAAGGATTTATAATTGATCTTAGTATAATACAAACAATTTACATCAGAGCAATCAATGACACCGGTTAGGAAATAAATTAATTCGTGAAATGGAACAAGTGATTTCTGTTCATTTTGTATCATACCTTTATAGTTTTAATTTCTCAAAATCCTTTCTTAACGGATGCCTGTGTGGCTTAAGGAAACTACCTGCCTTTTAAGTTTATACGAAGTTTAGCGCGCATAACATAGGCAAAGGGAACTTGAATACACACGCCGTACTGTACAACTGACAAAAAAATAAGTCACTTACTGTGCACTGAGTTTTCTATCTGGATACTAAGTAGGAAAAAGAAAAGTGTTAGTAAGCGTTTAAAGTTTTAAATTTTCCTTTAAAAACTCCGAAGAGGTCGACGCGGTTTGACTTTGAACTTGAAATTCAAGAAAGTTCATGTCAATAATTACTTAAATATATTACATGAATTTCTTTTAAGTGTAGCAACTTATTTTAAGAAAGGTTCACCAGCAACTATATCTTCCTCGATACCACACTCATTCTCTCCTCGCAGTATCTTGAAATACCCTTTATCACCCCAGTCATAGTTCCAAGAGTTAGCAACCAACCAGTACTTGACACCATTCTCCACACCCCAACCCAGGATTTTAATAGCATGTCCACCTTCGTTTTCACCTGTCGTATAACGGTACACTCCACTTTTGTACGATAAAAAGTCAGTATATACAACGAAACTAGCTTCAACTGGCCCATTCAGGTAAAGTTCTGCCATCATATGGTCTTCATCTGGTGTAACTTTGTAGGTATATATTTTTACCAAAATGCTTATCGTTTTCATAGCTCACATCATAACCATCAATACATTTCTTGACGCATTCTGGTGTCGCATCATCTTTGTCGTCGTGACAGTCAGGTCTGTCATGATGAGTTGGCATAAAGTGTTCACATGGTGGTAAAGTGTAGGGTCGGCAGCCTTCTTGTGATCCATAGTTCCCACCGCTCACGAGACCTTGTTCTATCCAATAACCCCAACCTGCACCCAACCTGACGGCTCCGCTACAACCATCATCAGAACAGCTCACGAGGTCTTCAGATGAGATGTGGACGTGTTGTGTTCCATTGGAGAAGATACAGATACGGTCGGTGATAGCCTCGACTGCTGCGAAAGCCCAGCAGCTGCCACACGAGGCTTGGTCTCGGATTTCTCTCAAACTGGGACAGTTTGGCCACTTTTCTCTTGGATCGAAGCTCTCAGGAAGGCTGGCGATAACCTCAGCCTTATGCTTTTTGAAGGAGAAATCTGATTGTAATTCCACGGATAGGTTAGTTCCTGTAAGTCGTTTGATGAAAGATACTGGTGTGTCTTCCGGAAAGTTTCTGCCAGCTATCCAGGAATTCTGCCTCGCATTGATCAAGTTGATGAAATCGTCAGAAAATGGGTTTGAAAGATAAGCTGCTGCGATGCTCGAAAAGCCCATTAAAATTGACAGTTGTAGAGCCATGGCTAGGTCTCTACGAGTTACAATGGTAAAATGTATTTGGGTTGTGTTTAATACTTATATAATATTCATAAGGTTTTGTACATAGCGAAGTGACCGCAGAGAATCTGCGCTAAGAAATCTATTAAATCAAATAGGAACCAAGGGCTAGAAGTCTCAGTGTATGAAACTGATATGCTTTGTATGTAACAAATTCGTGATACACACTGACCGAACATTTTGCACAGATCCATGATTACTTAACCTCGAAAATTGTATAAATGCGCTTAAAAAAAACATAGCAGTTGCGATTTATTCACACCTTTACTTTTTATTTATCTGTACAATACCAACATATTTAAGAATTTAGAAATATTTTCATAAATACTCGTGCGTTGGTTGTTATCTCTTTGCTGTCATTTATGCATGCACACGAGGAACTGTTTTAAGGTTCCTTCCTCCAAGGAACCCTTATATAGTTTTGCCATGTCCTTCCGTCAGTCTCTCGGTCTGTCTGTTCCCAGCTTAGCTCAGAGACTCTTAGTACTAGAAAGGTGTAATTTGGCTAGATTTGGCATCAGTGCCGGATTTAGAATTTTCTCAAGAATAGGCCACCTCACTTTGTGCCGCCCCTGCCTCCTTTTTAGAGTTCCGTAGTACCTAAAAGGTACAAAAGGAACCTTTATGGTGAGACTCCGTTGTCCGTCCGTCTGTCCGTATGTCACAGCCTCATAACTTTAGCACCGCTAGATAAAGACTTGAAATTTGCCACAAAAAAGCATTCACTTGCCTACATAATACGGTGTAAAAAATTATTAAAAAATTTTAAATTGTTCAAAATATTTCCAATACAAAAGAGAGAAAAATAAATTCCTGAAAGAGCTGATTATAAAAATATATACTTTTACTATATTTACTGGCACCGATTTCGGGAAATCTTTGAAAAACCACAAAAAATGCATGTCCCCGCCTTATTTCCGAAACAAGTGGACCGAAAAAAATTCACGACTATAGGCCATAGCTGGTCAATTACAGGAAAACTATAGCGATCAAAATAAATTGAAAACAAATGAGAAATATAAAAAAATATGTAAAATAAAAAAAAATATGTGGATTAAATTGTAGATATTAAACAGTTAATTATAAAAATACATACTTTTACTGTATTTAGTGGCACCAATATCGAGAAATCTTTAAAAAACAACAAAAAGGCATGTCCCCTTATTTTCGAAACTGGTGGAACGAAAAAAATGAAAAAAATCATGGTAATTTAGGATTACGTAAAGATTACAGGAAAAATATAGCGGTTGAGAAATTCAAGATAGTAAAATGACAAAATGAAATTTTTATCCACGACTTTTATTTCGAGTACGGTATAAAAATATTTGTTTCTCTAGTTGCTATACGTGAAAATAAATATATATACGATAACCTATTTTAGCATCCATCCCAAAATGCAAGAGTACAATTACCTAACTAGGTTGCGCTTGTAGATTGCAAGTACTGTACCGAGTATACAACACATCTGGAAACTAGATGGCGCCGGGAGTACTCTACATTGCGATATAATTTGATCGCTGGAGTTAAGGCGAAGCATTACAGACTTTTGCAAATAACACTTTGCTGAGTACACTATCATAATAATACTGCTACGCTCACTTATGAAACTTGTCCTCCTCGGCTATCACCTTTGCTTGCTTTGGCGATTATAATTAATATTGATTGACTTCACTCAGAACTAGAAGACTTCCCGCTACTGACGAAATTTGTAATTAGGTATTTTATAAGATCTGGTATAACAGCCTATCTTATTGATGAGTCATTAACTCGTGAAGTGAAGACACTTTCATAGACAATATATATTCTAATGTTAATTTAAAATGTAGTACAATCAATTATTTTTTTAGTCATCATAAACAGTTATTTTAAATACCTTCTTCCTGCCTGTTCCCAAAACTGTCGAATTACGGAGCCCTAGGTATGCGAGTCTGACTCGCACTTGACTGGTTTTTTTCTAATTCTGTTCTCATCCTATCAATTATGACCAAAAAGGTGTTAATTTTAAAAGACTCTCTTGGGGTTATTATTAAAATTGTGCACGAACTTGACGGCTTACCAAAGCGAGTGAGTTCCCTCTAAAATCTGCGGCCCCTAACACCTACCGCCCCTAGGCAGCTGCCTATACGGCCTAATGTCAAATCCAGGACTCGTATACATATTAATCAGGCCAACAAAGAGGTAAAATCAATAAAAAAAAAAAATCTCTATCCCATAGTGTAGGGTGTCGTTTTCTAAGTCGCTCAAAAATAATACGGGTGTGTGAAAACTATTTTTCGAATAAACCGATTGTGAAATATTAAGCCTTAAATTGCTAATTTTGGTTAGAATCATGTGCCCCCCCCCCCCCTGCCAGCGAAACGGTTATTTTAGATAAAATATGTAAAAAAATAATTGTAATAGAATAACGAAGTTAAAAGGAAAACTATCACAAGTAAGTAGGCTTTTTAAATTATAAGTTAACAATTAATAGTCGACCAACTTAATTTGCAGTTTTGTTTCATACAATTCATAAGTTTGTAATTTTTATCTAAATCGTCTTTTCACTTATTTGAATGGTACGGAACTCTCAGGCGCGAGTCCCACTCGCACTTTAACGGTTTCGTTACATTTTATGTTAGTTTGTTAATATACATAAACCTTATTGATCGTATTACTTTGTCGTTCTGTGTGGCCCTAAACGGTGTAATGTGGTTTAGATGGATATATGTGATCACATTTTATTATAAATACTAGTACATTTGTTTTTATCTCTTCGCTGTTATATATGTATGCACACGTGGAACCGTTTAATACTTTATGTTAGTTTGTTAATATACATAAACCTTATTGATCGTATTACTTTGTCGTTCTGTCTGCCCCTAAACGGTGTAATGTGGTTTAGATGGATATATGTGATTGATTACATTTTATTCACATTGGGATTACACTAGGCCACTCTTGCGCCTGATGGAAACCCATCTATGAGACCAAGGATGAAGAGATCTGGCTCGGAAAGTTTATTTATTTATTTTATTTATTATTTATTAATATGGAATCCGCTGTTTGATATCTATGTTCGGAAGGTTGAAATGATCCAAAAAAGATTTGTACGGCCGTCTGTCCTACAGCGATCTTCTTGCCAAGTTTGGGCTTATGTCTCTTGCAGATCACCGACATGTGACTGATTCAGTAATTCTTCGAAATATATATGTTGGAGAATATAAATGTGCAGACCTCTTAAGTCAGATTAACTTCCAACTACCCAGTCTCCGTCATCGTAGTAATAGACCCAAATATCTCTTTCATCTCAGAAGAACTAGAACTCAGAATGGAAAAAGAGCTCCGATACATCGTATGTGCAATTACTACAATGATAATGTTTTAAATATAGATTTCTTTAACTGCGCTCGTAACAGATATAAAAATAAAGTAAAGAAAGCGTTCATAGAAAAGAAAAAAAAAAGGAAATAAAACAAAAGAAATAGGGTAAAGAAGAAATGTATGTCTTATTCTTAGGTAAATATAAAATGTATCTTTTTCTTAATAAATTTTTAGTTTTAATGATTTTTTATTTTAAGTTTGCATGTGCATGCTGTAGGTTTTTTGCTAAGTCTGTATTTTTGGCTTTGGGTTTATAGCCAATATTGTCATAAACATTTATCTATTACTTTCTTCATCTGCTTCATTTTTATCTCTTTATATAATTTGTGAGAATGTTAAGGAAATAGATATACTTTGACTAATGTTATCACCGTTGTTATTGTCAAACATGTATCTATTTCTGTTTTTTCTCCTATCAAATAAATAAATTCTATTTATTACACTTAATGTACATTTACAAAAGATACACGAAACCAAGACATAAAAAAGAACATATTGTACAAAGGCGGCACTTATTGCTAATAGCAATATCTACCAGGCAACCTTTGGGTGAGACTAGATGAGAAGGAAAAAGTATAGAGGGAAGCATGTAAATGTAAAATAAAGTCAACTACAAATGAAAGAGTTAATAATCATTTCTAAAGCTATAATAAACGAATACATGAACTTGCACAAAAACTATAATATTTATTTAAAAAAATAGACATACATAATTAAGTACATACACTTACACATTTATAATAAATTACGGATAATCTTATATGGAGTGCACAGTGGACAAGTTAAGAGTGAAGCTCACTAAAGTAATGAGCTTTGAGTTTAATTTTAAATGTGTTTAAAGTACGACAGATTTGAACAGATTCAGGTAGACGATTCCATAATCGAGTGTAAAGTGTGAGAGTGAAAGCGGGCGTTAATCAGTCTGTCCAGGGACGTCCGTAAAACCTTCGGAAGCCGGCAACAGACGAATGCCTTAATGAATTACGCAACTGCCCGTAACCACATTAAAAGTTATTACGAATCTTATCATGACGCTAACTCATGTTAGGTAACTTCATGCGAATTTTTAACCTAATCAAAAATACTGCAGAGGGAGTGCAGGTTAAATAAAATAAACTCATTACCAGTTATAAATTAGTCTAATTGTTTTTGAGCACTAGCGCAGTCGGACAAACGATAGAACATAATATTACAAAGTCAAATTAACGATTCGGCTTTTCTCGGATATCATCGCCTGAATCCCGAGACGGAAATTACACGAAATACATTACCGCGATTTCTTTTAGGTAGCATTCCATTTGAAGTATCATAAACGCAATGTATAGCACCTGCCAAGATGACATTACTAACCGGTAGATCTAAGAAATTTATTATGCAGAAGCGACATGAATTTGAACACTCATTATTTACTGAATCGATACTTGTATATAATATATTTTTAAAAAATTATGATATTTACTTTCTTCTGTTTTAAATAAATTAGCTTCTTTTTTAAAATAGGTATATACATTATTTACAATTTCACGAGATTGAGCAACAATTTTTTTACCACGCTTTAAATTTGTTGAAGCCATGATACATAACTATTGTAAGTTAATTTTGATAAAATTTGATAGAATCGAATATTTTCACGAATGAAATTAGCGTTCATAAACATAAATGTATCATATACGTCAAACTGTTTTTATTGACACTAAGAAGTCATACTGTCAAAATAGTCAATTATTTTTCTTATTTCAATATAAAGGTTGAGTTAGTTTTGAGCTACAAAGGAGGTTCATATCGTTCTTGTATTGTATTCAATAAGACAACGAGTAATATAATTAAAGGTCATATCTGTAAATTGATAACTCTATGTGAGAGATTAGGGATTCACGACAATTACCGAGGTTGGCCGAATCTTTAACTGATTTTAATCGTACTGTACATACAATATGTATCTTGCCTACGTGACTAAGCTACGGCGTAGCACTTCTCGTAGCGTTTGCTACGTCATATTAAGGCCGTCAACAATTTCAATTATGCTTAGTTTGGTAAAATGGGTACTGCATGAGCTATTGTGTTATTTTTTGTAACAAAAATAATTATGCATCAATACGCACAAAGTCTAAGAAGTCTAAATAGTAAAGCTACTTCACTAGAGTCACTTTCCGTTTCGTCTCGTAGTTAACACTGAACTAACTCTGCCCGCCAATCGCTTCGCCTTTTATATCTGTGGCACGCACTTTTAGTTCCTAGGCGAATGCTCTAGAAGGCGCGTACGTTGCCCCGCATCGAGACCATTCGTTTATTTTCATCTTTCAACAGCGAATGCTCTCTCTTTCCCACCGCTTCGAGTGACGAACTTTCGGGACAATCAGTCCAAAGAGTACTATGAATAAACGGAAAAATCAGTCGCGAAGTTGGCCTGAGCGCGTTGCATGTCTATCACAAGCTCGCTACATCGTAGCACTTGCGTAGCACAAGCTACGCCAATAGATGAGTAGTTGAATGTAATCCTTAATAATTTACTTAAAAACACTAGTAAACGGTAAATCCGAAAATTGGTTGGGTCATATGGTATATTTATGCTGTAAAAGTTTTGCCGTATTGCTTTGATTTTAAAATTATAAGGTCAAAATCAAATACGAGTAAATTTAGTTCTTAGCATTTTATTTATTATATAGATTTTCTCTGAAAATACAGTAAGTAGTGGAACAGAAACAGCTGTGGAGCGGCGACAGACGACTGATCGCCGCGGCCCAAAGAATCTCATTCTAGTTAGTAGCTTAAGGGCTTGTATTGGGTCTTTCAACGGTTTTTGTTTTAATATGCGGAGTCAACTACTTATCTAATCAATGTAAAACTTGGACACGTGTTCTTTCAGACCTTTGTCTTTCCGTTGTCAAGTCGGTTACCTAATTGGACACATTTCGCTCTATAGATTTTATTTTTGAAAATGATGCTCTTTACAGTTATTATTTCGTTTTATGTCTAAACGGCTTGAGTTTTATGTCTGAAATTACTGCTATAACAAGAAAACATGGTTTATTTTCCGATGTCAGGTGGAAAAACTCCTACATCAAATACTTTTTCGTAAAATCCAGAAAAACCTCTATAATTTACTGATTTAGCGTGATGCCAGCGCGCGACGAGAGCGTTCTAATGAAGACTTTCTTACTACATACTGAAGTCTAAAATCACTCAGTAAGATTATCGTGCACCAGGGTTAAGGCCATGACTACAAGCTTTGCGAGACGCTTCTTGCGGAGCTTCTCGCTTCGGCGCGAGAGAGAGCGAGAGAGCGCTAGAGGCTCGTAAAGCTTGTAGTCATAGTCATGGCCGAAGGGTTTCAGTTTTCAGTTCAGTTCCTTTTTCAATTGTCAGTAATTACTTAAATATACGGATGAATATCTTTGAATAGTGTACAAACTTATTTCAACAATGGTTCTCCAGCGTATACTTCTCCCTCGATACCACACTCATTCTCTCCTCGCAGTATCTTGAAATACCCTTTATCACCCCAGTCATAGTTCCAAGAGTTAGCGGCCAACCAGTACTTGACACCATTCTCCACACCCCAACCCAGAATTTTAATGGCATGTCCACCTTCGTTTTTACCTGTTGTATGTCGGTAAACTCCACTTTTGTATGATAAAAAGTCAGTAAATACAGTGAAACCAGCTTCAACTGGCCCATACAAGTAAAGTTCTGCCTTGATATGGTCTTGATCTGATTCAACACGGTATAAATTCTTACCAAAATGCTTATCGTTTTCATAGCTTACTTTATAACCATCAATACATTTCCTGACGCATTCTGGTGTCGCGTCATCTCTGTCATCGTGACAGTCGGGTCTGTCATGATGAGTTGGCAGAAAGTGTTCACATGGCGGTAAAGTGTACGGGCGGCAGCCTTCTTGCGATCCATAGTTCCCACCGCTTACTAGACCTTGCCTTACCCAGTGATCCCAACCTGTAGAGATTTCGCCTCCTCCGCCACAACCATAACCAGCACAGCTCACGAGCTCTTCTACTGAGATGTGGGCGTGTTGTGTTCCATTGGAGTAGATACAGATACGGTCGGTGATAGCTTCGACTGCTCCGTGAGCCCAGCAGCTGCCACACGAGGCTTGGTCTCGGATCTCGCTCAAACTGGGACAGTTTGGCCACTTTTCTCTTGGATCGAAGCTTTCGGGAAGGCTGGCGATAACCTCTGCCTTATGCTTTTTAATGGAGAAATCTGATTGTATTTCCACGGATAGGTTAGTTCCTGCAAGTCGTTTGATGAAAGATACTGGTGTGTCTTCCGGAAAGTTTCTGCCAGCTATCCAGGAATTCTGCTTCGAATTGATCAAGTTGATGAAATCGTCAGAAAATGGATTTGGAAGATAAGCTGCTGTGATGATGCTCAAAAAGCCCATTAAAATGGACAGTTGTAGAGCCATGGTTAGTTATTTACGAGTCACAATGGTAAAGTGTGTTTGTGTGCTGTTTTATATATAATAATTCATATACATATATGCATAAGGTTTTGTACACAGCGGAGTGACCGCAGAGAATTTGCGCAAAGGAAATTGTTTGCAATAATCTTAAATCAAATAGAAACCAAGGGCTAGAAGTCTCATTGTATGAAACTGATATAAGAACTTTATATCATGTATGAGTCAAATTCGTGATACAGACTGACAGATGACCAAACATTTTGCACAGATCCATTATTTTACCTCGAAAATTGTACAAATGCGCTTAAAAAAACAACAGTTGCGATTTGTTCACACCTTTACTTTTTAGTTGTATGTACGTACAATACCAACCTCTACATATTTAAGAATTTAGAAATATTTTTATAAATACTCGTACATTTGTTGTTATCTCTTTGCTGTTATTTTTGTAAACACGTGGAACTGTTTTATATTTTATCTAACCTCATATTGTAAAATCCTCATTACGAACTCAAAACTACTGACATGATGAAAAATATTTTTCACGAATGTCTCTAAAAAATTAAAAAAATAAATTATAGTATAGGTTTCCGAACAACATAATATTATAAAAAAACTTTTTCTGAGATTACAGTATAGTCTGTCAAAAAAGTGTTGAAATGAAAATGAAACTTTGGTGAACTTTATTGGACTTTAAACGTTCAAGTAGTATAATTTAGGTAATATATTTATGAAATAACCACGTGGTTAACTCGATTTAACAGATTTTGTACTGATTTGTTTGGTGTAACCAGGCGAAAGAAAAATAGTTTCTTCAATATTCATTTCAACACTTTTTTGACAGACTATACATGTGATACTAACGAGGAAGGCAAAGGGAACTTAGCCCAAACACCCATGTCTGGGGTTGAATATCAAATACCAATGAGGTTATCATAAAATGTTCTCCTATACATAATACATACAAAACAGTAACGAGGTTACAATCAACATTATTTTCGGCCAGGTATTGTCTATGGCAGCGCGTTGGACGGACTCAGTCTCTCAATGGATGAACTGAACTGTTTGTTGCGCCGTAGTTTTCGAGGAAATTTATTCATTACTTACTGAGGTTTTATGGGTCAAAATAATTATTTTGCCCTAAAATTATTGACAGCAGGGATTGTGATAATATTTGATTCCACCTGACATTCTGGAAATAACGACGACGGAAATTACGTATTTAGAACAAGCTTTTACAAGAAAAATCAAAAATGGCTAACGAAAAACTTGCCAATATATGGTAAAAAGTTAGTAGGCATGAGTTTAGATAGTGTATGAAACTATACATAACTAGGTATTTAATAACCTTTTTATGTACCGGTTTCATAGACTACTATTATATTAGTTTGTTAATGCACAGAAACCTTATTGATTATCTTACTTTGTAGTTTTTGTCTGCCCCTAAACGGTGTAGCTCAAAAACGGTTTGACCGTTCGACCTGAATTTTGAAACAGATATATAGATAGATGGATATATGGGATACAGATAGATATATGTGATTGCATTTTTTTATTCACATTAGGATTACGCTAGGCCACTCCCGCGCCTGATGGAAATCATCAGGAGCACTCGCTCGGAAAGTGCGAGAGCGAAAGCGGGCGTTAATCAGTGTGTCCAGGGACTTCCGTAAAACCTACGGAAGACGGCAACAGACGAATGCCTTAATGAATTACGCAACTGTCTGTAACCACTGTCCCGGTACGGCTTCTCGTGACGTCATGTCGCAAAACGACGAGTCTCTGGAGAGTGATGAAACGTCACGGCTGAATCTAGTTGCGAGAAAGTTCTAAGCTGTATTGTTCAAGGAACTACATTCTCAAGCATTTGAGAAAGAATCCTCTATTTGAGAAAAATAAAGGAAATCTAGAGATTCGCAGTCCGGGCCGAGTTTTGATCTGTTGGAAAAATTTTATAGCATTTTTATGCATTCGTTTTGTCAATAATCTATATATCTATATTATTACTAATAATAAAATAGTAAAAAAGTCGTGTCTGTACATGGAATATTTTCGCGAAATTTTAAATGAAATGGGTTATTGGTATTGTAGTGAGGCAGAAACCACAGTTTTTAGTTTTTTTTTCTGTCTGTTTGAATGTTCCGTTTTAACTCGAGAACCACTCAACGGATTTGGATGCCGTTTTTTTATTGTCATTGTAGTAACTACATTAACTGGTCAACACATAGGCTATAAGGGGTGTTCATAAAATAACGCCCAAGACGGAAACGGGGCAAAGATTTATTAAACGCGGGCGGAGCCGCGTGCAAAGGCTAGTAACGTTATAAAATATTGACGATATAGTATTGTGATATTTAATGCGTGTTTAATATAAAATAACGTTCGTCTGAGTTAACGTTTTTATTTTTTATAAAGTTTGTGGGGGAGTAGTTCAACAGGGCTGTTCACTTTCGCCATTAAATTCATATTTTTTACGACGTTTAATTTTATACAAGTTTTATTGATGAAAAATGATATTTAGATAATAGTTTAGACCTATATTTACGATTTTTTTAATGTAAGATAATGCAGGTAATCGTGTATCGAACGGCCGATCGTTAAATATGAGATACTCGTTTATATTTTTCTAAATTTAAATCCTTGTTACTTCCAAATAGGACGAAAGAATACGACGTTTTTTCTGGAAAATCCGGGAAACGTCGTATTAATTTTTAAACGATTTTTTTTTTCAAAATATTTAGCATGTCAAATCATATTAAACATTTTTGGTGTTCTGTAGTCCGACAAGGAACTCTTATATTTTCGCCATATCCGTCTGACCGTTGTCCGCCTGTCCGTCTGTCCGCGGCTTAGCTCAGAGACTATTTAGAGTACTTTAGAGTACTAGAAAGCTGTAATTTGGCATGAGTATAATACCGTTACGTTACCGTTCACGCCGACAAAACGGTAAAATGAAATTATATTTTTTTTATTGGTTCCTCCCATTCACGTAAATTGGGGATGAATATATTTTTCTCATCTTTCCCATAGTGTGTTGTCGTTAGATAGGTCGTTCAAAAACATTGTCGTTGTGTGAAAACTATTTTTAGATTTAGCGATCCTTTGGCGAAATATTGAGCTTTAAAGTGCTAATTTTTGTTAGAGTCAATATAATGAAATTAAGGGTCCGTATAAGGCTAGATGCACAACTTCAAATGAGCATATCATATTGTGTAACTACAACAGTACAACAGTAGAATATAGGGCTCATAGACACATCTTAGAAAAAACACAAAATCTTTAAGTTCGCTCTATAGAAAAAAAACCGGCCAAGTGCGTGCCGGGCCACGCGCAATGTAGGGTTCCGTAGTTGCCCGGTACATATAAGTTGGTCTACTAATACAGACAACGCCAAACTTCTGGTCCCATACATTATAGGGGGCCAAAAGTTTGGCGCGACCTGTACTCGTAAACCTGTAAAGTCTACTTAGCTGTGATAGTTTTCCTTTTAAATTCATTATATATACTACTTCTATGAATTTTTTCACATTTCTATAAACAACCGTTTGGCCGGCAGGGGGGGGGACGCTCCACTCTAACTAAAATTTTCACTTTAAAGGTTAATATTTCGCCAACGGATCCCTAAATCGAAAATGGTTCTCACACACTCACAATGTTTTTAAACGCCCTATCCAACTATACCCCACACTATGGGATAGACGAAAAAAAAAAAATCATCCCCAGTTTACGTGTATGAGAGGTACCTATAAAAAAATTTTTCAACATTTTATTTTACCGTTTTGTCGGCGGGATTAATAATTTTTAAACTTTTAATCATCCATGCCAAATTACAGCTTTCTAGTACTAATATTCCGCGGACAGACGGACAGACGGTGACGGACAGACGGTGACGGACATGGCGAAACTATAAGGGTTCTTTGTCGGTCTACAGAACCCTAAAAATTACGAAGTTACCTCTAAAGTTCATGTTTTTCGAGTGTTAAAAGAAGAAGAGCCTTCCTTAAAACATACAGCCTTGAAATCTGTATTAAAAATAAGTTAACAAATGACATCGTCAGTTCGTCTTAGAATATTAAAAAAAATTCATCTGGAAGCAGAGTTATTAAATAAAAACGCAGATTTTTGTGGGCGCGTGTTTCTTGGTGGTCGTATCAGCCACGGCTGAGAGCGTGCTATTTTAAACTAAAAGGAAACGTCGTAGAGTTCAGTTCTGATTGATGCAAAATGGGGTGCTCAATCTGACCTTATATGCAGCCTTAAAAGGAAAACCATCACAGCTAAGTAGGATTTACAGGTTTACGAGTATAGGTCGCGCCAAACTCTTAGTCTCCTCTAAACACGACAATTCTTCGGGAGAGCAACTTCCGAGCGGTCTAGAAGTTTGGCGCGATCCGTATTAGTAGACCAACTTATAAAATGTATGCCCGACACGCACTTGGCCGGTTTTTTAAAAGATGTTTCTTAAGATCTCTGTTTAATATTGTGCAGAGAAAGGTCCACTTATTTTGCGAAAGAGTCGATTTGTAGGTATAGATATTATTTCGCTAACAAAGCGCCCAAAAACAAAACCACTCAGCAAACAAGGATTAAAAGTTTAAATTATTTGGCGGATAAAACACATGATACACAATCTGATGGCGGGATAATGTCCGCTCTCGCCCGCTGTTAATTTAACTTTAAATCCTGTTTGGAGTTCACACATATGTCCATTCGCTGCGATTATCCGGCCTCTCGACCAGTGTCTAATTAATGGCCAACTAAATAATAGTTACTAATATTACTAAATAATAATAACTTACTTTACTACCCATCACGTTGGGACGATGTAAATGTGTCTTTCATTTCATAGCACATACTCGGAGATTTCTGACATCTCCGCGGGGATTCATGTCGTAACGATATTTAAGTAATGGTAATTAGAACTAAATGATAGTGGTGAGACTAAATTAACAGATGGCATATTACATTTTAAAAAAACACGCATCCATGTGTAATAAAAACCACCCCGTCTTGAAAATAGGCCTAGAAAGTAAGAAATGACTTAATGGCCGAATTAAAAATGGAACAGACAGACAAAAATGTCGGGTACAATACAAATAATAAACCATTTCGTTCAACATGTCGCAATGTAGTATACAGACACGACATTTTTGATACTATATTATTATTTAAAAAATCAAAAAAATTGTCATTTTACATAAAAACATGAGGCCATACTTCGACCTCAGATTCTCTATAACTTAAGTTATAGTAAGTTACAGAGAATCTGATCCCTTTCTTACCGTTTGCAGGGGATGCCGACTGCGACTATTTTTTTTTTAATATATTAATTCTATAGAAGACCTGAAAACTTTCATATACCGTTAAGCGTTTTATATCGTGTTGACTGATTCGTTTCGATAATTTAATCACGGTGACATACCAAAACGAAATACTTTAAATATTAAAATAAGACAGGATATTAACGTTTATTTCATGCATATTTGTCAAAAAATCTATATAAACGTTAGTTTCATACATATTTGTCAAAAAATCGATATATTATACGTAAAATTGAAATACCGCTGACTCGCTCAACACGAAATATCTAGAGACTAATAAAGGCTACAAACTTGAAGTTGGCTGATAGGTTTTATATAAGGTCCTACACAATAATAAGTGAAAATAATTTTAGGATAGATCACGTATCGTTAACCGATCACAATAAAGAAGAAACATTTTTTTGGACGAATAATTTAAGCAACCTCTAAAATAAGGATTTTAAAATTAAATGTAAGAAAGCAGTAACTAGTATCGTTACGTTGTAATAACGTTATTTTTTACGCTATTTCATGGACTCCCTGAAAGTTTTATTTTTTCTCCCGGTAGGGTAGTTTTCCTGTAACAAGAGGCGCTACAGCAGTGGCTTCACTAATAAGGGTTACTCCATATAACAATTTACTCGCAGTTCACTTAAAGTCTTACCCTAACTAAAATTTCGTGATTATTCACTTCTCCGCCACAAAGTATGACTCTAATATCTCAAAGTAATAACCTATCTCTAAGAGCGGCTCCCTCGCGTACATCACAGAGCATCGAACAATCCCCATTAAGGCGCCAAATCACGAGTTATGAAGTAACCCATCGGCACCCTAATAACTTGCTATATTAATGTACCGGCAGCTACTTTTTGCCCGTTCAGACTGTGATGCCGCGGCTATCAGATCTGTGGCAAAGCGGAAATCTATACGGTATATGAAGTTCTGTTTTACTCAACATGTAGTTTTCTTATAACAGTAGTCATTACATATCTATCAATAATAGTAGTTTGTGCTACAAGTGCGTAAGGAGGAAATAGTTTACTATGATGATTTGAAACACGAACGACAAGCGACTTGTCGTATACGTTTTTCAATGCATAGTGTAAGTAAACAAAAGAAACATAGAAAAACAAACAAACAATAAATACTCCAAAATGAACTTGAGTCGGGCATTCTTTTTCTCTGCACGCATTTTGCCAACTTGACGTAAATAAATCACAATTTAGCTATGCGTTCGTAGGCTGCTTTCAGTCTGATCATCGGGCGACACTCACCTCACATGCCTTGATACTGTCCTGCTGTCAATGGTAGACGGTGGTGGCTGTCGTCCGACGATCAAACTGAACGCAACCTACGAATGCATCAAACTGAACGCTGTTTATTTCCATCATGTCCTATAGTATAATAGCAAAGATTGCCAACGTTTTGGCGGTAAAAATAACTTTTCCAATACTTTTGATGCATATAAAATGGGTCTTTATGAGCACTTGCATTGAAAAATATGTTTTTACTGTTTCTGTGAAATAGTAGTTTATGTACTCGTCCACTAATCCGGAGATCGCAGGTTCAAATAGGAGCACATTTGTGATCGGTATGAATGCTTCGGCAGGCACTTTTGTGTCCGAAGTACAGCGTCATTAGAGCATCAGATATCTTAATTGTATTATTCTAATATCAGTGTATCAGGGGCTCATAAGGGACGTAATAATAGAAGGTAAAATATGTGTGTAAGAGTCTAGTCTATGACTCGTATTTCACATTCCATATTTGGTAACACCTCTGACACCCCCTTAGACATTCGTGTCGTAACGATGTATGTAAGTTTTGCATTGCTTCAAAAGACAGGCAACGGTATAACCTCACAATACGCTTTCTCTGAAAGCCAAATCAAAATTGTCTCGTTTTAGAGATGTAACAGAGTGCACAGACAAACATCCTCTAACCCTTAACGTATATAGGCTGGATTTGTTCCGTCTGCCTCTGTAGTCGAGTGGTAGAGCGCTCTCCTGCTAACCCAGAGGTCGTGTGTTCAATCCCGCGGTGTTGATCCATTTGTTTCCGAAATACGACAGTAGGGCTCACCGCCCATCACGTAATCGACCGTGACTTCATTTCACACTTTTGAACATCACTGTCACGCCATCAGGGATTTACGTCGTGATAATATATTTTTTTATATTATGTATGTGTGGTACCGTTGTTGTGGGTAAAAATAAGAATATTTGCAGTGCCAAGGACTAAGAAAATTGTCATATTTTTACAATGCCAAGCTTATATTATATTAATCAAACCCTCTGATGGCGTAAGCAATAATAATGTTCTATGCGGATAACCTTTTTCCTTAAAACGGGATATTCTAACCATTATTATAATAATTTTCACTACGGGACCAAACCTTAAATCGTGAAAAAAGACATCGAGTAGAGTTTGAACAGCTGTTTTTTTTTGCCATTCGATTCGAGCGTTGTCTAGATTAAATTTATAATAGCTAGAACAACTGAGTTAGAAGGAAAAAGGTTATCAAATTAATTGTGCCTTATTCTGTGTGTATTTACAAAAAAGTTCACAGGGTTATCTAAAACACGTTAAATGCTACTGATGATGGTAGGAAGGAAACACAAAATCTTTACTAGGTTGTGTGAAATCTAGGTAGCCAAATCAGAACAAGGTGCAAGAAAAGTTGTGCCATAAAATTAGGTATAACCTGAAGAAGATCACTCAAAGTTGTGAGGGGAATTTATGCTTTATGAGGAAAAATTGCGAAGAACAAGACTTTGACGGCCACCCACCGGCATACTTAAACAGAACTGATTTTTTACTTTAGAGTTTTGCACTTGTCACGTTTGAAGTGTAACAAAAAGGTGCAGTCACATTTGAAGTGCTCATTCTTCACATAGATATATTAATAGTATTATACTAATAGGTGTTCAGGGCTTTGACAGCGTACCGACATGATTTTGACATTTCGCGAGCCTCCTATCCTACTAGTCAACCAAATAACTACAACGAACATTTTTATTTCGTGAACAGACATAATAGGTGTGCAAGGGGGTAGCGGGGTACACTATGTCATTTTGTGAACTAATAGGAGGCTCTCATATATCACCTACGACGGATGTCGCCTTTTTGGTACTTATAGTTTATGAATTTATGATTAAATTTTCTTAACTCTTTAATTACAAAAAACCGATTTTAAGTGCCCTTTCACAAATCTTCTGAGTGCTGTTATTGATTGAAATGAGTGTTAATTTGGTTAAGGAGGTCATTATGCCAGATCTGACTGAAATCCAAGTCTCCCGAGTTATCACTCTGCTTCAAGAGGGTCGAACTATGGCATATGTAGGAACTGACCTAAGAGTCACCCCTTCTGTCATCTACAGAGTATGAAAGCGGTATCTAGGTGACGGGGGAATACTCAGGAAGTGGTAGGTCAGGGTCGAAAGAAAAAAACCACTCCTTTACAAGATCGCTACATTATCAATATAGGTAATTTTTTCCTTGTTAATTTGTTAGTTTTTTACTTATACAAAATTTATAAATTAAACATTTAACAAATGTTTGAATATTCGTCTTCACTGACTTTTAGTAGCGTGTATGACCTCCATGAGCCCTTATCACAGCTTGACAACGACGCGGCATGCTTCGTATGATCTTCCTGCGGAATTATCTCCCATTCTTCGATTAATGCTTGAGTGAGCTGCTGCAGTGTCTGGGGTGCAATAGGACGTTTCCGGATGCGTCTATCAAGCAAATCCCAAATGTGTTCTATTGGGTTTAGGTCCGGGCTCATGGGAGGCCATTCCATTACACGGATTCCATGATGCTGTAAGTAATCTAACGTGATGGCTGCAGTATGTGGTCTGGGATTATCTTGCATAAAAACAAATTCGGGGCCGATACGTTTTCGATGTAAGCTTGAGCATTCGACCGCCCGGGAACAACGATGAGATCTGTGCGCTCGTCCAAACTCACTCCGCCCCACACCATCACAGAACCACATCCAAATTTGTCATATTCTTGGACTGCCGCTGCACTGTATCGCTCGCCTGGGCGTCTGTAAGCACGGAGACGACCATCGCAACGTGTTAGACGGAATCTTGACTCGTCAGAAAAGAGCACTGGCCTCCATTGTCGAAGTTGCCAATTAGCGTGGCTTTGTGCGAACCGTTGGCGAGCTTGTTTGTGTTGAATAGTTAGACGCATGGCCCGCACTGGTCGACGTGCTCTCAAATTGGCTTGCCGCAACCTATTCCTTACCGTCTGGTCGGAAATTTCTGCAGCAGTAGCCGTCCTTAGTGTAGATATTTTGCAGATCTCTTGCAGTAGTGGTGCGGTTTCGTAAAGCACAGTTGATGATGTAGCGATCTTCCAAAGGAGTTGTTTTTCTCTTTCGACCCTGACCACGCTTTCTTGAGTATCCCCCCGTCTCTAGGTAAGGCTTCCATACTCTGTAGATGACAGAAGGGCTGACTCTTAGGTCAGTTCCTACATATGCCATAGTTCGACCCTCTTGAAGCAGAGTGATAGCTCGGGAGACTTGGATTTCAGTCAGATCTGGCATAATGACCTTCTTAACCAAATTAACACTCATTTCAATCAATAACAGCACCCAGAAGATTTGAAAGGGCACTTAAAATCGGTTTTTTGTAATTAAAAAGTTAAGAAAATTTAATGGCGTCACTTTGTTTTTAGGTGTACATAGACTCTTGGCCACCGTATTAAGAACTACTAACAATAATGCTGATGTTCTTTTGTTTTTTATTTTCGTGAAGTATGTCACTTTAATATTTAGTGGCCAGTTATACTTAAAACCCTAAAATAAAAAGTTTTATTTCACTTTGAAATGTTATTCCCCTAATTGTTTTGAGCAGTATATAATTCAGAGAAACTAAATTATACCTTTTAACTTATTTATTATTGTCAGCAACATTGTTATGTTAATTGTTGTCAAGTTATTAAATTTATTGTCATTATTGGCTTGTTGTTGGTTTGTATTTAGTTTCAAATATTACCATGGCGCCACCAAATTTGAAAATATGGACAGAAGTTTAGAAACATGAGTTCTTTATTTAGAATTATAGCTAGACATGTTTTAGATATCAATATTTTCCGTAATGAGGAGATCCGTCGGAGATCGAAAGTAACCGACATAGCCTGCAGAAACAGTAAGTTGAAGTGGCAGTGGGCAGACCATATTTGTCGCCAACATGATGGCCGTTGGGGCCCAAAGGCCTTAGAATGGAGACCACGTACAGCAAAGCGTAGTGTAGGCCGACCTCGTGCCCGCTGGACCGACGACCTGAAGGACGTTGCGGGGGGCGGCTGGATGAGGAGGACGGAGGACCGACATGAGTGGCAAAATTTGGGAAAGGCCTATGTCCAGCAGTGGACGAACACGGGCTGATGGATGGATGGATGAATAGATGTTTTAGATAGTAGGTTTATACATTTACAATAGTCATTATTGTAATTTTTAGTTTATTAGTAGGTATGGACGGACGGACTACTGTTTTGAACTAAAAAAACAGCCTTCACTTTGCATAATTTTTCGATGCAGCGAATTTTACTCTATCATAGTTATGGGCTATGCTTTTGTGTCGGAAAAGGCCTTTATGAATGTTCTTTTTTCAGAACCCTATTGTTCTTTCAATAATGAGTCAGCTTGTGACCACGACAGCCTACAGAGGCGTCGAAACGTCAAGCACATATCTATCTATTAAGGTATGTTGTTAGTTATCGCGAGTAAGACTCCAATAAAAAGTTAATAATGTGTGAAAATCGCGAAAGTTCAAAGTTTCCTATTGTTTCTGTATTTGTTTGGGAGCACTACTGTTTTAAAATCTCATTTTTAGTACCAATATCGCCTTAAGAAGCTCCTAGTTTAATAAATTAGTTCAACTTTTTTGAAACCTTTTAAGATTCCTGTATACATATCATACACAATATACGGTTTCGTCAACGTAGATAGAAGTAATCTCTTTAAAAAACACGTTCCATAACCCAAAAACAAAAACATACACGACGTCCCCAAGGTGAACTGTCACTACAACAAGCAACACTCGTGCACCTACTTTTCACCGACAATGTTTGAGTTACAAAGTGATAGAGAGTGAGCCTTATCGCCGTACTTCGTTATCCCAGTATTGTCTTTCACCGTTCAAGAAGTGTTAAGTATACAAATATTATATCGCACATCCGGTGCAAGAACGTCACATGTACATCCGGGAGCGCGAGGAACAACTGATCCTAAGACGTTGTCTCTCCAGTTTCTCGCTAAATTGCGCCGAAACCGCAAAGACAAAACCCTCAGACGAAAAACTACGCATCAGGTATATGGTCAAATTATGTACGTTTTTATACTTTTTTCTCAGTTTTTACTTTTTTGCACTTGTGACGTTCTTGCACCGGATGTGCGATATGTTCCGGAAGAATCATTGCTAAATGCTAGACAGGCAAGATTCGAGTTCGGGTCTGGAGATTGAGAGTCTGATGTCCAACACCCCGAAACCTCATATGAGAATTGCCACTTTCATGGACATACCAAACCATGGACCTCGGGTCTAGTATAAAATTTACCAAAAAAATGTCCTTAGTGAAGTGTCAAAACATTAAGAAACGAAACATTTTAATTTGAATCGTATGTCATTGCTGCACGGCTTAATTTTAATTGACGTGTGCTTTTTTTAATTTTCAATGGTTTTGACTCTCTTTTGGTTCGGTCACTTTTGAGCACAGACCCGATATCTACTTGATAGTACGTCAATGGCCAAAATACTTTCTAAATGTAACGTCATCGAAGTACTTTGTATTATTTCTGAAGTAAAGAAAATCTGGCTTTTCACCTTAGTTATTAGAGCCGTTATTAAGTTAAACCGCGGATAGATAGGCATGGACGCTTTGGATTTTCGTCTTTAACTGAACCCTAAATTGCTTTATTTGGTAATCCAATTTAAATAACAAGATTTTATCACAATTACCTGCAGAATCTGAATGGATCATGGTGACGTACAATTCGCGCGGGAATTGTTGAAATTCCTGAAATGCGCCGCTGAAGCGTTGGAATATTCAACGCGTTCTAATTATGGCCGCGTGGAGGAGGAGCCATCTTGTTTATTTGCACTAGAGGAAATAATGACGTTTTAATGTAAAATATACGTTACTAATCACGCAAAATTATATTTTATCAGTTTATACGTACATCAATTTCCTCGCTAATTTAAGCTACAGTGACTGCGTTTTTTGTACAGTTTAATTTCGATAGCTCCGCTGATGAGGTGCCTTCATATAAAGAATGGAAATAATTTGGCCATGTGTGAGTCGGACTTGCGCACAAAGGGTTCCGTACCAACACACAAAACGGGTAAGGAACCCTAAAAACATTCAAATTAACTATATAAGTAAATGCTCTAGCAACATTAAGGCGGCAAAAAGCAAAGCGCTAAAATGGTAGCGCCTGTCGAACAATTCAGAACCCACTGAGTACGGAATCCCAATGTTATTATTTTTTGGTTTACTTTAGAGTATGTACAACAATGTGACCAAATTTGAAACTTGTATGTACCTATTACTTTAAGATAGAGCTAAATACAATAAACGCTATAAAAAAACATTCAAAATTCATTTTCTTTTCAGTTTTATTATTTACCGCGGCCATATTTACAAGTATTGTGTGAACATTTCGTCCATATACTGCAAATACCGACTAACTGGAATATTTGTCATTTTGAGTAAATGCGTTTTGAAAATTTGCACACATATATTATAAAGAATTTGCAAGAATATGCTAAACTTGTCTATTTTATTTCATAAGTTATTTAATGCGTTTCGTCATTAATAAAAAAAAAAACAACAAAAAAACAAATATGTAGGAAAAAACTACAATTACTTGGAAGGGGGAGCACATTTAGTTGGCTTTAGCTGTAAAATGAATATTTATGAATCTTAGGATAATTAGTGATTTAGGGTGATAACAATCATAATAGGGCAAAACAATCTATTATTTATTCATGTAATGTATCAGGTCTTTCAATTAGGATTCATAATAAGGATTTAGGTAATAAAACTCAGATGTATCCAATCATTTAAGCTTTTTTACCTGTAGCCAATGCATCAATGGACGTTTCCTTTTTTTATTTAAGACAGTTTTGTTTATTTACATTAATTTTATTGATGGCTGTTTCATGTAAAATTTACTTACTACAAAGGTTGTCCAAAGTAAAACATCATTAGGTTTACCATTCTTTATTAATCAGTTGAAAATGAAAAAAGCTATTCCTCTTCACTGGTTTCGGAAACGCCACATCCGGTAAATGGTCGATTGTGTTCGCACATGGTAAAGATTTATACCATCCATGGTATTCTTCTGGTATAACACCCTGGTCACACAATTTTACCAAATCCTTCTTTTTTGCTGCACTAATGGGTAGTGGATCTTTGTACAATTGTATTAAATCTGGTAATGTAAATTCCTCTATTGGTGAATCTACAGGGATTTTTGATTTTTGACTTTTTCTTGTACCGTAACGCCTTCCTAACGTTTCTGTTGCAGCTGTAACAGTTTCCGTTTCAGATCTAACATCAAAGTAGAGGAGTCTGTCAGACATGTCATAGTTGAAATAGATTTTCGATTCTCCCTTCACGTATCTCATTCTTTTTATCTTCAGCCATTTAATTTTATTTCCTTCGTTATCTTTTGTTCTGTTTTTTAATACCGTTTCAGATAATTTTTTTAAATCTTTGAACTCGTAATGCTTGAACTCTTTAACCTTATAACAGTCCTTCTTTACCTTCTTTTGCCAACTTTGTAAAATCCTTTGGACCGAGCTCGTCTAAAAGTATTTATCCAGTCTGTGATAGAGTTAACAGATTGGTTCTTTCTTTCCGTTTCGATGCTGCTGTGCATGGAATCAGCTTCCATGTAGGTATGTCCTGATTCTAAGAACTTCTGTTCAATAACTTCAAGATGATCGATTTTATTGACAGCCCACAACAATATTGCAGCAATGTTCTGGTTTCTGTTTTGTCCGCCGCATGTATCCGAAAATAGAGATACTTCAGTAACTCTAGAAGGAATGCATTCGGTTAAATAATGACACAAAATGGAACCAATCTCAGCACTTCCCTTTTTCCCATGTATTTCTGACCAAGTAAAACAATAGGCATCATTGGGTAAAGCACTTTCATAGATAGTCAAGTTGTACAATACAATACACCAATGTCTGAACTTGGTATCTGCAAAATGGCCTGCAAGTCAAAAGTTACAGAAACGAAGGTTTTGTCTTTCTCTGCTCTTTCTTTATCTTTATCCTTCTCCGCATTGCAAAGCCTTTTTCTTTCTAGATGCTCTTGGGTTATCACCTCAAGTTTAATTTTTTCCTCCTGGTCCGCGCGTTTATACTTATTGCACAAAAGACATTGATCTTTTTTAGGTACGAAAAAGCTATAACTAAATTCTTTTGCAAAGATTTTGCGATAAGTAATATCGGATACAGGATTATTGTTTTTGTATTTTGCATAGTAAAGCTCATACATTTTATTGATCGATAGATTGCAATCCAAATATTTCCGTTTAGATTGCATCCTAACAAAATGTCCTTCCATAGTTGGAAATGATTTTATATGTTCAATGACTTCTTGAACTTTTTCTGGAGGTGTCTTGTTTGGTGGCTCGTGGTGCCCACGTGGATCTTCATTTTTTGCATAAAATCCCAAATCATCTCGATTTTTCACAGCATCTTTTAAAACGGAGGGGGCAATGCTTAATGTAAAGCAAAAGAATCTTTGACATACCTGTTTTCTTTCCAGGTCTATATCAAAATAGCATTTCGTACTAAACGATCTTTGTGAACGTTTTCTGTCAACTACTACCTTTTTTGGGGGCGTTACCGTGACGTGAGAGAGAATAAAGTTTTTTTTATTGACAAAATCCTGACTCCAGTATATCCTGCAAATTTTATTGCGATTTTCTTCACTGAAATTGCTTGTGCATTTGTACTGACAAGTCGAACAGTCAATGGTTTTTGGAACCTTTGGTGGTCTGATCTTATTTCTTGTGACATAGGGCAAACCGTCAGTACGTCTTTTCTTCGCCACATTTTTCTTCCATTTGCTTGGTTCAGAACTGCGCCAACGTTTTAATGGTTTCGTCGTTTTCCAAACTAACGCAAGAATATCCATTATAATAATTGAGGCTATAATTTTGCTTTCATTACGATTCTCTTCTTCCTTGTCTTCGGTCTTGATGATGCGGAGTTTCCATTTGACCCAACGTTCAACTCCAAGTCTTCTAACGTATTAAAATCATCTGTTTCTGGTATGTAGGTGGCATCATTGTCTGAAAAATCGCCTGGAAACAGCGATTCCAAGTCAGAGTCTGAAACTGAAAAAAACCACATAGCCTTAAAATTAACATCGTTTCACGAACGCCTGTTATGATTCTACCAGAATGTAATTCAGTACCTACATAATAATTAAATGTCTGTTTCATAGGCCTAGTAGATAGACCCAACTCGCATAATAAACAAGGATGTCCCTCTATAACCTTTTTTAATAAATAGTCTATATATGTATTTAAATTGGTGCTCGTAGCAAGGATTTATAAAGGTTTTTTGAGAACGATATTATATGTCAACATAACCTAAAATAGTCAAGCAAATAAAAAATTTACTTAGGTACTTTTCTTTGGAGAATGTCCATCTCCCATCACCATAGCAAGTAGCTTTTTACTTCTGTTATTTTTCACATTCATTTTCACAAGAACTAACACCAAACCAAAGCCAAAACAAAATTTAGTTACTTCGGCGCGAAATCAGCTGCGTCCTGTATGAGTCACAACGTGCATGCAAATGGCGGCTGTTCGTCGCGTCGCAACATCTCAAGTAAACACACACCTCAGTTAGTCGTTTTTGCCTGTATGAATTTTTAGCATTTCAATAGGAAAGCAAGCAAGCAAAAACTATTATAGGCGCATATCATATTTATGCTGCTGGCAATCAATATAAACTACTTTGTTTGATCAACAGACAAAAAAGCCTAAATATATTTAAGTTATTTTACCTACATAATTACGAAACTGCTCATGCAGTTCAGTTGTTTGCAAAAAACATTTAAATGCTTATACGTGGGACGCACTATAAGTTTCCGGAATGAATATGAAAAAATACTATTAAAGGTACAAAATTAATTTATTGTTTTTCAAAATAATCTCCCTTGGCGTCTATGCACTTTTTCATTCGATCAAACCAGTTTTGAAAACTTTTGTGCCACTCCCCTGTGGTGACCTCTGAAACGTGTTTTTCATACTCCTCGACAGCCTCTTCTGGTGATGAAAATCGTTGACCGCGTAATTGGTTCTTAATTTTTGGGAACAGAAAAAAGTCACAAGGTGCCAGGTCGGGACTGTATGCAGGATGACTTATGAGTTCTACATTTTTCGTCTTCAAAAAGTCGTTTGTCTGTCTGGCCGTGTGAGAACTAGCATTGTCGTGGTGCAGGATGATACGGCGTTTACGGTTATTTTTCCGGAGTTCGTCAATAACTTCCGGCAAACAAATGGTCGTGTACCAGTCACTATTCACGGTACGACGATTCTCTAAAGCAACAGTAGCCACGTGTCCAGTTTTATTAAAAAAAGAAGCAATCATCCGCTTAGATGCACTTTTCACGCGCGCCACTTTGGTTGGTTTCGGCTCATCTTGAAAGACCCATACGCTCGATTGCTGCTTTGTTTTGGGATCGTAGCAATAAATCCATGTTTCGTCACCTGTTACTATGTCCCACACCAAATTTGACGCACCTTCGTTGAATCTGGTAAGCATGGCACTGCACCAAGTGACGCGGTCCGTTTTTTGAGCCTCGGTCGAGTTGTGTGGGATCCACCGCGAGCACAGCTTTCTCACACCCAAATGTTTGTGTAGGATTGATTGTATTTGACTCATGCCTATTTCTAAGGATGCGCGTATTTCATGGTAGGTCACATGCCTGTCTGTTTCAATCATACGGCGCACAGCATCGATGTTTTTGTTGGTCACAGCGGTGGACGGCCGACCATCGCGAGATTCGTCACTGAGATTGATACGACCACGCTTGAATTCTGCAAACCAGCTATAAACAGTCGTCTTGCATGGTGCTTCATTGCCAAAAGCTGTTTCAAGCCGAGCGATGCTCTGTTGAGCTGTCAAATTACACTTAAAATCGTAGAAAATCATACTACGAAAATTTTCCCGAGTTAAATCCATGTTGATGCAGACACACAATTTTTTAAATGGCGCCACAAGGTAAAAACAAAAGACAGTCAGATGAAACAAACTGCATTCTACAGCCAAAGAGTTCTATTTTCAAATGTTGCAATAAATTTTTAAATATTGTTTATGTAAGTGGCCAGTTCCGGAAACTTTTAGTGTTACCTATGTATTTGGTTTTAGAAACATATTCAATAATTATTTTTCTTAAACTTTAGAATGCAAAAAAGACTTAAGGAACTCTAAATGCTTTTGATTGGAGGTCGAATGTAAATCTACTAGACTATATAAACTTAGTTGCTGCTGTCAGTATTATGTATCGCAACTGCCTGCATTTAGTTGTTTTTATCGGAAGCTAAATCTCAGACGAAGCTACTTAACACTTAACTGATTTTACCAGTAGATAGAGCATGAAAAACTGATTTTGCTGGTATTGATAAGTCGTTTTTGACAAAATTGACAGTTAGTCGGTATTTGCAGTATATGGACGATTTCAAATGATATAGTTTCTTTGGGCACGGAATCCTAAAAAGGAACCGCTAAGAAATAGATTAAGAACATATATAATAAACTAAAAAGTAATAACAAGTAATACCAGTGCACTAATTTATCGACAAATCGTAACTTTTGCGCATCGCATCGCACAAACTCGTGCAATATAAATCACTTACGCGCTGCAACGTTTAAATAGTTGGCAATAGTGTGCGTCCAACTATGTGAGGAAATGTAACACGCTGCGGCTAATACGGAGTTTAACTATGCGTATCTTGGTGCATGGTTAGGCTGTTGATCGGTGGCAAGAATTTTGCGACATTTTAGCCCGTAAGCTGTCTAAATAAGAATTACCCACCGCACTCTGTTCGCTTATCAAAATGTTGACCAGTACTCGTCCATTACTACATTTTCGAAACAGAAATATATTTTTCTTCCAACTTTGCTTTAATTTGGCTAGTAGCCTAAATAGTGTGCACAAAGCGGCACTCGGCACTTTTCTGCACCAGAGCAATGTAATGTAGAAAAGTATATATAAAAATCCATTATTGCCCTGAAAACAATGCAATAATGGATTTGCATACATACTTTACTGGCGCGCCACCACTGAAGTCCCGTGTCAGTATTTATTGTCTCTGGAATAAGAACCAAAATGCCTTAATACAGAGGACTCCAGTGCTGGTCCTGCCTCTAAAGCTACAAATCCCAAGTGATCCGTACATAGAAAACAAGTTTTAAATTACCCTATCAGCGGGCCGATGATAAGCCATAGGCTAATCAGCGCTATTTTTATTTTCGCAAACAATTTAAAATATAGAAAACTGGCTGAATGAAAACGTAAACCACAAACAAACAAAAAAACCAGAGCTAGCGTGCCAGTATTTTTCATAATCGAGTACTAATTTAAAGTAAACGATTTGGTTGATAGTGTTGATAGGTATAGAAAAATAGAAAACTACCTATAGTTTTGAACTGCCCAATTAGTGCACCGATAATAAGTCATAGGCCAATCAGCACTATTCTTATTCCAGCAAACAATTTAAAATAAAGAAAACTGTCTAAATAGACGTAAAATTATAATGATACAAAAAAATCTTGATCAATAGGCGTGAATTTACGCAATAAATATTTTGTGAGAATTTGATTGTGTTTCTTGAAAACGGATTTTAGTAGCGAAAGTGACGACATATAAACAACTGAAAAAAAAATGTGGCAAATTAATAGATAAAATCTTTTACCTCCAAAATGCAATGATAAATATTTGAACATCTATGAGTATTTCATCACTTAGAAAACCGAAAAACGTGTGAAATCATTTTCCGAGAGCGTATTTTTGGCTTATCTTAGTGAGCTATCTAATAACGTAACTATTCAATTCAATTTCAATTTTTGGGATTATTTTGACTTCAGTTCTTTATTTGGAAGTTGAAAGAGAAGCAGAATATGAGCTTCGCAAAAGTGACTTTTATTTGCACTCGTGTTATTAGAGCCCTAACTAAAGCTTGGGCTCCAAAGTAACACTCGGTGCAATAAAAAGTTACTTTCTGCTCGATGCAACAATCTACTATTATAGGGAAATGGGTAAAAGTTGCGTTTTTTACGTAGCCTTCGTACAAAAAGACAAGTATTTATAATCAAATCAAAATATTTATTTTGCAAAATAGATACATAAAGTATACTTTCTACAAGTCACAGTTAATTTTAACAATATATATCTTTAGAATATAAAAAATATATAATAATACGGGACATAAAATATACACCTGCATAAAATAGAGGAATCTAGGAATAAAAATATTATATATACATAATGCAATGAACAAATAAGTTGATAAATAAATACGCGAAATACATACAAAAAAAAGGAAGGCTGGGCTACTAAAATGTAATAAAGTTATACACCTGCATAAAATATAGGAATAAAAATAAAATTTAAGCCTTTAGAGGAATCATACAGTATTAAAATATGCTAATTATGAATTACAATATTGAATAAGATTATTATTAATTATAATTAATTAAAGCCTCGAATTACTCCAACGAATTCAATTCAACACTGTAACACAATAAACTAAATTATCTAAAAACGTTTTGCTAAATGTTGAAAATCATCGCTATACCAATTCGTTTTCCTTATTCTGTGCTAACTGCATTCAAACAAAGGTATTATTCGGTGATTTGCATCGAGAGCCGAGTGGGAGGCGGATTTTCATATCTTTTCAACTATTCGGCTATTAATTTATTATCCACAGAACAGGGATCTGAAAACGACGTAACTTTAAAGCTAGGTTTACATTTAGGCTAGTTAAAAGTAGAGTAACTAGCGTACTATTTATCCGACTAATCTACTCTACTCACTTTTATCTAATAGCCGTATACATTATTACCAAATAGTGCGAACTGTGAAATAGGTAAGTAAAAATAATAAACGATGGATGCTGTTCGACGTCGTCACCGTTTGAGACGAAGATTATTTAATCTAACGACCTCATTGTTAAATTAAGTCACAGAAGTTTTAGAAGGAGAAACATCAAAGGCATAAAGAATGTGGGTTAGAGATTGGATCAAAAGAAGATCGGAGAAAGGAGCATCTACTAATCTACTTAGAGAATTAGCAATAGAAGATCTCAAAGAATTTAAAATGTATTTAAGGATGACGCCAGCTTATTATTTATTATTTTGAATTTAGTTTAATCGTTCGGTGCTTGACGATTTTGACTCAAAGTCTGAAGTAGAGTAGAGTCTACTTTACCAAGTGCGTTATCTACTGTACTCTCCCATATACTCTACTATCTTTAGTACTATTCTGTAACTGTTTACACTAAGCTAGTAATGTTATTAGTACCTTTTATCCCTGGTACTCTACCGCCTATTCTACCCGTGTAAACTAAAGGATAAAAAAATACTTTCTAAAATTTTATTTTAATAAGACAGCGCAGGTGGTAAAAATTAGGTTTTAAAACAGTGCTTTTCCCAAACTACAGTAGATATGGTTCTGAAAAAGTACATGTTATAAAGAAATCCTTTTCCAAAACAATGACAAAGCTCAAAACATGATGGTAAATTGTTTGCTGCATAAAAAATGCAAAATGGAGCCCGTTTTTAGGGTTCCGTACCTCAAAAGGAGAAAACGGAGCATATATAGGATCACTTTGTTATCCGACTATCTGTCTGTCCGTCCGTCCGTCCGTTTGTCTGTTATGACCCTTTATCTCGGAAACGCGTGGCCGTTTATGCCGCAACAAACGTATATTTCGACACACTCAAGGGAATCAAAATTTATAGGGTATTTCCCGTTGACCTAGAACTATGAAATTTGGCAAGTAATATCGTCTTATACTACAAGTATAGGGTAAAATCTGAAAACTATACATTTGTGATTAAATCTTAAAAAATATAGTCTTTAACGGAACCCTCGGTGGGTGGGTGAGTGAATGATGACTATTTTAAACCCACAAATAAACTAATATTTTACGTAGGTATAGATACAGCTTTGTATTATATAAATATATATATATATATTAAATATATTATTTACAACAAGTAAGTATATTATAATAATATTACATTACACTGAGTGTTTTCTTATTTATTAGGCAGTTCACAAATCAACTGTATTTATATTAAATTGTGAAAACTATAGGCTAACTTGCATTGCCATGTTATTTTAAGTTTCGATTTAAAGCTGTTTGTTTTCCTATCATAAATAAATAAATAAATAAATAAATAAATAAATTATCAACATAACAAAGCGTTTTTTTCTAAAACGCTCTTGTGTACATTTATTTCTATTAAGTATCTTTATTTACCGTACTACTGGAACATACTTTTTCAGTTACCTATGTTAATCTCTTTCGTTATGCGATGGACCTACTAACCCTTAAACAATTCGACTTTAAAGTCTTCTCGAGGCCTATATAAGTCTTTCGAGTGCAAGTTGTACACTATGTTGGCTTTCTTATCATTAAAATTGTCAAAAAGGCAAGGTAATGTAACAAAATATGGACTCTGTGCGAGTACTTATTCGTCATTTATTTATATATTTATTTATCTATTTATTTATTTAAATATTTATCTATATATTTAAATATTTATTTATTTAATATAATGGCCATAGTAATTTGTGATCATCTAGTATCTATTTTGGTAGGACCTCTACATTGTTTTCATAACGGTTAAAATAAACAGAGAAATAGAATTTTGATCCGGACGCCGTAATAAATGGGTACAGGTACACAAGCTCAGAATTGATCAAATGAAAAGAGAGAAATCGTAAGATTGAAGTATTTCATGCGACTTAGCTGGATAAACCGCTCCTTCAGGAACAACAGGTTTCAGCAACTCCCAGGACTCCAACAATTACACTGTATTATTATTATTACATACCGTATCACCGCATAACACTTTAATTTGACACGCTTTGATACAAAGATGATAATACACCCGCGCAAATACGAAATTTAACGTAAGCCGAAGATGAATTCAGTGTGTAAACATAATGTGTTATATAATTATTTTGTATATGCGCGTTAGGTATAATATTAGGGATATATATATGGTTTTATAAAGAATATTGAAGAGTCGTCGATACTCGTAGCGTTGCTGCAGCTGTAATTAAAATTTGAGGGAATTCGAGATTCTTGGCAAATCCTGAATGAAGTGGGGGCCCTAACGATTTAGAAACGACCTCCCTGCCAACCTTTAATAGTCGTGCCCACGTATTACACAGAATAATACGCTTCCAAACAAAATCCAGCGCCAATCTATACTACCATTTTAAACCTAAGTCCCTAGAATTTTACTCATTCATACTAAAAACCCTTTCAAAACATCTCCAAATTTCAAACATCTCTCCTAAAGACCTGGCCAAGTCAGTTTTAAGTTTTCTAACTTACTAAGCTTGACTGGTGAACGCAGAGGTTTTCCAAGCCTCGTCAAACGGTATACTGTCGATACTAGGAAAGCTGTGGTTTCAGACGCAAACATGATGTAGGGCTTCACCCGCACAGCTAACTGCTTTTCCGTTCCCGGTCGCACACCTTGCTTTAGCCCGAAAAAGACTCTGCGTTCCTAAACCCCTTGGTTCCTAAAATAATCGTAGATACACGCTCCATTTTCACAAAAGATTCTAAAATAAAACCTAAAGACAGAAGTTTGAGAACAGTCATGTGGAAATTTTCTACCCTGGATCTCGTTGATCTAGCTATAAATAAAAAAGGAAAGCTATAAAAAAAAAGAAACACCTGTATGAAGAAAACCTAAATATAGGGAAAAAGGTAAGAATTGTTTCTGCTAGCTCCTTCACCTAAAATTGTCGTAATTTCCACAGACCGTCTATACTAGATCAAAATATAAGTATCTCTGCCAGACGAAGGAAAGCTAAAATAATATAATATAATCTCCTTCAGGACCTAGATAGCTAGGGATAAAGGATAAATATAAAACGTGTTACATAAATAAATTTCTGATGTAGATACTTGATATTTATAAATATTGTACACCCGCTATTTTCGCGACGCCTCTATAGCGAAATAGTCATATTTCGTTTCTATTGAGTTTCATGAGAAAACCGTTGCGGGAAAAATTTAAATTATCTAATTCAGTTTCACGCAATTACGAACGCACTTCACCGACGCACTGTAAACACTTCCAGACTATATTTAAATAACGAAGCTTTATTCGTTGCAAATCCGCACTTTCGATACTCGACACTCTTATAACGCGTTACGCGACTCGTACGATTGGATTTTGGTTCTAATAGATTCGGAAATCCGCGCGCGACGTAGACCAATATCCTTCCGAGGTTTTATTCCGCGATTTGACGACCCGTTCGCGCTTCGAGAGCAACGCCACTCTCCGATCCGCGCTTGACTGTCCTTAAAAGAACCCTGATTTCCTTTAAATCAGCTCCTTCTCCCACCCAGATTATATCAGGTTACGCCCCCGTAGACACATTAATTTTCTATTTTATTACCTGTCAAAACCTATCTGAAAAAAATCCTGTCAAATCAGAATTAATGCTCTGAAGACTGCAGTTTTTTGCGATGTCGAAGAACATAGAGGTAGGAATAACTGGATCAACAGTTTCCAAGATGCAAATGAGGTGGAAAGAACAATCGAATAAATAAAAATGTAATATATTTCTAGATCAAAGAACTCCACTCCTGTTTCTCTGCATCGTAAACAATTTTGAGCCCTCTTAGAAATCCTTTCATCAATAAAACTGGAAGACAGTACCAGTCAAAACTCCTAAATTATATGTATATGTTTTATTATGTTTTATTATTATTATTCAACGTTCTTACATAAGAGATTACATCAATTTTACGCTTCTGATTTTAAGTATAATTTATTTATTTTTAAACTGTCTGCTATGCCGTATTCCTACCTCAATGTAACTTTCGGGAAGTGCTCTGCTTTCTAAAAAATATTAAAATGTTTCTGAAATCTAACCTTTGACGTCCTGTCCAAATGGCAATAAATTCGTTTGGTTTATGACCTGAGAACTTTGGAAAAAAATTATATCGGCGCCACAGGAAAGCTTGCCCACAAAAAGAGTGTAAAATTATCGTTTCCTCTCCAAACAATACGACACTTATGTCGCTATGGCTATAATGTTACAAATGCTATGGAATCCATACAGATTTGGCATAGTCGACCGTAGCACTTCTTAAAAAAAACGCAATGTATCCCAAATTTAAAACATCGCAAGAGATTAAAGAAACACTCCATTTTGAAGTCAAATACAGCTGACATAGGATCGAAGTCGATATTATGATAATAAATTTTGGTCCCGCCCCTGGCTAAGTTAGTTGAAATTCACATTTAGACGGGGCCAGTAGTTAAATAAATAATTGAATATTATGAGTAGGTACTGTAGCCAAAAGTATCAACTTTGGTTGCTACAGTAAGGTTCCAGTGTAAGCCCAAACAGTCAGCCTAAGGCATGGTCCACCAACGAAACTGAACCAATTTCTAAAGAAACATTCCGTTTAAATAAAAAATTACAACCAGTATAAAAAAATAAACAAAAGTGAAAAAGAAAACTGATTTTCGCGTAGTTGTCAGTGTAAAGAGATGCAGTATATAACCATTATAACCGTTTTGCCTTCCAACAGGACGAGTTGCTTTGCTTAGCAGCATGGTTTCATCATGAGGGTAGTGGTTAGAGATGCTGTGAATAGTGGTTATTTATAGCGAATAATCATGGCGAATAGTCGAATAATTCGCCATAATTATTCTTTAAAAAATGATGCTATAATCACAGACATCCAATGCTATAATGGCAAATTTTAATAACGATATTATGGCATCTCTGTTTGGCATATACGTGGGACGCACTATAAGTTTCCGGAATGAATATGAAAAAATACTATTAAAGGTACAAAATTAATTTATTGTTTTTCAAAATAATCTCCCTTGGCGTCTATGCACTTTTTCATTCGATCAAACCAGTTTTTAAAACTTTTGTGCCACTCCCCTGTGGTGACCTCTGAAACGTGTTTTTCATACTCCTCGACAGCCTCTTCTGGTGATGAAAATCGTTGACCGCGTAATTGGTTCTTAATTTTTGGGAACAGAAAAAAGTCACAAGGTGCCAGGTCGGGACTGTATGCAGGATGACTCATGAGTTCTACATTTTTCGTCTTCAAAAAGTCGTTTGTCTGTCTGGCCGTGTGAGAACTAGCTTTGTCGTGGTGCAGGATGATACGGCGTTTACGGTTATTTTTACGGAGTTCGTCAATAACTTCTGGCAAACAAATGGTCGTGTACCAGTCACTATTCACGGTACGACGATTCTCTAAAGCAACAGTAGCCACGTGTCCAGTTTTATTAAAAAAAGAAGCAATCATCCGCTTAGATGCACTTTTCACGCGCGCCACTTTGGTTGGTTTCGGCTCATCTTGAAAGACCCATACGCTCGATTGCTGCTTTGTTTTGGGATCGTAGCAATAAATCCATGTTTCGTCACCTGTTACTATGTCCCACACCAAATTTCACGCACCTTCGTTGAATCTGGTAAGCATGGCACTGCACCAAGTGACGCGGTCCGTTTTTTGAGCCTCGGTCAAGTTGTGTGGGATCCACCGCGAGCACAGCTTTCTCACACCCAAATGTTTGTGTAGGATTGATTGTATTTGACTCATGCCTATTTCTAAGGATGCGCGAATTTCATGGTAGGTCACATGCCTGTCTGTTTCAATCATACGGCGCACAGCATCGATGTTTTTGTTGGTCACAGCGGTGGACGGCCGACCATCGCGAGATTCGTCACTGAGATTGATACGACCACGCTTGAATTCTGCAAACCAGCTATAAACAGTCGTCTTGCATGGTGCTTCATTGCCAAAAGCTGTTTCAAGCCGAGCGATGCTCTGTTGAGCTGTCAAATTACACTTAAAATCGTAGAAAATCATACTACGAAAATTTTCCCGAGTTAAATCCATGTTGATGCAGACACACAATTTTTTAAATGGCGCCACAAGGTAAAAACAAAAGACAGTCAGATGAAACAAACTGCATTCTACAGCCAAAGAGTTCTATTTTCAAATGTTGCAATAAATTTTTAAATATTGTTTATGTAAGTGGCCAGTTCCGGAAACTTTTAGTGTTACCTATGTATATGCGTCACTGAGGTGCGAATGGAATACATAAGCTTACAGGGGGGCGACAAGGATGGGGCGGGGAGAATGTACCAGGCCGCGCAGAAAGTATTGCGAAAAAAAGTTTTTATATATGGGAGACTGGCCAGTTATGTTTTTCGAAAATATGATTATTTATAAGTAAAAATAGGTATGTTCTAATCTCAAAATTTCCCTCCACATTTTTGCGAGCTAATTCAAAGTATTGCGTCTCGCTGAAATATGGATCTGCGCCGGGAACATTTTAGAACTATGATTTTTTACGATTTCAAGTGTCGCCTGTAACCGAATGAATCGTATGATAGACTTCAAATGGCATTCATGGATGAAGGCCCTTCCAAGGCAACCGTGTATCGTTGGTATAACGAATTCAAGCGCGGTCGACCAACTTTGGGGGATGAAGAAAGAAGCGGTCGCCCTTTGACGGCTGTTACCGAAGAAAACGTGCTGGCAGTGAACAATTTAATTCAAGACAATAGGCGAATTACATATCAGGAGATTCCACACATATTGAAGATTGGATCGGGAAGCGTTCACGAGATTCTACACAGCCATGTTCGCGTGAGGGGGATAGTATCACGCTGGGTGCCGCACAACCTCAGCACCCATGCTCAGAAGCAGGCCCGGTGGAATGGTGCCGTGATATGCTAAACAAATTTAAAACAGGCTCGTCTCGGCGTGTTTACGACATCGTTACAGGTGATGAGTCCTGGATTTATCAATACGACCCAGAAACCAAGCGCCAGTCTACTGTTTGGGTGTTTCAAAATGAACCAACGCCTACCAAAGTGAAGCGATCTAGAAGCGGGGGAAAGATTTTGATCGCTAGCTTTGTTAATTTGACTGGCCACTTGGTATCAATTCCCTTACGGCACCAAAGAAGCATCAATGCCGAATGGTATACTACCAAATGTTTGCCAGAAGTTTTCTCTGTTGTTAACAACAAGCGACCAAACACGGCTCCGCGGGCTACTGCGACAATGCACCCCACTCAAAACGAGAGACTTCCTGGACAGCACGCCAGTCAAACTCCTGGGTCACCCTCCTTACAGCCCTGATCTAGCACCGTGTGACTTCATTTTATTTCCAAAAATAAAAAATCAGCTCAAAGGAATACAATTTTCGTCGCCGGAAGATGCGCTGGCTGCGTTCGAGCAGGCTATAAACGAGGTGTCTGCGCCGGACTGGAAAAAATGTTTTGAAAACTGGTTTAGACGCATGAAACTTTGTATAGAGGCTGGTGGAGAGTACTTTGAAAAGATAAAAAAAATGTACCTGTAGAACAATTTTTTTTAGTTTTGCGAAACTTTCTGAGTGTCCCACGTATGTGACGCCAACCAAGCCTACTCGAAATATTTTGATTGATTGCTAATTTTATTATTATTGCTTGTTACTCATTTTGCTACTGTCTTAAATGTACTTTGATTCTTTTTAAATCTGTATTTTCTTTCCTCCAAAATTTAAGTCAGACTATTGTTCGAACAAAAGACACTATTATTTGCTATTCGCCAAATAATTAAAAAAATTACAAATAATGTCGAATATTGGATAATGGCGGCTAACTGCAGCATCTCTAGTGGTGATAAACTACAGCCGAGTCATTTAGTTGGGTCTAGGGTGCAAGGTCGCGGGGCGTATCTGAAAGTTTATTGTTGTATCTCACTTTGCACCACTTAGGGGGCACTTCTAATGACCCTTGTAGTTGTCGTTATAGCCCGGGCGATAGCGTTGCATTTTACGTAGTGATTTTACGCCGATTGATTTCCATCTTTTTCAATAGCTCTGGAATGGCTAATAACAGAACCAAGCGTCAGCTGACGCACCCGCGGTGGGTGTGGGTGTGGAAGGCAGAAGAAGTGGTAAAAAAAGTAATAGTGTGCCGGCTGAAACTTTTCTCACAGATAGCTGACGTCATAATAAGCTAAAAAAAATCGTCAGCTGCATAGTAGAGGGGGAAAGATGCGTCAGCTGCTCGCATGAACTTGTTTGCATTTTAGGAAGTGATTTTACGCCGATTGATTTCCATCTTTTTCAATGGATCTGGAATGGCTAATAACAGAACCAAGCGTCAGCTGACGCACCCTCGGTGGGCGTGGGTGTGAGAGGCTGCGAAAGTGGTAAAAAAAAACAAGTAATAGTACGCCGGCTGAAACTTTTCTCACAGATAGTTGACATCATACTGAGCTGAAAAAAAATCGTCAGCTGCAACGTGGATTCGTTATTATTTTATTTTTTTACCACTTTCGCAACCTCTCACACCCACACCTACCGCTACTTGAGCAGCTGACGGTCGATTCACATATCAGTCATGTATGAGATCTACGATCTGTGTCAATATCAGCCGGCTTACTATGACTTTTGTATTTGCAACGGTACCTCCCGGGCTATTATCAGGTTAATAGATGAATGTTTGTAAACCCGCGTCCGTGAGCGCACTATTTACATGTCAAAACTGTCTGTCTGTCTCTGTGGATGAGTTCCTGTGGATTGTTTCAACTAAATATTAATAGGAGTACAAATAGCTCATTGAATTTGCTAATGTTAGCTAGATAATGTTATGTGGTTATGCAATGATAACTAGATGAAGTTGTATGAAATATTTATATAAAATTTGTAGTTTTTTTTTTTAATTACTTTAACCAAAATATCATAGGTAGTTACAAATAATAATCTTCGCCAAACTACTGAGTAGTTTGTTGGCGACTACGCTCTTCCAATTTCACTATTCTACCTTATTATAATACATATTTTCTCTAAAAACTACCACAATATCTTACATTTAATATCTCTTATCTATCTATTACTCTAACATGCATCGCTTAAGTTTTTCTTTTAGAAGTGGCAAACATTTCACCTTTTTTGAATCCAACAGCATCGCGTACTTATTACATATTTTTGGGATTGAGTATTTTCTAGTTCTTTGGCCGTAGTAATTATTAACTCCTCTCTGTATCAACTTTTCTTGCTTTTTCGACCTAGTACAGTATTTATAACAGATTTTTTCCTTGAACTCTTCACTATAGTATGTTTCTAATGCTAATAAATAATTCACTTTCTTATCCACTGGTAAGATCTTACATATCGTAAAAAGTTTGCTATAATCATTTTTGTTTTCTTTTTTTATCTTTTTACAAACAAGGTTCTTAATAAATCTAATTTGAATTTTCTTGATCTCCTGTATATACGTTTTAAAAGTTAATCCGTAGGAACTCAGTCCGTAGCTAAGTATTGAGTCAGCTAATGCGTAATACACCATGTATAAAGTCTTTTTATTTAACACTTTCTGAAGGTGGTAAAACTTGCCGTTCACTGATCGCAACCTATTACAAACACTATTGACGTGTAATTTCCAATTAAATGTGCTATCTATAATAACACCTAAATACCTAATATGCTCAACGTATTCTAAACTTTGACAATTGAGGACTTCTCAACTAAAATAAGTACGAATTATTTAATAAGAAGATTTCTTTTGTATCATCAATATGTACATACATCATAATTGTATAAAATACTCTGATGATGCCTTGCAGCATTGCTTGCGTGGATTTCTTCTCTCGATTTCGTGGGAATTTCCTACAATCCCATTTTAGTGAATGTTTATATAAATGATACAAGGAACGTAGAGTCCTTTCATATCTCCAGGTCTAGGTGTTGATAGATTATTCAGTCAGGCAGGGTATGTTATGTAGTAGATGTATTCTGTTAGTCAACTTAATTCCTGTAACTGCTACCAAACAGATTATGTTTAAAAAGAGGAATAGTCTTATCAAAGAAACCATTTAATAAGTGTTCAAGAAAACCTTAGGAAAATCAATAAAAAGGAAATGGTTATCAAGTCGTCCCGAAATATTGAATAAGTATGCCTTAAAACGAGTAGTATGCTTTAACGAGTATATACCTTAAGTTTGGTTATTTTGCGGGATAACACGTATAAAAAAGCGTTTCTACATTTCAGATCTACTATTCTTTAATCCTTCCCTATTATAAAGACAAGCAATAGATACCAATATTATTCAAAGCGAATGTTAGAGAGAAAAAACTAAACACAACCAAAAATGACACTGCCAATAACTCGCTCTGGCCTGCCTGCCTGTCGCACTGATAGTGACGTCACAATCACAACCGGCTAAATTGGGAACACACAGGGATAGCATATACTGCCTGCGGGACATAGCCCGCCTATTTTATTTGGTTTTTGAACTGTCAAGTGATTCATCTGAGGTCAAATGCGACCATTTTAGGGTGGTGCGAAAATTCCGTTCGAATAAAAAAAAAAACATTGTTTTGATTATTTTGTAGACTCCAGTTTTGACAATCTACTTGTTTATTTTACTGGTGAAATAGCACTTATATACCGTCTCACTCAATACAGATTTCAACGCTTTTTAACTATTTCTATTGAGCCCAAGGGCGGATCCAGGGGGGGAGGTTCTTGGTGGGTCATGTCACTATGAAAAAAAAACCTCCACTAAAAAATATGAAAAAAACGCGAACTTTCAGTAAAATTAAAGCGATTTAAAAACTCACACAAATGTGTAATCTATAAAAAAAGAACTAAATGTATTTTTTTATGGAGTTTATAAATAGACTGAATAAAATTAAGTTAAAATTGATGGTGAGATATATTTCGGGCCCTATCCTGAGTGCGGCATCAGTCACAATCTCATCGGACCCAGGACAGGGCCCGAAATATATGTATATCACTATTAATTTTAACTTAATTTTATTCAGTCTATTTATAAACTCCGTAAAAAAAATATACATTTAGTACTTTTTTTATAGATTACACATTTGTGTGAGTCATATTTATTTACATTTTGTAAAAATTAAACATATGTACCGAATCAACGACGGAAAGATATGTCGTTGTAATATTAAAGAGTTGAATGTATAAATGTACATTTAAGATTACTTGCGACGACTAGCGACTTCGAGAAATATTTAGAAAACCCCAAAAATAGACACAGATGCGTAGCTTAGGGGGGGGCCCTGGAGGCGGTCCGCATCGGGTGCCATCCGTTGGGGGGTGACAGACGACCGCAACAATAAAAAATACTTCAAAAATGTCATAAAGTGAAATTACCGCTAAATAAAATTTTATTTAATAATTTAATAACTCAAAACAATTACATTTATTTATTTATTAACATCCAGTTTTTCATGGAAAAGACTTGTCTGAAATATATGGAGAGACAAACTCTTTAAAACTTATACCCAATTAAAAAATTAAGGCTTCAACAAAACTACAGGAATGGCCCAGTTCATAAAATGACTAAATCCAATTTCTTACTTTTGATAAAATGGGCTATATCATATTTAATTGGCAGTTTAAATGTAAGACGTAACTTAAAAAATATAAAATATTCTCAGTTGTATAATAAAAATGTACTATAAGTTAGGCTATTTTCAAAGTAAGTATGTAGCTTATATTGATTAAAGAAAAATAAAAAATGAAAATTATGGACTTATTTAAAATCAATGGAGTTAGTGATTTTTAAGGCAAAATATGTGGAGATAAATGTTTATATGGTGGAAATCATAGGAACAAAGTTATACAAAATATGAAATTTACTATTTATTCAAACATTGGATTCTTTTACATATTAAATAGCTCGAAGAAATAACAGATATTAATTATTCAGTATATTAATAATTCAGATAGTATCATACCCACACGATATGTTTACTATTTTTAATATATTATTACCATATTGACACACTGTGGTTAGAAAGGTTTTTACTTACTTTTCGAGTTTATCAGTTTCACTGGCCATGGTTTTAAGGGATTAACCATAAGTATTTTGCCTAGTACTAAGAAGGGCAAGAAACTTAGCAAACATTCCATTTTCTAAAAAAAGGAATGTTTGCTAAGTTCTTTGCCCTTCTTCTTAGCAATACTAATCGAATGGTGCGGATGGTTAGGCATTATTTTTATTTATGGTTTATTTAGTTCATTTTTCAACACATTGTTCAGTGCATTATGTATATATAATATTTTTATTCCTATATTTCTATATTTTATGCAGGTGTATAACTTTATTACATTTTAGTAGCCCAACCTTCGTATTTTTTGTATGTATTTAACGTATTTATTTATAAACTTATTTGTTCATTGCATTAGGTATATACAATAATATTTTTGTTCCTAGACTCCTCTATTTTATGCAGGTGTATATTTTATTCCCCGTATTATTATATATTTTTTTATTCTAAAGATATATTATATTGTTAAAATTAACTTTGACTTGTAGAAAGTATACTTTATGTATCTATTTTGCAAAATAAATATTTTGATTTGATTTGATCTGCCTATTTTCAGCTATCCGGGTAGCTTCCAAGTTTTCATACGTATACCATTTTTTTGCAGGCTTATTAATGAAAGTGGATTACTTGATGATGATGATGATTCAACAGACTATAATGAGAACTCATCAGATTTATTCTATTTCTAGGGTTGAAAAGACGTTTCAGCAATATGGTGATAGTAAAATAACAATATTGAAAACACGGTTGTGAAAATTTTTCTCATCGAATTTGAGATTTCGTTTATCCGTATTGCCAGAACTAAAAAAAATCTTGACGGACTTAGTTGTTTGTTCCAAAAAGTCTCTGGATTTAGTTATTTTACTAGACTTAGTGATTTTATGTCCGGAAAAAGATGGACTTATCATATAGAACAATACGCAAAAGTACTACTTGGAGATTTTTTTATAAAAAGTTAAAACCGCCAATCGAAAGAGGAAAAAAAAATTCTATATATTGGTAACCCTGATCCAACCAAAAATGGACTTAGTTATTTTGTGAACTGGGCCATTTATTTTTACCATAATAAATATTGATAAAGGAGTTACAGAGATGAAAAACTTAAACCTTCAAGACAAAATAAACCTTTGTAGGTACTTTTTATAAAAATATACAAATTTGTTAAAGGTATTATACAATGAAAATACAGAATAAATAAATTTGTAATACAGGTACAGGATACCTTTTATTGCAATATCCAGCAGGAGAAATAGGGATGAAGTATCAAATTGTTTTATTTTTATCCCATCCCATCCTATCCCACTATCCCACTTCCCATCCCACTAATATTATAAATGCGAAAGTTTGGGTGGATGGATGTTTGTTACTCTTTCACGCCGTAACTACTAAATCGATGGGGCTGAAATTTTGCATGAATGTTGTTCTAGACCTGGAATAGGACATAGGCTACTTTTTATCCCATAAATCAGTTCCCATGGGATGGAAATGAGGTGTCATGTTTCTATATAAAAGTGATGTGTCACCCTTTCACACCGTTCCTATTGAACCGATGGGGCTGAAACTTTGCACAAATAATGTTCTAAATCTAGAATAAGACAAAAACTATTTTTTATCCACTAAATCAGTTCCCATTGAAACTCTTTAAAAGAGACATACAAAATGGGAAACACAGAGGCGCATAACACACATATTTCACCACCTGTGTTAACTGTAGACAGTCCGAGAAATATTGGCTGATTGTATAGGAGTACACAAAAACTAATTCAACGCAGGCGAAGCTGCGGCAAAAGCTAGTTGTTTATATTACTAAGCTGTGTCCACACCAAACGCATGAATTCGAGTAGCTAAGTATGAATAGCAATTTTAATGTTAGTCTGATTAATCATTTAGCCATGGATCTAAGCCTAAAGCTAAAAATAAAACTGTATAAAGGTACATGTTTCAAAATATTTTTAAAAGTAATAAAGTAACGTAAAATTTTAATCAATAAAATTAATTTCACAACAACCGCGAGCTGATAGAAAAGAAATCAAAGTTTCTGTTACAGAAACTTGTTGGCCATAATAACGCTCCATTTGTGTTATTTAAATAATATCATACAGAATGTTATTTGCATTTTCATTGATTTTAATTATTTTTGTTCTGGAGTGACACGCATCGATATCCGCACCGGGTGTCACCCATGCTAGCCACGCTACTGTGTGCGTCCCCTTTTATGTCCGAGACTAGGGGACTGAAAAAATATAAAAAAAGAATCTCGGTAATAGGTCATTAAAAGTCATAACGTAAAGATTACAAGGTAGTTAGTTATAGCGGTTAAAAAATTTACGAAAATTATAATACGTGGAGTAAAGAACCCTAAATTCACAAATTTTACTAAATAACTAACAATAATAGTAGAAATAGTTATGAAACTGGTACATAAAAAGGTTATTAAAACACGAGTGTCAGTTTAAAAAACGAGTCGTAGGCGTGTTTTTAACAGTATACCTGAAAATAACGACGGAATTTACAAACACTTTTAGAACAAGCTTTTACAAGATTAATCAAAAATGACTAACGAAAAATTTACAAAGATTAGGAAAACAGGTAAATAGGCATGAGTTTAGATAAAGTATACTTTAATTTTTTTATTTTTTTTTTCATTAAGCCAGTAGTTTTGTGTTCAGATAAAAAGTATTTATATAATATTTTTATTGTAATTGTGATACCGTGACTCCCCCTCCATGGCTTGAAGACTGGATCCGCGGTGATCCGCCCTTGTTTGAGCCTAAATCTAACTTTCCGTATATTACGAACGATACCGTTATAGAAGGTAGTCGTGGTTTTGTCAGTGCCACAGTTTTCCTCTATGGTCAGTGCTGGTATATTCTATGTCTATGCTTTGAATAGGGTTTCAAAAATGTCATGCATCCATCCATCAGCCCGTGTTCGTCCACTGCTGGACATAGGCCTTTCCCAAATTTCGCCACTCATGTCGGTCCTCCGTCCTCCTCATCCAGCGGCCCCCGCAACGTCCTTCAGGTCGTCGGTCCAGCGGGCACGAGGTCGCCCCACACTACGCTTTCCTGTACGTGGTCTCCATTCTAAAGCCTTTCGGCTCCAACGGCCATCATGTCGGCGACAAATGTAAAAGAACAAAACTATGTACAGACCATTCATCATAACTTGTCCCTTGCCATCATTGTTGGCATCACTGCTTGTCAAACTTTTGCTGTCATGTGGTTGTCAGCCAGATTTTTCGAAATTATTTGATAAATTATGTATTATTATTGACAAAGCCAGTTGAATAGATTTCGTAGCACGATGCCTGCTACCGCGCTATGTTGAGTGTGAAAGTGTGATTTCCTACTCGTGTGTAAAAAGGCCCTCGGCTTACACCCTCGTTGGTAATCGGCCACTTTTTCCCTCGGTGAACAATTTAGGTATTATTAAATACTCGGGTTTACAATCGACCAGCAATTTATAGATGATCATAATATTTACAATACTATAGTGCAACTATGCCGTACTACGATGTGTAGAGCCACGGTTGGAAAAAAAACTGTTCTTTTTTAAAAGATCAAAACATCCTGTTTAAAACAAAATTAAAAAAAAACTTGTTTAAAACAAATATTTACTGATGTTTTTTTGCGGCTGTTTTAAACACGTTTAAAACATTCTGTTTTATACAAGGGTGTTTTTTTCTAGGTGTTTTAAACAGTGTTTAAAACACTTGTTTTAAACATTTATTTGAAACAATGCCAACCCTGGTGAGAGCTATTGAGACACGTGACACGAGTGCTTGTTTGCGAAACGAAGCGAAGCTCTTGATAACTTTTAAGAGCTTTATAGCTCTAGAAAAGTACTGAATTTTTCATCATTCTAAGAGTATATGATGTATTTAGTTTTGAAACTTTACAGATCATTTCATTGACCGTGCATGGCTTTACTGACTGATATATTTATATATTCGCTTCAGAAAACGTAAGAACAAAATATAATTTCCTGTACTGTACACTCCAATAAGGCGGCAGTCCAAAGGAGATGAAGGTAAATTTTCCCAAGTTTAAAATAGACTGGCTGGTTGAGAAAAAGCAATCCTCTGCGGGGGCCAGTCGGAAATAATGCCCACGGAATGATGGTTGGTTGAAACCTGTGTTTTTAGTAAAAGTTGAAGAAAGCAACATTAGGGCGCTAATTGAATGCAGTCGGGTCTGACTGTGAGGTGAAGAACAGCAGCGCCTCCCCCCGCGCTGTCCGCACACTTCCCTCGCATGTCTGCAGTGTATATGTTACGTTACGAGTGATACTAGAAAATAGGGTAAGCCTATGTTTACCCGGGTAATGTTATACAAAACATTGGGGGTCACCTCGCTCCCCTCCGCTTCGCTCGGCGCCCAATGTTTATTAACATGTCAAACTATCACGCTCCTCCTCGCTTTGCTTGTCGTAGCACCTATTTTTGACTTTTTTCGGACTTTACCCGACTTCCAGCTTTACCCGTAACATATACACAATAAATTGGTTTTATTCTTAAAACATTCACACTGGCCAGTACGACAGTACAGCGGGCTCGTAAGTACCAAAAGAACTCGCAAAAGAGAAACAATTCAATCAAATAAACTCTAAGCCTTCATTTACGTTTAGACGGCCAATATAAAGTGGTATATGTCCCTAGTTTTTCCAAAAACATCCCGTAATAGGCCAGAAAAATATTTAACATATTGCTTTTCATCAAAGTTGTCGTCGTCATGGACCGGGGTCTTAATAAAATTTCGACCCTAACCAAGTTCGCCAGATCGGGCCCCAGAAACCCCATATCAATCTATGATCATATTCATTCAAAAAAAAAGCCATGAGGTGGGCTATACCAACACCGTCTATATACAATGACAGAAGGTGTTGGCTATACCCCGAGTGGTGTAACCGAACGGCCCCAAAGAAAGTGCAGAGCGACCTGGCTACGTTTGCGTACGTAAATTAGTTGCTAGTTTCATCTGTCTGCGACCAAGTTAGATTGCCTACTTGACTTCGCTACGGTTCTTTAATTTTTGTCCGGGACAGAGCCGGAACTTGGCCCGAGTTGAAGTATGCTTTTAGTTTAGAATTTAGTTGGAATGTAGAATTTTACTTTTAGCTGATGGATATTTGCGTTAATCTGAATTTTAAGTTTTATGTATTGTTTCCAACGGCTTTTGAAATTTTTTCCGTGGAAATGTTCAATATTTAAGGCGCCTATTACTGCTGGTGATCTTGAAAAGTCGGTTTAAATTCCAGATAAATAAAGATCCCATGTGAGTAAAAAAAAAAATTGTGTACTATAGAGTAGTATAGAATATCTGGAATGGTTTTTTATTATTATCAAGAATATAAACTAAATTAATACCCAAACAAGATTCAAATTATGACCGATCCTATTTAAATAATTAAATATGCATAGACACAAATTGAAACCTATTCAAATTAAAGATATTATATTAACAACAAATGATTTCCTTTGACTACCATTGAAGAATGTTTATTATTATATTTCGTTTATATTAGCAAATTTATACTGGAGACTCGGTAAGTCATCAGGTTGTCGCGTATCGCTCGTGTTTCAAATCGTTCTCGTAAGCTATTGCCTCCTTACCGCACTAATAGCATAAACTATATACTATATAATAATAGTTCCAAACAAAAATGCGTGAACCCTAACGCACCGCCATACGGGCGAGTTTAGAGAGACGCTTCACGGACGACGCTCTCTCTAACCTCGCCCGTATGTCGGTGCGTCAAGATTCACGCATTTTTGTTTGGAACTCAATTATTTCCTAAACTAAGGGTGTCCGCGGGTATGACTCTTCGGAAAAGTGGTTCAGTAGGGTCGGTAGAATATGTGGTTTCATTTAATGGTCGCACTCTATTTACCCCCGGTATATACAAAGTGAAATTTAAGTAATTATGTTAACGAAAACTGGTGATAGTACTCGTCCATATGAACAACTTTTAATATGGAGCCAACCCTGAAATCGTGAAAAAAATATCTACTGTTCCATAGAAAAGTTAAATACCTACTTGACCCAAATGTATGAAACAGCTGATATTTTTTTTACGATTTCAAGACTGGCTTCATAGTAAAAGTTGTTCCTAAGGACGAGTACTACACAAGTTTTCGTTAACAAAATGTCTTAAATTTCACGTTGTATGCTAGCGTACATTCATTAAGTTTGGTCAAGATCTTAGCACGATGATGCGATGAGAGGTAGAGTCTCAGTAGATCTTGACTCAGTGTCCTTTCACTTAGTACGAACACATTTTGTATGGAAGAATAGGGTGTAATTTAGTTTTGGACAAGTTCGCTAGATGGCATAATTTATATTGATATTTTATTTGAACTGGTATCACTATTTTTTATGGGTAATTTCAATAACTCTGTCATGTTTAGTACTTTTGTACAACTCTGATTGTTACCATGATTAATTAAAATTGTATGAAATTTTAAGAACATAAATCGATTTTATCTGATTTTATTAGTGACTTAACGTGCAAATTCGTTTTTTTAACTGGTCTCGTGACGTAAATAAAATACCGGACGCCACCAGAGCTAAGTATGATGATGATGACTGGAGATGACATAAAAAAACAAGCATGTGATTGTTATAAACAGAAAAATAAAAATCATGGATTTTCATTGTGTTATTTAATTTCATTGTTATTGTTTCATATTCTTCACCAATATTATATTAGGCGTGTAGTTTTAGGCAGCTACATATACCAATACCTAGTACAATACGCATACATCGATGTACCTACCAATGCATACCTACTTGTTTAATTCATACTTGTACTATGAAAAGGGTGCAATTTAGTTTCGGCTACGTTCGCTAGATGGCGTTGTCGGTAAAGGAGACTGATGTCTATAATCTCCTATTTACAAAACTCTTTGATCTTGCTTGGCTAAACTTAATGCGATGACTTATATCCTATTCCAACGTTTGTTATTGATTTTGTATGTAAGTGAGTCCCACCGTTGAATCACTTATTTGAGAAATCTCGTATGTCAACTGAATTGAAAACTGGATAATAGATATTATGTAATTTTTTACAAAACCTATTTTTAGGCCGTAGACAGCAGTCGTGCTGCGTTGCATTACTCAACCGGCACCATAATTAGGGGATTTGAATCAGATCGTTACGTGTCGGGCCACGCGCAACGTAGGGTTTCGTAGTTGCATTTTTATGTTGGTCTACTAATACAGATCACGCGTCGACACGCGTCTTTATTTTTATGTGCTTCAGTCATTTTTCGAGCTTTTTCACTTTTTTTATTTGTTTCAAGTGAATTTAAATTTATCCCTCACACCGAAGTCTGCTGCTAACTCTGACGTGGTTTGCGATGGATCCGCTTCCACGATCACTTTCAATTCTTCGTTATCAACTTCAACTTGGGTCTCCGGCCGCTCACGAGACTTAATCTGTAGGTAAAAATTTTCAGAACGCAAACGTTGGAACCAAAAACGTACCGTGTTTGCTTCTGCAGTAGCTGCTCCATAGACTCCATACATTATACTCGTAATTAATCCTTCGAGCCGTTTCTGCATCTGGTGCCACGAGATGGACTCGGATTCATAAATAGGGCGATATTTTAAGTTTTCCAAATTGGGAACAGAATTTTTCTATTTAAAGCTTTAAAAACTATGAGATCGTGTATATTTTAACAAATATACGATAACTACTTTCACTTTCGTTTGAACACTAAATGACGTCACAGGCTAGGCTGATTAGGAATAGGTCCATTGCAAAAAAATGTATAAAACATATTGTCTTTGCCTTATCAATGTCAACATGAAGACAACAAATTAGACGGATTCTGCTTTCTTGTTTATAGGTGAACAGACATCTTAGTGAAGTTTTGCTTATTTTTCGGATATTTTTCATCAAATAACTTGATCTGTTTAGTTTTAATTGTAGTTTATGTGTTAGTAGTGGTAAATTTTGTATTATTTAGTAAGTATTATTGTTTTTAAAAGGATCGTTTAGGTTATCCATTCCATAAATGGATTCCTCCGATCCTCCTGATCCGGACCCTCCGGATGGGACTCCTTTGTCTCCTGAACTGTTCTCACTACCTGCAACTGCAACTGAGACAAGTAGAAAACGTCCTGCTGATGGTTCAGAGAATATGTTGTCTAAACGTACGATTGTAAATCCAGCAATGGCATCCATACAAACAACATTTGTACACCCTAGCTTCGGAGGCGGCAAATTATACGATATTAAGGATTTAGGCCCTTTTATAGTCCATGTTTCTCGCGAGGAAACTGAACCCTTGTCTGGTACTTCCATCAGACCCATTAAATTTGGAAAATTCTTAGTGGATAATAAAATTACCAACATCAAAATGGATGGCATTAAAAGCGTAGGACGGAATAGAATTTCTGTAGAATTTAAATCTGGGCAAGATGCCAACAAATTTATTGAGAATGTGTCCCTGAAAAATAATAAATATCATGCACAAATCCCTGCTTACAATGTTACCCGAATGGGCATAGTAAAAAACGTTTGTTGAGTCGGTTGAACTCCCTGATGCCTGCGGCATTATATTGAAGGCTAGACGCCTTAACCGTAAAGTCATATCAGATGGTAACCCCTCCTGGATTCCTACCCAATCTGTGGTGATTACTTTTAGAGGCCAGGTTCTCCCCAAAAGGATCTTTTGTTTCTACACCTCTTTACCAGTAGAAACATATCATCTACCAACAATTCAATGTCTGAGCTGTTGCCGGTTTGGGCATATCAGTGCCCAATGTAGATCTAAACCACGGTGCTTCCGATGTGCCCAGTCTCATTCGGGACAGGGATGTAGTGTCCCTGAAATCCAGGCTACATGCTTGTATTGCTCGGGAACTCACTTTGCCACTAATAAAACATGCCCAGAGCACAATCGTCAAAAGTCCATTAAAACTGTCATGTCCCAGGAAAGCATTTCATATGCAGATGCCTCTACACGATTTGCACAAGTCCGCAGACCATATGTGGAACTCACACAACAGCATATCCCATCTTCAGTTGCAGTATTCCCGCCTTCTCAGTTGGATTCGTTTTCTAGGGCTGTCAGCTCCTCCCACAAAAAGACTATTTTTACTCCACCCCGTCAAAGGCCAGTTATAGATATAGGTTACAATCGTAAGGCTCATGCAGAAATTGTTTCTGAGGGCCCTTCATCCCAACCTAATGGTTGTGCATTAACCCAGCCTCCAGATACTTCACCAAATGAAAATCTCATGGAGCTCTTAATAGCTACCCTAATAAATTTAATTTCTAAATGTAGTGATTCCCTACCGTCCAACGTTGCTGCTAAACTCAATGAAATCTTCCTTTTAATTAATAGCCATGGCTCTAACGGACTCAACAGTAACCCACTTTCTCCAGTGGAACACTAGAAGTGTTTCCACAAAAAAACCAGACCTTATGTATTTAATTAATAAACACAATCCTGTTGTCATTGCCATCTCTGAGACGTGGTTGGTTCCTGGATCCCATTTTAGGATACCAGGTTTCTCCTGTCTTAGGGATGACAGAGATGATGGATATGCTGGTTGTGCTATCCTTGTCAGACGAAACTTCACTTTTTCTCAAATTTCTCTCCCTGTACACAGTCAAGATATTAATGCTATTGCCATCAAATTCCTTAACATGGTAATCTTATCAATTTATATAGCTAATCCTAGACCTTCTGTTCTACCTGAACTGATTTCTATTATCTCATCTCTTCCTGCACCTGTTATTATAATGGGTGATTTCAATGGCCATCACATATCATGGTCTTTTAAAACTGACAGTTTTGGGAGCGATCTTGTTGAAACTTTTGACTTCCTTAATATATGCATACTGAACGATGGTTCTCCCACTCGACGTACTCGTCCAAATGAAAATCCTGGTAGCGCCGTCGACCTATCTCTTTGTTCTCCATCTCTTTCTTCTGTCTTGTCCTGGAGGGTTCTACCTCTCACTCATGGTAGTGATCATTTCCCCATATTAGTTTCTATGCCTAATCACTCTGCTTCCCATTGTAATGACTCCCCTTTGTTAAAATATAGGCTCAATAAGGCAGACTGGGAAAACTTTTTATCTTCTGTAAATGGAAAAATTTGTTCACTCCCTTCCACTTCTAATGCAAACTTTCTTTCCAATTACTCTCAGTTCATTGACATCCTTTCCTCCTCTGCCAAAAATCATATTCCTATGAAAAATCCTTTTCGACGTAAGCTTTCCCCTCCATGGTGGGATCCTGATTGCACTGCGGCCGTTAAGAAAAGAAGCCAAGCTGAAAAAAAATATAATTCAAATATGTCCATGAGCAATTTTTTATCTTATCAACAAATCGCAGCGCAAGCTAGGAGACTGCTTTCAAAAAAAAAGAAACAGGGTTGGAATAAATTCTGTGAGAATCTTTCCCCCAGAACGCCAGTTTCTTTAGTCTGGCGTAATATAAGAAGGTTTCGAGGGTCACTTAATGTTCAGAATCTTACCTCGAATGATTCTGATTCTTGGGTGGGAGCTTTTGCTGAGAGGCTAGCTCCTTCTTGCCCTCCGGTCATACCTCCTGCTTCTTTACACATTACTTTTTCTCCTTCTTCATGTCCCAGTAATAGTTTTGATTTTATGAATTCCCCTTTCCCTTTTAATGAACTACAGTGCGCTATACATGGCCTCATTGACTCCACCCCAGGTATTGACAACATCCCTTATTCATTCTTAATTAACTCTTCTGAATCCACAAAATTATTTTATCTAAATTTAGTTAATCACTTTTATGAGAACGGAGTTACTCCGGATGAGTGGAACACCCAGATAATAATCCCGATTCTGAAACCTGGTAAGGATCCTTCTGATCCGTCTGCTCGAAGGCCAATAGCATTATCTTGTTGTTTGGCAAAGATTTTAGAACGAATGGTTAAAAACCGGTTATAGTGGATAGTAGAGAATAAATGCTTACTAGCTAGATCTCAATTTGGTTTCCGGAAGGGTATGAGTACTTTGGATAGTCTTAGTATTTTAACTATTGACATTCGGTCATCATTTAAGAAACAAGAATTTCTTGTCGGGGTTTTTCTTGACATAGCCTCTGCATATGATAACGTTCTTCTTCCTGTACTCAGGCAAAAATTGCATCAGCTGATGATCCCAGAGAAACTGATTCGTATCATATGTAGCTTGCTCATTAACAGATCTATCCAGATTAAAAATAATAATTCCCTTCTTCCACCTAGGAGAGTTTGGAAGGGTCTTCCTCAGGGATCCGTACTCAGTCCTATCTTGTACAGGATTTATACACATGATCTTGAAAAAGTTGTGGACTCTTTTTGTAACATTCTACAATATGCGGATGATCTAGCACTTTATGTTTCATCCCCATCAGTAGAAACCGCAGTTAATCGATTAAACTCAGCTCTTTTTTACCTTAATGATTGGCTTCAGAATAATGGGTTATCCCTGTCTGTTGCAAAGAGTTGCGCAGTAATTTTTACAAAAAAAACGTTCAATCCCTGGAGTGTTAATAAAATACAATGATGATCCCATTAAAATTGAAAATAAAGTGAAGTTTTTAGGAGTGATCCTTGATTCAAGACTTACTGGCATGCCCCATTTCACTTATATTTCTCAGAAGTGCGAGAGGGGAGTGAATGTTCTCCGTGCGCTCTCTGGTGTATGGTGGGGATCTCATCCTTACTCACAAAAACTTTTATATAATGCTATTGTTCGGAGCCATTTGGATTATGGTAGCTTTGTTTTGGATCCCTGCAACAAATCAGAATTTGAGAAAATCAACAAAATCCAAGCTAAATGTTTGAGAATTATTGTAGGTGCAATGAGATCTTCACCTAAAAATGCCTTACAAGTAGAATGTGTCGACCCTCCTCCACACCTGCACAGACAATACCTTTCAGATAGGTTTTTCTTCAAAATTGCTCAAAATTCGAATCACCCTCTTTTACCAAAGTTAATGCATTTATTCAACCTTGTATCCCAATCCGGTTTTAGCTCAGAATCAGATTTACCTTGTGTTATAAGAAGTTATATTAGTCTTTCGAAAATTAACCATCCCACTGTAAAATTTCATATTCCCTTCAAAGCCTTGATTTTTGAACCATACGTGATTACGAATTTTGGCGTAGATAAAGGTTCGACCGTTGCTGACAAATCCTTCCAGTATATTTTGGAGAAAGACTGGCAGGGCTGGCTGAACATGTTCACTGATGCCTCTAAGTTATCAAATGAAACTAATGTTGGAGCTGCAGTTTGGATTCCCAAATATAAAATTATTCTCAACTTTAAATGTCCCCCAGAAGCTTCTGTTTTCACTGGAGAAGCAATTGCAATTTTGGAAGCAATCTCATTTTCCAACACTCACAAACTTAATAACACCATTATTTTTTCGGACTCTTTGAGTTGTCTCCAAGCAATTTTGTCTAATCCTTTTAAGAATAAGTCCCGCTTTCCTATCATTCTAAAAATTAGAGAGGCACTTTTTATGTGCAAAGAACAACACATTAACGTTGCTATCGCTTGGATTCCAGGTCATCATGGTATTTCAGGCAACGAAATGGCTGACTCATGTGCTAAAGACGCTGCAGAATTAGGTACTTCCGAACACAATGTTGTTTACCACCATGATCTTCTTCCTCTGGCGAAAACCAATTTAGATAAGGCGTGGTCCAAGTCATGGCAAGAGTCCCAGAAATTAATTGGCAGACATTATGGTGCAATTCAACCTGATATTCCTCAACGCCCGTGGTTCTTTAAATACCGTGATGCTAATAAGATTTCCACATCCATAGTTTGTCGTCTCCGGCTAGGTCATGTATGTTCTCCCGTTTTTCTGGCAAAAATCAGGGTGAGGGATCATTCCCTCTGTGAATGTGGCTTGTATGAAGGGACTGTAGATCATATGTTCTTTGAGTGTCAAAGATTACAGTATTCTTTATATGATGTTCTCCCTCCACAAATCCCCCGTCCCGCTAACTTCAGCTTTCTGCTGACTTTTGTATATAGTCATTTTGTATACACGTTATGTAAGTTTATTAAATTAAATAATATAAAACTATAAAAGTAGCATAGTGTGTTGTACATAGGTAACACTAAAAGTTTCCGGAACTGGCCACTTACATAAACAATATTTAAAAATTTATTGCAACATTTGAAAATAGAACTCTTTGGCTGTAGAATGCAGTTTGTTTCATCTGACTGTCTTTTGTTTTTACCTTGTGGCGCCATTTAAAAAATTGTGTGTCTGCATCAACATGGATTTAACTCGGGAAAATTTTCGTAGTATGATTTTCTACGATTTTAAGTGTAATTTGACAGCTCAACAGAGCATCGCTGGGCTTGAAACAGCTTTTGGCAATGAAGCACCATGCACGACGACTGTTTATAGCTGGTTTGCAGAATTCAAGCGTGGTCGTATCAATCTCAGTGACGAATCTCGCGATGGTCGGCCGTCCACCGCTGTGACCAACAAAAACATCGATGCTGTGCGCCGTATGATTGAAACAGACAGGCATGTGACCTACCATGAAATTGGCGCATCCTTAGAAATAGGCATGAGTCAAATACAATCAATCCTTCACAAACATTTGGGTGTGAGAAAGCTGTGCTCGCGGTGGATCCCACACAACTTGTCCGAGGCTCAAAAAACGGACCGCGTCACTTGGTGCAGTGCCATGCTTACCAGATTCAACGAAAGTGCGTCAAATTTGGTGTGGGACATAGTAACAGGTGACGAAACATGGATTTATTGCTACGATTCCAAAACAAAGCAGCAATCGAGCGTATGGGTCTTTCAAGATGAGCCGAAACCAACCAAAGTGGCGCGCGTGAAAAGTGCATCTAAGCGGATGATTGCTTCTTTTTTTAATAAAACTGGACACGTGGCTACTGTTGCTTTAGAGAATCGTCGTACCGTGAATAGTGACTGGTACACGACCATTTGTTTGCCGGAAGTTATTGACGAACTCCGTAAAAATAACCGTAAACGCCGTATCATCCTGCACCACGACAATGCTAGTTCTCACACGGCCAGACAGACAAACGACTTTTTGAAGACGAAAAATGTAGAACTCATGAGTCATCCTGCATACAGTCCCGACCTGGCACCTTGTGACTTTTTTCTGTTCCCAAAAATTAAGAACCAATTACGCGGTCAACGATTTTCATCACCAGAAGAGGCTGTCGAGGAGTATGAAAAACACGTTTCAGAGGTCACCACAGGGGAGTGGCACAAAAGTTTTCAAAACTGGTTTGATCGAATAAAAAAGTGCATAGACGCCAAGGGAGATTATTTTGAAAAACAATAAATTAATTTTGTACCTTTAATAGTATTTTTTCATATTCATTCCGGAAACTTATAGTGCGTCCCACGTATAGGTACTTACTAGTGTTTTAATAATATTCAGTATTTATTGTAGGTAACATATTACGGTTTTATTAATGTTTATTTTCCTCTGTGTATATATTGTGTACTTGCTTAGTAATGTTGTTTATATTTTGTTGTAGGTTAACGCTTCAGAACTCAAGTTAACCAAATTTTAACTTGAAAACTTCCAGCAAGTCTATTCACTTAAAACTAGATATTGGCGGAACTAATGTGCGGAGACACATTATAGGAAGCCAGATAAAACGGCTTTGATTGATTTATTGAACAAATTAGACAGTTGACAATCTATTCAGGGTTGCCGGTACGAATACGTTTACCGAATTTCGGGTAATTTTGGGTATATTTGTGAAAATCGTGTACAAAAAATGCATTTAGTTTTTTCCGATCTTTTCCGAAAGTAAGTGGAAAATTGTAATATTAATTAATTGTAATATGAACAACAAATCAATTGCGATTGCTCAACAAATGCAATCCACAGTCTACACTCGTTCACCTACGTTTCACCGACGAGTATCTCTACCTGCATGATGGGTAATCACAAAGACGCAGACCAGATACAACATTCCCATACGGAATCTGAACCCGCGCCCTCTGGATTAGTGATCGAGTAGGTACCTTATTTTAGGTTGAAGTCGTTATGAACGAATTATGAGTTCCCGTTAATTAAATTATGTAGAGATATGTGATTAAATCGCTAAAAGAAGTTATTTTATGTAACATTTTAATAAATTTAATTTATATCACTGCGGTATAGAAAATCGGAAAAGTAAATCTGGACGTGAAGAGCTCTGAACCGGGATTCAAACCCGGGACCTCTCGCTTACCGATTACTGTCCAAATAATTCTAACTATTTACTGACACCTATTCTCGTGTAGCAAATATTGGATTTAGAGCTGCCATATCCTAAAACTTTTCATTGCAAAATAGGCTTCAACGCAGATGGATAAAATTTAAATGAGCTTGTATTATTTTAGGTTTTTCAACTCTAAATTTAAGGTTTGCTGCACGAGAATAGGTCACACTGTATTTTTTTTAATGACGCGGTATCTTTTAAGCTGTAACTATAAACCAATAAATGATTTTGTAAACAGCAAATGGCAACACTGAAGCATTTCTGGAGCAATCTAGAAGTTGGCTACAATTTTGTTTTCCAAAAAAAAAAAAATTGGTTGTTTCATGTGCGAAGTGTGGATGTAAAAATAGTTAACTATTTCCTGACGCAAAAAATATCCTAAAAATACAATATGGGTATCAAATTGTAGATATTGAAAAGCTGATTATAAAAATATATCATCCATCATCCATCCATCAGCCCGTGTTCGTTCACTGCTGGGCCTTTCCCAAATTTCGCCACTCAGGTCGGTCCTCCGTCCTCCTCATCCAGCCGCCCCCCGGCTATAAAAATATATACTTTTACTATATTTACAGGCAACGATTTTGAGAAATCTTAAAAAACTACAAAAACATGCATCCCCCCCCCCCCCCTTATTCCCGAAAATAATGAACCGAAAAATATGAAAAATATCTAAGTAATTTGGAGTTTAAAGATTACAGGAATAATATAACGGTTGAGAAATTCACGATAAAAAATGACAAAATTAAAATTTCGAGTATGGTATAAAAATATTTGAGTCTCTCTTTTGTAGTACAATCAATTCTTTTTTAAGTTATCATAAACAGATAAGGACAAGATTTTAAATACCTTCTTCCTGACTGTTCCCAAAGTTGTCGAATTACGGAACCCTAGTTATACGAGTCAGACTCGCACTTGACCGGTTTTTTTTATAAACTCTATTTTGTACAAACATTTTATTGTTACCAGTTTTTAAGGCAAGGTTATCCAGAGAAATCTGTCGTGCTCCAACGCTTTCATTTTACACATGGTTATCATGCTCAGCGGAAGCGGGCCACTCAGAAAAGTTAGAGGTGTTTTTATTTATTATTTTGGAATAAGAAGGATGGGTTTTTAATATGACGGCCGTTTTATATCATATTTTTCACGACGTTATTTTATTATAAGTTTTAGTGTCCAAAACTTAATATAGCTCAAATGAAATTATATTAGATCATAGTTTAGATCTATATTTGCGATTTAATCGGATCGAGGGAAATGCAAGTAATCGAAATATTAAGAGCAAAATGTGAAATAGGTATGACATATATTTTTCACAAAATTTAATCATCCCTATTTATTAGTTTAAAATTAATTTAAAAATAGGCGATATCGGGATAACATCCCTTAACTTGATACAGTAGTTTTTTTTCTCTTTGGAGACTGAAATATGTATGAATTCATTTAAAAATAATGAGTTTGGATTTTGTACTCATTTCTTATGGAAATAAGTGGAAAGGGAACCATTAGTTACAAAACAAGATGTACAGTGGTGACCGCACACATCAAGTTAGACACTTCGGACTTTGTACCTATCTTATAATCTTCTCTGTAGGGGTTAATGTCGTACTGCAAGTGTATAGCTTGATGTGGTCTCCACTGTACATGAATTGCATCAGCAGAAATATTCCAAATAATGTTATACTAATGATTAATAACTTTAGAGTCTAATTTAATTAGTAAATAGGTACTAAGTACTTTACTATAGTATGTTCGAGTTAGCATGATATGGGTGACAGTTCGTAATTTTCCGTTTCACCTATACTACTCACACCATACTACGTACACCCAGGTACAAAAGAAAATATTAGGTTTTGGAAAGAATGTATATAATTATTGAAAAATACAATAAATTATTTATCTATAAATCAAAACAATAATCACAGTGTATTCGTTGAGTTTAACAAAGAAAGATTCAGAAAAGAATAATGTCTTTTTGCTAGTACTTGATGCGTGGATCGGAACGTTAACCCATAGGTACTGACACTACATAATCGAAAATACATCGTTGAATCGGCGGACATCTTAAAGGATAACTTCAGTATGAGTTCATCTTGTGTGCGGTTTGTGTTTTCGTTGCGGTTGCTTTACGTGCTATTTGTTTTGACGTTTGTTCAGTTTTTGTCGATTTTTTTTTTGTTATTGTTGTTTGTTTTTTGGTGAAATGCCGAGAAAAACAAAAAACAAATCTTTGAACTCTCAAGCTTGGGAGTTATTGGTTCGTTTAATTTAATTAATTTAGAAATTAATAAAAAGTAGTCTGGATAATCAAAGACCAATCAAATAAAAATCGATTTGGTAGCCCTTGTTAACGTTCTCGATACTTAAAAAAATCGATTCTATTTCGTTAGGGCACATAACTATAACTGTCAACTTTGAACTGCCACCCATATCATGTTAACTCGAACATACTATAATACATTGAAACAACAGGGCCTACTTGTTCTCTTTCCCTCACAGACCAAAAAATGGCTTTAATTTACAAGTAAGGGTAACGAGTAAGTGTTCCCGATTTTTTTGGGGACAGATATGCTGAATAGAAGATATTCTGTCAAGGTCAAAAGTTGCGCAAACGCGTTGTGTTGCGTTTCTGAGTTTTTTTTTGAAAAAAGCCTTTTTTACTATCTCTACTGATGACGAATCGGGATTTTAACGTATTTTATGTTTTGTTTCGCAAAAAAAGCATGTTTATAAGTTGTTGTCATTCAAAATCACTGAATGATTACTTAAAATTGAATACAATGCTCTTTTGACCCTTTCTTATCACGGCAGTCAGTGTTTGTACTTGCAGTTGAGAGCATCTTTTGTACCTACTCGTGTTTAATATGGAATAAATATAATGAAATACTTAGGTACTAAAAATTAATATAATACATAGGTTGAAATATTAGAAAAATAAATTAGGTTGGGTATAAATAAACATTATGAAACAAGTCTGAACCGAGCGAAGCGTGGCATCCCCGGGTCTGATACTAAATAGGTATATAATGTATAGGTCGAAATATATTTGAAAAAACTGGGTTAGGTTAGGTTTGAACATTATGAAACAACTCAGAGCCCAGCAAAGCGAAGCGGAGCGAGGCGTCCCCGAGTCGGATACTAAATAGGTGTATAAGCATAGGTCGAAATATATTTAAATAAACTAGGTTTGGTTAGGTTACTAAAAAGGTATATAATGTATAGGTCGAAATATATTAAAAAAAAAACTAGGTTAGGTTAGGTTTGAACATTATGAAACAACTCAGAGCCGAGCGAAGCGGAGCGGAGCGAGGCGTCCCCGAGTTGGATACTAAATAGGTGTTCAATGGATAGGTCGACATATATTTTCAAAAACTAGGTTAGGTTAGGTTCAAACGTTATGAAACAACTCGGAGCCGAGCGAAGTGGAGCGGAGCGAGGCGTCTCCGGGTCGGATACTAAATAGGTGTATAATTTATAGGCTGAAATATTTTAAGCAACTAGGTTAGGTTTAAACATTCTGAAACAGCTCAGAGCCGTTTAAAAATATATGTAAATGTAGGAAAACAGGTCTATAGTTTTTAATAAATAATTACGCTTTTGCTTAACTCCCCGACTCGGGGGGAACTCCCCCTTCTTCTTCCTCCTTACCATATACATGTAAGTCCTATGAAAATATATAGTATTACCAACATAACCTCCAAAAATAAAAATATATATATCTCAAAAATGGGGAGGTTTCGCAACCCCCCCCCCCTTTAAGGGGGGGTCAGCCACCCCTCCTCCCCCCTCTAAAAAATTCCCAGCCCTTAACTCGTTACCGTAAATTGTAAATTCCTCCCAAAAAATCTTCACACGGCTTTTTTACCTAACGTACGTACACGGCAACCTATTAAAATTTTCATTGGCAACACTGAAACTGGAAAATAATGAAATTTTGGAAGTGACTAAAGGGCCGCTAGCGGTTCTTCGATTTTTAAATCTATTGAACCGTAAGTCATTATTTAGCTGTTGGAATATCTTCCTTAGCACAAACTAATAAAGTTCAATTTGCAATGTACAGTTCGGAAAGGGAAGCGGTCTTTAAATTTTAATTGAACTGTAAGTTATCGGAAAGTGCTCCGAAAATTATTTTTTCTGTGTATCGTATTTCTGTTAAAACTACGGGGGTCGCCTCGCTCCGCTCCGCTTCGCTCGGCTCCTTTATATATACTTACATGTCAACCTAACCGCTCCTCCTCGCTTCGCTTGTCGTCGCAACTTATCCCTAGCGATCGAATAAAATTTAAACTAAGGAAGCCGCTAACGGCTATTTAGTCACTTTCTAAAATTTACAAGTGTTTGTTTGAAACAGCTGGCTGTGTCGTGTAATTCATGAAAAACACCCAAATATCTTTAACTGGAAAACTTTAATAATCTCTACATTGTATTTATAACCAAACCAAACTTTTCTGCGTTTTCCCATTAGGTAATTAATAATACACAGGTTATGTTTGAAGGTAGGTAGGTACCTACTAATCATCTGTGTGTGTCATTCATTTTGTGGCTGGCCTCTATTATATATTTATTTACTTACTCATCGGCCTTATAATCCTTTTATGGAAGGAGGATGTTAATACCTCACTCTTGGTCAGATTTCAAGAGCATTGGACACAATGAGCGACAGTAAAGATTTGCCAAGTGGTTCCAGCCCTGCACTGGACAAAGAGAAAGATGCCTCAGCAGCCCAACCAATGCCTTCAAGAACTGGGTAAGTATCATTTTTTGATCGCGTTTTTGTTTACTAATGATATAGGTAGGTAGCTCATTCCTTTGTTGTTGTTATAAAGCTCATTCCTTTGTTGTTGTTTTATTTTTTTCACTAAAGGAAGGCCAGGTGTTGAATAGCTAGAGTCAAGAAATTGGGACAATTTGGAAGGATTTGGGACAGAGATAAATATGTTATAAAGCTGTAAAGTACCAGATTATTATTTCCAGATTTTCGAAAAATGTGAGGAACATACATTACATTGAAACACATAAAATCATAATTTTATAGGTGTTTGAGCCCTTTTTACCACTATCATACTTACAAACACCCTGAGGTAATTTGGAGGAGAGTAACACAGTTCTCAAACAGACACAACCAAGAGACCAACTCCTGAGACTGATTGATGGTGGTTATCCATCCCTTGTTCCCAGCCCAGACAGACTGGTAATGGGCAGTGGCCTCACTGGTATGAGGGTTTCAGCACCATGCTCACCTGCCCAGCGTATGTGAGTATGGGCATTTCATCCGGATTAGTGAAATCTTGGAAAGGCTATGTGTCCAGCAGTGGGCGAACCAGGCCGGATGGATGGGTAAATGGAAATCAGAATGTACAAGAAATTATTTCATATTATTAAAAAAACAGCATAATTATTATGACTTAGTTGCGGTCATATAATTAGGAACGACTAATACCGAAGTAACTTTCAGAAAAACAAGTTGCTGTAACTTTAGTTTATATTACTGTTACTACCTTCAAACGACATGATAATAATAGCTATGTAAGCAGGCTTAATTTAATTAAAGTTCCATTTGAACTATTTATTTGAAACTTTCCAGCTATGAACAAATAGTGAGGAACGGGTAAAATAACTTAATTTATTGAACTGTATCAGAAACCATTTTAATGAAATAAACAATACTTATTACAAAACTTTTAACACAGCTTACAAAAAGCAGTATTAGTATTTTGTAAGGTGGCCCTTGCTTACAATAACTGCTCTGCAGCGACGGGGCATGGAATCTATTAAGTTTTTACAGGTTTCATCTGAAATATTGTTCCACAATTCGACAAAGGCATCATATAGATCATTCAAATTGCTCGTCCTTTTCGCAGCCATACTCTTCTTTACTTCTCTTCAAAGATTTTCGATCGGATTAAGACCTGGACTATTTGCAGGCCAACTAACACAGTAATTTTTTGATCACTAAGAAACCTTTTAACTGAATGAGCAGTGTGTTTGGGCTCATTATCTTGCTGAAATATCCAGACTACAGGCAACCTCTCCTCAGCATAAGGAAGCATAGTCTCCTCCAATATTTGCTTGTATTTAAATTGGTCTAGCATACCTTCAATCGTTTTATCTGGCCCAACACCATGACCTGAGAAACATCCCCAAACTTTTATGTTTCCTCCCCCATGCTTTACCACTTTTTTGTGAACTTAGGATTCAACGCTTGCTTAGGCGGTCTACGCACATACTGTTAACCATCAGACCCTAGTCTATTTATTCTCGTTTCATCAGAAAATAACACGTTTTTCCATTGACTTGCTTTCCAGTTGCCATATTTTTTCGCGAACTCTAACCTAGCTTTTCGGTGCACCTTCGTGAGAAGCGGTACACTCCGGGCGATTCTTCCAAATAACTTTGCATCAGTTAAGTGTCTTCGTACTGTACGTGTAGATACTCCTCCGTCGCCAAAAACTTCCCTCTTTATATTTTCAGAACTCTTGAAAGGAACAGCCTTTGCTGCACGAACAATCAAAGCATCTCCACGTGATGTTGTTTTTCTAGATTTAGGCTTTCGAGGTACATTATTCGTAGTATTAAACTGTTTGACGTGATTTACAGCATTAAGGGTCTGTACCACCAAAAGGTGCTCAACCGTATTTCTGATTTATTGTAGAAAATAAATGAAAAATAAATTATCACACAAGTTGTCAAAGAGTTATATTACAACATGAATGATTTGATTTTTGCATAGAATTCATAGCAAGCTAGAAAAAAAAAACTAAATTTGCTAAAAATCACGTACAACTGCTCTTAGCGTATTTCCCATTGACGGTTTCCCAGATGATTTTGTCAATTTTGTTTTTTGAAACGTCATAGAGTTCAGTTCCACCTGACACAAAATGAAGTGCTCAATGTCAAGGAGAACGGGCCCTTAAACACCTCAGTTTTAGAGCACTTCAAATGATCAGCAATCTTTTTATACAACCAATTACGTTCATATAGAGCCATAATAATTTTCCGGGTCGATGGATCACAACTCTCCTTTTTGCCCATGATTTCGGAATAATTATGCACTTTCAACTTAGTCAATATAAAGTGATGTAACCTGTATAGGAACGGTTACTATACTCTTTGGATGTAACCATAGAATACGCGGGAAACAAAAAATGCGATATTCGTTTTCGAAATTCAAAATTAAGAATTTTTTTTTCCATTCCTAATTATTTGTCAAGCGGCCAGTACATTTAAAATACAATAGCAATTGAAGATGAATTGAACTTTTAATAGCAGTGCAATTGTTTTGCATATTGGGTATAAATTATTAAAGCCTACGAATGTAACTGTTATTTTGTGTGGTTTAAATTTGTTATCAGTAAGTTATTACAAAAGTAACAGCTACTTGTTTGTCAAAAATCGACTTTCTTACCAGTCGTTCCTAATTATATGACCACAACTGTATATAGGTTCATTTAGATTAGATCTTAGATAGGATTATTTATTTAACTGAATAGTTACAACGGTTATACCTATCACAGTAATAAATGAACAATATTACTGTTCCGGACGACCGGCGAACACGTTAATGTCTATGTACATATAGTTAGGTATATAAGTTATGTTATAAAATAGAAGATAGGTTTATAAGTCATTCTGAACACTTTTGAATAAAGATGTTTTTTCTGTGGTGTTTCATTACCCTTACGGTTGTATTTTGTTCCAATAGATAGATATTAATTTTTAGTATGGTATATAATAATTTTAAATGTATATAAATACTGTTTTAATATACTTTTGTACAAAATAGAGAATAAAATAACAGGCTATAAGGGCAGTAGTCTCCATGCGGCAACGCCGCTTAGATATACCAAAAATTAGATTAGTTCTCGGGCTGGCCGCATGGGGGCTCTGCCGGGAGTATCCCATCTCGCTCTAATAGAGGAAAATCATATAAATATGAGACGCCTAGTCTACTACGACACACTTTTCTACGAACTCTGCCCGGGAGCAGATGGGAACCTCCCTCAAAGCCTTGAAACAGTAAAAGGTGTTTGATTTCTTCTCCAACCCCAGCAACAGTCAAGTACGGCACCATCAACCTACAGCCACTGCAACAGCCGTCCCGTACATTTATGGTCCTTCGAAACGGATTGAGAAGTCAAGATGGTCAACACGAGGTCTACGAGCGAGAGGAATATAGAAAGCTCATCTTCGCGAGCTACAGAAACAACGGCGTCAACAGAAAATACAACATCGACGTCAACAGAAAACACAGCAATAAAAGAAACAGAGAAGACTACCACAACAACCACGGGTGGAAAAGAACATGAAAACAATGAGAAAACAGCACCAGAGGCCCAGCTGCAATCCAAGGCAGCATCTAAGAAGTCGAAAAGCTTCAATACGAGCAAATCACAACGTGCTCGCCGCATCGCTCTCGCACGTGAAGAACTAGCACGAAAAGAAGTCGAACTTGCCGCCGCTCGTCTCGCCGTCATAGAAGCCGCCGAAACAGAATCCGAAGACGACGAGAACTCCGTGATCTCCGAGCAAGACACGACACGTCGAGTGAACACATGGCTACACTCGAGCCAGACCCACATGCTAGCGATTAACAACAAACCACACGAACAGCGAACAGAAGAAGCCTGCCTGACACAGAAAGCTGACACATCAGCCCCGCTGCCTCAACCGACTCAAACAGAGAGTCAACAGTTCCCAACGCTGCTCAACGAACAGAACCACACCACGCCCGTCGGTCAACAGTCTTCATCAGCGCCACTCTACAGACAGAACGAGGCACCGCTCGTCGGACTACAGCCTCCATCGGCGCCACTCTACAAACAATTCGAGGCACCGCCCGCCAACCTACAGACTTCATCGGCGGGAGAGGTCGTGCCTGCTACAGCGTATCATCGAAACGACGTCGCACAGCTATCGTCAGCCATCTCCTCCGCCATAAAAGCTGCGCAACGATCGCCGCGCTTCAACGCCGAACTACCTATATTCAACGGCGCTTATCAAGATTGGTTATCCTTCAAAGCCGCCTTCAACGAGTCATCGAGTCATTACTCAGAATATGAAAACATATCAAGACTGAGAAAAAGCTTAAAGGGAGTTGCAAAAGAAGCAGTCAGCTGTCTCTTCATCGCAAACACGAACAGTCAAGACGTCGTGAAGAAATTAGAATCGCGCTTCGGCCGAGCGGACTCTATCGCCCTCGCTGAACTAGAACGCCTACGCGCGCTACCACGCCTCACAGACACGCCCAAAGACATCTGCATCTTCGCAAGCCGAGTCGCCAACAGCATCGCCACACTGCAAGCCCTCAATAGAACTCACTATCTCTACAACCCTGAAGTCACGAAGCTAACCATAGAAAAACTCACATCGACCCTACGACGTCAATGGTTCCAGTTCTCCGCAACACAGTCAAGAGATGAAGCCGACCTACTCAAGTTGGCGCGCTTTCTCGACATCGAAGCCGAGCTCTGCGGTCCATATGCACAGCCAGAGGTAGTTGGACCAGAAAAACAAGAAAAGACAACGGTGGCGCCGCAACGACGAACACAGAAAACATACGCTACTACAGACAGAAGCCAAAGTAAATGCCTAGTTTGTTCGAATACGGGCCACGCCGTTCCTGATTGCAAACAATTCAAAGATGCCGACTCCAACGGACGCTGGGACTTAGCGAAAACTCATCGCCTATGTTTTCGGTGTCTCCACTACCGCAAACAGACACATCACTGCAAGGCGAAAAGATGTGAAATCGACGGGTGCACTCACTTTCATAACAAACTACTTCACTTCACGCGCCAACTAGAACAGAATAATGAAGCGAATACAGAAGCCGTCACTTCTACGTGGACGCCTAAGAAGTCACAGTCATATCTCAAGATAATCCCCGTACGCGTACTCGGACCGGCGGGAGAAGAAGACGCCCATGCGCTGCTTGACGACGGGTCCACAGTCACCCTCATAGACTCCGATCTAGCCAATAGGATCGGAGCCAAGGGCCCCGTCATTCCACTGAACATAGAAGCTATCGCCGACACGAAGATCGCCGCTTCAATATCAAGACGAGTCTCCTTAACTATACAGGGAGCGACTGATCGTCACGAAATCCAAGCTCACACCATCCACAAACTGCAACTATCGCCGCAAATCATCACTGAGACAGACATAGCCAGCTGCCATCATCTACGTGACATAAGCACGAGCCTTCAATACGACAGCGCCACGCCGAAAATACTAATTGGGCAAGATAATTGGCACTTACTACTAGCGACAGAAGTGCGACAAGGACAGCGAGATCAGCCAGTCGCCTCTCTCACTCTACTCGGCTGGGTACTGCACGGCGCACATACACGTTCTCTGGGGCAACGAGTTCACTACGTCCATCACTTAACTACTACAGAAGACAGCATGGACGAACAGCTACGCCACTACTTTTCAATAGAAGCCCTCACGGTGAACCCGAAGAAGTCTCAATCTGATCCAGAACAACGAGCCCTGAAACTACTCAATGAAGGCGTGAAAGAGACAGAAGATGGGCGTTATCAAGCGCCGTTACTATGGAAACGCGACGACATCGAGATGCCTGAAAACTTTGAAAACGCATTGAAGCGATTAGCGACGACAGAAAAGAAGATTAACAAAGATGTGAAACTGAAACAGAAATACTGCGAACAGATGGATGCCCTTATCACTAAAGGGTACGCCGAACCTGCGCCTCTACAGAAGAAAAATAAAAGGACGTGGTATTTACCACACTTCCCGGTTATTAACCCAATGAAGCCGGGAAAGCTACGAATAGTTCACGACGCCGCGGCCAAGACTAAGGGGGTCTCGCTCAACGACCACCTACTTACAGGACCGGACCTCCTACAATCACTACCGGGGGTCCTTATGCGGTTTCGACAGTATCCAGTTGCAGTCTCCGCCGACATAGCCGAGATGTTTATGCAAGTCAAAGTAAGGGAAGAGGACAGAGATACACTCAGATACATATGGCGCGGGGCGACGAAGAAGCGGGTCCACTGCGCGAATACAGAATGACGTCACTAATATTCGGCGCGACGTGTTCCCCGTCAACAGCCATATTCGTCAAGAATATCAACGCAGAGAAATACAGAGACAGTCATCCCGAAGCCGTGTCCGCGATCTTGAACAATCATTATGTGGACGACTACCTGGACAGCTTCCAAACAGAACATGAAGCTATCAAAACAGCTACTCAAGTACGAGACATACATCACGCCGGCCACTTCGAGCTCCGACAATGGACGTCTAACTCGAAAACAGTCTCACAAGAACTCGACCGCGACGACATACAGAGAAACACAGTGAACCTAGGCGAAGAAACCAAGACTGAACGCGTCCTAGGACTCGTCTGGAAACCCTCTACAGACGAGCTTGCCTTCAACCTAGACTTGGCCCGCATCTCGCCTACAGTATTACACAGCGACGCGCCCACGAAACGCGAAGCTCTCAAGATTATTATGTCGCTGTTCGACCCACTCGGCCTCGCTTCACCTGTCACAGCACGAGCAAAACAATTGCTACAAGAAGTATGGCGCCGCGGAACAGACTGGGACCAAAAGATTGACCCCGACCTAGCAACACAGTGGTCAGACTGGATGACACACCTCGAGCGCCTACGCAACGTCACCGTGCCGAGATGCTACACAGGCTACGCTACCGCCGCCTCGCTACAACTACACGTCTTCGTCGACGCCAGCGAGTCCACTTATGCTGCCGCACTATACTGGCGCATGGTGGGGCCCGACGAACACGTCACTACAGCACTTATACTGGCGAAGGCGCGAGTAGCCCCACTGAAACTGACATCTATACCGCGGCTAGAACTACAAGCCGCGGTAATGGGGAGTCGCATGGCCACCGTCGTGTTAGAAGAACACCAACAGAAACCCGAGTCCACCACCTATTGGACTGACAGCAAGACAGTACTAACATGGCTCAAGACAGGCTCACGTTCATACAGACCATTCGTCGCGCATCGCATCGCGGCGATCGAAGAGCACAGTACAGTAAGCGAGTGGCGGTGGGTTCCCACGAAACTTAACGTGGCGGACGACGCTACCAGAGACGTCCCCCGTGACTTGGACTCCGATCACCGGTGGTTCACGGGACCCGAGTTCCTGCGCAACGACCCATCTACGTGGCCAGAGGACACGACTACAGTAAAGATACAAACAGGTGAAGAGAAAACGAACTACGTCTCAGAAAAACGAAAGCCACAGAAGTTAAGCAAAAGCGTTCCTGATCCCACAAGATTCTCGAAATGGGAGAGACTACTACGCACGACAGCGAGAGTACTACAGTTCATCGATCTATGTCGCGCTAGTAAACACGTCACCCACTACAAGCGCACTAAGAAAAACATTAAAGCGGACCCTACGTGGAAACGACAAGGCCAGCGAAGTACACAGAAACAGAACACGAATTATAAGAAGAAAGAAGGCCTGAACAAGTTCCTGCCTATCGACGCGAGTCTCCTCCGCGCCGCTGAAACTCTGCTAGTACGAACAAGCCAACAGGAAACATTCGCACAAGACATCGAAGATATGAACAACGATAAACCGACGTCTAGTAGGAGCCGCCTACACTGGCTATCAGTAACCTACATCAACGGACTGGTAAGAATAAAAAGTCGCATCGGCGCCGTCTATGGAGTACCAGAAGAGGTGAAGAACCCTCCAGTCCTCGACGGAAACAGTCATGTGACAAAGCTGTGGATCGAATACACCCACCGACAACTCTCACACGCCGGAGTCGAAACTACGCTAAACGAGTGCCGCCAACATTATTGGATATTGCGACTGCGCCCAGTAACCCGCATGGTTATACATCGGTGTCTACTCTGCCGTATGAAGAAAGACAAACCGCCACAGCCACCAACAGGTGACCTGCCTGCGTGCCGTCTCGCTCACCATCAGCGGCCGTTCAAGTTCACGGGAGTCGACCTCTTTGGACCACTAACAGTCACAGTCGGCCGCGCCACACAGAAGAGATACGTAGCCATCTTTACGTGTCTCACTACACGCGCCGTCCACCTAGAGATAGTCTCCTCTCTCAGCACAGACTCTACAGTGATGGCCCTACGTCGTATGATAGCCAGAAGAGGCTGCCCTACAGAGATATGGTCAGACAACGGGACTAACTTTCATGGCGCGGACAAAGAGTTACGGCGGACTATTGAGAGGGAAATAGCAGAGGAGGCGAACAAGAAGATGATCAGCTGGCGCTACACACCACCGGGTTCCCCATTTATGGGGGGGGTGTGGGAACGAATGGTGCGTGCAGTGAAGGCAGCACTCGGCGCCACACTACACGAACGTCACCCGACGGAGGAGGTCCTCTCAACCCTCCTTGCGGAAGCCGAATACACCGTCAATAGCCGACCACTGACCCACGTGTCAGTCGACCCAGACGACCCGGAAACCATAACTCCAAACCACTTCCTGCTCGGCGGTTCAGCACGCGTCCCCACGCCCGGAACGTTCGACGACTCAGACCTCATCGGACGGACTCACTGGAGAGCATCTCAACGCCTCGCAGATATCTACTGGGCGAGATGGGTGAAAGAATACTTGCCTGACCTACAATACAGGCGGGAGCCCCACGGTCGAGGTCCAGCGCTACAGACAGGAGACGTCGTACTAATAGCGGACGGCAATCTACCTCGGAACACGTGGCCACGAGGTGTCGTCGTTGCTACTTACCCCGGCGCCGATGGAATCGTAAGGACAGCAGACGTGAAGACGAAAGGCGGTATCCTCCGACGACCCACGAAGAAGCTCGTGATACTACCAACTAGGCCGGACGTCCTGCAGCAGCCGACGGAGAACAGATGTAACGTCGACGCGACGACGATACAAGGCGGGAGAGATGTTCCGGACGACCGGCGAACACGTTAATGTCTATGTACATATAGTTAGGTATATAAGTTATGTTATAAAATAGAAGATAGGTTTATAAGTCATTCTGAACACTTTCGAATAAAGATGTTTTTTCTGTGGTGTTTCATTACCCTTACGGTTGTATTTTGTTCCAATAGATAGATATTAATTTTTAGTATGGTATATAATAATTTTAAATGTATATAAATACTGTTTTAATATACTTTTGTACAAAATAGAGAATAAAATAACAGGCTATAAGGGCAGTAGTCTCCATGCGGCAACGCCGCTTAGATATACCAAAAATTAGATTAGTTCTCGGGCTGGCCGCATGGGGGCTCTGCCGGGAGTATCCCATCTCGCTCTAATAGAGGAAAATCATATAAATATGAGACGCCTAGTCTACTACGACACACTTTTCTACGAACTCTGCCCGGGAGCAGATGGGAACCTCCCTCAAAGCCTTGAAACAGTAAAAGGTGTTTGATTTCTTCTCCAACCCCAGCAACAGTCAAGTACGGCACCATCAACCTACAGCCACTGCAACAGCCGTCCCGTACAATTACAATTAAAATTAAAATATAACATTATATTATATTTAGATTAGTTATGTAAGTATGAGGTGAGAGGAGTAAATAAAGAATTAAGTTTACTCAGACGCTTGATTCTGGAGTTAAGTACATAGGTAACACTAAAAGTTTCCGGAACTGGCCACTTACATAAACAATATTTAAAAATGTATTGCAACATTTGAAAATAGAACTCTTTGGCTGTAGAATGCAGTTTGTTTCATCTGACTGTCTTTTGTTTTTACCTTGTGGCGCCATTTAAAAAATTGTGTGTCTGCATCAACATGGATTTAACTCGGGAAAATTTTCGTAGTATGATTTTCTACGATTTTAAGTGTAATTTGACAGCTCAACAGAGCATCGCTCGGCTTGAAACAGCTTTTGGCAATGAAGCACCATGCAAGACGACTGTTTATAGCTGGTTTGCAGAATTCAAGCGTGGTCGTATCAATCTCAGTGACGAATCTCGCGATGGTCGGCCGTCCACCGCTGTGACCAACAAAAACATCGATGCTGTGCGCCGTATGATTGAAACAGACAGGCATGTGACCGACCATGAAATTCGCGCATCCTTAGAAATAGGCATGAGTCAAATACAATCAATCCTACACAAACATTTGGTTCTGAGAAAGCTGTGCTCGCGGTGGATCCCACACAACTTGACCGAGGCTCAAAAAACGGACCGCGTCACTTGGTGCAGTGCCATGCTTACCAGATTCAACGAAGGTGCGTCAAATTTGGTGTGGGACATAGTAACAGGTGACGAAACATGGATTTATTGCTACGATCCCAAAACAAAGCAGCAATCGAGCGTATGGGTCTTTCAAGATGAGCCGAAACCAACCAAAGTGGCGCGCGTGAAAAGTGCATCTAAGCGGATGATTGCTTCTTTTTTTAATAAAACTGGACACGTGGCTACTGTTGCTTTAGAGAATCGTCGTACCGTGAATAGTGACTGGTACACGACCATTTGTTTGCCGGAAGTTATTGACGAACTCCGTAAAAATAACCGTAAACGCCGTATCATCCTGCACCACGACAATGCTAGTTCTCACACGGCCAGACAGACAAACGACTTTTTGAAGACGAAAAATGTAGAACTCATGAGTCATCCTGCATACAGTCCCGACCTGGCACCTTGTGACTTTTTTCTGTTCCCAAAAATTAAGAACCAATTACGCGGTCAACGATTTTCATCACCAGAAGAGGCTGTCGAAGAGTATGAAAAACACGTTTCAGAGGTCACCACAGAGGAGTGGCACAAAAGTTTTCAAAACTGGTTTGATCGAATGAAAAAGTGCATAGACGCCAAGGGAGATTATTTTGAAAAACAATAAATTAATTTTGTACCTTTAATAGTATTTTTTCATATTCATTCCGGAAACTTATAGTGCGTCCCACGTATTAAAGTGTCATACATTAGTAAGCACTTTCGAACTCTTTTTCTTCATGTCCTCTCATCTGCTGTCCAACTGTATTATTAAGAACTTACCAAAACTTCTAGGCTTTTTGGTAAATCAGCCATTTTACATTCTCATGTACAAATAAACCACATAGGTAACACGAAATTTTGATTTTTTTGTTAATGTATAACTTTTTTTTTTACAAACAGTAGTCTTCACCATGCATCTGAGCCCATCCAGTTTCGATTAAGAGGCTCAACCATCACAGGAGCTTCTCCACCAAAGTTCGTCTCCCTGGAAGAGATTATGAAGGTGGCTCATGGTTTCCAGAACATGTCTCTCGCCCACGAGATAGCTGTGGATCAAGACTTCAAGCTTGAACCATTTGAGCCTCCAGATAACAGGTAGGGTAGGCTTATATATATATTTATATGTGTTTCTTTTCTTTTATATATAGCCGAACTCATACTGGAGACTCAGTAAGTGGTGAAGACCAAGGTGCAAAGACCTTGCTCGCGAAATACAAAAAAAATGTTTTTGCTCTATTCTAGTTCCAGAACAACCTCGACTCTTTTAGTATAGGAAGTCTAAATTTAATTTTGCGTATTTCACAGACAGCGTCCTTGGTCCTCCTGACCACTTACAGAATCTCTAGTATGAATTTGACTATATAAACGAAAGTCACCTTATCTATACAATAAAATATTAAATTTTGATTTAAAAAAAGGTAGAGTCGAATACTTTCTTCACCACACTCATTGTCATGGCATGGGGTCCAAAATCAACCCCTTACTAAGCAAAAATATACTTAGCAAGTTCCATAGACTATCTAGGACTACCCATGGACGACCTGTAGCACTTTATACTGCGACAAACTAAATAATAAATTTCTAAATAAATGCAAAAGACCCACGTATTATAAAGTTTGTTTGTTGGCAGTAGGTACGCAGTCTACCAACCTCCTGCCATATCAGTTGCAAAATTTTGTCGCTTGCATGTGGTGTTCTTAGCTAGCCCGCGTTTTATTTAGTTTAAGGCGCTACCTCACTAAAATCGGCACTTTTTGAAGTTATTTACCTGCTTTTCAGAAGAAGCCACCAATTTGATAAATTAGTATATAAATACGGGTACCTTTTTCTAGTTTTCTTGAATACAGAAACGCGATTGCAGAAATTTCGCTCAATAGAAATAATTATTGAAATGAGGTCTTCTTCTACACTTTTTTTCATAGTATGCGAAATAGGAATGACATTCAGACCTGAAAGATATTTTATTAGATAGATTTTAACAATATCTAAATTCTATGTATGTGAAATTTTTATAACTATCTTAGTTCATTTTATATTAATTTAAAACCGTCATTTTGCATTTTTTTCCGGAATCCGTCCCTCTCGCACTGCGGGGCGTTCCGCATGGAGTAACAGTGACCGTTGAAAAATTCACACGCTTTTGTTTTATGACATTTATGACTTTTTGAGTCCATCAAGTACTTGTTAGTCAGTTGCAAACCTACCTATAAGTATGCTATAAGGTAATTTTGGCTTCTGTACAATAATAATCACCAAATCCATTTAAAATTTAGAAAAAATTTTAATTGAACAGACACTTTATTTTTCTACTTAATTATCAGTATAGAAGATAATATGTGACCGGCCAAACCTGACATTAGGGCAAACTAGTTTGGAAAAACAATTTTTTTGAAAACCATACAGCTACATAACCTTTGTGTTTATCTTTAGGGTTCCGTAGTACCTGAAAGGTAAAAGGAACCTTCATTTTATGACAACCCAGAACCACTTTGGCCAAATTAGTTAGTCCTAAAACTGGGTTTGGCCGATAACACATACACATAGTGTTGTCAGTTTATTATTATGTTTTCAGCTATCAGAAGTTGGTAAAGGAAACACTACACAAGGCATATTTTGATATTCTCCAAGAACAACTCAAGTCAGATCCACCGGTCTACACACAGGCCTTGATACTCTTGGATGATGTTAAACAGGTGAGTTTATTATTAAACTACATGCCTTAACTTACGTTACTTGTACATAAAAGCAGTGGATTTAGAGGATGCTTCAAATTTGCATCTTCAAAGATATGAAACGACCTCCCCCACCACTACGTTTAAAAATGTCACAGAAAAGATTTAAGAATAAATTTAAATTGCTTTTTATAAATACCCAAATAAATACCCCATTCTGAATATCCCAAAACTTACATATGATAATTTTTTTGAGCTTTGTTGTTTATTAAGAGCAGTTTGCGTAACTTTAATTGTTTTTATAAATATTTTTTTTGTTATATTATCTTCTTTAATAACGTGTAGTGCCTTATTAGTTGTAGATATACGAGTATATGTGTAGCATTCAGTTCACGTGAGAAAAGGGTCTTGCTGAAAAACAGTGCTGTGCTGTGAATCTTGTATTTAAATGCACAGAAAATGCTGAGCCTGTTCCCTTTTGTCGCCAGCAACATCACTGAATGCTTGTATAATAAATTTAAAAGTATTGTGAAATGTTATAAGTATTTAAGTATGTAATTATTTTACGTTACTTTGTCGTTTATGTTTCAGTTGTTGGCCACAATAAACCTGCCTTATTCTTATTCTTATTCTTAATTTGTACACAATAATATTATTTGGAAAAATATTTAGTTCGTTGCCTTAAGGGGCACCGAGTTTATTGCGAAATAATTGCTTTCGTTTGATTCCTTGCTGTATCGATCGTTATTAATTAAGCTTTTGTTATGCAATTAATATTTAAGAATTAATGTATTCTATTAATCTTACACTTCAGAAACACGACTACTCGTAGTTACCTCAGTAGAAAAAAAAAACAAAGGTCATCTCTTAAAAAAAACAAAATAAACCCGTAGTACGGCCCAAGTACTTCACGGAATAAATGCTTCCCCCTTTCCGCTGTAGTTGCTTAAGCCCTCGGACGGGTAGGAGCCTGTATCACATGCGCTCTAGGGTGGTAAAACCGAATCCCGGTGCAAAAAGCACATCATAACATTGTTTTCCTTACTTTTGAATGAAAAGTGTGCAAAATTGCGTTTTAAAGCAATTAGCGGAAATTGATTCCAAATAGTAGGGTTCTCGCATTAAAATTATGTTATTTTATGCCTTATATTTTGATTACATTCGATTACAACGATAAATACGCTTTTAAATTTGTTAACCGAATGCAATCAAAATGTAAATCATAAAATGATAGAATTTGAATGTGAAAACTTAATTATTACTAATAAATTTCCGCTAATTGCTTTAAAACGCAATTTCTGCATAATTTTTATTCAAAAGTAAGGAAAACAAAATTATGATGTGCATTTTGCACCGAGATTTGGCACGGTTTTAAAACACACACACACGAAGCGTCGCCAGAAACTCTATGCCTCCTTAATATGATGATATTAGTATTATCCACCATAAAAAAGTATGCAGTTGCATCGGCAATGCAGTCATCTGACTTTCAAATAATCGAAATTGTGTACAGGTGTACTATTATTTCTTCTGTGATACAGCTTTTCATGAGTTTTAAATGGCTATGCATATAATTTTATAAATATTTCGTCCTGAGTCGCCCATTTCTGTGCGTAGGCTTCTCCCAAGATTTCTCCATTCGCTTTATGTAGAGCCATTCTCACCATTATGGTTGGTCCAGTTCGTCTCGCCATCACCCAGATTTCTTTTCCCATTGTAGGGGATCCAATCGGTTAGTGGCTTTATCCACCTGTGATCATAAGCGTAACTAAAGGCCAATCCTGGCTAGTACTTGCTCTCTAGTCGCAACCACCTTAACATCAATATTTTTTTACATGAAAATACAAATTTAATAATATCTTATTCAGTTTCCATACTAAGGGCCTGTTTTCGTTTATTTGAAGACGTTCATTCTTAAATTTAGCACAACAGTAATTTACATACATACATATACTCACGCCTGTCTCCCAGAGGGGTAGGCAGAAATTAATTAATTTATACATTTATTTGAAAATTTTGTACAGCATTACAGTCAAAATTTTTGCGGTATACAAAAACAAAAAACTTAAAGAATTATATTAATAATAAAAAAACTTCAAAATGAAAAAAAAACAATAAAAAATTTAACATCTATTCTTAATTTTATCATGACGGCCTCTGAGTGCAAGCTCTGTTTTAGGGCTTCTTCTAAAGCGGCTTCTTAAATCTCCAGGGCCTCTTCTCGATCCTGTTGCCCCGCCACACGCGCATCAGACAGATGATAGAAGAAGTTCTGGACGCAGACTTCATTCGGCAGCAGGCGGAGAACAATGCTCTGGACTTCCAGAAGTATGCTGCCTTCGTGCTAGACCTGATGCTGAAGCTAGCCGCGCCAGCTCGCGACGAGATGATACAGAATATCACAAAACTTACTGATACTGTGAGTGATGGTAATCTTGAGAGGTGAATCAGAAAATTGTAGGTAGGTATGTCTTAGTTTCCGAGACTCCATTGACTTTTAGCTAAGTTAGTTAACTCGAAAAACCCGGTTAAGAAGAAAAATGATGATGATGATGATGATGATGATGATGATGATGATGATGATGATGATGATGATGATGATGATTCTTCTTCCGACTGAGTTCGGTTACGGCGACTGTTGCGGCTGTGGAGGGCGTCGGTCATTTGCCCTCATGTGACTTGTGTAGCCTATCTTGGTTGTGAAAATACCAACTCATCGTTACATACAAAATGTATGAAAGCAACTGCAAAGTTAAGTCTATAAAGTATTATTCAACATAATTTGAAATTATTATTTCCGTCATAGTTTTGATAAGATTAATGTGTATTCTTCACTACCCGAATGACGGTAGGGCATAAAAACTCGTCTTGAATACTAGTTTAGCGAGAGGTCCCGTAGAATGTTATTGTTTGTATGTAGGCGGTAATCTCTGCAACAACAGAACCGATTTTAAAAATTCTTCCACTGTTTCAATGGTTAGACTCTTCACTTTCACATAGGCTATAGTTAGTTCCCTGGGGACAAGCAGTTTCCTAGGGACAAATCATTAACTACATCCATACGGGTGTATTTTGAGCATCTAGTCACCAGCAGGCCTAACATGGTTGCCACTTTAACACTATTTTAAACACCATTTGACAGTTAATTCCTAGAATTTTCTGTCAAATCGTGCTTAAACTGGCAACCATGTTAGGCTGGCGGGGTCTTATTGTCCATCGCAATCGTCTTCAAACGCACCAATGATTGGCTAGAAATAACATTACTCGCAATTTTTGACCAATCACGAGGTTTTTGAATTTCATAGCGATGGATATTGAAGTATAAGGGGGCTGATTGATCAGTAGCGTGTCTCGCAGGTGGAGATATTCCGAGCTATCCTCGAAACGCTGGAGGTGATGAAGCTAGACCTGGCCAACACCCTCATCGCGATGATACGGCCCCACGTGCAGCAGGAAAGCGTTCAGTACGAGAGGAACAAGTTCGACGAGATGCTCAAAGTCCAGGACGGTTTGTGAAGTTCTATTTCGCCATAATTAGGATATGGTGTGATAGCAGGCGAGTGAGACGAAGGCCACAAGCGTGCTTCGAAAGGCACGTTAAGCTGTTGATTTTCGCCCGAAGTAAGAATTTTGGTCGCTGATAGGGCTCACCACCCATCACGTTTGGCATGTAATATCTATAAGTGATATCCGGGTGTACCAATACAGCGTTCCGAATGGTGATAGCAGTGCTAAAACTACTCACGCCCATCAAGTCATTCCGAATGGGAAATAGCGTCCATCACTGCTTAAACTTATGATCCATTCGGAACTCTTTTGTACACGACGTGGATGATGGCAGTCAGATGTCAGTGACAGAAAAATTTACATAACCACAATTTTAAGAAATTTGGTAACGTACACCTACGTTGTTGTGCAAGAGTTATTTGCGAATCAGTGAGAGCAATCATTACGTGTTGGTTTGTTCTTTCTGGGCTCGTAATTATTTGGTACTATAAACTTAGGTCCACGAAGCGAACTAAAATCCTGATTCATCGTTTAATATTAAACTCTTATACTAAGAACAACCTATTTTTTAAATTGCCGCCGGCCGGCTGTCGCTTTTGATAGATCACTCACAGTGCTAACGCTCAGAAGCATGGGCGATGATAATACAACATGGCGACCTTAATGATGTCATTAATGACGTCATAACAACTATTTTAGGGCTATCGTTATCTGGCTAACAGTGACTCGGAATGACTATAGACGAGATGTAACCGATTATGTTTTGAATCGGAACGCGCTGCAAGTATGGACTGTTTTGCTTTTCACAGTTTACATTTAGGGATCACCTCTGTCACTTTTTTGGGGATTCGTGCCGTAACGAATGTATGTGTGGTATGTATGTAGAATATATTTGTCAAGATCACTTGGTGTACCATGGACAATTGGACACATAGGGAAGGAGTTCGTAAAAATTACAACTGGCTACCTACATGGATGAACAACAGTCTATGCTACCTATTACAATAGAAGCTGTAAACGTCTGTGACAGACAGCGAAGGCTTAGTAATAGCATAGTAAAAACAGACTAGTAAGCTATCTTCACAGAGATGTACTCCGCGCGGCTTATATGTGTGCGAGCCTGTACGTACGTACCACAGCACGCACACAACGTCAACATCTCAGGCGGTTTCTGGCGGTGTGACTAGGGTCAGCAGCGCTCCGCAGTCGCGCTTACGTACGCCGCGCTACAAAACATAGGTATTTTGTGGCCGCGCGCCGTTCGTCGCATCGCCGCAAATTAAATTGACGACCCTGCAGCAGTAGGCATTTATGCCTCGCGCGGGAGTTGTTCTACCATTCTGTTTTTACTATGGTAATAGTCCCGTTTGGTACCCTTCAGGTACGGAACCCTAAAAACACTTTCGTATTTATGTTCCAGACGGTCTCCAATACACGAAGGAATGGCTGATCAGGCACATAGACAAGAAAGAACTAAGCCTGCCAATCACGGATCCGAACATCATCAGGAATGTGACAGCTCAGTCGTTGGCCAAAGGGTATCTGGAGTTGTTGGAATGGAATGATGAAAACAATTATCCTGAGGTTAGTATAATCAGGTTTAATAGTAGTTTATGCTACAAGTGCGGTAAGGAAGCAAGTGTTATAAACGTTTTTCCCTTTACCCACGTGTATCATTCTACGTTTTTCAATACATAGTGTGGGTAAATAAAAGAAATATAATTTAAGAAACATCCATCCATCCATCTGCCTGTTTCGTCCACTGCTGGACATAGGCCTTTCCAGGATTACGCCACTCCTGGCGGTCCCCCTGGAAGAAATGCCCATACTCACACACGCTGGGCAGGCGGGTTGGTGAGCGCGGTGCCGAAACCCTTGCACCAGTGATGCCGCTGCCCATCACTAGTCTGTCTGTGTTCTACCCCTGAGCTCTACTAAAAAACTTATTCCGTGACATTAAGAGATCACAAACGAAGGAATGTCTTAACACAAACACTTTATACAATTTGCAATGTAAGTTTAATTAAAGACTGTTTTCATTGACATATTATTATGTATGACACCTACCCTAGAAACAGAAGAAACCAAGTTTCACACCATCTACAGTTGCAACCTTTTCGGCCATGGCACCACGACCTAATTTCTTTAGGTCTTTTTCCGTTGGCATATCTGCATTCGGTACTCTGTTCAGTCTAACTGTGCCCAGTGGAAGCAGACCATTCTGATACAAATACACTTGTTATTTTATGCCATTAAACCAGTTGTCAAAGAATATTTTGTGGTTGACATTTCGTGGAACCGTAGCGGTCAGGCGTGTTACAACATTGGAACTTCTCCAAGATCCGGTGCATCGGTGGGATGTACGTTGCTTTGTTCACCAGCATGAATGTCAAAGTCGTAACTGAATCCTGAAACACCGCTCAAGACCTGATTTTTGTAGCCCCATTTATGTGGCTTGGCAGGGTTGAACTGCTTCAGGTGGTGTCGACACTTTGTAGGTATGATTTGCTCATCTACGGCGAGGTATTCTTCTTTTGGCACTAAAAGCAATCTCTCTCTAATTCCATCAGTCAAAAGCCTGACTTTGAAGAGTTTGTCGTGACCCGGTGTACCCTGTGGCTTGAATTCCAAATTATTCTTGAAATGAAGGAAACGTTTTATAGCTTCAAAGCGATTGCGTGTCATAGTTTCATACACCTGAGATTGCCCTATATTGTTAGACCAATACTTTCTCGTTGCTGGTAGATGGACTAATGAGGTTAAAATGATAATGCCATTGAACTGCTCCATTTCAGCCTTTGTGATATTGGCTGGCTTGTTTACATTGGTTTGTATCGACTTCAAATTCGATTGCTCAGTAATTATGTCAATTAGTTCATCGGTAAAATAGAATTTGAATAATTCAGCAGGAGTATCGAGTACTTGTATGAAATCAGGCAAATCGAGATTTCCAGAAAACTTAAAATATTCTCATCGTAAGGCGGCAATTTTTCTTGTGTCCAAACGATTTTTTCTTTTTCAGATTTTTTTCGATTTGTTTTGTTTTGGTTTTTCAATAACAAGACTTTGTTCTTCGGAAGAATCAGTATCAGATGAGGGAATTACAATTGGTCGTTTGCGGCGGTTAGGTAAGCGAAGGTTAACAAGCGGAGTATCATCATCATCGGAGTCGGATGCAGATTCGTCATTACTGATAAATCCATCCCCAGGAATAGGTTTAGCATTCTTAGAAGTCCCATAAAAGCGTTCTTGGTATGCATACGAAGCCGTTTTTGAATGATACCCAATTCACCTTGAATGCATGCTAAGCCAGAAATGGCCTCTGAAGAAAAACGCGTTTAATAATGGAAGGAAAAGAACCCCTTGAAGAGCACGAAACATATTTTTATTTATCAATATCTTACCTTATCAACTTTTTATAAACCAACAAAGTCGCACAAAATCACATAAGCATCAACAAGCGGCCCACGCGCAACTTATCACAGACTGCAAAAATACGTTCCGTTTCACAAAGAAGTACTTAACAATATTTTAATCAGATTGTTTTGTTTTTCTAACATTATAGGGTAGAAAAAAAATAGTAAAGTTTAAAAGCCATTAATGGCTTCGTATGAAATAGAGGGTTAAAACGTTCCCGCAAAATATTAATTAGGTTTTGTAAATCACATGCTCTTATTCTGACTCTTTCATTATATTCATACGTCGTTTCCATGTGACCATAATCTATTCTTCTTCTGTATGTCTTTTGTCGCTTTATTCTTATTTAGCTCTTCTTCGTCTTCGCTTGCATCACTGGACCTTTTTGTATAACTTTTTCAAACAAAACTATTGCCGTGCAAGTTTTCCACTTGTATTTACGGAATGGAGGGAAAGAACGCTCTCAGTTTTTTTCACATGCTTTTTCACAAGACTGTTGGGTTTTTGATAAACAAAAGTACAAATTTAATTGTGAAATTATACTTGTGAAACAAGAAATGTCACTTGTGGCTTGTATCTTACACGTGTGTGTAGTTTTCATAAACACAATCTTGTAAAATGTCAGTATTTTACAAGGAAAGTGCTTGTAATACAAGACTTGTAAGCTTTTATAAACAGGGCACTGGTCCCTACCTAGTAAAGCCTATGCCTGCGTCTACCGCCCGTTTTGTTTTCTGTTCACTAAGATAGCTGATACTTGTAATCGGTGGTCACATCAGCTTGTATCGTGTTATAAAATGGAAAATGCGGTACTGCAAATATAGGCCCAATGAGCCTGTTTTGTGTAGCTTGTCTCGCTCGCGCCACTGTCGTTCGGTGGCGCTTGTTTAAAAAAGAGGCCCATTTTTCAGTTAGCAATATAAGTACGTACCGTATCTTCTTTTATATCAATGGTTATAGCGCGAAGCTCTACAGACGGAGTTGCGACCCCAGCATAAGACAGTATCCTCTTCCACAGACAGTGTCACTGGACGCCCCTCGCTTCGCAGACCTTGGCACGCAAGTGTACCGCATGGTCTGTGCGGCCGCCATCTTGTTATCGAGTCCGTCGTGTAGCGCGGCGGACCAATCAGCTGCGCAAGAGTTGAAGGCGAGCTTGAAGAGCAATATCTATATTCTTATGGGTGACACTGCTACTGATACGTGAGTTACACTTATTTTTCTTGTTCCCAAACGCACGACTTAAGGTTGTTTTTCTTAGTTTTAAATAAAGCGTATGAAATAAAATAGTTTCATCTTATTTTGTAACTATTGTTTAATAATTATCAAGGGTTTGTAGCAGAATAGGGTCATTTGTATGGATTATAATATCGTATGAATATCCATACCAACTTAAAAGCGTGCTTAAAGTTGTTGTGGACATTAATTTACAACGTAATGCATAAAATTACACAACTTTGGTAGAAAAGCCTAATTGACATTAAACAGTGGTCATGGTAAAAACAGAATAGTAGAACAACTCCCGCGCCGTGCGAGGCTTAAGAGCCCTGTAGTCGGTGGCTTGAAGTCAGTCGCGCACGGGGTCGCTTTGCTTGCTATTTCCCGAGCTCGTACGGAACTAACCGAACACGCTGTGAGAGGCAAGCTAACGCGAGACAAAATTGAAAAAACTCGAGAATGGTTTTGGGTCTTCCTATGATTTCAGGAGAAATATCCCAAAAATCGAAATGAAACAAAAATATTTTTGAATAGTATAAAATATACTATGCTGTGAACCTAAAATTATTTGATTTGTTGTGTCGCTTCATTACGATACATAAACATTCATCAAAATATGTGTAAAATCCAGGACTTTTATACGCTTGTAACTTTTGCGTATTTGATTTTGATAAATGTTTTAGGTTCAAGTCATGGATATTGTATGGGATATGTTGAAAAAGAAAAAATAATAAGCAAGTACCTATAAATAAGGATATTATCAGCGAACAGCGCTAGTATGGGAGTAGGGGCGAATAGAGTGCCCTTAAATGCCTACTGTTGCAGGGTTATCAATTTATATTGCGGTCGACGGCGCGCGTTTATAAGCGCGACTGCGGAGCGCTGCCGACCCGACTTTATAACGATATTGTCGGTGTGTGCGTGCTGTGGTTCGTGCGTGCAGGCTCGCACACATATAAGCCGCGCGGGCGACATCTCTGTGAAGATAGCCTACTATTCTGTTTTTACTATGCTATGTCGCGAAATGCCATAAATCACATATACTTATAGTATCTTTCATGTAAGAAGTCCCGGCTGAAACTTTTCAGAACTGAGCTTTAGTGAAGAGACACTTTGAATCGACACTATATTCTATCGATTTTCGATTATAATTACAAACAGATTAGAATCGAATCAAAACATTACTAATATTGGAAACTGTTGAGATATGGAGTTCAAAGATCTTATCACGCTAACAGTGACTCAGAAAGAACACAGCGTACTCGTTTTCTTTTAAGGAAGCGTTCTTTTGTGAAAAGAAAACTCTGTTATGTTGCAGATTTAACGAGTCAGACAGGTGTCAACATGACAATCATACCATAAACATTTTCATGAAAGAAAGAATGCAGGCCGTCTATCTCAATACATACTAAAAAGTCTAAAAACTGGGTAAATGTGCAAATTTTAGTGATGACGGAAGGATAAAGACAGTCATCGTCGGCTTAGTAAAAGGGTATCATCGGCTCCGTTTGGGTACGGAACCCTATAAATAAAATAGCTGAAATGAGTCTCGTTACTTATGCGTCGTTTTGTCATAAACGTTTACTCGCCATATCGATTGATCGGCCGCTTACCGATAAATTGAACGATTCTTCGTCTCGTCACTATGAAAAAATAGGCCTAGTGCATAACGGTGAAATAAAATGATGTATCAATATGTTATTTAAAAACCTAAGGATTAGTGAACGCAATAAATTTATTGTAATTTGATTGTAAAATTAAAACAATGTTGAAATGTTGTGTATTGGATTATGACATTAAAAGTATTATTTGGAACTGAAAAACCATACTCGTTGTATCATGCATGTCGGTAATTTACAATTAACATACACGCTTACTTTAGATGTCTCAGCCGGGACTTCTTAGCTGAAAGATACTATAGTACTTTTCATTGCATAAGAAAAACAATCATAAGTTGTACATTTCGCACCGAGCTCGAAACGTTACCCCTTAAATGATCCTGTAGAACAACGTTAAAGCGTCTTTATAGTTGTATTGCAGGATAAACCGTGCATAAAAACAAAGCTTTTCATAATTTAGTTGCGGAAAAAAAGTGTATTTCTTTGGGAAAAGTTGTTCAATAAGATAGTTTACTTGAAAATACCTATCCATTTACGGCCGGTATATTTAATTGATGTTTTTAATACAGGCAACTGAACTCCGTGTTACCCTCAATCGCCGAGGAAGTGATCCAAAGGACAGAACAAACGCTGGACAGATTCAACCAGGGACCCCTGACTGCTGAAGTCAAAGATCTGATCAGAACCCAGATCACGGCTCTCAGAGACCCTGAGCATAGAGTGAGGCAGATTGTCCGTGAGTATTGCACTTTGAGGATACTCTCCTTAAAGGATGGAGAAGAAATTTCAAAAAATAATAATATATCGTCACGACATGAATCCCTGAGGGGGAGTCAGAGGTATTCCGAGTGTGAACTGTGAAATGCACACCCGCGTTTCACCGACGATTATTATGTCCCCATGTGATGGGTGATGGAGCCCTATTGTCGTTCTTCGGGCACAATTATACGCTTTTTTGGGCATGCTGGTTTCCTCACGATGTTTTCCTTCACCGTTCAGCAACTGGTAAGTATTAAATACTATGCACATAAATTCCAAAAACTGATGGTGCTTGCCCGGCAGGGGATTGGACCTGGGTCTCAAAGATTGAGAGCCAAGCGTTCTACACCTGAGCTACCACCGCTTTTTCAAATTTCAAAAATCTTTTGCAATATCTGCTATCTAACCATAATGTATCTTTTTACGCAAGACTGTATTCTTCTTGTTTAAGCAGATGTATGATATAAAATTATGACGTTGCCTTCTTTATCCCCAAAACTAATTGACTTTATTAAACATTATTAAAAAAATATCGACATGTAAAAATTACCACAATAAAGTTGGGTTCACCAAAATCCTAGCCAGACACGCTTTTAAGTTTGTTAATGTAATCCAAACAAAATGTAATACATTAAAATACGTAATTTTTTTGTGAAGACTTCACTATTAATTAACTATTTCCGCAAGTTTATTTAAAACACATTTATTGCATACTTTTTAGTCAAAAGTAAGGAAAACAATATTATGATGTGCATTTTATACCGAGGTAAAAAGTTATCCCCTTAAAGCTATTATTGCTCGAGTAAGAATTCCTTGTGAATCAAGCTGTTGAATGAATAGATAATTTTTTAATACTATAATGCTCGTTATAATAAATCTACAATAAAATCGTCTTGTTACAGATATTTTTTTTTTACAGGACAACGAGTCTTTGAGTTTCTCAAAGAGATCCTAGTTTGCGGTGGTGGCTCTAAACAAGTCCCTATCGGTCTATCGGCTCTATCGCAGGAGTTGACGTCCATTGCTGGCACACTACTGCGATACGTGATGCACAATAAAGCTGTTTTCACTAAACATTACATGGATATAGTCGAAGCTGAACTTAGTAGAGCAAATTAAAAAGGTTTGTGGTGACCGAATGACATGTGTAGCCGCCCAGATATACATAAATAGTATGTAATTACCAGAGATTTATATTATTATACAGATTTGTTTTTAATTATTTTTAAGCCTTTCCGTATTTCAAGTTTGTATAACATGCACATTCAACGCTTAGAAAATCATACTAGGTTTTGTATTATTTGATTTTTATTAATTTCCTACTCTGTATCAAACTTAAAAACTTTTGTTTTTTCAGTTATATAAAACAACGATAAAATTGTTTAAATGTAACGTAAAAGTGCAATACAGTTGCAGTTTATGTTATAAATCAGACTCAAAGTCACATACACGAAGTTTATCCACAGACATATGATTATTACTAAGTAGCAGACTAAACATAAGGATTAAATAGCGTGGCAAGTTTCCATACAAAAAAATAAGCTACATTTAGGCTTCATGGTACGAAGAAACGTATAAAAATGCGTTGTTTTGGCTGGCTTATGCTTGGAACATATTTGTTAATTTCTAAACTAATCTCTAGTATATATTTTGTTTGGAAAGAAGCAATATTTATATTAAAAGAGCCCGAAGTTCACTGAGCTAAAATTGCCACGCGTCGACTCTATGCGTTTATTATTAATGTTAGGTCTGTTACTCTGTGAGTTTTTCATAGTTCATATCTTTGGGCGGGCAAGAGTTATTTGGTTTAAGAATAGAGTGAAACAGAATGTATTTTTTAAATTGGCTTTACTTATATATTCCTATAATGATTATATTGATTATTATAAATCTTTACTAAACTTTTGACCTTTCCATTACAATTTGATAATATTTTGGTGTTAGCTATCCCACTATCTCATTTACACTATAAGATAAAGTTTGTATTTTTAGATCTCGCTGATTCGGCTTTAATATCGTAATAATAATATTGTACTATATTACAGATTACTAAGCTACTACAGTACCAAATAACTTGAGTAAAGCCGAAATCTGCCCGCACCGAGTAATCTGTTCTCATATTTGTTATTCGTATTCGAAACGACTTATATTTGACATTACCCTTAGGCTATTTGGTAAGAGGTTGTATTTAAATTAGACAGAAATATAGTTTTTTTTTATTCTACTATAGTAGAAACAGGTTAACAAGTTTGTCTATCTGCACCTCTAACATGAAGGACCATATCGAGCTCATAGCGCGTGATACAGTGCTCTGTCTCACTCTGTTGATCTACCTAAAGAGGGACAGACAGTGGTATATCAGAGCTCGATATGTTCTACCATGCTAGAGGTGCTGGGTTGTTAGGCGCGATGGAAAGTGTTACGGCGACAGAACAAGAGTGAATGCGTAAAATAAAGTGAACGGACCTCTACACTCCTTTATGGGCAGTCAAAATGTGAAAAAGTCAAAAGTACCCATAATAGAAGAACTTGTACGACAAGACTGATGGATGTGGTGGAGGCGCAAAAGGGTGTGTGATGATCGTAGCAGATGGAAATCTGTAGTATATGCTTACCCCTCTGGGCAACAGGCGTGAGTATATGTATAGAATGACGTGATAAGTAACTAAAATAATTTAAGGGTGTATAATACCTCACTTAGCTTCGCATGATCCTGTTTTATATCAAAAAATACTGCAACAATCACTCTGAAATTAATATATGATAAAGTTGAGGACTAATGCTATGTCCATGTTGTTGTGAAAACTTGATTCCATTAAATTTTCTCGATAGAAATAAATTACAAAGTTACCTCCAAACCGTACAATAAACCGATAGCATTCAATGAATACTTGAAATTAGATCTGAAACTTTGCATAATATAACTGATATTAGTATAAGGCAGCTGCAGACAGTAACATAAAAATGAAAAAACCATTAGTGTAGCCGCGATTTCAAAATAACTGATGTTTTTCGTGCGCGGCATCTGATTAAGAGTAGGATAGTCAGTTAAAAAGCAAAAGCGTTAGAGCAGGACTGCGAATTGAGGTATTATGGGCCCTTAATTAAAAGAATAAATCTTAAGAAAGAAGAACTAACGCCTAGTCAAATATTGCTTGTGTATATATAACTTGTTGGTTGTGAAGTGTTGTTGCAACTGTTTTCATTTCCTTTATACTCTTGAAACTAAATTCCTTGTATCTAGTTTGTTTCCAGAAACCTTGTTAGCAGTTTGCACAAGTAAATCTACACTGTTATATTATTCTTTAGAAGTGAAATTTGTTTGTTTGTATGTAGGCTTTAATCTCTGGAACTACTGAATCTATTCTAAAAGTTATTTTACTTATTTCGCTACACTGTCGTTGAGTAAGACAGGTTATTAGCAATCAAATTATGTTCCTAGTCTAATATTAGTACATCGCATAACCTAAAGTTTAGGTCCATAAACCATTGACCATTCGTAAGGGGAAAATGTCGCCAATATTTGCAAAGTCGTTAAGAAGCTTTTAGTCGGCGGCTTGGAGTCAGTCGCGCATGGGGTCGCTATGCTTGCTATTTTATTCTAATTGGTTAGCCCGAACGTTCATTTCCCGAGCTCGTACGGAACCAACCGAACACGATGTGAGAGGCAAGCTAACGCGAGACAACATTCATGTTTTGAACAAACTCGATAATGGTTCCTATGATTTCAGGAGAAATGTCCCAATAATCGAAATGAAACAAAAATATTTTTGAATAGTAAATATACTATGCTGTGAAACTAAAATTATTAGATTTGTTGTATCACTTCTAGGGCATTACGGTACATAAACATTCATCAAAATATGTGTAAAATCCAGGACTTTTATACGCTTGTAACTTTTGTATGTATTTGATTTAGATAAATGTTTTAGTTTCACGTCATGCATATTGTATGGGATATGTTGAAAAAGAAAAAATTATAAGCAAGTACCTATAAATAAGGATATGATCAGCGAACTGCGCTAGTATGGGAGTTCGGGCGAATAGAGTCGCCTTAAGAGCCAAATTTACGTGATTTCGTATGTTTCACCTGACAATAATGATAAATTGTGACGTTACCCGTATTTCTATTTATATGATAAAATATACCGGGTGTAAATAGACCGAGACCATTAAATGAAACCTCATATTTTACCGACCCTACTGAACAACTTTTCTCAAGAATCATACCCGCGGACATTAGTTTGGGAAATATTTGAGTTCCAAAAAAAGGCGTGAACCCTAACGCACCGAAATACAGGCGAGTTTCGAAAGAGCGTCTTCCGTGAAACAGCTGTTCCGGTGCAGCGTTCTAAAATAGACCTTCCCCTTACGAGATGAAGTCTTTGAGTAACTGTTGAATATCTTTTTGTCTGAAGATTTGCGCGGGTTTTTTTGTTTCGAATAGTTGTATGATAGTATCAGTGATCAGTAGAGTATGTGGTTTTATTTAATGGTCGCACTCTACTATTTACACCCTGTATATTTTAAAAGTCGTGTCAGTACATTGAAACTTTAAATGAAATGGTTTATTAGTATTATACCTAAGATAAAAAAAACTTTTTTATTTTGTTCGTCTATGTTCCGTTTTAACACGAGAACCACTCAACAGATTTGAATGCGGTTTTCTATTATCATCGTAGCATCCCTGGTCAACATAATATAGGCTATAAGGGTTGTTCATAAAATAACCATCCAGCCGAAAACTGTCGATAATAGTTTATCTTAAACTCATGAAAGACACTTTCATGCGAGCAAAGCCACGGTCAAAGGCTAGTTTTTAGGGTTCCGTATCCAAAAGGTAACCAACGGGACCCATTACTAAGACTCCGCTGTCCCTCTGTCACCAGGCTGTATCTCATGAACCGTGATAGTTAGACAGTTGAAATTTTCACAGAATGTATTTCTGTTGCCGCTATAGCAACAAATACTAAAAAACTGAATAAAATAAATATTAAAGGGGGCTCCTACACAACAAACGTGATTTTTTTGCCGTTTTTGTAGATAATGGTACGGAAACCTTCGTGCGTGAGTCCGACTCGCACTTGTATAGGAGCCCCCTTCAATATTTGTTTTATTCTGTTTTTTAATAAAGAAAGGGTTATGTATTTAATGTGAATAAACTAATTTTAGTGGATTGAGTCGACATGTCAACAAATATATTATCATCAATCAATATTCATATTGTTATATCGACATAATGCTGTCAAAACTAAATTTTCTTTATTCTATAATAGTCCTTTAGTATTTACAACAGAAGCGATATTACTAGGTATGGAAAAATGTAAGTTTTGACAGCACTAATACTAAAATTAAAGACTACAGAATCGACTTTATTGATTAACTAATTAACTTGCTCGCTTCTGTCTTTAATTTACTGCTAAAAGTATTAATATTAAAGCAACAAATAATATAACATGTAAGAATTGTATAAATGAGTAAATTGAAATTGAACTTTCTATGTCTAAATTCTTGGCGTTAAATGCATTTGACACTGTGCGGCTGTGTATAAACAAAGGCTGGAAAAATAAGCTTTTACTATCTAATTTCTAAATTTTTCACTTATCATTTTTTCACGAATCATTTTGAACATTTTTATTTTCTGTTTAAATATTTTTTTATAAATCTTGATATCTAGTTGTTGTACTATTTACATATCAAAGATATGAAATATGTCTATGAAACATGTATGTAGTCAGAAAATATATTTTTGTATCTACTACTCACTACAGTGCAGAAGGTGAGACTGTAGAATTGCGATTGTGTGCGTGCACACCATTGACACCGTGGAAAACAACTCTTACAGCAGAGCAGGCAAGGTCTATTTTTGAAAAATCATGGAAACATATAGTATACATCGTAACAAAAGAAGAATAAGATAAAAGTCAAACCATAATTTTTTGAAAACAAACCTTGCCTGGAATCCTATAAGAGTTGTTTTCCACAACGTCAATGGTGTGCATGCACAAAATCGCAATTCAGCACTCTCACCTTCTGCACTGTACCCAGATAGATTTTTAGAAATTATATAATAAATACTGTTAGGAACACTGAGCGTTTGAAAAAAATATGAATTGTATAAAATATGGAGTTACCTTCTGTTAATAACATCCTTATAATTATAATATTAATTCATAGATATAAAAAAATTGCTATAAATTGTAAGTTATAATTTATATCAAATTTATTATTATTATGAATTAATATTTGTAATAAAATATATTTTGGATAATGGACTTCGGAAAGTAATGTTTAATTTGCATTTTATTCTATAATAATAACCTTGACAATTACTAATACTTAAATATATCTTGAACGTCGAGTGTTTTTTTTTTCGTTTGTCTATATCCTCACTATTACATTAATAAAGGAAAGATCAAGCCCAAACTTACGGTTAAGAAGACAGCTATTATTCCTTCTACACGAGCAGTCTGTGGGTGAGTTATACGCAAAGACAGTACAGCGCGCTACGAGTCCAATACAACAATGCGTTTAGGATGATTTTGGGGCTGCCTCGCTTCTGTAGTGCATCGGGGATGTTCGCGGACGCGCATGTGGATTGCTTTTATGCAACGATGCGCAGGCGGTGCACATCCCTGTTGCGCAGGGTGCGGGCCAGCCGCAACTGTATCCTGAACGCATTTGCGCAACGGTTTGACTGTCAGTACCTGAATCATTGCAGCATGATTCATGTGCTGACAGCAGCCAAAATATTGTTTTAATTGTATATATATTTTATTGTGTATATTTTATCGTACTAATTGATAATTGATTTTTTTGTGCATATGTGTATTAATAATTATGATCTTAATCGATCGAAATAAACGTCATTCTATTCTATTCTATTATACTGCTGGTGACTTTATGCTCCTCTTCTTTTTCCACGACTGAACCTAAAAAAGGAGTGTATTGTTTTCAGGGTCCATGTGGGTATTTTTCTTAATTCCACCATAACTTCTTAATGCCTAAACCGATTTTGAAATGTGTGGTATCGTTAGAATCTTTATTATAGCATCCGAATAGGATATAAATATATATATTAAATGAAAAAGTATTAAATAAAAATATTTAAAAAACACGACTGCCGGAAAAGAGATTTAATTCGGTTTCAGTGCAGTTGGGGGACTATTACAATCTCCTGTTTGCCGATAACATGAAGGTTTATAAGCTAAACTATAAGGAATCCTCTTTCTCTAACTACAGGCGAATGTGCTACATATTATAAAAGGCACAGGGAGTGTATTTTTGAATCATTTCAATTCGCATACGAATCCGCATGATTCGCTTACGAATACAATACTAATTTTAAGTTTTCGTATGCGAATACATATGCGAATTGAAATTCGAATGATTCAAAAATACACTCCCTGGTATACCGGCGAATGAACAAAACATAGAAAACGCGTTTCTAGTACCTAGTGTCATTCGAAAATGGCACCAGAGACTTAAAAAAAGGGCTCACGATTGGTTCCTACTGTGTGTCAAGCGACACTGGGCTAGCCGTGATTGGCCGACTCAGTGAATGCTATTGGGGCCGTTTACACTAAACTGTGCCCATCACAGTTTTTCGTGGGGTCATTTTTCAGCGCTAATCAGACTTCTGTTTTTTTCGTTTGCGGTGGTATACATAAGAACTTATCCCAAAATGGTATACATACATAGATTAATCTGTTATGCTGTGCAGTTATATGATAGATACATAAATAAATAACAACTTATCGCAAAAAGCAGTTATAAACCACACATCGCATTCTAAGAAATGAACAATTTGGAATTCGCAAATATCACTACATTGCCTAACTCACTACCCTACTTTTCGGGCCTCGGAAATAATATACTTTCCATTTTTGTGCACAAATTCGGGAGCCAAGCGGAGCGGAGCGAGGCGACCCCTTTAGTTTTTACAGATTTCACTATATTTGAGCAGGGGGGCTAGCATGGTGCCACTTTAACACCAATTTAAACACCATTTGACAGTAAATCTCATACATTTACTGTCAAAATAGTGTTAAAGTGGCAACCATGTTAGGCCTGCTGATCATGAAATTGTCAATTCCACGACATATAAGGTGACTTTAATTTATGCAAAAACTCACACCGGAGGCTTGGTAAGTGATAAACTGATAAGTAACACGGATCGATAACACTGGTAATTTCGCAAAATTAAATCTTGACGTCCCATAGTAATTGACTCGGGGCTGAGCTTGCATTTTTAAGGAACACTAAAAGAATAATTTACGAATTCATAATAATATGAATCTAGTGAGAAGTTTTTTTCTCAGTAGATTCAGTATATATGGGATGGATCTACTGAGAGAAAAATTTCTTAACATTTTCGTCTCACTGAAGGTTTTTTGACAGATGAATAATTTTTTTACAGATGTCATAAATGACTGTTGTTTCTTTTTCATACAGATATCAAAAATGACAGATCAATAATGTTTCTTAATGATCTTTAACATCTGTCAAATAAACAACAATAGAAATAAAAATCCCCATTACTTTGAAACGGCTCAAAGCCAACGATTTATGTCATAAGTTTCTTAGTGGGATGTAACATCGTAGCAGTTGGTTGTTGAGATTCAATATAAAATGAACAAAAAGATTTAAAACGTTTATTATTAACTTACAATTATGATCAAATTTCATTAGATTGTCTCGATATAATGTCTGAATAAACAGTTTAGTCTGACCCACTATGTTTTGAAGATGCACTCGACGCAGAACCGCTCCGGGAACCCTAAAACAAAGATAGAACAGTGTCAAATATCGTAAATGTGTAATTTGACGTCTGCATTCGAGAATACATTGCGACAAGGCTCTTTTGAGGCGTGGATGATATTGACAGGCGGGCGCAGCTGTAAAACCAAGGAGTTTATAACCGGACTGGAGCGCCAACCTCTATTGAAACCCGCACGGTGAAGTATGTCAAAATATAGCAATATGCTAAAATAAAACACCGCTTTAATTATTGACCGTGATTCCTAAATTATAAGCGACGACTTTAAAATGCTTACCGCTTTAAGTTATAAAGTCCCCGTCACGAGAAGCTATAAATTTTGTAAATAAATAACTTTTACTAAGTTACGTAGCGACAGTTCGATGAACAACAAATAATACCAAATTCAATCAACTCAAAGTAACATACGTATAATACGAAACATAACGAGCAATTTCACTTGGTCGGATTATGTTTTAGCGATATAAAACGCTGTCGTCTCATGTTCTCATGGAATGTAAACATTTTGTGTTCGTCTGTTTGGCGGACCCTAAGATCATAATAGATTTTCACTTATATCATGATTTAGCTCCGAATTTGCCAATACTGTATGCCAAAGGAAAATTTAAGTGCCTCAGTAGGGGCGGCTGTGCAAGTGTTTCTTTATGTGCCACTAGACAGATTCTTTCAGCGGCCAAATTTCGGTGACTCAAAAACTAAAGCAGGTATTGATTTGGTTCCGATACTTATATTTTGCTCCAAAATTGTGCGTTCTGGCATGGATGCAGTCTATGGTTCTGGATACAAAACTTCATCTTATAATATTTTACCGTTTTAATGTTACGCCGCAAAATATGTATGTGGGACCGCTAGAAGGATGAAACTTCATAACCAGCATAATTGGGTCCAAAGTGAGTATATCAAACTATGTACCATCTAAAAATATTTAGGCACAAAAAGAAACGAAACCATAACATTTGAATAAAGATTAACAAAGTTATAAGAATTTATAGCTTTCGTGACGGGGACTTGAGTACAATAATAGACACTCTGAAACCTTTCTTTAAAAACCTCTTATCCGACAATGACAGCAACAAAATCCGTTCAGTGTTACCCTGGTAAGCATTATTGCTCGGACCGAAGGCTTCGAATTTTTTTTGTAACCTTTCCATGTTAATGGCGATACTAGCGCCGCCGCCGCAATTTCATGACGGCGCTGAAGAACAACTTTACCTATATATTTCACTCTTTATAGCCATCTAGATGGCGCAAGTATTGTAGGGGTCTTATTATCTGGCTTTTAAGAACCCGCTTCGTATTTTTCATCCGTTTGATGCGAAGCATTATTTTAATTATTTTTTTTTCAATGCCGCGATGTTTTTGTAAAAATCAGGGACATACACCAGTCCATATTGGCCATCTAAATGAAGACCTAAAATTTGTTTCTCCTTTGCGTGTTATTTTGGTACTTATATAATATGAATAACAATTCGGAGCGGGCTCTTGTATGAAAATAACTCGCAAAAGAGAAACAATTAAATCAAATAAATCCTAGGCCCTCAATTAGACGGCCAATATGAAGTGGTGTATGTCCCTAGTTTTTCCAAAATCATCGCGATAAAGGCCAAAAAAATATTCAACATATTGCTTTTCATCAAAGTTGTCGTCGTCGCGGACCGGGCTCTTAACATCTATCGCTTTCAAAGGTATCGCGATTGGCAAGAAATGTACGACGTCACTTCTAGCCAATCACGATACGCTTGAAAGCGATAGTGATAAATGTTGAAGTTAGATAGCCCTTGGTTTTTTGTCAAGTGTCCTTAAAATTCGGACCTCATTTTGCGGCACTCTTTCAGATTCCAAATGCACTTGAGGCCCACCCTCAAAACCTACCGCACTGCCCGACAACATTTTGGGTGACTACAATTTCTGGGAATTTTACTTCTGAATAGGTAGGTTTAACTTAGTTATTAGGAATAAATTTCTATATTTTAAACACTTTGCTATTTATCCATCGCAAGGAGATAATAAATTAACATTATATCATTGCGGTATTGAAAATCAGAAAAGTAAATCTGGACGTGAGCGAGTATCGTTGAGGTATGGGAAAGCACATGGGTAAATTCGCAAGTTGTGTTGAGAACTTTATAGCTCAGTTGCTAGAGCAATCGCCCGGTTAGCGAGAGATCCCGGTTCAGAGCTCCTCACATCCAGATTTACTTTTCTGGTTTTCCATACCGCAATGATATAATGTTAATTAGTTATTATTCTTTCATAATCTATGAAATTATTGGGGTTTATGTTAAAAATCAGCCTGTACAAGTGATAATAATGCACGCAATGCTGGACAACTTGTGGGTGTTTCTCACAAACTATCCAAATCTAGCAAGGTGACACATGTTTTAAGTCCTAAAATCTACAACCTGCTTCCAGATGTCGTATTGGAGTCCTCAAACATGATAAGCGTTGGCTTATCCAGCAGGCGTTTTACTCACTGAAAGACTTTTTAGGTGGCAGCAAAAGTACCTAATTAGCTGGTAGGAGTAATTACCATCCTACCTGCGGACCATACGATGTTTATTTTGTATTAACAAATTTCATGTTTGACATTAAATCAATGTAATTTGTTCTGTATCGCGTTACTTTGATACCTACACTACATATTATTTTGTAATTGTATTTTACTAACGTTATTTGTAAGGTTTTGACATCTATTATATTTAATTCTGTTGCCATCATTGACCTCCTCTCATAAGCAACTAGACTCACAATCTCGCTCAAAAAGTGTCCGCGATGCATTTTGTCACCGCTATGGGGTGACAAATTCGAATGACGATTTCGTACAACTGACATTGCATCTTATGTTAACGACATAACGTCTTAATTTTGTTGAAGATTTTTGCTACAATGCACGTGGCACGTTCGGACACTTTCTGACGAACTTTTCTTAGAGACTGTGTCTTGTTGTTTATGAGAGGTCAATGGTTGAGATGTAGTGAAAATTATGAATAAAATTATTGTGATAACCAAGTACCTGTTTAGAGCCGGCACTGTTGGAGCGACTGTGTGACTTGGAGCCGCTTCTGGAACTGGCTCTAGAGCTCGCCTTAGACCCGGACGCTTTGGAACTGGCCCGGGATGACGCGCGCGACGACCGCTTGGACGCGCGGCTTGACGCGCGTGACGATATCTTCGAGCCCTGGGGGTTAAGGGGGGTTATCCCGACTTTGTCTTTTTTCAAATTAAATTTAAACCAATTAAAAGCGACGATGAAATTTTGCAAAAAATATATGTCATCATTCACTCTTTGATTTCGGCCGTTCGATACACGATTGCTTACACTTTCCTCGATCTGATTAAATCGCAAAGATAGTTCTAAACTGCGATCTAAATATAATTTCATTTGAGCAATAATATGTTTTGGCCAATAAAACTTACACTAAAATAAACGTCGTGAAAAATGTGATATAAAACGGCCATCATATTAAAAACCCATCCCTCTAATTCCAAAATAATAAATAAAACACCTCAAAACCGCGAGTTTTCTGAGCGGCCCGCTCCCGCTGAGCAGGATAAACATGTGGAAAATGAAAGCGTTGGAGCAGGACAGATCTCTGGATAACCTCGCCTTAAGGCATTCATCACACGCATTCATCCAAACTCGCACACGCAGCCAGACGCCCACACTTCGACACTTCGCACGGGGAACCTGTGTCGCAAGCGCACACATTCCGCGAAACTATATTATTATTTCACTTGGACCGCGCCTTAGTGCTTGTAGCGAAAGAAAAATGTGTAAACAATACTAGTAAAATGCTATACTAAATGCAAACACAATGTGTTTAGTCGTAACATATCGCTGCAAATCACATCACCTATGTGAGCGCGTCACGAAACTGAAAAATACATAACACACGAGTGCGAGATTTTGCGTCAGCACCCTTAACAAACGTCACTTTTATCAATTGGCTATTTAGAGATTTAAAAAAAATATCGTCACGACATGAAACCCCGAGGGGTTGTCAGAGGTATTCCCGGGTGTGAACTGTGAAAAACACGTCACAGTACACACCCGGTACACCCGCGTTTCACCGACGATTATTGCTTCCCAGCGTGATGGGTGGTGAGCCCTATCGCCGTACTTCGGGCACAATTATACGCTTTGTAGGGCATGCAGGTTTCCTCACGACATTTTCCTTCACCGTTCAGCAAGTGGTATATATAAGGTATGAACCCAGATACTAAGCACATAAATTCTGAAAAAACTCATTGGTGCATGCCCGACCGGATACCGAACCTGGGTCTCAAGATTGAGAGGCCAGCGTTCTACCGCCTGAGCTACCGTCTTTTTAAGATTATCTACTATTTTAAGATGAATGGATGCTATTATTATGCATTACTTGTTTCTTATCTACAGTCCGTAAAATATGGATTGAGCCCTGTGACAGCAGAAAAGCGCTATACAATTTTTATATCTATCTGTCTTTCTCATGCTCCAATATGTATGTATAGCGCTGACAGCTTTCACAGGGCTCAAACTATCTGTAGCTTAATATTTAGACTCGGATATGCCGCAAAAAAGCGGAAAGTTATTTTAAAAAATTGCATGAATTTCCGGTTGTACATATTGCTTTATTCAATACTAAATAATTTACCAGAAAAATACCCAATTACTTGGATAACCTAACTTTCAAGTCATCTGACGATCGACCGATGACAACCACATTGGAGGGGTTGAAATATATCTCCTATTACTTTCTGTTTAAAATCTATAAAAATATAAATACATGTCAACACTACATTTTTTTTTAGAATGTTCAACTCACGAGCACACCTATCGAAACCCTTATTGCAACGACTTAAGACTTATAACGGCTTGATTTGCGCAATAAACAACATATAGAAATGAAACATTAATTTCTTACCTTTCCACTTCCTTTTGATTTGCCGCTCGCCGCAGAGCTGGGTCTGGACCCTTTCCCGCTCCCTTTAGAGCTAGCTCTAGACGCCCTAGAACTAGGTCTGGAACCGCTAGCGCGAGACGAGGCGCGGGATCCGGAACCGGAACGAGACCGGGCTGAACCGGAACGAGACCGGGCGGAACCGGAGCGGGACCGCGACCGGGATTTAGATCTTGACCTGGGAATTACAGGGCTGTTATAAAATTGATGGTAAATATACGCGGGGAGGGGGGGTGGTAAATGAACAGAAACTATTTATAGCTCACTGATCATACTAAACTTTCACTTTCCCAAAGTTTCATATCCACGCAAATTAACAACTCTCTCTTTACTAGATTTTGAAGCACAGGTATTGTTAATAATAATAATAATAATACGAGATAATATAAGTCGTAAAAATAATGAAAATTATTGTTTGACGAAACGAAGCAGTTTTGTAACAGCTCTAATTGGACGTGAGCAAACTTCATCGTACGATCGACTTAGTTAATGGATGTTCTTCAGTACACATAATATAGGCCAAAATCATGTAAGAATATACGTAATACCCCCTTAGTACGCGCTTGCAAAACATGTCATTCCTAACAAATAGAACTAAAGTTAATTAGAATATATATAAAGTTAATTGGAACTAAAGTAATTATCTAACCTGGCTGACCCAGACCGTGACGATCTAGCGGACCCTGACCGTGACCTTGACTTTCTTGACCCGGAGCCGGAGCGAGAGCGGCTGCGGGACTTGGACTTTGACTTCGAGCGAGATTTGGAGCGGGATCGGGACCTGAAAGTAGATTTTGTCGATCAAAGACCTTCATAAGTCGCACTTTTTGAAATGAACGAACTATTCGCTTTCGGTCATTTGAATCGGTCTTTTAATAAATTATATTCAAAAGGACCTTATATTTTATTTCTATAGAGTAAAGGTCAAAATTGAGAACATGATATCTTGTCCAATCCAGTAAAAGAAGAGTCCAGTAGCGTTTTGATGCAATCAAGTATGCTAAAAGACCGAACTAAAAATGTACTAGACTGCCAAACGGTGCGATATCCGAGCACGCACAAGCCTACCCTAAACCGATTTTAGTTTTTACAGGAAATTACGTTATCATATTAGGTTTAATGTCAAATCCTTGCCAAACTTTAGGATGCGTTCAAGAACTGTTTTTTTCGTATGGAAATGTGTTGTGATGACGCCACTGAAGGTCAAATGAAAGACATCGCTCTTTTCATTTAATAAAGGATACGCACGCTTATTTTTAAATCCGTATACTAAAAAGAGTTAAGGAAAGTTATTCCTCGAAACGGTTTTCGAATCGTAAATATTGATGAAAAAAGAACAGCCCAAACTCAGAAGTTGTAACAAGGGGCAAAAGGCTTTTTTTACCGTTTTCCGTTCTGTTCTTCCTCGTTCTGCTTCTCCTCTTCTTCTTCGTCTTCCTCCTCCTCCTCATCTTCTTCTTCCTCCTCCTGTAAAATATAAGAGTATCATTACTGGGCGCATAACCTAAAGTAACAAAGTTAATTATAGTAATATCCATCCATCAGCCTGTTTCGTCCACGGCTGGACATAGGTCTTTCCAAGATTTCGCCAGTCTTGGCGGTCCTCCTGGAAGAAATGCCCATACTCACTGGGCAGGCGGGTTAGTAGCGCGGTGCCGAAACCCTCGCACCAGTGACGCCGCTGCCTGTCATCAGTCTGTTCTTTTATAAGGCCCGGCAATTTGGGATGGATATACCGCCATAAAGCGGTCCTAGGCAATGGTGGGCCGCCTGGTTGTGCCTGTCTGCGAGCTGTCCTCCTACTCTCCCCCGAATAACTTCGGAAGGATTTGCGAGTAAGATGGAGGTAACCCTATAGTCGAGTCCGGCACCAGCTCTACTACCTTATAGTAGTATATGTTACAATTAATGAATGTATATTTGAACAGCACTAAATTTAAGATTTGTTGCTCAAGACAAGGGTAAATTACCTGCTGTGGTTCCAACTGCTTCTCTCTGAGCCTCAGTATGCGATGCTCAGCCGCGTTGAGAGGCCGGTGCGTGACCACTAGTCTGGTCAGCGGCTGCACGGCGCCCCCGGCCCTGGCTCGGCGCTTGGACAGCCGCACGCGCGTCTCCAATTCGTTATAGAACACGGTGTGATTGCGGACCACCTGGAGAGATCATAGGAAAACAATAAACAACTACTTTTAAATTGTAGCTTTATTTAGTGTAAGCACTGCGACTTAATTAAAATAGTGTTGTTCTGTTTTTGTAATTTGAAATCTATACGTCCACGTAGATACCGAACAAATAATTTATTTAATAAGTTTATTAGTTTCACAGCAAATTACATTCAGATACGTACATGCAGATAACGGAACTAAACAAAATAATTTGTTTGGGAAAATCATTTTTTTTTTGCTAGCTAACTCTTAAAGAGACCTATGTTAGAAGTTCAATTAATAATTGATTGATAATACATAGGTAACACTAAAAGTTTCCGGAACTGGCCACTTACATAAACAATATTTAAAAATTTATTGCAACATTTGAAAATAGAACTCTTTGGCTGTAGAATGCAGTTTGTTTCATCTGACTGTCTTTTGTTTTTACCTTGTGGCGCCATTTAAAAAATTGTGTGTCTGCATCAACATGGATTTAACTCGGGAAAATTTTCGTAGTATGATTTTCTACGATTTTAAGTGTAATTTGACAGCTCAACAGAGCATCGCTCGGCTTGAAACAGCTTTTGGCAATGAAGCACCATGCAAGACGACTGTTTATAGCTGGTTTGCAGAATTCAAGCGTGGTCGTATCAATCTCAGTGACGAATCTCGCGATGGTCGGCCGTCCACCGCTGTGACCAACAAAAACATCGATGCTGTGCGCCGTATGATTGAAACAGACAGGCATGTGACCTACCATGAAATTCGCGCATCCTTAGAAATAGGCATGAGTCAAATACAATCAATCCTACACAAACATTTGGGTGTGAGAAAGCTGTGCTCGCGGTGGATCCCACACAACTTGACCGAGGCTCAAAAAACGGACCGCGTCACTTGGTGCAGTGCCATGCTTACCAGATTCAACGAAGGTGCGTCAAATTTGGTGTGGGACATAGTAACAGGTGACGAAACATGGATTTATTGCTACGATCCCAAAACAAAGCAGCAATCGAGCGTATGGGTCTTTCAAGATGAGCCGAAACCAACCAAAGTGGCGCGCGTGAAAAGTGCATCTAAGCGGATGATTGCTTCTTTTTTTTTTAAATAAAACTGGACACGTGGCTACTGTTGCTTTAGAGAATCGTCGTACCGTGAATAGTGACTGGTACACGACCATTTGTTTGCCAGAAGTTATTGACGAACTCCGTAAAAATAACCGTAAACGCCGTATCATCCTGCACCACGACAATGCTAGTTCTCACACGGCCAGACAGACAAACGACTTTTTGAAGACGAAAAATGTAGAACTCATGAGTCATCCTGCATACAGTCCCGACCTGGCACCTTATGACTTTTTTCTGTTCCCAAAAATTAAGAACCAATTACGCGGTCAACGATTTTCATCACCAGAAGAGGCTGTCGAGGAGTATGAAAAACACGTTTCAGAGGTCACCACAGGGGAGTGGCACAAAAGTTTTCAAAACTGGTTTGATCGAATGAAAAAGTGCATAGACGCCAAGGGAGATTATTTTGAAAAACAATAAATTAATTTTGTACCTTTAATAGTATTTTTTCATATTCATTCCGGAAACTTATAGTGCGTCCCACGTATTACATCCAAACATGCACTTAAGCCGTCTTTAGTAAGTTTATTCCGTTAATAAAAATTATTCTACCTAGTCGGTCCTTTAATATTAATATTTCGCGATGGAGTGGACGCTTAAAGAGAACAGAGAAGCAATAAATTAATTGTATTTTTGGCCACTCACCAAACACAGTTAACAGAACCGTACAACAGAACTACTGGGGACAAAGGCAATGTTCAAGCTGCTTAAAAACTTGAAAATCACGAAGAGGTTTATGTATCGTATCATTAAAAGGAATAACACCAAAGTGTAGATGACAAAAAGATCAGGCATCTAGCAGTCATCAAAGAAATCCCGTCCGCAAACTGAAATTGGTGGCTTTACAATTAAATGAAAAGGGTACTCGAAGAATGTCCTCAAACTTACAGAAAAAAAAGTGGCCATCTTCTCAACATTGAAAGCAATGAGAGTGATAAAACCCATAGCTTTGATAAAGCGGTACGCACAAAACAGACACCGTGAAAACCAATGAAACAATTTTCGATTTTTCTTTCTGAATTTTCATGCTCGCAGAAACTGAATGGTGACTTTATTTCAATATGAAACTTTGCACATTTTTAGGGTTCCGTACCTCAAGTGGAAAAAGCGAAGCTCTTATAGGATTACTTTGTTGTCCGTCTGTCTGTCATAGTCATGACCCTTTATCTCGGGAACGCGTGGAAGTATCGAGTTGAAATTAAAACCATATACTCAGGTCTACAGTCCCTTGAAACTGTGAAAAAATCAATCTTCTAAGTTAACGTAAAAAAAAGATAAGGCCGCTTATGCCGCAAAAAAGTATATTTCGACACTCTCAAGGGAATCAAAATTTATAGGGTATTTTCCGTTCACCTAGAACTATGAAATTCGGCAAGTAATACGTATGTATATGAAGAAATCTGAAAATTATACATTTGTAATTGAATCATAAAAAATGTAGTCTTTAACGGAACCCTCGGTGGGCGAGTCCGACTCGCATTTGTCTGGGTTTTTTTTTATAAATTGCCACAGCATATAAAGCACTCCCTACGTGCCAAATTTCATAGTGCTAGATTAAGTAAAAGTTACCCTTGTTTCTTTTTAGCCAAAGGGTAACCAACGGGACCCTATTACTAAGACTCCGCTGTCCTTCCGTCCGTCCGTCCCCAGGCTGTATCTGACATTTTTTTGCCGTTTTTATAGATAATGGTAAGGAACCCTTCGCGCGCGAGTCCAACTCGCACTTGGCCGGTTTTTATTTATATTTTTTTACGCAGGGAGAGCTTTACATAAAAAATAAAAAATGATACCAAGTTTCGCCTGCACGACAACCTTGCGTCCGCGTCATAGTATTACGGGAATTTGGTTGCTGTACTGGTCTTTCCAAAAGAAACACTCACCAAGAAGTAATTCTCCTCGTAGCCCTTAGAAGCTTTACTCTTGACGTTCCAGTTGTACTCTCTTGCCATCTTGTACTCATATGTGTCCTCTTCCATATACGGTACATTCTCCACGATGTCCCGACGTCTCTTCTGTATGGTATCTTCAGTTGGAAGACAGTATGCCACAAACTGCTCGCCACTTTCATCCATCACACCTCTGGAAAACGGAATTCAATTTGAGAAAGAATGCTACAATAAAATGAGGAACAAAACTAACTTTTTTTAGTGGAAAATGGGTATAAGGGTATAAAACAGGATATAGTTTTTCCTAACTTTCCAGCATTTCCAAAAAGTTTCCAGACTTTTCCCAGTTTTCCAGAGACTGGCCACCAGGTGATTATAATATTAACATGGGATCTATACAGAAGGGTGGTCCAAAAATGTAACCAAAAATCTTCGAAACTGAATCTAATCGACACATACGTCATCATTATATTAGTGCAATTTAGGATTGTGAAAATTCATTATGACAAAACATTAATGATGATTTACGGTAAATCATTGTGTATTTAAATTCAAACGAAATCTGACATAATTTAGGTATGACTGGGACATGTTGTTAAAACAATTAAAAAAGGTGAATGCTTGCACTAGAGTTACAGCTAAGGAATTACTGAAGCACTGCAATGGCAGTGGTTTACGAGTGTGTGAGTGAACTAACTATGTATCATAGACTTACTACAATGTGAATGTGTGCATGCTGGGCTCGTGCATACACGCGAGTTGACTTACCATGGACCATGGGTGGTACGTATCATTAACTACTAAACCAATGAGGAAGAATAAAAATCAACGAGTCTAACCTGATCATAGCTTGAGACATGGCTTCTATCTGTCCAGCAATGTTCTTGTCAGAAGGTGCAGGATCCGTGTCAAATATGACTTGAGCACACGGGTACTTCCACATTTCAAAGTCTGGAAACACTTCCATTATTTCCACTGGGGTAACTCCTGGTTTACTGTAGTGTTTCTCTATAGGCTTTTTGTTGTCTTCAAAGGTCTTCTCAATAGCTTTAATTTGACTCTCACGGTCCATGTATAAGGTCTCTTCACTGAATATTTTCTTGACATTATAACCAACTTTGGCTTCAACCTGAAATAGCATAAAGAAATTAATAATGTTAAAATTGTGAGTGCAAATATGTTTACATGTAAAATAGATTGACTTGGCCATCAAATGAAAACACAATGTATCTCACAAGTAATACATAGTAAAGTCGATTCTGAAGGCATTAATTTTAGTTTTAGTGCTATCAAAACTTACATTTTTCCAAAGTAATATAGCTTCTGTTTTTAACACTAAACAACTACTTTCGAATGAAGAAAATTTAGTTTTGACAGCACTAAAACTAAAATTAAAGCCTTCAGAATCGGCTTTATTATGTATAATAAATTAGATTATTTAGTGCGATTGCCAAGTCAATCTATTTATTTAAAACAGAAAAGATTTTTAATATTGATATGGTCACTACAAGATGTTGTTAGGTTAGCTAATTATGTAACTAATAACTTAAGACAAGGTCCCTTCAGTAGGGACAGAATAAATTATCTGACTTTGATTTACATGGAACTTTTTACGGTAAAAGAACAAACTTGTCTTTTTTTACAAGTTTTGTTTTTGATGACATCTCATTTCTTTTTGTAGATAGTCCTTTCCGGTACCTTCTACTTACAACTGCAAATGTAACTTTGGAATCCTATACATTGGTGTATCTAGAAAACTGGACCGAAATAGCAAAATATCTTAGTTTTTCCTTGATTTATACACTAAGCTTCTGTCTGCTAGTAGTGCCTTAGAGAGTTTTGATGATCGGTCTGTCAGTGAGTGAGTGAGTGAGTGAGCGAGTGAGCGAGCGAGCGAGCGAGTGAGTGAGTGAGTGACCAAATTGAGAAACTTTGACTAGTTATAATTCTTAAACTACTGGTTCAAATTGAATGAAATTTGAAATATACCGTGTTTATACAATTCAGGCTAATAGTTTTATCCACAATGAAGTTAAAGGGGGGTTGAAAATGGCCTGAACTGTTTCGAGAAAAGGATGGTACGGCCGTGCCGCTCTTTAGCTTGACTTGGCGGGGACACTGCTGTGCCCCCAGATCATGCTAGACGACTTACGAAAGTACCACTAGATGAATTTTGACAATTAAATTATAGTGAAGCACAGTAGGCCTACTGTGAGTTTGGATTTCAATACTCGTTACTGACTGCATAAAATATTTTAAATTAGAAATTCTGGTTCCTGTCTGAAACAGCTAGGGTGCTATATGATTTCTCATAAACTTTATGCAGTTGATGGCCTAAACTCATTGATTGGGTATATTTTCTCTTTCAAAGACTTCAAAGATCTTCTTCAAAGATCATCTCTTAAAATATCTTATGATATTTGATGTAATTTTCCAGACAAATCTACACTAAATATACATCAATATTTTAAAAGACGTAAATTAAAGCAGGGAGCTGCTTCAATCTCCTAGTGTGTTAAACAATGCCTTGGGAAGAGTGGCAGGTTAGCACCACATCACAAGTGGTAAAAACAGACATACCTTTTCCATAGACTGAGGCTGGAATCGAGTCTGTTCAGTGGAAATGTACTCTGAGCGTCGCAACCAAGACACACTCTTGGCATGATGTCGAGATCTCTTCGAGTCTTGGGGTGTAAGGACATCATCTTCTAGCAGTTTTTCATCGGCTGGATCCAATGCCGCATTCCCATCGCCCTGGTATATATCCCGGTTTATCAGATCTATGTGGACTCCCAAATCATGTTCAGTAAGGACTTCGTAGCGATAATTCTTCTCTAGGGAAGTTGGATTGTATTGTATGAAACGCGTTGATGGAAAGGGATAAGTGATAAATTTCAAGTCAAATGGGATGTCTGGCAGTGTGTTACAATATTTAACACGTGTCACGAGCTCAGATCTGCAATATAATACGTTGGTTAGTTATGTTTTTGAAGAAATTCTTGGTATATTTGTTTTTAAAATAGGCAACAATAAACTAACCTCCTCTCAGCTGTCCTTTGAGGACGCTTTTCTCGTTCGGGTTCATTTGTTTGAACTGTCGGCGGCATTGCGGTAAAAGTACTGTTTAGGATGTTTATAACTTGATCATTGTAGCAACAATATAATTTTTATATCGACACAAATATTTGAGAAATTTAAAATTTTAAGGCAACACAATCACATAACACTAACATTTTTGTGATTTTTGTTTTTTTTTTTTTTTTTTTAATGTGTGATTTTTGTCTTGCTCAGTGCTGCCAACTGCTACCCATATCTAGTAGCTAGATTTGTTGCAAAAAGTTGCTAGATCACCCGATTTTTGTAACCCAGAGAGTAGCTAGAAGTAGCTAAATGTTTTTTTTTTCCTTAGTAAATCCATTTTCAACACAAATAACGGACGCAATGAGACAAATTATGGCTAATCACTAAGAACACAGTTAGAAATTGAATAATGCAACGGAAACAAATACTGTTTTAGTCAACTAACACCAACCACATGCCAAAATATATGGCGCCTGAGTTAAGTTAGCTCAGGTCCGGCGAGCAAGATGGATAAAGAGAAATAGGTGACAAGAGATATGAAAGAGAGAGATAGTCAAAGAAAAGTTTTGCTCCAATGGCTTATATAGTCAGTCGTCCGGGTCGCGGCCGCCATCGAGTCTGCCATACCAAATACATTAACTATCCAAGCTAATTAGACGAATGGCGAAGACTTTATTACCTTCTGACAGAAGCGATTATTGGTTGGTCCATGTGTCTTATTGTTTTAGACGTGTTATAGACAGAGAAAGCGCCACGTTTCGCTTCTAAAGTTCTTTTCACGAAAGATGTTTCATGGATTAAAGCATTTTCGTATTTATCCTTAAATAATAAGTACTATGACAGCGGACTTCTTTCCTGAAAGGATACTTAGGTGAACTCTCACTCACGTTTAGTGTGACTTGAAAAGTAGCCAGAAAAAGTAGCTAAAAAATCTAGCTACAAGTTTTTGTAATTTGTAGCTGTCCGACACCAAAAAATAGCTAGATCTAGCTATAAAGAAGCTAAGTTGGCAACAATGATTTGCTAGCTTGACAATTTAATTGTTATTTTTTAGCTTTTTATGGTAGAATGTATTCTATTTATTTTTATTCCATATTTTGTTTGTTGTAGAAGTTTCAAGAGAATCTGTTTTTCAGGATGTAGTACTATCTCTTCTTTGATAATTAAATTTCAGTAATTGTCGAAATTATGTAGTCATAAATGGCAGAAAATAATTCTTCTTTTGATAGAAGTACATTGACCTGGCGGGGGACTTTGAGGTGTTTACATTCTCTTTGACTTTGAGTGACATACAAGACAAGGACAAGTGCTGCCAGATCAAAAAATCGATTGACTACTAAAACTCTGCGAAAAAGCGCTAGTTTCTATGAAGTTCATGGGTCAGAAAAGCACTAGAATTAGCACTGAATTTATAGCTAGGTACCATGCAGGCAACATGCAGGTAAGTATCATAATATTCTAAAAGGTTCTTTTTATTTCACTAAGGAAGCGTTTCAAAACGTGCGGTCCTAGTGCGAAATTTCACTCGTTTAATAACACTTCCGAGCAACTCTGTCAGGTAACAGTTCGGTTACCGGTTACCCTCGATTTAACTTGGGTCAATTTTTGACCCTCCAGGGCTGAGTTCAGTTTGATCGCCCGCTCACGCCCGGCGATCGTGACATCTCTTTTGCACGCGTTGATATTGTATATGCTATCCTGCTGTCAGGGATGAGCGGGAAATCAAACTGAACGCGGCCTAGGATAGGGTGAAATTCGCACCACTCCGAGTGAAATTCATATAATTAAAGTATCTTTCAGCTAAGAAGTCCCGACTGACACATCTAAAGAAAGCAAGGGTGTATGTTCATTGTAAATTACTGATATGCATGATACAACTATAAATATGGTTTTTCAGTTCCAAATAATACTTTTAATGTCTTAATCCAATACAGAACATTTAAAAATTGTTTTATTATTATATTATATTATACAAGCACACAGATCAATACACATCACACCACACATACATACAAAACTCAACCTAACAACAACTGCAAGACACAGAACTGCATTTACCTACTAGAATGCCGACACTGTTCGGCATTCTACGTAGGTGAAACCCGGAACGAACTACACATCCGCATTAATCAACACAGGCACACATCGACGATCCATAATAACAATCTCCCCATCCCCATCCATGTCCGCTCCCATAACCAAACTTTTAATAACTGTTTCACCGTCAGAGTCATAAAATCATTTAACCCACCACTGACAGACATAAAATTAAGGACATGGGAATACTCCTACATATGGTCACTTGGTGCGCACTACGGACCAGGACTTAATAAACAACACTGACATCAGACGATGACTATTTATGGACACCTGAACCTGACTCACAAAAATATTACATGTATGTATATATTAAGACCAGGGTGCCATAAACAGCAGTGTCTTCTTGCGGTCTTCGGTACGTATCGAAGATATTCCAAGTAAATGTCGGGATGTCGGGATGTTACGGCCGGAAACCGCAATATGGCTCTTCAACCGAAATAATTTTTATTTTTGGTATTTAATATATATATTTTTTATTTTTTTTCCTTAATTAATGTTAAAAGTAGGTTAGTAGATTCGTAGGTTAATTAGTCCTAAGGTTGTATATATCATCATGTCATTTTTACATTATGTCTTTTAAGTATTCGACTGATGCCGGCCCCATAGTGGGCCGAAATATATTTCGAAAATTAATTTTTTTTTATTATTAATACAAGTTAAAAGAAACTAAAGGCTTTATTATTATAATCAATTTATTGCGTTCACTAATCCTTAGGTTTTTAAATAACATATTGATACATCATTTTATTTCACCGTTATGCACTAGGCCTATTTTTTCATAGTAACGAGACGAAGAATCGTTCAATTAATCGGTAAGCAGCCGATCAATCGATATGGCGAGTAAACGTTTATGTCAAAATTACGCATAAGTAACGAGACTCATTTCAGCCATTTCATTTCGAGGGTTCCGTACCGAAACGGAGCCGATGATACCCTTTTACTAAGCTGACGATGACTGTCTTTATCCTTCCGTCTATCACTCAAATTAGCACATTTACCTACCCAGTTTTTAGTATGTATTGAGATAGACGGCCTGCATTTTTTCTTTCATGAAAATATTTATGGTATGATTGTCATATTGACACCTGACTCGTTAAACCTGCAACACCTCCAATGAGTCTTTTCGCACAAAGCTTGACCTTGGGGGAACTAATGTGTGGAATCACATTATCAGAAGCCAGATAAAAAGGCAAAAAAAAACAGTATTTCTTTTCCCAAAAGAACGCTTTTTTAAAAGTACTTAATATATCAATGAATAAATACGAAAATGCCTTAGTCTGTGGAAGTTATTCATGGTAAAGAACTTTTAATCATTATAGTCTTCAATTTTGAAATAGGTCGAAAGCTGTCTATACAATATAAATTTTTCAAGGCCATTTTATAAAAATACAGACAGATTTTTTTATTTTGGTTTCGTGCAACAAGTGTGGGATTTCAATATAGCAAATTTTTTTAAATGTATATTTAGCAAGAAAAGATGCCCTAATGTTTATTCTTTATTTCTAATGTGAATTAAGTCCTTACTTAGTTTTCAACGGACCGAAATATGATAAATATATTTCCAAGCAATCACTCAAGATATAGACTATAATCGACTAAGGTCAGTGAGTATTTAAATTTTAGTTATATTACAAATTTTAAATGATTTGTAGGAAAGAGGTGCACATTTTCTAGCTATTACATCTTGTAATCTGTTTTTCATGGTAGTCACCATGTTCCAGCATAAATCACTTCCACGCAATAATTCCCAAGTAGACGTGACCACTGCTGGTCTATAACAGTTGATGCTAGCTGCATGTAAATGGTTGCGGATGGTTTGCAGCGGCAATCCATACGTAGTTGCTGCTGCACGAGTACGGGTGAATGGCGTTGCAGTATGGGTTGCAACGATGTCTCGATGACGAGCTCATATCATAACGCATGACCCAAAGTCTGACTGTCCGCCTCTGAAAAAAAAAACAGAATGACTCACTAAACTACCTTTAATGTTTTTAAATAATTTATGAATTTTGTATAATCTATTATAAATAATATAACTGCTTATAAGTTTTAACATATTCAACATAGTCCAACGATAAAAATCCTATCAATACCAGATATAGATCGGTTGTGATATTTAGCATTTTTTACGATTACGAATAATAACATAACTTACATTTATCTGAACACGTCTTGCAATCTCACTACACCTCACATTGTCCTCATGCAATACAACCATTTTTGCCCTGAGTAATGTTGTCAGAGGAGCAAAGGACATTTTGAAATAGTTAATAAATATTATATTTTTAGTCGTTGAAAACAATGGCTGGTTCTTTCGTCACTTTCGAAGTGGTAATAAATCTACTTACTATTCACTAAGTAAGTAATCACAAAATACCCTCATGTTTTACCAATAGGAATAAAATTATGCGCCATCTCTCTCTTTGTCTTACAATGATGAATCTTTCTATTTGCATTGTTATTTTAGGATATATAACGGTGGAATAAAATATATTTTAAACAATAAAATATGCTCAAGATATATTTCGGGCCCTAGCTGGGCCCAGCATCAGTTGAGTATAAAAATATTGATATTGACAATTAAAAATTAAAATATATGCAACACATTTGGGATAGACAAACACAGGAATCTTATTGATATTTAAATTAATTTTCTTGTATGTCTGTCTGTAAGTTCTCTTAAAGTTAAAAATGTACAAAACTATGATGTCTATATCCGTATGTCTGTAAGTTTAAATATATTTAACTACTTATTTACATTTTAGGTTTGTCCGTCTGTCTGTAGGTTAACTTACAACTAGATGATTTTATTTTGATTTTCAAATTTAAAGTCAGTCCTAAGCAAAACAAAAACAAAAGTCGGATTCACCATCTACACATCAACTGGAATACCCCCTTGCCGACGGCCACGTTGCATAACCTGTCCTATCATAAACACTAACATTCATATCAACATACATCATACATCGGATACATACACAGCACAACCAAACACCAGCTGCAAAACAGAAAACTGCATATACATCCTGGAATGTCGGCACTGCCTGGCATTCTACATCGGCGAAACAAAGAATGCACTACACAAACACATCAACCACCACCGACACACTGCCAAAACAACAAATAACATTTTACCCATAACCACCCAAACACGCCTACATAACCAGACTTTCAACCAGTGTTTCACCGTAAGAATCATTAAATCATGCCATCCCCCACTAACTGACATACAGCACAGGACATGGGAGTCCTCTTTCATATGGGCACTTGGTGCGCATTAAAGCCACGGTTTAAATAAACAACACTAAGTACCTACTGATACAGACACCAAGGTTGCCTATTGCTAAAATTTTTAAAGTAAGGTTCTTCCCAGCTAAAAAATCCTATAAAGACCTAGAATAATTAAAATAAAATCATATAGTTGTAAGTTAACCTACAGACAGACGGACAAACCTAAAATGTAAATAGGTAAACATATTTAAACTTGCAGACAGACATCATAGTTTTTTGTACATATTTAACTTTAAGAGAATTTACAGACAGACATCCATCCATCCATTAGCCTGTTTCGTCTACTGCTGGACAAAGGCCTTTCCAGGATTTCGCCACTCTTGGTGGTCCTCCTGGAAGACAGACAAGCAAGAAAATAATTTAAATATCAATAAGATTACTAAGTTTGTCTATGCCAAATGTGTTGTATATATTTTAACCAGCTTTTGCCCGTAGCTCAACCCGCGTCGAAGAGGTTTTCGTGGAAATAAGGGAAACAAAAGAATATGATTTTTTAAACGACAATATGCAACGGTCACCACGTTTTACCAAAGTGCTAATAAATACTACTCAAATAAGCCCAAAATCGAAGGGTCTGCTGTTGTCCGTTGAGGAGATCCCGTACCCACCTTCCAGTCCCATCAGCAGGCCCTGGTCACCATGTTTTACCAAAGTACTAATAAAGACCAATCAAATAAGCCCAAACTCGAAGGGTCTGTTGTTTTGCGTTGAGAAGATCCCGTACCTGCCTTCCAGTCCCATCAGCAGACCCTGGTAACCATGTTTTAACAAAGTGCTAATAAAGACCAATCACATAAGCCCAAACTTGAAGGGTCTGCTGTTATTCGTTGAGGAGTTCCCATAACCACCTTCCAGTCCCATTAGCAGGCCCTGGTCACAATGTTTTACCAAAGTGCTTACAAATACCAACAGAATCAGCCAAAACTCGAAGGTGCTGCTGTTGCCCGTTGAGGAGATCCCGTGCCTACCTTCCAGTCCCATCATCAAACCTTGGTCATCATGTTTTACCAAAGTGCTAATAATTACCAATCAAATAAGCTCAAACTCAAAGGGTCTGCTGTTGTCCGTTGAGGAGATCCCGTACCCACCTTCCAGTCCCATCAGCAGGCCCTGGTCACCATGTTTTACCAAAGTGCTAACAAATACCAACAAAATTAGCCGAAACTCGAAGGTACTGCTGTTGCCCGTTGAGGAGATCCCGTGCCTACCTTCCAATCCCATCATCATACCCTGGTCATCATGTTACCGAAGTGCTAATAAATACCAATCAAATAAGCCCAAACTCGAAGGGTCTGCTGTTGTCCGTTGAGGAGATCCCGTACCCACCTTTCAGTCCCATCAGCAGACCCTGGTTACCATGTTTTACCAAAGTGCTAATAAAAACCAATCAAATAAGCCCAAACTCGAAGGGTCTGTTGTTTTCCGTTGAGGAGATCCCGTACCCACCTTCCAGTCCCATCAGCAGACCCTGGTCACCATGTTTTACCAAAGTGCTAATAAATGCCAACTAAATAAGCCTAAACTCGAAGGGTCTGCTATTGTCCGTTCAGGAGATCCCGTACCCACCTTCCAGTCCCATCATCAGACCCTAGTCACCATGTTTTACCAAAGTGCTAATAAATACCAATCAAATGAGCCCAAATTCGAAGGGTCTGCTGTTGTCCGTTCAGGAGATCTCATGCCTACCTACCAGTCCCATCATCAGCCCCGGGTCATCATGTTTTACCAAAGTGCTAATAAATACCAATCAAATAAGCCCAAACTCGAAGGGCCTGCTGTTCTCCGTTGAGGAGATCCCGTACCCACCTTCCAGTCCCATCATCAGACCCTGGTCACCATGTTTTACCAAAGTGCTAATAAATTCCAATCGAATAAATCCAAACTTAAAGGGTCTGCTGTTGTCCGTTGAGGAGATCCTATGCCTACCTTCCAGTCCCATCATCAGACCCTGGTCACCATGTTTTACCAAAGTGCTAATTAAGACCAATAAAATAAGCCCAAACTCGAAGGGTCTGCTGTTATCCGTTGAGGAGATCCCGTACCCACCTCCCTCCCAGTCCCGTCATTAGATTCTGGTCACCATGTCCTACAAATATAGTCATCAATACCGATCAAATAAACGTAAACTTGAGAGGTCTCCTAAAAAAAACACAAAATTTACCAGTGGATGATTGAAACCCCGACGATAAGACTACATACGACTACGCAAGGCGTATGTACATACCAAATGATTAACTAAAAATCTTATTGAGTGCTTAAAGAATTTTTAAAGTCAGTTCAGTAGTTCTAGATATTACCCATTGTATATAAACAAACAAACAAATCTTTTTTCTTTGTATAATAGTGTGGACAAACTTTAACGTGAGTGGATTTGAACCAAACTGCGTCTTATCCGATATTTTGAAACATGCAGTGCCATCTAGTGTATTAAAATAAAAACAATTTCAATGCCAGCTTACTGAGCCGTTATCCAGGATAGATTTACAGAGATGGCGTTTTCTAAGATCTTTAAAATGAAAATATTCTAGTTATTGGCCTTTGCTCAGTCAAAAAATATAATTTCAGCTTTAATAATATTTCTACAAAAGGAAATATTTTTTCTGAAAAAGAAAAAAAGTGAAAACAAATTTTACCCGTCGGGGTTTGAACTCGCGACGATCGACTGTGCTACGGCGGCGAACCTTCCATGTCTCACTAAAATTCTCATTGCGGTGCTCCCTTTTGTCATAGCGTAATGATACATGGCTGTAAACCTTTCCGGAGAAATGCTTTATCTTTCAGTGAAAACTGCATCAAAATCCATTGAGTGGTTCTCAAGTTATAAGCGAACGAACAGACAGATAGACGTTGTATTTTATATGTATAGAGACATATCAGGGGTATATTATGATTTATGTAAGATGTCATGTATGTATTTATGTAGTTTAGTGAAAATGAACGCATGTTTGTCTATTTATTTATTTATTATGATTTTTACTAATCAAAGGGGTTCGCTGGAAGAAATCTCTGCTTAGAGATAAGTTTGCCTATATACATCTTATTTCTATTTTTGTGTGCAATAAAGTATATAGTACTTAAACCTAGCTGTAACCACTTTTCAAGCTTTATATTAGCAAGAGGTGTGTCAGGATCGTTGCAGATGGAAATCCCTAGTTAAATTGATACAGTTTTATTGAAAAACGACAGTTTTTTTTCATCTACATACATAGTTAATATAACTAAGCATTTGATCAATGCATGCCGATGTTGATAAACCACCCAAGCACTACTTTTTCTTCCTACTTGATTCACAAAATTTGTAAAGTCATTAGTCATTGCAGTTTCGAACGGAAAACATATTTTCACTAAATTAAAAAAAATATGTTACTCGGTGAAGTGTATCTTTTAAGTATCGAAAGAATTTTTATAATCGTTTCAGTAGTTCCAGAGATTACCCATTAAATACAAACAAACAAATCTCACTTCTTTAAATCTACAAAAATCCATGGTGCTGTATGATGAATTAGTAAGCTGCAATGAAACTCATGATTCATTACAAAATATTGACTTAATTAATTTGTCTGTAACGTGCCAATTGAGCGAAATCACCAAATTGAGATCGGAACTAGAGATCATGCAACAAAAATATCCTGCTGCAAGAAATGAGCTAAATAATACGACGCGACGTAAATAATAGTATCGATAGTATTACTAACATATAATCGATACCATCGAAAGCACAATCGATATTGTTACTTTTTTCTATTTATCTTATTTTTTTCCGTTTTCATTCAACACTACTACGTAATTTTTAATAAAAAAGCATATACTCTATCTTTAATAATTTATTTAGCAATTTTTGCCAGAAAACCTGACTCGGAGTTGGCAACACTGTCGGTCGGTCACTCGCTCGCTCGCTCCGCTAAAGTGTTGCCGTTTTGGCATTTTTAATGCAAAATTCAAACTTGGCATATTGCATGTTTTAAGCATATTACAGGGATTCAAACAATTTGAATAAAAAAGAGTACAATAAAGATAATTTATTAATTATGACCATACGACTATGCAACTTTTTGGATACTCAGTGGCAACACTTTAAGCGAAATGCCCTGCCCCCTGATTAAAGTACTCTTTGCTCTTGATTCTGAATCGTAATCTCAGTTGCCAAACCAAGTGCTTATCGTCTAAAACATACATATCCGCTTATAACTAAGGATAAGTTCGCACTTGAAGTGACTTCACAATTCGTAAATAGTTCAATACCCATTAAAAGTTATTTTGGAAGTTCATTTTTATTTGTTTTTGGTGAATAGCAACTATAGCTAGCAACTGGCACTAAGATACATAATAACCCCGGAACTTGAAGTCAACTTTTCGAACTTCCATTCCGTACGGTCCGAATTCACTAAAAAGATCGCTTAAGTATGAGTGATTGAGAGACGCTTTAATATACGAGTACTTTGTTAGTACATAAAGGATAGAATAAAATTGAATAAACTGAATGTGAGCGATGATTTGGATTATTTTATTTTGCACTTCAGTCGGACAGCTATTGCCATTCCTATAATATTCCTCAAAACGTTCTGAGAATGATTGTTAATCTAATATGAAAGAGGCGCGTCAACGTCACAAAACGATTTTGCGATGGTAGAGTCTATGGACCCTGAGGATGACCCGATACCACCTAAGTATCGATACCTACTCAAATGAGTAGTAATCAAATCGTATTACGATACTACACATTTGAGTATCTGAAAGGTATCGTTACTTACTCATATCGATACATTTTTCAGCCTTTTATAGGAATGAAGTAAACTTAAATTAAATATTTTTTTTATCTCATGCACATTGTCAAATAAAACACATAAATGTGATAATTTATATAGTTATCATAATTACAATCTTAACAGTTTTAAGGACTTACCTAAAAAGCACTGTTCATCTACAGCCCCCTGATTCTGTATCGTAAACTCAGATGCCAAACCAAGTGGCTATCGTCTAAAACATACATATCCGCTTATCTAAGGATAAGTTTGTAAGTACTTGAAATTACTTCACAATTCGTAAATAGTTCAATACCCATTAAAGGTTATTTTGGAAGTTCATTTTTTATCTGTTTTTAGTGAATAGCAACTATAGCTAGCAACCGAAACTGAGTTACATAATAGCCCCGCAGGTTAAAAAAATAAATCAGCATATTGAAAGTTTAAAAAAAAAGAGTTATTACTGATATTTACGAGATAGGTAACTCATTTATCACCTAAAAAGCACAAACAAACCGAGCTCAAACTGCGCAGTTTTTTGCAATGGTGGATGGGATGGTGCATTCGATCGAATTGACGCTAGATTTATCATTTATGGCGCCGGCCCATAGCTAAGATACGTTATAACACTGGCACCAGGATAGCGTATACAATAATTTTCCACGCGTGTGACAGAGATGGAATAAGAACCCATGTTGCGACACCTATCCGTAAACCTCTAGGTTTCGTTTCAAAACGATTCGTTCGGTAATTATTCGGGAACGTGGTGCAGGTCACGTGTCGACGCAGTAAGGATCATTCAGAATTTAGTGTCGCTTGCGCGATTCGATTCGATACAAGTACTTATTTTCCGATACCAAGTTAGTATCGAAAGAAGGGATTCGATACCAAAAGTACTTGGTATCGAACGAAACAAAAGTATCGAGTACTTACTCGTATTTACTTGTATCGGAATATCCCTACCCTGATCTAAGATTTTAGATTTATAAAAATGTTAACAATGTCAAGTTTAGACACTATTTATAGGGTTTTTGTTACAATAAATAAGAAATCAAATAAATTGGCATTTTATTTAGCACTCTCAAAAGTAACTAGATAGCATTTTTTCGGCGAAAATTTAGCATTTTTCTCAATTATAAAACGGCAACACTGCTGCGCTGGTCGAATCGAAAAAGCCGCCATCTTTTCTTTTCTTTGCAGCTTTAGTTGGTAAAAGGTACGTTTTACTTTGAAATGGTTGTGTTAAAATAAAATTGTGCATCAAATCCTAATTCCGCGTGGTATGATTCAGTGCATCGAATTAACATATTGCTTAGGAATGTGCTTAGTTCTAACTAAAGTTTGAAGTCGGCCATGTGGTCGCTCAATGTACGGACAGACGTTCAAGGGAACTGCGCACTAAGTTTTCGTTACAGAATAGTCTAATTACAGTTATAGCATTAGTAAACGTTCTTGCTTTTTACTGAAAGTAGGTTGTAAGTGAATTTGGATCAGATCTCTCGGAATTGCATGTTATTTAGAGTGAACCAACGTGGCGCGAAGATAACATGGTTTTTTCTTTTTGCAGGATTCACAATGGCCGTTGAAAGAGCCGGTGACGCTACGTCTGAAGTTGAGTCTGGGGAAGAGGAAGAAATGGTCGGGGGTGGTGAGCTGGCCCAACACCTGATAAAGAGGTACGTCTTTTTAGGTTATAAAATATGTGGCATGCCGGCATTCTAATGCGCTGAATTTTCTTTTGATTCTATAACCCTAATTTCCATTTGTCATATTTGTCACTTTATTTCAATATGAGTTTTGACAAAGGAGGATAGGCCCTAAATTAACTTTTTGGTGCCACATTATGTTTGTATGTTCAATCAAATGCTATGCTTGTATGAAGTAGTCATGTGGCCCTGAACATTTAATTGGATGTGTCACACTCAAAATTCTTCAGAGATGATTAATAATGTTCTATCATATGCACTTGTTTAATCTTGTCAACCAAAATTATTGTACAAAGGTACCTATTCATACTGTATTGGCATGTCTGAAGTTTGTCTATTTCTCTCTATCCATCTGTGTGAACTGTACTTGCCCCTTGTCCCTTAACATGAGTTTCTTGTACTGCCAAAAATTATCAACTGCCTCATTTCAAATCCCCCATTAGATTAAAATATACTTATTGATTAAGAAAAATATACTTACTGATTTGCTTTATCATTAGGTTCAGAACTCCTATTTCTTAAAACTGAAAATGTGCTCACTGACATAATCTTGCTGATTTCGTAACTAGAGCTATTATTACCAGTAAGTATTTAAAAAGTCTTGGGATTTTGCAAGCCTCAGGGCAAAATAACAATGACTATTAGCTATTGATAGATACTATTAGTGGTTGGTTTATTGGCCTAATCATGATGGTTCGTTTAAGAGTATCATAATACCAGCCTGGCGAAAACAGAGTTGCATCGTTGACACCCAGTAATGCCCTTGTTTTTTTTTTTCAAAAACAACGAGTAATTTTGACTGCCCATTGTCATGAGTTTTAAATAATTCTCATGTCTTTTTCTGTTTAGTCAGTTTTCTGAGTTGTGGTAAAGGTGCTAAATAAAAGCTCAAATTATCTAGTGTTAGCTAAACATGTATAGAATACCAAATTATAATTGAAAAGAATCCTGCCTGTATTGCTTAAAATTCCTACCAACTTCCCAGCCCAACAGCTAAGTCCCATATCTTAAAAAGTATCAGCAAAGTAAGAAGAGAAGAGCCAATAATATGGGTCATTGAACTATGCGTCATCACATCACGTTCTGGTTAACCAATGAAAATTCCACAGCATGTTCTTATAAAAACTGTAGTGATCTTGATAATTATTACTTCATGTTGGACTGACCATTGATGTTGAACGAGACTATTGAAGTTAATATTTACATGCACACTATTTAATATAAAAAAACGCTCAGGCTTTTTTATCAAAATTGTTACGAAACTGAATAATTGGGCATAAAATTCACGCGCCAGCAGGTATCGTAATTTTTTAAGCATGCTTTTATTTTTATAATTTGAAATGTCTTTTTAGTTTCGAAGATTTCTCAAAATCTATGCAAATAAATGATGTTTTTATAATCAGCTCATTCTTTAAGATGCATCCCACGAAATTAGAATATTTATGAGGATTATAAAATGATTAAAAAATATGTACTTATAATTCGACTTTCTTCTCCAGTGGTTTAATGGAAGTTCGAAATTTGCTAGAAATAACCATTCCCCTCCTGATCTAAAGCTAAAATTTAGATTTTATTGTTGTTAGTATTATATTGAGGTATAAACTACTGGAAAACTGCAGGTTTTTATTATAGTATAATCTGTATAATAAATAAAAAAACTTGTTGATAATATTTATTTTGTCTGTTGACTACTCACTTGTATTGATACGGAACCCTAATTGTGCGAGCCCTTGTTTAATTTTTTACCCTTCCAGTACAGAACCCTAAAAATGTATAGTATAGCAATTTTACATAAATTTAACCTCCTTATTAAAACATATTGTTTACCCAATTATGAGCACTTTGCTATCATAGCTCTATAGATTAGGCTAAAGTTATGTCATGGCTGTATTTATATTGTATGAATATGAATATCCATTGATTCCTAATTCTATTTTAACCATTTTGGTACAACTTTGTTATGGAAATGTACTATTTTACCAGACACAGAAAACAGATTGAAATAATGCACTAACATGGATCCCTCTTCAAGTATGATTACAACAAATAGGTTAGTTGGTTCTTACATTTTCTACAGCTTTGCCCAGAAGTGTTAATCATTAGGGTGTCCCAGGCTAGAAGGGCGAATTTTTGTTTTTCGTATTTTGAAACGCATACCCTCTGTTTTTTTTCTATTTGACCCTAATAACTGGAATATCAAACATTATTGCGATCGGATAACAATAACCCGTGCCGACTTGATGTCAAACTTTGAACAGTAAGATTAGTATGGGGAAGCCATATTGAGATTTTAGAACTTAATTTTTATGCGGTAAATAAAACACTAATGGTAACTATTATGTTATATTTATTAGGTATTCATTAAAAAGGGTTTATTTAACAAATTTTCTTTTCAAAGTTTGCTTTTCGCAGTCAGGGTACACTTGCCTGTGCTCTTGTACGCAGCGTAATAAAAATTGCTTTTGTTCCTCTTGACCAGTGATTAAGCCATGAAAATCTTGCATTAACTTCACTGCTCTTTCAGCGGCATCGTTTACTGCTCTGAGTGTGAGAAGCTTCTTTTTAGAGTGCTGAAATGCGGCATTATTGGGCCATGATGAAGGTGACTCTTGGAGAAAACTATCATCCAGTTTGAAGCGATAAAACAGAGACTTGCTTTTGTTTGACACAAAGTTATCTAGGCTTTTCTCGTAAAGGGGGCCACAAAGTTCTTCTTTTGATGGGATGTAGCGCTTATTATGAGCTGATTGATTTTCATTGGCTAAGTTAGCAACCATTTTTGATTTGGTCTCTTGATCTACATCATCATCAAATAGAGACAAGGTAGACACTTCATCTATCAAGTACCATAAATGTTGCCAGAACTTCTGTAAAGCCGCTTTTGAGATACTTTTGTCTATTGTTTCGTAGTTCTTCATGGCTTTCAGAAAGGTCTTGGTAAGGTGCTTTTACTGCTAAAACGCATTGCAGCCAGGGCTTGACATAGGATGTCACGATGAACAGGCAAACTTCTAACAAAGCTTCCTTTTCTTTCTTTGAAATTCTGAACTAGGAACTAAGAAGTGATATTTTTAGTGAATAAATTGCTCTCGCCATCCATCGAGCTTGGTGCATAGCGCCTGGAGGCAGAATCTTAAATTTCTTCTCTATATCTCCGCCAAGAAATATTATTGAAAGTTCTATTAATTCTCGATAGTCGTCTCTAGCAATGTCTTTAGTTAATTCAGAACGGTAAAATTCTAGCAGTTGAATTTTTGAAACACTCAGGCATGAAAGCCTTTCTGGATAGCTCTGTATTCTCTCCGGCTCGATGTTGTTCCAGTTTTCCCGGAACTTTTTGAACAATGGAATGTCAGGGCTTGTAGTGACTTGGCTGATTTTTGCTTCAAATACGCCTTTTAACACCAACTCGTAAACATGATGGCGACATGCAAAAATAAGCATTTCTCTGTTCAGTTTCTGTTCAAGAAGCACACAGGCGCCATTAATACGACCTGTATTTGAAGCAGTAGTGTCACAACAGAGAATCTGCGCTTCATCTTCAAGATTCCAGTCAACAATAGCGTTCCAAACTGCCTCGGCTTGTTCGCGTCCTGAAAAGTTGTCCAATTTTGGCACAGCAAGAAGTTGTTCTTTATTATCGTAAGAAATTAGTATCGGTAGTCGTTCTTCTTTAGATTTGCGTGCATCTAAAGCAGGCAACATTTTTCCATCCCAGTGGACAGTAACAGTATCCGGAACCTCGTTTTGGAAGTCAACTTTTACTGCTTGGGCGCGCTCAGTTCGCTTTTCCGTGCGAATTCTTTGAATGGAGGACTTGCTGATGGGAAATTCGTCAGTGTTTTGTCCCAGTGCCTCAATAGTTGCTTCTAGCGCTGCTACTAATTTTGGAGTAATAAAAGTTTTTCTCATAGAAGTTTTATTAGAATCAGGCCGTGTGCTCTCAGTTAGGGTGTGCAAATTTTCTTGTAACTCCATTTGTTTAGAATCAGATCACAAATCTTCTTGTACGGGTTCATAAGATGATGTCGAAGGCGTCAGAGATGAAAAATATTTAGCACGCCGCTTTTGCTCCTCAATGCTTCTAAGTCGCGCCTTTTCCTCTTTTTTGGTCAGTTTTTTGTCTACACCAGCTAAGTGACCGGGGCGACCTGGCTCTCTCTGTCACTGTAGAAATATCCTGTCTTCGTTTATCTTTATTAACTGAAGCGCATCGGCATGTGCAATATCAAACAGATTGTCTAAGTTTGCAACAAACTCTTGACGACGCTGCTCAAACACATCTTGTGTTTTTTTTGCATTTTTTTTGCAAATCTCTCTAAATTTGGTATAAAGTAACTAGTTTCTTCACACAGTTAGGTAAAGATTTTGTCGGTATACGTGCCTTTTCCCAATAGATAATGCACTCACGAATAGTAAGATTTGCGCTTTCATTGACACTTAAATTCACTTCACGAATATTATAGAACAGAACTGCCAGCACTTGTCCATTAGAGGGAAGTTTTGAACCGGTAATATGGTGTTTTACGTCTTCTATTAAGAATATATCCTTTTTTGAACTGCGTAACTCCACTGACATCTTGATTCAACGAAAACAATGCGATTACTAATAAAACAAACAAACAATAACTTGTACATTGATATGTTAGCTGCCGCGCGCCTAGTATGCAAGTACTGACATGTTTCGATGCAAGTCGGCACGGGTTGCCGTGGTTCTAAGTACATGAAACTGTATTTACAATAGTTTTGTCATCATACGAACGTAATTAGAGGGTATGCGTTAAAAAACTCTGATTTTTTGGGACACCCTATTAGTCATCCTTAATTTTTTTTATTAGATGAAATGAAACGGCATTCTTTTATTTTCTTATTTATAAAAGAAAAAGTCCTGATCCTGACTGCCTCATCAAAGCCAACTCCAAACGAAAAAACATGTTATAAAGGAGGCCTTTTCCAAGGCGATAGCAGAATAGGAAAAATTCGTTGCATCTAGCGTTGCCATCCGTCTGGATAAAGCTGGACAGTGTTAGGCTTTTTGACCTCTTGTCCGGCCAAATTTGACTGTATACGGCCCGTCCGGCTTTTGTTAGGCTTTTTCATTTTCTTACTTTTCACGCAACACGGCCGTGAGTCTCAACGGCTCCGCACTAAAAATAGACTAAAGACAAAAAATATTTTGGCTGGATGATTTTAAAAAACCGTCCAGAATAGAGTGAAGTTTCCGAAACAATAAATATTCGTCAAATAAAATTGATAACAGCAAATGATTCGACTGGCTCATAATAAATTGGTCACTTGTAGAAACTTTATTTTCAAATTATTAAAGAAACTAAGCAGGTGTCTGTCGAAGGAAAATATGTTAATGATAGGATTGATTAAAACTTGTGTTTTGTTAGATGTTTTTTGTGAAAAATCCTTTTTTTAACATCCGGCCTTGGGACACAAAAGTCCGGCTTTTTTCGCGTCAGAGACCGGCTTTCTGATTTTAGAGATGGCAACGCTAAACGTAAAAAAACTGTTAAGTGAAGTCTGTTGTTTCAGTTCAAAACTTCAAAACAGTAGTCCAAACTAATAAAGTAAAAATAACAATAATGACTGTTGTAAAAATATAAATCTATTATCTAAAACATTATTCAATGCATGGTTTCGATATTTAAATTGGCAGTGGAAGCCCAAGTTAGGCCTTAAGGGTGCATAATACCTCACTTCGCTTTGCATGATCCTGCTTTATACCAAAAAATACTCTAACAATCACTCTGAAATTAATATATGATAAAGTTGAGGACTAATGCTATGTCAATGCTGTTGTGAAAACTTGACTCCATTAAATTTACTCAATGGAAAAAAATTACAAAGTTACCACCAAACCGTACAATAAACTGATAGCATTCAATGAATACTTGAAATTAGATCTGAAAATGTATAACTGATATTAGTATAAAGCAGCTGCAGACTGTAACATAAAAATTAAAAAAGCATCAGTGTAGCCGCGATTTCAAAATAAACTGATGTTTTTGCGATCGCGGCATCTGATTATAGTTGGATAGACAGTTAAAAAGCAGAAGCGTGAGAGCAGGACTGCGAATTGAGTTATTATGGGCCCTTAAGCAGACTCAGGAACCGTAAAATGCCATCTCTTTTGCACGCGTTGAATTCATGGTTCATTGAACCTTACTATTAAAAACAATATACCTATATCAAAGTTTATAGTCCGTCTAAACTCTTCCTTAAACCTTTCCACAGATCATAGCACCCAACTAGACACTCTATCCCTTCAACCCTTCATCTTTCCAGTGGTATAACCCGCACTGAAATGCTGGCTGCTCTTACAAATAGGATTCATGCAGAGGCGCTAGCATCCCTGCCTCCCAACGTCCGCCGACGAGTCAGGGCCCTCCGTACATTGCAGAAAGAGTTTGTGGACATCGAAGCCAAGTTCTACAGCGAAGTCCACGCTCTAGAATGCAAGTATGAGAAGATGTACAAGCCGCTGTTTGAAAAGGTAATTTGCTTACTTTTTCTTTTAATTTTATTTTGTCAAAAACAGCATCTCCCATTGAGTAAAATTTTAGAATGTAAGGAAACCACAAAAAAAAAATTGTTGTCAGTGTGATATTATATGTGCCTATTATATTATCTTTCAACCAATCCACCTTAAATCAAATGATGACACACTTTACACCGAAATCTGAATGCATGATGTTCAACAACATGCACTACCAACTGAAGTCTTCCCTTCCCGCCTTCACCAAACCCCGCCCTCCACCGCGTATCTGAATCCAACGTTGTCCGCAGCGAGCCAACGTCGTGAACGGTACTCACGAGCCAACCGATGAGGAATGCTTGAACCCATGGCGCGATGAGACCGAAGAGGAGGAACTGGCTAAGGCTGTCCAGGGAGCCGCTATTACTGAAGGCGATGAGAAGAAGGAGGAGAAACCTGCTGAGTAAGTGGAATCACAACTTCACAGCTTGCAACATAATTCAAAAACTACTAGGCCTATTGATCTTGAAGTGATGAGGTTTCAGGAACAATAAGCATAGCAAGAAATTGTTTTGCTTTTATATGTACGTGCCTGTTTCTGAAATTCAGTCTTTATAACCAGTTCATTTAAATTTATAACAGATAATCCTTGAAACTTAATTGCAAATGATGACTACTTACACACCAAGATCTGATTGCTGTGATGTCTAACAACATGCACTACCAACTGAAGCTATATTCCACCCATAAACCACCCCCTGACAGTAACTTGCCCGTCTAACCCCTCAATACTTTCAGGCCTCCAATGGACCCCAACGTCAAGGGTATCCCAGATTTCTGGTACACTATCTTCAGGAATGTGTCGATGCTAAGCGAGATGATGCAAGAGCATGATGAACCAATCCTTAAGTGCCTGCAGGATATCAAAGGTAAGACTTACACCGTATTCCAGATCTTGATAATATTCAAATTTACAATGATGACTATCTACACACCAAGATCTGAATGCCATGATGTCTAACAACATGCACTACCAACTGAAGCTATAACCCACTCCTAACTGTACCCACCAGTCAAACTTTCATCCAATAAATTATTATTTTACCCATTTCCAGTCCAAATGCATGAGGAGCCAATCGGCTTCACTCTAGAGTTCTACTTTGCTCCCAACGAGTATTTCACCAACACCATTCTCACTAAGCAGTACTCCATGAAATGCAAGCCGGATGAGGACAACCCGCTTGAGTTTGAGGGGCCAGAGATCTACTCCTGTAAGGTAAGGGAAGCTTTTGCTTGAAGATTACCATTCAGGTAGTTTTTCTAATAAATTTGGTAACAATCTGTAGGATCCATTTGAAATCGGCTAGTTGAGATGATCTCAATTGCACAGGCTGTAAATAGAATAAATTTATTTTCTGCTGATACGGAACGGCTTCATTAAAAAGCTTTTGTGGTAATAAGATAATTATAAAATACCACTCACCAACTTAACTAGCACTCATCAACTACCAACATTGGTTGTGGGATGCACTTATCATGCCCCATCCGCTGAGGGACTCATTACAACAGACAACGGCAGACTTTCAGGTTTTGACCACGGCAGATTCTTCCATGGTCTTAGTTTTCTGGAGATGCATTCATATTCTTTATTGCACAGAAAAGTTATACATACAAGCAGTCTTAAATTGAATGGCTATAGGCGAGCTATCTCTGAAAGAGATTTCTCCCACCAAACCTAGTTTGTTTTTTGTCATTTTAACACCTTGCTATGGGAGAGGTGGAAGACACAAATCCCGTGCAGTTTTTCCTGCCAGCGAGTGGTTACAACTTATTTGAGTTAGTTTGAGGTAGCCTCTTATGATTGGACTCTTATCATTTAGGGCAGTGTCAGCCATGAGCAAGTTTTGGTAAATTGGATAGAGCACTTTAAAATACAAATGATGACTTACTACACACCAAGATCTGAATGCTATGATGTTCAAACATGCACTACCAACTGAAGATATTATCCATACAAATCCCAACACCGTCTCCTACTAAAACATGGTTAAATCCCAAAATTTCTATTCCAGGGTTGCGAAATCAACTGGAACAAGGGAAAGAATGTGACAGTGAAGACAATTAAGAAGAAACAGAAGCACAAGTCCCGTGGATCCGTCCGTACTGTGACCAAGTCGGTCCAGGCTGACTCCTTCTTCAACTTCTTCAACCCACCAGCCATGCCTGATGATCCCAACTCGACCCTAGCCAGTGATATCCAAGTAATTTTGTTTATTGGTCTTTGTCTTCAGAATATGAATATGAATAAGGTGTTTTATCAGACTGAGCAAACCGAGTCATTTGCTTCTCATCAACACCATGCATGGAGGAAGGACATCACATAATGATGTCAAGAGTGGGGCAGCATCAGGGCTGAGTTCAGTTTGATCGCCCAGCGATCATGATATCTCTTGCACGCCTTGAATTTGTATAAGCTATTCTGCTGTCAGTGATGAGCGTGCGATTAAACTGAATGCAGCCCTGAAGGTCAGAAGAACAGCATCTTTTTAAAGTCGGACGATAGAAACTATTGCATTCGTTGTGTTTATTTCGCACACATGCGATAAAATAAATCTTAAAACCTATATCGAATAAAGCATGTATATGTATTAACTTTCAAGCATGACGTCGTCGTGCTAAGGTTTTCTAGACTACTGTATCAATGTTATTATATAGGTATATACACAGTATTTTGCAACATTTTGTTAAAAATTATGCCTCCTCTACACGTAGACAAATGCATCAGATGATGGATCTGCAGATGTATCCGCGGATGGATACGCGAGCCGTCTACACGTCTGTGGGTCAATCTGTCTTGTGTTCATTCTCGAAAGACGCATCAAAAATGGATAATAAGACAGTTGTGGCCGCTACTATTTATTTATTTAGCCCATATAAGTAAAAGAAATGTAAAAAAAAAGTGGGGGGTGCCGTACATGGTATATGCCATATTTAATAAATAAGTATTAATTTTTTACTATGATATTTATTTAAATAATGAGCAAAAACATGCTTGCGCTCTCGTTCACAATCACAATACTGATGCGTCCGCAGACGTGTCGAGGGTCGCCTTGCGCTCGCGCTGAAATCCTTTGATCCGTGCCCCAAAAACCGACAACAAACGAATTGACGGCGGACGCATCTGCAGATGTTAAATACCTAACACAGACGATCGAATACCCCCGTCTACACGTCTGCGGACGCATCCGCAGATGGCATCTGCCGATGCATATGTCTACGTGTAGAGGAGGCTTTAGACAGATCAAGATTTGGGGGTGAGATCCGAAGCCTACCTTAACATATTTTCTTTAGTAGCCCTTACAAGTATAACAAGAGTTACCCGAACACCCACAAACTTAACATCCATTTACCTGTAACACCCCGATATTGGTGGCAGGCGCTCCTGACGGCCGACTTCGAGATCGGTCACTACATCCGCGAGCGCGTCGTGTCTCGCGCCGTCCTGCTCTACACCGGCGAGGGGCTCGACGAGGACGACGATGACGATTACGAGGAGGAGGTCAGTGCACTCTACATAAGAGTAGCTAGAGTACAGTTACCAACAGCTCTTAGATATATCTGTTCTATTTCCAAAATAAACCGAAAACATGACGTCATCAATACGTTTCACTGGTGGCACAACATTAGATAAAGGTGAATTAGATAAAGGTGACATTTATTTATACTCAAATTCATAATGGAGGCTTAGTAAGTGATCAGTGTCACGGAGCGATAGTACTTTTTGCTAAAATAAAAGATCTTGTGTTTGTAGGGTACTTGAAAAGTATAATTTATGAATTTCACAAAAAGTGTCATCTATTCTTGATACTGAGCACTTACCGAGTCTTATATAATGATCTGCCACTAGTAAAACGTATTGGTGACGTTATTTTAGGTTTCCGGGCCTAGAATTAAAAAAACGGAACTCCGAAGGATTACAGAAATAAAGGCATAGAATTTTCGCAAATTAATTAAAAACCAAAACAATTCACATTATTATTTCATTATTACGAATACGAATGTGATAAAACAAATTTCTAACAGCTGATGGAAACTTTGACCTGTGTAAAGCCTGACCAATAAAATTAAACAAAAACTCATCTTGGAGCGCGAACCTGCTAAATTTGATATTATTATTGCAACACTCATATTCACACACGAAAAAACAATAAGTACCAACTTGACGGCACATACATACACCATACAAAAGAACTTAACCACACTTTGAAGTTTGACGTTTATAACGTGTTAAAATTAGTGTTGCCAGTAGAAGAAATGAGTTATATTGGTTTTATCGTTTTCCGCAACATGGCAAGGTTATTTTTATTTTCCTGGTCAGGCTATAATAAAGTATACTTAGGGGCAAGAAAGGTTCAAGATGAAACTCCACAGTTCTGTTCAATATTAAATGCGCCTCTAAGGTTCGTCTTTCTTTCATCTTTCCTCTCCACGGAATCACTCGAACGCATTTAAGTTTGACGCTAACTGTACACGCCTTGAGAAATTTATCTGGGCGCAGATTTCCTTGAATTTGTTGGAAAGCGTATGACTCGCACCTGATATCTACGTGACGTGACATTATGACGTCACTAATGCTATGCTGAGGCTGTTCTTGTCACTAAATATACTGTCTGGTCTATTCACTGGACAAGAAACTGAATAAAAACCCAACTATGCAGATCACATAACTAATATTGGCCCAAATTTTGTGTATGGGAGGTAATGAGGTAATGGACTTATACATTTTGTATGATGTGTATGGGATGTTTGTTCAGTATTCTGCAACATTTTTTAAAAGTTACATAATGTGACTTTCGTTTATATAGCCAAATTCATACTGGGGACTCGGTAAGTGGTCGAGACCAAGGACCCTCTGTGAAATATGTAAAATAAATTTAGACTCCTATACAAATTGAGTCGAGGTTGTTCTCGAACAAGTATACAGGGTGTAAATAGAGTGCGATCATTAAATAAAACCACATACTCTACTGATCACACTGAACAACTATTCGAAAAAAAAAAACGCGCAATACTTCAGAGGAAAAGATTTTCAACTGTAACTCAAAGACTTTATATCGTAGGAGGAAGGTCTATTTTAGAACGCTGCACCGGAACAACTGTTTCACGGACGACGCTCTATAGAAACTCGCCGGTATGTCGGTGCGTTAGGGTTCACGCATGTTCGTTTTAAACTCAAGTATTTACCAAACTAAGGCTGTCCGATGATTGATATGATTCTTTGGAAAAGTGGTTCAGTAGGGTCAGTAGAATATGCGGTTTAATTTAATGGTAGCAGTCTATTTACACCCGTTATAGGTATAAAAAATGTTGTATTTTGCAAACAGGGTTATTGAACCTTGGTCCTGACCACTCCAGTCTCCAGTATGAATTAGGCTATAAACGAAAATCTCCTTATATGCAAGCATAGGCGTAACTAGGTAGGGTCCAGGCGGCACGCCCTCCTAGCAAAGGAGGTAAAACACAAGCGTTTCAGGTGCAAGCCACACAGAAACGGCGGGCCCGCATCGAGCGCCCGGGCGTCATTCAAATTTCGTACAAAACGCATGGAAATAAAGTTGCAATTTGAGGTATGGTACGGACGCCGGTTCCACGCCCGACACCCCCTGAAACATACCATTCGTTGTGTTCAAATTGCGAGTTTATTTCCATGCGTTTTGTACGAAGTTTGAATGACGCCCGCGCGCTCGATGCGCGCCACGCCGCTTCTGTGTGGCTTGAACCTTAGATGTAAAAAGATGATTTCTCCAATTTAAGCCGTTATTTGTTTTATTTTTATGTGATCTCGTTGGATGGAGGGTTATCTTATTGCGATCACATAATCGAGAACAAACTTGTTGATGATTTTATTAGTTGTAGCCAGAGGAGCTGGACCCCCCTAGCTAGAAACCCTAGTTACGCCAATGTATACAAGCTTTAGCATCTACCATTTATTTTATTATCCTACATGCGTCATATCGCGCTAAAATCAATTATACGTCTCAATTAAGAATAGGACTGTCAGTATAGTTATTTGCGGGTGCAATCGCTTTCTTAAATGAGTCGCATAGTACATTTTATCGCTCTATGACGCTAGTGTAGCTTCACCCCAGGGTCACGGGCAACGACGCTCCAAGCGAATTCGCTCTGCGCTGCAAGCGTCGACGTCAAGCCCATACAATTTTGTATTACAATGTTGCAAAATTGCATGGGCTTGACGCCGACGCTTGCAGCGCAGAGCGAATTCGCTTGGAGCGTCGTTGCACGTGGCCCTCGTATTAGTGTTAGAAGGATGCAAACCACAATTTTCCACACATTTACTGTATACAATTATAAATGTCGATGCTTTTCATTTTCTTTAGTGAATTCTACAGCCTTTGAGTATTTCCACATTAATATTTTGATTTGAATTTTTTGCTTGACTGACTTCGTTGCATGGTAGTGATTCCTTTGCTTACTTAGCGTATTTTTTTTTTTTTTATAATCCCTACCCAATCCATCCAACGTTTTCAGACGTAGGTACTGTATACGAACTACGAATATTTATTCTATTCCTTTATCCTTACAATATTACCACGAAAATTTTGTTGCATGTTCGAGTAAATTTAATATTGACTTTATTTTTAGCGGATAAGATGCCAAACGCAATGAGAAATACCCGAAATATTCATTGACACGTGAAACACTTTGTTGTTCGTGTGTTTTATCGTTTCCGTTGAACTAAATTTAGGAAACATAATTTTCGTGGTAGTATCGCTACATAGTCTTCGTCGATACCGTATCTACGTCTGACGTTGGCCGTTGGTTCAGAACCAAAATAGTATATTTGGTTTCAGGAGGATTCTTACTCAGACGAAGATTCTGGCACCGAGGAAGTCTCAGACGATTGATCCAGACTCACATCCTTACGTTTCTTTAGTGTTGTATTTTAGCCTCCTATTGGGCAAACTCTTTTAGGGACTAACGTCAAAAACGTATAAATTTATCATTGAAAATCTTACCAATTGACTTCACCCGCACATTATACCATGGTTGTGCTTTTGCGGTCATATCTGCTACATTAAGTCTGCCTTTGGATTCGTACCAAATAAAAAACAAAACGAAATTGCATTTTCGCTGAGCGAAAAGTAATAATACTCGTTACGAAGTGCGTTATTTTATCTGTTAAATTAATAGTTATTGTTACGCTAGATTAAAAACGAGGAATATTTTCCTTTCGACTCATATTTAGACGGTTCTATGCATGGTTTATCTCTGTTGACTAGATAAATATGTTTTAGATTTTGTACACGTGAAAAATGTTCAGATAAAGAGCTCTTTCTATTTTTATATGAAAAACGGGATAACTCAGGTGCCTTCTGATACATATATGCATGTTAGTTACCTAGAACTGTTATGTTATTGTACTTTACATAATGCATTTCTATTTTAGTTATACAATGTCTCGATTTTATTTATTGTATTAATTATAGAGTGTATTTTGTGTACGAGTTTTAATATTCGTTTTTATTGTACTCGTAAATTTCATGTGATATTTCTCTAAGGCTATTTTTTTCGTTTTGTTTCAAACTTGAATACAATAAGTTCATATTGTCATTCCAAGTGTAATGAAAGTATTGTATCCGAGCAGCGAATGCTGCCTAGTTTTGTAACTCGTTTGGCTATGGAATTGATAAATTGAATCTCTTATTTAGTGCCAAATACCAGTTGCATTTCTTTTTTAACATCACTTATCTTAACTGTGATCAATCTCTTTGGAGGTATTGTTATATTTACTTGACAATAGCTAGGTCAGAGTATAAAGTTTTATTTTTATTTATGTAACATTTTTAAATAAAAATTGGTAATATTAATATCGTCGATGTCTAGCAGCTCAGGAAGATATTTTAATAATAGTTCTTGCTTTGTTTTGGCATGTCATTGTGGTGACATTAAATTGAATGCTTTTTTTATCAGACGTGTTTTATTTTTTTGCTTGGATCCTTGTTTGCATGAGTTAAAACGTGGAAATCCTACTGGTTGCAGAATTCACGAAAGGCTGAGTACAGTTTTCAGTTCGTAGGCTTTTTTGTTTTTTTTTTCTTATACAAATTTAAAAATTTGTTCAAAATTGTCAGGAGGAGGAAGAATGCTCGACGGAAGAAAGTGAAGATGAAGAGCCTGCGCCGAGAAGACGCGGGAAGAAACCTGGCAAAGGGGGCGCCGCGGAAAACCCCGCGGAATGCAAGCAACAGTAGCCCGGATATGACGTCACAAGTGTTCAAAGTACTAGCTCTGGCTACAGGGCTTATATCAGACACAGCTCGCACGCCTCAGAGAACTATATAGTAACTTCAGGTTTGTGAGCCCTCCCACGGAGAGCGCGGGTTGCGGGGCGGAAGTCGCGCTGTCTAACCTTGCGATCCGATACAGATTTACATCTGAATGAATCACACATGGGTTCCAGTTCATTCCATAAATAATATTTCCCTGTACTAAATACGTGTTACGACCCGTTTGCATAGTTGCTCAAAACGACCAAACAATTGAGGTGTTATTTACGAAAAGAAACTTGTCCAAAATAACTTCACAGGAGAAATAATTCATGGGCTGCACGTATGCTAGATAAATTTTTTTTACCTCGAATAGAACTGTAGCCAGAAAATATTTTTATAAAAACCAATTTCATTTCAAAGTTTTTATTTTATGGCCTGGTATGGAAAAAGATCTTTAAGCCATAATTTGGAAGATCTCTTTTCAGAGTATTGCCAGCAATGAAAATTGAAAAAACCTGCAAAATAGGATATTGGTTGTTTTTGTAAATAGTACAAGAATAGCTAGTAAAAAGTTTTGTATTATATTTTATGTATTTTACCGATGTAAGTCTGTTTCGGACCGCGAAGAGAATGGTTGCGCGTCCCCCCGCCCCGCCCCGCTCTTTCTGTGGGAGTGCTCACAGACTGCAAGTTGCTTGTTGCTAAGATTATCTATTGGGTATACTCTCGATCATGGACCTATTTTTAAACGCGAGTTCGAGATTTTTGAATGCCTTATTTCATTTACCTCGCAATTACAATGCAAGTCCTGCTTAAAAGAAATCCTTTACATTCCTAAGCAAAATGGCGAGGTGCAGGCATTTTTCAGGTAAAGGACGTATGTAAGTTTTGTTTTAGTAAAGCGTATCCGCCTTTATTTTCTTTCCGTTTTTTGTGAACATAATTGTAATGAAATTGTATTGCCTTGTATTATAAATAGAAACGACTACATACGGTGCTGAGCACGGATAGTTAAGTAATTGTTAGGATATCTTTGTTTGGAGCGTGTTCAATTCGCATTCCAATAAGTTTTTGGCTTCGAATAGTTCGCTCCAAGACGAAAAATGTGATCGTAGTATTGAATACGCAGCCTGTTTTGAAACCGTTGCATTGTTTAACTTCACGAAGTTCGCAAAGTTCATAGTTAATATTTATTTTTCATTAAATTTGATGTTTGCGCGTATAACTGCTTGTAACAGATGTATTGGTAATTTTTTGAAAAGGTTGCCATTTGCAGCCGATGGAAATTAAAACCTTTTACAAAATCGCAATTTGATTTCATTATTAGCTTCAGCTGTTAACATCAGTTACATTTATGGTAAATTTGTATTCTTGATATTTTGAAATAAATTAATTTCGAAACCTGTTCTAATTTGTATTATTTGAATAAATAAAACATTTTTATTCGGGTGACAATTCGGTATCCGCACCACAAGTATGAAAATGCAATGATGTCAAAACTAAATTTTCTTCATTGCAAGATTGTTAATTACTTGCGAATAATTTGTTTTGAGAGAACTAAAATTAGATCCTTCAAAATAGGCACTATATTAGCATTGTATTGAATATGCTATGATGTTCATACTTGGTACCCTGGTGCGGATATCACACTTCACATTATCTCTACACATATAAAATACAACGTGTCTGTCCGTTCGTTCGCTTATAACTTGAGAACCAATCAATGGATTTTGATGCAGTTTTCACTGAAAGATAAAGCATTTCTTCGGGAAGGTTTACAGCTATGTATCATCATGCTATGACAAAAGGGAGCAGCGCAATGAGAATTTTAGTGAGACCTATGGAAGGTTCGCCGCCGTAGCACATTCGATCGTCGCGAGTTCAAACCCCGACTGGTAAAATTTGTTTTCACTTTTTATCTTTTATTATTTATAAAAAATATTTCCCTTGGTAAAAAAAATATTAAAGGTGAAATTATATTTCTTGACTGAGCAGAGACCAATAACTAAAATGTTTTTATTTTCAAGTGCTTAGAAAACGCCATCTCTGGGAAACTATCCTTGATAACTGCTCAGTAAGCTGGCGTTGAAATTGTTTTTATTTTAATACACTAGATGGCGCTGCATATTTCAAAATGTCGAATTTGACGCAGTCTGGTTCAAATCAACTCACGTTAAAGTTTGTCTACATTATTTATACAAAGAAGAAAGATTTGTTTGTTTGCATATAATGGGTAATATCTAGAACTACTGAACTGACTATAAAAATTCTTTAAGCACTCAATAAGATTTGAGTGCGTTACGCCATCGGCATGTTGGCGCTTTTCAGGATTTCAGCTTGACAGATAATTAGAGCGTCATCTCGTGTAATTGTGCCCGAAATAAAAAATTAGTGCTTCCAGCCGATCCAAAGATATTCACGAAAAACAGATTCCGCTGGAGTAACGTTACCCCAGCGGCATGTTTTTTATCCCGTGGTCGTAGCTAAATAAAAATTAGCTACTTAGGTAGATTTAGTGCCTGATTGTGCCCAAAAAAGAAAATTAGTGCGTCCAGAGGTTTCAGAGTTATTCAAGATGCCGCTGGGGTAACGTTTAGCCAATTGCTGTATCTCTTAAATGGCAGACATTGGTCAGTTACAATTTTTTTCCAAAAACCTTAAAATCGGCCCTTGCGCTTCAATGAGAATACCTAGAAACTTACCAATTATGGTGGTTTGTACCGTTTATCAATTCAAAGCACCTTATGAATTTAGATGTTCCTACTTCAACTCCTTACAGAGCTATTCCATTTTTATTAAAATCTGGCTACTGTGTAATGTAACGCTTCAATACATGAGTTATTATTAAGTGACGGTATATTTGAACTTGGAGGTGGGTACGGGATTTCCTCAACGGATAACAGCAGACCCTGCGAGTTTGGGCTTATTCGATTGGTCTTTATTAGCACTTTTTTAAAACATGGTGACCATGGTGAGATGATGGGACTGGAAGGTGGGTACGGGATCTCCTCAACGGACAGCAGCAGACCCTTCGAGTTTAGGCTTATTTTGTTGGTATTTATTAGCACTTTGGTAAAACATGGTGACCAGGGTCTGCTGATGGGACTGGAAGGTGATTATGGGATCTCCTCAACGGATAACAGCAGACCCTTAGAGTTTGGGCTTATTCGATTGGTCTTTATCAGCACTTTGGTAAAACATGGTGACCATGGTCTGATGATGGGACTGGAAGGTGGGTACGGGATCTTCACAACGGACAACAGCAGACCCTTCCAGTTTAGTCTTATTTTGTTGGTATTTATTAGCACTTTGGTAAAATATGGTGACCAGGGTCTGCTGATGGGACTGGAAGGTGATTATGGGATCTCCTCAACGGATAACAGCAGACCCTTAGAGTTTGGGCTTATTCGATTGGTCTTCATTAGCCCTTTGGTAAAATATGGTGACCATGGTCTGATGATGGGACTGGAAAGTGGGTACGGGATCTCCTCAACGGACAATAGCAGGCCCTTCGAGTTTAGGCTTATTTAGTTGGTATTTATTAGCACTTTAGTAAAACAAGTGACCAGAGTCTGCTGATGGGACTAGAAGGTGGTTATGGGATCTCCTCAACGGATAACAGCAGACCCTTAGAGTTTGGGCTTATTCGATTGGTCTTTATTAGCACTTTGGTAAATCATGGTGACCAGGGTCTGCTGATGGGACTGGAAGGTGGGTACGGGATCTCCTCAACGGACAATAGCAGGCCCTTCGAGTTTAGGCTTATTCGATTGGTCTTTATTAGCACTTTGGTAAATCATGGTGACCAGGGTCTGCTGATGGGACTGGAAGGTGATTATGGGATCTCCTCAACGGATAACAGCAGACCCTTCGAGTTTGGGCTTATTCGATTGGTCTTCATTAGCACTTTGTTAAAACATGGTGACCATGGTCTAATGACGGAACTGGGAGGTGGGTACGGGATCTCTTCAACGGATAACAGCAGACCCTTCGAGTTTGGGCTTATTCGATTGGTCTTCATTAGCACTTTGGTAAAACATGGTGACCATGGTCTGATGATGGGACTGGAAGGTGGGTACGGGATCTCCTCAACGGACAATAGCAGGCCCTTCGAGTTTAGGCTTATTCGATTGGTCTTTATTAGCACTTTGGTAAATCATGGTGACCAGGGTCTGCTGATGGGACTGGAAGGTGATTATGGGATCTCCTCAACGGATAACAGTAGACCCTTCGAGTTTGGGCTTATTCGATTGGTCTTCATTAGCACTTTGGTAAATCATGGTGACCAGGGTCTGCTGATGGGTCTGGAAGGTGGGTACGGGATCTCCTCAACGGACAATAGCAGGCCCTTCGAGTTTAGGCTTATTTTGTTGGTATTTATTAGCACTTTGGTAAAACATGGTGACCAAGTTCTGTTGATGGGACTGGAAGGTGATTATGGGATCTCCTCAACGGATAACAGATGACCCTTAGAGTTTGGGCTTATTCGATTGGTCTTTATTAGCCTTTTGGTAAAACATGGTGACCATAGTCAGATGATGGGACTGGAATTTGGGTACGGGATTTCCTCAACGGACTACAACAGACCCTTTAAGTTTGGGCTTATTTGTTTGGTATTTATTAGCACTTTGGTAAAACATGGTGGCCGTTGCATACTGTCGTTCAAAAAATCATATTCTTTTGTTTTCCTTATTTCCACGAAAATCTCTTCGACGCGGGCAAAAGCTAGTTAATATTATAATTGCGAAAGTTTGTGTGTGTGTATGTTAATTACTCTTTCACGCTGAAATTGATTTTGCACCGAGATCCTCCGTTACCACCTTAAACAGCAGTCGCTGCCCGGCAGTCGCCGCTCTGCTTTATAGGGATTTGTATGTAAAGGTACTCTGTGGATTTGTATGACACACCGTCCGACGCAGGCGGCGCGGCCGGGGGGCGTGGCCTTTGCGCGACCTCAGCCGCGCCGCCGAGCCGCTCCCGTAGCAGTATGGCAGCGCTGCTCGCTCGCAGCGGTCGCAAAAATGGCGTCTTTTAATATGAAGAAAACGACGAGTATTTAGTTAGTTGAGCTTATTGCTAAACATCCAGCGCTTTATGATTCTCGACTGAAAGCTTATAAAGACAATGTTGTAAGAGATAACATATGGGAGTATATTGCAAGAAAACTAGTAAGAAAACCTATTTTTATTCGTTTACATGAACAGTAGGTATGAAACACAACACAACCCATAGTTTTTAGTTTTCACTACTGCACGTGGCAGTCGGCAGTCGCCGCCCGGTCGCGCCTATCCGAATGCTTACGGCGGCGCTGCCCAGCATTCACGTTCGGCGGCGCGGCGGTCGGTCGGGGCGGCCGGGCCGCGGCAGCGTCTTGCCGAATGCTATCATACATAACAGATAATTAGAGCCTCTTCTTGTGTAATTGAGCCCGAAATAAAATATAGTGCTTCCAGCCGATCCAAAGATATTCACGAAAAACAGATTCCGCTGGAGTAACGTTACCCCAGCGGCATTTTTTTCACCGGTAGTCGTAGCTAAATACAAACTAGCTACTTAGGTAGATATAATTAGTGCCCCAAAAACAAAATTAGTGCGTCCAGAGGTTTCAGAGTTATTCAAGATGCCGCTGGGGTAACGTTTATCCAACTGCTGTATCTCTTAAACGGCACGACATGCAACTAAGATTTTTTTACTAAGGTGCGTCTTAATTAGTTCCTAATTTGTGCAAATTTACTTTTTCTATAATCGACACCGTTGGTAAGATATATATTTTTTTCAAAAACCCTAAAATCGTCCCTTGCGCTTCCATGAGAATACCCTAGAAACTTACCAATTACCTACCTATGGTGGTTTGTACCTACCTTTTATCAACTCAAAGCACCTTGTGAAATTTGATGTTTCTATTTCAACTCCTTACAGAGTTATTTCATTTTTATTAAAATTGGCTACTCTATAATGTAACGCGTTATTTTGATACTTAGATATTATAAACAACGATTCGGAGCGGGCTCGTAAGTAATAAAATAACTCGCAAAAGAGAAACAACTCAATCAAATAAATTCTAGGCCTTTATTTAGACGGCCAATATGAAGTGGTGTATGTCCCCAGTTTTCCCAAAAACATCGCGATAAAGGCCAGAACAATATTTAACATATTGTTTTTCATCAAAGTTGTCGTCGTCGCGGACCGGGCTCTTAAGACTTGGTTGTTGGTGGTCGATGGAGCGAGTCGAAAATGTATGAAACAGCGGATATTTTTTTCGCGATTTCAGGATTGGCTCCGTAGTAAAAGTTGATCGTATGGACGAGTACTATCGCCAGTTTCCGGCTCCTACGAGGCATGCCTTTTAAGTTTTGTCGTTTGAAGAAACAAAAACAACTGGAACCTAAAAGCAAATGCGGGATCCAACGGGAAACTAGCTTTCTCACACCAAGCGCCTCATGCAAGATCTTTTGAATGGTTGTCCCTGAGATGCCTAATAACGTCTCTATCTCCCGATATGTCACATGACGATCTTCGAGGATTAAATCTCTCACAGTGTCAATGTTATCTTCAGTGAAGGCGGATTTTGGACGTCCTTTACGAGATTTGTCATTAAGACTGGTATATCCACGTTGGAATTCTAAATACCAGCGTTCGACAGTCCGCAGACATGGGGCTTCATCATGAACACAGATGTTAGCTCTTCGGAATACTGAATCTGTGTTAGGCCTCTTCGGAAGTTATAGAAAATGATTGCACGGACATTTTCCTTACTAAGATTCATTTTCGTACGTGACCTGACAGATTCAAAACAACGCTGTGACTAAACAATTGCATTAATCCTAATTCTTTCGATTGTTTTGAAATTCTAAATTCACCAAATTTGAATATTGAGCAGTTCTAAATTCAAAATTGGCGGCAAATATGTAAACGACAGAACTTAAAAGCCATGCCTGGTACAACATGATAAGAAATCTCCTCCTTTATCGGTAATGACTTCGTTTTAATGCAGGATAATGCTTGGCCGCATGCTGCTCGGTCAACTCGAGCATATCTTAATAATGTAAATGTTACAGTTATGGAGTAACCAATGAGATCACCGGATATGAATTCGATAGAACACGTCGCGTCGGGGTACCATTCTATATCTTTGGACCTGCTGATACGAAGAGAATATACAAAATCCCAGTCCCTGTCAATGTGTGTAAACCACAGAGTACATTTAGATGTCGCTGTAGTTGAGGAATGGCAGAGACTATCACAGGAAAGGATAGATAACATCATTCTCAGCCAGCATGTCTAGACGGGTGGAAACATTAAGAGGTAACACACGATATTAATTTGTATTTTTTCATGATATATTTATTAATTTAGTTTTGACAGCACTTAAACTAAAATCTCCAAAATCGACTTTATTCTTAGTAGGTATATTAATAAAACAAAACAGGATAAACAAATTTCACTGCGTTTATTTAACTTTTAAAATGTAACAATGTAAGTATTTATCACGATTTGTCTTTCATTAAAATAAATTCAGATCTGGGATCTACAAGTATTATATATCGTGAAAAAGATCTATAGGGGATAAAATTATATTTTAAATTAAAGTAAGTTTGATAAAACAAAAGTATTACAGTATTTAGTAATTGACATCTTGCATCTGACATAAAATACATGATTTCTTTAAAATTAGAGTGAGTTGACATCATAAATATTTAAAACGGATAGGACTTACTTTTTTAACCGTGCAAGGAGGCACAGGTCAACCTTTCGATGATGTCTCATCATCATCAGGACCCTTAGGGAGTACAGGCGTGCACGGCGTTCAGTTGAGTGCTGTTCAGTCGACCTGTGTCTCCTTGCACAAACAACAAAATTTCTTCCCGTATTGAACAACTGCCAGGTAAATGGCCTTTTTATCAAGGCTACAACAATGCTAAACTTGAATACTCCCTGTTACAAATAAATTGTATAAGTACTTTAGTACAATCTTAAAATGTAGTTATAGCCATTAGTACGTAATAAATAAGTATGCCAGGCATATTTACAGAGGGACCTCGATAATTCGAACACCCAAAATTTATACCTTGTACGAAGCGTCCGGATTATAGCAATTTTGATAGGCATTTTCAATGCTCAAAAGACGACACAGGTTGTCGATAAAACAAAATGGCGGAAAGGGGGTACTGCGTGGCTTACGTTGCTAAAAGCGGCGGTTACGCGGGGCACAAAATAGATAGGTACAGAAGGCCAGCTACGGCTGACCTTGATTTTAAATACCTACTTATCACATGTATCGCAAAGCGCATGCACTCGTGATAGTCGTACTGGCACTCTACCGAATCCTACCGAGATCGTCGTACGTACACGTCTATGTGTGCGTGCGCCGAAATCGCTGGTTGTAGGGTGCAGGCCTTCTGTAGGTACCTATTTGCGATAGGGGGGTCGTTCACATTAGCTGGGTTTCGTAATATCGAAGCCCTAACTGTACTCAAATAATTTATTTAGTTAGTAGATACAGACGCTTGCAGTTCCTTATTTGTAAACGATTTTAACGGCTACGTAGCCGCAATAAGAACTATTAATAGGAAGCCTGTCTTGCTGGCGTCCGTACATATAATTTCAGATATATAGTTGGAAAGAAAACCGACGACAGAATATGGTACAAAATTTGAGCCAAGAAACGATCTAGACTTTCTAGGTCAGTCCTAAAAATGAATTAATTTCGATTATAGCACCAAAATACCAACTTAATCTATCTGCGTTTTATAGCTAAGGGTCAATTATATCGCTATCATACACGACACAACAATACAACAACAGGGAATGATGCGATATCTTGGTGTGAATAAAAACGTCTCTGTGAATCAATAATGGTGTTTGCACATTTGTTTACATACATATATCTACATGTGTGTTGGTATCAAAAACTGTTTTCTAATTATCTCGTACCGTTGGGTTTAAAAATTTATATTATGTTAATATCATGTAATCTCTACAGTGAAATAAAAAATATTAAATCCCTTATAGTGATTATTGAATTTAATGATTATTCAGACTACCTGAAAAGTAAGAAGAAATTTCAACAGTCACGTAGCGAAAACTTCGCAAGTATAATGATATTACTATACTATACTTTTACCTTACCTTACCAAGTAGGCGTGGATAGCTAAATGAAAAACTATAAGTAAAAGCGAAAAATGCTCAAACGGACACCGGAGTGGATTTTGAGGAAAACCAAAACTGTATGATTAGATTTTTGAAATTAAAAAATCCTGGCCGAGAATCCTAGCAGCTGATTTAAAAAAAAACGCTGTTATTGCACCATCCGATAGTGCCGCTTATAAGGATCAAATATGGGAAGTATGATATAAATGAGCAACATTTCTTTACTGATTTTTTAATTTTTGTAAAATATCAGTTCCATAACGATTGATTTTTACTTTTCAACGGACATTTTGGACTCGACGATTTGTACCAAAACGTATCGGAATGAATAATCGATTTCGTAGCACGATGCCTACTGTCGTGCTGAGTTGACTTTTCAATATTTTTAAGTAATCGGTAGCACAATGACAACATTATGAAACCACTATACATTAGATCGCACTATGCCTACTTTTTTATTTTAGTCGCAATTTCATAGCAGTTTGTCTACTTTATGGAAAATCGGATCCAACTATAGCATTATGTCTATTTCGGTACCGTTATGTTCAAAATAATATTCGTTATTTCATAAAAAGTAACGTAAGAACCAATTTACATACTTTTCTCGTGTTTGTTGTTTACTATGATATCTAAAATCTGTTTAAAATAGAGAGACTTTGGTTGGTTCCTGGATTCCACTATAAGATCCCTGGTTTTTCTTGTCTTAGAGACAACAGAGACGATGGGCTTGCGGGTTGGGCTATTTTTGTCAAACGATGCTTTGAATGAGTATAGTCTGTCAAAAAACTGTTGAAATGAATATTGAAGAAACTATTTTTCTTTCGCCTGGTTAGACCAAACAAATGGTTAAATCGAGTTAACCGCGTTGTTATTTCATAAATATATTACCTAAATTATACTACTTGAACGTTTAAAGTCCAATAAAGTTCAATAAAGTTTCATTTTCATTTCAACACTTTTTTGACAGACTATACATTTCTTGAGACGCCAAATCCGGCCATGTATTGGAATAATAACCACAATTTCGAAAATGGATTAGTTGAGTTAAATGAATGTAAAAATTCAAAAGTACTTTCTTAAAAACAAACCGACCCTATCGGATTGTGCAATAAAATACGGCATTTTTTTAAATCACGGAATTCAATTCTTGCCTTGGAATTTTATTTTTTCAAAAATCTAATTCTGCAGTTTTGGTTTCCTCAAAATCGGCTCAGAGACCCATTTGGACATATTTCGCTATTCCCTGTAGTTATGGGTGTGGCCATCCAAGCCAACTTGAAAAACCTATCCTGTATAAGGCGACTTTAATTGATACAACCAAATTCATACTGCAGACTCTAAATCATCATCATTGGGTGCCGTCTTCATAATGAAGTTTGGAGGTCAGTAGGCTAAATTGCTTGCGATCCGTTGTTTTATCCTTCGAATCTCTGAAGCTTTTTAGTCCAGTCCACTTTTTGATGTCATCTATCCATTTTAGTCAGTTGACGTACTGGTGCTCTTTTTCCGGGAATCTTACCCTCGAGGATCAACCTTGATATTTTGTAGAGGGAACCTCTTTGCAAGTGCCCAAAAATGGCGGTCTTTCTTTTCATGACAGTTGACATCAGCTCCCGTTTGCGATTGGACATTTTAAGGACTTTGACATTATAAGTGAAGCTAGTCGGTAAGTGATCAATCAGGATCAAGGTTCAATAAATGATTATATAAACCTTGTTACTGATCACTGGAGGATGCAGTGACGTACGATCTGTTCAATTCTAGTTGCTCCAAGGTGCGTCAACTGATGACGGTCCAGCATTTTAACAGGGTACACAACAACAAATAATTTTATATGTACATCTATATTTTATATGTCTTACTTTTGTCGACGTCTTTTTCCATCTAATGCTGGTACTTTCTTTTTTTAATGTATAAAACCACTTTTTTATTAACTGTAAAAATATCTACATACTTTATTGTTTATTTAAGCGATCAGGATTGTTTACTTCTGACTTGTTCGTATTGTATAATTTTGTAAATTATCTGTATTTACTACCTTCTTCTATCCAACACTGTTTTTTGATTATGTATATGTTCACTTATAGGCGAAAACTTCTTAAGGCTATTGTTACTTTTTTTTGTATCGTTAATATCGTTTTATAGAATAGCTGTTTGTTTTCCTTAAATAAATAAATAAATAAAAAAAGTCTCCAGTATGAATTTGTCTATGTCAATGGTACTGGTAGTGCAGCTGGTAGTATCATTGCCATAAAGTGAATTAAAGACACCTCATATTTTGTAGTAGATTATATCCACAGAGACGCAAACCGTACATTGTGTACCACGCACCCTTTACCACAGACTTTAACAAACTGTTAGCTCAAATCATCAATTTCATTAAACCTAAACTTCTATCGAAAATGGAAGCTCATGATTGGCCTCAATTATCTGAAGGCCCTTCAATCTTCAAAGACCTTCAGTTGCTTTAATACCCCAGGTTCATAGTCGAATTGAGCAGGATTATCCCTTTTGTAAAACTTAAATATTAGCTTTTTTGACTTCGATTTGTGTGATGATTTGTACATAAAAGATCAAAATAACATAACATTATTGAATTAATTGTATAAAATATCAGAAATGTCCTTTCAGAAATACAGGAGATTTTTAAGAAAATATTCAGGCACCGCTAATACATCTTGTTAACGTCGCAATAAAAAAAACGTCAAAAGTGACGTCCGATATTTATTTTAAAGGTACACACGCCCGCAGTTCAAGTTCCCTATAGGTAGCCAGTTATGCTGGAGTCTGTACATATGATAGTTTTCTTTTTTTCTTTCTTGACATAGGGCGAACTAATAATGACGACTGCCAATGTACGCATGTTATGTTATGTTTATATTACAGTGCTATCCTCACCCACATCTCAAGTTACGGGCCTATTTCGCTGAAATCGGCACTTTTTGCCGTTTACCTGCTTATCAGAAAAAGGAATTTTGTGTTTTTTTTTTTCTAGTTTCCTGTAGTACAGAAACGAGATTGCAGTAATTTCGCTCGATAGTAATAATTATTTTTAAAATTTTGATGGTTATTTTAGTTCATTTTATATTCATTTAAAATCGACATTTTGTATTTTTTTCCGGCATCCGTCCCTCTCGCATTGCGGGTCGTTCCGCATGGAGTAACAGTGACTTTTGCAAGCGTGACATTTCCTCCTGAGATGCTTTGTCTGTACTCGCAAGTACCTACTCATGACGACAGGTCAACATGGCAATCGGGGTGTGAGGTGAGTCGTGGAGGGGGTGACGCCCCGCACAGCACCCGCATCTTAGTCGTAGCACAGTATAGGTAACAACAGTGTTTGTCCTTGAAAACAGTACCTACAGCCACTCGGCGCCTAAAAACGCCCCAGGGCTGCCAACTGACTGTTTATGTATTCGATAATGCTATATATTATTATTATAAAAGTTGTATTTAAGCAACCATACAATGCACAACATACTCTGTAATTTCATGCCATAATTTACGAAAATGCGCGGGAACGTCAGAGACAACGTGCGTACGTAACTGCGGTGCGACCGCGACTGTCGTAAACCGAGTTGAACTATGTATGTTTTGGCGGTGGTTCGTTTCGGCCCGCTTGTATGGAGATAGAATACTATTTTATCTTTGTTATGGTCTTAGCGCAGCACGAGTCGGCATCGACCGCGTTTATCGATTTCGGTCTCGGTTACGTTGTTGCTTTTAGTTTTGTATTGAAAATGACTTTGGTTGCCTCTTCGTCACATGTTAAAATATACAATAAGTAATCCATTTCACTGAAGCACGAGAAATAGCCAGAAAAGTATCGGAAAATTGTGACATTGAAATTGAACGGAAAAATCATTGTTATTAAATATCCTGTCATTCAGACACTGGAAAGGGCTGTGTTTTACACCGGCATATCTAAAAGAACTATGTAAAATCAGTAGGGACAGATGAACAATTGCTTTTCAGAACAGATTCCTGTTTGTAGCGATGTTATTTTAAGTTAATTTGACTTTGATTGGACTGAATAAAATGTTACTTTAAATGAAAAGGTAATTATTTATATTTTACTCTCATTTCGTTGCGCACCAAAAAAATTGTCGACTACCTGGTGTGTTATGGATGTCACATCACTAGAAAATTGCCATATCGACCTGTCGCGAACTGTACATGAAGTTTGAAATCTGAACAGCGTGAAAGTGACGTTACAACACTGACCTCTAATGATGCTAGTAGTATTCATAGAGGTCACTGCTTTACAACTACATTTCGAATACTAAAAATTCAAATTACCACGTTGCTTTCAAAGTACTACACTATTGTAAAATAATAAAAATTGGTCTATTAGAACTTCTGGTTTGAGGCCATTTAGCATTCGTCATTAAAAACAATTTACACCAAACTATATGTTTTTGTTATTTACGTTGCGATTGCGAGAATCCGGGATTAATATCAAAAACATCTTCAATGTTTTGTCGCGCCGCGATTTACCTACTCATAATGACATAGGTTTTGTAGTCTCATATTTTAAAGGCATGCTCTAAAGATTGCTCCAAAAGTGGAGAGGTCTCAAAATATTAATAGTTAATGCTACAGAGGGTTTATAGAAAGCAAAAATCACACAAGGCAGTTATGGACGCTAGGATTTTCATGTTATTGCCTACATATTTAATTAGTACAGTTTCTGTAAATGTTACGGCTAGAAGTCTTTCTTTATTGCACATGAGTCTAGGAGTGGCCGGTTAGAACTGAGTTCAAGCTTAATCCATCGACTACACCTAGTTTTAGACTTTCAGTTTTTGCCGCACTACATACATTTTAATTATTATTTGCATAGGAAAACATAAATCTTGGGCTAATTGTTATTGCTAACATTTAACTGAGGAAAATCAGTTTATCTATCCCCATAGACATCGCGTGGTACAATATATTTCAAATACAATTTTTCTAATACAACTACACGTAACTAGCTCATAAATTAATAATAAATAGTTTTTGCTTTAAAATTGAATGATTTTTAGGATATAATATAAAGATAGTCTGCGTTAAATATCATTTTTTTTAAACTATAACATTCCAAATACCTGCTGCAATCAACCAAAACGAGGTTACACATGATATGAACGCCTTAATATAAATACTCAATTTTGCACACACGAATTTAATAGATAATAAGTCTCAAATTCCTCTATTGGTTTTCGGATATTCAATATAAAACAACCAGCCTGTATGATCCTAAAAGAAGTCAATTTTTTTTTTCGAGATAATCTAATATTTATATTTCTTATGAAATATAATTCATGTGTGCATATTATGGCATAAAAGTAGATACAATCATCCTAAACAATATATAAATATAAATAAATACCGAAAATTAAAGATTTAATTTTTAGGGTTGTAGCAGAACCCAAAAATGTATTAAGTTTGAACTAACAAAATAAGTAATCAATCCGTAAGTACGTAAATAAATTATGTTTACTATAAGTAAGGCGATTTGAGGGCCACTGTAAAATTTGTGTTTAAATAAGCAGAATATAGAACCTTTTGAACGCCGTAAAACTGTAGCACGAAACAACGATGTTTAAGTAGTTTTTGTTCTAAGCAAGAGAAAAAGATAGCATGTCATAGTGTCTATATTAGTATTATGTAAATTATTCTAATAATACTACAATACCTACTAATAATTTCAATCCATAAAATAGGGTTTTAATTTGATTTTCAAGAAAACAAAGGAAATATTTCAAAAATTCAAAGAGAACTAAGAGAGATTTTTCCGGCGTTCAAAAAGTTGTAGAAAAAAAGAACATGACACAAAACTAAACCCTCAAACAAAATGTATCTGTGCAGTAACATTTCTCTAAATCGCCGTTAAAAAACTTTCTATAGTACGTTAAATCCGGCCCGCGGTCTGTATGATTCATGCCGCGCATTTCATATCCCCCATCTAAATGTCACGCGGGAGTTTTGGCTTTCTTACCAAACGGAAGATGTATACGCCTTTTTCTCGGTTTAGGAGCATTTTCATCCTCCATCAGCGAAGAATCAGTTGATTCTTCTTCGGGAGGCGTGTTGCTAGAAGGTGTGGCATCTGAAAGACTCTGCGTTTCCTCCGTCAATGGCTTCTGCTTGGTGAAGGGGACTCTTGGGGGTGGTCTAGGGTCATCTAAGATGGGTATATCGGTGCTACGAGATCTTATGATTTGTCCTGAGGAGAGGGGTCGGCGGGGGGGTGGTAGGGGGGCATTGATCCCCCGCATGGACGCTCTAAGTTGAGGTTGTGATTGAGAATGCGGCGCCCGCGATAGATCTTCGCCGGTCCAGTTGACACTGAAAGAAAATAAATAATACTTATAATATTGAATCACGACATGTGTAGCCCTGTACTGATTGTAATTTTAATTGTCAACACAGGGGACCTTTACAACTTATTAATCCCATCAAACGTGACAGGAAGGGGGTGTCCCTATCGACATATTTTAGGCATACATAGACGCTTTTAGGGCATGCAGGTTTTTATCGGTGTTATCCTTTACGGTTCAGCAAGTGGTACGTAATACAAATATAAAAGAGTCGGAAGTTACGTGCAGTCATATTTGATCGAAAGAAATCCAGATTCCAAGACTGTAACTTACCGACTGAGGCGAGGTACCGCAGCTCTATCTCTATTCATCAATTATTTAAGAGCCTAGCTCTTGTTGTAGCATTTTCCATCATTCTCTCTCCAGAGCCAAATCCTTCAGTTCTATCTCCGTTATTATCATCGAATTCATTTTAGCATGTCGGTGTATTAAATGAGAGGATATAACCAAAAATACATGCACTAAAATTTATACCTTTATACATGCGTTAGTTTATGATTTCAGCTGAACAAATATCAAGACGGCTTATTCGGAATAAATGAAAAACCTTTTAACAATTTCAAATATTGGTAAACCATTACTCCAAATATGTCGCCTTAGACATGTACTATCAAATAACACGAGCAAGGTTACCAAACAACATTACACTAAGGGTACGTTCAAGGAGACGCGGCGCGTCAGGCGGCACGGTGCGCGCTCCATACATCGGTGTATGTTTGTGTTTCCGGCGGCCTGCTACGCGCACCGCGCCGCTTGACGCCCCGCGTCTCCTTGTTCGTCGCCTAAGGCCTCGGCCATGATCCGGGCGGCGCGCGGCAGCGACGAGCGACCTAATACAAACGTACCGGAGTGTTCTAGACTAGAACGCCACACTGAGAAAAATGTCTTTTTGGCTTCATTACAAAATAGCATTACATAAGAAAATACGGTGAATTGTTTTTAAATTTGGTGATAATTGGAAAATATTATGCTGTAACTAAAACGTTTGAGGAAATAATCGAGTTTTTAAGGTAAGTAACGCAATATCAGATTATCATTTTTGTATTACATCATGCCTTTTCCATAAAAGAGGTCCGTCACACTACGGTATGCTTACTGTCATCATAAAAGCGGTGACGGAGCGCATAATTCTATCTGCTTCCTACAAAGTCATGGTGACAGTGCGTCATATTATAACGCTAGCAGCAGCAACAGTAGTTTCATTGTATTTTGTTGTGATGTCCGTATGCTCCCTACTTTACGTGTATAATAATAATAATGGAATTCTTTATTGCACATAAAAATTCTACACAAGGCGAACTTAATGCTAATTAGCATTATCTTCCAGTTAACCTTTGGTGATGTGGATAAATTTGGGTAGTGCCGAAAGAATAAGGTGATATTTTAATGAGTACCAGTATTAAACTAAAACTTAAACCTAAATATTTATCATCATAATTTTAGCTGAATTCACTTTATTTTATGATGAACAGTTTTCTCAGTGCTAGAACGCGCGCGAGCGGCGACATTACGTTTGTTTTAGCTGCTCGCCGCAACCGCGCGCCGCCCGCAGCATCGTATAGCCACAGAAGATATACGAATCAGTACGTAAGCTACAAGGAAACGCCCTGAATCGATACACACACAGACGCGCGCTTTGACAGGCCGTCTCGGCCATTGTCGCGGAACGTTAGCGTCGGATGGCAGTCGCAAGCGTTGCACCGCCCGAAGCCAGCCCTAACGCGTCGATCGGGCGTAGGTAATTATCTCGAGAATACCGTGGAGTTTCACTACTGTGTATATATCTACTGTGGTATAGCCATTAGCGTCAGCTTAGCAAGCGGGTTGAAATAACAGATGGTGCTGCAAAGTACACCCGCCCTCTTTGCTGTCGCGATATGACAAAAAGCGTTAGGACAACCAACTCACTTATCCCCTCCTAAAACAAAGAGCACATTTTCGCGTATCCTCCTGTCTTCTATCGGGCTCTTCCGCAGGTCATTGACGGAACCCTTCTTGATGTCGTCACCTAGACGCTTGGTCTCGTCCTGGCGACGGTCGATGCGCTCGTCTATACGACGTTCCCGCGCTTCCTGTGCGAGGCGTTCCTCGAATTGGAGTCTGGAAGTGGCAGGGAACGTGTTTATGGAGGGATGACGTCATCACCACAGAGACACGAAGTAATCGAAAGGCTAGTTTAATTTGGTCATCGCTTATTTGGTTTGGTTGTCGCTTTATACTCGTACATATATATTTCTAATAGTTTATAATTTGTTATTGATTCATGACAAGTCAATGCTTATTTTGATCGGGATGATAAATCACACTTTATAGCCGCGTGACGTGAGTAGCTTTTTATTTGTCTTTGAAAAGTGGATCTTCTGTACGTAGTACTATTATTTCTTCTGTGATTAAGTGGAGACACAAGAGGGTGCCAAAATGTATATCTCCTTCTTCATGCCTGCATGGTAAGGCGTCAAGTAAGCGGTATCTTAAAACAATAATGTATATTTTATTAAGTGTTTTCAGCCTTCAATCAATCGTACCTCTGTCGTGAAACGCTGGTTTGTGATAATTATGATCATGATTAACTACTTGGAGGGTTGGCAAATCCAAAATAAAGAGGGGAGAAGCCAGGTATATAGACCAATTATACAGATCAAAAGTGGTTTCAATATTTTTAAGTATGGTATGGTATATTAAACTTAACCTACGAAGGAGTTACGCAAGGTATTGAGTTGGAATAGAGCATTCTAGGATACAGGCGAAAAACTTACATTTTTCTCCAATGACTCGCCAAAATGTCGCACGATAAGCAAATATTTGTTTAAAGAGCAACAATTTTAGTAAATTTGAATTATTTAGTAAAAATCACATAATACTCTCACCCAAACTTTATTTAAACTTGCCCCGAAAGCGAAATTGGCATGAAAAATGTGTGCGTTACGCCAGCGGCATTTTGGCGCTTTTCAGGATTTCAGCTTGACAGATAAATTAGAGCCTAATCTCGGGCAATTGTGCCCGAAATAAAAAAATTGTGCTTCCAGCCGAACCAAAGATATTCACGAAAAACAGATTACGCTGGAGTAACGTTACCCCAGCGACATGTTTTTTTTTTCCTGTGGTCGTATTCCGCTGGAGTAACGTTACCCCAGCGCCATGTTTTTTTTTCTGTTGCCGTAGCCACATACAAACTAGCTACTTAGGTAGATATAATTAGTGCCCAATTGTGCCCCAAAAACAAAATTAGTGCGTCCAGAGGTTTCAGAGTTATTCAAGATGGCGCTAGGGTAACGTTTAGCCAATTGCTGTATCTGTTAAACGGCATGACATATAACTACGACTTTTTTACTAAGGTGCGTCTTAATCAGTTCCTAATTTGTGCAAAATTACTTTTTCTATAATCGACACCGTTGGTAAATTTAATTATTTTTTTTCAAAAACCATAAGCTCGGCCCTCGCGCTACAATGAGAATACCTAGATACTTACCAATTATGGTGGTTTGTACCTTTTATGAACTCAAAGCACCTTGTGAAATTAGATGTTCCTATTTCAACTCCTTACAGAGTTAAATCTTGAATAACTCTGAAACCTCTGGACGCACTAATTTTGTTTTTGGGGCACTAATTATATCTACCTAAGTAGCTAGTTTGTATTTAGCTACGACCACAGGAAAAAACATGCAGCTGGGGTAACGTTACTCCAGCGGAATCTGTTTTTCGTGAATATCTTTGGATCGGCTGGAAGCACAATTTTTTTATTTCGGGCACAATTACACGAGATGAGGCTCTAATTATCTGTCAAGCTGAAATCCTGAAAAGCGCCAACATGTCGCTGGCGTAACGGACACAGAAAATTTGTTTTTAAAATCTTTGTGATGTGATCTATCAACTACATTCAAATTAAATTAACTTATTTATGGCTATGACTTTAATATAACCGCCATCGACACACTGCACTAATTTTACCCAAACTGAAGTAACATACCGGATGAAAATGGGTCTGAGGCAACTTTAATTTAAGCCACATGTTCTTCATTATACTGAATAGCCTACCCAAACAAACATACTCAAAGGAAAAAAACTCAGTTTTTTTAAATTTGCTAGTTTCAGTTGCCAACCGAGTGACTATCGTCGAAAACATACATATCCGCTTATCTAAGGATACGTTCGCACTTGAAATGACGTGACAATTCGTAAATAGTTCAATACCTACCCATTGGAGGTTATTTTGGAAGTTCATTTTTTTCTGTTTTTGGTGAATAGCAACCATACTTGGCAACCGATTCATAGCTACGTGATAGGCCCGCTAGTCTTTTTGAAGCTACAAAAAGTCCGCCGTCCCTACAAAGTGGATGGGTTCAATTATATTGTGAGACTAGACTTTGCCCGCGGTTTCGCCCGCGTTTATTCAATGTTTACCCAGTTTTCGGCTTGGGCGTTATTTTATGAACATAATAGCTTATGGGTCACTACGTTGATAGCAAAAAAAAAACGCATACAAGTCCGTTGAGTGGTTCCCGAGTTAAAAGCGTTTATTCAATTTTTGCCCCGTTTTCGGTTTGGGCGTTATTTTATGAACACCCGTATAGCCTATGTGTTGACCAAGATCACTACAATGATAATAAAAAACCTCATCCAAATCGGTTCAGTGGTTCTCGAGTTAAAACGAAACATACGAGTACATACATACACAGTACAATAATAATAACCCATTTCATTTAAAATTTTGCGAAAATATTCAATGTACAGTCACGACTTTTATACTACTTTATTATTAGTATATAAGATATAATAAATAGAGTTGCTTGTAGTGGCCGCCTGTATTACTGAATATTCCCAAAGACTAGCTTAAGGCGGCTCTATTCGCCCGAACTCCCATACTAGCGCAGTTCGCTGATCATATCCTTATTTATAGGTACTTGCTTATTATTTTTCTTTTTCAACATATCCCATACAATATCCATGACGTGAAACTAAAACATTTATCTAAATCAAATACATACAAAAGTTACAAGCGTATAAAAGTCCTGGATTTTACATTAAAAAAAAATAATAAAAAAACTAAATACAATTCACATACAAATTTTTATTTCAATTAAAATAGACATCTGGGAAATTCATTTCTTAAAAATAACATCATCCAGGTGTGCACCATCGCGCTGCAAACATTCCTCGAATCTGAACCTCACGTGTCGCGCATGCCATACATCTAATGCCTCTTTGGCGGTCGTAAACTGAAACTGATATCCGAGAAGAAATGGCAGCTATTCCCCGCGCAATGTGCCAGCGAGTTATTACCAATGTGAGGTTCAGATTCGAAGAATGTTTGCAACGCGATGGTGCACACCTGGATGATGTTATTTTTAAGAAATGAATTTCCCAGATGTCTATTTTAATTGAAATAAAAATTTGTATGTGAATTGTATTTAGTTTTTTTATTATTATTTTTCAAAATCGTACGCTTTTCTGGCCCACCCGTTATATAAATATTTTTGTTTCATTTCGATTTTTGGGATATTTCTCCTGAAATCATAGGAACCACCAAAACCATTCTAGTTGTTTCAAAACATGAATGTTGTCTCGCGTTAGCTTGCCTCTCACACCATGTTCGGTTAGTTCCGTACGAGCTCGGGAAATGAACGTTCGGACCAACCAATAACAGTCAGTCAGTGCTCTATAATCCGAAGTTGAATGTAGAATGAAATAGCAAGCATAGCGACCCCGTGCGCGCCTGACTTCAAGCCGCCGACTACAGGCTTCTTAAAGAATAAACCCGGGCAAAGGTGGGCAATGCGGATGGAGTCACGAGCAAAAGCTTTTCAATGCTAATTCAAATCTCGCAAATTAAAAAAAAACGGTGGTTTTGTTTTTCATTTGAGTATGTTTGTTTAGTAAATCTGTTTTTGAAGCTATTAGGGTCGACCATCCTCCATTATGGTTGCTTGCAGTAGCCGCCGTGTGTGGTTTAATTTAATTTAACCTATTTATAAGTTTTAAGCAATGTTTACCTCGCCTCCGCCAGTCGCAGGTCTAGTGGGTAATGAGGAGCGTCCGCTTCACTACCTGACGAATCTTCACGCCAATTGAAGTTGTCTAACACTGAAATGTGTTCAAAACTCGACTTTATTACCTCTCCATACGGCATTCAGTCAAACCGTGCAACTTCACACCAAATACTTGTAACATTACACAAGCGTTTTTTCTCCCCCTTAAGGGGGTAACTTTTTACCTCGGTACAAAATGCACATCATAATATTGTTTTCCTTTCTTTTGAATACAAAGTATGCAATAAATGTGTTTTAAAGCAACTTGCGAAAATAGTTTATTAATAATAAAGTCTTCACAAAAAATTACGTATTACATTTTGTTTGCGTTACATTAACAAACTTAATAGCGTGTTTACAGTTGTAATGTAATGCAGCTAAAATGTAATGCATAAAATTGAATAATTTTCGTATGATCACCTAACAATTAACAAGCGAAATGCGCGAATTGCTATAAAACGCATTTATTGCATACTTTTTATTCAAAAGTAAGGAAAACAATATTATGATGTGCATTTTGCACCGAGATCCTCCGTTACCATCTTAAATATGATGATTATCATGGTTCATACTGATATTGAAACGGCTACTCACGATTTAATAGTCAGATTTCGCCTGACTAGTTTCACCGTATTCGCAGTTTCTTCGGAGGCAAACATGGTTCCGCGGCGGTGTCAAACGGGGAACCTGTACTAATACAGTGAAACTAGTCAGGCGTACTCTGACTATTAAATCGCGAGTAACCTTTTCAATATTAGTATGAATCTAAACCACGAATCTTTTAGTAGAAAAAAAGATTATCAAGGTTGTAACGGTTTTGATTACAATTATGTTATCTTATTTTAAATGGATACATGTTACTTGTGTAAAGTTACAATTTAATTAATGTTACATGTTTCGACGGTCTTCTGTCTGCGATGTTCTACATGTGAAATTTTGACTGCTACGAGTGGAAATACGTAGGCCTAGTTCTTTTAGCCAAAAGATTCTACAAAAAATATCTTCCGGAAGAAGTATATCAATCATAATTTCACATTATATCATTTTTAAAAACTTCAAATATGTGCTTACTAAGCTGTCTTATTATTGAATAAACTGCTATAAAATTTTAGAGTTACAAAAGCATGTATGTAATAACTCAATCACCATTAAATAAAATTTGCACGCATTATCTAAACCATGCACTACTATTAAATAAAATTATTCTTAGAAGCGTAAAATTATAAATTATCTTACCTTGGGATACTAAAACCATGCTTAAAACACAGATAAAAAGCCATCTATTCATATGGCACAGATCATCTTGCAACACTGAGTTAAGCCAGAAAAGTGGGAGGGTAAAATTGCGAAATAAAACAGAATCACAATCGTAAAAAGCTTTCAAACGTGCAAAATAAATAGTATATAGTTACGGGTGCCCGAACCTCAACCCACAAATACAATGAATGAAAAATGGATTAAAAATTTTAGCCTTTTATTTGAAATATCAGAAATGCGTCACCAGTACAAATGTTTTGTTAAACCGAAAATGGTTTTAATACCTACAGAAGAATTTGAAAATAGTAATAATTGTATTGTACAGAGAAAAAATAGTATGAACCACGAGACAGTTATAGGAAGAAAAAAACATGAAATCAGCTAAAATATCCAGCTACCCGGGACTATAACGTGAAAGCGTTAATGAAATAGACAGACAGACATGCATTTTTACAAGGTGTAAAATTGTCCCAATAAAAAGAGAAAAACCAAGATGCAACCTAAGCGAGGTGACCGAATTATTTCATACATGCTTCGTAAATCGAATGGTAGGCAAATCAAACAAAAACAACTTGTATGTACACAACTGCGTAACTAAAACGAGCCTGAAAGCTTCCTGCGGATTGTGATATAGCAAATAATATTTTTATAAAAGATTTATTAAATTATAGAAGCGAATAAACAAATAAATAATAGTATCTACTCAAAAACAAAAATAGCTAAACACAAAAAATCAGATCATCAGGTATTTTATAAATTCTGAATGTCAGTATAACTAACTCACTAAATATGTTTGTAACTAATACTGACTTCTAGCTATGCTTAAGTACGATAAAATATAGAAATTTTAAAAACAACTACAAAGCTTTGAGCGCTATTTTAGCTTAAAATTGGTAACTAAGTAATTAAAATATGTAGTTTTTTACGTAATCACATTATTTCCTTATCTTACAACTTAATATTTTTCCCTTTAGCTATACAACAATCACTTTTAACTGTAAAAACTTAAGTCATACTGGCACTATAAAAACAATATGGGTCCGTCCAAAAACCAAAACGCGATTACTAAGTATTGAAGAGTAAATAATTAGAGTAGATCCATGTAAGTTGACAAAAGTATGTCTTTTTTAGATTCAGGATATATGCGACCTATTTCGTAATATTTTTACAGTATTATGTTGACAGGTGCCCAAGTAAGACGGCATAATAGCAAACATTTTCCTCATTATTGTCACAAGAAAAGAAAAAACCAGACAATGGTGTCGATTCGGTATTACACGACTTAACCTATTTGACAGAACTAAACTTAATTTAAACGTTCTGTCTTTTTCTTTATGTATTTAATAGACAAGGACAGGGCTTTTAAGATATGGTAAGTCCAGTAAAATGAGTCATGTTACACTAAATCGACACCAATGTCGAACAATCTTTTAAGCTATCTTTGATTACGTCATTCGAGAAAATTAACATTAGCCATTGAAGAAAATGATTAATTACAGATATTCTGGATATATATTTCATTTTCATACATTTGAATTGGCAAATAGAAGCAATACCCAATCAGCAATGTTTGATTTTCGCTGATTAAGTTTAATTTTGTCAGTACCGTCAAAACTATTATTTTTTAGCGTTTTTGGAATCTTCATCTTTATAATTATACTAAAAAGGAATTTGGAACAGACCCCAAAGGATTAAAATATGTAATTTGAAACTAAAAACACGGAATAAAAAGCTGTCTTATATTAAACAAATACAAATAACCAAAATAAGATCTTTTCAATGAGCATATTTGATATTTTAGTTTTATTATTCTTAATTTCAAAATACAATGCGAACATAAAAATGGCTTAGTATAAAATACATAAAAAATATACTAAAAAGAGTTTTGCGACACAAAAAGTAACAATGGACTTAATTATTGTGTAACTTTAATGAAAATCTACGTATGATGTTATATATCTATACAGGTAGAAAAATGTATATGTACAGCTTAAAAAAAAGCTCTAATAATGGGACACGGTCAATGTAATTTTTTTTACGAATTGTTGTGCAAATAATTGATAAAGTTGTTTATTTTATTTATACATATGTTTATCTCCTAGGATTAAAGTATTTATTGGTTTTTAGAGGCCGGCGAAGCATGCATATTTCATACAAACGAAATACCAAAATAATTTTTAAATTAAACAAATTCTCGAGGTAGGGTTTGTTTATTCCGATTGGATTACGGAATATCTAGGTTCTTAACATACACATAATTAAATAAGAAGACTGATTTAAACATGAAATATTATTAAAATAAGTTTTCTACGGAAATTTTTAAGTACTTATATCTCGTCTTTAAATCAGTGTCCTTTCAAAATATATATTTGGGATCCTAGATATGCTGTAATTCGATCGGAATAAACACACACTAACCTAGGAATATCAATGATTTACAAATGGTTTTGGCATTCCGTTTGTATGAACTACGCATGCTCCGCCAGCCTCTTAAGTTGTTGTAGTCCAAGGTCATATAAATATAATAAAGAATATATAATACAAAGTAGATTTCCATTACATTTCGTGAATGAGTCCAATCAAAATAAACATGCTTTAATCACTTTGCCACGAAAGCCGCCACCGTTTAGGTGATTGTTGCGACAAAAAACAATTAAAAAAATATTCGTTTCGGTTATATCTATTGAATGACAGACTGCTACACAAAACTGTGCTTTACTGAGCAGAATTAAACAACAATTTAACAGAGAATAACATATAGAGACCTACATAAACAAGGAAACAAAAATTGAGCATAAACGCATATTAATTGCTTCAAGAATTACCTTCTAAAAGTGTCATTCAATAGATAGCTACACAATCAAACAATATGCCTAGTTCTACGCAAAATAACATCAATGTTTTAAAGATCAATAATCATATGCGTGCGTTAATACTTTAGAGGGAAAACGAAAAAAAAAACTAAAATGCGAGAGAAAGGCAGGTCACAACGCATATGTCATACGGATGATATGTGGGACGATTTTCTATGTGTTAGAGACAAAAAGACAGTGAAATTAACCAACTCGAGGTTAATTTGCTGCCCTTAATTAGATGTTCGTTTATCTCGGGCGAAATTGCGTGATAATGTCTACATCACTTTATTGCTTCCTTATCTTATCATAAATGGGACGAAATTTGTGAAGACAAAGTTCCGTTTAACCATTCCTAGTACTAACGGAATTCAAATCATGATGAAAGGTTAAATAAAATAGCCCATTTGTGTTTAATCTAAGGTTCACGTTTCAAGTGACCTTATAAACCTAATTAAAATCCCGGCTGTTTCGAAACATCCTTTGAAAATACCACAAAGGCGAAACCGGCAGGAAATAAATAAAATCGTGGAATAGTACGAGGAATTTTCTGTTCATTATGTACTCTTGATTCAGAAATTAGCTTTACACGTCGTCGTCACCCCATAAAACCTCGATCAAAATGATATGACAGTATATGAACATTCCGTGCAGCACACGCACACGATTATTGACCTTCTCCGGCACACAGCAAGGTCCATTATTCCTCGTGATCGTGGAACATAGAGAACTCTTCCTGGGTCTTACCTGAGCCGCAGATGGACGCGTCGTCACCAACTGAGAGGTCGTCCTGAGAACTGCTCATACGCGCTGGAAATGGGAATTTACGTTAATTATAGCTTGTCTAGCGCGATACGCCTAAGGGTATGTCCTAATTAAAAGTTGTTCGACGACAAAATCGGTTGCTCGCAATGCCGGGCGACCGAACGATTTTTATTGGTCATACGACAATGCCAACGTGTCCACATCGGATCAAATCAAATCGGATCATCAAAGGCCTGTGTGCTTTATCTAAATGAAAACTTGTATTTAAAATATTTAATCACAAATTTATTATTAGCCACGAAAAAACAATAACTTATTCTACCAATACACTACAAGTAGAATGAAGATTTCTTTGAAAAGCGTACACACGACATTACTAACTTTAAGCCTATTTCTGTAAATAACTTTCTGTTATGGCAGAAGTCACTTTAGACCACTCCTTGTCTACCAAGTGCAATTTTTGTAGTTTTTGGTCCATTTGTTCCACAAAATAGGCCTTCCTTGTACTTTAGTTATTATAGTATCATTAATTTTATTCATTTTAGGAAACAAACAACTCGTTGACTTTATACGACCGACACGACAAAATACAAACATGTTTGAAATTCAAGCGCGGGAACCGACAAATGCGATGTTGCACGACCGTGCGCGTTGCCAGTTAGGACAAATTCATTCGAAGCGCTGTGTTTGAATTTTTTCGCGTCGGTTGGTCGGTCGGACGACAAAAGTTGTGTTGTATTGCGACTGCTAATTAGGACATACCGTAAGGCACAAAACAAATACATACAGAAGGCCTGCCGCTCCCTACAACCAGCGATTTCGGGCGCACGCACACATAGACGTGTACGTACGACGAACTCGGTAGGATTCGGTAGAACGAGTGCATGCGCTTTGCGATACATGTGATGAGTAGGTATTTAAAATCAAGGTCAGCCGTAGCCGGCCTTCTGTACCTATAAGAGGCGGGTAGATAAAGCTATAATAAAAACACCACGGAGCGGTATAAATATATGCAAAGCCAGCCACGTTTTGTCATAAAAACGTATTACTCTTACTTAGGCAATACATGATAATATCATAGTAAAAACAGACTAGTAAGCTATCTTCACAGAGATTTCGACCGCGCGGCTTATACATATGTGTGCGAGCCTGCACGTACGAACCACAGCACGCACACAACGACAATATCTCTGGCGGTTTCTGGCGGTGTGACTGGGGCGGCTCAAGTCGGCTGTGCTCCGCAGCGCTACAAAACAGATAGGTATTTTGTGGCCGCGCGCCGTTCGTCACATCGCCGCAAAATATATTGACAGCCCTGCAGCAGTAGGCATTTAAGCCTCGCACGGCACGGGAGTTGTTCTACTATTCTGTTTTTACTATGATAATATGCTAAGCTGAATAACAGTGAACAAAAACCCAAGGTAAACCAGTTTTCTTTCACATTTCCAAATGGTCCAGTACGTTCTTTTTCACACGCCCGTTGAACAGTTCATTCAATTTGACCGGTAGTGTAGCAATGTGACCGCACTTTACAACATCCTGTATTCTAACCTCTGGCGCCTGGCCGCCCGTTGGCGTTCCTATACAGGGCGTTCTCGAGGTACTGGAGTCCGTTGTTGTTGATAATGTTGAACCCACACAGACGCTCGATCTGCTTCCATCGGTGCATGCGCTCCTAAAAAATATACATACAGTATATATTTATACAAAATTTCACGTCGTATAGTCACGACATTAGACAGACTGAGAAGTCAAAGGGGTCGGTATAGGTATATACCAAAAACCGGACAAGTGCGAGTCGGACTCGCCCACCGAGGGTTCCGTTAAAGACTATATTTATCATGGTTTAATTAAAAATGGATAGTTTTCAGATTTTTCCTTATATCTTGTAGTATAAGACGGTATTACTTACCAAATTTCATAGTTCTGGGTCAAGGGAAAATACCCTATAAATATTGATTTCCTGGAGTGTCGAAATATACGTTTTTTGCGGCATAAACAAATCAAACGAAAAAAAAACATTAAAATAAAATAAATATAAAAATAAACGGCCGTATCTTTCTTTTACGTTAACTTAGAACTTAGATTTTTCATAGCTTTAAGGGAGGGACGGACGGACAGACAGACGGCCAACAAAGTGAACCTATAACGGAACCCTGAAAATGTATTATGTTGACTAACAAAACGAGACGTTTTCAACCTATTTACGGTCACCTTGGGCCACATATCTGAGCACTGTATATATTGCGATTTATCTGCACACATAAATCCTCACAAAGTTTTATATCAGTCTGACTGATGGAACTCTACATAAATATCCTTAGGCGACAATTACTGCTGGTAACCTCGGGTACGTGCGTCTCACTCGCACGACTCGTTCCGCATTGATATATCCGTCGATCGACGGAGAATCAAGTCGCGAACGAGCTAAAATATACCTAAATAATTAGGTGAAATTACCAATTCTACAATATGGCCACACATGTACTACACCACCGCAACACACAGTTGCAGATCTAGCTTCGGTGTCGCTTAGAGTCGACACTTCAAAATTGCTTGTCGGGTAGACGCTATCTACACTATCATATAATCCACAAGTTTTCATTTCTGTTAAGGCGCCTAGGCACGCCACCGTTTTAGTACAAAATTTAATAATCCGTTTCTCAGATGTTTTTCGTAATAGACCAAACTATGTGACCTCTATCATCTGGTGCTGGTATTTTAAAAGGCACCATTTTGCCAAAATTTTGAATATTAATTTTGTTTTAAAGATATCGAGCTGAACAGATTTACATACAAAGTTGTTTTCTTGCCTCAGATTGTACCTATATCAAAATTTAACATTTCAGCCACATAGCGACTTTGTAAATGCCTGTATTTAACTATAGAGGTCTATACCTTTAGTCTATAACGAAAAACAACAGAGAAACGGGTTATCAAATTTTGTACTAAAACGGTGGCGTGCCTATGCGCCTTAAGGTAAAAAAATAAAAAATCTATGGAGATATCTCTTTATTCTTATTCCGAAAAGCGTTTAAATTTTTTTTTATTCCTTCGTTCTAAAAATATGTTGAAAAAATTTTTTTTAATTATATGGGCTGAACAGCTATAATGAATTTACCTAGCAATAAATAAAAAATACTAGCTGTCAATGACATTATTAAACTTCATGGTCAAGCCATTTCATTTTTTTAATACAATCTGGTTACTGGCATTGGTACGAAAGTCATTATGCCTACAAGGCTTTTGTTGAAAACTCAAAGTTTAAAAAAATCATTAAAAATTTTAGAAAAGGGATATCACTTAGCTTTTTACCTACTTTCTAAATAGCTAATGAAATTAGCGGGTTAGTATTTTGTAATGTTATGGATTGGCGGATTTCCGCGGTGTAGACATGACTCTTAACGACTCGGAATAGAGGCTATATTACCTGTAATTCTTGAGTGACTTCGTTGAGTGCGGTGCGGGCTTCAACAATAGATCTGTCCACGTCATCTATAGACTTCCCGTGCGTTGACACGAACGCACCAACGAGCGATGAACGCTTTTTGCGTAGCTTTTCGCACTGGAAAGTTAAATGAACATTGTTATATAGAGAAAGTATAGAAACTTTTGGGAAAATTGCAGCTTATAGGGCAAGTCATGTTTTTATAACATTTTAGGCTGAGTATAGACATTATCTAGAACTATGCGATTGTATTGCCTTCGCTAGTTTCATCGAGCGTGCACGTAATAGCGAATTAAACAGAATTATATTTGGTCACGCCCACAACTGAGTTGTTGCGCTCATGACGACCGTCGTTAAGTTTGAATTACTTATATAAGGAAACAAATTAAATTTATATCATTACGGTATAGAAAATCAGAAAAGAAAATCTGGACGTGAGGAGCTCTGAACCGGGATTCGAACCCGGGACCTCTCGCTTACCGGTTATCTCCTTGCGATGGATAAATCGCCAAGTGTTTATAAAACATAGAAATTTATTTCTATCATAGTTTACTAAGGGCCGCGTTCAGTTTGATCGCCCGCTCATCACTGACAGCAGGATAGCGTATACAAAATCAACGCGTGCAAAAGAGATGTCATGATCGCCGGGCGAGAAAACGATTTTCACAAAAAGGGTCATCGAACCTTGATACGGGCCACTTACTAAGTCTTCAGTATGAATTTGGGTCGATAAATTAATATCACCTTGTATTTATGTACTTATAAATTTTTATGATGACATTTATTTCAGTATAATTGACTAATTTAATGAATGTTTTGTAATAATAGTTATTTTTTCGTAATGCATGAATTAAACATACAACATATATTTGTACCCATTCTATGGTTGAATTCGTTGGGACTGTAATAATATGTAAGATCTCTTGTAAACCCAAATTCTCACAAATAAAAGATTTACTTACTTACTCACTTAAATATGCCGCATTTTTTATGTACGCGCAATTTGATTCTTAGTTGAGTTTTGTGATCCAGTTCCCAACTTTTTACAATAATTTATTCTTATCTCCCATCCATCCATCAGCCTGTTTCGTCGACTGCTGGACATAGGCCTTTCCAGGATTTCGCCACTCTTGGCGGTCCACCTGGAAGAATTACCCATACTACCACACGCTGGGCAGGCGGGTTGGTGAGCGCGGTGCCGAAACCCTTGCACCAGTGAAGCCGCTGCCCGTCACCAGTCTGTTTTATATAAGGCCCGGCAATTGGGGATGGATATACCGCCATCCATCGGTCCCAGGCAATGGTGGGCCGCCTGGTTTTGCCTGAGAACTGTCCTCTTACTCTCCCCCGAATAACTTCGGGAGGATTTGCGAGTAAGATGGTGGTACCTCCACAGTCGAGCCCGGCACCAGCTCTACCACCTAACTATCCTTATCTACTAACAAATAAATAGTGTTCGACTAAACGCTGAAGTTCGGGTTTTATTAGTGGGTCAAAGCCGAAAGTGAGTTTATTATGCACAGCCTATTCAACTAAGGGCGCTTTCACGTAGAAAACAGGTACGTAAACCCAAAATCCATCCATCCATCAGCCTGTTACGTCCACTGTTGACACAGGCCTTCCCAAGATTCCGCCACTCTTGATGGTCCTCCTGGAAATGCCCATACTCACACACGCTGGGCAGGCGGGTCGGTGGGCGCGGTGCCTAACCCTCGCACTAGTGAAACACGTGTGATAAAAAAATAAAAATATGGTGACTTTCGTTCATGTAGCCAAATTCATACTGGAGACTCGGTAAGTGATAAGGAACAAGTGCAAAAAATATTTTTTGTGCCTCTATACTTGTTGAACAACTTGGCTCTATTTGTATAGGAAGTCAAAATTTTATTTTGCGTATTTCACAAAAAGGGTCTTTGAACCTTGGTCGTGACCACTTACCGATTCTCCAGTATGAATTTGGCTGTATAAGCGAAAGTCAGCCTATATTTGTTACTCTGCCCAATCAGTTTTACTATAAAAGCATCAAGTATTTCAAAGAAAACTTCGTACAAGTGCCTTTTTTGGCTGAAGCCGAAATCGAACCTCCAGACAAAAAAATAAGGTATATTATTCACTGACCGCTTCCCTAGCTTGCTGCAACTGGCCATCGGCTTGCTGCTTCTTACGTAGATAGGCTCTGTTCTCAACTTCGTGAGTCAACTGTAGCCATTGTTGCAGACCAACGGGCGGCGCCCAACAGCGGTCCTCGAGCTCACCTTCCGCCCTACGAAGTTCTGCGCGAAGCATCTGTAATAATACACAAAAAAGTCTTTATTTTACACATATCGTCACGACATGAACCCCGAGGGTGTCAGAGGTGTCACGAGTATGAACTAAAAATGCAAGTTACAGTCCACACCCGGTACACCCGCGTTTCACCGACGATTATTACGTCCCAACGTGATGGGTGGTGAGCCCTATCGCCGTACTTCGGGCACAATTACATGCTTTTTAGGGCAAGCACAGGTTTCGTCACGATGTTTTTCTTCACCGTTCAGCAAGTGGTAACGGTAAGTGTTAGGTAAGAACACGAACACTATGCACATAAATTCCGAAAAACTCATTGGTGATTTACTTTTCTTGTGTTTTTCTATGCCGCAATGATATAATGTTAATTAAAAACGCCTTTATTTTAAGATATTTAATACATCTGTGGTCAAGTGGTTCGAGTACTCGACTACTAATCTAGGTGCAGATACCCTAAAGCACTATAACAAAAAAAAACTATAAATAAGACTTGGCTGCACGGGCTGTTGCTCTTTGCCTATTCCAAGACGGAATAAAATAGAAAAAAAAAAATAGCTATGAGATTATATTTTGAGTCGACCCTCCCTACAACCCAATCCTAGATATTATGTGCCTGGTTATAATCGTAACAGATGGAGAGAAAGACGCATATTTAAGAAATAAAATATACAGGTGTAGATAGACTGCTACCATTAAATTAAACCACATATTCTACCGATCATACTGAACCACTTTTCTCAAGAATCATACCCGCGGACACCCTTTGTTTAGGAAATAATTGAGTTCCAAACAAAAATGCGTGAACCCTAACGCACCGACATACGAGAGCGTCGTCCGTGAAACCTAAAGCTGTTTCACGGACGACGCTCTCTCTAAAATCGCCTGTATGTCGGTGCGTTAGGGTTCACGCATTTTTGTTTGGAACTCAATTATTTCCCAAACTAAGGGTGTCCGTGGATATGATTCTCGGGAAAAGTGGTTCAGTAGGGTCAGTAGAATATGTGGTTTCATTTAATGGTAGCAGTCTATTTACACCCGGTATGTAATTTTAAATCAGAAACAGTTCATTGCTTCAATAAATATTAAATATTTGTTTTATGACCTGTTTAAAACCAAGTCTGAGCACGAAATGACGAATTAAAATGGCACAAGAAACCCAACGAGTTGCTTTAAGCTTATATACCTCGATTTCGGCTTTCAGCTGTATGACTTCCAAATCAGAAGAAGCAGAATTAAGTAATGGTGTATCACCGGCCTCGCGTAGTTTTTTCTCTAGGTTTTTCTTTTCTGTTGTTGCACTTTCCTGAAAACAAAAGAACAATGCTAAATCACATACAGATCAACCATCTTTACACCATTTAGGTTTGTTATGACATGTTTGTATTAGGTTTCGTTTCGAAACGAGCGAAAATCACTCGGAGTGATGCGTATTACACCCTAGAGCGTTCAAAAATGGACACGAGTTAAACCGAGGGTAAACGAACTCTTACCTGACAGTTGCACGTAAGTGTTTTGAAACGCTTCGGAGTAATGCGTAAATCACACTGGGCCACCTGATTGGTGCACACAGATGTTTCTTTCTCTTGCTCCTTTATAGATCTGTCTGTTTCTAATAAACGAGTGAAATTTCGCACTATGATCGCACGTTCTGAAACGCTTCCTTAGAGTGCTGCCCTCACCCAAATGTCAAGTTAAGATGGTAGATGTGTAACAAACACAATGCCTTTTTGGTTGATACTAAAGTACTGACAAAGGAGGAACAGGTAATGCCTATTAGTACAACATTGAACATACGATGATGCTGATCTGGGAATAACAGAAATTCTTAAATTACTTTCCTTCCCTTGTGGTTTCGTCTTTGTCTTTGTATTCTAGAGTTGGATAGTGTAAACTTTGATAGTTTACAGCTATCTACTGAAACCACAACACTGCATATTATTATGACTAAGTCAGAGCTTACAAAGATTACCTGTTCCATGCTGTTTCAAGTATCTACATGTCAACGAAAGCCATCTCACCTTGCCTTGCCTTCAATGCTGCAAATCCGCCCTGGCTTTTTTTTATATGGTTATTACCATATCTTAACGGCTACAACTGCTACAAGGTTTTGTTTCCAACAGTGGCGGACTAAGCCCGTCGCAGGCCCGGGACGGAAAAACTAAATGAGGCCCCCGGTCTACTTAGAAGTTAATGTATTTGCTGTAGTGTACATTTTGTAAAAATGAAATAATATATAACGTGACCAACTTTGTAATTTTGTACAAGCTATGTAACTTTGTACAAAGCATGTCACAAAAAAGCAAATATTTCTCGAGATTTTGGGGCCTTTGTAAGTTTGCACAAGCTGTCTTACTTTGTAAAAAGAGCAAATTAATAGGAATTTCTCAAGATTTGGGGTCGCCCTGGACCAGGGGCCAGGCCCGGATTTCCGCCTAGGCTGACAAGGCCACGAACTAGGGGCCCAGCCGCCGAGAAAAAAAAAATTAAGCCCAATTGGCGTGCTGTCGCCAATCTGGCAACACTGCACCAGTGGCGATACCGACTGAGTTAGGCCAAATTTTTTTTTGCTGCTTTAAAGCCTCCTCTTCTGTCTATAAAGTGCCTAGGGGCCCTGTATCTCTAAGTCCAGGCCTGCCAGGGGACCGAGGCGGGCCGCCCCCTCCACCACTGGTTTCCAATGACCTATTCTAACCTCGCTTTTGCAAGTTCCTTCTTAATTTCATCGAGAGCTATCTCATCTTACCTTAGATGCTTCAAAGCCGCCTCGGATTTTTGGACTCTTACCTTAAAGGCTGCAAGGTTAGGTTTCCACTGACCTGTCCTAACCTCGCTTTTGCAAGTTCCTTCTGCATGTCGTATAGAGCCATCTCAACTTGCTTTCAATGCTTCAAATTCAACAGGCTGATTAAGACCCTGTCTTAAAAGCTGTAAGACTGAGTTTCCACTGACCTGTTCCAACCGTGCTTTTTCAAGTTCCTTTTGCATGTCATCGAGGGCCATCTCAGCCTTCCTCAGATGCTCCATATCCCGCAGCATCCTCTGTAGCTGGTGGCGAGAGGCGCGGCCAGCACGCAACGCCGCCCAGCCCCCGAGGGCTGCGCCCAACAGCAGAGACGCTAGCAGCCAATCCTTCCATCTGCTACCTTTTGGAAGAGACGGGCCCAGTGTTAATAGGGAGGAAACGCTACATATGCAATTAATAAGGTTAAACAAACGTTGGTTCGCGGGTATATTTGTGTAGTTATTCAGTATTATAAGTAGAGTACGTGGTTTTAGGCGCATAAGCGTGCCACCGTTTTAGTACAAAATTTTAGAACCCTTTTCTCTGTCGTTTTTCGCCATAAACTTAAGTTTGAGACAGAATAAGAACTAAATAGAATCCTGACTAAAATAAGAGCTTGGAATTAGCTATTGTACTCGCCTAACGTAAATGACTCATGTGTACAAGTGAATGAAACAACGAACTGCACTTACTCGTTATTTTACCCTAGTGTGTCACTAGATTGAACCAAACAAAATGTCAAATGGATGTAGTTGGATGTAGTTTAATGCCATCAAATTAAATATGACTCGTCAGTGTCTCGTTGTGTTGGGATGTCGTACGTTGCGTGTGTCACATCTTAATTTAGTCGCGTCGTAATGTTTGATAAATTTTGCGAAAACTTACAGCTTCTCTGAGTGAAATTTTATATTTTGGTGCGATTCCTCTATGAATGAGTGAAAGCTTGGTAAAACATTGTTTGTGTTACTTGTTTGCTACAATATGATATAAATGTCTTGTGCGATTGAAGGCTGTAAATCGCATAAAAGAAGGAAAAAAAATAACCACGAAGCAATAACATTTCATCGGTGAGTTCTAATGGTTTTTGTTGTTACTAAGTTACTAATCATACCTAGAACTAAGTAACGATAACAGCAATTTTTTAAAATCTTAATTGTATTCAATTCCACATCCGTTTTTGCCAATTTTAAATAGATTTTCTACCAACAATCAGAGGTTATGTTTTCTGCATAGGGAGGGATGTACTAAGGGCGCGTATCGATTAGTGCGGCAAACCCACACTAAAATTGTTACCGCAGCAACCGGGAAGGATACTCGAGCTAAAAGATTTTTTTTTTAAATATATATTAATATGAAGGGAGTGCCTCCGCTACCGTGGCCGGCACACGAAAATAACGCCGTTGGGAACCGGCAGTACATTACTGCCGGCAGCCGAGATGAAAAAAAACATCGCCTGCCAGCGCCGCCGGCTCCCATAATGGACACCGGCGGCGCTGACGGTAGAAATTTCTCACGCGCAAAAAACGTTAGATTTCAAAGTGTGATATGTGTATGAATTATGTTTGTTTTTTTTGGAAATCGTTGAAATCGGCGACTTGAAAATACAAATTTGAGTTACTGTCAAAACTATGGACGTCGTCGCCTCGCTCCGCTCCGCTTCGCTCGGCTCAGCTCGGCTCTTTATTTTATCTTACATGTCAACCTAACAAGCTCCTCCTCACTTTAGTCGCACCTATTTTTTTTCTTTTGGTAAAAATTTTTTTTTTGCTATGACTATATAACGACCCAAAATTACTTCCTATGTAGCCCTATACATAATATGCTAACCCCATTTCCCGCTTCTTTTCTAAAGTCAGTGCCGGCAGCAATTTCAGCAACCGGCGCTGGCAGCAAATTCAGCAACCGGCGCCGGCAGTTGAGGCACTTCCTAATATATAGTGCAGCAAACTTATCTGACCCGGTGACGAGGACTGTCGCTTCTTGAATATAGAGGTCATTTTAGTTTGGCTTATAGGGTCAGACATGCTCGTGGCGCTGTACCTAAAGTGTATTTAGATAGCTGTCCTTTTTTGTTACAGATTTCCACACAAAGAAGAAATAAAAAGTTCAAGACGAATAAGAAGGCCATATTGGGCGTGGAAAAAATGCAGTCATTATTGTTTATTTGGTTCAATAAAATTTTGACAATAATCATAGAATCTTATTGGTATGCCAGTTATATATCTAACGGCACGGATAATCATATTATAAGATTATAACACAGACGTGTATGCCTCATGATAAAATAAGAAGCCATCTAACTGAAACTATTTTATTAAAAGACAATAAGTACGCACGAAGTACAATGACAATAGTCCTATATGTTGGGAAAATACAATTAACTATAATACTGTTGCTAGTCATTGCAGTTATTGTACTAGAAACAAGCACAATATTTAACTTATGTACCTGCCTATGATATTGCAATTCAGAATATGATGCTAAACGAAACATATTCTCTTATTTCCTTTTTTACACAATATAAATGAACTGTATCTTATAGGCAGAGGCTACTTTGCTATGAATTCTGTTTGCCTCCTCCTACAGATAAAGCAAGAGGATGTCACCAGGAAGGTCGGCGCCACCTCCATTATCCTTTTTAGGATTCAGTACTTCAATATAAAAAAATAGTACCCATATACGATCACTTTGTTATCCATCTGTGTGTCTGTCCATCTGTCAAGTCAAGACCCGTTTTCTAGGGCAATGTTAAGGATATCAAGTTGAAACGAATATCTCCTACGGAAGTCTACGGCCCCATAATGATAGTGCTGTTAAAATCAGGCTTCGAACTTAACCTGGTAAAAAACTATTGCCGTTTACGTAATCAATTACATACATATTTACTTGCCATGAAAACCTATAGGCTACTCCCAGTTAACTTAGAACATGAACGATATTTAACTATTCAGAACGAGACTAAATCGTAATAGATCGTAAGTATCAAGTTATTTTGGTGATTTTAACTGCTCGTGAAAAACGTTTTTGTTTTAAACGGAAGCCTCAGGGCACGAGTCCTACTCGCACTTGCCTAGTTTATTTTTACACTATGATATATATATATATATAAAATCGACACAGTTACATCGCTAGCAAAGTAAGGAACTACTGATAACCTACAAAATTAGGAAAAACATAATGCAAATCCATCTCTCTCTAACGCACTAGAATGTCGTAAGAAAATCAATGATAGGTGTATTTCTCCGCTAACTACTTTAGCCCGGATTCTATTAGAAGTTATTATTCTGAGGTCTCAGACCCCTTTAATACAGATATTTACAAAGTCACTATCTATCTGGCTGAAATGTAAAATTTTGGTATAGGTACAATACATAGGTAACACTAAAAGTTTCCGGAACTGGCCACTTACATAAACAATATTTAAAAATTTATTGCAACATTTGAAAATAGAACTCTTTGGCTGTAGAATGCAGTTTGTTTCATCTGACTGTCTTTTGTTTTTACCTTGTGGCGCCATTTAAAAAATTGTGTGTCTGCATCAACATGGATTTAACTCGGGAAAATTTTCGTAGTATGATTTTCTACGATTTTAAGTGTAATTTGACAGCTCAACAGAGCATCGCTCGGCTTGAAACAGCTTTTGGCAATGAAACACCATGCAAGACGACTGTTTATAGCTGGTTTGCAGAATTCAAGCGTGGTCGTATCAATCTCAGTGACGAATCTCGCGATGGTCGGCCGTCCACCGCTGTGACCAACAAAAACATCGATGCTGTGCGCCGTATGATTGAAACAGACAGGCATGTGACCTACCATGAAATTCGCGCATCCTTAGAAATAGGCATGAGTCAAATACAATCAATCCTACACAAACATTTGGGTGTGAGAAAGCTGTGCTCGCGGTGGATCCCACACAACTTGACCGAGGCTCAAAAAACGGACCGCGTCACTTGGTGCAGTGCCATGCTTACCAGATTCAACGAAGGTGCGTCAAATTTGGTGTGGGACATAGTAACAGGTGACGAAACATGGATTTATTGCTACGATCCCAAAACAAAGCAGCAATCGAGCGTATGGGTCTTTCAAGATGAGCCGAAACCAACCAAAGTGGCGCGCGTGAAAAGTGCATCTAAGCGGACGATTGCTTCTTTTTTTAATAAAACTGGACACGTGGCTACTGTTGCTTTAGAGAATCGTCGTACCGTGAATAGTGACTGGTACATGACCATTTTTTTGCCGGAAGTTATTGACGAACTCCGTAAAAATAACCGTAAACGCCGTATCATCCTGCACCACGACAATGCTAGTTCTCACACGGCCAGACAGACAAACGACTTTTTGAAGACGAAAAATGTAGAACTTATGAGTCATCCTGCATACAGTCCCGACCTGGCACCTTGTGACTCTTTTCTGTTCCCAAAAATTAAGAACCAATTACGCGGTCAACGATTTTCATCACCAGAAGAGGCTGTCGAGGAGTATGAAAAACACGTTTCAGAGGTCACCACAGGGGAGTGGCACAAAAGTTTTCAAAACTGGTTTGATCGAATGAAAAAGTGCATAGACGCCAAGGGAGATTATTTTGAAAAACAATAAATTAATTTTGTACCTTTAATAGTATTTTTTCATATTCATTCCGGAAACTTATAGTGCGTCCCACGTATAAGGCAATAAAACAACTTCGTATGTAAATCTGTCCAGCTTGATATCTTTAAAACAAAATCAATATTTAAAATTTTGGTAAAATGGTGCCTTTGAAAATATCAGTACCAGATGATAGAGGTCCTATACTTGGGTCTATAACAAAACCGGTCAAGTGCGAGTCAGACTAGCATACCTAGGGTTCCGTAATTCGACAGTTTTGGGAACAGTCGGGAAGAAGGTATTTAAAATTTTGCCCATAACTGTTTATGATAACTAAAAAAAGAATTGATGGTACCACAAAAAAAGAGACTCAAATATATTTATACCGTACTCGAAATAAAACTCGTGGATGAAAAATTTAATTTCGTCATTTTGTTATCGTGACTTTCTTAGCCGCTATATTTTTCCTGTAATCTTTACGTAATCCCAAATTACCATTATTAAGGCCTGATTCGTAACGGATTTGCCAAATTCAAAAAGCTATATCTGTGAGCCGAGTGGTTATATTGACAAAGTGTATTATTTAATTAAAAGGAAACAATTCAAAATTATCATATTTATTGGTTATTTCTATAGTCCTACATTTTCTCCCACTCTCGCCGCAATTTTGGTCGAATGCCCTCAATCAAACGTGCGACAGTATCATTACTCACTTTCTTGCTTGCAGAATTCCAATGTTTCAGGAAGTCCTTTTGCTTGCAGTCTTACCTGTCTTGCCAGCGCCGGATTTAGGGGAGGGCAACCGGGGCTGAAGCCCAGGGGCCTCCACACAAGAGGGGTCTCCACAAGTTTTTTATTTTGTACACTAATTGTTTTTTCGAATAAAAAACTCGCAGTATACATATTATTAACTAACCATACATAATAATACAGAAAGTACAAATTGCATAAAGATGTTAGGGCTCACGATGTATTTTTTTCTATTTGTATTGGCTTTGTCAATGAGAACTATATATTTTTAGTTTTATCTTACTTTTTTAAGAAATGTAACTAAGTACCTATACTAATTCAAAGAGTAATATTAAAACACAAAATAGTTTTCAAACACTAAGTACAACTAACTTCGTTCTTGCCCAGGGGCCTCCACACCTTAAAATACGGCCCTGTGTCTTGCGTAAAATTCCCTTGACTAGAGCCCAGTATCTTTTGATAGGGCGGCACTGTGGAATATTCGGCGGGTTCAGTGATTTGTGTACGACCTGGATATCATTTTGTTAGAGGAAGTTTAAGGTAAATGTGGCATAGTGGGCTGTAGCCAGGTCTGGCCAAAATAAAGCCGAAGAGTTGTGTTTTCGAAAAAAAGGTAGTAGCCGTTTCTTCAAACATTCATTGATATATTTTTTTTTATTGTGCCAGTTTTAACATCAGCACAACTATGATTACCACATGGGCAAATCGCCTGCCAAACCAGATATTTAGTTCCAAACTTTTCCATTCCAATGGTGGTTTCTGAATCTGGAGGACTTTCTCCATCAGAAATAGTATAATATTGATCACCAGGAAGTGTTGAAAAGTCTACTTTGGCATAGGATTCGTAATCGAGAATCAAGTGAAAATTTTCAGATCCCAAAAAGTCATGCAGCTTTCTAAACCTTATTTTGATTGTAATGCTTTGTTTTTCTGAGGTTTTTGGCACTTTTCACTTTATCTTGGACTTCATAGAAGCATGTTCCTTTGCACGTCTTACCATTGACTGGCTAGTAGCGTGTTTTTTAGTAATATCGCGTTCGGACATACTGCGGTTTTTACAAATCGTCTTAATGATTTTCTTGTCAAGCTCAGGGTCACGAGGACCACCGTGTTTTGTGGTTCGATGCTTCTGAGCGGTGGCCAGGGTGTGGGTTTAAAACCACTCCATAGTTCTTTTCGGCATTTTTAAACCTCTTGCAATAAAGTGGTTGAGACGCTGAGGATTTTCCAACCATTTGGCGACAATATGCTCACGGCTTTCAATTTTTGTTGAGTTTTATAAGCAATTAGGCAAAATAAAGTTATGACAATACAATTTAGTGAAATCAGCGCTGTCAATGCCGAAACTTAAAACAAAATACTGTGGGAAACAACTAAATGCCAACATTTTGAATTTGACAAATCCGTTACGAATCAGGCCTTATTTTCATATTTTTCGGTTCATTAGTTTTTCAAAGATTTCTCGAAATCGGTTGCAGTAAATATAGTAAAAGTCTACATTTTTATAATCAGCTCTTTAATATCTACAATTTGATACCCATATTGTATATTTATAATTTTTTTCAATTTATTTTACATTTTTTATATATTTCTCATTTATTTTCCCGCTGGCGGGCGGTGCACGAGTCTGCATTTTGAATAGCACGACAAGAATTGTTTAGCGGAATATTGATTATTATATTCATATATCCTTTACTTAGTGATGGACTTCCGCAAGGTAACGTCTATTTCAATTAATCATATTTCTCATTTGTTATCTTTTTTTTTTAATCGCTCAATTTTTCCTGTAATTGGCCACTTATGATCTATAATCGTCATTTATTTCATATTTTTTGGACCAACAGTTTCGGAAATAAGGACATGCATTTTTTGTGGTTTTTCAAAGATTTCTCGAAATTTGATACCCATATTGTATTTTTAAGATTTTTTTTAAATTTAATTTTAAAGCGGGGCATGCCTAGGCGCCTAAGTTTGTGTTTATGTAAAACCGTAGCGGGTCACTGACGGTTCGATGAAATACATCGATAGACGACGAGGCCTAGGTAATAAATTTTTAAATGGGTATTTTTTAAACCTTGTGCAGTTCGATGTGATGACTTTATGAGTTCGTAGGTCGTTAATGCGCTTGTCCTGAAGTGGTTTTTAGGGTCAACTTATAGAAACGGAAACCCTTTTAAGTGTGTGTGTGTGTTTGTTTGTCAACAGCATAACTCATCAACTACTAGGCCGATGGAGCTTTAGTGCGTAGGTGAATTTTCCTCGAAAATTCTACTTATGGAATGAAAACATCGTAAACGCCATGTTTTCTTCACAATTCCACCGTGAAATTAACAAATTAACAAAACACTAATTGAGTGCGTTAAACCATATTTTACTGTTCAAACTCAAGCCATTCGTGAGACAACAAAGGGCAAAAAACTTCTATACTTTTGTTTTGTAATTTTCCTGTTATTGTCAGGCTGAATAATTTATTTATCTCTTGTGACAAAAACAATGAATTTTAAAATTTGGCCAAATGTGTTCCTCCTTTGTTAGTACACATAAAAGACAAAATCGTCACGACATGAATCCTCAAGGGGGTGTCAGGAGTGTTCACAAACGTAAACTGTGAAATCCAAGTCACGGTGCACACTTGGTACACACGCTTTTTACCGACGAATATTACAGCCCACACGTGATGGGTGGGGAGAGCCTGTCGTCGTGCTTCGGACATTAATGGACAGCTTAACGTGAGTTTCGAAGCACACAGACCGAATACAAATTAATGAGCACGGCGGGGATCGAACCCACGACCTCTGGGTTGGTAAACGAACGCTCTAATCAATCGTCCACCCATAGAATAAACTATAGATATAGTCTATGTCCAAGTGTCAAAACATTACAACTGTAAAAGAATTTTCAAAATCGGTTCCGTAATTTTAGTTTAGTTATTATTAGTATTAGTAACGCCTGTTTCGTTCTGGTACATAAAAATATATTTTCACGACCTTTGCATCCACTAGGGGTTAGCAGAGGTATTTTTGTACTCTAAAACTGTTAACAGTCCTCGATTCACCAATGATTTTTGGGTCTCAACGTGACCAGAGGTGGGCTAATCGCCGTAGATCGAGCACAAATGTATTTGCAGGACATGCAAATTTCAGCACAGTGTTTTTCTTTAACTTTACTTTCACTGGTATAGAATACAAATACTATACAGGTTGAAAATGAACCCCCTAGCTTTATTGAACTCTATGAATCAGAATCACCAATAGAACACAAAACCGTAAAAAAGATTTTTCTTTTTTGTTTTCAAATTTCAAAAAATGGTTAACCTACGCGACGCCACATGTGACTGAAATAAGACCGTACATTTTTCCGGCGGTAAATAATGAACATAGACTATGTATACATGTGTTTTGTAGAGCGTCGTCTCTGTCACCGGAGTATTAGTGCTTCTTTGGCGGTCGAAATCTTTTTTTAATTTTATTATGAATCATGACAAAAGTAACTAAACATGTATTTTTTATTTCGAACATAGAACTGTCCTTTGTTATAGCTAGACGGTTCATTTTCAACCGGTAGGTATAGTAGGAATTTTTTTAAATGTCTGAATCCACTTAAGATCTTAACTTCCAATGAATGGCATTGTCATCTATTGTTAAGTTCGACAGCTAAATGAGTAGTTCATAACGAAACGCATAAACAACAAAAAATTTTATGTTAATAGCAACTTTACCACCTAAACAAAAAGGCTCAAATTTGAACGCCAAGTCGCCAACGCATTTCAGATTTCATTTTTGAAATTGGAAGCGGCAGCCATTTTGTGTGTCAGTTACAGGATGATTAAGTAATGGCTTTCAGATCTTAATATCGTATACTTATCTGTGTTTTATTCTGGATATTTCATAAATTTGACCCTGGCCTACGTTTATAGGATTTTGATTGCTTACCTACTATTTGGATTTTTGTGAAAAGTGTGTTCGATAACGACCCCAGCTGTGTATATGGACTTTGATTTAGGGGGAATAAGAGGTACAAAATGTAATGATGTAATTTTAAATGTAACTTCAATCATTACTGTAGATTGCAGTCACACAATTTTTTTTGTATTTGTAGGTACTTACTAGTTTTATTGGAATTATATAAGTATGTATAAGTAAACATAGTTACATAATAAACAACAAATGTGTGTTAAATTAAAGTTTCAAAGTGACAAATGAACTTTTTTAAGCTTAAATACAATAGAAACAAATCTTATGCATACAAAATGTAAGTTTGTAATTCATTGTTTCCTAATTTAACCGTTAATGATTTATTTTTATTTGGAAAAAAAATCATTTACCGTTAAATATTAGAAACAAATAATATGCATACAAAATGTAAGTTTATAATCCATTGTTTTCTAATTTAACCGTTAATGATTTTTTTCTACCTGCTCCTATTGTTTTGGCCATATTTTTATCATTCCTCTGTCAATTTGAGATTTTTGTACCTCATTCGAAAACTAGTAAAATGCAGATGTTTTCAAGCTAATACGCACAGAAAATTGCATAGAGACTTTTTGTTTTAAGCTAGCTTTTTTGTGTAAATCTTTTGCGATTTTCAAGAGTTTTCAATTGTTTGGGAGCACAGTGTCAAGGTTTACGTCAATAATGTGCATTTTAGGGTTATTGTTTATTGGCTGGGATATTATCAAAGCGAAACAAATAAAAAAATTCTAAAATATTGGCTGGTTTTTTTAATATATATTTTAAAAGTTTACTTTAGGAAAAAAGCTTAAATTCAAAATATCTCAGAAATGGTTCACTTTTGCAAAGGGCATTATATATTCGAATCGACTGCAATTGTTATCTTCTACAACCCCTTCAAAGGATTGCATCTAATTACCAATCACCCTGTATAACAAATTAACATATCATTGCAGTATAGAAAATCAAAAAAATAAATCTAGATTTGAGGAGCTCTGAACCGGGTCCTGGATTTATTTTTATGTTTTTCTATACCGCAATGATATTATAATATTAATTTTTGGATAATGGATTAAACAATTATGTGTTTGAAATATAGAAATTTATTTCTATTATAGTTACTATACGAATACGTAGACTATACAAATTCATTCGAAAATCTTATCGGTACATGCACGACTTGCAAAATTCTTTACAGGTTTACTCGCTTAAGAGGCGAATACACGCCAATGACTTTGCAAACTGCGATTAAGTCAATTAAGTACGGTTTAATTCAAATGTACTACTGGCAAAAAATAAAAAAATATATATAGAATATCTGGAATGTTTATCAAATTCTGAGTATTTTCGAGCCAACGAAGTAAATAAATCCCAAAACAGGGTCCCAATTAAGACTAAGATCAAAGAACCAAAATTGAAACTGATTCAAATTAAAGATATTATAACCACAAATGAGTTCCGCTGATTATTTTTGAAGATTATTAGTTATTTTAATTGTAATTTTTTATTTAGTAAATTTGAGCGCGTTTGCAGCTTGATTCCCTTCGAGCGACATAGAGATCAGTATAAGACAAGTCGTGAAAAAGCGAGACGTACGCACCAAGGTCCGTAGCAGTAATTGTCGCCTTAAGCTGTAGAATTATTGATTCTCAATAGCAACTGATATACACATCCGGCACAATCGTGGTTCGGAGCCACTTGACGGGTTAAGGACACCAATACGATATTATTCACTAATGGGGTTTCGTTTTTGGTGGAACCCCAACATTTGCAAGTTAGTTGTAAAATCAAGATGTAAGATATCAAGTAGATGGCCTAGCGCTAGCGTCATTAAAGCTACAGATAAAATCTGCATAATTTTCATCTCGTGGCATTTGCAGTCTTCTGTTTATATTTAAATTAGAGGTAGTCGCCCTCTTAGAACAAATACTGCGGTATATTAAAAAGGATGATTTACTATTTATTTTAATAAATTAAAACACACGCGTAACAAACTTGAGCGTTATTTTACATTTTGTATTAAACTGGAATGTACTAATCATGTGCTTCTTCCAACATTTTTAGTCTACAAAAACTTTCGAATCTTTTTATTATTTTCATCTAACCTGCACCTCTAACAGCTATCGAGCTCGATAGCGCTTGATACAGTGCTCTGTCTCACTTTGTTGATCTGCCTAAAGAGGGACAGACAGTGGTATATCAGAGCTCGATATGTTCTACCATGCTAGAGGTGCTGATCAGCATTCATTTTGCTTTAAGTTTGAGATAGAGAGAGAGTTTTTAACTTTATTGGTGTTTTTATACCATAATAATAAAATTGATCATAATATAATTGATTTTGTGGATCAGTATAATAAAAATATACTCTACTTACTTTGTTTTTATTTGGCCAATTCGATTAACAGTTAAAGCAGGCAATTAAAAATAAATGCTTGCTGTTCTACTGCTTTTCAAAATTAAAATGAAGTGTCAAATACCAAAGTAAGCCTTTGATGCTTCAATAAATAAATATTCTATTTTATAAAATTTATGTTGTAAATTCAATATTTAAAGTACTTTCCACATGGATAATGCGTTTGGCTAGGTGCTTCACTATCGTAAATAGAAACAAGCTCAGCGAGACATTGTTGGTCAATCATATCATGCTGTACCTATACTGCATAAATAAATTATTCACTTATGCAGAGATCCTCTAGCTAAACTTTGACTCTAGTATCGCTAGTTTTCCGCTTCAATCATATCATGATGTACCTATACTGCATAAATAAATTATTCACTTATGCAGAGATCCTCTAGCTAAACTTTGACTCTAGTATCGCTAGTTTTCCGCTTCAATCATATTATGATGTACCTATACTGCATAAATAAATTATTCACTTATGCAGAGATCCTCTAGCTAAACTTTGACTCTAGTATCGCTAGTTTTCCGCTTCAATCATATTATGATGTACCTATACTGCATAAATAAATTATTCACTTATGCAGAGATCCTCTAGCTAAACTTTGACTCTAGTATCGCTAGTTTTCCGCTTCAATCATATTATGATGTACCTATACTGCATAAATAAATTATTCACTTATGCAGAGATCCTCTAGCTAAACTTTGACTCTAATATCGCTAGTTTTCCGCTTCAATCATATTATGATGTACCTATACTGCATAAATAAATTATTCACTTATGCAGAGATCCTCTAGCTAAACTTTGACTCTAGTATCGCTAGTTTTCCGCTTCAATCATATTTTATTAACAAAAACTTTTGTTACTATTAGTGCCTGGCTCAGAGGAATTCCTCTGTGGTCCCTGGGTACTAAATATTAAAAAAAAATAGTTTTTTTACTTTTTAGGGTTCCGGAGTCCGACAAGGAACCCTTATAGTTTCGCCATGTCCGTCTGTCCGCGGCTTAGCGCAGAGACTAATATTAGTACTAGAAAGCTGTAATTTGGCACGGATATAAATATTACTCACGCCGACAAAAGGGTAAAATAAAATCTTTAAAAAATTTTTTTTTAAGGGTAACATACATGCACGTAAACTGGGGATGATTTTTTTTTCTCGTCTATCCCATAGTGTGGGGTATCGTTGGATAGGCCGTTTAAAAACATTGTGGGTGTGTGAGAACCATTTTTCGATTTAGGGATCCGTTGGCGAAATATTAAGCTTTAAAGTGAAAATTTTAGTTAGTGTGGAGCGTCCCCCCCCCCCCACCTGCCGGCTAAACGGTTGTTTATAGAAATGTGATAAAAATCAGAGAAGTAGTATATATAATGAATACAAACGGAAAACTATCACAGCTCAGTAGGCTTTACAGGTTTACGAGTACAGGTCGCGCAAAACTTTTGGTCCCCTAGAATGTATGGGACCAGAAGTTTGGCGCGGTCTGTATTAGTAGACCAACTTATATATATGTACCGGGCAACTATGGAACCCTACATTGCACGTGGCCCGACACGCACTTGGCCGGTTTTTTTTTATATTAAATGAAGCTTACTTATTTGCAAAGATGTTAAGTGTGACTCTTTACTTTCCTTTTCTTGCTTAACACTTATGAAAAGGTGTGAAAGAGCAAAGCACTGCCTAAACTAACAACTAACAATGTATGTGTGGGTTTAGTTGTAACTTCAAAACTACTTGACAGATTTAGATGTGGTTTTCTTTATTTTTGTTCCTCTAGATAAGTCCCCGGTTTAATGTACAAGGAGTTTGTAGCCTTTTGTATATCTAGTGACCAAAAACCAGCAGTAACAAAGTTTTTCTTTGTATATACTGAACGCCTCGTAAAGCTACCCTACGAGCTTACCTTTTCTATACAAAGTGTTAATATGATAACAATTTCCCTTAAAATGGACTATTCTACTTATTCATATAGACCACTTTAATTATAGAGCTAACTATCAAATCGATACATCACATCACATTATCACACTAATATTATAAATTCGAAAGTTTGTGTGTGTGTGTGTGTGTGTGTGTGTGTGTATGTTTTTTACTCTTTCACGCCGAAACACATAGGCTACTTTTTATCCCGGAAAAAAAAATTTCGTCAAACCGAATAACACGCGGGCGGAGCCGCGGGCAAAAGCTAGTAATATTATAAATGCGAAAGTTTGTGTGTGTGTGTATGTTTGTTACTCTTTCACGCTGTAACGGCTGAACGGATTTGGATGAAATTTAGAATGGATATAGCTTATACCCTAACTTAACACATAGGCTACTTTTTATCCCGGAAAAAAGCATGTCGTTAAACCGAATAACACGCGGGCGGAGCCGCGGGCAAAAGCTAGTATGTACATAATACACTTTAGTCAAGCAGGATTTCACTCTTATATTTTCCGCAATTTCAGGGTAAGGACCATAGCGAAAGTTGCCCATATTCATGGATAGAACACGCTGTTGGAACGAAAAAGACTAACAAATTAACATCCACTACATGACTACATAAATAACCTTCATGCGGGCGCCATTTGAACTACAATTATATTTAAGAAAAACAATGTATGTGAGAACCACAACAATAAGTCCATAAAACACTTTACCGTCCCCACCATCCGCACTGAAATCCAAGAAAAGTCCACTGTTCAACAAATAAGCACTGCACGAAACGCCCAAACCGAAGCAGGCCTCTAATACCATTTATAATTAAGTACATCACTATTTTACATGTTCTCACTAACCTAGAAAACCACAGACACTATTCAAAACGACACTAGTATCACAGATTTATTAATCAACATTTTAGTTAACACTACAAAGATTTCAATGAACCTAAACAGTACACTGCAAACTTATCCATTCAATACACTGCGCCCTTGAAAACGCTCATCGCGTCCAAAATCACTACTCGAATGACACAACATGCTCGTGATGTGAATAGCAGTGGATCAATTTGACATAATTCGCGCGCGGGAGTCGATTAATTCGTTCAGCGCGATGACAAAGGTAAACGTCGACTGAACGCGGCTCCAGCGCGGCTTGCAGCGAGCACAGTCGAAGAATACATCACTGATCTTCTGAAACTGTCACGACCTACGTCACTAGCAAGGCAGCCATTTTGCTTTATTATCATTACACGTAAGAATAATGGCCTTATCAATTATCATAGAGTTCAGATTTTGTCATGATCATCTTCCATAAATAATACCTGTATTCATCTGATTCATCATCCACGGCTTATTGTCAAAAGCGACCCACTGTATAAATGGTAAATACCTACATTCGCACATTTCGGTTTCCAATCTTAAATCATTGTAATAAAGTCGAAATTTGATACAAAAGAATAATCACCGGACTCTTTTTGACAGCTGGCTGGTTGCGATTGCGTATAGCAAACTCGAGACAAGATTTACATATAATTTTGATTACATCTATAAATATTATTATATCGATGAATATCATACTCAAAGAAAACATAGTCTGCCCGCCACCATCCATCGCATAACGAATTAGATAAACATTGAAAATGTGCACGTTCGCATTTTGTTTTTTGTTCAATGCAGCGATTTTTCTTTATCACGTTTTAGGCTGTGCTATCGCCTTGGAAAAGGCCTCCTTTAAAACATGTTTTTTTTTTCAGTACCCCATCTATTGTAGTTTGGGAGTACTACTGTTTCAAAGTCTCAATTTTTTACACGAAAGTTAATCATATCTCTACTTAACTAAATTAGTCATACCAATTCCAATTACATACAATTTGTAAACATTATTTTTCCCACTTACGACAGAAACTTTATTTCCAGTGATGACGTAGGTCGTGACACACCGTGGTCAGTTACTCGGAAGAGCACACTTGGCGCAGTACAGTGCTAACCAAACGGTAATGTACTGTCACCATGCTATTAGTGAATATAGAACAGTTTGCACGCGATGGCATTAAAAAGGAAAAATTCAAGGTAATTTGTTACAACTCCATCTCTATTTCTGTCAGTCGTTCATAACTAACCTCGTTTAGTTATCGAATTCGGTAACAATTCAAGAATAATAGAAGAAGAGCGCGATCGCGCCTTGTGAAACAAAAACTCTAGGTGTATTATGTCCTGATATTGTAACAATTATAATTTTACGTTGAACGCGTCCAGTGTACGATATGCATTAATTTGATAGACTGAGTAGGTAAATTATTGTTTTCTTCCAGCTACTGTAGCTATATAATAATCAGTGAACGGCGTAGGTAGTGCCATTTGGGGTGAAGGACCTCAAACATCACACTAATATTATAAGTGCGAAAGTTTGTGTGAGGGTGTGTGTGTGTATGTTTGTTACTCTTTCACGCTGAAACGGCTGGACGGATTTGGATGAAATTTAGAATGGATATAGCTTATACCCTACTTAACACATAGGCTACTTTTTATTCCGGAAAAAAGCATGTTGTTGAACCGAATAACACGCGGGCGGAGCCGCGGGCAAAAGCTAGGTATGAATAATATGGACTTACCCCAGGATCCCGGGATTCTAAAATTCTATTGATTACTTATTCACTTTACAGGTAGCGATATTTCGCTTTAATTGTTTTTCGGCGGAATAATAATCACACTAATATTATAAATGCGAAAGTTTGTGTGTGTGTGTGTATGTTTTTTACTCTTTCACGCCGAAACGGCTTAACGGATTTGGATGTAATTTAGAATGGATACAGCTTATCCCTTAACTTAACACATAGGCTACTTTTTATCCCGGAAAAAAGCATGTCGTTAAGCCGAATAACAAGCGGGCGGAGCCGCGGGCAAAAGCTAGTTATTAATAATAATCAAATCGTGCCAAGAAATTTGCCGGGATTAATACGTTGCTGATGATAATATTTTACGTTTAAATATCAAGTAACAAATTCATTTACTTTTGAATTGATAATCAAATGCGAATCCCGGAAATCAAGACCTAATCCCGGAATAAGGGCATGCGTTATGCTAGCATTCATGAATCCCGCGAAATCGCACTACCTACGCCGACCACTGGTTATAATTATCGTGAAAACATCACTCAATTTCCCATCGGGAAATGCAAAGAGAAAACTTTGTTCCAAAACGGAATAACCTTACAAATTTATGATCCATGGTGACCCTTCAAAATGACACAATAATGGAGTGGTTCTCTCACACCCACATTTCATATGGCAGCTGATAATTGGGATTTTTGATTCATTCATCGTTAACATGCTAAACGTTTAGACGATTAGAGTTCCGCCAATACATGGAAACCATTTTATGGAAGTGTGGGTTGGTGTCTATTTCGGCAAAGCTCGAAAACGGCGAAATTTAAGATTTTTTTAAATTGTAATTTTAACAAAATGTAATTAAATTGAGGTAATTTGGCATAAAAGAGGCGAATCAAACATTTATTTTAATCTTCGTAGCATTGCAACTAGAAACTCTATATTTTAGACGTTGCCTGCAGCATGTCTCTGACTAACTTGGTCAATTAGACTTAATTAGGTAAATGATAAGACGGTCAGGTTAGACGTTTGTTATTCTTAGAACCAACAACAGCCATTAGATAAATAACACATTAGATACATTAAAGTCGATTCTGAAGGCTTTAATTTTAGTTTTAGTGCTGGCAAAACATGAATTTTTCCAAAGTAATATAGCTTCTGTTGGTAACACTAAAGAACTATTTTGGAATTAACAAAATTTAGTTTTGACAGCACTGCTTAAAACTAAAATTAAAGCCTTTAGAATCGACTTTAATGTAACCGTAAAAAAAGGGTCAAGTGCGTGTATGATACGTGCGTGCCACAAAGGTTCGGTGCATACCGTTTGTCAAATACTTGAAACATTAGATAACAGAGGAGGTATTTACGATTTTAGTTCTCCCTTTTACCGACTATAGTTAGATTGTATAAGTTCAGTTTTTAAATCAATGTCAGATGTCGGATGCGAGCCTTTCGCAGTATGAATAAATTGGCGGAAAACATTGACATATTTCATTGCTCTTTGTCTTTGAATGAATTCAAGGCATCATTGTGTGTGTGTTTTGTGTTAGAGTAGTAGGTACTAAGTTTTGTCTGTTTTATTTTTTCGTGTGTTTGTGTTTTTGTTGTAAATATGTATAAGCTATAGCTACACTACCATCCTGTAAAGATAGATAAGTTGAATAAAAAAAAAAACGTTTTGTTGGTTGCTACTTAACTCAAAAGACTGGGTCGGTTGACACTGCGATCTCGGAAAACTATATAAGGGATATCTTAGAAAAATCGATTTGGTGTGTCAAATTTATTGAACCCTACGCCTTAAGGGCCCATAATATCTCAATTCGCAGTCCTGCTCTAACGCTTCTGCTTTTACTCTAATCAGATGCCGCGCACGCAAAAACATCAGTAATTTTGAAATCGCTGCTACACGGATGTTTTTTTCATTTTTATGGAACAGTCTGCTTTATACCATACCAGTTATATTATCAAAAGTTTCAGATCTAATTTCAAGTATTCATTGAATGCTATCGGTTTATTGTACGGTTTGGAGGCAACTTTGTAATTTTTTTCTATCGAGAAACTTTAATGGAATCAAGTTTTCACAACAACACGGATATAGCATTAGTCCTCAACTTTATCACTATTAATTTCAGAGTAATAGTTGCAGTATTTGTTGGTATAAAACAGGATCATGCGAAGTGAGTGATTATACACCCTGAACTTGCTCGCTCTAATATCAATCAGTATAGAGGCCCAAAACAATCATAAATTCACAAACTCTGTTGACACGACCAGAGTATTAATTTGTACCACAACAAAGGCCCGATAGTGTTAAATGTTTACACTGATAGAGTAGGACGTCGAGTATTGCGATATCAGGTACTATACCTATACTAAAGCCGATTCTGAAGGCTATAATTTTAGTTTTAGTGCTGTCAAGACTAAATTTTCTTCATTCCAAAATGGTTCTTTAGAGTAAACAACAGAAGCTATATTAATTTGGAAAAATTCAAGTTTTGACAGCACTAAAACTAAAATTAAAGCCTTCAGAATCGACTTTACTAGCATAATAAGAACAGTCGCATTTAAACATCGTAACTTAGATAGTCAAGTAGACAGCGCATGTGGTTTATAGTGGACTCTACTATTCTATCTATTACCTTTTCCTTCCGTCTACTTAATCTTTTTGTTTTTATACTATTCCTTTCCTTACGTCTAATCCTAGCAAACAATTTGGTCGTGTAGCCGAGCGCCTATACGCCTACTGATTTTATAAACGTTTTATTACAGTAATGTTGCTTACACTTTGTCTTATAGTGGTACATAATCGGTCTGCTTAGTTTTATAAGTTTCTTGGCATATAATAATGTCTTCAAGACGTCTTTTCGTCTATATTATAAGACACTTATAAGCTAGTCCTCACAACGCCGTCTATAAGCCTCGTTGGCCTGTATTTGTTGTTATAGCGGCAACAGAAATACATCATCTGTGAAAATTTCAACTGTCTAACTATCACGGTTCATGAGATACAGCCTGGTGACAGATGGACAACCAGACAGACGGACAGTGGAGTCTTAGTAATAGTGTCCCTTTAGTTACCCTTTGGGTACGGAACCCTAAAAATAGTGATGTGAAACAATGATGATGTGGTTTTTTTCGTTTAAGGGTGACAGAGATTGACTACTTTCCTCTTGAATCCTGAATGGCGTGAAATAAAATTTGTATTACTTTCTTTCTTATCTATAATAAAAATGCCACATTATAATTTCTGGTTCAACCGCATTTAGTTTTACGACACAATGTAACTATTTAATTTAGTTCAAAGTTATATGACTCAGATAAACCTTGCAGTTCGTGCAGGAGAAACACAAATTAAACCGCAAAAGTACAGACCAAGGGAAATATGTGCTTTATTACAAAAACCTTGTAATCATTCAAGATCTTGATTTTCCTTCTTCTCAAGGCATTTCATCAGAGAATACGTTTAATAGCTTAAGGCGCATAGGCACGCCACCGTTTTAGTACAAAATTTGATAACCCGCGTCTCTGTCAGACCAAAGTATAAGACTTCTATCATCTGGTACTGATATTTTAAAGGCACCATTTTGCCAAAATTTTGAATATTGATTTTGTTTCAAAGATACATATCAAGCTGGACAGATTTACATACAAAGTTGTTTTATTGCCTTAAATTGTAATTATACCAAAATTTTACATTTCAGCCAGATAGTGACTTTGTAAATGTCTGTATTAAACTATAGAGGTCTCAAACTTTAGTATATAACGAAAAACTAAAGAGAAACGGGTTATCAAAATTTGTACTAAAACGGTGGCGTGCCATGCGCCTTAAAATGTTTTATAGACGTTTCAAAGACCGTTTTTATTGTGTTACTCGTCTATGTTTAAACCGGAAGAAATCCGAGATATGAATCTAGATCAAGATAGTAAGATAGATTATTCATAAATCGTTGTAATTTATCATAATTGTTCATATTTTTTCACAATGTTGCTTTAAAACGTGTCAGCAATGCTCAAATCTGATAAAAATTGTGTAATTATTCCAGCAGTCATGCTTTGTTGTTTGTGAAATAATAGCAGATACCAATGTTTCTTGTGATTAGTCTTACAAATGTGCAACGTATGTCTCTTCATGATCGAACTAAAATTATTAAAAGTTATAAAAACTGTAACTGTTCTGTAAATTTATTGAAGGTGTGTTTTTTAAGAGAATAATAGTACATTATAATACAAGTGAGCTGCGTTGGAAATTACAGTCAAGGCGGGATTGCAGTCCGAGCCGAGTAATGGAGCTGAGAGTGTTGTCTAATGCTCACGCGTTTCATACGACGTTTTTCAACACACTTGCGAAAAATAATAAAATTTCACTGCTTATTTTTCCACATAATCGAAACCACAGCATGAATTGACAATTTTCTTTGAAAAATGGCGGCGGAGATTTTGTCCATGCGCGCGCAGATGTAGGTAGAGGCACTGACGCATCCGCCAAACAGCCAAATATTAAATATTAACAAACTGAACATTTTTTGTATTTACAAGAAAAATTTGAGTTAATTTGTTGATAAAAATAAATAATTTAATAAAATGAAATTATTATTTATTATATTTTAACTGAGACAGTTTATTTATTCGCAAAAACTTTACTATTTCTCAAGACATCAAAACTCTTTGCTAAGATTAAAAAAAAACTGTATTGTTAAAAACACTAGTGTAGTGCGATAATGTAAAGTAAAAAGCATGCGTGTTTAATATGCTGCATTATGATGACCCTAAGAACGCTGCAATAATGGCCACTTTAGAAGCAAGTGTGTTGAAATAGTACATTACGATACGAGAGCGATGAAACGTTTTCTGACGAGTGTGAGTTTGCGGCACGAGCCGAAGGTGAGTGCTGCAATCACACGAGTCGAGAAAAAGTTTCTCGCACGAGTATCGTATAATATTTTATAGCACAAGTGCGGAAAAAGCCGACTTTACGCAAGCGCAGCGTGCGTAAAGCGGTCATTTTACGCACGGTGTGCTATAAGTATTATTTTGATATTCATTATAATGAGATCAGGCGCGGTCGCAGCTCAAGATTTTGGGGGTCGTCATCTTGGCTCAAGTACAGTTCAAATGGCCAACTTTAGCAGTAAAACAGGTCAAGCAAATAAAGGAAATTTGTAATCAAAATGTAAATTCGCAATCACGAAACAAATGGATGCCCTTCTATTAATTCGCCACCAATGTCAGCTTTGGCACGAATATTTCGAGGGCTTTTCAAATTTGGTTTGCACCGTTTGAATTACTTTCTATAACGTTATTTTGAATATTTTTAATTTAGTAAGAAAGTAAGTAATTAGTAAATAATGGCACTCAAGTATTTAATTCTTAAGAGTTAATTTTATTTCGGTTGCTGTGCTCTCACAGCGTTTGTGTTTGATACCACCTTCAATTTAAATAACACCTAGTCACAGAACAAATAAGTAGTACACACAACATGAATGCAATAAATGTTTGATTTTATTTAATCTACATTTTTGAAATAATTTTACGTATTTTGATGTATTTTAACAGATTCTTACCACGGTTTTATTGATTCGGAAATTGATTAAAATTTATAGCCAATAACTAATTATATTTTATGCATTGTTTCAATAATAATGTTTTGATTTTCTTTTTTTAATCTTCTGTAGACACAGACAGAATAAATGGGCTATATATATATACATAACATGCTTTTCACTTGCTGGGGGACCCAAAACTTAAATTATCTTTGAAATGGACAAAAACCACTCAGTTTATGGCGTCCATCAGACCTAAACTTATACAATTTTAATAAAGGAAATCCCTCATTACCGTGCAAAATAACCTATAATCATTGACATTGTCACTCTCGAGTTTACGTTATATTATAATAACAAATAATATTCTGTAATAACTTTGAATATGTACTTCCAACTCGTTTTACCGTATAATGGACGGGTATTATAAACAAAAACGTATATGTATAGACATGGCGTACCGCACTGAAAAATTGCACACTGAGTTGTAGAGTGAGACAAAAGTTTTACGGCATGAGCACAACTTTGATACCAAACAGCGTGTCTAAATGAGCGTTTGCGCACCTCAGCAACGCCATCTATTGATCTCGTTTCGAACTGAATATTCTGAAAAAAAAAAAACTTGAATCTCTGCTTTAAATAGGAGGCGCTACTAGCAAAGGTAAAATACGGCAGCATTTTTCTATGAACATTAGTTCATATAATATAATCATATATCATATAAAGAATCATCATCATATAATATAATAAAGTAGCGAAAAAGTCGTGTTAGTAAAACGAATATTTTTTTTAATTTTAGAAATGAAATTGTTTATTAATATTGTATTGCAGCCAAAACTACCAACTTCCGTAGTCAACAAGGAACGCCAAGTCTGTTCGTCTGTCTGTCTGTCCACGGCTTAGCTCAGAGACTCTTAGTACTAGAAAGCTGTAATTTCGCATGAGTATACTAATAACATCGACAAAGTGGTAAAATAAGAGGTTAGTTTTTTTCATGTTACGCTCCCTTGAAAGCTTGTTTCGCGTTTACCCCACTTTGTGGGGTTCCGTTGGATAGGTTGTTCAAAAATATTGCGGAATTTGTGAAAACAATTTTTCGATTCAGGGATCCGTTGACGAAATATTAAGCTTTAAAGTGCAATAATTTGTTAGAGCCGGGCCCCCCAGCTAAAAAAAATCACGGCTGTAGTACTCGTATATAACGAAATTAAAAGGAAAACTAAATCAAAGCTAAGTAGTCGACCAACTTAATTTTGCAGTTTTGTTTCATACATTTCATAAGTTTGTAATTTTTATTCAAATCATTTAAGTCATATACTTGACCGGCTTTTTTATTTTTCTGGCAAAAGATTGTTCGTAATTTTCGTCGCTGACCTTAGAATGTCAGTTGGAGTCGAATTAAAATCAGTATCGCTGCTGTCAGCCATTTTAGAGCAAAATGAAACTTTTGACCCACAAAAACACAAAATAATAAACTTTCCCGTAAATTATGGCGCCAACATCCAACAGTCCAAAACGCATTTGGTGCATGCAGTGATAAAAATTCAGCCAGTAGATGTTCTATGTATCGTTCGTTTATAGATTTTGCTTACCTTTAGGGGGGCCAAAAAGAACCACATCCATGGCCTTGAGGGCCAACTTCTGCTTGTGGATGGGGTCTTTGATGCCGAGGATGTTGCTTAAGTACTGCATATTGTTGACCGCCAATCTGGTAAGGAAACAATTTGCTCGGTTATTATTTAACAAAAAGTCTTTCGCGAAGAAACTACGGTGGTACTATTTTGCGGTTCGGGACTCGTCAATATGAGTTCCTACAATTCAAAGTGAAAAAAAAGTTTAAGAGATGACACAGTATCTCTAATAGACCCACATTCTACCGAAAAAGATTTTTTCTGCGCGATCTTTTTTTTGCCTTTTCGTAGAAATTTAGTCAGCTGATTGAACCACTTTGTACTGAAAAGGGAAAAATTAAATGGCAATTTTTTTTTCTTCGTCTGTTTAACCATGTAACGATACATGAGCTACCCTAGAATTATGTTCACTTATTATTGTAGGACCTTACACTTCATTTGTCAAATGATGACGTCATAGAAGATTTTCCATGTTTTCACAGGGTTCTACTATCAGGCCGGCTGTTCTCGAGTTTTGCCAGGAAATACACGATCTATAGTAAAATATTAGCAAGATTATTGAGTTTACTTTTAAAGGATGTGGTCTCCTATACTCCCGAAACCCTCCAATTTATTAATTAATGGTAACATTGACTTTATCGCCAAAGGATCAAGCAACCGGGGTGGTAAGAGGAACGCGGGGAACGCGACTGACCCAGAAGTACAGAAGAAATATTTCTACTACGTACAGAAGATCCACTCTTCACATAAATAAAAAGCTAAACTGGCGACGCGGCAATAAAGTGCAATTAAGCTCGCAAATCCTCCCGAAGTTATTCGGGGGAGAGTAAGAGGACAGCTCTCAGGCAAAACCAGGCGGCCCACCATTGCCTGGGACCGATGGATGGCGGTATATCCATCCCCAATTGCCGGGCCTTATATAAATCAGACTGGTGACGGACAGCGGCGTCACTGGTGCAAGGGTTTCGGCACCGCGCTCACCAACCCGCCTGCCCAGCGTGTGTGAGTGTGGGCATTTCTTCCAGGAGGACCACCAAGAGTGATGAAATCCTAGAAAGGCCTATGTCCAGCAGTGGACGAAACAGGCTGATGGATGGATGGAAGCTCGCACAGCTGCGTGGCAAAATTTTTATTCACTTACGAGGCACCTCCATTTCTATCGCGTAACTCTAACCCTTCATAACTCACTGAATGATACACGCGGGGGGCCGCCGATGCTCTTGTAACTTCTTGTAGCCTTCGCAGAGTCATAGTACAAATAAACATATAATTGTATTCTATCTTCATACAAACGGGTCGAAACGAACCCCCCCCCCCAAACTCAGTTCAACTTGGTTTACGACAGTCGCGGTCGCACCGCAGTTACGTACGCACGCTGTCATTGTGACGCTACAGCGCATGTTGTGCATTGTATGGTTGCTTAAATACAACTTTTATAATAATAACATACCACTATCAACTACGTAAACAGTCAGTTGGCAGCCCTAGCCCGTGTTTAGGCACCGAGCGGCCGTAGGTATTGATTTCAAGGACACCGCCTAGTAAAACTACTGTTGTTACCTATACTGTGGCAGAGTGGAACAGGCCTGCTGGCGGGGGACTAACATTACCCGCCAACTTTTTCAATCTATATCAATTGTGAATTGAATCTGTTACCTTGGCAGAGTCGCCCCGGTGACTTTGTGCTGCAAGAAGAGCTGTTTGTACTGAGGCAGGTCGACCGACTGGGTCAGCCATTCTACAGTCTGCTCCGCAGTCCAGTTGTGGACCTGAGAGGAAAGAAAACGGTACATCACTAGATATGTTCCGGTCCCGTCAATTGTTTGAAAATATGTGAGAGCGTTTCTGGACCTTCCAAAATATTTTTTTAATAAACTTGCTTAAAATATGATAGATTACGTGCCTGTTTAGCGTGCGTAAATTACATATTTCGCACTCGTGCTTTTTGTTTTTACTACCTACCTACTAATGAAACCGGCCACATCATTTAGTAAGCATGTAAACCTTTGTTTTACCAGATACTCTATAATAAGATGAGTATTTTCAAACTTTTATATTTTATTATTGAATATACGAGTATTATATATGTTAAATTTTAAAATATGTTTTAAAAATTCAAAACGATTTTAGACGTCATAATTTATATTCTATTTGAACTATCTTAGAAATTATTATTAAAAGATTTTAGAAAGAGACATTAATTGGTCTTTGTAGTACATATTGGCGCCAACGAGACTGCGTATCTTCAGTCGACTTTTATCTGTTTTTATTTGCAACAAAATTGCTTTTATTTTATTATTTCAAGTAATTTTTTGCAGTGTATTAAAAAACGTCGTTTGATACACGTGCGAATGTGTTGAAATTTCTCGTCCCGACTGTTTTTTGCCTCGACTCGTGACTCTTAATATCAACCTTTTCGCACTTGCATCAAAATGTACTATTTTGATGTGATGTGAAGTCATGCGACTATTTTTCTAACTATATCCCTAGGGGATTCGATTTTTCTTTTATGGAGCTTAAGATTTCACACAGGATTTTGTGTAGCGGTCTCACATGGACTGATGCGAAGATCTAAATAGTGCTGATGTATTTTATATTACTGATAGGATTACTGTATTTTTTACCTCTTTAATAAACAATCACTGATACCTTGATAATTCACAGTATCACTAAATTTATAGATCTAACAGGGGTCAGCAACCAGCGGCCCGTGAATCACTTCGGTACGGCCCGTAAGGTTCGCAACCGCTTCTCGCGCCTCACTCACTCAGTCTTTGTGGGAGCAAAAATTTGTGAGAGCAAAAATTTTCCATTCTGAACGATAGAAAATGTGCATTTCCACATCTTAAATGCAAGCAAACATACAAAACCTTGCAAGTGAAATGCAGCGGCAAAAATTGCAGTAGTTTTTTACTAATCATTATTTTTCAACTACAATAAATATGGTACAAAATTGACTAATATGTTTTATTTATTTTAACTAGATTATTTGTATACAAAAATGAGATGCGGCCCTCGCTGATCACCCTGGTAACATTTGTGGCCCTTCCAAAAGGTTGCCGACCCCTGATTCTAAACTGTTGTTCGGATCCATCTTACAAACTAAAATTAGATTCGAAAGTTTTAATGTTGTCACTCTCGTTTTTGAAGGTTAAGTATGGCGAGTCTTGGAACTTAGTGGAGCGTATGTGAAGTGTATTTTTATGACAACCCAAAAACCAGTTTGGCCTAAGCAAAACAACTTGATCCTAAAATCGGGTTTGGCCGGTAACACATAAAAGCTCTGCTATGACAAAGTTTCAAGCGATTTTGCATACCCATTAACATTACCCATTCTGATTTTTCCAACAAATGCGCGCTTCATTGTAGTATTACGTTGAATAATTGCCTGTTCGATTCACGCGAGCGATCGATTCGAGATGGTGCTACAGAAATTATAGCCTTTCAACCGTAACGTCCTCTTTCTTATTTAGCTAGATTTACACGTGGAGGTTTTACATAGATTTACTATCTGTTGTAATCGAGCACAGCTTCATGCATAATTAAAATCTGGTCAGGTGCGAGTAGGACTTCTGCCCTGAGGGTTCCGTACATATCGTTAAAAACACAAACTTATTCCATTAACACTTATTGGGACCAATTTAACCTGACACTTGCGATCTATTAAACTCTACGTAACGAAAGGCTCTAATTAATTAAGTTTTAACTTGATGTCTTTAAAACGGGGCCCGAGATAAAGGGTCTTGCTTCATAGACGGACAAACAGACAGACGGACAACAAAGTGGTCGTATAAGAGTTCCATTTTGTCATTTTGACTTACGGAACCCTAAAAACAGGCACCTAACTGTTTTTGAATGTTGAAGGCTGAAGCTTCTTCTTTGGCAGTATTCAGTTTAATCTAAAATTAATTTGATTGTGTATGTTGGTGGTCACTTCAAAATGGAACATTTTAATATTAGGAATAGAAAATATTGAAACTTCTTGGACGTTGTTTCACTGATATATTTTTGTCAGAACGGTCATGCTACCGGTTTCATTGATTTAAGGGGGAACGTTTCGATCTCGAACTTATAAAACTTACATACATACATATACTCACGCCTGTCTCCCAGAGGGGTAGGCAGAGACTACAGATTTCCATCTGCTACGATCCTGACACACCTCTTTTGCTTCTTCTACATCCATCAATCGAGTCATACAAGCTCTTCTATTCCGGGTACTTTTTACTTTGCCCTTTTTCAGTATGTCGCCTTTTTGGTCGGTATACGTCCTTCTAGGGCGGCCCGGTCGAGCTTTACCTTTCACTTGTGCAGCATAAATTTCTTTCGTCACTCTACTTTCATTCATCCTCTCTACAGGGTGTAAATGCAAAGTCAAGAATCCCCTTAGGGTATGAAAGTATACACGATACTACTGTCATTACGAGAAAAAAAAAATACCTTTAATTTTCACCAAAAATTCCATCATTTTCTAAGCGATTGCTACGCAGCTCACCGGCCTCCCCACACACCTAATTCCACCCCGCAAACCGCACCCCTCATATGAGTGGCCAGCGTCCGTGAGGGTGTCTACGAGATTAGTGTATTTTGAATAAAGAAAATCGTCTTATTATGAGGTACTGGTACTTTATTTAGAGATCCCAGTATTTAAAAAAATATCTTTACCGATCATACTAACACACCCTTGAAGGATTCTTGACTTTGCTTTTACACCCGGTATATGTCTAAAACCGCCGAAGCATTCCTTTTTCTATTCTAGTCACTACATCTTCTTTCAGGCCGCAACGATCCCTATGCCGATATTTTTCACTCTGTCATTCAATGTTAATCCACACATACTCCGTAACAGGAACGCATTTCCACTGCATTCACTCTACTTCGATGCTCATCTTATCATAATTTTATCATAGTAATAAATAAATGTGATTTTCAACACACTTGCTTATAAAGTGGCCCTTATTGCAGCGTTCTTAGGGTCATCATAATGCAGCATATTAAACATGCGTCCTTTTTACTTTAAATTATCGCACAAATGTTTTTTACATTACTTTTTTTTATCTTGGAGATTTTTGATGTCTTGGGAACAGTAAATATTTTGCGAAAAAATAGACTGTCTCAGTTAAAATATAATAAATAATAATTTAATTTCATCAAATTATTTATTTTTATCAACAAATTAACTCAAATTTTTGTTGTAAATACAAAAATATTCAGTTTGTTAATATTTAATATTTGGCTGTTTGGCAAATATTTGACTGTTTGGCTTTTTGCGTCAGTGCCTCTATTTCCATCTGCGCAAAAAACAAAATCTCTGCCGCCATTTTTCAAAGAAAATTGTCAGTTCATAGCTGTGGTTTCGATTATTTGGAAAAAAAGACGGTGAAATTTTATCATTTTTCCTCGTAAATGCGTAAAAAACGTCGAAGGAAACACGTGAGCATTAGACATTACACTCTCAGCTCCATTACAGCCTCGACTGTAATGTCCAATGCAGCTCACTTGTATCATAATGTACTATTATGTCATTTAGCGACCACAGTTTAATGTCAATTAGATTTTTCTACGAAAGTTGTGTATTTTAATGCACTACGTGGTAAATTAATGTCCACAACAACTTTAAACATGCTTTTAAGTTGGTATGGATATTCATACGAAATATAATGCATAAAATTACGCCATTTTGCTCAAAACCCCTGATAATTATAAAACAATATTAGCAAAATAAGATGAAACAATTTTATTTCAAAATAAGATAAACAATCATAACATAAGTGCATTTTGCACCGAGATCAAAATGGTTCCCCTTGATCGACATAAGAATTGGACACATTAAATACATTTTATACGTTAATTTTATATTATTGGTTATATGTTGGATGAAATTAAAGTTTAAAATGTATTTAATGTGTCCCATATTTTTCGACTGATGACAAAAAATATTATTAATGGAATGTACAAGAACAATGTACAAGAAGTTTTCACGAAAACTTTTCAATTCTGTAATTGTACTTTCCCTAATCGATTTGTAATATAAACAAGGTTTTCACTAATGCGTTTATTTTATCAGCTGAAATGAGTAGCATACATAAACTTTGAAGCGTGTTTTATGTGGTAATATAATGCATTAAAGACATAAATCTTGTGAAAACCTATTTTAAAACTATTATTAGGTAACTTCAAGTTTAAATTATGAAAGAATATTTTAATTACGTATGTTTTGCATTGGTATTGTTTAACGTCATGCAGTTAAATTCAAAACAAAACATACGAGGGTGCATTTTTATATTCGCGGAATGGGTAGGTAATTAATAAATGAGGGTACTTTCCTTAGTCGTAACTGGTTAAGTAGCTCATTATTAGTACAAATAGAATGTTTTGTTTTAATCGGGCCATTACTATTTGAATTATCGTCGATCAAACAACTCAGTTGGGAAGAACATTGTGAAAAATGGAGAAAATCGAGCACCGCGCTGTCATAAAGTTCCTTACCAAGCAAGGTAAATCGGTTCAAACCATACTAGAAGAGATGTCATCCGTTTACGGGGAGTCTTGCCCCGGTAAAACCATGGTTTATAAGTGGCATACCCTTTTTAAGAAAGGCAGGGCCTCACTTGAAGATGATCCTCGGCCAGGACGGTCGATCGAGGTGACCACTCCGGAAAATATCGATAGATTATAAAGTTAAAGGTGTCTCCATAACCGGAAAATATAACGCTTCAATCTTAGAGCAATTAAAGGAAGCAATCAAGGTAAAAAGAAGGGGAAAATTAACCAAAGGTGTCCTCCTTCTGCACGACAACGCGCCTGTGCACAAGAGCCGTGTTGCGTTGGCTTCCCTGCATAAGGTGGGCTTCGATATTTTGGTTCATCCACCCTACAGTCCTGACCTGGCTCCCAGTGATTATTATCTCTTTCCAAAAATGAAAAAAGAACTTCGGGGGAAGAAGTTCTCAAGCGATGAAGAAGTGAAGGAAGCAGTTTCAGCTTATTTTTCAGACAAAGAAAAATATTTTTTTTCGAGGGTATACATAAGCTAATTGAAAGATCTGAAAAATGTATTAGGGTTGCAGGTGAATATATTGAAAAGGAAAAATAAACTCGTATTTTTATTTCCACGTCTTACCCCCGATTCCGCGAACTTAAAAACGCCCCCTCGTAGTTCATTCATAAAAATCGAAATATATTTTTATACGACACTAAAAACCAGCTGTTTTCTTTTATCTAGAACTTCTTGAACAGCTGAGCTGCAAACCAGTCAAGGTACAATATAAGGTTCAGAGATGATACATTACCTTGTCTGATCCACCTGAACTTTACATATACATAGTCTCCACCTACTGAACCTGCCATAGAAAGGGCGGTTGAATTAATTTCACCTTGTATAGGTGTTTACCTCGGAGCGCAGCCACGCTTCCCACAACTCCTTGACAGAGATGTGCATGTCATCGTTGTGATGGAAGGCACGCTGCCTCTTCTCGTAGCCGGAATCGTACTGCAGCTCTTCGCGAAGGAACTGGAACGAGAGAGATATTGTGACGTCACTGGTTAATTGATATGCATTTGTTTCGACGTACAGACGCTTATAGTTCAAGCTCCCTAAAGTATGTTCGAGTTATCATGATATGGGTGGCAGTTCAAAATTGACAGTTATAGTTATGTGCCCTAACAAAAGAGAATCGTTTTTTTTTTAGTATCAAGAAAGTTAACAAGGGCTATCAAATCGATTTTTTAATTGATTGATCTTTGATTATGCAAACTGCTGTTTGTTAATATCTAAATTAATTAAATTAAACGAACCAATAACGCCCAAGCTTAAAAGTTGAAAAAATTCTTTTTTGTTTTTCTCGGCATTTCACCAAAAACAAACAACAATAACAAAACAAAAATCAGCAAAAACTGTAACAAACGTCAAAACAAATAACACGTAATGCAACCGCAACAAAAACACAAACCGCATACAAGATGAACTCATACTGACGCGATCCTATAAGATGGCCGCACCGATTCATCGGTGTATTTTCGATTATGTAGTGTCAGCACCTATGGGTTGACGTTCCGATCCACGCATCAAGTAGCAAAAATACATTTTTCTTTCCTGAATCTTTTTTCGTTAAATTTAACGAATACCCTGTATTAATTGTTTCGAATTATAGATAAATAATTTATTGCATTTTTGCAATAATGATATACATTCTTTCTAAAGCCTAATATTTTCTTTTGTACCTGGGTGTATGTAGTACGGTGTGAGTAGTATAGGTGAAACGGAAAATTACGAACTGTCACCCATATCATACTAACTCGAACATACTATAGTTCTGAATAATTTTAACGGTTACTAGCTTTTGCCTGAGGCAATATAACTTTTACTTGCGCATAAGATAAAAGTTGTTATCGACAGTTTTCGGTTTTGCGGTCATTTTATCAACACCTCTTATGTTGACCAGTGCCACTACAATGATGATTAAAAAAAACGCATCCAAATCCGTTGGATTTCGTCTCGAGTAAAACGGAACATACTGACAGACAAAAATTCTAAAGATAGATAGATGAGTTTTTGAGGCCGCAAAAAGAACTGAAAATATATAGCTTGTCATGCTAGTATCCGTACAGTGTATGTATGTTACGGTTAATGATGGGTCTGAATATCATCTTAAGATTAGCCGGTTAACACCGCCGTCGCACCTATTTTTGACTTGTCGTTGAATTATTTCTGTATTTTTTCATCTTTGCAGTTGCTTTTACAATATAAGCCGTAAGGTAGCGGTTATTATTAAGTTTAGGCGGCTAAAATGAAATGAACTAACTAATTTCGAACATTAGCCAATGCTCAACTTTTAACATAAGATTAACCGGCTCATGTAACATTCCCAACATCCATCCATCAGCCTGTTTCGTCCACTGCTGGACATAGGCCTTTCCAGGATTTCATCACTCTTGGTGGTCCTCCTGGAAGAAATGCCCATACTCACACACGCTGGGCAGGCGGGTTGGTGAGCGCGGTGCCGAAACCCTTGCACTAGTGACGCCGCTGCCCGCCACCAGTCTGTTTTATATAAGCTCCGGCAGTTGGGGATGGATATACCGCCATCCATCGGTCCCAGGCAATGGTGGGCCGCCTGGTTTTGCCTAGAGCTGTTCTCTTACTCTCCCCCGAATAACTTCGGGAGGATTTGCGAGTAAGATGGTGGTACTTCCACAGTCGAGCCCGGCATCAGCTCTACCACCTTTAACCATTTGTTCTGTGAGCATTACATCATTGTATTGTAGATTGTACTATAATGACCACGATCATACAAGTAAAATTCTTTATACAATATACAGATACAAAAATAACCAATTTCTCTGTGTTTTTATAAATGTAGAATGATTCATCGTTTTTAGAAAATACTAATCCATAACAATATTTCTATGTGTCCGCAACCAGCGGTTTCGCGAATTACTTATTGTGTTCTGACAATAGTCAAAGTTAAAGATCGTATGGGTAATTATCTGTACAATTAAGTTTGATTGTTTTCATCCTTACCTCAACTGGCACGTGCAAATAACATGAACGGCTATATTAGAATGATAATAGATATTAAGGCGCATGCCTACGCTAAATTAGCAACACGATATGTATCGGTACAAAAATCAACGGAAACGACATTGAAATAACATTCATATAGCGCGTATTGTAAAGTAGCTGTTACTACGATCGCTGCGTCTCCGGATAACGAAAAATACTAGAAAATAATAATTTTCACATGGACGCGATGCATTGACGGAAAAAAATTAACAATACATTTGTAGATCTATAAATTGTCTTTAGTATGGTGAAAGAATCATTTAAATCAATTTAATCACTCGGAAGGAGTAAGAAAATTCTTGCACAAATCATAGGAAACTTTCGAATTGTTTTTGTCAAAAGTAAAGATATTTTTTTTATTAAACATGTTTTTTTTTTATTATCTTATGTATTTTTTTAAGTGTTTGGGCCACTCGTGTAGGAGTAAAATTCAGTTTTACTATAAACAAGGTGGTTACTAAATAAAGTAAGATACGAGTAACTATACCACACTCCACCATAATCCATAACATTTCAAAATACTAACCCGCTATTTTCATTCGTTATTTGGAAAGTAGGTAAAAAGCTAAGGGACTCGTATATATCCTTTTTCCAAAATTTTGAATTTTACTTACTTAAATGATTTTTTAAAGTTTGGACTTTTCAACAAAAGCCTTGTAGGCATAATGACTTTCGTACCAATGCCAGTAACTACTTTGATTGTATTAAAAAAAACGTAATTGTCTGAGATATAAGCTTCATATATCAAATATCATTGACACTTGACATTGATTGACAGCTAGTATTTTAATTTATTGCTAGGGAAATGTATTCTAGGTGTTCAGCCCATATACTTAAAATTTGTTTTTTTTTTCAACATATCTCTAGAACTAAGGAATAAAAGAATATATTAAAACGCTCTTCGGAATAAGAATAAAAAGATATCTCCATAGATTTTTCATTTTTTTACCTTAACAGAAATGAAAACTTATGGATTACGACAAACTACCTGACCGTCAGACAGTTTTTATACTCGTAATTTAAGTAGCTTTCGAGTTTGTTCTCTACTTTAGAGTGTATTGTACACGAAATTGAGTTGAATTAGGTAACTTGTTTTTGTACCACCTTGCAATTATACCTACTAGTTACGTAAATATTTATAAACTATTCATTTACTTTTTATGAAAATAAATTCATTCATTCATTTAATTTGTTTAGGTGACGGCGTCGGCGTCGCGAGTGGAGACAAGAAAAAAGTTATATAGATATATAGTTATATAGAAGTTATAGTAGATTGTTATCCAAGGGAGATAAGCGATCAATTGCACCTGAGATATTTAGGCGCACGAGCGTGCGAAGCGAGCGAGGATGCACATAGTTCGAGGGTGCAATTGATCACTTACACCCGTGTGTAATACGGGTATCAAAAATGTAATACTCTACTTTTCATCACTAATGCGAGGAAATAAAAAAAACTTACACAATTATAACATGATGATTAGCTGCACCTGTACCTACTTGTTTGTTTTAGTGGTTTCACAGTAATTATATTTCTCCCAACCGGTTTCGGTTTTACACTATTATCAAGGGTAACTAAAAACACTTTTTTTGTAGGATATAAAAATTAATTCGACGTGCAATCAATGAAATATGTCGTTAATCAATTATGAAATTATGTTGCAGCAACGTTTTCAACAAGATAATTTTACTATCGCCATTTTATTTGCATGTGATTATTTTTTGAGCAATCGCTTCTTAGTGGCCAGTGTGATTGTTTTAAAAATAAAACTAATTTAGTTGCTGTTTTTAGTCGTAAACGTCTTTTTAAGATTTTATTTAGCATACCATTTACACTATACGCAAGTCACATTTTTCCTTATTAATATATAAATAAAATACAGAATAACAAAATAAAAAGGAAATGGGCAGAACAGATATTTTCCATTGTCATTTGGCGAGACGAGTGATTGATTGCATAGTTAGTGACTGTAAGAGACACTCGTTTGACTTTCAAATTTACTTACCTCCCTAGGTAGTGTAGTGTAGGTAGCAAATTAGCAATCTTAGGTCATTGGGCTCGTTATTAATTGGCAATCGGTAATCTTTATGATGATTTGTACGTCGTATGGATAGATTTATCGAGATATTCTAAAAATGAAAAGATGTCTAAAAAAAAGAAAAATAGAAACGAGCAGAGTTCTGGTACAGATCGACCTAGAACTTCCCCAAAAAGCAAATCGAAAGTAATGTAAAACTATAGGATATCTAAATAAAAGATTAGGTAAAATCTTTAATTCAATAACCCCGGTCCCAAAAGTAGGTAAATCGAATTTACCTCACGTATTTCGAGTTATATATGACTTACTTTCAGAGCATTAGTGATGAAAAAATGTTTATCTAACCTCTATATCGTTAAATCCTCATTACGAACTCAAAACCACTGGCATAATGAAAAATATTGTTCATGAAGGTCCATAAAAATTAAAAAATTAAATTATAGTATAGGTCTCCGAACAACATAATGTTATAAAAAAACTTTTTCTGAGATTACGATACTAACTAGGAAGGCAAAGTGAACTTAGCCCATACAGCCATGTCTGAGGTTTAATATCAAATACCAATGAGGTTTTTATATAATGTTCTCCAATACATACAAAATAGTAACGAGGTTACAGTTCAAATTTATTTTCGGCCAGGTATTGTCTATGGCTTACGGCGCGTTGGACTCGGTCTGTCAATGGATGAACTGTTTGTTGCGCCATAGTTTTCGAGGAAATGTATTTATTACTTTCAGTGGTTTTATGTGTCAAAGCAATTATTTTGCCCTAAAATGACTGACATTAGGGATGGTGATAAATGATATTACATTTGACTCCACCTAACATTCTGGAAATAACGACGGAAATTACGAACACTTTCAGAACAAGCTTTTACAAGAATAATCAAAAATGGCTAACGACAAATTTACAAAAATTATGAAAATGGATTAGTAGGCATGAGTTTAGATAAATAAGTGTATGAAACTATACATAACTAGGTATTAAAACACTCGCGTTTTTAATAACCTTTTTTTGTACCAGTTTCATAAACTACTATTAAGACACATGTCATCGCGGGCATAAATATTTCGCAGTGATTAGCGTCACGATAGTGGGTTTTTTTTACGAAGGAGAAAAATTACAGTTCATGCTACACTCATGCTCATTTCCACGAAATGCGATTTTAACTCCTACGATGCATGAGCTATTTCACATTGCAACATTCAAAAGTTCGCGACATTGTGAAATGGCTCATGCACCATAGGCATAAAAAGCGAATTTTCCACTATCACGAGCTGTCAGTTTCTTCCTTCGTCCAAAAAATACACTTTAGCTGCTTGTCAGTATCGTAAAACATACATTCGGCTTTATTCATCCACATCATTTGAACTGATAAGGTGGTGGCACTGTAAATGGAAATACTGGTACCTATATGTCGCGTAATAATTCTGCACTGCCGTAGATAAAGATAAACATGCTGGAGAAAATTTTAAATAAATTTATAAGGTTTGTGTATTTTAAATTATATGGAGTTTACCCTTTCTTTCCACTTATGTATCCAACCCTATTTATTTTGGGTATGGTTGGATACAGTAAGCTTGAAGTGAGAAGAAACCTGGCGCTAGTAGTCTATTTCTTCAAACTTATTCGTGGAAAACAAGATAATCCACAGGTGTTACTGTCGATAGGGCTGTTTGTGCCGAATAATTACCAAAGAGCAAGAACCCACAAGCTGTTCTATGAGCCTATCGTGCGGACAAATATGCTGAAGGAGGCACCAGTTACGACAGCTATCCGATTTTTGAATAAAATTGATCAGGAGACAGATATTGACGTTTTTTACTGTTCGCTGACTGACTTTACAAGAGTAGCAATGTGTTTGTTATGTAAATAGGTTAAGTAGATGATATGTAATAAGTGATTTAGTTAATATTTTTTATGTAGCTTATATTTTCATGTCTGTTAAGATCATAGGTTTTCAGATTCTTCTTTTTTAATTTTTAACAATATTGCTTTAGGTTAACCTGTCATAATATTGTTTAGTTATTAGTAAATAAATAAAAAAAAAAAAAAAAATAAAAACGTTATTCATTTACACAGCACACATACACAAATAGTTAAAAAAAAACAAAATAGACGATAAAAATAAAAACAAAAAACTATAATAATAACCATCAATATAGAGACATATCGATATGTATCTCGCACTGTTTAAATGACATTGGCCCTAACTCAGCAAGATGTTGCAGGTAAACCTACAGCGCTGGTATTCTGCCGTAGAAACCGGAATTTCTTGCCAGACACATTAGAGTCATTATTGTACGTAGTACATTATGTTATTTTATCTGGTAATCTTACGGCCAACTTAATATTAAACGAAAATGTATTATGTGGGTATTTATCAGGCCATTAAGGTGGTAACGGAGGATCTCGGTGCAAAATGCACACCATAATATTAATTTCCTTACTTTTGAATAAAAAGTATACAATAAACGCGTTTCATAACAATTCGCCCAAACTGCTTGTTATTAGTTAGGTGATCACATGAAAATTATTCAATTTTATGCGTTACATTTTAGCTGCATTACATTACAACTGTAAATACGCTTTTAAAGTTTGTTAATGTAATGCAAACAAAATGTAATACATCCAAGTACGTATTTTTTTGTGTAAGACATTTATTGCATCGTTTTTATTCAAAAGTAAGGAAATAGTACATTACGATACGAGAGCGATGAAACGTTTTCTGACGAGTGTGAGTTCACCTTCGGCTCGTGCCGCAATCACACGAGTCGAGAAAAAGTTTCTCGCACGAGTATCGTATAATATTTTATAGCAAAAGTGCGGAAAATGCCGACTTTACGCAAGCGCAGCGTGCGTAAAGTGGTCATTTTACGCACGGTGTGCTATAAACAATATTATGATGTGCATTTTGTACCGAGGTAAAAAGTTAACAAGTTTTTGCGTTTGGGTTGAAAAATATTTAACTTAAGCGTGACTTAAAAATAACAACTTAATAGTTAGCATTCCTTCGGTACATAAAATTAAAAATTATCATAGTTTATTATTAACATGAGTGGGTTTACATACAATATTGTTAAAGGTTTGCTGGGTATTATACTTCAATAGCCAGACAGCAGAATAAAAGAGAGAGCTGGGAGTGTATTTTTAAATCATTCGAATACAATACTAATTTTCAGTTTTCGCATGCGAATCATGCGGATTCATATGCGAATTGAAATTCGAATGATTCCAAAATACACTCCCTGCATGAATGACAGAAGCACGCCTTCAGTAGCCTGATAACTGCTACTTTTTCTCTCCCTTTTTGAATCTTATACATAGAGTGCCGTATGTTGCGCGATGAATCCAACTGCCCGCAGCTAGTAAACGCCGCGACCTCCTTGTTCGCACCCGACAACAACACCCGAGTGCGCCATCACCACCTGCTGCACGAGACAAGCGTCGCGACCGTAGCGCGGCGTAACCCTCCCCTCCCGCGCGCCCTCCATTACCTGAACGCACTGCTGTCAGCTGAACCACAGAGTGATTTGTTTGCTGATAGCTGGATGAATGTTTATAGTGTTTAGGGTTCTGTGAGAGTGATGCCTAAATGTGATGTTTAATTTTAATTTCTTATTTTTGTAATGTTTTTATGTTTTTATTAGTTAATATAATTCTTTAAGTTTTTTCTTTTTGTGTAGCGCAAAAGTTTTGACTGTAATGCTGTACAAAATTTTCGAATAAATAAAGAAAAAAATAATAGGTAACTTACGTCATCGCTCTCGCTTAAGTCGACGTTGCCGTTGGCGTCGTCATCAAGCTGTCTGTGGAGCTGCGTGATGGCTTCCAGCCCAGCTCGGTCCTGTAGACACGAGGGGTCACTGTGACACGCCTCCAGGAGAACTGAAATAAGATGAAAACGTTTGGTTGGATGAAGAACAAACTAACAGCCCAAGGAAATCTTTCGGGATAGCAATGGTTTCGCTGACACTGAGCTTGCTCGCTTATCAACAACTGCAGGGTCTGCAGGAGCGAACGACAGACTGCTAACGCTCACGTCAGGGTCTCCAGATAGAGTTTTTAAAATTTCCCCGAATGATACAAAATAAAAACACCAAAAGGATACAATTTAGCAACTTTTCCCCAAATATCGTAAAACTATCTATTTTATAATAAAATTTCAAAAATATCATCATCATCATCATAAATACTTTATTGCACAAAAAATAAGTACAAAAAGGCGGACTTAATGCATAAAGCATTTTCTACCAGTCAACCCACAGATGGTACAAGATAAATAGGTAGGTGGGCGTGCAAGAAGAGTAAAAACTTTAAAATTACAAATTAAATGAAGATACTACTCTAAATTAATAACTATAGGTAACAATACCTAAAAAGAATATATGTTAATACATAAATAAATACAAGTTTTAATAAGTATATTGTAAATAAATACATAAATAAATACATACCATACCATATCTACCTAGTCGGTGCTTAAATTCTGTCACAAGCAAAATTGGCTATAAAATGAAAACTAATCATGATATTCAAAAAAAGTTTTTTTTTAATAAAAGGTAATTTAATTAGCTTACATTAAACACAAAATTTATTCAAAATGATTGCCACCATTTTTCACACAAGCCTTCAATCTTCGCGGCCAATCATCAATAGCAGCACGGACCATATTCATGCTTTAATCAATGATGACTTTAGGCTGCTCAAATTTTTGTGAGGTTTAGAACAGACCTTCTCCTCCAATTCCTGCTAAATTTTGTAATCCAGTGGATTGAGGTCAGGGCTGGATGAGGGCCAATCTTGATGCCTTATTAGCTCGATATTCTGGCGCTCGAACCACTCCTGAGTTGTTTTGGCCTTATGAGCAGGTGCGGAGTCCTGTTGAAATACAAATGGCCGTCCTCCAAAGAGTGTCTGGGGCAGATCTTTTACTATGCGATCTAAAACCGTGTCTTGGTACACTTTTGCACTGGTTTTGACACCTTTTTCACAAAAATGCACTTCAGTAGGGCCATAGTAGGACACTCCCAACCAAATCATGACTGATGATGGATGATGGCCGTGCTGCACTCTAGGAATGGCATTTCCAGCGGCCGCAGAGCTGGTAGCGTACACCCTGTCATTTTGTTTGTTGTACTTCTCTTCGATATTAAAAATTTTCTCGTCTATAAACAGGATATCGCGGTGTCTGTTTCTTGCGTACCGCTTTAGCAAAACTTTGCATTTTTTGGCTCTCATAGCTATCAGACGCGCGTCCAGAAGATGTCCACTCTTTTTTCGGTAAGCTCGTAGTCCCAGGTCTCCATTGAGTACTTTTTTTACGGTACTTCTGGTTAATCCCATCTCCAAAGCCATCAGTTTCTACTTGCGGACGGGATTTCTTGCAATACGCGCCTTGATTGCTTTGATGACCCCTGGAGTCCTAACGGAACGAGGTCTGCCAGTTCTTTTCTCGTCATCGACACTAGAGGTTTCATTGTACCTTTTGATGGTACGGTACACGAACCTCTTCGTGATTTTTAATTTTTGAAGCAAGTTGAATATCGTCTTCGGTGGATGGCCGCAACGATGCAATGCAATTACTGCTACTCGGTCCTCTTTGCGAGTCCACTCCATCGTAAAAAATGAATGAATGTAATTGTGATTTGGCAGATTATTAATCAAAAATATTTGAAAATCTAACACCATTTCATTTTTTTTTCTAGGTGTTCTATTTAAAAAAAAATGGCCAGTGACAGTATTTAAGAACCGACTAGGTACATTAGAAAACTAAATTTTTGGAATTATTGAAAAAGTATTGATAAATAAATAAAAATGATTTACAAATGTATTTGGTTATGTGTAAAGCAAAAACAGGAGAAGTTTCAACAACTTTACTATAGACACATTTGCGGAGCTTACTTTGCGATTTTTTCTATTGATCGAAGTTAACTCAATTACGTTTTCAGATCAGTGATTGTCTAGACTTCTAGAGTATAAGTAACATATATTTTACTTGCATTATCTATAAAAAATAACTGTTTTATCTATCTATCTATTTGAAATGTGATAATGAACTTACAATTTGAATTAAATCGCGGCGCCATAATATGACGAAAAACACGTCAGAGGTGCGGCCTAAGTATAGATACGTAAGTATCTATTCGATTAAATAATATCTCATTTGTAGGTTAATAGCAATCGAAATTAAAATTGTCTTTCTCAGCTGCTAAGTTTCAGTTGTCCCTTGATATTTTTTATAAATTCACGAGTATGCTCCGTAAGGCTATGTTAAAGTTGGGTTTACAAAGATTTACCTATGCCTAACATACAATGGGCGGATAAATTAATTTCCTTTGCGCAATGGTGAATTCACTTGATCATGTAAATGTTAAGGCGACAACGACGCCGCAAAGAATTTGCACTATTGGATTTGAAATCGTTTTTCTACTTTCAATTAGAAGCAACTCGTTTGGTAAATTAGTATAAAATTTTTGTAACCTTTTTTCTAGATGTACATATGTAGTAACAGATACGCGATTGATAATTTTCCACTCAATAGAAATAATTATTGAAATTAGATCTTCAAACACACTTTTTTCAATGGCTTGACGTACAGAACTCAGACATATTTTATTAGACGAGTTTTAACAATATCTAGAGTTTAGTAAATGCGAGCTATTTTAGTAATATTTTTATATTTTAAGCGTTTTTTCCGCTTCAGGTGAGAGTGACCTTTGAAAACTTGATACCTCACCTTAATTAGTTTTTTACAAACCTTATGTCTGCCATGTTATCGGTCATGTTTATACTTATTATCTGTTTGTCTGTCTGTCTGTATGTCACGAATTTCGCAGTCACCGATAACAAGGTGGCTAACCTTCGTTGTGAACGGAAGTCGACTGGTTTTCCCTACTTTTGTCGTCTTATGTACTACCGACTTTAAAACTCACTTACAATCGGCTCTACTGAGAGTAGATAAGAGTCCAACTTTGCGTTTTAATCGTGTGGCTTGTATTTATCATACAAGTTTACATCTTCGCAGAATACGCAATGAATGTCCTCGGAAGACCAAAAAGCAATTAATATTTTTGTGGGCAAATACAATCTTCTCGTAGCTTTTACCAGACAACAAGGTTATAACAATGACTGCTTCATACATTTTAATCAGTGGGTTCGTGCAAACAAAATCATCAAGTACTAGCTGAAGCTGAAAAACTATAGTTATTAAATTTTGTCGATGTGTCAGCACACCTCTTCAATTTATCTACGATTTTTGGACAGGTGGTGGTTTTGCCATAGTTCTTGACCACAAACGATATGTAGCTGCAGGTCTAGACCAAGAAGCACAACCGTCCGAGGCTCACTCGTCTTGTCTTCTTCGTCAAATGACGAAAGGGACAAATGTATACGCGTAAGCGAGACATATAACATGTATCGTGGGGCTCTAGAAGTAACGGGGCTGACTCGTCTCGTCTTCGATAAACGACAAAAGGGACAAATCTACGGCCTGAAACCTGAGCCGTTTGTCGAAGATGAATGGATTGAGCCCGTACGGCTTTGCTTATAGACCCGCTGCTCCCAAATTACAAACGAAATCAACGCCGAAATTAATGAATTTCTCATTCTCTCATTCTTTATTTTCAATTCCTGTACCAGAATAAGGCCTTTTCGTTCTGACATCGTCTTTATCTTTTTATATCAACTAATGGGATTGGTAGATAGAAATAACGTGTCGTTATTTTGATTGGTTTTAATGGCTAAGAGTCGACTTTGATTGGTGGTGGGTTTTCTTCCATCTTGGTCTTTAGTTGAGGTTTTTGGCAACACAGTCTAAAGAAAACGCACGATCGATTGTTTGTTTGCACGCGGCGGTCTACGATTTTTAATGTTCAATGAGGTTCCAGTATCAAGAACTGTTTTGTGTGTCCTCGTTATGACATGAGTCATGAAGGGTGTTTTTTAAAGATGCATGTAGCCGAGTGCAATAAATACCATGACGTGTTTGGAGTTTTGAAAAACACAAAACCAAGAAAATATCTAGAAAAAATTGTTTTAATAGTAAAATAAAACATCTGGTAAGGTTGTCTTAAATTAACCAAAAAGAGATCACCAGAGCAAGAACACAATATCGTCTCAACTTCCTTTCCTGGCTCTGTCTGAGGGGCAAAATGGGGTTTGGTGCTCTATGGACTGCTCACTGTCCTGTGGCCATTAAAACTTTCCTATGAAACATCAAATTAAAATGTTGCAGCCAATAAGTCGCCATAATAATCCATCTCGTCTAAAATATCTTCGACATACTACCAACATTCAATCTATTTTGGCGCTTATAATGACGAGAAATAGATGACAGTTTTAAATGTCTGATACGAATAGAGACACCGTCACTGAAGAATGGACTCTATTGCCTGTCAGATAGAATTAAGATTGTACAATAGAACACATTAGATGAAGGACTAGCATGGGCTGCATGAGACATTTTGAGCATTAGTGTTGTATGTCTGCGCCGGTTGCCAAGCTTACACGTTACACCATTGAAACTTGCTCGATTATGCGCCAGTGTTCGGTCACAAATTAATGGCTAATTATTATTGTTGAATCATGCGATTTTTAGATTTTTTATTACGTACATCTCATTTTGTAACACACTGATTTTAGTATATTACTATGTCTTATCCAGAATTGGTCCAAACAAAAAGTGGTCAAATTAAGATAAGAAGAGGTCCTTTACAGAAGTGGTCAAGAACCGTCAAAACCGTTCAAAAAAACTTTCTTTTCGGGCCGCTCCGGAACAATCTTGCTTCCAGTTAAAAGTGAAACTTTTTTACCAACGAATTTTATTTCAAACGTTGGACTGGGTAGTGAGTTTGTTCGAAAGGAATCGCGACAAGCGAAACCAAATACTGGCTTGATGGCGTAATTTGAGATATGCATATTCTATTGCAGTGATAGCGAACCTTGGCACGCCGAAAACATGAAAATATTTTTTGGAGAAAAATATAGCACGCCGCCGCCGTTAAGTTTTCGGTATATCTGTTCTATACGAAAGTAACGAAGAACTATACATAGAGAAAATAAAAAACATGTCGTACACAATGGGTTATGCAGATGATGTTCATTTGAGATGAGACTCTACATGAATTTTTAATGGACGTCATCGAAGATTTTCATATCAATCATAATGGCTATCAGGGTTGATTAATTCAAATACATCAAATCAAATCAAGTGATTTTTAATAAAAACCAGTGCTTTAAATTAAACATGTCTTTTACTTTCATGAAAGTTTGACCGTGTCCTTTTATGTGCTAGTGTACAAGATTGTCGTTTTATAAGAAAATTGTCAGTTACTAAGTGAAAACTACCAGTTAAGACAAAAAAAATATAAATCAAAAGAATCAAATAAATCGTGATTTTTCATCATTTTAAATAAGTAAATGAAAAATCTGTCAGATATTAAATATCATGATTTTTATCAACCCCTGATTTTTATTCCTGAGTTGTGCCGCGGACAGACCCCTAGTGAGGTTGACCGAACTGACAATTTTTGTCCTTCCTTACTTTACAGCTTTACTAGCCTGACGCCCGCGGCTCCGCCCGGGTTTATTCAATCTTCGCCCCGTTTTCGGCTTGGGCATTTTATTAACACCCCATATAGCCTATTTGTTGACCAGGGCCACCACAGTCACTAAGATGATAATAAATAAAACCGCATCCATACAATTGAGTGGTTCTCGAGTTAAAACGGAACAGATAGACACATAATCTAAAAATGACAGTTTTGGCTCCAGTACAATACTAATAAATCATATCATTAAAAGTAAAAAAAAAAGATTCAATCTAGAGACACGATTTTTTAAATATTTTATTATTACTACCTAACAGTGGCGAAGGGTAAACATTATAAAAAGGGAAGCCGGAAAAATAAATCACCGTACTCAGAAACGCAACCATGGAAAAGATTTTAAAAAATGTACTTTAATACAACTCCTGTCAGTTAAGTGTATTTGTCGTATTCAGATTTATGGAAATGTTTGACAAAGCGAAGAACACGGAATAAAGAAATGTAGTATGGATGCCATTTCCTGAATAAGCCGATGGGAATCGTATTATATGGACCCTTCGCCACTTACCTAATGTACCTACCTATAGATAGCATCATCTAACTCCCGAACTACCAATACTAGAGGAGAGACGAGAGACACCGACGACAAGCAGTTTGTTTTAGACGGAACTTCAGTTAAGGCTGTACCTGACCATAGAATATGAAAAAAGACAGATTTTCGAGGGTACTTTTGACGAAAGTAGGACTATCTTAATATTGGAAAAAATATATTTGGTTTATTGATCTTTTATCCAGGACAACTACTTATAAACAATGTCTAAGATTTATACTTTTGTCAAAAATAACATGTTTTCCACCCTCTTTTTTTGGTTTTCAAACGTTCGTTTCAAGAACGCGTTTAAGAGATCAACTTGATTTTTTAAAATAAAGCAGGTAATAGAAATATAAAGGTTTTCTACTTAAATCCAGTATTTTTTTCCCTACAAATTATTTCAGTATCGGGTAATAACATTTTTTCCTAGGGTATGCCATGCTCTTAAACATCAACAAAAATTGTAACGTGAGTTAAACATCATTATTTTATTTATTCAAATTAAAATTACACGGCATTACAGACGTACCTATCCAAGTAACTGTACAATTAAAGAACTTACGATTAACAAACAAAACCAAAAACAAAAAACAAAATCATCGTGTTTGATACTTCGCTCTCACAGTATTACTCTCTCATCACATCCATCAGTCGATCAACAAAAAGATCACACTGTGGCGCTACTGAGTATCACGAATGTCGAATTATTGGATACACATCTTTTCTGACACACTCGGATGCTTTAATTTATCAGTCTGAATTGTCTTCAGTTGTTTTATATTAAACTATTATTAATTGTTACTATGTTTTTGTTATTAAACTATAGAATTTTTTATTGTTACAATTTTTTTACTACTATTTCTGATATAGAAGTTTAATTCATTAATGATTTATATCCCAAATTATAATTCTCTTATTTAATCAATTTTGTACTTTTTATCTTATTAGGTGTAAATAGACTGCTACCATTAAATTAAACCACATATTCTACCGACCCTACTGAACCACTTTTCCCACGAGTCATACCCGCGGACAGCCTTAGTTTAGGAAATAATTGAGTTCCAAACAAAAACGCGTGAACCCTAACGCACCGACATACGGGCGAGTTTAGAGAGAGCGTTGACCTCAAACAGCTGGAGGTTTCACGGACGACGCTCTCTCTAAACTCGCCCGTATGTCGGTGCCTTAGGGTTCACGCATTTAGTTTGGAACTCAATTATTTCCTAAACTAAGGGTGTCCGCGGGTATGACTCTTGGGAAAAGTGGTTCAGTAGGGTCGGTAGAATATATGGTTTCATTTAATGGTCGCACTCTGTTTACACCCGGTATATATATAGTTTGTTTGATTTCAGTTGTACATAATTTTCTACTGTAGCATTTCAAACTATTAGGCATAACCGCATAATTGTCTAAGGTATGGACGTACAAAAAAGACGGACAGAGTTTCGTTAACCAAAAACTGAAGCACACATAGTAAGTCTACCCGCGTGTACGCACGAGCCAAGCACGCACACATTGACATCATAGTAAGTCTATTTTCCGTAGTAAGTCCACTGACATACTTTAAAACCGCCGCCATTGCTATGCTTCAGTAATTACTTACTCCGACCGCCTTTTTCGTACGTCTAGGTGTTTCCTTTTGGAAGAGGACCGATGTCTATCTAACAGATTTAGGTAGGTATCAGAAACCTATTAAATAAATTTGAAAAAAGGCATGTTTGCTAAGTTTCTTGCCCATCTTCTTAGCAATACTAATCGAAAGCTGCGGATGGTTAGGCATTATGTATATATAATATTGTTATTCCTATATTTCTGTATTTTATGCAGGTGTATAACTTTATTACATTTTAGTAGCCCAACCTTAATATTTTTTGTATGTATTTCCCGTATTTATTTATCAACTTATTTGTTCATTGCATCATTTATATATAATATTGTTATTCCTAGATTTCTCTATTTTATGCAGGTGTATAATAACATTTTAGTAGCCCAACCTAAATATTTTTTGTATGTATTTCCCGTATTTATTTATCAACTTATTTGTTCATTGCATCATTTATATATAATATTGTTACTCCTAGATTTCTCTATTTTATGCAGGTGTACAATTACATTTTAGTAGCCCAACCTAAATATTTTTTGTATGTATTACTTACCTTATTAGTATTTTTTTTATATTCTAAAGATATATATATTGTAAAGATTAACTTTGACTTGTAGAAAGTATACTTTATGTATCTATTTTACAAAATAAATATTTTGATTTGATTTGAATACTAACTTATAACAAAATGTATCGCGTAAGTAATTAACATTTGTTTAATGTATGTTTCCACAGTAATCTGCTGGAAATAAATTATTCTTATTCATCTTACACAATAGAAAAGAAACCCCTCAAAGTAAGACAATTTTGAACTTTTTAACTTTCTTGGTGGTGAAAACTATATAATATTTAAAAGAGACAAAATATCATATCGCACAGTATAACAAAGAAACAAGCGTACAGAGTCGCCGATTATTTGGCAAAGACCTGGCCGACTGATTTGATTAAAGACAAAACAGAGACCAAAAATAGGTAGGTACGATTACAACTGCAAAGAAGAAACCCTAAATTGTTTTGTATCCATGACCGGTTGAAGATCCATTTTCTCTGGAGTGACGTGATAAAACACGGCCAAGCGAGATATTTTGAGCACATTAAAAAATGAAAACACAAGGTACAGTGTCCTTTGACAGTAATGATTCAGGGAATTGTTAGGGTATCATTTAGACTTCTTCAACCAGGCAGAGTTCAGAATACAATAAATCAATTCGATCAGAATGCATCGTAGCATCATCTAGCCAATTAACTCCTTTAGTGGGATCAATTAATGTTTGGTGTCGTAAACATTCCGAGCCAAATATCGTGAAGTCGAATGAGTAAGATGAGTTTGGAGCATATAATACGCCGAATGCCTGATTATTACATTCGTAAGTTATGCAGACCTTATACGGTCGGTTTACTCATTGAAATTTATGCTATCAAAATATCAAATTCTTTCCTTGTCCAGGACAGGTCACATAGATAATAATAAAAAAAAAGTCGCACCGGCCGGCCGTGTTACCCCGTTAAGGTATAAAAATATTCAAATATTATTTACAATGAAAACAAGTTTAAATTATAAAAAAATATTTACAAACAAATTAATTCAATGTAAAGGTAGCACCTAACCGATATAATTATAATAAAACAGTTGTCATGATTCGCATGTCACATAATCAAGCATGTCACAATATGGAAGCCTATAACTAGCTAGATAGACAATATCAGATGTGCTTCAGCTTTGCATTATTGTGTCATCTTCTATGATGTAATAAGCTTTATATTAGATGGGAGAACTGATGCCGGGCTCTACCGTGGAGGTACCACCATTTTACTCGCAAACCCTCTCGTACTTATTCGGGGGAGATTGAGGACAGCTCTCAAACAGGCACAACCAGGTGGCCTATCATACCTGGGGCTGATTTATGTCGTCGGTATGTCTATTGGCGGCATTATATAAAACCATGAAGGATTTCCTCCATGTATAAAACAGACTGATAATGGGCAGCGGCGTTACCGGTGCGAGGGTTCCACCAAACCGCCTGCCCAGCGTGTGTAAACATGGGTATTTCTTCCAGGAGGATCGCCAAGAATGGCGAAATCTTGAAAAGGCCCATGTCCAGCAGTAGGCGAAGCAGGCTGATGAATAGAATGAAAGCGTCAAGCCAAAAGAATGATATACTATTACTTATTTAACTGAAACACCGAATGAAATAGTAGGTACCTCTTCATCAAAGTTGATTGGTATACTTTCTATAATAAACGGAAGAACCAATAAAGCCGATTCTGAAGGCTTTAATTTCACTTTTATTGGTGTCAAAACTAAATTTTCTTCATTCCAAAATAGTTCTTTAGTGTCAACAACAGCAGCTAAATTACTTTGGAAAAATGAAATTTTGACAGCACTAAAACTAAAATCAAAGCCTTCAGAATCGACTTTATTATACTTAACTTTATTACACTTAAGATAGTATGGGTAAAAAAGTATCTCTAATATTACAGATCGATCTTTATTTGTGACTGTGTGGGAAGGGGATCGTTTCAGTCAATCAAAATGGGAACGATTGAATGAGGTTGGGATTAATAAATCGTAAATGTCGGTACAATGCGACTAAAGATATAATGCGCATAAAAACCTTCGGCACACAACGAGCTGATTCGTATTTGGAGACTTATTATAGAGAAAATAGGAGTCAGTCATTTTATAACTGCAAAAAAAAATCGGAACCGGTGTAATTTTGGGTGCACTCGGAAAAATTCTAAACGCGGAGACGAAAATCCATTAACAAATGGGAGGCGTCTAAAGAACTTTTATTCTCCGTAAGAGCAAATTTTAACGAATGTAATCTGAACTTGTATATTGCATATTGTCGCCTGGTCTCAAGTCTCCTTAACCCGACGTGTATCCGTTATTGTATTGTGCTTCCGTTTTAAGATGATTTGTCCCTGTCACAAAGGGTCCTTCGGAGCGCGATGCTCTATGTCTCTATCACAAAGGTGCCTAGTCCCCACGTTATGGTAATATGTCGCTATCACAAAGGTGCCTTACTCCCCGCGTTTAAGGTAATATGTGTTCAAACGCAGCGACAAAGGTGCCTTGTCGCGTCAGGTGAACGGTGCTGCCCTCCACCGGGCCCACGAGAAGTAAGACTTTCTTACTAAGAGTGCGCCGGACTACTTTTAATAGTGACCTTATCTAAATAGAAAAAAACATTGTACATTGGACAGTTAAGAGGTCACTATTAAAAGCAGTGCAGGCACCATTAGTACGAAAGACCTATACCTCGCAGGGGGGCAAAAAAAACTGTGGTAAAACTCGCAGGGGTTGGCTGGCCACTGTCCACCCTTGCGCGCCCCGCTGAGGGTTGCAGTGGGGTACAGCTTCAGCTGACACGACGACGCCACAAAATTTCAGGAATCGCTGGTCTGTAAATTAAAACTAATACAATGTGTTGAAGCAATGGACGAAATTATAATTTCGCCATGGTTGATGCCTTCATGTGTAAGTTATCCATTGATTTATACACTTCTGTATAACCGTAACAAAAATAGCATAATAGATAATAAAACCGTCATAAGTAAGTACAAGCGTGCAAATCGTGGCAGAGTGCCGAGCCGACTGCCGCCCTGCTTCCATTACAATTCTGACACCCGGTCACTTCGTTAAAGTTGTGCATACGAATCATATTAAGAAAAAAAAAACAACAAACGGTTCGTATACATACATTCCGTTAACATTTCGTTGTAGGAAAAAATTAGGCCTTTGTGAAGTTTCCCTTTAACAGTGCGTATTATCCCTTTAACAGTTCGTTTATGGGATTTAACAGTTCGTATGATTAAAAAAAATGACAAAGGCCTTTGTCAATTTACGTTTTGTTACTTTGTTAATTGGCCTTTTTCTCTGCGTCGAACACAGATTTTTGCATTAACGGATTGTAAACCTCCTCAGTCGCAGTGAATAGAGCAAAATCAAAATTTGACGTTACGTAAACATGAGTATTGTCTAAATGTTAAAATGTTTTCCATTAACAAAAACTCTGTTGCTGAGACTAAATTCACAGAAACGAGCCGTTTAAAAGCGCAGAGGCTTTGAGTGTATAGGCGATCGGAAGTGTACAATCTGTCATGGATTGTAAATAAAGTGGAAACACGAACTGGGTCCCGTTTGGCTCCTTGCATTAATTATAATCTTGGAAATGATGTAAGAACCCCGGCAATCATGACATGGATCCCTGAGGAGCCAGAGCCAAAGAAGCGACGAAAATTTGCAAACAGGTATTATTGTTCCACGATTGGATTGGGATTCAAAAGTACCGTTTGCATGATAGTACAAATGAACTGATAACTTGTACTGAAGACCAACAAGTAAAATAATTATCAAATTTTTGCGTTTTACGTACTTATTGATGTTTATAACAGTTTATTGATCAATAATATTGCTTCTCCAAAAAAATTTAATGATCGCTGATTTAGTTGTCTGAACTATTTGAATCTATTTTCAACTGTTTTAAAAATGGAATCTTTAAATTTTATTTGACAAATCTGTCACTATTTGGCATTGATGATGAATTTGATGAACCCATGAGTGATTGATCATCAAAACAAATGGCGAGCTGACAATTTTTTTTAAGAATATAAATTTTAATATAATTCCACGAAATATTATTTTGGTAAAATGTTACATTTTCTTCACATTATAATTTCGCAGTACTGAAAAAGTTTTTACGTATTTTTGCACATAACTGTCATTTCATACATTGGCGTAAAGTTGACAATCGCACCTCATTCCCAAACCAAACGTGGAACAATAATATTTTCATCTGAATTTTAAATTTGTTAAATTACTAGCTACTTAAAATATCATCTAGGTGATAGTAAAGATTTGATGACGCCGCCATAATTTAAATAATTTGTCGATCATTTTTCTCGCAGGTGTAGTATAGAACACTATATCACTCGGGAGAAAGTGTGGTTCCCAACTCATGTGTATGTGACTCATGACCCTCGTTGGTAATCGGCCCCTTTCTTCCCTCGGTGAACAATGTACCTTTATCGTAAGAACCTAATTGAACCTAGGTAATAATAATCTCACCAGAAACATAAATGTGCAAAAGGCAATGCAGTCTGGTCGGCTTTTCCTTCAGTCATATACGTAAAGAACTGCAATAATATACAACGTTCTTCACTTGTAAGAACGTTTATTAGGGTCCTTGTTAAGGGTGTATAATACCTCACTTCGCTTCGCATGATCCTGTTTTATACCAACAAATACTGCAACAATCACTCTGAATTTAATATATTATAAAGTTTAGGACTAATGCTATGTCAATGCTGTTGTGCAAACTTGATTCCATTAAATTTTCTCGATAGAAAAAAAGTACAAAGTTACCTCCAAACCGTACAATAAACCGATAGCATTCAATGAATACTTGAAATTAGATCTGAAACTTTGCATAATATAACTGATATTAGTATAAAGCAGCTGCAGACTGTTCCATAAAAATGAAAAAACCATCAGTGTAGCCGCGATTTCAAAATAACTGACGTTTTTGCGTGCGCGGAATCTGATTAGAGTAGGATAGACAGTTAAAAAGCAGAAGCGTTGGAGCAGGACTGCGAATTGAGGTATTATGAATACGTACAGGTAGAATTTGGCAAGTTTTCACAGCTAAAGTTTAATAGTTTTAATGTTACGTCATAATTATGTACATGCAAATAATTGACTATGAAAACTTGCCAAGTTCAATATATTCAGTAGCAAGGACCCTAACAAACTTTCTTTTAGAACAATTAAGAACGTTGTACATTATTTCATCGGCACAGTCCGCACCCAATTTGATCACAATCGACAACATTTCATTTTAGTTAACCATTTGTTTTTAATATTTATGTATATTGAAGGTCTGCGTAAAAAAGAAGCTTATGTATTTTTTATTTTGTTTTATTTTATGTTTTTCCTGCATAATTGATTGTTTTCTTATTCATTCATTCTAAAAAGACGTAAGTCGCATCTGAGGATTCCAAAAGTCGATGTTCATTGCTAATGGATTTTGAAAAAAAAAAGCTTGGCATGTTTATGTCTGCTGTCACATGGCATGACAGTTGTTTTTTTTTTAAACAAAATAGTCTTAAAAGCAAAGGAAATTGTTTTTAAAATCCTGTGTTAGACATATTTTTAGTTTTTTGATAATATCTCTTTATTTAATCACGATTTAATTCTGAAAAAAAAAATAGAATGCTCAGAAAGCCCATATCTCGAAATAGTTTTTAGTTTCGCACCAATTATTAATTTGTAATGTTGTCGATTCTCTTTTTGGCGAAGCCGACTATGCCGCACCGCTTTTGTACTGAACTGAGTCCCTTTTTCACATTCATGTTTTTGGTGGGATTTCATTGGTTTAGGTTTTATATGAGTGAGTCAGTCATTTAGTCAGTCAGTCAGTCAGTGATAAAAATAGTAATTTTTAGACGTGAATATCTCGAGTACTGTTGAAGTTTCATTGATGAAATTTAGGATTTTCCGTACTTGCGCGGACCTTGACAGATATGTAAAATTGCAACTTCTTAGGTCCAATGGTGAATGAGTCATGAGGGGGTCGAAAGTAGCTCGAAATGGTTCATGTAAGACACGGCTGATGCGCCGATCTTTTCTTTCAGAACTCGGCCCTGCTAGTCTAGCATAGCACACCATATCAAGCTCGATAGCGCTTGATACAGTGCTCTGTCTCACTCTGTTGATCTACTTAGAGAGGGACAGACAGTGTATATCGAGCTATCAAACCTCGATATGATCTACTATGCTAGGTATCCAGAACACGCTCGCTGCAGCGTGTCTATATGAAGATTTCAAATTTTCGTAAACTAACAAGTTCACAAGTGTAAAAATAACAATATTTTATCGTAGGCACCAATTGTTGCTGTTTACGATAAACATATTAAAATTCGTTATGAAAAAAACCGTCTTATCTTAATCTTCCACGGTAATTGAAACAAAAAATAAAAATCATTACATATGATTAATTTTAATCACATCGTTGAGTAAAAAACCCCATGTTATGGAAATAAAAAAAAAAACGCAAAAAAATATCCTACCGTTATCATCGATTTTATCGAACTGAAAGACTGACTTTTGAATATCTCCAAGTGGTAAGATTTTAGCCGATAAATTGACGACACTGTTTGCGTCCATTTTGTTTACGGCAAGGCGTGTTTTGGGAACGAGATTTCACGGAAGAGTTTATGATTTTACTTGAGGAACAGAAAATTTCAATATGTTAGTAAATTACCAATTTATGGCGCCTCAAGGTTAGGTATGCCTAAAGTCCCGACCGCCACTGGAAAATAGAGATTTAGTTTTTCTTACCTAAGAGTATTAGAACTGTAACGTGAATTACTTTCAGAAGTAAGAAGGGACGAGGCAGCTATCCTTTAGGCATATTAACAAGAAGCCAGGTGTTTGTTATAATATTTTGTGGGGAATCGAACTTTGGTCCCGACCGCCACCAGTTATATGCGAGGTGAAAAATAAAAAATGCACGTAGCATGTTTATTGGCATATATAAGTCCATTTCAGCATTATTTGGTTTGTTTGCAAATATACACGTACATATACTTTACACACATAATATAAGTGCATGCATACGTTAAGGCATGAAAAACCTGAATATTTACACATCATTAATAGGTACAATTTGGCAGTGTTTTTTGTATAGTAAAATCACATGGTTTTTAATGCTCACTGGTTTGTGTGTTTGTATTGTGTTTGGTGCTGGGTTTGATGCATGTAAAATAGCTTGAAATATTTAATTTTTAGATAATTAATGGAACTGAAAGGAAACGGATTTGGAGGGAAAAAATTAAACAAGATCCGGATAAAATGAAGCTTATACTAGAGAAGAAGCGAAGCCATAAAAGAAGAGAATTAGCAGGAAGTATACGTAACGAGGATGATACTGCTAGAACCTTGTGGAGAGAACAGGAGAGGCTGCGCAAAAGAAGAACTAGAATTACAAAAAAGAAAGTTTCAACCAGTCTTGACCTATCTTCTCCTATGGGATACAAATGCATTGCATTTGATCTCTTATTTTGTTGCATAGATTAAGTTGTGATTGTTATTGCTTAATTATGTTGCCTGAGTAATAAAATATCATGAATTTTGGTACTCGTCCCGACCGCCGCACTTTTCAAAAATTTATATCTAGACATTTCTTTTCCAAATTACCGTATGTTTTATCGAGTTCTTTAGAACAATTATCAAGGCATTTATAAAAAAATATGTAAAGCTGTAGTACGACTAGAAAGGCTGAGTGTTACGGTTGTTTGCACAAATTTTAAATGGGTGGGCGCGTGCCTGTCCCGTACGCCACGCTTTTTCAAGGAGGAATTTAATATGATAAAATGCAAAAATGTAAGTAATTTACTCAGTGATGTCAATACACTAGTATTTATCTACAATTCTGTATATAAATATTATGTAAAAAGAGTATAATTACAGAGCTACAAATTAAGTATATCAAAAAATGGAGTAAACATGTCCCAACCGCCACTATGGAATGACCCTCTATCTAAATTGATAAAATGGTGCTTACGATAATATTATTGCAAACGGACGATATAATGATTTATAATGTTAGTCGTGTAACTTCCACTTAAGGATTCATACCTACTATAACCGCAGTCAGTAGTTCTGGACGAATCAGCAACCTAGATCTCGGTTTACAATCGAGCTATTGTCTTCGGAAATAACAAGAAATACAAACGTATGCGCGATTCTTGAGTAGCAACTGACTGGTTCACGGTAAAAATGTTTCACAAAACACTGATAAAGATAGATTGCAGGAAATAACCAGAAAATACGTTTTAACAAGGATTTTTATAAACGCAGGTGCACCAGGTGTGGACTTGTACCTATATTTCACAGTTCACACCCGGCAACACCTCTGACACCCCCTCGGGGATTCATGTCGTGACGATATATTTTATAAACCTGTAACACCGCATCATTGAATTGAAATGTATTTAAACATAGTGGGCAACCAATATTTATTTATCAAGAACTATTTATTAAATTAATTTGTTTTGTAAGTAGTAATGAAGGTAATCTCTGGAGCTAGTAATCGTTTTTTTTTAAGTTAAGTCAAAATGAAAATACGGAACCCTTGTCCGTCTGTCTGTTTATGTCGGGAACGCGTGAAGGTATCGAGTTGAAATTAAAACCATATAAAGTCCCTTGAAAGATAGGGCCGTTTCTAACGCAAAAAACGTATATTTCAAAATTCAATCAGTCTTAGACAAATATTGCGAGTTAAGGTGGTAACGGAGGATCTCGGTGCAAAATGCACATCATAATATTGTTTTCCTTACTTTTGAATGAAAAGTTTGCAGTAAATGCGTTTTATAGCAATTCGCGCAAACTGCTTGTTAATAGTTTTGTGATCACATGAAAATTGTTCAATGTTAGGCGTTACATATTAGCTGCATTACATTACAACTATAAACACGCTTTTAAGTTTGTTTAAAGTACGTAATTTTTTTGTGAAGACTTTATTATTATTGAACTATTTCCGCAAGTCGCTTTATAACACATTTATTGAAAGTAAGGAAAACAATATTATGATGTGCATTTTGTACCGAGATAAAAAGTTACCCCCTTAAAATAGAATAACTGAGTGCAGATTCAAACTCGACAGACAAATATCTCAAAAAATATTTAAAAACATCCAAAGAAAAACAAACGAGGCGTGTTTTAGTTGAATTGTGAATCGAGACCATCAACGCATAAGACACAAGAGTTTTGTGTCCTACAGAGTTCGTTGAATGGCATTATTTTTATCGGATCGATGCGTATGCGCAACAAATATAGCCGATAAATTAATCAGACATTCGAACGAGTGCCAACCCGCACCGTTTACGTTTATTATGAATCGCCCATCATCTATTTGAGAGACTTCCTGCCTCTGTGACCTAGCGGTAGAGCACTTGCCTACTAACCCAGAGGTCCTGGGTTCAATCCCGTGGTGCACATTAAGGCCAGGTTATATCCAGAGAAATGTATACTGCTCCAATGCTTTTTCACTTTTACTTTCATTTTACACATACATATTTATCCTGCTCAGCGGAAGCGGGCCGCTCAGAAAACTCGCGGTTTCGAGGTTTTTTTATTTATTATTTTGGAATTAGTAATCAATTTCCGCTAATTGCTTTAAAACACAATTTTTGCATAATCTCATTAAAAAGTATATATATTATGATGTGCATTTTCCACCGAGATTCTGTTTTACCACCCTAAGAGGTACTTACGCTCGTTTTGGTGGAGTAACCAACATTTTTTCTTTCTTGTACTAATTAATTGACTTCTTCATACGACATACATAACATAAACTCTCTCCTTCACTTATGTAAAGTAGGTTCAGGGGCCTTATTGTCTAACTTTAAATCTATCGCGATACCTTTTAATTTGACATTTGTACCATACTTTAAATGTCAAAATCAAAGGTATTGCGATTGAATTAAAGTTACAAGATAAGGCCCCTGGTCTTCCTCTCCCTGTTTTCCGCTTGACCTTTCGTTCTATAATGCTTTTCAAGAAATTGTCATGTCGAATCAAGTGTTCTATCATGTTTGGATAATAATTGTTAAAAAGATTCAAGTTACCAGGGAAAACTAAAAGACATATCGCAATAAAAGTGAGTCACAGCTTTGGCTAGGCGCATGTAAACTGAAGGTGAAGGGGCACATAAAATTATCTCGTTATGGCCGGTTATGAATATTATACATAACATGTTCCATACACTATAAAAGAGTTTTGTCCATACACAATAAAATCTCGACCTTCGACCGTTTTTCCTACAACTTTTTTCATCAAAATGGATCCTTTAAGTCACGTTTTCTCAAACGTTCCCAATGAAAACCTTCCAGATGTTTAACAACGGAAACCTAACTAAAATCTGCTGCCTTAAGGTGGCTGCGATCGTGAAATTTTCAAATAGTAGCACAAGCGAAAAATTAATTTTGGAAAAACAGAAAGTCAAAAATAAAATACAGATAGCGCGCGAGTTCATGTCCATCCTGAGGAATGCGGTAGTGCTGAGACGTAATCAATTATGGTAATGTCGATAATTACTACCGATTTTGTCAAAATTTAAACTGCGCAACTCTCCAGTGTGTGATTGCCAAACTGAGGAGGGGACTGTGTACCATATTTTCTTTAATTGTCCTATTAACAATAAATGGAGACCATTGGTTGAGGTACTTACTGCATGCAATATTTCCCTTCCCGATGATAATAATGATCTGATGAATTTCCTGTTGTCATTCAAAAATAAAAAAGCCATTTTCGTCCTGGCGAAATTCATAGAATTAAATGACATTAGGTTATAAGTGTGTTGTCTTGTCTGTATTGTGTTTGTTTTAGGAATATTCAGCTTTTTTTTTGTTTTTTCCGTGGTCGTCTTTAGTGTTTAAATCGTGATTTTCTGTACCTGATATTGGCATAAAATGGTGGCAGAAAGCAAGCCAATGGCCAAATAGAGAAAAAAAAAATAAAAAATAAATGTGATAAGTACTTACTTATTTATTGCTAATAGAGAAAAATATTTTTTTAATGCAATTTAATCACTATCAGATACAAAGACAACCGACAGAGCAGAGTCGGAATCAGTATCTTCGCCGTTGCTGACTTCAATTACGAATTTGTCGATCGTATTCTCCATTATTATATTTCTGTATCGATAAGCGCAAGTAACAACCGTCAAAGACAACACTCGACTGCAGACTAATGCGGCGAGGTGGGTGAAGGTGGGGCGAGCTGCCCCCGCGCGTCGCCTCTGGCTCCGAATTCGATGGACATGAACTCGCGCGCTATCTGTACCTATGCAGTGCAATTTTTTTTTTACTGAATATTTGTTGTAAGTATGCAATAAAACAACCATGTAACTACTTAATTTATTTAGTTTTTTATTTATTTAAAAGTCATGGATATAGTTTATGTACAACATAACAAAAACAACAAAAATTCTTTTTCTATCTTTCAATATGTGTATTAAAAATTAATTTGCATGCGTAACTCGTTATTGGAAAAAATATCCTATAGTTTGTTTTTGCAATCAGCCATTCAAATATTATCATATCCGTTAACTTTAATTTGAATGATAAGGACGAAAAACCGTCTGAGATTTGACATTTTATAAAGTACATAGGGGTAGAATTGATAACGATCTCTGTTACCCCACAAATTTTAACTGGCAACACATCTCACAAATTAATAACTAATGAAAAAAGAAAGTTTAAACCCCAGACAGACAGTACAATAATGTTTATGTACCAACCAAGCAAACAATAGGTTGTTGAGTTTTATCTGATAAGCAAACATGAAGTTTGCTCAGATTTTCAGATTTGCATGCACAAAGCATTTAAGGTCATGGTTAGCCAAGATTTTTCTGAAGTCAAAAGTTATTTAATGTTAACTCAAAATATATATGTATGTGACTTTCGTTTATATAGCCAAATACATACTGGAGACTTAGTAAGTGGTCAGGACCAAGGTTCCATGACCCTATTTGCGAAATAGGAAAAATATTGTTTGTGCCTCTATACTTGTTCAAGAACAACCATGACTCAATTAGTATAGGAAGTCTGAAGGATATTTTGCGTATTTCACAAAAAGAGTAATTGAACCTTGGTCCTGACTACTTACCGAGTCTTCAGTGTGAGTTTGGCTATATCGAAGGTCACCTATTCAATAAAAACGACATGAGAAAAGAGTTTTGGAAAAAAAAACACCACTCTCAAGCTCTGAATAATTGGCATCCTACCATGAGTTCTTAAGTCCATCCCATACCCTGTGAGTGAACGTAATGCGGGATGACCATAGACAGCAATTGAAGCCGCCTGCTCTGATGCTGTAAAAAATGTTAGGAACTCACTTATACAGTTTAATAAGTGAGTTGAATGATATATTTACCTATTTTAAATTGACTTTAGTATTTACTGTCTAAACATCAATAAATATTTATAAAAAACAAATTTATTTATTCACCTTAAAGATTTGTCACCCATTACTCTAAAAATAAATTAGCCATAATTATGTATGAAAGGAAATACTCAAGAAATTAATAAAACAATGTAATGAAACATGAATTAACTTTTCTACATTATGGCTGAGTTCTGTTGGAATAATGCCAGGTAAATAATGGTTGGTTATTTTCATAAAAGTTTATAGTCTAGGAGGAAGTAAGTTTTTTACTATGTTACATAGTTAAATCCATATTATGGGTCATAATTTTAAGATTTGATGGGTTTTTAACAAGTTTCACTTTTGTAGGAAATGTTTGTCAAGTAGTTATGATTTGAGTACACAAATGAGCTTAACAGTGGATATAAACTGCATGCAAATATGCTTTAGTTGATGTTACAGATATATTTTTTTGAGACCTTGTTGAAGATATTCCTTAATTTTCCTGGAGTCGAGTGAGTAGCAGTACCAAATAACTTAGGGTAAGGGTTCATTAAGCTTGCAACTTAAACTCTTTTAATGACACACTATTAAATCTCTAGGGGGTGTCAGAGGTGTTTCCAATGTGAACTGTGAAATACGATTGCCATACTTTGGGCACAATTACACGCTTTTTAAGGTTCTGTAGGCCGACAAGGAACCCTTATAGTTTCACCATGTCTGTGGCTTAGCTCAGGGACTATTAGTACTAGAAAGCTGTTATTTGGTATGGGTATACATTATTAATCACGCCAACAAAACAGTAAAAAAAAAAAAAATCTTTTTGGGGTTTCTCCCATACTCATAAATTGGAGATGAATTTTTTTTTCTCATCTATCCCATAGTGTGGGGTATCGTTGGATAGGTATTTCAAAAACATTATGGGTGTGTGAAAACCATTTTTCGATTTAGGGATCCATTGGCAAAATATTAAGCTTTAAAGTGCTAGTTTTCGTTAGAGTCAGGTGTCCCCCCCACTTACGTTACAAACCACTCAATGGTTTTGGACACGGATTTCTTTATTATCATCATAGTGAACTATGTCAACATATGGACTGTAAGAAGTGATGATAAAATAATGTCCAAGCCAAAAATGGGGCAGAGATTGAATAAACGCATGCAGAGCTGCAAGCTAATAATTACATAAGATATAATTTCCAGACCTGTATGTACACAAGCAACTCTGGCTGCATTGAAGATAATTACAAATTATTTAAAAATACTTTCAGATTTTTAAATTGATTCTGAAATAATTTCTAACCAGTTTCATGTATGATTTATTAAAGACACTTGAGGAAAAGTAAAGAATCTTGATAAAATTTCAAACCCATTTGTTTCAGTTTTCCCTCTTCCTGGTACCCCACTCTCTGTAGTAAAATGATGATAAATTTATACAGTAAATAAGCACCAACACACTAAAATCAACAAAGCATGAAAGATTTAAGATCAACATATGCTGAACTATAAACAATTTTAAATGTTAGAGCAGTTTTTGTGGATCTTATTCCAAAATAATAGAACCTAAATTGCAGGCATTTTCATCCTCACATATTGGTTAGGTAAGGTAATTTATGATTTCCGAATGTTTAACACTTTGTGGAGATGTGTGGGAAATAAGTCAGTTAGTTTGTTTTTACATAGAGATGTGAATTGAGAAATAATTGAGGAAAGTAATTTTAGCACAATGCTGCTATTATTCATGATTCTTCTTCAGGCCGATAGTAGAAATCTATTCAAGAAATAGAATAGAGTTAAAGATCAAATGCAGTGGCACCTAAAGGCAACTTGAGAACCCTATTTTGATAAAAGTGTAAATGTCTAGTTAAATTATACTACTTACTTACACTTAATGCAATTTCCCTTATGAATTTTCGACTGCAACTTGAAAAGGTCAAGAGTTAATTAGCGGAACCTGATATCGAAACTTGAACAATTACAAGGTCAAATTTTTAACATAACCTCCAACCGTTGGATGAAAAGAATAAAAGACAGATTGTACACGGTTTAGAATGATGACCGCCTGAAGGACACCGTGGGACAATCAGTCATGCAAGCGAGTGATCAATTTAGTGCCAAAACTCACTTTGATCATTAGACGCGGCGATCGATGCATCATTCACAAACGGGCCGGTGCGGACAACGGGACCCCACTGCTGCCTTCGACCTCCCTCACGAAACTCTGTCCTTTCCACTTCATCTCCTTTACACAGATGAAATGCAATCACGCACCAGTAAAACACAAAACCAATACGCATCGTGATCTATCAATGACACTACTGCAGTAATCGCACAGGATAACTCAACACCACTTCCACAGCACTGCACTCTATACGCATCCTAAGATCGACCATGAAAAGGTTTCTAAGGCCACACTGCACGTTGAAAAAACGTAAAAACTCTAAGAATTTTATCACAGCCAGAAAAATCTGCCGAGGTCGAATAAATCTTGACTTGGCATGACATTGACACTTGTAAATTTGGTAATGGCAACATTGTTTAAAAAATATATATAATCTTGTCTTGTCTTTGAATATAAAATATGTTTACACTTCTAAAAAAAATGTGTTAATAATTCCGAATTGCGACTAGCAAAATTGTTAGCAAACGATGATTTTTTAAATGCTAATGGTAGTTCGCTTAAATGGTCTAAGGCTGAGATTCAGAGTGCATTTTGAGTCCGAACTCAAAAGGAACTCAATCTTACAAACGTCACTCCAGTATGAGATCACGTCACTTTTTGACGTTTGTAAGATTGAGTTCGGACTACCCTTAGGCTGAGATTCAGAGTGCATTTTGAGTCCGAACTCAATCTTACAAACGTCAAAAAGTGACGTGATCTCATACTAGAGTGACGTTTGTAAGATTGAGTTCGGACGTTGTTTTGTTGGAAATCTTATTGTTTATAATAATATCCTACTAGAGGATGCTTGTTTTGCGCACCATATCTGAGCGCCGACGCGACGTGACGTCATCGACGCCAGGTCTCGAGATAATGTGACCGGGTTGTAGCTGTCAGAAAATTCCTCATTACCTAGTCCTTGACTGAGATCTGTTAGAAAATGTTATGTACAGAGTACATTGTATAGGCTTCCCGTACAATAAGAGGTCAGCATAAACTCAATGTGTATAGCTTGATGTGGGCTCCACTGTACAATACTTGGCAAACTTTTTATTGAAAATAAAAAAATACATTTTACTAAGATTCGACACATTTTTTAAAATCACAAACATGGAGACACTTCGTCTAATGTGCTAAAAATTTGGTTCTGAGTCCTGGCTGACCCAGGTTTCGTTTCGAAACGAACGAAATTCACTCAGAGTGATGCGAATTTCACCCTAGAGGGTTCAAAAATTGACACGAGTTAAACTGAGGGTAAACGAACTGGTAGCTGACTCCTGACAGAGTAATGCGAAAATCACATTGGCCACCTGATTGGTGCAACCAGATTTTTCTTCCTCTTTCTCCTAGATATATATATTTAAATATATCTGTCTCTTTCTAATAAACGAGTAAAACGCACTATGATGGCACGTTTTGAAACGCTTCCTTAAGCCGCGATTACACCATCCGATTCATCGGGTTCCTAACTAGGATCCTAATTAGACACGCGAAGAAACTGACCGTCCTAAACGCGATTATACTGTCTGAACTAGGACCAACTTTCCTAGTTGGGATGCAGATAAATCGGATGGTTTAATCGCGTCCTGCGGCTATAATTGACAAAATGACATGGTGTACCCCGCTACCGGGGGGCTCTTGAAACGACAAAATTATGTCAGTACGCTGTCAAATCCCTGACAACCCATCCACATAGAACATTTAACACTGAACTAGGCAAGCGCACTTATCCCCCTCTGCCGAAGTACATGAACAATTGTGCGCGTTTTGTGTTTGTGTTGCAGCTTGTGCTTTAGTATGACATATCAATTTGTGGCAGGAGTGTGCGTGAATGAGTAAATGTGTGCTGTGCGTGTTTACCTCCCCTCCCGTGGAAAACGGCAGAATCATTTCAGTACTAAGAGTCGTGCTTTGCCAGGTCCCGTGTTAAATGGTCTAAGCATATCCATATGTGCTGAATAATATATACATATAAGGAGACTTTAATCTATACAGCCAAACTCATATTGGAGGCTTGGTAAGTGATCAGTAACACGGATCGATTACACTTTTTGCTAATTTTGCAAAATAAAATGTTGACTCCACTTAGTAATTGACTCGGGGCTGGGCTTGTGTTTGTAAGGAACACAAAAAAAAAATACGAATTTCACAAAAAGTGTCATGAAACCTTGTTACTGAGCACTTACCGAGTCTTCAGTAAGTGTTTGGCTGCATAAATTAAAGTCACCTTATATATTATACATATGTTTTATTTATATATACTAGGTGAAATTAAATCAACCGACCAAATTCATACTGGAGACTCGGTTAGTCATCAGGAACAAGGTTTAATGACCATCCAGGTGAAATTCGAAAAAACAAAATTTTTTTCCCGTAGAACCTGCACTAGGAATTGTACTTAAACTAGTCCAACCAGTACGGGAGCAAAAAAAATATTTTTCGAAATTGGCCAAAAAGATTACTGAACCTAGTTCTTGATCACCAACCGAGTCTCTAGTATGAATTTGGTCGGTTGATTAAATTTCACCCTATATACATATATATACCGGGTGTAATAGAGTGTGACCATTTAATGAAACAACATATTCTACTGACCCTACCGAACCACTTTTCCCGAGAATCATACCCACGGACACCCTTAGTTTAGGAAATAATTGAGTTCCAAACAAAAACGCGTAACCTTGATGCACCGACATATGGGCGTGTTAAGAGAGAGCGTCGTCCATGAAGCGACCTCCGTGAAACGGACGACACTCTCTCTAAACTCGCCCGTATGTTGGTGCGTTAGGGTTCACGCATTTTTGTTTGGAACTCAATTATTTCTTAAACTAATGGTGTCCGCGGGTATGACTCTTGGGAAAAGTGGTTCAGCAGAGTCGGTAGAATATGTGGTTTCATTTAATGGTCGCACTCTATTTACACCCGGTATATATCAGGGGCCTTACCACGGTCGCGTTTGCGAAAAGAGCCTTTTGCTCTTTTCTTTCGAAAGTCACCTTCGCTCTTTTGAAGAGACTCTTTTTTTATCCATAGAATGTGCACACTTTTCTCTAGTGCGCTCTTCTCACTTTTGGAAGTCAAGACAAAGACAACATTAATTCAAAAAAAAATGGGTATAGACAAAAAAGTGTGTCAAAATCCAAAGTGTGTGCAATGCTGTTAGCCGGTGCTTTAGCGGTGAGAGGTCACATGATAAACTGAAAAATATTCGATGGATGGGTGACTTTCAATATCGAATCATTGGTATAGTGGCTGACAGTATTAGATGCAAGTAACCAGGGGCCTTATTGTCTAACTTCACTTTTGCTTTCAAATGTATTGCGATGGGCTAAAAATATATGGCTCATAGTTTTAACAGAAATCATGATGTACACAAACTTCCTTCTTGTTTTTCAATTCACGGCACTACATCCCAACGAAGAACACTACCGCTAGCAGCAACGTATCGTCTTCTTATTCGTAGTTGATACGTTGTTTATTAGGGTACCGCTAGCGGCAACGCATACATTTCAAAATAAATATCCATCAACAAAGAAGAAATAGGTATTTCTTGTTAAAACTTAACAAGTGAAAAGAAGCAAACAAATCACTCTTTAATGAAAAAAGAGAAGAATTTAATTATGTTGGAGTGTATGGAGAAGTAAGTAGACGTTTACTATTCTTCGTTTTACACAGGAAAAAAATTGCCTTTCTACTCTTTCCCGGATGTAAGTATACTCTAAGTTTCCCCGTGTTTGAGATTGGCTCCTATCCCATTTCAGTGTTGGAAAAGTAGATTGCTACTTCACCTACATGTATACACGCTAATGTCGATCATTTTTATTTCAGACATTGCAACCTGTCCCATATGGTAAATAAATCTCAAAGAAGTCTTAAAAGGTAATGACTCCTGCATTGGTAGTCCCTATCGTGTGGCTAGTGGTGCCAGGAAACTGCAGGAAGGTAAGACAAAGTTTTTGTTGTATAGTACTTTCTTCTTATTTAAATGTTTGAAGCTCGCTGGCCTCTCAATCTTGCAACCCAGGCTTAATCTCCGGTCACAACCAATGAGTTTTTCAAAATTTATGTGCACATTATTTGTGTTCTTAGCTAACTTAATGAACAATGAAGTAAAACATTGTGAAGAAACCTGCATCTACTAAAAAGCATGTAATTTTGCCTGAAGTGCAGCAATATGGCGTACCATGTAAATTGTTTGAAATTTATTTTTATTTATTTATTTATTTATTAATAACGGAACACCAACAGTACACATATTACACATACTTAACAAATTAAAACATAAAACTAAAATTCTGATATGTGGACCAGTGACAGGCGTACACAACATTCAACAATAAACAAGTGGTAAACACAAAGCAGACATTACATTATAGACATTTACAGCAAGTACTAATTTTTTTTATAATTACTAATACAAAACAAAACTATTAATTAACTAACACAAAAAATATCTACAAAATGGGAAAATAAGATTAAACTTAACAGAATCTTTGCAAACTGGTCCTAAAATTGTTCAAGGATAAGTGAAAAATGTCAAGATCTGGGATAGTTTGACACTTCTCGTTATATTGTCTTAACATTCTAGTGATTGGTGAATTAAGACCTAAGTTAGTTTTGCTAGTGGGACACCAAAATATTCTAGTAATGGGCTTACGAGGCATATTACAGGGCACTGACACAAAAATCCTCCCAAGCAAATGTGGACACGGTGTTGAACCACTCACTAATTTGTGTAAGAAAGTCAAATCAAGCATATTTCTTCGGCTACGTAAAGATGACATATCAAAAAGTTTTGTACATGACATATCAAAAAGTATTTTCACTAAGTACTATATTGTTTGCTCCTACTGACCAAACTAAAAATTTTTAATGTGAATGTGTCCCAACTAAAAACTCACTCTAATAAGGTAGCATTTCATAGATTATTGAATTGGAAATTAGAAGCATCGCCTCAAATCAAATTTAAACCTTGTAATGCGAAGCACATATTATTGCCTTCATAAGATCTTACATAGGAGTTTTTGTCTTTTCAGAAAAGGATTTGCTGTCGACAAGCTGCAATGACGCCTTTTGACAGAGCCACTGTGCTACTGGTGGAGAGAATCCTGACCCTCAATCAGAGCCGTCTTTAGCCCATGTAGCGCCTGTGTGCAATCATAACCCTGGCGCCCTCTAGTAGGCGCGCGGTCAAAATGGAATACTTACAGTTACATTTTCACCAATGAACGGAAATTCAAGTGCAAATGTTGCAATTTTAAGTGCACAACTAAAAAGCATTTTTAGGAAGGAAGGGGTTACAAAAATATTAAGGCACAACTTTTTTGTTTCCACGTTGAAACAAAAGTTATTGTGTAGTGTCAAAGTGTAAAAATCATACAGTGATCTAACGCTTCGATGTCCGCGAAAATGCAGACAGCATCTAGCTAAACAGTAGCCTTAATGCTAGGATAATAGAGACTGGGCCCTGGCTATGGTTCGACTATAACACCGGCTTCGGCCATAACACGGGCCCGGGCGCAGGGTCTTTGAGAGCACTGGGTCGCCGCGAGTGACCATGCTCTTTCTTTGCAAGTATCGCGAGCGGCGTTCGGCGCCCCCTAAGACCCTGCGCCCGTGTGCGCTGCACACCCTGCACTATAGGTAAAGACGGCTCTGCCCTCAATCAACCAACATTGGTTGGAACTTGAGACAGGAAGGAACGGGAGGCACATGAGTTTTAGTAGAAATCTTACAAATAAAAAAAAATAAAATTAAATGATCTTTTTATCAGTAATATGTGTAAGTAGTAAACATTTTCAAAGAATAAAAATTATCAAGTATATTGTTTTACACTTTTTTCCATCCTCACAAAATTTTATTTGATAATGTCTTTCATGGCAAATTTTCAAGCTAGGTGGCATAAAAATTACTGTGTGCAAGGCAAAAGTATGAAATTGTTAATAAATAATAAAACCTGACTGCCTCTGTTGCGAATGGTTGCTCTGCACTTGCCTGCTAACCCAGAGGTTCTGTGTTCAATCTCCGCACACTTCACATCACTGTTCAGTCTGCGTGCTTCGGAAAGCACATCAAGATGTTGATCTATTTATGCCCAATCTATAGGGCCCATCACATTTGAGAATAAATAATAGTATAGTGTGTAAATAAAGTGCATTGAAATATTGAAAATAAATAAAATAGAGATGGTACTTATATTAATATGTCATCTCACTCACACTATATATTTATAATACTTGCATCAGAGAATATAAATTATTATGTATGTATGATGTTCAAGAACATGTAGGTATATAGCAATTACATGGGTCAAGTATTTTGCTTGTAATTGAATCAAACCAAATAATTTTACTGTCAGGCATCTGTGGCCCATACAAACTAACATTATAGTACAAAGTATAACAATAATATAGCCTTTATTCTGTCCTAAAGTGATTTAAGCGAAAATTTTCTAAGTCTTTTTTCCCATAGTGCCCCCTTATCTACACCCCAACCGTTAATTTTTATAGAACATTTTATTAATTAGGTCATGTAGCACAGTGCCACATGGCAAAGGCCTCGTCCAACTCCTTCCAATGTTCTGTGTCCCATGCCACTCTTCTCCAGTATGGAACGGCTGTCAATTTAAGCTTTTCTTCCCAGCATCGTTAACCTTTAGTTATTTTTCCTTCATGTGGGTACCAGTCTGTGATCTTTTTACTTGATTTCTCTGGGTTACTACGCAGCATGTGACCTGCCCATCTCCATTTCTGCCGGTCAATCCTTGAAAGGATATTAGGGCGTCTGGTTTTATTCCTCAGTAGGTCTACCATGAGTTTTTCTTACTATACACGTTACCGTCTGTGTAAAATATTTTGTATGAGAATTGCTGGTTCCTGTAGTTAGCCACTAGGGGTGCTGCACAATTTCTCATATAAATATTTTACACAGATGTTAATGTGTACAGTAAGCAAAACTCATGTAGGTCTTCGTTTCTAGTTCTATCCTTTACTCTTGACTCCCAACATGCTTCTCTCCATGGCTCTCTGGCATCTAAATTCGTAGCGGGGGCGATGAGTCCTGCACTGACTCTCCGTGATCGTGAGTATTGTGCACTTCCCCCCGGTCAGTCAGCCCAGCCAGGACAGCTCCTTGAAGTAGAGCCGAACAGCTTCAGCATGCTGACACAAAAACTGGTCCAGTGAAGGGAAGGTGGAGTTCGTCGCGATCCCTGCTTTTCGTCTTATGTCTTCGGTTGCAGAGCAGTGGAGTAGCACATGTTCCACTGTCTCGTCCTCTAGAAGGCACCCTCTACATAGAGGGCTATCGGTGCCACCTGTAGTGAAAAGGTGCTTATTCAGGTTACAGTGTCCAGTTATGATACCTACCATTTCACGTAGATCGGACCTTTTTAATTTTAGTAAGTATCGTGTTACTTTACCATTTGACTGCGGTACCATTCTTCTTGATAGACGGCAGTCGTTTCGTTCCGCCCACTTTTTGTTGTGTATGGTCAGTGTGTGTTTTCTGAGTTCCCCTCTGATTGCTTCCGCCGATGGTCGACACAGGTTAATGCCATGTGCCGTTACTTCCATGTGGGATGCTAATTTAGCAAGAGAATCTGCTTGTTCGTTACCTTCATTTCCGTTGTGTGCCCTGGTCCAGTATATATTTACCTTGCACATCGTTGATAGGTTTTGTAGTTCCCCATGACAATCTACTATGATTTTGGATCTACTTACAGGTTTGCTTAGCGCTGTTAATGTAGCCATGCTGTCTGTAGTGATTGTGACCTCCTGTATGTCGAAAGGCCTACTTGTGCAAATTGCGGTCGCTGCCTTAGCTGCTAGGAGTATACTTGCCGTCTCGGTTTGAAACACCGTTGTTAAGCTGTTGAGTGGAACTGCTTTACTGAGCCCTAGTTCTGGAGACACGTAGCTGCAACCAGCACTGCCATCCTTCCTTTTGGACCCGTCAGTGTAAAAAGCCAGTACCTTTCGATTGGAGCTTGGTTCTCCCTGAGAGTGTATCTCGTATCTATGGTCCATTATGTAGGATTTCGGTATCCTATCCGTTCCTGTGACTGCCTCTGGTACAATCTCTAAAGCTCGTTCCAGGATTCGACAGTGATTGGTTTTTATATTGTTACCTTTCCATTGACCAGGGGGTCTAGAACGAGGCACAAAAAGAGTGTCTTTCGAGAGAGGCTTCAGCTATCAAACTTGATTTCTTAGAATAACAGAGCAAAAAAAGTGACTGTTATTTTACTTTGGCTTCTAAAGATAAAGAGTGTCGTTTTCGAGTTTCGTTCATTCAAAAAGATACTTTTTTGCTTATTTCCGTAGAACGGTGGCATTTTGACAAACGTTTGGTCTTTCTTTTTGCCGCCTTTTGCAGTGCTAAAGTCACTTCTACTCTTCTAAAAAACAGTGACCAAATTTAGTGCCTTTTGTGAAGTTTTCGTAGGTTTTTTGTCATGAAATTGGAGTTTAGACTCAAAGACATTATAATTACAAAATACTATTACATTGCAACGACCATCATAGGTACATTGTAATAAATTTCATGAAAAAACTTTCGACATGCAAAATATTTTTCTAAAAATTCTAAATTGGACTAGGTATTAGTTATGTACTTAGGTACCTACCTCGTCATCGAGATTTCGCCAGCGTTACCGCGAGCGCCCCTACCGCTCCCAGTAAGAAGGCGCGCCGAACCGGGCTATTGTTATTGGTTTCGAGACTGTGCAAAGGAGAAAGCGCCAACCACGTACGACCCAGAACTCAAGCAAAGCTCTTAGGGAGCCCAAACAGAAGTTGCGTGCTGCGAAGCCAAACACGCCTGCACTAAAACACTAAGGCGGAGGACATCGCGGAGTACGTGCTCCAAAAGATGGGGTATCATCCGTACGCCTAGGGTGCAGTTGCTAGAGTTGCGCCGCAACGTCAACTTTTCGGCGTTTGTGGTGAGAGTTCTCCGTTGCTTCCGTGGACAAGTGCCGTAGGACAGCACCATTACATAGGTAATGCAAAGTGAAGTGATAATAATATAGTTGATGCTCTATTTACTAATTCAATTTTGTACCAATATACTACCTATGTAACTTAGAATATGTAAAGGAATATGTGTACCTTGGTCAAATAATCTCTCCAAATGACTAGACACACAAAGAAATCAACAAGCGAATAACCAACGGATGAAGACTAGTCCCTAAAAAAGATGAAAAGTAAAGACTTGAGGCTATCAACGAAAACAAAAGACACATTTATTCTTCCCTGTCTAACATATGGGTGCGAGATGTGGGCCTTAAACAAAGAACACACAGACAAACTCGAAAAATGCCAGAGAGCCATGGAGGGAAGCATGTTGGGAGTCAAGAGTAAAGGATAGAACTCGAAATGAAGACCTACGAGAAATTGTGTAACACACCTAGCGGCTTACTACAGGAACCAGCATTGGCAGGTCACATCCTGCGTAGTAACCCAGAGAAATTAAGTAAAAAAATCACAGACTGGTACCCACATGAAAGAAAAATAACTAGAGGTTGGCGATGCTGGGAAAACAAACTTAAATTGACAGCCGGTCCATACTGGAGAAGAGTGGCATGGGACAGAGAACATTGGAAGGAGTTGGACGAGACCTTTGCCATGTGGCACTGTGCTACGTGACCTAATATAAATAGTAATGAATAAAATGTTCTATAAAAATTAACTTCAAAATCACTGTAGGACAGAATAAAGGCTATATTATTGTTATACTTTGTACTTTAATGTTTGTTTGCATGGGCCACAGATGCCTGACAGTAAAATTATTTGATTCGATTCAATTACAAGCAAAACACTTCACCCATGTAATTGTTATATACCTATATGTTCTTGAACATCATACATACATAATACTTCATATTCTCTCATGCAAGTATCATAATTAGATAGTGTGAGTGAGATGACATATATACAGTTGTGGTCATATAATTAGGAACAACTAATATCAAAGTAACTTTCAGAAAAACAAGTTGCTGTAACTTTAGTCTTTATTACTGTTACTACCTTCAAACGACATGATAATAAAGCTATGTAAGCAGGCTTTTATACTACATATATAATATGTAAAATTGTTGAACTTCAATTGATAATTTAATTAAAGTTCCATTTGAACTATTTATTTGAAACTTTCTAGCTATGGACAAATAATTAGGAACGGGTAAAATAACTTAATTTATTGAACTGTATCAGAAACGATTTTAATGAAATAAACAATATTTATTACAAATCTTTTAACACAGCTTACAAAAAGCAGTATTAGTATTTTGTAGGGTGGCCCTTGCTTACAATAACTGCCCTGCAGCGATGGGGCATGGAATCTATTAAGTTTTTACAGGTTTCATCTGAAATATTGTTCCACGATTCGACAAAGGCATCATATAGATTGTTCAAATTGCTCGTCCTTTTCGCAGCCACACTCTACTTCTCTCCAAAGATTTTCGATCAGATTAAGATCTAGACTATTTGCAGGCCAATTTAACACAGTAATTTTTTGATCACTAAGAAACCTTTTAACTGAATGAGCAGTGTGTTTGGGTTCATTATCTTGCTGAAATATCCAGACCTGTAGTCCAACAACCTCACCTCAGCATAAGGAAGCAGTCTTTCTCTCTCTCCAATATTTGCTTGTATTTAAATTGGTTTAGCATACCTTCAATCTTTTTAACTGGCCCAACACCATGACCTGAGAAACATCCCCAAACTTTTATGTTTCCTCCCCCATGCTTTACCACTTTTTTCGTGAACTTAGGATTCAACGCTTGCTTAGGCAGTCTACTCACATACTGTTTACCATCAGACCTTAGTCTATTTATTTTCGTTTCATCAGAAAATAACACGTTTTTCCATTGACTTGCTGTCCAGTTGCCATATTTATTCGCGAACTCTAACTAACCTAGCTTTTCGGTGCACCTTCGTGAGAAGCGGTACACTCCGGGCGATTCTTCCAAATAACTTTGCATCAGTTAAGCGTCTTCGTACTGTACGTGTAGATACTCCTCCGTCGCCAAAAACTTTCCTCTTTATGTTTTCAGAACTCTTGAAAGGATCAAAGCCTTTGCTGCACGAACAATTAAAGCATCTTCACGTGATGTTGTTTTTCTAGATTTAGGCTTTCGAGGTAGGTACATTATTCGTAGTATTAAACTGTTTGACGTGATTTACAGCATTAAACACCTTAGTTTTAGAGCACTTCAAATGATCAGCAATCTTTTTATACGACCAATTACGTTCATATAGAGCCATAATAATTTTCTGGGTCGATGGATCACAACTCTCCTTTTTGCCCATGATTTCGGAATAATTATGCACTTTCAACTTAGTCAATATAAAGGAGATATAAAGCGATGTAACCATAGAATACGGAAACAAAAAAATGCGATACCTAACCATTTTCGAAATTCAAAATTAAGAATTATTTTTTTCCGTTCCTAATTATTTGTCAAGCGGCCAGTACATTTAAAATACAATAGCAATTTAAGTGATAGCAGTGCAATTGTTTTGCATATTGGGTGTAAATTATTAAAGCCTACTAAATATAACTGTTATTTTGTGTGGTTTAAATTTGTTATCAGTAAGTTATTACAAAAGTAACAGCTACTTGTTTGTCAAAAATCGACTTTCTTACCAGTAGTTCCTAATTATACAACCACAACTGTATATATACCATCTCTATTTAATTCATTTTCAATATTTCAATGCACTTTTTTTACGCGCTACACTATTATTTATTCTCAAATGTGATGGGCCCTATAGATCGGGCATAAATAGATCAACAGCTTGATGTTTTTTTCGAAGCTTGCAGACTGAACAGTGATATGCAGGGCGTGGAGATTGAACACAGAACCTCTGGGTTAGCAGGCAAGTGCAGAGCAACCATTCGTTACAGAGGCAGTCAGGTTTTATTATTTATAAACAATTTCATACTTTTGCAATAAAACACACAGTAATTTTTATGCTACCTAGCTTGAAAATTTGCCATGAAAGACATCATCAAATAAAATTTTGTGAGGGTGGAAAAAAGTGTAAAACAATATATTTGATAATTTTTATTCTTTGAAAATGTTTACTACTTATACACCTGTTACTGATAAAAAGATCTTTTTATTTGTTAGATTTCTACTAAAACTCATGTGCCTCCAGTTCCTTCCTGTCTCAAGTTCCAACCAATGTTGGTTTAATGAGGGTCAGGATTCTCTCCACCAGTAGCACGGTGGCTCTGACAAAAGGTGTCATTGCACCTAGTAGACAGCAAATCCTTTTCTGAAAAGACAAAAACATCTATGTAAGATCTTATGAAAGCAATAATATGTGCTTTGCATTACAAGGTTTAAATAACCAGGGTTTGATTTGAGGCGATGCTTCTAATTTCCAATTCAATTTTGGAATCTATGAAATGCTACCTTATTAGAGTGAGTTTTTAGTTGGGAGACATTCACATTAGTTTGGTCAGTAGTAGCAAACAATATGGTACTTAGTGCAAATAAATTTCAAACAATTTACATGGTACCCCATATCGCTGCACTTCAGGCAAAATTACACGCTTTTTAGGGCATGCAGGTTTCTTCACAATGTTTTACTTCATTGTTCATTAAGTGGTTAATACTTACCACTAAGAACACAAATACTGTGCACATAAATTTCGAAAAACTCATTGGTGGTGACTGGAAATTAAACCTGGGTCGCAAGATTGAGAGGCCAGCAAGCTACCGTTGCTTCAAACATTTAAATGAGAAGAAAGTACTAGACAACAAAAACATTGTCTTACCTTCCTGCAGTTTTCTAGCACCACTAGCCACACGATAGGGAATACCAAAGCAGGAGTCATGACCTTATAAGACTTTGAGACTTATTTAGCACATGGGAGAGGTTGCAATGTCTGAAATAAAAATGATCGACATTAGCGTGTATATATGTAGGTGAAGTAGCAATCTACTTTTCCAACACTGAAATGGGATAGGAGCCAATCTCAAATACGGGGAAACTTGGAGTATACTTACATCGGGGAAAGAGTAGAAAGGCAATTTTTTTCCTGTGTAAAACGAAGAATAGTAAACGTCTACTTACTTCTCCATACACTCCAACATAATTAGATTCTTCTCCTTTTTCATCAAAGAGTGATTTGTTTCCTTCTTTTCACTTGATAAGTATAAACGACAAGAAATACCTAGGTACCTATTATTTATTTTCCTTCCAAATGTATGCGTTGCCGCTAGCGGTACCCTAATAAACAACGTATCAACTACGTATAAGAAGACGATACGTTGCTGCTAGCGGTAGTGTTCTTCGTTGGGATGCGGTGCCGTGAATTAAAAAACAAGAAGGAATTTTGTGTGTAACATGATTTCTGTTAAAACTATGAGCCATATATTTTTAGCCCATCGCAATACATTTGAAAGCAAAAGTTAAGTTAGACAATAAGGCCCCTGGTTACTTGCATCTAATACTGTCAGCCACTGTACCAATGATTCGATATTTAAAGTCACCCATCCAGCGAATATTTTTCAGTTTATCACGTGACCTCTCACCGCTAAAGCACCGCTAACAGCATTGCATACACTTTGGATTTTGACACTCTTTTTTTGTCTATACCCATTTTTTTTTTTGAATGAATGTTTGTCTGTGTCTTGGCTTCCAAAAGTGAGAAGAGCGCATTAGAGAAAAGTGTGCACATTCTACGGATAAAAAAAAGAGTATCTTCAAAAGAGAGAAGGTGACTTTCGAAAGAAAAGAGCAAAAGGCTCTTTTCGCAAATTCGACCGTGGTAAGGCCCCAGTGGACTTCACCCGAAGGGCTGCAACCATCGCCTCCTGCTGTATATGCAGATATGGCGGTGTGAGCCCTAGTAGGATGTCCAGTGCTGCGGAGGGTGTTGATCTCATGCATCCGCTAATCAGTGTACATGCCAGTCTTTGGAGTTGCTGTAGTTTGTTCTCGGCTGTAATTAACTCTGTTCTTGGCACACCAATGCTCCATAAGTTAGTACCGGTCTTACCACTACTGTGTACAGCCATTTGCAGAGTTTGGGTGTAAGTCCCCAGTCCCTGCCCACTGCTCGCCTGCACTGCCATAGTGTGTTCGTTGCCTTTTTTATTATGTGTTCTACCTGCTTACCCCACAGTAACTTGTCGTCAAGCCAGACACCAAGGTATTTTACCTCCTTACTGAGAGCTAGCTGGGTACCAAATAATTTAGGAAGTTTTAGTTGACTTAACTTCTTCTTCTTGGTGAATAGAATAATTTCAGTCTTCTGTGGATTTACGGATAGGTTATGCTTGCCACACCAGTCCTCGACTTTCCGTAACGCCAACTGCATCTTACTGCACAGCGTTCCTTCGAAAAGTCCTGATATCATGATAACTAAGTCATCTGCATAACCTACCGTGCAAAAACCATCCTTGTTCAGTTCTATGAGGAGGTCATTGATAACAGCTACCCAGAGCAGTGGTGACAAGACTCCTCCTTGAGGGCATCCCTTTGTTACCTGGCAGCGTGTCCGCTCTGATGTTTCAATGTATGCAGCGCGCTTGCTCAGCATATTGGTGACCCATTTGATAACAAGCTCGTGTACACCGTGGTTTTCGAGCCCGTGCACTATGCTGGGGAACGTGGTTTTATCAAAGGCTCCTTCTATATCTATGAAGGTTGCAAGGCAGGATTGCTTCGCTTCTATAGCCATTTCTGCTTTGTGTACAACCTGGTGTAACGCAGTTTCTGTAGACTTACCTGGTAGGTAGGCGTGCTGGTTCGGGTGAGGTGGCCGCTCTTTCAGCGGTCCTCCTCTAACGTATCTGTCACAGAGTCTCTCTAGTGTTTTAAGTAGAAATGGTGAGAGACTGATCGGTCTGTATGCTTTGGGTTGTGTGTAGTCGTCCTTGCCAGGCTTAGGGAGAAAGACTACTTTAACTTCCCTCCAGGAGTCTGGGATATGTTTCCACGCCAAACAGCTCCTGAATATTACAACAAGGTGTTTTACGATGTGGTCTAGAGGCCATTGCAGTAAAGCGGGAAGGATACCGTCACCTCCTGGTGATTTGTATGGAAGGAATGTGTTTACCACCCACTTAATTCTTTCCTCCGTAACTATGGATTCCGCTAGCTGCCAGTCCTCTTCCGGGGGGCATGGGGACGGCGAGTCCATCCATACAGAGTTATTGCTTACCTGACAACCCGGGAAGTGGGTTTCCAGTAGCAAAGCATGCTGTTCTTGTTCATTTGCTGTATAGCTGCCATCGGGTTTTTTCAGTGTCCCAAGCTTAGTGTGGTTATCACTCGCTAAGATTTTTCTCAGGCGTGAAGTTTCACTTTGTGTTTGAATGCTGCTGCAAAAATTGTTCCAGCTTTCGCTTTGTCTAAAACGTACCTGTGGTCAACCGATAAAAAATAATAATTTTTTCATAGTTTCAGACTCATGATATTTAATTTCAGTTTCAGATATCCAACCAAAGTGTAAAATATGTAAATCTGAAACTAGCCTAAAATAGTCTATATTCCTTTATATTTTTGATTGAGCTCCAACTTCCGTTGCCGGTGAGTTGCCCTTTTTTTTGTGTGATGACAGGCTTGTGTTGCGTTGTAAAATGTTTGCAAAAATTAAAGTTTAAAGTATTCAATCAGCCTGGTGTTTACTTTGTACAAGTTCCCGTCCAAACACACGCCGCAGATGGTTTCTCTGGAAATCCCAGTTCGACACAAGTGGTCCTTCGCAAAAGAACCGGCATTTTTTCACACGGCGTGGGTCAGTAAATATGGCGGATCGCGAAAATGAAGACTCGAAAAGCCAAAAGAAGAGCATTACGTCGTCGTCAAAGTCATCCTACAAGAAATTTCTGATCGAGAAGAAAAAACATCTTGACGAAATCCAGAACATTCTGGACCTGAAAGAAAAGAATGCAAGAGAAAAACTCCGAATATTGGACGAAATATTAGCCATCGATAGCAGCACCAGTAGTAGCAGCAGTGCAGATTCCCAGGAATTAGGGAAATATTGCCGTACTAAGCAGTGGGTAGAGCATCATGATGAAAAGGGACCCTCAGTAAAAATTTTGGCAGTATCAAAGCCATCAGCGCAGCTGCCATCGCCTACAGCGCCCCCACCATCAGCGACAGAGAATCAATGTTTCTCCGCTATTCATACAGAATAGTTCCGTTGTCTACTTTACCGACCGAACAAAACGTCAAAAGTGACAGCAATGATGTAAACAAACTCGCCGTGGCCCTTCAAAACACCATAAAAAGTGCTTTTTCTTATCGAGATAGCAACTTGCCAACATTTGATGGGAGTACAAAAGATTGGTTGCAGTTCAAAGCATCTTTCGTAGAAACCACAGAGAAATACAACATTCAGCCAGCAGAAAATCTTCGTCGACTACGATTAGCTCTCAAAGGTGAAGCAAAGTCCGCGGTTTCAGCACTTCTTCACGCGTGTTCTGATCCAGAAAGAATCATCAATGCTTTAGAACTATGGTTTGGCCAGGCTCAGCTTATAGTAAGAGAGCAAATTAAAGTAATTAAGAAGATGAACACTCCGAAGAACACACGTGAATTAAGTGTTTTTGCTAGCGAAGTCATGAACTGTGAAGCAGTTATTAAATCACTAAAGTTGAATGAGTTCCTTCATGATAACGAACTTTATGAACAAATTGTACTGAAAATGTGTTACCGTTTAAGATATAAGTGGGCTGAATATGTGGAGAAAAACATTAATAAGCATGAAGGAGCATTGTCATGTGTGGCCGAGTTCCTGCAGCGCGAGGCACAACTCGCATTGAAATTTATACCTGAAGTGGAGCCAACTACACAGTCAACTGGAGGTCGCCCCCGAGGTAGTGAGGACAATCACCTACGGCCCAGGTTTCCTGTCCATAACACATTTAGTAAAGGTCAGTCTATTTGTGCCTTATGTAAAGATAGTACACATAGTATAAACAATTGTGAAAAATTCTCCAATATGAGTGTTGATGACAGATATTTGTGGGCTAAATCTAACCGTGAGTGCTTCAGATGCCTTCAGTATAGCCACCCAGCCAAAAATTGCAAAATATCAAAATATTTACACAAGTTGCTCAGAAAAGTCAAGCAAGGCGAGGCTGGTGGGGATGCTGAAGGTCCAGATTCAGTCCTAAATGTTAATTGTGAAGGAGCTATGTTAAAGGTGGTACCGGTTGTGGTCCACAGCCCAGGAGGCCCTATTAAAACCTTCATTCTTCTTGATGAAGGAGCAACGATCTCCCTGGTAGATGAAAGTTTAGCTAGACAGCTAGGTTCAGGGGGTAGAGGGCCATTAGAAAACTTAAACATTGAAGGGATAGGTTCAAGTAGGCACTTAGTTAAAAGTAGCCGTATTACCCTTAAGATTGAAAGTACTCTAGGTGAGCAGTTTCTCAATGTTAGGTCCATGCCGAATTTAAATCTTAAGAGTCAATACATGGACAAAGATAGGCTATTCAGCTACAATCACATCAAACAAAATGAAAACTTAGTGGACTGGTACAAGTGTGGTACTCCTACTATATTGTTAGGTCAGGACAATTGGCCTCTTATTATTACAAGGAAGATTTATGCTGGTAAGGCCAATGAACCAGTCATTTCAGAGACGCTGTTAGGTCATGTCGTGCATGGAAACCACTATTATGGTTCCCCACACAAAATACAGTACATAGCTCATGTCAGTCATAGTATAGATGAGTTGCATGCTTTGGTAAAAGATAATTTTAGCCTGGATGCTTTAGGTATTGAGCCCAAACAACGTGCTAATCCTCTTGAAGATAAAGCTATACAGATTTTACAGAATACAACTAAAAAGCTTGGTAATAATAGGTGGGAAACGGGACTATTATGGAACAGTGAAACGGGTGTCAGTCCGTCCCTACCTGACAGTTCAAAAATGGCTCTCAAAAGGTTTGGGAACTTAGAGAATAAGTTACTTAAAAATCCACAGTTAGCCGAGCAATACAAACAGCAAGTTAATAAGTTAGTTGACAATAGCTATGCAGTCTTAGACGATCAGCAACCGCAATGTGCATCAGATAAAGTTTGGTTTCTACCTCATTTCCCAGTTTTGAATCCTAATAAACCTGGTAAAGTAAGGCTAGTTTTTGATGCGGCGGCTAGGGTACAAAATGTAAATTTAAATGATATGTTGTTCAAAGGCCCAGATTTACTTCAGTCATTGCTAGGAATATTGTAGGGATTTAGATTGAAGCCCATAGCAGTTTCAGGTGACATAAAAGATATGTTTTTGAGGATCAAAATCAAAACTGAAGATCAGCAGTATCAGAAGTTTTACTGGCGCACGCCTGGAAGCCCAGAACCTCCTCAAGTTTACCGACTTACTTCCATGCTCTTTGGAGCCAAATGCTCACCATGTTCAGCTATTTTTGTGTTAAATGAGAATGCAAAGAAACATCAGGATACCTACCCAGATGCAGTTAAAGCCATACAGACACGTCACTACATGGACGACTACCTTGATTGTTTTGATAGTGAAAGTGAAGCAGTACAGCGTATTCAAGAAGTAATGTATGTTCATGATCAAGGAGGCTTTGAGATTGTAAAGTGGGCAAGTAACTCTGCTAAAGTTTTGGAGTCCATCCCTGAAGAGAAAAAAGTACAGGGTGGCATTCAGCTCCTGTCAGACGAGTCAGCAAAAGAAAAGACTCTGGGAATGATATGGAAACCTGCCACTGACACGTTATCATTCAACTTCTCCATGAATCGGGTACCAGTTAAAGTGGTGGCAGGTGAGGAACGCCCCACTAAGAGGCAGATGCTAGCAGCAGTTATGAGTGTTTTTGATCCTATTGGTCTCCTGTCACCCTTCTCCATTAGAGGCAAGATGATTTTGCAGGAAGTGTGGCGTTCTGGTATAAATTGGGATGAGAAGCTCTTTGATAAAGAATATGAGAAATGGCAGTCGTGGATTTCAGAGCTCCGAAGGATTAAAGATTGTCAAATTCCACGCTGTTACCGTTCCCGAACAGATAGAGCACACACTGAGCTGCATACGTTCTGTGATAGTTCGATTAAAGCATATGCAGCAGTATGTTACCTCAGATTTGTCTATGAAGATGGAGAAATTAAGGTGGTCTTGGTAGCAGCAAAAGCTAGAGTAACTGCTTTAAAACCCAGTTCTATACCCAGACTAGAATTACAGGCAGCTCTATTAGGAGCTAGATTAGCACATGCAGTAGTAAAGGAGCATAAACTGGAAATCAAAGAAAGGTACTTTTGGTCAGACTCCAGTACAACCCTGGCTTGGATTCGATCAGATCCACGGAACTACAAAGCCTTCGTAGGTCATAGACTAGCAGCAATAGATGAGTTGTCTATGGTCTCACAGTGGAGATGGGTCCCAACTGCACAGAATAGTGCCGATATTGCTACACGAGACACCTCACCTCTAGACCTCTCTCAAAGTGGTTTATGGTTTAGTGGCCCAGAATTTCTAAAAAAGAATACTGAAGCATGGCCCGTTGAGAAGAATAAGTTAGTTCCTGCACCTGAAGCATCCTGTGAAAAAAGAGTCTATGCTATTAGAAAGAAAGAGTATGCTTTACCTGATATTGCAGCATTTTCCTCTTGGAAATGTCTTATCTATGCTACAGCAAATGTATTTTTATTCATAAATAAATGCAGAAAATCTGGAGATCAAAAACTTACCTTGCAGCTCCTTGAAAAGGCAGAAAAAGCATGGATTAAGAACATGCAAGAAGATAGCTACACAAAAGAGTTGGCATATTTAGAAAATAAAGAAGAATTACCTAATGACAGTCCAATTTTCCAGCTGACTCCAGTTCTCGATGATGAAGGAATTATGAGATTACAGGGAAGAATAGATAGAGCTCAGAGTGTTTCTTCAGATATGAAACGGCCTATCATATTGAACGGAAGTCATCAGTATACAAAGCTTCTCATATACGACTACCACAAGAAACAGAATCACAGTAGTACAGAAACTGTGGTTAATGAGATTCGCCAAAAGTACTGGCTTGTCAAAATGAGATCGACTATAAGATCAGTAGCACATAACTGCCAATTTTGCAAAATTTTGAAGGCAAAAGCAATTCAACCACCAATGGGTGATCTTCCACAAGCGAGATTACAGCACCACCAGAGACCATTTTCGCACTGTGGCCTTGATTATTTTGGCCCCGTTGAAGTGTCAATAGGCAGACGAAGGGAAAAAAAGATGGGGGGCTCTATTCACTTGTATGGTAACAAGAGCAGTTCACATGGAGATTGCAGGAAGTTTAACATCAGACTCAGTTATAATGGCGATAAGGACTTTATGTTAAAAAAGCAGTGGAAAATTTCACAGAGGCTGGCAGATATGTTCTGGTCCAGATGGCTAAAAGAGTATTTACCTACAATGGTTGACAGAAAAATGAAAGGAACTGCTAATCAAGATATCAAGAAAGACAGTTTAGTTCTGATAGCTGACAGTGCTTTGCCTAGGAACATGTGGCCTGGAGGCATTGTTACTCAGGTGTTTCCAGGAAAAGACAATAAAGTCCGTGTAGTAGAGATCAAAACTGTAGGAGGTATTTTCCGTAGGCCAGTTAATAAGATTGTTTTGTTACCTACAGATAGTTCAGATGATGAACACGAGGTCTCTGTGAATTATCTATCAAGTGGCCTGTCACGCCTAGAGCAAGTGAGTGGGCGTGCCAGGGGGGGGGAACTGACAATTCACTCTGTGCTGCATTGAAAGATAAAAATGAAGTTACTTGAATGGGGACACATACTTTTAAGATTTTAATAAAAAATAAAAAAATATATATATAATAATAATGCAATGAAAACTTCGTCAACTATGGCTTGATTATAGAATTTGGTTCTTTATGTCAGGGCATAGCTAGCCACTTTGTACCAATTCATTATTTAGTTTACTATTCTTCTTGTGATTCTATCAAAGCACTAATAATGGGGCATTTGTAGTAGCTCTGTTACAAATATCAGTTAATACGTCACCTGGCTTCATTCCGCCAGTGAAATCGTTGCTCCTCATGTTTTTTGTATTAATAATATTATTTAGGATAAACAAATAATGCTAAGCAGGTACATAGTCTGTTTCCTGTTGTTGTTGTTCAGTCTTTCAAAGATATATTGATTTTGTTTTAGATTTAGCATTTATGTTTGAATAAGTTTTGTTCATGTTTCATCAATAACTTAACATATTAAGTTACTTGACATGTATTATCGGTTAACCGTTTTTGTGGCACATAAACACTTATAGATGTGCCAGGGATGGGGCATGTGGTCAACCGATAAAAAATAATAATTTTTTCATAGTTTCAGACTCATGATATTTAATTTCAGTTTCAGATATCCAACCAAAGTGTAAAATATGTAAATCTGAAACTAGCCTAAAATAGTCTATGTTCCTTTATATTTTTGATTGAGCTCCAACTTCCGTTGCCGGTGAGTTGCCCTTTTTTTTGTGTGATGACAAGCTTGTGTTGCGTTGTAAAATGTTTGCAAAAATTAAAGTTTAAAGTATTCAATCAGCCTGGTGTTTACTTTGTACAAGTTCCCGTCTAAACACACGCCGCAGATGGTTTCTCTGGAAATCCCAGTTCTACACACGTACCTCTTTGTTGAATGCTAGGCGTGCTTTCTTGTAGTCGTCCCAGTCATTGTCAAGCTTAGTGTTCATAGCTCTGTTGAAATGGTGTCGCATTTTCTTTCTTAACTTATGAAGTTTCTTGCTCCACCACCCATGTTTTTTCTCGTCAAACTTACCCTTTTCCTTGATTAGTGGGCATGACGATTCGTAACTGTTGATAATGCACTTTGTGATGGCATTAACTTGTGTTTCTATCTCTTCCACAGTGAGTCTCTTGGATCCTGTAGGTTCAGGAAGTGTCTTTATGCCTTTCTCTACAAGTGTAGAGAATTTTGTTTTATTTGTTTTCCTCGGGTTTCTATATTTACGAGGTTCATGTCTTCCTACTTTTAGTACGTACCTTAACCTTTTATGATCAGATCCAGATGTATCCTTGCTCGCAACATGCCATCCGCTGATGTATTCTGTTACTAAGTTTGTTGCTAACGTTAAGTCTATGATTGTTTGACTTCGTCTCGTTACAAAGGTTGGCTCAGAGCCCCTATTTAAGATGTTTAGTTCATGAGATAGAGCAAAGTCAAGGAAGTCCTTACCTCTCGTGTTTGTGTCTGGGCACCCCCAGACTGTGCAGTGGGCATTTGCGTCGCATCCTATGATGAGCTGGGTCTTCTGTTGGGCGCAGTGTTTCGCCAGCGTCTCCATTTCAGGTCTTGGGATTTCTAGCTCCCCGTCAAGATATGCAGATGCCAAGTATAGTTCTTCAAGCTCCCCTCCCAGGCCCGTCCGTAGCTTGATGACTGTGAGGTCATCAGAGCACAAATGGGTTACGAGAGATGCTTTGTAGAGTGCTGGAACATAAATACACGTTCTAGTTTTTGATTGTAGGGGTGAGGTAAAGATAGTTCCCTTTAGATTTCCATAGCCACTCACCCTTCCCCGAGTTAAGTACGGTTCTTAGACAAGTGCTATGGTATTGGGTTCCTCTTCCAATGTCCTCCTTAGGGCGGCAAATCCAGTGACGCTGTGTTGAAGGTTGACTTGAAGTATGTTTATGCAGGAAGTGATTTTTGGTTCCCTATCTAAAACTTCTCCCATTTTGTGAGAGGAGGGGATTGTAGGTTTTGTAACAAATGACATGATATTCTTGTGTGAAAGCATGGCTATAAATCATGTGGTAGGTTTGGCTTTTGAGGTGTCTCCGAGCTAATCAGCCTCAGAGAGCAGCAAGTCGTCCTCTAACCGGGACATAGGGGACGAGGCGACGTCCAGACCTGATAACAGATCTAGGACTCTTTCCTCGTCCTCCATTGTCTTTCCGACCTGCGTGCTCTCGGGCATAACCGTGCTCTGAGTTGCACCATCCAGGTTGGGTGTGTCGGAAACTTTTGGGTTACCGTCGCCCCCTGACACCACTGTTGGCGTGTTGCCAATTGTAGCGTTGGAGGCAGACTTAGCACTTCCACGTGTTTCCGACCCCTTAGGCTGGTTGTCTTTGTCGCCCCTTAAATTGACATAGACTGTCGCCATTTTATAAAATAAACGACAGCTTATCTCTTTGAGCTTTTTGACTTCGGCCGGAGGAATACCCATCATAAGTGTGATGTTCTGTGTGTGGCCTTCTTTTTGCACCTCGGACGTAATAAGGCTCCACGAGTTCATGTCTAGATTCCTTTTGTTCATGGCAGCCAAGAAATCTTTGAGGAGTCGTGCGTCCCCCTCCATGAAGTCAGGAACCCAGACAATACCCCGTGTGTATTTCGGTATGAGGTTCTCCTGCACGAGGTAGTACCCCGGGCAACCTTCCCATAAACCTTTTAATTGGCCGACCTGAGATGTCAGCCATTCGAGGGTCTGGTCATCTTGACACAGAATTCTCAGACCCCCGCTTGCCAGACGAGGAAACACCTTAAAGGCTGGCATCCACAGCGATTGCTCTCCCTGGGCTTCCATAAACTTGGCGAACACCAGGGATTCGAGGCTACGCCGCAGGACGCTGGCCCGGAGCTCGTCCATCTCGGACTGATCTTTTTGCAGTACTACCACTTTCAGATGGGTAGCGACTGCTGTCGCGTACGTGTCCGTATCGTTTCTTTCAGAAGAGTCAGCGCTTCTGGCACCCTCTGTAAGTCGGACCTTTTTTCCCGCAACGGTAGTGGTCGGAGAGGTAGTGTCCGTGCTGCGCTGTCTCTTCTGATTCCTGTTTATTGTGTGGTGTTGCTTGTTTGATGTTTGGGTGAAATGTGGTTGTGTATGTGTATTTTTAGGTGATGTGTCAGCCACCACCGTCGAGACCCGTTCACCTGTTGTCAGAGGTGTGACAGGTTGTAGCAGCCGATCATCGAGGGTGCCCTGATTGTCATCCATGGCTCTTTTGCCCTTGCCCTTACCTCTACCACCACGTTTCCCACCTTTTTTGATGGGAGGTGCGGCGGCAGTGGCAGTGGGCTTGGATGACAGGGCGGTCTCGTGGGCCACCACGTCCATAGCAACCGGGATCTCGACTGTAGCATCTGCACTTTTTTCCAGTGTTTTGTGTTGTGTGTGTGTATGTATTTTTGGTACGGACACCCCCAGACTTCGCGCCATCAGAGTGAGTTGATCAGGGCCCGCTTTCATTGCTGCGCGCCCTGATCCACCCTCTCCACTTGTAGCTGAGCACGTTGCCCTGGCTGCAGAAGGCACAAGTGCCTCCGCGCCAGGCAACATGACATCCCCCGCCTCTTTTAATTCGTAGACGGCTTGTAGCCGCTCTTGTTCTTGTCTACGGAAGGCCCTCGCTCTTACTTTTCGTTGGCCTCCCGTCAGTCTATTGCGGCGTTTGGCTTTCCTTGGCCCACCTACCCCCAAAGCGGAATTCTGTCTTGCGATTCGTTCCGCCCCGTTGGCAGGCGATGCCACCCCATAGCCAACTTCCCCCACAACGTCACCTCCCCCCATGCCGCCCTGAGCACCCTTATCTTTCTTCGGCACATCCTCTGGCAGTTCTTTCGTTGGGAGGTCTCGCACTTGGTCGTCTCCACTATAAGTCTGGCATCTTTCGAGTTTGTCTTAGTGTTCTTTGTTTAAGGCCCACATCTCGCACCCATATGTTAGACAGAGAAGAATAAATGTGTCTTTGTTTTCGTTGATAACCTCAAGTCTTTACTTTTCATCTCTTTTAGGGATTAGTCTCCACCCGTTGGCTATTCGCTTGTTGATTTCTTTGTGTGTCTAGTCATTTGGAGAGATTATTTGACCAAGGTACACACATATTCCTTTACATATTCTAAGTTACATACCTAGTATATTGGTACAAAATTGAATTAGTAAATAGAGCATAAACTATGTTGTTATCACTTCACTTTGCACTACCTATGTCATAGTGCTGTCCTATGGCACTTGTCCACGGAAGCAACGGAGAACTCTCACCACAAACGCCGAAAAGTTGACGTTGCGGCGCTACTCCAGCAACTGCACCCTAGGCGGATGGATGATACCCCATCTTTTGGAGCACGTACTCCGCGATGTCCTCCGCCTTAGTGTTTTAGTGCAGGCGTGTTTGGCTTCGCAGCACGCAGCTTCTGTTTGGGCTCCCTAAGAGCTTTGCCGCAGCGGTTCTGGGTCGTACGTGGTTGGCGCTTCCTCCTTTGCACAGTCTCGAAATCATTATCAATAGCCCGATTCGGCGCCTTCTTACTGGGATCGGTAGGGGCGCTCGCGGTAACGCTGGCGAAATCTCGATGACGAGGTAGGTATTTACATAATGGTCCAATTTAGAAATTTTATAAAAATATTTTGCTTGTAGAAAGTTTTCTCGTGAAATTTATTACAATGTAAAACGACCTATCGTTGCAATGTAATACCTAGTATTTTGTAATTTTAATGTGTGCTCATGCAATAAACTCCAATTTTATGACAAAAAACCGACGAAAACTTCACAAACTGCACAATTTGGTCACTGTTTTTTAGAAGAGTAGAAGTCACTTTTGCTCTGCAAAAGGCGGCAAAAATAAAGAATAAACGTTTGTCAAAATCACCGTTCTACGGAATTAAGCAAAAAAGTATCTTTTTGAATGAACGAAACTCGAAAAACGACACTCTTTATCTTTAGAAGCCAAAGTAAAATAGAAGTCACTTTTTTGCTCTGTTATTCTAAGAAATCAAGTTTGATAGCTGAAGACTCTTTCAAAAGACACTCTTTTTGTGCCTCGTTCTAGACCCCCTGAGGGTAGCGCTTTATCGCTTTCAAGCCGAGACTGGCATTTACGACCAATGCTTAATTGCGATCAAAACGGAACAGACTTCTGTCAAACCGCATGACTTCATATGACGTAAGGACCAAAATATGTCAAATGACCTTGCTTTGCTTTTGTAAACAACCCACATTGCAAAAAAAAGTTATATCTCTTTGTGTCCACAATTTACAATTTATTGTCTAGTATTGTTGTTGAATTTGGAGAACTGATCAAAATGAACATCGATTTTGAAACTATGGCAGTGCTGGAAGAGGAATCTCAAAATGTGAGTTCTGTTTCTATTGTCGTTTGTTTATTTAATATATATATTCCATTCCATGTGTGATTTGGTCGTTTTGCGCCCAATAGGTACATGTTTTCCTATAATACATTATTGCTAATGAGCCTTCTAATGCCTGAAGTTGTGCCGAGTTACGAGATAAGTACCTAGTTTCTAGTTGGAATTTTGATTAAATATTTGTGCAAGCGAAGTGTCTATTTTAATCAATTTGACACACATTTCTTCTAGTCATTCGATATCAGAGTGAATTGCACAATGTGATAAGATGTTTCATCATAGTGGCCTTATGTTGTTATTTTCATTCCAGACAAAAAATTGTCGCACTTGTTATTATGTGGGTATATATTTTTTCTCCACCTTTTTACACTCCTGCAGGCCTAACATGGTTGCCACTTTAACACAATTTTAAAACACTATTTGACAGAAAATATATGGGATTTACCTACTGTCAAATGGTGTTTTAAAATGGTGTTAAAGTGGCACCATGCTAGGCCCCCTGAAGCTTTTGTGCCAACCTTTTCCATCAAGACATAAAATAAGTTGGTAGTAATTGAAATCTATTCAAACAATAAAATATGGGCAACAGTTGGCCCGTTAAGGTTTTCAAAATGACCCGCGGTGAGGAACAATTTAAAATCAGACTAACATTTTACAGGAAAGTCACGGACACATAACAAGATACAATAGAAAAAATAATAGAATCATGTCTATTGGCGGTCTGTGCCCCTGAAAGAGTTAAGTACAGACCTCACTAACTTTTCTCCCGATCTGATTAAAGGAGCGAGTTGTACTCTATTTCATATAACATTAGAAAAAAGAAGATAACAGAAGCAGGGATTTTAAACTATTTCATACCATGCACATTATTTAATTTACCAGAAAACACTACAGAAAATATATAATTTGGCTTCACATAGGTACTACTTTATGCAGAATGTTAATTATTTGACTATTTATGTGCACAATTATAGAGATGGCAAATTATAAGACGTACTTAGTACAAAGAGAGCATTTGTGTCACTCACTAAAAAGTCAGCATAAATTAACAACAAACCGTGTTGCTTTGGCATTTCATATAAGACTGCGACACAATTATTGAATGCAATATGCTTCCTTAAGAGAACCCTGCTTCTTTAGGTATTTTAACAAGAACATTTTGTAATTTTGTTGTTTGAAATAATATTTCATAGCTTGAAGGTCCTTTTCATTACAAACATAAATCATTATTTTAGGTCAGGTATTTAATAATCGTTTAGGGTTATGCCATATAGACTTTTACACATAAAATGACACAAAACATTAATGTTTAACGTTTTTTGTCAGCATTTCGTCGAAGTGTGCATGAAGAACCCTTTGTTTCTTCTTTCTAATGTTATATGAAATAGAGTATAGTGAGAGTTGAAAACTAACAAAAAAACTTGCAAAATTCTTTGCGTTTAATTATTAGTGGAATTGAATCAGAGTCTTACATCTGAAAATTTGCCCTAAGCTTCCCATTAATTGGAAATTATGAAAATATTAAATTGTAACTTTACTAGTTGAACTAGTTAGACCTACGGTTCACTGATGGCGTCGTTATTTTCGTATACTACGAGTATAGACATCGACCTATGGCCTGCAAATTCATGAGCATATGATAGCTTGGCCCGCGACTTCCTAAAGGTTGCCCGCCCATGCCTGATATAGGGTATATAGGTTGCTCATGAAATTTCGCCCAAGCAGAAAACGGGGTAAAAATGTAATAAACACTTTTATTTAATATTTCGGTTTTTTCGTAGAAATATATAAAATTGCACTTATCATGCTAGATTATCTCACATGATATCAAATTTGTGTCTCGGTCTCGTATGGTGCCTTCATCTGGTGGCCCAGGATGGAAGTCGGATTCGTACAGAAGGACCTGGAAAAATTCCAAAGGCTTGCTTGCATGCTAACCACAAGTTGCATGCGGACCACTGTAACCGCAGCCCTCAAGGCTATATTTAACGTCCCGCTGCTACACCTGTACATACAACAGGAGGCGGCGGCTGCAGCGTTCAGACTCAGGCAAGCTGGACAGTGGAAAAGCGACGACAGGGCACCACACACGCAAATCCTTGAAGTGGCCGTGTCCCATCAGCCACTAATGGAAGCGCCGTGTGACAGAATCCCTAAAATGCATGTCTTCAAAAGACAGTACAACAGACCAATCCATGAGATAAGGATATATACAGATGGATCCAAAACAAAAGATGGTACTGGGGCCGGAGTACACTCAGCTGAACTCAACATTTTTAAATCAACAGCATTGGGTAAGCGCAACACGATTTTCCAAGCGGGCTGCGTTGGCATCATCCTAGCTACAAGCGCGGTGCTCAGTAGAGAAGCTAAAGGCCTCAAAATTCGTATACTCTCTGACAGCACTGCGGTACTACAAGCCCTAAGCAAGACTACGGTGAACTCTGGGCTCATACTACAATGTCTGAACCAACTGGATGAGGTAAGTCGCCATAATGAAGTCACCCTCCAGTAGATAAAAGGACATAGTGGTTCGCTGGGAAACGACGCGGCCGATGAACTAGCAAAAAAAGGCGCAAAGCTAAAACCGGTAGGTGCTAAACCACTGGTACCTCTGCCCTTTAACCAGATACGAACATGGCTGCGTGAGAGAACTAGCTCTCAACATGCTGAGCGATGGGTAAGCATGACAACTTGTAGACAGACGAAAGCGGTCTTACCTACCATGAACATCACCTGACAAACTGCTTCGTCTTAATAGAACCAACCTTCGTATGATGGTAGGAATAATTACGGGACACAGCAACCTTAACAGACATTTTATAATATACTACTGTGTCCCAAAAGTACCCGGAAGTTGTAAATAAAACACAAGGGGTAATTTTAATCATCCAAATTTATTTTGTCCCCTCCAAAGTAACTTCCATTAGAGGCAATACACACTTACGCCAGCGCTTCAACGAGTCCTCGAAACACTTTTCATACGCCGAAATTGTGATGGCTTTTAGCGCCTTCGTCGTATTTTCTTTCACCGCCTCTATGGTCTCGAAACGTTTTCCGCGAAGCGGCAATTTAAATTTAGGAAGGAGAAAGTAGTCACAATGGTGCTATATCTGGTGAGTGGGGTGCCTGCGGAGCGATGTTCGTTAAATGTTCGGCCAAAAAGCTGTATAAGCTGGCGCGTTATCGTGGTGCAAAATCCATGTGTTTTCCACCCACAAATCTGGCCGTTTGCGACGAATAGCATCGCGCAAACGCCTCATGACTTCGAGATAGTACTCCTTGTGGACTGTCATGCCCGTTGGATGGAACTCATGATGAACCACACCCCGATAATCAAAGAAAACAGTCAAAAGTGCCTTGATTTTTGACTTGGTTTGACGCGGTCTTTTTGGTTTCGGCTCACCTGAAACAACCCATTCGGATGCTTGTTGCTATGTTTTCATGTCGTACTCGTAGACCCATGTCTCATCACCGGTTATGATGCGTTTCATAAACGTAGAATCGTTTCGTGCTTCAGGAAGCATCTCATTAGCAACGTCCATTCTGCGCTGTTTTGCATGAAATTCAGATCTTCTGGCACGAGTCGAGCAGAGACGCGAACCATTTGCAAAAAGTCGGTCAATGTGCGGTGTACTGTAATTTTTGGTACGCTGATATCTCTGACTATCTCTCTCACACTCACACGACGACTTCGCATTACAATTTGCTTCACTTTATTGACATGATCATCGTCAGTTGAAGTGGATGGCCTTCCAGCCCGTGGTAAATCTTTGACCATTGTACGTCCCTCTTTGAATGATTTATACCACTCATATGCTCGAGTTTTGGACATACAATTATTCGCGAATGCCTTTTGTAACATTTTAACAAAGCGTTTCGGCACAAGAAATTTCATTTGCAACACAGAATTTAATACAAGATCGTTGCTCAACAAAATCGGCCATAGTAAATACGGAACCCTAAAAACGACGCGACTACAAAATTTGTTTGTCACAATATGTTAATTAGTCACAAAATACTCGACAGAGGTTAGGTTATTTTTTACCGCCAATCAATGACAGTTTTACTAACTTAACGCAAAATATTTTTTTAAATTGTAGCACGGGATTTTGAAATGAGAATTTCCGGGTACTTTTGGGACAGAATGTAGGTCTAACGGACAGCCCCCTGTGCAGAGCCTGCATGGAGGCCGAAGAAACGCCGACCCACGTGAAAATAGATTGCGTAGGTGTCAGCTCTCAACGGGCTAAGATCCTCGGTGTACCGGGGACGCTCCGCCAGTCCTGTGGTGACCTAGGTGGCCCCTTGGGATTCTGGGGTGAGCTGGGCTGGCTAAAATAGCTAGCTCCATACACTTCCACGCACAAAGGTCCAAATAAGAGACTGGGTGCGGAACCGAACCCGCCAAAGAAGAAGAAGAAGAAGATCATATTTGCGTATAATAATGGTTAGCAGAAACAATTTCAAGCAAAAAAAACTAGGTATAGTAGGAATTTTTAAAATGTCCGAATCCTTTTAAGATCTTATCTTCCAATGAATGGCATTGTTATCTATTGTTAAGTTCGACCGCTAAATGAGCAGTGCATAACGAAACACATAAACAACAAAATATTTTATGTTAATAGCAACTTTACCACCTAAACAAAAAGGCTCAAATTTGAACGCCAAATCAAATAATATATAAATAATAACTATCAAATAATTCAAATACTGGCGAGAAAAGTCGATTTTCAGCCCACAGTGCGGCGGAATGCGGGAGGCACGTTTAAGCGTCTATTCGCATCCATCCATCCATCAGCCTGTTTCGTCCACTGCTGGACATAGGCCTTTCCAGGATTTCGCCACTCTTGGTGATCCTCCTGGAAGAAACGCATCCATACCTGCGTTAAACTGAACCGAATAGCTCGGCAGAGTACTCGGTTCGGTTAATATATTATAAAACCGAGCAATACTCGGTACTCGGTTACTCGGTAAACCTTTTACTTGGCGCATCTCTAGTATGTATTTATAAATGTTTGTTCGACAATAACTCGAGTATTGACGATCGGAATGTCATGAAATTTGGCAGGCGAGTAAATAAGGCTAAAAGAATTTTTAACGTCAAACATGAGCCAGATCGGTCAAGCGCGAATTCGTCGATTTCATATTCCATACAAGTTTAGGCTGACTGGTAACTGTCCAAATTAGGACTGTAGCAATTTTTTATTTAATTTTATGAATTCTACTCTAATAAGTGTCTGTTAAAAATGGTTTTCGTTATTATATCGATAAGGGTGTCATATCATCACAAGATAAGTAAAACTCGGTCATTGTTGAAAAAAAATAATAAACATTTTTGTCTGTACCTATATGTTCACGATTCAGGAAAAACTTCTGAACGTATTTAGATGGAGATTTTTTGTGCTGCGTAGCTGAACGTCATTGGAGTAACTTAGGTGCAGGTTAACTGTCCTCAGAGTAACTTAGATACACGGTGAAATTTATTTATACTATTTATAATAAACTTTTAACAAAAAAATAATAACCGACTTCAAATTTTTTCGCATACATTCACTAAAATGTTTAAAATTTTAGGGTATGAAAGTATAAACGATTCTGATGTCATTACGAGGAAAAAAAATATACCTTGAATTTTCACAAAAAAATCCATCATTTTTCTAAGCTATGGCTACGCATACGCAGCTGTTCTGTTTTTATTATGTCACCGGCCTCCCCCACACACCTAATTGCACCCCGCAACCCGCACCCCTCACCCGAGTGGCCGGCGACCCAGTGGGGTGTCCACGCGATTAGTGTATTTTGAGTGAAGAAAATCGTCTTATTATGAGGTACTGCTACTTTATTTAGAGATCCCAGTATTTAAAATAATATATTTACCGATCATACTAACACACCCTTAAGGGATTCTTGCCTTTGCTTTTACACCCGGTATACCTATATCTAATACCTAATATATATTAATCCTAATAATACCTAATCTTTGAATTTGAATCCCCGTTCTGATTTTGAACGGTGTCCGATTTAAGGAAAAATAAAAATTGTCTGGTGTTATCCTAAAATGCTCCTCTCGTAAAATGCCTTCACATTGATTCCTATACGTTTAGGCCCCTGGTTTTTTTGCGTTTGTCTGGGTACTGTAAAAAAGATTCAGTGACCGATATGGGTTGTAAGACTGAGACGAAATGATGTAGGTACTTCGTAGTGCTGTTTCAAGCTATAATTAATCCAGCATTGCCTATACCTTAAGGCCCTACTCCGCTCTAGGCCAAAGATCTATTTGAAAACAGGAATGAGATAGGTAAGGAATTAAGAAATCTGTTGTTTTACAACATTGAACATTTTGATGTTCATCTCTATTTATCGTCGGTAACACTCCTGGCTGCCTGCCAGATTTGCTCAGATTTTATGATGGTATTTCTTCATCATGTCATACAAGTAGAAACGTCTTCTATTTGGTCCACATAAATAATTTCGTATTTTACATTAGTAACATCTAGTTGTTAAAGGCTTTTCGATTTCGATATTTCTTTTATTTAAGCTTGCGCGTGTCCAAAAAATATTTGCTTATAATCGTTCTTATGTGTTATATCAAAACGACTTCGCTTTATAAATTCAATGCCCTTAAAAAATGTCCCGTTTTTGCCAGACAAAGGTGACCCTTACGTTTCGGACAACTTAAGGGGGAACGTTTCGATCTCGGTGCAAAATGCACAACTTAAGATTGTTTATCATATTTTTTAAATAAAATGTATAAAGTAAGATAGTTTCATCTTATTTTGCGACTATTTTTTAATAATTATCAGGGGTTTTTAGCAGAATTACGTCATTTTATGGATTATCGTCCTCGTGAATTGCCATACTCACTTAAAAGGGTGTTTAAAGTTGTGGACATTAATTTACAATGTAAAGCATAAAATTACCCCACTTTGGTAGAAAAGCCTAATTGACGTTTATTTTGTACTTTTTATCCAATTATAAAAAAAATGATCCTATTTGTACATTTCGCACCGAGCTCGAAAATGTTCTCCCTTAAGATGACGGAGTTAGTAAAAAAATAAGTTTTGAAGCAGTGTTATTCTCAAACTACAATGACGTGGTTCTGATATAAAGAAGGCCTTTCTCAAAAAAGAAAAGTGAAGGCTTTTTTGAGTTCAAAACAGTGTTTCGTCAGAAACTTATAAAGTTGAAATAGCAATAATGTCTGTTTTACATACATAATATAATAGAGAAGCGTTTTTTTTTTTCAAATGCACTTTTTGATTAATATTAGATTTATTCATAAATATCATTTATGTTCTCTTATTTTGCGATATTTGTACCGATGCACATCGAGTTTCTAATTTAGGGTATGTATGCGCCTTAAATCTATATTTAAATGAAAATGATTAGGTATCTATTTATAAAGCTTCTTAGATTTTAATCTTATGTTACTGCTGTACCTGACCCTAAAATATGAAAAAAGCTAGATTTTCGAGGGTTCTTTTGAGGAAAGTAGGACTATCTTAATATTGGAAAAAATATATTTGATTTACTGATCTTCTATCTAGGTGATCTACTTATAAACAATGTACTAAGATTTATACCCTTGTCAGAAAAAAAAAATGTTTTCCACCCTCTTTTTTTGGTTTTCAAACGTTCGTTTCAAGAACGCGCTTAAGAGATCAACTTGATTTTTTTTTTCATAAAATAGGTAATAGAAATATAAATGTTTTCTACTTTAATCCAGTATTTTTTTCCCTACAAAATATTTCAGTATTAGCTAAAAACCCTCCGATCTGTTGTTTCGCGCGTAATTGTTCGTATTACGCGTCCTAGACAAATAGGTCAATTAGCTAACCAATAATCGCCTCTATAACAAGCTAATAAAGTATTTGACATTGGCCTTTTTGTGTTGGACGGGGGTAATAACATTTTTTCCTAGGGTATGCCATACTCTTAACTACGACCTACGCTAAAATCTCTTTTTGATTCGCCGCACTACTTGGACACGCACTTTTTCAGATATTATATATACATATAAGGTGACTTTGATTTATACAGCCAAACTCATACTGAAGACTCGGTAAGTGCTCAGTAACAAGGTTCGATGACCCTTTTTGTAAAATTCGTAAATTAATATTTTCGTGTTCCTTACAAACGCAAACCCAACCCCGAGTCAATTACTATGGGACGTCAACATTTTATTTTGCGAAATTAGCAAAAAGCGTTATCGATCCGTGTTACTGATCACTTACCAAGCCTCCAGTGTAAGTTTGGCTGCATAAATAAAGTCATATATGTTTATCTCTTTCGTTAAGCGACAGATCCACCCTGCTCCTAAAAACTTGCTCCACGCACATTCTTATACATACTCAAACTGCACATTAGACCCGTCTTTAAAGGCCTACTCCTCCTTTATGGGTGGTCAAAATACTTAAAAAATATAGGTACATGATAGGCATAACATGGTTAAAAATAAATTTAAAGTAATTTTGTTTCCGTCATTTCTTTCCGCAAAAACAAATCGAATGTTTCCTATGATTTACGCAAGAATTCTCTTACTATTTTCAAACGTGATTCTTTCATCATAATAAAGACAATTGATAGAACTGACAAATTCTATTGCACAAAAAAAAAATTCCGCCCATCGTGTCCATGTGAAAAGTATTATTTTCTCCTATTTTGCGATACATCGAGTTGCTAATTTAGGGTATGTATGCGCCTTAAATCTATATTTAAATGAAAATGATTAGGTATCTATTTATAAAGCTTCTTAGATTTTAATCCTATGTTAACTACGACCTAGGCTAACATCTGCGCAGTTACGAAAAAGAACTGCGCAGCTCTTAGTAAGAATATTTAGCATTACAAATTAGCCCTTATTGCAATAGTATAAAGTCACGTTTACAAGGTACAAACCTCATGGGCAGATTGGTAGGTCTGTCTGTGTGTAAGTATAGTATAGATAGATAGTCTTGCATTCACTGTTGCCGAGTGCAGCCGGCTGATAAGGCCGACTCTGTAGGTGGGGCAAATAACACGGAGGTCTTGCGAAACGCAGTAACGCTCAGTACGTCAGTTTACGTGGATTCTTTCTTCGTCGTGCGTCATTTACTGTCAATACTCCTCTTCGAATGGGTTTTGTTTTCAAAAAAAAGAACAGCCGCGTTCGGGCGTATTTGTTTTTTTTTTTCATTTCGTTCGCACAACGACGCAGTGCGCGTTGAGTCGGCGGTAAGCCGCTACGTCGAAAACATCGAGCTGCACTCGTAAATTTTGCTGCCTGTGAGTATACATTTTTAATTTCTCATAAGAATCTTGTATGAAAAATTGTAAAAAATAACCTACATATAGGATTTCTGTGTTCGCTTGAGCTTGTGTCAGTGTGGTTAGTGATTTATTTTAGGTTGCTTGTTGCGAGGTGTGAGTTATTACGCCGCAGTAAATGAATGCAGAAACGACGCAGTTCGTATCACCCGGCCCGGTTGCTAAGCGCGGAAAACTGCGATAAAAAAACAATGTAGTGAACTTGTTGTGAAGAATGACTGCGGCACAACTTGAGAACGAACAGCTGGGCTGATTGGGCCGTTTGCGTGGAGGTGCAAAATTGCACTGGGACCTTAAGAAAAGTGCGGTAAATCTTTAATTTCATCACAACAAATGTCACGGTGATGATCAGTTGATTACGGTCTAATTAAAGTACACAGTTGAACCCGTTCCTTATTGTATGGCGTATGTTTGACAGATTGTATTACAACGCAGAACCAAGCGAAAGCTTTCATTATAATAGCATTAAGAGAAAGTGTCCCTAAATTACTACGTCACACGTTAAGGCGCACAGGGACTCCACCTTTTTAGTAAAAAAAAAAAAAAAAAACCGTTTCTCTGTTGTTTTTCGTTACAATGTAATGTTGGAGACCTCTGTAGTTTAAAAAGTTGACATCTAGCGGAAATGTAAAATATTGGTATAGGTAAGGTTTAAGGCAAGAAAACAATTTGGTATGTAAATCTGTCCAGCTTTATATCTTTAAAACAAAATCAATATTCAAAATATTGGCATGAGAAAACGGTTATCAAATGTACTAAAACGGTGGCGTGCCTAATAGTGCCTATGCGCCTAAAAGGGTCTAGCAGGCAAAATTAAGTGCCAGTACTACTAGGGAATTTTCAGTCTTGCTTTATTGGCTTTAAAATCAAAATTACTTTCAAGCCTTTTAACAGCACGATTACTCGTAAAGTAAGACCTCTATCATCTGGTAATGAAATTTTAAAGGGCACCATTTTGACAAAATTTTGAATATATTTTTTTAAGATATCAAGCTGGACAGATTTACGTACAAAGTTGTTTTCTTGCCTTAAGGTGGTAACGGAGGATCTCGGTGCAAAATGCACACCATAATATTGTTTTTATTACTTTTGAATAAAAAGTTTGCAATAAATGCGTTTTATAGCAATTCGCGCAAACTGCTTGTTATTAGTTAGGTGATCACATGAAAATGATTCAATTTTATGCGTTACATTTTAGCTGCATTACATTACCACTGTAAACACGCTTTTAAGTTTGTTAATGTAATGCAAACAAAATGTAATACATTAAAATACGTAATTTTTTTGTGAAGACTTAATTACTACTAAACTATTTCCGCGAGTTGCTTTAAAACACATTTATTGCATACTTTTTATTCAAAAGTAAGGAAAACAATCTTATGATGTGCATTTAGTACCGAGGTAAAAAGTTACCCCCTTAAATTGTACCTATACCTAAATTTTACATTTCTGCCAGATAGTGACTTTGTAAATTACTGAGGTCTTAAACTTTAGCACAGTACCTATACTATTACTTTAGTTTATAATGATAAACAACAGCGTTACTCTTTTTCAAATCTTATCAAATTTTGTACTAAAATGGTGGCATCATGCCTATGCGCCTTAACAAACAAAGTGTGACATACCGTGTGTTTTATGAGTTTATTATGGTCCAATATCTCCGTGTTATTCAGTTCAGCAGATAATTACAAATCGACCATTGTTATTTTGCTCGCAATGCAATACCTACTTAAAACGACTTAATTCGTATTACGGATGTAAATACAATTATTTTACAGCTACCGTAATATAATTACAAACACGTTTTTGCATGTAGTAAGCTGAATGTGTTCATTCTTCTTATCTAAAAGTTGTTTTTTGGGCCTTACATTATTTCTCAAGATTTCGTTACAAATCCAATGAATCGACAAAAATATAATTTTAGAATTAAAGTCTGTAAATTTTTAATAGTAATGAAATGACGTCACTTCTATAAACGAGAACCTTAGTAAAAATAGAAGTCAAGAGATGCCACTTCTATAAACGAGAACCTTAGTAAAATAGTAGTGAAGTGACGCCACTTCTTTATACGAGAACCTTGTTAAAATAGTAGTAAAGAGACGCCACTTATTTATACGAGAACCTTATTAAAAATAGAAGTCAAGTGATGCCACTTCTACAAACGAGAACCTTAGTAAAATAGTAGTGAAGTGACGCCACTTCTTTATACGAGAACCTTGGTGAAAATAGTAGTAAAGTAACGCCACATCTTTATACGAGAACCTAATTAAACATAGTAGTGAAGTGACTTCTTTATATGAGAATCTTGGTAAAGATATTCGTAGTAGAGTGACCCCACTTCTGTATACAAGAACCGTAATAAAAACACCAGGGAGCTACCTATTTACCATTGCGCTAAACATTTTTTTTACAAGGCGCAGTCGCGCTCCATGTTTATAATTGTTTGGTCTGATTTGGTCCTGACCACTTGCCGAGTCTCCAGTATGAATTTAGCTATTTAAACGAAAGTCACGTTATACAGGATGTAAATGCAAAGTCAAGAATCCCTTTAGGGTATGAAAGTATACATGATTCTGATGTCATTACGAGAAAAAAAATACTTTGAATTTTCACCAAAAATTCCATAATTTTTCCACCCTTGAAGGATTGTTTCCTTTGCTTTTACACCCGGTATAAGGTGTCTTTAATTTATGCAGCCAAATTCTCACTGAAGACTCGGTAAGTGGTCAGTAACAAGGTTCGATGACCTTTTTTGTGAAATTCGTAAATAAATTCTTTTCGTGTTCCCTACAACGCAAGGCCAGCCCCGAGGCAATTACTATGGGACGTCAAGATTTTATTTTGCGAAATTAGCAAAAAGTGTTCTCGATCCGTGTTACTGATCACTTACCAAGCCTCCACTATGAGTTTGGCTGTATAGGTAAATAAAAATCACCTTATATAAAACCAGCTTAATAAAATGACATACGGACGGATGCTTTGCAGTATCTTACGCAATCGCCAACAATAACCCATAGCCATAGTACACTCGTAACGTTCCGCGAGGCGATGACCTAAAAACTAAAAACGTGTTGCACGCAAACAAAACAAAAATGAATTCGTCAAGTGGCGCTACCATCGGAAAAAAAACCCGCACGCAGGCCTAGTTTCCGTCGCTACTGCAATGGTTATAAAAGTGAATAGTGGGTCAGTGCTACTACTACTACTTATACATAGGGTTGCAAACCGTACTTTAAAATAAAGTATCTGACGTTATTTTGGGTCTCTGTACTTTATATTTTCGAATAGCAATAAAGTACATGAAAACACTTTATTTTAACTTTAAGGTCAATCTCGATGTGAAATAAAACGTAAACTTAAACAACACCAGCCGGCGAAAATACAGCTGAGGGCTTAGAACAAGGCACAAAAAGTGTCTTTTGAAAGAGTCTTCGGGTGTCAAATTTGATTTCTTACATACTAAAAATCAAGTTTGACAGCAGAAGACTCTATCCTAAGACACTGTTCTTTGTACCTCGTTCTAAGCCCCATGTAAGAAAATCCAAGCAAAATTTAATGACGTGTAGGATTAAGTTTCTGTAAAATGCACTAAATAATACAGTTTTACAAATTTGAATATAGAATATACTCTTATTTAAAGGACTGTACTGTACTGACTGACCATTAAATTAAACCACATATTCTACGGACCCTACTGAACCACTTTTTCCAAGAGTCATACCCGCGGACACCCTTAGTTTAGGAAATAATTGAGTTCCAAACAAAAACGCGTGAACCCTAACGCACCGACATACGGGCGAGTTTAGAGAGAGCGTCGTCCGTTTCACGGACGTCGCTTCACGGATGACGCTCTCTCTAAACTCGTTCGTATATCGGTGCGTCAGGGTTCACGCAGTTTTGTTTGGAACTCAATTATTTTCTATACTAAAGGTGTCCGCGGGTATGACTCTTGGAAAAAGTGGTTCATTAGGGTCGGTAGAATATGTGGTTTAATTTAATGGTCGCACTCTATTTACACCCGGTATATGTTATTTCTTCCAAAAAAAGTTGGCAACTCTAGTGCTACATAATGTACGGGTCCACCATCCAACCAACGTCTATGCAACCAACATTTTTTTTTTCTCTTTTCGTGCTAGTTTTTAAGAGGGATTTTCCTGAAATAGCCTTCATCGAAAATGGGTTACATCCTACGCGACACGAGCAAAAATTCTGAAAAAAAATCATGTTGCTGATAGAACTATAACCTTCAAAATATGAAACCATATAAATTTATAAGGCAAAATCATGCTTATTTTAGATAAAAAGTTGGGTTAACTCGATACGGCTCACTCGAGTTGGGACGTAAAAATGGTCAGCGAAAGGGGTGTACGAGTGTTGGCGGTTTTATTGACATACTGACCCTGGTCAACACATAGGCTATAAGGGATGTTTATGAAATAACGCCCAAGCTGAAAACGAGGCAGAAATTTAAGGCTTGGCCAATGGTGCACGATAATCTTACTGAGTGATTTTGAACTTCAGTATGTTGTCAGAAAGTCTACGCTCGTTTTTCTGGATTTTACTAAAAAGTATTTGATGTAGGAGTTTTTTCACCTGACATTGGAAAATAAACTATGTTTCCTTGTTATAGCAGTAATTTCAGATATAATACTCAAGCCGTTTCGACATAAAACTAATTAATAACATAAAAAGGGCGTCATTTTCAAAAATAAAATCTTTCGAGTGAAATAGGTAACCGACCTGACAACGGAAATATAAACGTCTGAAAAAACACGTTTTCGAGTTTTACATTGATCAGATGAGTAGATGACTCACCCCCGATTTCACAATTGAGAATTTCTAGTTAAGTAGTGCTTAACTTTCAAATGCAGCGCTGTGATTGGCCAATTCGTCACTCATGTATCCACATAGCGATACTTTCTTAATTCAGAAACTGGCCTTCAGCATTTAAAACAAAAACCGTTGAAAGACCAAAGGCAAGCCCTTAATAAACGCGGGCGAAAGACTAGTTGCACATAAAATAATAATAATTTTATGAGAAGCAGATTTAATTGTCCCATAGATCTGAAGATGCTCGTGTCACTTCTATTGTATACTCTGTATTATTTGTTTTGAAGTTGTGCGGAACAAGACTCAGTATTGACGCAAGTGGTATTGATTTCAATAAATAATGCATGATGGATGGCCTGTCAACTGTCAAGTATGATCGATTCATTATACTTTCACGAAATATAAGGCCCGTCATCTTAGGGTATACACAAGAGTTGCACTTTGTTAGCTGCGGGCTGAGTTGCCCCAATTTTTTTTAGAGTTTCGCGCCTTAGACGGAGCCTTAATAATGTCACTCAGATGTCTGTCTCGTCGGGTCTCCAGCTTGCAGACGGAACAAGTTAAAGATCAAAAATTTTAACATAGGTAACGTAGAATATTTGATCCGAAGCCGAATATGTATTGAATAAAAAATTAAGCGACGTTAGCTCAGGGGTAGAACGCTGGCCTCTCAATCTTTGTGATCCAGGTTCGATCCCCGACCGGGCATGCGCCAATGAGTTTTTCGGAATTTATGTGCATAGTATTTAATACTTACCACTTGCTGAACGGTGAAGGAAAACATTATGAGGAAACCTGTATGCCCTAAAAAGCGTGTATTTGTGCTCGAAGAACGGCGATGGCTCACCACCCATGACGTTGGGACTAAATAATCATCGGTGAAACGCGGGTGTGCCGGGTGTAGACTGTGACTTGCATTTCACACTTCACACTCGGAACACCTCTGACCCCCCCTCGGGGATTCATGTCGTGACGATAATTTTATGTTTATTTTATTTAAAAAATTTAATTAAAATTATTTTTCAGGGGGTTCAATACATGAACAAGAAGCCTTTTTTTTCTTGTCATGAGATGTGGTGTCTCATTGTCTAGAACTTATTATGAGAACAAAATACACTTTTTATTTTTTATCTCCAAAAATAAAGAAAGGGGGAGGGGGGGGGAGAAGTTGTCAGTTTTAGAGTTTTAGACCATTTTTGTTACGGGGCTTAACTCAAAACTTAGTTTGGAATTTTCTGGTATTTTTTCAACTTTAGGTATATACAGGGTGTAAATACAAGTCAAGAATCCTGGTAGGGTATGAAAGTATACACGATTCTGATGTCATTACGAGAAAAAAAGATATACCTTGAATTTTCACCAAAAATTCCATCATATTTCTAAGCTAAGGCTACGCAGCTCACCGGTCTCCCCACACACCTAATTGCACCCCGCAACCCGCACCCCTCACCCAAGTGGCCAGCGACCATGAGGGTGTCCACGCGATTAGTGTATTTTGAGTAAAGAAAATCGTCATATTATGAGGTACTGGTACTTTATTTAGAGATCCCAGTATTCAAAAAAATATCTTTACCAATCATACTAACACACCTTTAAAAGATTCTTGCCTTTGCTTTTACACCCGGTATACCTATATCCTATCCCTGATCATAACGTACAGAGAGAGCAGAGTAAGCAGAAACCATAAACAAGCAAGGTTCTGTGCTCTTGACTTGACCAATATAATCCCTATGAATAAAATTCTAAATAGCATTTCCTTTTTTCAGGAGTCTGTTGAAGGGGGGGTGTACGGCAGCCTTGGAGGCGCTTCGAGCGTGGACGGTGGAGAGAGACGCGAGGGGGGGAAGCGCGGTCGCCGGCCTGGCAGGAAGGCGCTGCTCGACAAACAGGATATGAAGGCTAAGCTTGGTACGTCGACATAGCAGTATAGCTAGCATAGATGACACGAATAGAGAAATTGTGTCTCTCGAAGAAACGATTAACCAATGGACGAGACATTTTGTCGAGGCGATGATCACGTGATAAAGCTTACCTGCGTTTCCATTAGTCAAACGTTTCTTCGACAGACAAAACTTCTCTATTATTTTCGTCTATGTAAGCTATGCAGGAGTATGGTGGAGAAAGAGAGACTAGAGGGGGGAAGCGCGGTCGCCAATGGCGTAGCTATAGCTTTCTCATGGGGGAAAAGAACAAAGATAAAGTAGTTTCTGTCCGGACTTCACGCAACAAAAGCCAAAATTCCAACAGTTATCTCGATCAATTAGAAGTTAAATAAACATTGTAGTAACCCGTGAGAATAAAGAAAGGAATCTAAAATGGCGGCATGTACTTGTGTCTTCCTTGTATTGTGATAGAGTCAGCATAAAAAATTGTTTCTTTAGTGTTATTTTTTATGGGTAACATTTTACTTTTTTATATATTTTCCGTCATAAGTGTGTTAAGTCGACGCATTCCCCATGGTATAGAACACAGAAACCAATATGAGAGCGACGACTTCTAGAGAACATGTGTTTCAGGAAGAAGTAAGTCGGCAAAAGTGTCATTTTGGTACCATCGGTTAGTATGTAATTGTTAACAATAACAACAAAAAATAACAAAAACAACTGAAACAATAAACAAGTAACAATGGGTCAACGAAACGGACGGAACGCGTGGAGTAAGCTTTAGCGGCAAATCCAGACTACCTTTTTTGCATGCAGTACACAAGTGTGCGACTGAAGACAGACATACAGTGCGAGTGAGAGGGGATGATTATGGGCGACATTTTAGATTCCTTTCTTTATTCTCGTGGGTTATACGCAAATTAAGCTGGTAACAAAGGATCTCGGTCAAAATGCAGATCTTAACATTGTTTTCTTTCCATCCATCCATCCATCAGCCTGTTTCGTCCACTGCTGGAAGAAATGCCCATTGTTTTATTTACTTTTGAATAAAAAGTATGCAATAAAGGAGTTTTATAGCAATTCGCGCTAATTACTTATTATTAGTTAGGTTTTACAAAAAGAAAATGTCATCATTACAACTTTAAACACGCTTTAAAGTTTGTTAATGTAATGCAATCAGAATGTAATGCCTAAGATGACATAATTTTCTTGTGGAACTATATTAATTACTAAGCAATTTTCGTGAATACACATACAACGCATTAATTGCATACTTTTTATTCAGAAGTAAAGAAATCAATATACGTGTAAGGATATTCATATTGCACCGAGCTCCCAAGCGACCACTACTCTAATAATATTTTATTAATTATTATGTAAGTACATAATGTAAGTAAAACATTTATTTATGTCAAAAGTAACAAAGTAGTAGCATATTAATAAATATTACACACGGCAGTAGGTCTTAATTACATAATAAATGCTTGAAATTAAAATAATAATTAAGAGTCAGAATATTTGTATAATAACTAAGAGGTAAAATTGAAAACTTACAGTAATAAATCGAACCCTAAATAATTTAAGAATTTCACAAAAGGGTCATCAAATCTTGATCCTGAACACTTACCGAGTTTTCACTATGAACTTGACTACATAAATTAATCTCACCTGGTATTTTATGGCACGGATAATCCGTAACGAATTCATTATGTAAATATACCGCGAGTAATTTTCCACGTTTGCTAAGGGGGGGACCGGTCCACCTAAACCCCTCCCCCTTTTATAAGGTAATATTTTATTTATATAGCCAAATTCATACCGGAGACTTGGTAAATGGTAAGGACCAAGGTTCAATGACCCTGTTTGCAAAATGCGAAAAATATTTTTTCTTGCCTCTATTGGCACTTGTTCAATTAGTATAGGAAGTCTAAATTTTATTTGGGTATTACACAGAAAGGGTCATTGAACCTTCGTCCTGACCACTTATCGAGTAGCAAGTAAGAATTTGGCTATACCGGGTGTAAATTGACTGCTACCATTAAATGAAACCACAAGTGGCGAGTATACCGACCCCACTGAACCACTTTTCCCAAGAACCATACCCGCGGAAACCCTTAGTTTGGGAAAGAATTGAGTTTCAAACAAAAATGCGTGAACCCTAACGCATCGACATACGGGCGAGTTTCGAGAGAGCGTCGTCCGTGAAACAGCTGTTCCGGTGCAGCGTTCTAAAATAGACCTCCTCCTAGATAAAGTCTTTGAGTTACAGTTGAATATCTTTCTCTATGAAGATTTGCGCGGGTTTTTTTTTCGAATAGTTGTTCAGTATGATCAGTGGAGTATGTGGTTTTATTTAATGGTCGCACTCTATTTACAGCCTGTATAAACGAATATAAATCACCTTATATACGCCCATGGCGGTCGCTGGTCCGGCAGGAAGGTGCAGCGCCGCAGAACGGTCAATTCCCGGAACAACGACGAATTACAGTACTCCCAAACTTACAATGCGCATACGAATCTTCGCAACTGCTCGGCAAAGTTCGTATTTCCCTGCACTTTCTATACAAGCAGTAAGGTCACGTGGTACGTCTGGTCGCTCGGCTATAGATTTCTATGCGCATTATAACTTTGGGAGCACTGTAAACGTCCTACCGTGATAAGGGGTGATCCTTATCGTAGCATTTCCGGCACAAATGCACGCTTTTTACTTCACAGAGTTTTCTTTCGCCTTTAGCAAGTGGCGAGTATACAAATATCCTGCTATATTCGAACCCGGGTATAAAGATTGAGAGTCCGGCGACTTACCGATTGAGCTTCTACCGCTTTTCCCCCCATAATATACCATAAGTAGTAATTGGAGTAAAAAGTGGGTCAGCAGAACTTTCCCTGATGATGTTACGTTGATATAGTATTTACTGAAGAGCAAACTTATCCTAAATTTTCAAATTATATAACTTATTATTTTTCTCCTATTGTTGCTTTTATTTTATTTTTAACTTTATGAATTTTAATTCCTTATTAAAGCCAATTTTGAAGGTTTTAATTTTAATCTAAGAAACTTACTAAAAAACGTAATTTTAAGTGACAGCAACATTTTGCTATTCTGAGGGCACACTAACTAAAATTAGCAAGTCCTTTAATGCTCTTAAATAAAACTAAATTTTTTAAATTCTGTTATATGACAGCTCTAAAATGTGTATTGAAATTACCAAAACAAGTTAAAATCACTAAGTTGAGTAAATTATGGCTGTCAAACTAAAATTTTAGTTTGACGTTTGTAAAATAGTGACTTGAAAATGGCTCATCGTTTTAACCATACTTAAGTTTAATTTTAAGTATGTCAAACTAAAAATAAGCCTTCAAAATCGGCTTTATTATTATTTCAATTTATTCAGATTAAGTAATTTTTTTTTGTTGTACAACAAGTTTATACTCTAAGAATTGCAGGTTCGTCTTCTAATTTATGCTTTATTAGGAGGATTAAGAGCTGTAGCTCAAACTATTTCTTATGAAGTTTGATTATCTTTAATGATTATTAACTTTTTATTGGGGTCTTACTCGCGATAACTAACAACATACCATAATAGATATGTGCTTGACGTTTCGACGCCTCTGTAGGCTGTCGTGGTCACAAGCTAACTTATTCTTTAATTATAACTAGCTGACGCCCCGCGGCGTTGCTTGCGTGGATCTCGCTTCTCCCGATCCCGTAGGAATTTCGAAAAATCCAGCCTTATTCCTTGTCTACACTATACGAGGGGTGGCTGATATAAAATCTCCTTTGTTAAAGAAAGTTTAAAAAATGTTACTGGCCACTATATTCTCGTATTATTTGTTTATTCCTTTTTTAAAAATTATGACACTTATTTGTTTCTACGAGTTCAAATTTTTTTGTCGCGTCTTCGTTTTCATCAAGTTGCAATAAAATTAAAAATGGATAAAATTGAGTATCGCGCTGTGATTAAATTCCTCGGTAAAGAAGGGAATACGCCGACGCAGATCCGAGAGCGCATGTTTAAGGTGTTCGGAGATTCATGTCCTTCCGAATTTGTAATAATGTTTTGGTCAAAGCTGTTTAAACAAGGCCGTGTGAGCTTAGAAGACGATCCCCGTAGGGGAAGGCCCATTTCTGCAGTTACCGCAGATAATGTGGAAAAAGTGAAGAAACTGATCCTTGCCGATCGGCGAATTAAGCAGTGGGAAATAGCTAGAGATGTTGGCATTAGCAAGGAACGAGTTCATGAAATAATTCATGAACATTTGGGAATGTCCAAGGTGAGCGCGCGTTGGGTGCCTAAAATGTTGACCCCGTTTGATAAGCAAAGGCGTGTGGAATTTTGTCAGTCATTTTTAGACTTGGTAAAGGATAAAGAGGAAGAAACTATCTTGCGAATAGTGACCTGTGATGAAACTTGGATTCGTCAGTGGGATCCCGAAAGCAAACAAGAATCGATGCAATGGAAATTTAAAGGGGAAAAACCACCAAGGAAGTTTAAGGTCCGGCTGTCAGCGGGCAAACTAATGGCAACCATTTTTTGGGATATTGAGGGGATTCTTATGATAGATTACCTGCCAAAAAACACCACGATGAATGCTGAATACTATGCAAACTTACTTGACCAGCTACGCAAAAAAATAAAAGAAGACAGGAGGGGCAAACTTAGCAAAGGCGTTTTGATTTTGCATGATAATGCACCCGCGCGCACGGCCTTTAAGGCGCGGTCATCTCTGACAAAAAACGGCTTTACAGAGATCAACCACCCACCCTATAGTCCAGACCTGGCTCAGTCTGACTACTTCTTATTTAAAAATTTAAAGAAAAATTTCAGAGGGCGCAGATTTTCAACAGACGAAGAGATGAAGGACGCTGTGAATGACTATTGTGACGATCAAAATAATAATTATCATTTTAATTGTATGCTGTCACTTATTGACAAATGTCGTAAGTGCATTTCAGTTGCAGGGGACTATATTGAAAAATAAAACAAAAATTATTAATCTATGTATTTTCTTTCATAGTCAGGTAGATTACTTTTCAGCCACCCCTCGTAAGTGCAAAATTTCAGCTTTCTAGGTCTAAGGGTTTGGGCTGGGCGTTGATGAGTCAGTCACCGAGTGAGTGAATCAGGATTTCTCTAAATCTTTAATTAATTATAATATAAACAACGAAGGTCTTTATAATCGACAACATTTCATTTTAGTTAACCATTTGTTTTAATATTTATATTGAAAGTCTGCGTAAAAAAGAAGCTTATGTATTTTTTCATTTTGTTTTATTTTATGTTTTTCCTGCGTAATTGATTGTTTTCTTATTCATCATTCTAAAAAGACGTAAGTCGCATCTGAGGATTTCAAAAGTCAATGTTCATTGCCAATGGATTAGTAAAAAAAAGCTTGGCATGTTTATGTCTGCTGTCACATGGCACGACGGTGGATTTTTTTTAAAACAAAATGATCTCAAAAGCTAAGGAAATTGTTTTAAAAATCCTGTGTTTACAATATTTTTAGTTTTAGAAAATATCTTTTTATTTAATCATGATTTAATTCAAAAAAAATATATGATGCTGAGAAAGCCTAAATCTCGAAATTGTTTTTATTTTTGCATCAATTATTAATTTGTAATGTTGTCGATTATCGTGACTTGTTGTGTTCTTGCAGAACGTAGCAGACAATCAGCTCGGGAATGCCGGGCCCGTAAGAAGCTTCGGTACCAGTACTTGGAAGAGCTGGTCGCTGACAGAGAGAGGGCTGTACTGTCGTTGAGGAAAGAACTGGATAAAGTAAGTGCAGCAGGCCATAGTAGTTCTATACTAATAATAAAGTAGTGAAAAAGTCGTGTCTGCACAGTGAAGAACACGTCAGAGAGCTAAGTGCGAGTTTCCTATCGAATAACATTACTACCGCGTGAATCGAGTTAAGCCGGGTTTCCAGTGCATGTTATGTCTTACACACTTAACAAAAACTTGTACACAAAACTTTGTTTCGTTACACATTTTTGCTGATAAGCATACAGGAGACACGGCTTATCAATAAAAATATGCAGACGTTTTGTAGGCTTAACTAGATTCACGCGGTAGTAAAGTTATTCTATAGGCAACTCGCACTTAGCTTTTACATAGAACAGATAGTGTTAAGCTAGATGTGTTTTTTACTGTACAGAATGTTTTTGGGAAATTTTTATATGAAACGAGTTATTGGTATTGTATTTGGGCCATCTTTATTATCGTCGTAGTGGCCCTGGTCAACACGTAGGTAGGCTGTAAGGGATGTTGATAATTCATATATATTTTTTACCCCCCTAACTTTCCCATTTTCAGAGGTAATGCAGGGGTCAATGTTGACGAATGTTCCTGGGGTTTAGGGAACACGTGAAAGAAGGATTTTTTCAAATAGTAGAAATTTTTCAATGGCTGCTATTTTTTGGGAGGTCAAACATCCCTAACTTTCTCATTTTCGGAGATAATGCAGGTTATTGTGGACGAATGTGCCTGAGAGTCTAAAGAAACGGAAAAGAAAGATTTTTTTAAATATAGTTCTTTTCCACTACTTTTCCGCATTTTCTGGCTTATTTACTAGAGTTTTCGTTTTATAAGTAAAACCCTCAAATCCATTGGACTGGACATTTGATATGCAGTTACGGACGAAAAAATACAGAATAGTAACTACCTGTTTCGCTGACATTATTTCAAAAGCGATGACGCCTTTAAGAGGTCTATAACTGCTGGTGACCTTGAAAGCCACAATTAAGGCTATAACGATAAACAACAGAGAAGCGGGTTATCAAGTTTTGTACTAAAACGGTGGCGTGCCTATGCGCCTTAAGGGCCGGTATAGTTCAGAAGTTAAGTAAAAAATATATTTATATATATTAAACCACAGAATATCTGGAATGATGTGCCCTGATTAGTACCTATTTTAAATTTTTGTCAAGAAAATCTAAATAAATACCAGAACAAGGTCCAAGTAGACAATTTAAGACTAAGATCCAATCAATTAAGTATGCAAAGAAACTAAATGAATCTCAGTCAAATTGAAGATATTATAACTACAAATGAGTCCCCTTGATTATTTTAGGAGAATTTTAGTTATTATAATTTGAATTACTTATTTGGTAAATTTGAGCGCTTTTGCAGCCCGTTTCCTTCTCAAACGACAGAGAAATCAGTATGAAACGGGTCGTATGAGAAAGTGAGACGGACGCACCAAGGTCACCAGCAGAAGTTGTTGCCTTAAGATGCATCTCTGCTTTATAGTGTTTATTCTCCTAATTCATACCGAATTGTGTTCTACCTACACAGAATCTTAGTTTGATTTCTTTGACTTATAAGCCTGCATGCTTTCATTGTCAAACCCATGTCAAACCATGATTTTCTCAACACCTAATTTTGTCTAATTTCAGTATTACAAATGGAATCAGGAGTTAGACCAGGGCCGCATGCCGGAAGGTTTGGAGGCCGCACTTGAGGAGATAGGCGTCACCAAGCAAGAGGACGGCAAACCCTTCTAGATGTTTAGTTTGTAAGTAATGTCTATTCCATAAAAGAAGACAGAAAGCTTCGCGAATCGTTATTACCTATCTGTCTAGCTAGATGCTTTTGCCTAAAGTAATTTACTCGCCTGTCCATGATTGTACGTCTTTTTATACCAAAAGTGCTCAATTTCATTTTGTTAAAGTGAAATGTACCGAAAAATTACTCGAGAAAAAATGATAGGTAATGGTGAAGACCGCACCGATATTTCTTGATTTTATAAACATATAATATGGAGGCATAGATGAACAAAAAAAGGCGCACCAACTCACCGCTAAGCAGCAACTGAAGCATAGCAATGGCAGCTGTTTACAGTTGTGTGAGTGGAATTATAATGAAAAATAGACTTACTATTATGTGAACGTGTGCGTGGTGGGCTCGTGCGTACACGCGAGTTGCCGTCATACGTAAGAAAGCGGCTAAGTGACATTTTTGTGAAAATGACTTTATGGCACGTTTATATACATGAAAAAAACCTATACACCTGTCTTACAATGATTTCCCTAGGACTTGTAGACTATTCCCATACCTACCAAGTCCTAGGGGAATAATTGTAAGACAGGTCGATAGTTTTTTAATAAATATAACCATGCCAGAATGTCGTTTTCACAAAAATGTCACTTAGCAGCTTTCTTACGCATTGCGGCAGAGTAGACTACTATGGCTGCTTCCGCCCTTTTTTTGTTATTCCATGTATATAGGTCCACTAAAGTTGTTTTAGATTTATTCAAAATAAAATAATATTCCTATTCTTATAATAAAATCTACGAATTGTGTCAGTACAAGGGGTTTTTTGGAACAAAGTTCCTTATCGCACGTTACCAAGGGCGGATCCAGGATTTAGTTTTGGGGGGGGGCCCAAAGGCCAAATAGGTATAGATATAGAGTGTCCCGCATAGTATTGAATTATATCTTTTAGTCCTACCGGTCGGTAGGCCAAATATGCTGCAAATGTTGTTAAAAGCATGACGCAAAAGGAAACTAATATTATTATAGCGTCTAAATCCTTGCTTTATTTGAACCGTCTGGGGGGGCACGTGCCCCTGTTCCCCCCCCCCCCCCTTGATACTTGGCAAAACTGCGACCGTCACGACACTTTTGCTATGTATGCCTATGTATAGGAGGAATAGTGTGGCTCGAGCGTCAGTAGCGAAAGGAACCAACCAGCGGGGCTATTACGTAACTCAGTTTCGGTTGCTAGCTATAGTTGCTATTCACCAAAAACAGATAAAAAATTAACTTCCAAAATAACCTTTAATAGGTATTGAACTAATGACAAATTCTGAAGTCATTTCAAGTGCTAACTTATCCTTATATAAGCGGATATGTATTTTTTTGACGATAGCCACTTGGTTTGGCAACTGAGTTTACGATACAGAATCAGGGGGCGGGTGTCCCACCACATTTATCAATTAAAGTATAATTGAAGCCTCATAGACTCGGTAAGTATTCTGAATCCGGACCCAGATACCAGCAGACTTGGACCATAAACAATTACAAATATGAAAAACGCAGTCTTTCCGTAATCCTGTTATTGTTTAAAAACAATGCATTGTATTTTGTTACCAAAGTATTTTTTTTTTTAAATATTTGGGAAGATGTTTACCGGTTCGCAAAGCTTTTTATTGTCTCATTTTTTTATATTATTAATAAGTTTAGTTTCGCAGTATGTTTTGTTTGATCTATGTTCATCTAACAAGAAAAATATCTCAAAGAATGTTAATTTTAAACTGAAGCAAGTGTTTGTTGCTCTATTTTTAAGGCATTCGCTTTATTTTTAAAATATAATCAAAAATAATTTAAAACTCGGCAATCACAATAAGGCAGGGTAAAAGTTGAAGATAATTTAGTTGGATAGTTGTAAATAAATATATATAAGTTTATGTTATAAAAGATTATCAATAATTTTAACGTCTAATTACAATGTAAAATAAAAGTACCAAAAAAGTAAAACTGCTTAGAGAAAAAAAACTGAACGAACTTTTGAGGAATCCCAATCTTATTATTTGGATACTATAGTTTTTTCTGGAGGCTATAATTAAAGTTCAAGATAAAAAATATATTCCGTTACGTTCAATTGTGCAAATAATTTGGTGCTGTCTCAACTTTAAATTTGGCAAGGTAATCTAGCTTTTATTAGCTCTAATTAAAGACTATTTTGCAATGAAGATTTGAAGTTTTGGGAGCACAAAAACGTTATAATTTTCTTCGAACGTAGTCTATGCTTAAAGATTATGAGCAGTGACTATTTTAAAATCTTTAATCACATACTATAATTTGGTAAATCTTGAAAATTCCCAACGCATGGTCACTCATTGCTACATTAGAGGTTGGTGTAAGCAACGCTTCTTTACATTTTGGTACCTTATTTTATACTTTTAAGTAAAACGTCATTGTGAATACATAGTTTATGTATTTATACGATAAGAAGTTTATTATGGGTATTTAAAATTTTAAAGCATGGCCTGTTTATTAATCAAATTGACTTACCCAACCGATTTTGTATTTTATGCTCTTTCCATTACGAATAAGAATTCTCTAGAAAAATAACTCTCCTACAATTACCGCTTCGATTTTGGTTACATTTACGCTGACAAACTTACTCCAATAACAACGAAAAACTCAAACACTCACATAGACAAAACTTGCACGCGATTGGTTGCGTCGTCACCGGCGCGGCGCGGCGGTCCGTCAACATGGCGGCCACAACAGCTAGCTAGCAGCGAGCAACAGACGATGAGTTCTCAAAATGTTTATTAACTTACGTATGAAATGTAATTCCAGTATTTTTCATACCCGTATGGCTTCTACACAACTTCAAGAGAAGGCACATTTGTAAAATCAATTGGCGCGAAAATACAATAATATGCACAATCGAAACTTTCCGCGACACAAACATACGACTCAAGGTGTTATGATATGACGAAAAGGCTCGCCGCGCGGTACTTATTTTGCGCCCCGCCCTCCGCGGTATCTATTTAGTGGAACCATTTTTTGGGCTTAGTTATGCTTCTAGAGAATTCTTATTCGTAGTCTTTCCATAAGAAAATGTTAACATGGGCGGAGCCTACTCTCGAATTTTTACAGATAGTTCCGCTATTTTTAACGAACATGTTGGCTTCATATCCTATAAATATTTATACTTATTATATATTTTTAAGTTAATTTTAAGTGAAAAGCCATTATACATGGCAGAGTGCTCGTCAGCTAAGTGATAAAATCAATTAGTTTTCATTATAATTTAAGATTTGAAATTATTAAAAATAACACGAACCCTTTCTGTTATCGAATGTGGTGAATACAAATGCTATTAAGGGTTCGATTTAATTTCTAAAACAATTTTTTTAACTTTAAACTAAGAATTGATTGAAAAAAAAATATAACTAGAGGTATATGTACCAGGTTTAATTATTTTGTTGTCTCAACATTATGTTGGTTTTAAACTTCCTGCGTTCAATTATTACTTTAAATTTGTGTTTAAGTTTTAAATTTTGGTTTTGTTTTTTTGTCTGTAACTTGTTATAGTTTTACGAAGCTTTAAGTTAGTTTTAAGTTCAAATTTCTTACCAACGAAAAAAAAAATAATAGAAATCTATTGTTACGTTGGACGAATTTGTCGTCTTGCCAGATAGGTTAACTTCGCACCAATAGAGTTCATAATACGTTTTTTACTTATCAATGGAATTAAGCAGTCTACATTCGACCTAGTAACAAATATTTATTTTTTGTTATGTTTTAAAAACGTCATAAAAGTCGATATAACAATATTTTGCTTCATTAATATTAAATGCTTCAAACATTAATACTTGCCAATTATTTTTTTCTACTTTTGCTTTACGTAATGTACGCAGAATATTTGTTTACTCTAATATACCAAATAAACGTTTTTTTGAATAATGTATAAGATAGTGTTTATATATTTTTCATTGTTATTTTTGATGAAGACCATGAATTGTGAAATATGCGGCTTACTTCCGTCAATATCTTATCATCTACTAGCCTACATATACCTTGAAAAAGCCAACATGAGCTTGTCGAAACTGTTTGCATACGGCCAAGAAATCGTATATTTCATAATTCGTGTAAATTTTATGGTTCCATTTAATAAATATAGTTTTAAGGATTATTTGATGTAAAAGATGTACCCTTAGTGGTCTGACATTGTCATCGTCTAAAAAAAATATTTCACAATATCATTCACTTCTTAAGGGGGTAACTTTTTATTTCGGTACAAAATGCACATCATAATATTGTTTTCCTTACTTTTGAATAAGAAGTTTGCAATAAATGCGTTTTATAGTAATTCGCGCAAACTGCTTGTTAATAGTTAGGTGATCATATGAAAACTATGAAATTTTATGCGTTACATTTTAGCTGCATTACATTGCAACTGTAAACACGCTTTTAAGTTTGTTAATGTAATGCAAACAAAATGTAATACATTAAAATACGTAATTTTTTGTGAAGACTTTATTATCAATAAGCTATTTCCGCAAGTTGCTTTAAAACACATTTATTGCATACATTTTTTTCAAAAGTAAGGAAAACAATATTATGATGTGCATTTTGTACCGGGGTAAAAAGTTACCCCCTTAATGATATTGTGAAATGAATTTTAAGGACATGTTTAGAAACAACCTGCTTACGTTTTTAATACGGAGTTGTGTTTCTAAACCAGTCCAGATAAAAAAATACTATTTACAACCAAAATAAAATCCACCTCAATTAGCTTGTAAGTTTAATCTTAGATTCTCCAGATAATAATATTAAGTCAAATTCCATTGGCACAATTCGTGTTTTCTGTGTGTGGCGCGTTTTTTAGCGCTCCCAATGTTACGGTCTCTAGAAAAAACTGCCCGTCACCAGTCTGTTTTATAATGGCCGGCAATTGGGGATGGATTTACCGCCATCAATGGGTCCTAGGCATGGTAGGCCACCTGTTTGTGTTTGTTTGAGAGCTGTCCTCCGAATAACTTCGTGGTGGTACATCCTCAGTCGAGCCCGGTATCAGCTCTATAAAATTCAGATTCATACTGACATAAATACATCCTGCAATGTTTCATTGAGATCAAACCTAACATGACCTCACCTTCCACCATAGGGTTGGTTCAGTTTAAGAGGGCATATATTGCAATTCAGAATTTAAATTTCAGACTACTGAATTATACGAAAATTGTGAAGAAACAAATTCCAAAAGCCGAAAATGGTCCAAAAAGTAAAATAATAAAATTGCCTCGCTAGAAAAAAACCAAGAATTTACATCTAGTTTTGGCCGAGTTTCCATTTATATGTATGATACAAACTGACACTTATTCTCGTGTAGCAAATATTAGATTTAGAGCTGCCATAACCTAAAACTTTTCATTGCAAAATAGGCTTTAACGCAGATGGATAAAAGCTTGTATTATTTTAGGTTTTTCAACTCTAAATAAGTTTTGCTGCACGAGAATAGGTCACACTATTTAGCCAAAATTAGGTAAATAATATAACGTTCAAATAAACAAGAGCCATAAGTAGCGATTTTATAAATATAACAATATTTCAAGAGTTATGTAAATAAAAACTCCGTTTTTAGTGGCCGTGGATTTCTAGGGCGTCATAAGAGCCACGATTCAGAGCAGAAATGTTAGAGTTCAGTTCTGATTGATGCAAAATGGAGTGCTCGATCTTTCTCTAACTTAAATTGTAATGCAGTGCAGCTTTATGTAAAGAAAAACATTGTTAAAAACAAATAAAAATATCTTATATGTAATATCTACAAAGATCGTTAATATCATGTATAGTGGTGTGCTTATCTCAATATATTGATACTTCCTCCAGGATATAGGGTGAAATTAAATCAACCGACCAAATCCATACTGGAGTCTCGGTTAGTGATCAAGAACTAGGTTCAGTAATCCTTTTGAACAATTTCGAAAAATATTTTTTTTTCTCCCTTACTAACTTAAACTACTTATAAGAATTCCTAGTGCAGGCACTACGGGGCAAAAAATAAATATTTTCGAATTTCACCTGGAGGGTCATTAAACCTTGTTCCTGATGACTAACCGAGTCTCCAGTATGAATTTGGTCAGGTGATTAAATTTGAGCTAGTATAATCCTGCAAGTTAATATTGGATTGAATATTAGGTATACATGCATAATATGTGCACAAAACAAATAGGTAATTAAGAAAACAATTAATAACAATTAAGTAAATTGGTATAGTAATTAAGTACTATAGACTACCCTAACTAGTTATACCTAGATAGATAAGATAAATAGTTGTATATTAAAATATCTATGTTTAAAAAAACCCAACTTTATGATTAAAATATAACATTAAAAATAAAATAAGTATCTTCATGGTTAATTTTAAATCATAGGATTAAATCATAATTTTGCCATTTATCACTTAAGAAGTGATGTTAAACTCGTGATTTGTGAAACGAAAAAGATTGTTTTGAAATAAAATAAATAAATTGTAATACCAATCTATTGTTTTCTTATGACGGGCACATGTACCTACTATACCGGGTGTAAATAGAGTGCGACCATTAAATGAAACCACATATTCTACCGACCCTACTGAACCACTTTTCCCAAGAGTCATACCCGCGGACAGCCTTAGTTTAGTTTAGGAAATAATTGAGTTCCAAACAAAAATGCGTGAATTTTTCCACCGTACCTGTCCACCGAATATTTTTGTAACTATTTGATCTAACCAGCTTGTAATGCACATACTGGACGCAACGGTCTGAATTTCAACGGTCTAGGTGGCGCAGTCGGTAGCGCGCTTGTCTTGAACAAGAGGTCGCAGGTTCGAATCCTGGCCCGAGGAATTTTTTCAAATTCTTGTCGTTACATTTGTTTCTAATTTATCTTTTCCAGTTTGTAATGCACTCTAATAATAATATTTAGAGTATTCCAAAGCGATGGATTTCGCAATAAAAACACTGAAGCAACACATATTGTAGCGACGACAGCGCCATCTGTTCCTAAGAACAAGGCGTGAAATCACATAACGCCCTCGTGAGCGTTCCGTATGTGCATTACAAGCTGGTTAGATCAAATAGTTACAAAAATATTCGGTGGACAAGTATGGTGGAAAAATTCAACGGTCTAGGTAAGTACCTCGGTGGCGCAGTCGGTAGCGCGCTTGTCTTGTCGCAGGTTCGAATCCTGGCCCGAGGAATCTTTGCAAATTCTTGTCTTTACATTTGTTTCTAATTTATCTTTTCCAGTTTGTAATGCACTCTGATAATAATATTTAGAGTATTTCAAAGCGATGGATTTCGCAATAAAAACATAAAAATGCGTGAACCCTAACGCACCGACATACGGGCGAGTTTAGAGAGAGCGTCGTCCGTGAAACCTCCAGCTGTTTGAGGTTAACGCTCTCTCTAACCTCGCCCGTATGTCGGTGCGTTACGGTTCACGCGTTTTATTTTGGAACTCAATTATTTCCTAAACTAAGGCTGTCCGCGGGTATGACTCTTGGGGAAAAGTGGTTCAGTAGGGTCAGTAGAATATGTGGTTTCATTTAATGGTCGCACTCTATTTACACCCGGTATACAGTGTGAGTCTCCATAAAGTGCACATATGAATTTGGGGTAAAACTAGACCCAATTTATCTGTTTTTTTCACATACTTACCTTTATTTTCTATACTATTTTTTAAATGAAAAGGCCCAGGGCCGCGTTAATAAATTCGGGGTCTCGACACGGGTTCTCATGCCATCTCTGTCGCACGCTTTGAATATTGTATACGCTATCCTGCTGTCAGTGTCAGAACCTGACGAAAGTGTTAATTAATGAACGGAGATCAGAGTGCCTCTCTTTAACTGCTCATAGAAAATGTGATTTATTCCACCTTCGTCAAACCTAATTAGTCCGGTTTGGTCAAACCTATAAATGACAGCGAAATTGGTCCGGAATGGTCAATGCACAGGGGCTGTTCAAGTATTACGTAAGCACTATTCTTTGTTTTGCTTATTTTCGATGACATGGGGGGTAGGGGAGTCTAGATGATGATCACGTCATCGGTATATTTTTGCCTCTTACTCTATGTTGAATACTGTATCAGTAAAATCTAATCTCTATCCTAAATCTATTTTCTTATTTTTAAAATTATAATTATAACATTATAATATAAAAAAAATATATTTATACTTGAAAAATGTTTACGTAAGCATGGGGGGAGGGGGTAAGAGCTTTGCTTACTTTTGCTGACAAGGGGAATGGGGGGGTAAATAATTGTAATAAATCTGCTTACGTAATACTTGAACGTCACAGGGTTGCAAAATTTTCACCTCTTCATATCGGATGTGTTCGCGAATAGTACTCGTGCCCTGAGGGTTTCATAAAATATATCGTTTAAAAAACAAAATTACTTCATGTGTAGTTAACGGACCAACTTGAAACATGCGAATTTCAAGTTTCTTTTATGAAAGCTGATGTAATGACGGGAGCGTGACAACAAGCGAAATAACTGAATGTCGAGTAAATACTGTATATATTTGTCAATAAGGTCTTATTTATTAATACAATAACATAGTGGAGGGGTTACACGTGTATAGGTATAGGTATTTAGGTAATAATCAGGTTACAGTGTTTACACATCGGTCATGTTAAATGGAGTCTCGTTACAACCTATATACATCTAAATATGGATAGATCTCCTGTTACGTTCTTGTTATTGGTTGGCTTCTTATTACAATGTTTATATTCTTAACTATACCTACCTACCACACTACACTGATATAATACAGTTTAACGTAAAGTAATAAAAATTGGGGGTTAACTGTGCAATATTCTAAAAATTTTAAATATTATTGGAAACAAGAAACACTAGCTGAAAATTATTATTTTGAATTGATGGTGATTTTTTTTTTTTTTAGGTTGACAGTTGCTGATAGAAAAATATAAAGATCTATTATAACAAGAACGAATTTTTTTAACTTATTTTTTCGGTCGATAAAATTGGGTCTAGTTATACCCTAATTCATATGTGCACTTTAACGAGACTCACACTGTATGTATATTTGATACTATGCAGTAATATTTTTAACAAAATAAATACTACAGGCTAAGATTCAAAGCTAATTAAGATACACTTTGATTTTTACAAGAATAACTTGACGTTTTGGTCAAACTAAAAACAATTACCTAGGTATTTGTATTCTACCCATTGACGCCAAGGTAAAAAAAAGCTTTTCCATTTCCTTTTTCATGGCCCACCCAGGGCCGGATTTAGAGGTCTGGGGGCCCCGGGGCAAAAAAGGAGTGGAGGCCCCCTGGCCCCAAATTATTTTTCAAATAAAACGACCAATTTTTTTCAGTCGACTTTTTCAATAAATAATTTATCGTGAAACCAAGTATATTCTTTTAGTATTTAAGAATTTGTTAAAAACAATACATATATAAATATAAATGGAAACAAGAAATATCTGAAATTAAATTTTAGTGTTAACGAACGGAACCTTCCGAGCTTTTTCGCCGAAAGATGATGATGGACAAGAGTTAGCAGCTGCCTTTCCCACTAAATTGAGAGAATGACCACAACATGGTACAAAAGCCGATAAATGATTTTTCTCCAAAATATATGAGTCTGCATCCTTTGTATTTGCCACTCATGTTTGCAGCATTGTTATATGATTGGCCGCGGCAATCCATGATGTCTATTTGATGGTCATCTAAAAATTTGAATAGAGCGTTTGCTGTGGCTTCGCCAGTATGACTGCAGTTTGGTAAAAAGGTGAGAAATCTTTCTTTCAGCGTCGATGCTTCCATATATCGAACAACTATAGTTAGTTGATCGATGTGAGATTCATCGGGGTAGAGTCCACTGATACGGAATAATATTTGGCTTTTTTTATCTTGGATACTATTTCAGTCAGTACTTTATCACCTATAGAACTGATCAGTTCTTCGCAAATCGTGGACGAAAGGTAACTGACATGACCACTCCCTTTGTTTGCATGCTCTTTTAAGTGGGTTGCCAGGATTGGTTCATACTCAGCTAGCAATTCCAAAATTCCCAGGAAATTTCCATTTCTTGGTGAGCCAACAATTTCATTGTCACCTTGGAAGGCTAATCCGCGTTCAGCAATGAATTTGATGGTACTAACGATAATTCTGAGGATTTATTTATCTAATTTTGATATTTTACTGATTGCCTGATTGGAGTGGACAAATATAGATCAATTATTTCTGTTAATATTTAAGAACAATATAATCATGTTTGTACAAAGTACTGTAGGTAAAGATAAAACAGCGAAAAAATATATCAAAGGAAAAGATGTTTCCTTGTTGGAATTTAAAAGATTTTTTTTCCGAAGTCTATTGTGGGGCCCCTCTTTTGTGGGGGCCCCGGGGCAGTCGCCCCGGTTGCCCTCCCCTAAATCCGGCCCTGGGCCCACCCGCTGAAAAATATTCGGTTTTGGGTCAACATTCATCATTAATTATCCAAATTTCAGATCTGTAACTCATTTCGTTTACGAGCTAAAGTTCTGTGACATACGGACAGACAGACGTCTAGCATAGTATCACACTAATATTATAAATGCGAAAGTTTGTGCGTGTTTTTGTGTGTGTGTGTGTGTATGTATGTATGTTTGTTACTCTTTCACCTTGAAACGGCTGAACGTATTTTGATGAAATTTAGAATGGATATAGCTTATACCCTAACTTAACACACTGGCTACTTTTTATCCCGAAATAATGCATGGTTCCTGTAGGATAGACCAATATCATTGAAAAATCAGGTGTCTAATTAGCGTGGACGTATATAGTTTGCGGTGAAATAAGACAACGCTTTGTTATTTCATAGATCAGGTGTCTAATTAGCGCGGCCCATAATCGTGTGTGGTGATATAAGACAAGGCTATGTTATTTGATAAATATTAATTGTAAACCAAAATATAAATCCTAGATAGATGAAAAAACCGGCCAAGTGCAAGTCGGACTCGCGCACGAAGGGTTCCGTACTATAATCACACTAATATTATAAATGCGAAAGTTTGTTTGTGTGTTTGTTACTCTTTCACGTTGAAACGGCTGGACGGATTTGGATGAAATTTAGAATCGATATAGCTTATATTTTAGGTGGTAGAGCTGATGCCGAGCTCGACTGTGGAGGTACCACCATCTTACTCGCAAATCCTCCCAAAGTTATTCGGGGGAGAGTAAGAGAACAGCTCTCAGACAAAACCAGGCGGCCCACCATTGCCTGGGACCGATGGATGGCGGTGTATCCATCCCCAATTGCCGGGCCTTATATAAAACAGACTGCCGGACAGCGGCGTCACTGGTTCAAGGGTTTCGGCACCGCGCTCACCAACCCGCCTGCCCAGCGTGTGTGAGTATGGGCATTTCTTCCAGGGGACCGCCAAGAGTGGTGAAATCCTGGAAAGGCCTATGTCCAGCAGTGGACGAAACAGGCTGATGGATGGATGGATAGCTTATATCCTATCTTAACACATCGGCTACTTTTTATCCCAGAAAAAGCATGTCGTTAAACCGAATAATACGCCGGCAAAAGCTAGTAATTAAATAATTGTTATTTATACTGTGGCTTTAGTGAGAAATGAGAAATTTGTCGGCTAACTTCGTTTTATCCTGTTTTCTCTGCTCCTCTTTTGATGCCATCACCTCCTCAGTGCCGGTCGGTCGGTAACAACGATATATATCATATTTATATATTGTGAAATTAAATCATCCGGCCAAATTCATACTGGAGACTCGGTTAGTGATCAGGAACTAGGTTTTTTTGCTCCCTTACTGGTTGGACTAGTTTAAGGCGAAACGTTTCGAGCTCGCTGCTAAATGCACAACTTATTGTTGATTGTTTTTCTCATTATTGAATAAAAAGTAAAAAATAAATATGATTTATGGCATTTCGCGACCATACATAGTTTAATGTCAATTAGGCTTTTCTACAAAAATGTTTTAATTTTATGCATTGCGTTGTAAATGAATGTCCAAACCAACTTAAAACACGCTTTTAAGTGAGTATGGCAATTCACGCTAACTATAATCCATAAAATTATGCAATTCTGCTAAAAACCCCTGATAATTATTAAACAAAAGTCGCAAAATAAGATGAAACTATTTTATTTAAAAATAAGATAAACAATCATAAATTCATAAGTTATGCATTTTGCACTGAGCTCGAAAATTCCTAGTCTAGGCAGCTTACTGAGGAAAATTAATCTTAGGAAGAAAAAAAAAAATCGAATTTCACCACAAGGATAATAGAAGCTTGTTTCTGATTACTAACCGAGTCTCCAGTATGAATTTGGTCGGTTAATTTAATTTCACCTTGTATAGAGTGGTGGTAGAGCTGATGCCGGGCTCGACTGTGGAGGTACCACCATCTTACTCGCAAATCCTCCCGAAGTTATTCGGGGGAGAGTTAGAGAACAGCTCTCAGGCAAAACTAGGCGGCCCACCATTGCCTGGGACCGATGGATGGCAGTTTATCCATCCCAAATTGCCGAGCCTTACATAAAACAGACTGGTGACGGGCAGCGGCGTCACTGGTTCAAGGGTTTCGGCACCGCGCTCTCCAATCCGCCTGCCCAGCGTGTGTGAGTATGGGCATTTCTTCCAGGAGGACCGCCGAGAGTGCCATAATCCTGGAAAGGCCTGTGTCCAGCAGTAGACGAAACAGGCTGATGGATGGATGGAAACGCATAAAGCAACAAGCCCGCGAAATCGTATTCAATGTCTTCCTGTATTTTTCATCCGTTTTCTTATGATATCTAATAGGTCGTTGTATCTAATACATACCGCGTAGTTTTATTACAAAAAAGCGTAAACATATTCGCTTATTTCATTAATATAAAATGAAAATCTTTGTAAGGACCGCTCTGTATATTCAAATTTTGCATGTTATCTTTTTGACGTAAACTAATAAAGTCTATAAAGTTTTGTAGACATTAAGTTGTCTTATGACGTCTTTAAATAAATATGTACGATGGATTCGTCCAACCATGGATGCGGTCTGTTGATTATTCATAGATCGCACAGCAGCGTTCGGGAATCTTCGCGAATGCCGAGAAATAGTTATTATTCTGAGGTTTTGCCCTTGGGTAACCCTAAAAACACACGCTTTGATAGCTCAGTAAAAAAAAACCTCATTTTGATGCTGTGCGAACTTTGCTATCAGGGGGTGCAGTAGGTTTCAATTGATAAGAATTCGGAGTGTCTAAACGTCCACCGGCGAATGATATCGTAAAAACTTCATTTTTCCCCGTACGGTGAATTTTCGCCGAAAAACCCGCCATTCTCAGGAAGCGCGGCGGAATCCTATGGAAAAACTAACTGATAAAAACCGTCCGCGCAAACGTGACAAACGCTTGATTCGTCGCTTCATCTTACGAGTATAAGCTTCAGATATTGAATAGCGTTGGCGCAGCGGGTAAGTAAGGAAGAACTCTAGTAACTAGCGACCTACTTTGTATCTTTGAATCGGTGGCCGATCAGCAAAAACATTGATAAAAACTGGACTTGCAAAATTGCCTTCAGTGGGTAGGTATTTAACATGAACTGTGACGTCATTTCAAGGGCGAACGTATCCTTAAAGACAAAAAAAATATTTGTTAATAAATCCGCCACAGAACAAAAAAACCCTATATAAGGTTCTACAATAAGAAGTGAAAATAATTCTAGGGTAGATAATGTATCGCTAAGAGGATATGTCGCGCTTGCAAAGGTCACTTACTCCATGCGGAACGCCCCGCAGTGCGAGAGGGACGGATTCCGGAAGAAATACAATGACGGTAAAAAGACGGTTTTAAATTAATATAAAATTAACTAAAATAGATATCAAAATTTCCAACTGAGAAAATTTAGATATCGTTAAAATCTATCTAATAAAATATCGTTCAGGTCTGTATGTCATTCCTGTTTGTCATACTATGAAAAAAAGTGTAGAAGAAGACCTCATTTCAATAATTATTTGTATCGAGCGAAAGTTACGCAATCGCGTTTCTGTCCTGAACAAAACTAGAAAAAGGTTCCGAAATTTATGTACTGATTTATCAAACTAGTAGCTTCATCTGAAAAGCAGGTATACAACTTCAAAAAGTACAATTTTTATCGAAATAGCCTTATTAAATTCCAGAAGAAAGCAATTTTTTTGCTCAAATATTTTTTTCACTTTCCAGTACAAAGCGGTTCAATCAGCTGACTGAATTTCTATGGAAAGTGAAACGAGTGTTCCTTAGAAAACATTAAAATTAAAAAAATAAAAGAGAGACATCAATTTACAATTAATGCAATTTATTTACAAGAAAATAATAATTTAGACTTTAGACATTAGAATTTAGAATTTAGAGTTTATAATTTAAATTTTAGAATTACAAAATTAAATCGGGTCGGGGTTTTTACGTCTTTCAAAAGTTACAATTAAACTTCTACTACCGCACTTCCCTTTAGTTGTTTTGAAGGTTGTGTAGAACTTCTTTTTGTAGGTCTTGTGGTAGTTTAATCAAAGAAGAAAGAAGAACCCTGGAACGATGATATTATGTTAGGTTCAGTATTATGTATATATATCTTGTCTGCCACATCGTTGAGCGGAGGAAGGTGAAGCGCGGCATTTGGATGAACCAGTTTGTATAAATGATGAGGCAGGCAAGGTTTATAGGACGAAAATAGTGACATATACCTACACAGTGGGAAAATTAATTTATAAATACACAACTTACCCAATGTTGGGGTTGAATTTATTATGTAGTAATTTAGTTAATAGGTAGGTAGCAGTAGAATATAATATTTTACAATATAATTAAAATATTTAAATTTCTTTTCAGTAATAGTTAATCAAGCAGCTTCAAAATAAAATTTTTGACGTAGTTGTTTCTTTTTCCTGACAATCGAATATTTCAAATTTAAATTATTTTTGGTTGACGAAAAGAGTTTCTTATGTAGTTTGAAATTAAAAAGTATGTATAACGTTACAAAAGGTAAATAAAAAGTAAGCGCAAACATTTTTTTTTTCTTTGGAATATGCTCTATTAGGGATACTCTATCATCAGTTAATTTTTTTCACTTTGAATTGTAGGACCTTTATATATTTCAAATATTTATCTTTTTCATGCTTTTTTCTTTGTTTTCTACCTTATTAATTACCCAAAAGTAAAGTTATATTATAAACTAGCTTTTGCCCGCGGCTCCGCCCGCGTGTTATTCGGTTTAACGACATGCTTTTTTACTGGATAAAAAGTAGCCTATGTGTTAAGGTAAAGTATAAGCTGTATCCATTCTAAATTTCATCCAAATCCGTCCAGCCGTTTCAGCGTGAAAGAGTAACAAACATACACACACACACAAACTTTTGTATTTATAATATTAGTGTGATAATATAAATCCCTACCTAGTATTTAAACCCAAATTTATTTATTTTTTTACCCTTCTTTATCATCATAATAGATTGCCCTGAAAACAATGCAATAATGGATTTACATACATACTTTACTGCCGCGACACCAATGAAGTTCCGCGTTAGTATTTATTGTCACTGGAATATGAACCAAAATGCCTTAATCCAGAGGACTTGTGCTGGTTCTGCTCTAAAGCTGCAAATCTCAAAAGTGACCCGTACATAGAAAACTAGTTTTAAATTACCCTATCAGCGAGCGGGCCGATGATAATTAAGCCATAGGCCAATCAGCGCTATTTTTATTTTCGCAAAGTCTGCAAAACTGGCGAATTAAAACGTAAACCATAAACAAAAAAAAACTTAAGCACGCTAGCCAGTAATTTTCATAATCGAGTACTCATTTCTCGAGTGGTTTTATAAGCAAACGATTTGGTTGTTAAGTATGGAAAACTAGTTTTGAACTACCCAGTTAGCGCACTGATAATAAGTCATAGGCCAATCAGCGCTATTTTTATTCCTGCAAACAATTTAAAATAAAGAAAACTGGCTAAATAGACGTAAAACCATGCATAGTACTCTCTTATGTACTACCTTCGTACGATATACTGACACTCACCGGCTCGATACCACACCAATCTCAGGCAGACGTCCGTCCCTCTGCACGGCTGTCACCTCACTCCCCACCTACATCCGTGTTCTCGAGACAGCGCTATAAATGTCACAGATAGACAAACACTACATCCCTTCCTTAGTATTATTTATTTATTTCAATCAACCTGATATATGAATCAACCTGATACATGAGTTACATGACTAGGAATATATACGCAAAGGCTTAAAAAGACTTGATAGTTACAAAGGTTCAGGACCTGATGGCATTCCATCTGTTTTTTTAGTCGGTTGTGCTGAGTCTCTTGTCTTGCCTTTGCATATTATTTTCAATAAATCTTTGGTGACTGGAGTCTTCCCTGATCTATGGAAGTTATCGCGGGTGATTCCTATTCTGAAGTCTGGAGACGACAGCGCAGTATCCAACTATCGCCCAATATCGATATTATCAACGTTCAGCAAGTTATTTGAAGCATTGTTTTATCCTTTTTTGAACAGCCACTTCAAGCAGCATTTGACCAACTGTCAACATGGTTTTGTACAAAATCGGTCTTCTAATACAAATTTGTTATCCTATTTGCAGGAATTAGTAATGTCTGTAGACAAATGTCAACAAGTCGATGTAATCTACACTGACTTCAGCAAAGCTTTCGATAAGGTGAACCACTCTATCCTTATATCGAAACTTCAGTACTATGGTATTACAGGTACCTTGCTTGAATGGCTGTCTTCATACTTAAGAGATCGTAGATCTAATGTTGTGGTGAATGGATATCAGTCTCACGACTTTTCCGTAACTTCTGGAGTTCCTCAAGGCTCTCATTTGGGCCCCCTTTTGTACAACGTCTTCATTAACGACATTGTTGCCTGTTTTCAACATTCCCAAGCCTTTCTTTTTGCCGATGATCTTAAAATAATGAAAACTATGACATCATTGTCAGACGCTGAGCTACTTCAGGGAGATATTGACAGAGTTACAGAATGGTGCACCAGAAACAAGATGGTACTTAATTCAAAAAAATGTTTCTCTATTAACTTCACCCGAAACCACAGCATTATCCACAATCCCTATCATATTAATAATAACACGCTTCAAACAGTTAAAAGTATCAGAGACTTAGGTGTCATATTTGATTCCAAGCTTCAGTTTGTTGAGCATATAGATAACATAATCAATAAAGCGTCAAAAATGTTAGGTTTTGTTATTCGTAGCGGTAAAGTGTTCAGAAGGCCAGCCACTAAAATACTTCTTTTCAATGCCCTTGTTCGAAGTATCCTAGAATATTGCAGCGTTGTATGGACTCCTCACTATAAAAAACATATGCTCCGTATTGAGAGACTTCAGAAGAGGTTCCTATGGCATCTCTCATACTCTTGCGGAATGTCAAAAAAGCTCCCATCATACGGAAATAGACTAAAGCACTTTAAAATGCACTCCCTATCAGATCGGAGAACTCTGCTCGATCTATTATTCCTTCGAAAGCTAGCAAGAAATGAACATGACTGTCCCGAACTATTGTCCAAATTACAATTTAACCTACCCATGAGAGTTCCCAGGGATACTCGAAAAGCAATGATTCTGCGGACAACATCATCGAAATCTAATTTGGGGCAACACCACTCCCCGTTGAATAGATTATCAGCGCTGTTTAATAAACATAGTGCATGTCTCGACCTGTTCCACGGCAATGTACATCACTTTAAGAAATGTGTCATTGAAAATGTTTTTTGTTGAATTTATAAAATTTTTAGGTTCATGACTATCTTTCATTTTAATTTTAATTTCGTTATAAGTTTTAAAAACTGTTTAATATAATTAATAAAATAATTTGATTTTATGTTTTTATTGTAAATATTGTATATAATCTAATCTGTATAATTGTTTTTTTTTTCTATAAATTGTAATAATTATATTGTATTGTATTTATCTTACGAATAACAATTGGTAATATGTGTAGCTGTAGTCTGTACCCTGTTATATAATGCATGTTGTGTCCACCTGTAATAGTCTAGACATTTAATTTTAAACCCTTTTAATTATTATGAAATAATGTATTTGTGTACTAGATGTTGGTGGTCCAAATAAATAAAATAAAAATAAAAAATGACTCTCACATTAGTTTACCGTTAGTTTTAGTTTCCGTCTTGTTGAACTTCCCATTTACCTTCTACTTTCTTTAAGTGTACTACATTTCGTCTAAGTCTTTGGCCAGTTTCTTTATTTCTGACCAGTACATCACCACCTTCTTCTTCTTCCACGACATGTGGTGTAGATTTAAAGTTCGGAGTTAATTTGTTTCCTTTTTTCCGTTTCTTTTATGTAAACTTTATCTCCTTCTACTAATTGACTATCTTATGCACCTCTTCTCTTGTCTCCATATTCTTTTCCCTTTACTTTTTGAATTGTGTTTCTATCCCTGACTTCCGAGTCTTTGTTTCCATTAGTCAAATCTTTATGAGAAGGAATTTTATCTCTATTCTGTCGGTTGTAAAATAGTGTAATAATGTAGGGTGGAATTATACATCATGAGATATTCCCATACACTCTCTTTCGGGTCCGTCTTCTCAATTTGACTTATTTTCAATCTTTTAAGATGTCCTTGTTCTGCCTCTCTACTTCCCCGTTCTGTTGCGGCCAGTACGGAATCGAGTTAAATAATGTTATTTCATATTTTCTGCAATATTCTTTAAACTCCTCACTGGCGAATTGAGGCCCATTATCCACCGTAATTGATTGAGGAAAACCGGTCCGGCTGAAGATTTCCTTTAATAACGTTATAATTTGCTTACTGGTTATACTTTTGGTGAATTTTATTTCTTTAAAACGGCTGTAGTAATCGACCAATACCATCAAGTATTCGTTGTTTGGCAGTGGACCTAATAAATCCAACGCCAGATCGACCCTTTTGACTTTTATTAATTCTTTATCGTTTTTGGAATGAGTTATAATGTCTTTCATTGGAACTGCACTTGGTCGAGCCTGCTTAACAATCTGGTTGACATAATCATCAAAGTTTCCTGAAGGTGCAACACGGTAATTGCATAATCGAGATAAAGGGTCTGCAATATTTGCTTTTCCTGGCTGATGAATAATATTGTAGCGATAACTTTGCAGTCGTAACACCCATCCCTCTACTCGGGCACAAGACTTTGATTTCATTCTGAACAGAAACTCTAATGGTTTATAGTCCGTCACGAGTTCAAATTGTTTTCCGAATAAAAAGATGTTGAAATGCTCGACGGCCCAAACCAACGCCAAAGCTTCCTTTTCGGTTTGACTGTATTACTGCTCGAGCGTTGTTAGCGTTCGATTACCATACGCTTTTATTCTTGGTCCTCTGTCATCGCTTTGAATTAAAACAGCTCCGAGGCCTACTGGACTTGCGTCCGCAATCACTTGCGTCTTATCATCTACATCATAGTAACCCAACGTCTCAAAATTAGCGAGAGCTTTCTTCAACTCCTTGAAGGCCTGGTCCTGTTCTTTCTTCCAAAATTCCTCAATGCTCGCTTTCTTTGCAATTTTCTTCCTCAATATTGCTTTTAAGGTTTCGGTTTTGGTTGCTTAGTTAGGGACCCATTTATTTATAGTATAATTGACCAGCCCCAAGAAGCTTTGAAGCTCTTCAACTGTTGTTGGTGGTCGAAACTCAGCAATGCTTGTTATATATTTATTTAGCGGCTTGACGCCTTCGGGTGTCAACTCGTGCCCCAAAAAACTAATCTTTTGCACTTTGTAGACGCATTTCCTTTCATTTAGCATTACATTGTTATTTTTCAGGACAGCTTTTAATTTTCCCAATCTAAGATCGTGCTATTCTTCATTTTCGCCGTATACCAGGATATCATCGACAAAATTGATTACACCTTCCAAACCGACTAGCATGTTTTCTAAAATCTTCTGAAATAATTCCGGATCGCATGTGATGCCAAAAATTAATCGTTTGTATCTGTATAATCCCTGGGACGTAATAAATGTCCTTATGTGTCTTGAGTCCGGGTGTATTTCCACTTGGTGGAATGCATTTTTCATGTCCAATTTGGAGAAATAAAATTAGGAAATGTACGCAAAACACAGGAAATGTACTACTCCCTTCGGAATCTACACTACAATTGCAGTATTTACCAAAACAATATTATTATTACATTTACTATACATAATATATTACTATGTAATATTACTATGCTTACAATTTAGGCTGAAATTAAATCAACCGACCAACTTCATACTGGAGACCCAGTTAGTGATCAGGATCTAGGTTCAGTAATCCTTTTGGCCAAATTCGATACATATATTTTTTTGCTCCCTTACAGGTTGGACTAAGTTAAGTAGTTTAGAATTCCTAGTCTAGGCTGTAAGAAAGCAAAAAAAAAATTTATCGAATTGCACCAAAAGGGTAATTTAAGCTTGTTTCTGATCACTAACAGAGTCTCCAGTATGAATTTGGTCGGTTAATTTGATTTCACCTTGTATACTTATATATATGAGAGGACAGGATCAGAGCCGAGGTCCTCGGGTTCACTCATTTTATATTCCAGGAACGTGGGTATCGGGCGAGGAGTTCAAACAAGGTTTTTGAACAAACAGAATTATAATTAAACTCACTTCACTAACAATCAACTATGTAAATATCTATTCTACAATGACTGTTTAACAAAATTAAACGACCCTAAAATAACGTTCTGCAGAACGCGTGCCGCCAGGACGCGATGCCAATCGATAAACCCTCCAAGATGGCGAACCCCTTTCCTGTCACCCTATTACCATAGATCAGCCTCGTTCGGTCCGTCTTACGGCAGCGTTCTGCATTACGTCAGGGTGGCTAGACGATGCGTTCAGAATTGCTGATCCGACCAAGTCGGATCAACCCGTCCTAACAACCCTAGAATATCGTGTATAGCCGACAATTTGAGGCAGGTGTCACTGACGCGCCGTCATATATAATATAATATCTACCAAAATTGGTATAAATTTTGGATGTTCGGATTATCAAGGCCCTACTGTATATAAAAGGACATATAAATTTTCATTTTTATATCGGGTCGTAATTTTAATAAAGTTTAAAAAAGTGACATTTTGTCCTCTTACTACCCCTTTCTGACGTTATTGCGACAAGATAACGGGGTCTAGTTACAATTATAATACTAAATAAAGAACTCTAGTTTCTGAACTTCTCTTCATATTTTCAATTTTGGTGGCGCCATTCGAAACCAAATACAAACCAACAACAAGCCAATAATGAAAATAAATTTAATTACTTTACAACAATTAATATAACAGTGTTACTGACAATAATAGTTTAAAGGTTTAACTTGGTTTCTCTGATATATAATATATTTTATTTTATTAAAACAGCCTTTTTAATTTTCGGTATCAGGTTATCCATGCATGGTAATGGATGATTTTCCTTCATGATCCCAGCGTTAGCACGCCTCATGTCTACACAAAGCCGCAGGTCATTGTCATCCTTTAATATTGGAACTATTGGGGAAACCCATCGGGATGGTCCATGCACCTTTTCTATAATGTCACTCTCCAGTAGCTCGCTAATTTTATGTTGGACTTTTTCCTCGATTGGAATTGGTATTCTTCTGTATGGTTGTGACACTGGCTTGGATTTCTCATCGATTGGGATTTCCACCAATACATTTTTAAATTTTTTGGAAAGGTTTTATTTGATTCCACAACTTTATTTACTCCAATTCCTAGTTTTAGAACGCCTAGTTTGTTAGCGGTCTCTTTTCCTAATAGGTCTCTCGAGCCTCCAGGAATAATCAGTATGTTGGCCCGTTCTGACAGTCCATTTACTTTTATTGTGGTTTCGATTGAGCCTTTCTCCTTTAATGGGGTTGTACTTCCATACGCATACAAGGTCTTGTTTGTTTCGTTCATTTGGTTAGAACATATAACTTTCTGTTTCTTTAAACTCGTCCACGATTCTTCAAAGATTAAATTTAACTTACATCCTGAGTCTATAAGCATCTTCCACTTCACTCCCCCTAACTCACATTCGCGTCATCATCTACGTTGAAAACGTAATGAACATCTTCTTTTTCCTTAGATTCATTTTCCGATGGTATCTGATTTACTTCTCGTTTATTTTTTGGTCGTTTATTGTGTTTGTAATCATTTTGCCTTGGTTCTAATTTCCGTTTTTCTGGCTTATTTCTAAACAAGGCACTTAAATGCCCAACTTTTCCACATGAATGGCATTTCTTCCACTTTGCCGGACACTCCTGATTTAACGCAGTATGCGCAGCATATCCACGTCGTCCACATTTGTTTCCTTTGTTTTTATTACCGTCTTGATTTCCTCGAGTATCTTCCTTTGATGAACGTGAACTTTGATTAAAATGGCTGATTCTGTTGATATCATTTGTTTGTTTCTTCTGTTCGTATTCATTTAACTGCTGTCCTACTACCTCCAACGTGTTAGCTTCCATAATGATTTTATCCAGTGTAACGTCATCTCCCAAGGTCAATATTTTCTTCCCGAGTTCATATACTGAGCATTTCTCCACAATTTGATCAATTAAATGCTCCTCGGGGCTCGCAAATTTGCATTTATCAGCTTGATTCCTTAATTTGATAACAAACTTTTCGAACCGTTTTCCTTCGTCCTGTTTAATTTGACGAAATACGTATCTTTCGTAAATTTTATTCCGCTTTGGCAGGAAGTAACCGTCTAGTTTTTCAATGGCTTTCTTGAAAATATCCACTCCTTCGGCTTGTTCTACTATCGCTCCTAGAGTATTATAAAGTACTTCTTGCAGCCCCGGCCCTCCAAGTAGTAACAACGTTGCTCTTTTTCTCCTCTCATCAGTAATGCCTGAAGCTTCGAGGTATATATTTAAAGACCTTTTCCACTTTTCCCAACGAACCGCGACTGTAGCGTTATCGCCTTCAAGGTCGAGCTTTTCGGGTGGAGGTAAAAGATTTGCCATGATGGAGTTGAATCAGGGCGACCTGAAACCAACCATTGTTGGTTAGATCGAAGTAACCGACCCGTAACTCATTCACACTTGGTTTACACTTAAGTGTAGGCCCATAAGGCCGTGACACATTCACGCATGGTTTACACTTAAGTGTAGGCCCATACAGCCGTAACTCAGTCACGCATGGTTTACACTTAAGTGCAGGCCCATACAGCCGTAACACAATCATGCATGGTTTACACTTAAGTGCAGGCCCATAAGGCCGTGACACATTCACGCATGGTTTACACTTAAGTGTAGGCCCATACAGCCGTAACTCAGTCACGCATGGTTTACACTTAAGTGCAGGCCCATACAGCCGTAACACAATCACGCATGGTTTACACTTAAGTGCAGGCCCATACAGCCGTAACATAGTCACGCATGGTTTACACTCAAGTACAGGCCCATACAGCCGTAACATATTCACGCATGGTTTACACTGAAGTGCAGGCCCATACAGCCGTAACACAATCACGCATGGTTTACACTTAAGTGCAGGCCCATACAGCCGTAACACAGTCACGCATGGTTTACACTTAAGTGCAGGCCCATGCAGCCGTAACACAGTCACGCATGGTTTACACTTAAGTGCAGGCCCATACAGCCGTAACACAGTCACACTATCTATTTAAAAAAACGCATCGAAATCCGTTGCGTAGTTTTAAAAGATCTAAACAAACATAAGGACAGACAGACAGACAGACAGACAGACAGACAGAAAGGGACTCTGTTTTACAACTACTATGGTAGTGATTCATGATTGTTAATCTTTGTTAACATTATCTTTTAAATTCAGCTAAAAACAAAATGTTTGTAGGTATCTATCAGGTCAGACTATACTTACTTATAAGGAAGCTATTCTAAAATACTACCTATCCAATAACCTGAACGTGCTCATTGTTATTCATCTTCGTCCGATAAATAACCTACACAATCTTTCATTCAAATCATTCATTATGTTATCGCTGTTACGTTTAGGTAGCTACAGTAGATATTGCCGCTTCGTGCCCTTAGTTCGCAAATAAACAACCACCTAACCTCCAATAAATGTCACCGTATGGTATTATTAGTTACACCTTACAATATTTTCTTTACATCCACGTAGATATTTTCTTTTATATTTATTGTATTCCAATTCCAATGAGAAAACGATAGAAACGTAAACAAAATAAACACAAGAAAATGTGGGCGAGTAACTTAATCGTACTAAGATCACACAATGTAGGTACTAACATTGTTTATGAGTATGTACGAGTATTGTATTATTGAACCAAATGTCTACGCAGCGGTGTGATGTTTATATTACACTTTAACTTCGAATCATTGCAACAATAAACAATTAAACACCACCTAGTTACGTCCGCAAAGCCCTTGCTGTTGTGCGAGTCAGCAGGAATGGGTGGCCGTTCTTCTCAGAACCCGTAGGTAGAATAGATAAGGTTTAGTTACTAAGATTTGATTCTTTGTATTGTAGCATGAAAAATAAAGTCAGTCGCGTTTCGACATCCAAATCTGTGGCACGTCTCTCCTTTAATTATAATTTTAGTTTTTAAAAAGCCTTTTCCAAGCTCCCTGAACTTGTCTGGCGCAGCCGGAGCGGATTTTTCTATATTACTGTGTGTGCCGTTATTATGCGAGATAGGAAATTTAGCTATCTAAATCTAGCTAATAGTGCGTGTTTACGGAGGCAGTTGAAAAATCTGTAGAACCAAATAAATTTGACAAAGATCGGTACTTTAAAGGTGAACTATGGAAGCAGTTGGGATCGGACAGTGAGTAAAACTCTTCACTTTCCCTCCTATGTGAATTACTTTCCTATTTTTGTAGGTTAGTTATTCAAACGGTTTGTTCTCTAGAGATTACAGTCTTCATAGAGATAGGTTTTAATTTTATAATAATTACTCTGTGTGTATTATAAGTGTAAAATGGCGGAACCAGCGCAAAGACCGACCCAAGGGGTCCCCATTGAGATTTTTAAACTAATTCCGACATTTTATGGTGAAACAAAAATATTAAACTTTTACCTTAGAAAGTGCGAGTATGTAATCGCAAAATACCAAGGCGATGCCGACCGAAACGAGTTTCTGATGCAACATATTACCAGTAAATTGTCTGGTAATGCTGCTACCCTTATAAGTGAGCGTGCAGATTTTGAAACGTGGAACGATTTAAAAGCCCTGTTAATCCAACATTTTGGCGATTCACGCAACGAAGAGTGCGTCGCGATCGAGCTCGAGTCACTAAAAATTAAAAATAACGAATCTTTTCTTGATTTTTGCGGCCAAATCCAGGATATAAGAGCGGTACTTTTATCAAAGGTGAATGTCAATCAAGCCCATAGCTCAAATTTGAAAGAAGCAAAACGGGTTATATACAATAACACAGCATTAAATGTGTTCTTGTATAACCTGCCGGAAAATATGGTGAGGTTGGTTAGATTGAAAAATCCCAATACTTTAGAGCAGGCGCTTACATTCGTCCTGGAAGAAGTAAACTTCCAGGAACAGTACAATCTAAAAAGTAAAATGTTCAGTAACAATAAACCCCATAATATGCCTCAAATAAATACACCTCAGCTAAATACACCCCTGAAGTTTGGCATCCCACAGCAATCCATGCCTTTCAGGCCTGCTGCACCATTTCAACCTACAGGTTTCAGACCAGTACTGCCAAACACACAATTTAAATTTGGAATCCCGAATAAGCCTCAGAACTTTACACAAGCTCCACTACGTACTTCACAACCACCAAATCAATTTGGCTATCGTCCACTACAACCATTGGGGTATCGTCCCCCACAACCATTAGGGTACCGTCCACCTCAACCCTTTGGCTACCGTCCACCTCAGCCCTTCGGCTATCGTCCCCCACAACAATTTGGCTCTCAGCAAGCACCATAGATGCAATCAAATGATGTGTCACTGAGGACTGCTGCTGCTCCAGTAAAACCACAACAGGGTTTCCCTGTAAACGAATTATTTTATACAATTGACAATGAAGGCCAGACCTACTATTATGAACCATACTACGAACAACCAGACATGACCTGTGACTATAGCAATTCGTGTTATGAACCAGATGTAGAGACATCCACAACAGTAAATAATTTTCCTGAAAACGAGAATGTAGATAACGCAGAAAATACGAAAGCTCAAGAAGCTTCAAATTTTTACATAGAGGTGAAACAGAATCAGCAGACATAATAAAGATACAACTAAACTACACCGAAAACTTAAAACTTCCATATATTTATATTCCGGAAATTGATGGTAAATTTATGTTAGACACGGGTAGCACTAGATCATTTATTAGCCAGCAAAAAGCAAAAGAGTATTTTGAAACCGCAAAACAGCATGAAGAATTTCAAGTAATAAGCACTCACGCTTCAAGTACATAACGAGGTTATAGACATTCCTCTCTTCCCCATATTCAACACCAATGAAAGACATAAGTTTTACGTTTACAGTGTAGATGATAAATACGATGGACTTATTGGACTCGATCTTTTGTTACGATCAGAGGCTGATATTGCATCAAAGGACAAAATATTAAAGACAAAAACGACAAGTATACCCATATCCTGCGATTCACAATATGTAATTAATTTAGCCCCTCGTACCGAACAAAGAGTACAACTCCCTATGAACTTACTAACGGGTGATGCAATAATTGACTATAAAGAATTTTGTCATGGTGTGCGAATGCCTTCTGCCATAGTTAAATGCCAGGACGGTTTAGCAACAACAATTATACAAAATAGTACCTAAAATGAAATGACCTTAACTATCACAGGCTCTTTTAAAGTTACTAAACTTGATTGTGAAATTTGTTTATTAAATTACACTAATGATCATAAAAATATAGAGATTGATAAAATGCTTAAAGATAATCTTTCGAAATTAAGACTCGATCACATGAACGCAGAGGAACGCGAATCCATTCTTAAGTTATGCAGAGAATACAAAGACATTTTTTACTGTAACCTATACCTTTAACCTTTACGAATCAAGTCAAACATAAAATACGCACAACCAATGAGGATCCCATTTACGTTAAACCTTATCGACAGGAACAGGCACAGTGTGAGGAAATCGAGAATCAAGTTCAAAAGTTACTTAGAGACAATGTCATTAAAGAATCACATTCGCCTTGGAGTGCCCCTGCCCACTTGGTTTCAAAAAAAATGGATGCGTCTGGGGAGGTTAAATATAGAATGGTGATAGACTACAGGCGACTAAACGAAATCACGACAGACGACAAGTATCCATTTCCGAATATTACCGACCTTTTCGATAAGCTAGGCAAGAGTATATACTTTTCAAGTCTTGACCTCGCGAGTGGTTACCATCAGATTGAAATTGATGAACAAGATAGACAGAAAACTGCATTTAGCACTGAGGGCATTACGAGTTCTTAAGAATGCCGTTTGGCCTGAAGACCGCGCCCGCAACCTTCCAGAAGGCTATGGCCTTAGGGGAATTCATTGCCTTGTGTACTTAGATGATATCTGAATTTACTCAACTAGTTTAGTAGAACACTTACAAAAACTACGGGCAGTTTTTGAGAGACTTCGACAAACTAACCTTAAGGTACAACTAGACAAGTCAGAATTTTTCAGAAAGGAGGTACTCTAATTAGGCCATACAATTACAAACGAAGGATTGAAACCTAACAGTGACAAAATTCAGGCCGTAATTGACTATCCAAGTTGACACCGCGAGGGTGTCAGGCTGCAGAGCAGAGTTTGGTGTGGGAGATATGGAGAGAGAGAAACAATATGGGATGTGAGCACTGGCACTGACCTGGCTGGTGGTTTCCTTTGTCTCCAAAATGGCCGCAGGGAGGACGCGGCGTGCCGACAAACTGGAATGTCTTTTCCTGCTGGGCTGATGGGAGATGCACTTGCACACAAAATAGTTTAATGGTATGATCACACGAGCCGATAAATGTTTTTGAGCGGATGAAAAATTGTGTGGCACTGCGTGCATCGAGACGCGTGTGGTTCTGCCCAACTCTCGGAGGTCACCGCGGACACTCGACTGACTGTCGACCAGCGCGGGCGCTGACCGTGTTCGACACTGCAACGCCCTCTAGCGGATAAACGTCGCGTCGCGCAAACATCCTGGGGGGGCCGGGGCTGAGATTCTTGAGCTGAATCCAGCGGCAGCCTGGCTATCTTGAACACAGGCCTTCGCAGATGTCCATGTGTCCAGATCTACCACTCGGATCACTCCATCCTTGCCCGGTAGTGTGCGGAGAATTCTCCCCAGCTTCCATTGGAGCGGAGGCAGGTCATCCTCTTTGATGAGGACCAGTTCACCCACTTGAGGAGGGGAAGACAGGGAGAGCCATTTGGAGCGGGTTTGCAGGGTATGGAGGTAGGACCTGGACCAGAGTGTCCAAAAGCGCTGAGAAAGGGCTTGGATGAGCTGAAAGCGTCTGAGAGACGATATGGGCCGATCGTTAAGAGAATGCTCAGGTAGAGCGGTGAGCGGACGTCCAATAAGAAAATGTCCAGCTGTGAGTGGCTCAAAGTCTATTGGGTCTGAAGAGATGGGGCAGAGGGGTCTCGAGTTGAGTACTGCCTCGATTCGTGCTAAAAGAGTAGAAAATTCCTCAAAAGTGAGGTGCTGTTCACCTATTACCCGATACAGCAATTGTTTGGTGGCTTTCACGTTTATTTCGTGCAGAGCACCAAACCAGGGCCCTTTGGGCGGATTGAGTAACCAAGTTATATTCTGAGTCGCGAGCTTGTGTGTGATTGCATCATTGTTTAATTTGAGGAAGTTCTGAACTTCAATGAGCTGATTCCTAGCACCTATATAGTTCGTGCCGCAGTCTGAGCGAATGAGAACCGGGGTACCGCGACATGAGATAAAGCGTTGTAAAGCCGCAAAGAACGCTTCTGTCGTAAGTGCCGATACAGGTTCGATATGAACCGTTTTCGTCGCAAGGCAAACGAAAATACAAAAATACGCTTTTATGAGTTTCGCGTTTCGCAATGTGCTGGACCGAATAAAGAAATGGCCCGCGAAATCGGTCGTGACGTGGCTAAATACTGGCTGTGGGGTAACCCTGTCCGCAGGGAGATCAGCCATGAGCGGAGCCGTGGGCTGAGCGCGACACCGGAAACATCTGATACATTTAAACACGCGATGTCTAATAATGCAACGAGCTGATAGAATCCAGAATTGCTGGCGTAATATGGCGTGTAATGTGTCAGCTCCATGGTGGCAGTGTATTTTGTGATAGTGGTCTATGATGAGATCCACGAGCGGACTTGAGCTGGGTAGAATAAGTGGGTGTTGAGCGTCATACCTAATTGACGCGTGAGAGAGACGACCACCGACTCGCAAGAGGTCGTCCTTTATAAACGGTGAGAGGCGTTGGAGACGAACTAGACAAGGTTTGTCAGTCTGCAGACGGTTCATATCCTCTGCAAACTCATTGTGCTGAACAGAGCGGACCCAGTGCAACAGAGCGTCTCTGCGTTCACCAACTGTGATCGGACCAGAGCGCCGCTCAGCTGGGCTGTGCCGACAATTGTAAATGAACCGTTGCATGCAAGCTGTCACACAAAGGAGCTTGCTGAGTGAACTGAAACGAGTGAGCAAATCCAGATCTAGGTCCGGGACTGCTATATGAGCTGGTACCTTTTTTGGCTTAAGGCCTGGGAGAGTGTGGAGGCCTAAAGAGGGTGGCATCTTGGGCCATGTGCAGGGAGGCTCTTTGAGCCAACTGGGGGACCACCAGAGATCATGAAGTGCGAGAGACTGGGCAGACATTCCCCTGCTGGCACAATCAGCAGGATTGAGGTTCGTGGGCACATGTCTCCACGTATCGCTGGTTGAGCTGGTTGTGATCTTAGCCACTCGATTGGCTTCGAAAGTCTGTAGCCTATGAGGAGGAGTATTGAGCCATGCCAGGACTATGGTACTGTCGGACCAGCATGTGTGTGTTTGAATGGGGATATGAGCTGACAATTGGGCTGACACTCGAGTCATGAGCTGGGATAAAAGAGCTGAGGCTGACAACTCTAACTTGGGAATTGAGAGAGGAGTCTTGATGGGTGCTACCTTTGACTTGCCAATGACTAAGTGACATGTCCATCGGTACTGAGCTCATGGAGGTAAATAACGGCACCAAAGCCAGCCTCTGATGCGTCCACAAACCCGTGAAGCGAGTAAGTGGACGTGGGCTTATATTTACAGATGTGCCGAGGTAAGCGGAGGTTAGAGAGCTGAGGGAGATCCTCTGACATGTGTTGCCACTCTGTGTGGACTTCTTCGGGAACAGGCTCATCCCATCCTATTTTCAGAAGCCACAGCTTCTGCAGGAGGGTCTTAGCACGGAAAACAACTGGAGTAAACCAACCATTGGGATCATATAGAGACGCTACTGTGCTGAGAATTGAGCGCTTTGTAACTTGAGCTAGAGAAGGCAGAGAGATGCGATAAGTGAATTCGTCAGTTTGAGGAATCCACTGTATCCCCAACACTTTAATGGAATTAAAGTCGGGACTGAAGTCGAAATCTTTGGGCATGTCACATTGGTCATCTGGGAACCTTTCTAAGAGCTGAGGTGAGTTGGAGGTCCATTTACTGAGCTGGAAACCACTAAGAGCAAGTAACTCAATCAACTCGTTCTGGAGTGACTGAGCAGATTCCACAGAATCATGACCTGTAAGTATGTCATCCACAAAGATTGACTTGCGGAGGACCTGAGCAGCATGAGGGTAGCAGTGACCTTCGTCATCAGCTAATTGAAGTAAGGTGCGGATGGCATGATATGGGCTGGACCTTAATCCGTATGTGACGGTATTAAGGGCATACGTGAGCAGGGGCTGGTCTGGTGACGACCGCCAAAGAATGAGTTGATAATGTCTCTGATCTGGGTGAATGAGAATATTCCTGAACATCATTCGGATGTCAGTACTGAACACTTGTGAGTGAGTTCGAAAAGACATGATAATGTCAACAATTTGTAATTGTTGTACTGTGGGCAGGCGATGAGCTTGTGTCCCTTAGTCCTGCAGTATGGGCATGGCATACCACCAGTAGGGGACGAAAGTTGAGCCGAATAATCGGGTCGGCGCGTGGGTGAAGGGGATGATTGAGCCGAGTAGACTGGCGCTGTCTTATATGCCAAGAATGGCTGACGAACGGGATGGAGGTAGCGGTTGTCCTGCCGAGAAGGTATGAGGCGGAACTCTTGACGAGCCTGGTAGGGCAGACGTGGGGTACCTCGAGGAGGCTGTGTCAGCTGGCTGAGCTGAGCGAGCCTTCCTGAAGGAGTAGACCGCGATGAGGACTGAGCGGCCTGGGACGTAACGCCAGACAGCTCATTCTCTACGCAGCGCGCATGCTCCTCCAGGAACTCGATAAGGTTCTTCAGTGTGGGCAGAGATGCGCGAGATCCGTATTTCCGCTCGAAAAGAGTACGGAGCTCACCTTGGAGTTTTCTTACCGCTATGGATACGAAAACATAATCCGAGTCCTTCATGGGCAATTAAATGAACCAGAGCGCTTTGCGCTGATATGAGCGGAGTGAGAAACAACACGCGTATATTTGAGCGGATGTCGATTTGTGGTAGCCCCAAAATTATGTCCACAAATCGATCGATGAGAACTCGACGGTTCTCGTATCGTCGAGTGAGAATATCCAGAGCCACTGGATAGTTTTCATTGGTGGGCTGAAGATGAGACACCATGCTAAGTGCCTCACCTGAGAGAGAGGAAAGCAGAAAGTGGTGCTTTACCGCATCCGAAACTATAGCCATTTCGTCGATAAGGCTTCGAAAAATGGCTATGAAGGAAGGCCAATCCTCTATTTTTGACGAAAATTTGGGGAGAGAAATTTTCGGCAGGACTCCGGCGGGCGTGGCTGGGCTGGGGGGGGCAGGTTTGGGCGGAAGTGACGTCGACATGCCGAGCTTTTGATAAGCTACCATTATCTCATCGCCGTCCCTGATAGCTGCCTCATAATTTTTTGTATATGTGGCCTCAGTTTCGTCGGAAAGATCGCCGTCATCGAGGATCTCATAATAGACATTCTCCAGCTTCTTCCGGTGTGTCTCTAATCGGAGATACCGTCCGGTAAAATCTTCGACCGTATACGAAGTCCTGTCTCCGTCTAAAAGAGCCGCACCGATTTGTTTTAACTGAGAGAGAGCCTTGACAGCCTCTCTGAAAATAGCCGCCTGTTTTTTAGTAGGCATTGTGCTATACAATTTCATATTATTATATGTGAAAACGTGCGGATGCTATACCTTGACCAGCGCCAAAAAGAGAACTAAATACCGAGCTGAGTAATCACGCAAGTAACGCAATGTGTAGCCCTACGAGAATACACAAATAACCTGCGCACGGAACCCTAAACGTAAGCTAAAGAGAAAAAAAAAATAATTTTAATTTGTGGCGTCTTACTCATGAGCTGAAAAAAGTGAACAGCCTTTATATGTGGCCGCACGAGGGAATAATAACGAAAGGCTAAAGATTTTTTTTTTATTTGTGAGACCTGTAATATTTGTGCTGAAATTATTGACCAACTTTCACGTGGGAACCCAAATGAGACCAAGCTTAAGAAAAGATTTCTTTCCTTTAATCTATTTTTATTTTGTGTTGGCGCTGTGTAATCTAAATACAACAGTCTATATATTTTAATAAACTTATGGGCAGAGATATGAGAGAAGAGAGAACAAAAAAAAAACACACGAAGAGAAAAAAAAAACTTTTCCTTTTGTACCTGGGTAATTTTGTAAATGACCGGTTATACACTTTTACCGTGACATTAAATCACCGTAACGAGCCGAAGATGTGTATAAAATAACCGCAATATGAAACCGCAATACGTGCTTAATAAATGATCCCACACCTATTTATGATATGAGATATGTATGAACCGAAAACGCCTGGCAAATCCAGTTGCGCAAACTATAGTTTTGGCTCAGACAGCCACGAAAGGCGCAAAAAACCTGTCCCTAGAAACAAAGTCAGTCGGAACTCTGTTTATCAAACCGTATCATCAAAATAACACAATACAATCACAAACAAGTGCCGATCTATACATGTACGAGTATGTAGTATATAGTATAAACATACACACTAACGTCTAACGTGAAAACAACCACTGTATATACAAGGTAATGGAGAGAAATTATTCTGTTAAACTTGAGCGGGTAAGACACACAAAAGCAAAAATCGAAACAAAATGAGCGATGTCTTATGCAAATGAGGACACGGGGGCGTAACCTGTGTTACCTTGAGAAATAACGGGGTTTTTATTATGAAATGTAGGTAAATAGAATTAAAAATATGTCTTCGACATATTTAATTAGAGGCGTATTTGCAAATATATTGTATTCAAAAGTAGCGGACTGTAATATGAATATTTTTTCGAGCAGAAGAATTTCACCAAAAAGTGTAAAACTGGGCAGAAAATATCATGCGTAGTTGGGCGAAAGAATGTTCCAGAACTGGATGAGCGGATTTTATTTTATTATTTCAGTGGACTGTATAATTTTGGGCTGAGATGTTGACCATAGGTCGTTGGTTCAAAAAGGAGGTCTCGAAGGATCAAAGATGACACCGCGAGGGTGTCAGGCTGCAGAGCAGAGTTTGGGTAACGTGCTGATGTGTGGGAGATATGGAGAGAGAGAAACAATATGGGATGTGAGCACTGGCACTGACCTGGCTGGTGGTTTCCTTTGTCTCCAAAATGGCCGCAGGGAGGACGCGGCGTGCCGACAAACTGGAATGTCTTTTCCTGCTGGGCTGATGGGAGATGCACTTGCACACAAAATAGTTTAATGGTATGATCACACGAGCCGATAAATGTTTTTGAGCGGATGAAAAATGGTGTGGCACTGCGTGCATCGAGACGCGTGTGGTTCTGCCCAACTCTCGGAGGTCACCGCGGACACTCGACTGACTGTCGACCAGCGCGGGCACTGACCGTGTTCGACACTGCAACGCCCTCTAGCGGATAAACGTCGCGTCGCGCGAACACAATTCCACGAACACATACAGAAATAAAACGGTTTTTGGGGTTTGTTGGATATTATAGACGCTTCATAAAAGATTTTTCAAGGGTAACACAACCAATGACAGCTTGTTTGAAGAAAGGTCGAAAACGAAGATACGTTGAGGCCTTTCAAAAGTGCAAGGAGTTACTCATAAATGCACCGATTTTACAATTCCCTGACATGACAAAAACATTTGTTCTAACTACGGACGCCTCAGAGGTCGCAATAGGCGCGGTACTTTCCCAAAGCCCGATAGGAAGTGACCGACCGATTGCTTATGCCAGTAGGACATTAACTGATACGGAGAAGCGATATATCGATATCGAACGTGAGTTGTTAGCCATAATCTGGGCCGTGAAACACTTTAGACCCTACCTGTACGGGCAAAAATTTGATATTTATACCGACCATAAACCCCTAAAATGGTTGTTCCGACTTAAGAAACCAAATAGTAAATTAGTAAGATGGCGTCTACACTTACAAGCATATGATTTTGATGTCGTGTATAAAAAAGGAAAACAAAACACAAATGCCGACGCCTTGTCTCGTAGACATGTGAATGCATTAGGCGACGACGACTATGATAATGACGACAATGATAATGACGACAATGATGATGATGACAACTCGGTGCTAGTTAATGCTTTAGACAACGGCGATAACGGTAACACTTCGGTGAAAGTTAATGTTGATCCTAAAGAACAAAGACTACAAGAATATCTCGATGACGTTACTGCCGAGTTGATTAAAATAGCTGAAAGACGAAAAACCGACGACTCCAAAACTTTGACCGTCTCTGACCTTTCCCAAACGATCATAATTTCCGATGACTCTGAACAAGGTGAAATCGAATATCCAATTCGACCCGCTAGTACCACTACTGCCACTATACACTCGGCGAGAGACATGGAAACAAAAGGTATACCTATACTAAATGAGGCTATTGACACCAAGCCTAGGCAGATATTAGTGTTTACATGGTTTAAAAACCAAATACAAGTCAGAGATATTTCAAATAAAACACAAAAAATCCTTGAGGTGTTTTTACCAATTAATAATGAGGAATTAATAAAAGAGTTCCTTAAAGAGTACATTAAAAATAAGACAAAATATTTTATCTATTTTGAGGACGAACGACACCGTAAAGACTTTAGTAACATCATAGTTAGATTATTCAAAGAAGGAGAAGTTATGTTTTACGAATGTACTGAGCGCGTAGTATACATAGAAGACGAGAATGAACAAAAAGCTATAATAAAAAAACTACATGAAGGTAAAACATGCCATAGAGGTATAAGAGAGACCTAGACTAGGATTCGTCGAAATTACTTCTGGCCAAAATGCAAGTGACAGTACAAGCAATGTTAAACATGTGTGATCCTTGCAAACGCATGAAATATGACCGAAATCCCATCAAACCACAATTACAACTCACCCAAACTCAGACAGCCCCTTTTCAAGAAGTATTCATTGACTTGTTTACAATAGAAAGTAAATACTATCTAACTTTAGTAGACGCTTTTAGCAAGTTAGCATAAGCTATTGAAATTAGCAACCGTTCAACCCCAGAAGTTATTCGAGCTCTTATCAAATATTTCTCTTACTACGGAACCCCAAAGAAAATCTCTTGTGCCGAGTTTAATAACGATCTCTTTAAGGAACTGTTAGCAATGTATAAAATAACCTGTCACATAGGGACGCCACACAACCCAAACTCTATGGGAATTGTTGAGAGATTCCATTCCACCATCACTGAAATACATAGGTTAGCACGATATGAACAAAAGTTTACGGACGCAGCTTCCGTAATGACATACTCGATAATGGCTTATAACCACACCATACATTCCGCGACAAATATGACTCCGTTCGAAGTAGTATTCGGCCACAAGTTGTATTCTCTTCCTATGTCCAATAAATCCTATAATCAAACCCACATTGTGATCCCTAAATACCCCTACATCCTAGTGAAGGGAACGAAGTACCGTCCGATCACACAGCCCTGCATGGAGATAGCTAGTCACCAGTTCCTGTGCACCGAACATGATCAGGCGCTCTATGCGGAGAAGACATGTATCCAGCAACTAATGCAATTTGATAACGACACTTCGTACTGCTACCAATTTCCGGTGGAAATAGAAAATGTGAAATTACAGCGAATAGCTTCAAATGATTGGATCCTCTACACAAAACATCCTCTTGTTCTATCACACAATTGCGACAGCGATATAACTAGAATACCAGTTCATGGTACATACATATTAACCATAGACGAATTATGTGACATCTCATTGGATAATCTTCGCGTACATGGTAGCCGCAGCATGGCCGGAACTCTCCCGTACGAAGCAGTTCCCGTTATTAACCTGTCAGAATTTCACATACCAAACTCTACGTATATAGAGCCGGTTAATATAAGAGATATAAACCTGGACGATATGAAATACCTGAATTACGCAATTAAGAAAGCCGCCAGTGGTAGTGCACCAAATCTTGAAGATAATAGTGTAGTGAAAACTCAAAGTGTTAGCCTAGCCACCTTAATATTATACATGATTGTTGTACTCTCTATTGTACTAATTATAGCATATGGTTAAAATCTGTTTTCCCAAATCCATGTAAAAAACGAAATCACCAGAGTACTGACCCTAGTAATTTCGTACTTAAGGGGGGAGGAGTTACGTCCGCAAAGCCCTTGCTGTTGTGCGAGTCAGCAGGAATGGGTGGCCGTTCTTCTCAGAACCCGTAGGTAGAATAGATAAGGTTTAGTTACTAAGATTTGATTCTTTGTATTGTAGCATGAAAAATAAAGTCAGTCGCGTTTCGACATCCAAATCTGTCGCACGTCTCTCCTTTAATTATAATTTTAGTTTTTAAAGAACCTTTTCCAAGCTCCCTGAACTTGTCTACCTACCTTCCTTATGTTTTTCTAACTTTTCGAGCGGTAAGTAGGTACCTATCAGAATGATAAAAAATTCATATCAAACTTGATCGTGAAAAATATTAATAGTTTTTAAACTAACCTTTACCCTCGTCGCCACTTGTAGTACTCTCTTATGTACTACCTTCGTACGATATAGCGACACTCACTGGCTCGATACCACACCAATGTCAGGCAGACGTCCGTCCCTCTGCACGGCTGTCACCTCACTCCCCACCTATATCCGTGTTCTCGAGACAGCGCTATAAATGTCACAGATAGACAAACACTACACCATGTACCTACATGTACAAAAAAAAACTCGGTCAATAGGCGCGAATTTACGCATAAATATTTTGTGAGAATTTGATTGTGTTTCTTGAAAATGGGTTTTAGTAGCGAAAGTGACGACAAATCAACTCCCGAAGAAATAAAAAATGGGGCAAATGAAAGTAATAAGTACTAAGATAATCTTTTGCCTCCAAAATACAATGATAAATATTTGAACATCTATGAGTATTTCATCACTTGGAAAACCGAAATACGGGTGAAATCATTTTCCGAGAGCGTATTTTTGGCTTATAGTGAGCTATCGAATAACATAATTTACCTATATACTTGCGATTGTCGGCACTTGGTGGAAAACATCATAATTAAATTCACTTTTAACATGCACAATTTTTATTTGACATTTATATTATTAATATTTAAATTTGTTTTGACATTAAAATAATTATTCTAATTTAATAAGCATATACTTGTGTTAAGAATGACTTAAATTCCCCATTTTCGGGAATTTATTTTACTATGACATCACTCAAGTTTTTATTGACTTACCTACCATTATTTATATTTTCGTTTCGACATGATCATTGTGTACATTTTTAACGGCTCGTCGTAATGTTAGTTTAATTTCCTGAATTTCTGTATCCCTTGAGAATGGTGTATTAACCGAAACCGGTCGGGAATAACGTGTAAACCTTAAAATTAAAACCAGTGAAACAAGTACAAGTGAATTTAATTATGATGCTATCGAATAACGTTTAAAAATTGTACGAACGTATCTATTCATTTTTCTAAATAAACATTTTTTGGATTATTTTGGCTTCAGTTTATTATTCGGAAGTAAGTTGAAAGAAAAGCAGATTATGAATCTCGAGAAAGTGACTTTTAATTGCACTCGTGTTATTAAAGCCCGAGCTTTAGCGAACTAACACTCAGTGCATTAAAAAGTCACTTTCTGCTCGAATCTACTATACTTTTTCTTTTTTCTTTAAGTAATGTGTTTTGGCAATAAATTTCCATTTTCTTTCTTTCTTAGATAATCGGAATTAGATAAATGTTAGTGGACGATGTCAAAGGTATAGTGGACAAAAAACCGCAAATAGCTATACAAGCCGTTTGGTACACAATAGTACACGTCATGTATCTACTTGAGGTCCCAATGATAATTTTCTACCCGCAGTTCTTGAAACAAATAATAAGTGGGTGTTATGTTATGATTTATGATTATGACCCCTAATTTTTTCATCTGGATCCTGCCGCTAGTGCTATCAAAAGAGCTGATTATAAAAATATACTTAAGTACGTCATTACATTTTCATTTTCAAATATAATATATCAAGTTTTTGCTTCTTCACGTGGGAAACGGCTGGTTTTTTTTGAAAAATATGCGTTTTTCTCATCTCTTTCGTCATCAAAGCAAAAAAAAAAGAAACATTTTAATAATTTTATTATTTCTTTCTTGAATTGCACTGACTTCGCGATCGTGAGTATTGTGCACTTTCCCCTGGTGATTAATAATATCTAATAATTGTCTGAATAAACATCTCGAAAAAAAAAGGAAACTACAGTTGTACAAATATTTTTTTATTGAAAGAATTTTCAGGTCAAAAGACAATAAACATTAATACTCGAGTAACAAATTATCAAGTAAAAGTTACCTACTTAATTCCTGTCAACGTCAACTTATTTTGTACTAGAGTCTGTCAAGCGAGTTATGGCAACGCACTTTTGGTGGGTAAAAATGAAATCGACAGTATTGTACCACAGGGTTCCATTCCCTCAAAATGAAAATACGGAACCATTAAAGGAACATTTTGTCAAGACCGTTTTTCTCGGACCCCGTGAAGTTAAAACTGGTACCTACCTTCTACAAAAGACTACGGGTCATCGCTGCATTGAAAAACAGAAACACTTTAAATACAGTTTTGGAAAAATCGGTTTCCAGTTTTTGTTAAATTTGGATAGCAATCATAAGATCTTCTTTATCAATGTTGCTGCTAAAGCAATCTCAAAATTATAAATAATTTACCTTCTAGAAAATAGTAGATAACCAAATAGATAATAAAGTATCAAACTTGGTTAAACCCATAGACTTAGGATACAGTATATCCTAAGTCTATGGTCAAACCTAACATACCAACTATAGTCTGTCAAAAAAGTGTTGAAATGAAAATGAAACTTTATTGGACTTAAACGTTCAAGTAGTATAATTTAGGTAATTTTATGAAATAACAACGCGGTTAACTCGATTTAACAGATTTTGTACCTCTTTGTTTGATGTAACCAGGCGAAAGAAAAATAGTTTCTTCAATATTCATTTCAACACTTTTTTGACAGACTATACCACTGACATCGTTTCCAAGATTGCATTGGATCCTACACTGCTCTTCGTCGTAGGACAAACAGCATGCACCTCACTCACATCGACGATCACCAAATTCAGTTTATTTAATTCGTAAATAAAATCAACAAGAAAGCCAAAGACAATAATACGTGACATTATTTTTTTTGTTGCTATATGAATATTTTACCTATCAAGCTATAGAATCTCCTGGTCCCTGATTTTACCCCTATGACAAGTTTGGCTTGACAGACTCTAACATACATAGCACGTACAGTAAATAGCATAGTACTTACAGGTAAGTATGCAGAATATTATTTTTGTAAGCTTTGACCACAGGATTATTTGTGTAACAAGTATATATTAGGGTGGTACTATATAATACGAAGTGGAACTTTGAATACCATAATGAACAGAAAATCACTTGTACTCGTCCACGAATTTATTTATTTCCTGACTGGCATAGCAAGTACGTAAGCATCGATTCGATAAATTTGACAGATAAACTCGATAAATTCTAAACGGCAACTCTAATGGCTATGAAATAGAGCTACATTTTTATTTATCGAAGCGATGGCGAGTCGATATCATGTTCATACCTACTTGGTACCCAGTTTCGCCTTTAGGATTTATGAATAGATCTTAATTTAATTTAATAGGTCTTTACCTACGAAATTGCCGAAATTGTCAAACAGATTCATGATTTCATAATTTCTGTAAATCAATAGCTATTTCCATTATTTGTTTTTTGTTTGAAAGTTGATTTCAAGGTTTAATATCTCTCTATTAAGGTGGTAAAACCGAATCCCGGTGCAAAATGAACATCATAATATTGTTTTCCTTACTTTTAAATAAAAAGTATGCAAAAATTGCGTTTTAAAGCAATTAGCGGAAATTTATTACTAATAGTAGGTAATGCGAGAAGCATTAAAATTATTTTATTTTAGGCCTTACATTTTGATTAGATTCGATTACAACGATAAATACGCTATTAAGTTTGTTAATCGAATGCAATCAAAATGTTAATCATGAAATGATAGAATTTGAATGTAAGACCATCATTATTACTAATCAATTTCCGCTAATTGTTTTAAAACGCAATTTTTGCATACTTTTTATTCAAAAGTAAGGAAAAGAATATTATGATGTGCATTTTGCACCAGGATTCGGTTTTACTACCTTAAATTTAGTTTTTTATTATTTTCAGTTTGATTACTAAAATTAAGTCTTTAAAGACAGTTCCTCTTAAGTGTCATCCGTTTTCATGAGAAGATTCGTAATAACTTTTAACAGGTGACATTTTTCAAAAATTCAATTGTAGTTTCTGTTAGCTTAAAGTTGTCTCATTCATATACAAATTTGTTTTGTAAAATTTGGATTTCTCATTCCTAAAATAAATGGAAAAACAAAACGTTTGTACTGAAAACTGATTTTTCTTCAAATTCTCCATACAAAACGGCAGACCTTTTACTAACAAATTGAAATCGAATGTCTGAGATTAGACGTAGGTAAGTAATCTTTAGAAAATATTTAATTTCATTTTTTCTAAGCTCTTTTTGGCACTTTAATACAAATTCACCAGTTACCAGCAAAAGTCGGCTACCATGTATACCTAAATCTACCAGCTGCCTTGGTTGAACACAGATATGTATCTGACCGGCACCCCAGCAGTAGGTAAATTTGTAATGTTATTTTGTGTTTAGATTAGGAATACTATCAGTGTTACTAACCTAAATGGACCACATTGTAGTCTGATGAATAAACGTATATATTATTATAAGTATATTTTTATATTAACTTTCAATAAAAAGTGCCATATAAATTCAATACTTGAGGATGTGCCCACGATATTCAAAAATTTTGCGTTGTAGTTTTTTTCAATATTTTTGTCGTTTGTTTTTATTAAAGTCGATTTTGAGGGTTTTAATTGTAGTTTTAGTGCTCTCAAAACTTAAATTTTTCCAAAGTAATATAGCTTCTGTTGTTAACGTTAAAGAACTATTTTGGATTGAAGAAAATTTAGTTTTGAAAGCACTAAAACTAAAATAACAGCCTTCAAAATCGGCTTTTAAAAAGTAATTGAAATGAAATTTTACTACACAGGCGGACTTTTTCTCCCCTCCTAACCGAAAGCAAACTCAGGCTAATATTAAAGGTTATAATAAAATATTAATTTACAAGTATTTTACAATTCAAATCAATCAAAGTGGTTAGATCCCTAGGGACGGGCAAGCAAATAAAACGTGATTGATACCGAGAAATAAAGCTTAAATTAATACTGGAGGCTTGGTAAGTAATCAGTACCACGGATCATTAACATTTTTTGCGTAGGTAATTTGAAAAATGAAATTTTAACTTTCCATTATGTTGACTCGGGGCGGAGCTGGCGTTTGCAGGAAAAAGGAATAACATAATTTTCGAATTTTCTAAAAACGGCCATCGAACCTCGATACCGCCCGATACTTACCGAGTCTTCAGTATGAATTTGGCTGCAATAATAAATGTCACCCTAAGTATATAAGGTGACTTTATTTTATCCAGTTAAACTCATACTGGAGGCTTGGTAAGTGATCAGTAACACGGATCGATAACACTTTTTGCTAACTTCGCAAAATAATCTTGACATCCCATAGTAATTGACTCGGGGCTGGGCTTGCGTTTGTAATTTACGAATTTCACAAAAATGGTCATCGACCCTTGTTACTGAGCACTTACCGAGTCTTCAGTAAGAAATTGTCACCATATATGCAGACATGATAAATAGGAATTGCACGAAGATAATTATGTACATTTTTCGTCTAACCGTGTTTGGGCTTACGATGGTTTTTATATTTTTTCATTCTATTCATATTGTTTTTATTCATAAAACTATGTTTATCGTTTTATCTCACTTTTTCCGGAATGTAACTATACTACCTAGTTCAAATGGTAGTTTTAAAACACAAAATCATCTTAACCCTTTACCGCATGGATTTTTTGATTTTGTTCAAATTAATTTAGGTGATTCCAGGGCTTGATAGGTACTCCGGAAAAATATCATTTTATTTTTAGGATTATTGTAATTTGCAATATTCAACTCCAAAGTCAATGTCTCAAATATGATACGTCATGCAGTTAGGTACACATACCATATATGATACTAAATGCAGTAAGGGTATGTGTTTTAAATTATGTATCTATTTATATTTTATCCTGATGAAATGAAACAAATTAAAATACAATGAAAGTGTTTAATTCAATTTCATTATAAATGGAAGGTTTGCTCTCATCATCACTATCAAGTGGAATGGAACGCCCGGTAAAGCGTCGACACTGTCGAGTCGCTAAAAAAAAATTACATATATAAATAATATTATAAATATTATAATCTTAACGCATGTAGTATCGCATTGTACAATTACCATACATGTATAAACTATCATATTTAAAGTAAGAAGATTCAACAAAAAAATATGAAAAAATAAATAAGAGTTACTCTTAATGCATGTAGTATCACATTCGAAAATCACCCTGCCTGCATGTAGTATCATATTTGAATTCAACAAAAAAATATGAAAAAATAAATTAGAGTTACTCTTAATGCATGTAGTATCACATTCGAAAATCACCCTGCCTGCATATAGTATCATATTTGAATTTAGAAAATTACCCTAACTGCATGAAGGATCATATCAGATACAAACTTTGGGATAAGCAATTATAAAACAGTAACTGATAAAACTTACGCCTTTTTCCGTAGAACTTAGCAGGATCCATAGTTTTTTCACGCAAAAAGAAGAAATAATTGTATGCGGAGGAAAATCTTGTGAAAATCAGCGTTTCAAATCTCCAATAAACACTAACTGGCAGAAATGACGGCTTCTAAAGTTTGGTGACAGATATAACAAATCATGGACAAGTAAAAACTCAATTTGTTTTTTTTTTGTGTTTGGATATTAGTCAAGTGTACAATTCTACCATATGCACGTCCTATTGACCGCTCATTTTTTATTAATCTGTATAAAACCTTAGTGTATCATATATGATACGGTATGCGGTAAAGGGTTAAAACATTAACAACTAACAATTTTGCTACTTTGTTTTAGAGCCTTACAAATCTAACACATAATAAAATAACAAAGTTGTAATAAACAGATCGGGGTCCCTTACTTCGTTTTTGCCCAGGGGCCCCCTCACCTTATACAGCCCTGACGGTACAGCTACTCTAAAAAGACGTAAATTTTTGTGACTTACATTCAGGCCCAGATTTCCACCTAGGCCCACTAGGCACAGGCCTAGGGGCCCAGCCGCTGACGGAATTATAAAAACAATAAAAAATTACGCCCAATAGGCGTGCTGTCGCCCAATTTAGCAACACTGCACTGCACCGGTGGCGATTGAATTAGGCATAATATTTTTTTGGTGCTTCATTGGCCCCCGCTCTGTAAAGTGCCTAGGGGCCCGTATCTATAAGTCCGGGCCTGCTTACATTACCTACATCTTTATATGAGTATTTGACACTCACAGAACCCTCACCTAAACACATTAACACATAGATTCGACACCTAGAAATTTCACTCAATCAGTGCATTCAATCATTTGAACATTTCAATTTCGTGTCCGTTGGAGCATGCAATTGAATTTTGGTTATATCATTATTATAAACGCAGCACAAGTCACTTTTCCTTTCCGGGCAGAAGGCAGGTTGTTCCTCTTCGAAGGGCTCAATTATGTTGTTAAAGCTGACTGTCGAGCTTTGTTTCTTCCCGTTGGTCGAGACGGTGGTGATATTGGCGACGATGCAGCTGGTCTTCTCCAGGATGGTGGCCTTGCTGCCTTCGGGTTTTCGGCAGAGCAGCGTCTCACGGAAAGCGATGCGGTACCTGTGAATGTGAAGGTATATGTTTTGACTATTGGATCTGTTTTCTTACTTTCAAAGTCGAAAGTGGCCGAGCTCAGTACAGTATAGTACTTGGTAAGTTTTCATTGTCAATTATTATTATTTATTTATTTAACACACACACGAAATACATTACAGACACAAATCCAATGCGTATAACATGGTAGACAAATTATTAACAAATTTATTTAACCTGAGAAAAAAATATATATATAGGTACAGATATATTAGCTAAAAATGTACATGTACACTTAAAATATACTAAAAAGTAGACAATCACTCCTCTAAGTACTTCACCACACGTGTGTGGATGTGGACTAGGGATGCAGAAAAAATATCCACCTCTGGTTGATCTCTGGCTATACCGTTGAGCAAGCGAAGCACGCGGCTGAGAGGGGCCTTAGCTGCGAGGTTGGTGCGAGCCCCCGGAAGCTCGAACAGTCTGTGACTGCGCGCGCGCTCGTACCGAACCGGCACCCACAGACATATCAGTGCCAGCAACGACGGAACATGAATCAAACCCCTAAGAATTTTTACCACAAACATAGTCATTGTGGAGCCCCTTCTTAACTCTAAGCTGTTATACCCTAACGTGCCCAACAAAAACATTGTTGGGTATAAGAAAGGATAATACTTAAAGCTTCGTTTATAAATATTACGAAGGAATAGTTTCTGGACTTTTTCGATGGTAAGTACATGTTTAGCTTCGTATGGAGCCCAGATAATCGAATTGAACTCTAGTCTACTCCTGACGTAAGCATTAAACAATGTACTAAGCGTACGAGGGTCTTTAAAATCCATAGATACCCTTAATACCCATCCAAGTGCCTTCCTCGCTTTCTTACTCAACTCATCAATATAGTAGGAGTACTTCAAGTCGGCAGTAAATAACACCCCAAGGTCCTTAACAAAATCTAGCGCACGTGGTAGTGGTGAACCAGCGAGCTCATAAGGATGATGAAGAGGATCACGTTTTCGGTGGAAAGTAAATACAAACGACTTATCGACGTTCAGCTCTAAGCGGTTTTCGACACTCCACGAGTACACAGCGTCAATTTCCTGCTGAAAACGCCGGCATTCTTCTTTGGTATTTAGTGAAGCAACCAATTTAACATCGTCAGCAAAAATTAATATCATAAAGTCGTCAGATATCAAGTTAGGGAGATCATTAATAAATATTAAAAATTCCAGCGGACCCAAATTGCTTCCCTGACTTATTCCTGACCGAGTGTAATAACGCTTTGAAATGCAACCGCCATATTGAACATACTGCATCCTGTCCGAGAGATAACTGGCAAAAAGATGCAGTAGTTGTGGTGTAAAGCCAATAGCAGCCATTTTGCGGAGCAACACATCATTGTCGACGCGATCGAAGGCCTTGCGGAAGTCAAAGTAGGCTACATCAACTTGTTTTTTATTATCAACTTCAGTAGAAGCATGCTGGACGAAGGACAATAAATTAGTTGTTGTAGACCGACCTGGCAAAAATCCATGCTGAGCGTCACACAACCAAGGTGATACCTGGTTTAGTATACGACGGTAAAGAATTGATTCGAATACTTTTGCGTATGGCGATAGTACAGCGATTGGTCTGTAATCACCAACTATGGACTTTGATCCCGATTTAAATACCGGAATGACCCTCGTTAACTTCCAGGAGGAAGGGTAAGTACAACGCGCTATGATTGTATTGTATATAAATAGTAGCGGGGCACACAGCACCTCACGACAATCTCTCAAAACGTAAGGCGGATAGCCATCTGGGCCGCATGAGAATTTGGGCTTTAACCGCTTTAGCGCCATCAGCAGCTCCGTCTGACTAATTTCGCCGATGTGCACCCGAGCCGCCTGGTTACCACCTGTAATTGTCAATTATTTACATGTATGACGGTTCCTTATGTGAAAACTTGCCAATCTCTACATATTCAGTAGCAAGGACCCTAACAAACTTTCTTTTTAAATAACATTATACATTATTGCAGTTATGATTGAAGGAGCCTATCAATTTGATCTCAATTCTTTTTTGGCGAAGCCGACAATCCTGCACTGGCGTTGTACTGAACTCAGCCCCTTTTTCACATTTGTGTTTTTGGTGGGTAAAAGTTATCTTATAGGCTCTGGAAATTTGAATCCGCTGATCCGAAAGGCCATAATTTGGAATTTTGATTCCGTCATTTTAAACCTATACAATCTAAAAATAAATTAGGTAGTTTAAAACATTTCCTGAAGTTCCAATTTAAATAAACAGCGGGTCTATTATGTAACTCAGTGCCGGTTGCCAACTATGGTTGCTATTCCCCAAAAACAGATAAAATAGTAACTTCCAAAATAACCTTCAATGGGTATTGAACTATTTACGAATTGTGACGTCATTTCAAGTGCGAACGTATCCTGAGATAAGCGGATATGTATGTATGTTTTCGACGATAGGCACTCGGTTTGGCAACTGATTGTACGATACAGAATCAGGGGGCTGTAGGCCTAACATGATTCCGAACACAGCTGCAGACTGCAGACCGCAGACAGCAGACGGCAACCGCAGACCGCAGGCGACACTACTGGTTTGTATGATTTTATATGAAACGAATTCTGAACACGGCGCCACTGTCGCCTGCCATCGCAGCGCGTCGCGACTGCAGACCGCACTACCGGTTGAGAACCAGTGTTGACCATAGTGAAACGAAGGGGTACAAAGTAAAATAAGCAGTACTTAATCAATTTGTATTTCTGATAATAATTGGACAGAGTTGCGACTTAGTTAAGTGTATTATTCAGAATGCCGAATCAAATGAGCTCCCGGTAGTATTTATAGCCTCTGAGAACCGGTCGCAGGCTGGCGGCAAGTCGAGAGAGCGTGGCGGCCTCTCATTGGCTGGCTTAGCTTGGCTTGGCTTGGCTTGGCTTGGCTTGGCTTGGCTTGGCTTGGCTGGCTGGGCTTGGCATTGGCTGGCTGGGCTGGCGTGATGGCACACAGGGTTGCGTTACAATCGGCCGTCCTGCAACAATTGCTCCCGCAATGGGAAAAACACGCAATTAGCTCTCAAGTAGGTCTATAAGGTCTTCAGTTTCTAATTCATCGTTTGAGCTACTGGCACTATCAGATATAGGAGCTATACTCCTGTACGGGTGCAAGGAGTCTGCGGATACTAATCCGGTGAAACTTTTGTAGCCCCTCAAACCTTTAATACTCCTGATTCTATATCTGTCATTGCCAACAACTTGAGTAATAATATAAGGGCCGGAATAAATATCGTCTAATTTAGTGTTAACCCTGGAAGCACTACTAGTAGGGGCCTGTCTCCAAAGAACCAAATCAGCTTTTCTATACACTTTGCAATTTTTACGGCGTTTATCAAAGTTTCTCTTCATTCGTTCACTCACTTTCGTTATCCGCGCACTCGCTTTTTCGCGCCTAGTTTGGACCGGTTCAGAGACTCGGTCTGGAATGCTCACGTCACACACTGACCTACCACTCCGAGCAAACATTAAATCAAAGGGTTTCAAACCTGTGGTATCGTTTAAGGTGTTGTTTATACCCCAAACAACGTCAGGTAAACAATTGGACCAGTTATTAGCCGCTTCACTCGGATCGGTGGCACGGAGGGCATTGAGTATGGTTCGATTGGTGCGCTCAACCTGACCGTTTGCTCGTGGACACGCAATCGCATTCAGTGTGTGCTTGAACTGTTTGTCTGTGGCTAGTTTCTTAAAATTTCTACTCGTGAAGGCTTTACCGTGATCAGTGACTACTCGATCCGGATATCCAAACAGACCGAATATTCTCCTCAGGGCTCTGACCGTTTCAATTGAATTCGTTGTACGTGTCGGTTCGGCAATGACAAATTTGGAAAATGCATCAGTTATAACCAACATATACTCATGTCCTTTCTGAGTCCTACAGAAAGGTCCTAAATGGTCTACGTGGATCATCCGCATCGGCTCAGAAGGTTTTGGAATTGGATATAACTTTCCTTCTTTTCTTCCGTGTTCACCCTTTCCGTAAGCGCAATGTAAACATGAGGTAACGTATTTTTGGATAAAACGCGTCATCTTGGGAAACCAAAAGTCATTTTTAATAAGATCCATACTACGTTTCAATCCTACGTGACCTATATCGTCGTGATGCATCTGCACGATCTTCCATCTAGCAAGCCCAGGAACCACTAGCCTATTACCGTTCAGAGTCTTGCGGTATAACCTACCATCGATGAGTACATAACTATTAACGATCTCTGAATCAGCAGACCCGTTTTTTAGTTGTTCGATTATTCTATTTAATTTTTCGTCCTGAGACTGAACTGTGTAAAACCAATCTGTTACTTCGAGACGATTTATATTCACAGTATCGACTGGGTTCCTGCTAAGGGCGTCTACATGTTTCATTCTCTCGCCCGGCCTATATTCAATACTAATGTCATAGTCTTGAATCAGGAGCCACCACCTAGCTATCCGTGGTATTATGTCACGCTTGGTGAGGGTATCCCGAACGGCCGTACAATCAGTTACAATCTTTACATGTTTATCAACAACATAAACCCGAAATCTGCGCAACGATTCCACAACTGCAAGCGTCTCGAGCTCGTAGCTGTGGTACATACTTTCCTCTTTAGTTGTTACGCGACTGAAATACATGACAGGGCGCAAAGATAAATCGGTTTGTTGTTGTAAAAGAATACCGGCGATACCAAGTTTGCACGCATCTGTATGAATCTCGGTTAGTAACGACGGGTCGTACAATGCAAGTACTGGTTTAGAGCACAAACTATTTTTAAGTTCTTCAAAACTTTGTATTTGATCTTTATTCCAAACCCAGGTGCTATTTTTCTTCGTTAAATTAGTTAAAGGTCTAGCAATAACTGCGAAATTATGTATATATTTTCGGAAATAACTGCACAACCCAATAAACTGACGTACCTCATGAACGTTACTGGGTACGGGAAATTGTGATACCGCATTTAATTTTGACTGACCTGGCTGAATACCCTCTGAAGAAATTTCGTGTCCCAGATAAGTCACTTTGGTTTGCAAGAACGAACACTTTTTCATGTTTAATTTTAAATTTTCTGACTTCAGTTTACGGAGAACGGTTTCCAAAACATCCAGCCCACTAGAAATATCAAAAGAGGGTAGGAGTAAATCGTCCAAGAATGCTAATATCTCACTTGAATGACATTGACTGTCAGCTTGGCTGTAACGACTACCCTCAGTTTCGTTACGCATTGATTCAACTATTTTATTAACCAAACGCATAAACACGAACGGTGCGTTAGCTAGACCGAATGGAACGCGAGTATATTCATAATGCCCTTGTGTTGTCACAAAAGCGGTTTTGTGTGTGTCTTCTGGTGAAATTAAGACTTGATGATAACTTTGCGCCATATCAAGACTCGTGAAGTAGTTTTTACCGGCTAATTTAGAAACTTGGTCATCAATATTTGGCAGTGGGTAACGGTCTTTAATAGTGATGGCGTTAAGCACCCGATAGTCAATGCACATTCTCCTATCACCATCCTTTTTTTTAACTAGAATAACCGGTGACGCATACTCTGACTCGGACTCTTTGATAATACCGGCATCCAACAATTCGTTCACTTTTGTTTTAACTATATCTTGTTCACCGATTGATAATCTATATGGCTGACGATGGACGGGCTCCTGAGAGGAAAGTTTTATTTTCATTTGTAACAAATTTGTACAACCTAAATCTTGTGTATTACTAGCGAAACAATCCTTGTAATTAATCAATAAAGAATTTAAATCATGACGCTGTTTTTTGTTTAATGGACCTGTGCTAATTTGATCTATGTTCACCCCACCTAGTTTCGTATCATTTGAGACAATATTGGCATTGGCAACTAATAAAATGGTTTTTTCACGAACCTGGCTTGCACATGGCTGATCCTCGCATCGCTCCGCCCTGGCTAGCACCTCGCCGGGCTGCCACTCGATCATTTTGGTACCAGTGTTCAGCACTTTTATGATTCCTTCCTCACCACGAAGAACCGTCGCAGGCAGAGAAAATGATATACCCTGCAGCTCGAAGTGGCGTGCATTTGTGACCACGTCGTCATGATTGCGGTTACCCAACACGCGTACTTTGATGATTGAAGTACCCGGTGGTAGACATTCCTTGCTTGCAGTTACCACCTTGAAGCGATCAGGTTTCTCGACTACATCGAAGTCATTGTTCAATTCGGTATCTCGCTTGAATGTCACCATTCCATCACTCACGATCAGTGACATACCTTCGCTATTTATAACTGGTTGTCCTATTAATAAATTGATGCCTTCCATATCGATTTCGGTCGGATATGCCTTGCAGTGAATTGAAATGTTGTCAATCTCCAAATCAAACTTTACTTCTCCACGACTGGTTATGAAGCCCCCAGAAAATCCCTTTAGAACAACGCTGGTTGGTAAAACTTCCAGTGCCAGTAATCGAGAAACTTGGCTGGTCATGACATTTACCTGACTACCCGTATCTATGTAAGATTTCACAAAAATACCGTTGACTTTCACTACCTTCTTGTAAACATTATTGCAAGTTTGCAAAAGCTTGATCTCTTTAATATTGATCACTTCCGGGCTGATAGACTTTTCATTCGTGGCAATCGTAAGACAACGAGTGGCAATGTGCCCTTTCTTACCGCATTTAAAACAGCTACGCAAATCGGGTAGCGTGCAATTACGTAGGATGTGCCCAGTTTTCTTGCAACGTGGACATGGGTCGATGTCAGGATTGTCAGGTATGATTTTTCTATCAGATATTTGCCGGCCGATATCTTTGCCAAGCGTACGTACCTCTGTCAGCGGCAAACGATAGTCATCGAGTGCACATAAAAAACCCTCGTAGAGTTCGTCAGGGCGCTCGCATTGGTATGCTCGAGCGTTTGGCTGCAGTGATGATGGCAAGCCTCTAATAATGCAGGAAACGCTAGCGCTGTCAGATAACTTGCATCGAAAGCACATTGCTACTTTTTCCTGATAGTACTTTGTCATGGTTTCAGATGGTAGCTTCTTTCGTTGCATCATCTCGTCCAACAGGTTACTAAAGTCACGATGTTTAGGAAACGCTCGAATCAGCATACCTTTCCAGGCCTCCCAAGAATGGTCATATTCCTCCAGACGATTGTACCACTTCCTTGCCTGGCCTCGCAACTTATCTTGCAAGTGAAACGCCTTCGTAATGTCATCCCATCCATGTATTTCTCCCAGCTGATCTATCTTTTTCAACCACGCCTTCACTGTGCAGTCTTCTCCATCGGGATCAAACTCGGGGATGAGTGACGCTGCACGGTGACCCTTCATTTTGCTGATTGCAGGAGTTTCCTCGTTTAGTTCACGAATTGCTCTCTGGACCTCACTCTGCAGCAGATTTTTCAGTAACTTTTTTGCCGGGGGTGACGAGCACGTGTTGTCTTCTTGATTATCATCTTGGACATCTATCGAATCTTCCATGTCACTTGTTGTAGAAGGTGAAATAATCCATCCAGGTGGGCGTAGATTTTTTTCCTTGGAATCGTCATGGCGATTACGTTTCATCGTTTTATTTGATGGATCCCACTTCTGAGTGAAACGAAGGGGTACAAAGTAAAATAAGCAGTACTTAATCAATTTGTATTTCTGATAATAATTGGACAGAGTTGCGACTTAGTTAAGTGTATTATTCAGAATGCCGAATCAAATGAGCTCCCGGTAGTATTTATAGCCTCTGAGAACCGGTCGCAGGCTGGCGGCAAGTCGAGAGAGCGTGGCGGCCTCTCATTGGCTGGCTTAGCTTGGCTTGGCTTGGCTTGGCTTGGCTTGGCTTGGCTTGGCTGGCTGGGCTTGGCATTGGCTGGCTGGGCTGGCGTGATGGCACACAGGGTTGCGTTACAATAGATAAGAGTATAAACCGGGAATAGATACGAAACTTGGCTAACTTCACAGGCAATACTAGTGCTGCCGCCAAGCGGCTAAGCTCTCAACTAATGTCTGGTGTAAACATACGCATAAGTATGTACATATACGAGTATAATACTGCTATAGCATCATTAGCAGCTAGCCTCAGACAGAACTTTTATCTCAATGTGTCTACCAACCACGCTATATTAAAAAAAATTACTTCGGTTTACATTTTTACTAAAGACGTAAATATGATAATAAGTAAACCAAAGAAATTTTTTCTCAACGTGCAAAATATAGCCTGGTTGGTAGACACATTCAGATAAACATTCTGTCTGGGGCTAGCTGTAGGTATATTTGCAATAACCAGAAACAGATTCAAAATAGAATAAAACAAAGTTTCTTTCTCATATATTATTTTAATTTTCGTTGCTTCTTACTCACTAATCACTGCACTATAGTATTTAAGGAAATCGTGGGTATTCGTGAAGAAGAAAGAATTCTCACTCAACACTAATCACTTCACTAAAGATTGTTGGCTGTAATTTGCAGAGGAGTAGTCCTAACTCAACTCTATTAAAATTACTGCACTAGATGCTACAAATATACAAAAATCTTCTTAAAACAACTATGGAACAAGCTTTGAATACAAGCGCTCCGCAGCCGGCAGACATTTTGTTTTTGTGATGTGTGTGACCAGTGTTTCCCCCTCCCACAATGACAATGACTTTATGACAGGCGACGACACCGCCCTCTATTGTGCCTTTGTGTAAAAGATTGAAATTCTTTCCTTATTTGAGAGCCAGCTCAATATATGACACTGTTGTTGGTTCTATTGACAATGGTTTTGACGCCGGCGGCAGTGCAGTGACACGTGTTTTGTTCAATTTAAAATGACTTTTTCGGAAGCAGACGAAGATAAGTTGATAAACTTAGTAGCTCAATATTCAGTTATTAAATCCCTTGTCCGTTATTCGAAGCTTAATAGATTGAGATAGGCACTTCTAGTTTCCCGCGCTTTTTCCCTTTCCTTTTTACCCAAGGGGCTCCGTCATGGTATCATGACGGTATCATGATGGTATCATGTCCGGTTTATCTTCCTTCCTCCACGAGGCAGAGACGCGTAAGAAAACGCTTGCGCCTTGTACTTCATTGGCGTCTTGTTTCCCGCTACGAACGGTTGAGCTTCAACCAATACTGATATTTTAATTTTCTGCTTAAATAATTTCCCTTTTCATAGTTTTCTATCTTTTGATTTTTATTATATCAAGGAGATCAAGGATTTATATTTATATGAACAATGGATGTTAACGACGAAGCGCCACCAGGACGTGGGCAAGCCCCTCAACCATCTCTTGCGAGGGTCCCACAGGCCCTGCTGACACCACGTGGGTGGGCCCCATTGCCACCACGTGCGCAGGTCTCGCCAGCACAAGTGCTGCAACCGTCCCCGCCATCACCGAGACCTGAAGCGCCGCCACCTCCACCTCCGCCTCGCAGGCGGAGGGGAAGGTCAGCATCGAGTTCCTCGAGCAGCAGCTGTACCAGCTCATCGACTTCGAGCTCTTCATCGGGTTCAGCTCGTCGCCATAAGCGCTTTCGCCGCAGACGCAACAAAAGAAGGGGGGCAAACGAAAACGCCGCAACAATCAAAGGTTAGAGGAGCTGACCAGACAGGTATGTGAACTGCGTAGTCAATTATCCAGTAAGAATAACGATCATGAAGCGAGTCCTCTTGTCAACATTGAGGATGATTTTTCAGTTGATCCAAATGTCAGTGGCGAGCTTTATGAGGATATACCTGATGATTTAAATAAAGTGGAGCCTGTCATTAATTTTGACATAGAGATAAAGTTAAAAGAACCCGCGGTTCCCAAAGCGCCTGAGAAGTTTGTAAAATCCTTAAATGACTTACAGCGTTTTAATACGCAGGAATGGTGCGAAGTTCGTTATACCGATACTCAAAAACTTTATAATCTTACTCCTGGATTTGTAGGGTTGGAAATGAATGACGAAGTAAAAGCGTATGATACCTTGCGGAATTTAGCGTATGCAGATAAGACCTTTGCATCCCTGACTTTTTGTGCATTAAAACAAAGAGAAGCTTTACAAAATAGCCTCCAAAGTCTTCTAACGTGGTTTCGTGATAGTGACAACCCGAGCTATGGAGATCTCAAGGAAAAAATTAATGAATTTTTTATTCAAGGGGAATTTCATAAAGTGTCAGGGGACTTGATGCAAATTATTTGCGGTCACCGCGCTGAGATAATACAAATGAGAAGAGATGGTATAATGAACTTTGTGCGTGACCCTCTTGTCAAATCTGGTTTGCGAAAAATACCACCAACTTGCCAAAATGCTTTCAATGCAGAAAGTTTCACGACTTCACTTGAGAAAGCTGGTGGAGTGAGAAAAGCTTTCTGGCCAATTAAATCGAGTAGCTCCGCTCCGCAAGCAGGAACAAGTAAGGCTGGAGAGCAGAACCCTTCGCAAGGGTTTGTTTCTTATAATGGTCCCTCGCAGGGTACCAGAAATTCTGGCTCTAACAACAAAGTGCCCTCGCAGGGTGCTAACTTTTATCGTCCTTCGCAAGGATGTCAGAATAATGACCGCCGTGGAGGTGGTTCTTATAATAACAATTTTCGATCACAGCGCGCACAACAAAATAGAAGACCGAATTTTCAAAACAAATCTGGCCGTAAGCGCGCCAACTCACCCTCCGCTGGCAACCACGGAGGCAAAAAGAAAAGGTATTGACTCGATCCAGTTCCGAGCGGGTCAGTTAGCACATTATTACCGCCAGTGAGAAAGGCTGGGAGCTCCACTATATCTGCTTCGAATCATAAAAGGTTATCGCATACCCTTTTTCCAAAAACCACCATTAGTAATGCCGAGACTAGCACAGGGGGATTTCGATACTCCGGTGTCGGAAGACATGTCCAAAGCTATAGAGCAGATGAAGAGCCAGGGTGTGCTCGAACCAGTAGAGTTATCACCAAGCTTTGTATCAAAGGTCTTTCTCATTCCAAAAAGCGACGGCTCTGTACGTCCAATTTTCAATCTAAAGGCTCTCAACAAGTATGTGCTGACAGACCCTTTCAATCTAATAAATGTGTACCAATTACCGGATTTTCTTCAACCTCAGGACTGGCTGTGCAAAGTGGACATTTCCCAGGCTTATTTTCATTTGGGCGTAGCAGAGAGCCACAGGCGTTTTCTAAGACTAATTTACAAAGGGGAAATCTTGGAAATGACATGCCTACCATTCGGTCTCAGCACGGCACCAAAAACCTTCGCCTCTCTGACCAATTGGATCGCTCAAATACTCCGAAACCTAGGGGTTCGGATAATCGTCTTCTTAGACGATTTTTTGTTGGCTCATTAGGACAGAACAACTCTGTGCGACCACGTGAGCATGTTACTCAGTTATCTAGAACGACTAGGATGGCTGGTCAATCTCAAAAAGTCACAAACGACCCCACAAAAGAGTTTAGTGTACTTAGGCTTGAGATGGAATCCCTGGGAAAACAAAAAGTCTCTTCCTCAAGAGAAGGTAACTGCACTTCGAACCAAAGTGTCAAAAATACTGCAGCGAAACAAAACCACCATACATGTCTTACGCAGTTTAGTGGGTTTCTTCAATTTTGCAAGTTTTGTTGTCCCAAGAGGCAGACTGAACTACCGAGCATTGTTACTATTCCTGAACTCGAGGCTCAAAGAACCATCGAGAAAGCTCCATCATCTTCCACAGGATGTCCGAAGGAATCTACAATGGTGGTTACACAATTGCCACTGTCCCTCAATACTTCATGCTGCGCCTCCGACGCATTATTTGACGACAGATGCTTCAGACCGTGCCTGGGGAGCCCAAATAGACAATATTCCTATGTCGGGAACGTGGACCTTATCGGAAGAACATTTTCATTGCAATATGAAGGAAATGCTGGCAGTGCTAAAAGTATTAGAAGATCGTTGTCATTTCCTCCAACAGAGCACAGTTCTTGTACAAAGCGACAACAAAACCGTAGTCTCCTACTTACGGAACGAGGGGGGAACAAAATCTCTTTCATTACTGAAGCTCACTCACGATGTGTTTCAAATATTGGATCGATATCTGATTTATTTAACTCCATTTCATCTTCCCGGCAAATACAATTGCCATGCCGATCATCTCTCTCGAAACCTACGTCCCCCAGAATGGCATCTGTTACCCCAGTGCACAGAGATGTTATTTGCGAAGTTCGGGGTTCCGCTCATAGACCTGTTTGCTTCAGACACAGCACATGTTGTAGAGAATTATGTGACACTAGACTTACACGACCAACAAGCAATGTTTCACGATGCTTTTTCCCTGACGTGGTATTTTCAATTGGCATGGATGTTTCCACCACCATACCTAATACCCAGAGTGTTAGCTCATCTGAACCAGGCACAAGGAATTTATTTGCTGGTGGTACCTCGCTGGGAACGGGTATTTTGGCGAGCAGACCTGAAAGCCAGGGCGTTAGCAGCCCCGTTCACGATTTACAACCTCGAGTGTCACCTAATAGACACCTCGACAGGGCTAGCCCCGCGGGATGTTCGCAACATGACACTAGAGGTGTGGATATGTGGGGGTGGTCAAAGAACATCATGGGATGGAATGAGGAACAAATTACATTACTAAAATCTTCCTGGCGCACATCTACTATCAAAACGTACAAAGTGGCATGGGCTCGATGGTTACAATGGTCGCAGAGTCATGAAATTGATCCGTTCAAACCCACTGGGTCAGTTGTTGCAAAATATTTAGCTGATTTGCATCTAATACACAATTTGTCGTATAACACAATTTTGTTGCACAAATCAGTCGTTTCTACTTTATGCGATGCAGATATTTCTGGTCAAATAAGTTCGTATACTTTAGTTAAACACGTTTTAAAGTCCATCGCGTTAAAGAAACCTGTACCCCGTAAGTTTCCTATTTGGAATATAGATACAGTTGTCGCGTATCTTCGAAACTTGTCTACTGAGACAGCTAATAGCGAATTCTTGGCATCTAGAATAACTGCTATGTTATTGTTACTTTGTTCTGGTAGGCGTGTTCATGACTTAACCCTTCTACATATTGATGCAGACCATTATATTGAAAACTCTTCCAGTGTGACATTTTGGCCAGTTTTTGGTTCTAAGACTGACTCAGCTGACCATAGACAATCAGGTTGGAAATTGTCCACGAATGCAGCAGATAAGAATCTCGATCCTGTTTATTGGATCAATACACCTATTAAAAGAGAGGCGTGATTTAGCGGCATGCACTGATTTGTTTATCAGTACTAGAGGTCCACCAAAGGCGGCCTCTAGAACAATAATTGCTGGCTGGGTAAAAACAATTTTGAGAGAGGCCGGGGTTCTTGCAACACCTGGGAGTGTGCGCTCAGCTGTGGCGTCCAAAAATTGGTCAGACAATTTCCCTCTTGACGATATATTATCTAGAGGGAACTGGAGGTCTAGTAATACTTTTAATCGTTTCTATAGACGGCAGGTCATGCCAAACGTATCAAATAATAGTATCTCTAACTTATTTGAACCTATGCAGTAGGTAATTATATTTGATATCCTATGGGTTTATGAAATTGTGTATAGTTAATTATTACCAAGAAAGTGGTGCTCCCTACAGTTATGTTTGTTTTTCAATTATTGTTTTTATTGAAGATGTACCTTTGCTTCATGCTTAATTATTTAATATGTTACCAAAATCATATTTGGTTGAATATTGATACTGATTATGTAATCTTGTGCTTGCCTATTTAAAATTAATATTTATGAAATACAATATTTTGCTCATTATACTATTGTTATTTTTTCGTTATAACAAACACCAACAATTCGCTCATATATACTTTTCTTATCCATTAGTCCCTTTCTTACATGCTACTTCACATTGGCATCCTCCTCCACCAGGCGATAACAAACACGTCTCAATCTATTAAGCTTCGAATAACGGTCAAGGGATTTAATAGAGGCGTTTTACCTACCAATAAAACGCTTATTAAATTACTTACCTTATTCGAAGCTTAATAGGGTAATTTCTGCCTGTTGTTTTTTTTTCGACGCAATGGAGTACAAGGCGCAAGCGTTTTCTTACGCGCCTCTGCCTCGTGGAGGAAGGAGGATAAACCGGACATGATACCATCATGATACCGTCATGATACCATGACGGAGCCCCTTGGGTAAAAAGGAAAGGGAAAGAGCGCGGGAAACTAGAAGTGCCTATCTCAATCTATTAAGCTTCGAATAAGGTAAGTAATTTAATAAGCGTTTTATTGGTAGGTAAAACGCCTCTATTTATGATGGAGAACATTCAGATTCAGATTCAAGCAACCTATTTTTAAATAAAGGCATTGTAGCCTTTCTTTTCTTTTTTGTACATAATAACAAAAAGTTATCATCGTCTTCTTCCTCTTCCAACAAAAGACTTAAAATTGTATCAGCAGTGTCAAACATGTCTGACATCTTGCGTTGCGTACCGCTTCCACGCGACTGCAAGTCTCAACGTGTCGCCGCGTACAACATTGACAGTGTTGCCGGTAGTCAAACTAGAAAAAGTCCGAAACCGGATCAGAAATTACCCGAATTACCCGTTTTGTGAAAGTAATTTTTTTTTTCAAGGGAAGAAATGAAATATTAAATACCTTGTTTTTATTTTAACCTTTCCCATACCTCTTTAAGAATGAACAGGAATGTGTTTGTTTTAAAAGTGTTTTTAATCGATAAGGTGAAAAAAAATTACAATTAAAGATATTTTAAGTTGAGTTTAATATCTTTAGTCGTTGTTACCAAATGAAATAATTATCAAAGAATTTTCTACATTCACACTCAGACCATTTTGGTGAAAATGGACAAATAAAAAGAATAATTTATCAACAATGAACTCATAATAAAAAAAGTTGATTTTAAAGGTTCCTTTCCCTCAAAATTTTCACGTTTTATAGTATTTATAACTTGTCAGCAGTAGCGGCGTTAGGGAGAGGCGCGGTTGGGCGACCGCACAGGGCGCCAGATTTGAAGGGGCGCCGCTAAGTCGTCCGTAAAATCAGTCACTTTGTTCGGGGTACTTCAGAGGTTGTTCACATTGTTTTCAGCTTCTGTTCATCGATGGAAAATTCTAATCAATCATTTGGGATATTAAGCTATAAAAAAATCTCATTGAAACACGTTGGGAAGCAAGATTAAGCAGTGTTAAAGCAGTCCGTTATAAAATTGGTGCCATCCATGACGCTTTAATTACTTTGGCTATTGAAACTCGAAAAACTGATGTTCAAGTCTCTCATGAGGCTTCTACTCTAGCCGAACAGTTAAAAGATTTCTTCTTAGTTTCATTGTTTGTTTGGTATGATATTATGATTTTTTCAATACTTTTTCAAATAAATTTTGTCAGTAAATCTCTAAAATCACTGGACATGAATCTCGATAAATGCACAGAAATGTAGAAAAAGTGCTGCGCTTTCTTGGAAGAATATAGAAATACAGGCTTCAAAAGCGCCATTTTTACTGCGGAGGAGTTGGCTGAAGAACTAGAAATTGAACCTGTGTTTAGAGCACAACGAGAATTCGAGGTGTTAAAGGCCATGCTAGTTAAACTGCTCGCGAAGAGGCCCGATGAGCCTATAACTTCCCCAGCAAAGGACTGTGGCTAGTAGGGAAAGAAGTTTTTCTAAGCTTAAGCTGAGAAAAACCTATCTACGATCGACAATATCTCAATCAAGATTGACAAACTTAGCAACTTTGTCAATCAAAAATGAAATTGCGGAAAACGTAGAATGTTGATGTCTTAATAAAAGAGTTTGCCGATAGAAAGGCTAGAAAAGTGAAATTTTGTTAGATTTTTAAATAAATGGTTATTTAATTACATATCCCTTGCCTTTTTGTCTTATGGGTTTCCAAATAGCGGGCGCCCTAGAAATCTCGCTCAGGGCGCTGGTAGTGCTAAAACCGGCACTGAGAGCAAGCCACAAAACAAAACGGAACAAACAGCAAAATAATCGTGCTTTCTACTGATGATTTGTGTGTGCATCTCTTTTGCACGTCGTTTTAGTGCGGATTAGCCTCACATAAATCATGATTCTCACATTGTTGTAGAGAAAGATAGGATGTGTTCAATTATGCGCTGTAGGTGCGTCAAGATGATTTAATAAAAAATATATTTCATGCTTTTTTTTATTGACGGTACAGGTTTTTTTACCCGGCAGTCATGGTTACCTGCAAAAACCCGCTTAGGGCCTAAATTACCTGGAATCGAGTAAAAATAATCGCACCGGCAACGCTGCTTTGATGTGATGTTGAAAAAAAATCTTCTTCCTTGCCCTATCAGATAGGATAGAAAATTGGATTTACTTGCAAAGATGAATCTCAAGACCCAGAGCCACAGTGTGTAATATGTTCAGAAGTTCTCGCAAATAGCGCGATGAAGCCATCATTACTGCGAAGACATTTGGAGACAAAGCATCAGCAGTACGTAGACAAACCTTTGGATTTCTTTGTTCGAAAAAAGAAAGAGCTAGATTCTTCAAAAAAAAAATGAAAACTACCTTTGCTACTAATTCTGAATATTTGCAGGCGTCTTTCCTTGTGGCATATAAAATCGCAAAGGCCGGAAAGTCATACAATATTGCTGAAGAATTGATTTTACCAGCTGCTAAAGATATGGTAGGTTGCGTGTTGGGACAAAAATCATCGAAATTGCTGGATAAAATACCTCTTTCGAATTCATGAAAAATTAACGAAAAACGACGCATTCATGACATGGCACACGATGTTAAAAATCAACTCGCACAACGATTGCAAAATAGTTATTATGCTATTCAAGTTGACGAATCAACAGATATAAGTGGATTACCGAATTTACTTGTTTTTGTTAGATATGTGTATGAAAATATTTCCGAAGAAGATTTTCTGTTCTGCAAGACCTTGGAGTCTACGACAAAAGGAGAAGATATTTTCAACACCATCAATGCTTTTTTTTAAAAACATGCCATGGACTGGAAAACGTGTGTTGGTATATCGACTGACGGAACCAAGGCAATGACAGGAAGAATATCTGGACTAATTACCAGGATTAAAAATGTTGCCCCTGATGCCAAAAGTACGCATTGTGCATTGCACAGAGAAGCATTTTTTTTTTTTTTTTTTTTTTTTTTCCTTTTGTTTTATCTGCAATCAGTCGCCAGACTATAATCAGATGTGTTGAGAATGATGATATAATGGCGTTTGAGAGAACTGACCGCTGCCAGAATACTCTCTTATGAGTCGAGCACATCTGCTCGTTTCAATCGCTTTGTGGAACTGGACACGTCCAGCAGGTTTGACGCTAGTGCATTAGGGTGATTGGCTAACCGCATCTTATATTTGTTTTTGTGGGTAGATATTTCTTCGTGTATGGTTGGTACTCCCAAGTATTCATGTACTTCAGTTGTTTTGATAAACCACGGAGCATTTGAGATTGCCCTGAGAACATTGTTTTGAAATCTTTGGAGACACATGATGTTTGATTTAGCAGCCGTCCCCCATAGTTGAATACCATATGTCCACACTGGTTTTAAGATGCTGTTGTAGATAAGAAGTTTGTTGTCAATTGATAGAACGGATTGTCTACCTAAGAGCCAGTATAAATTTCTAAATTTATGATTGAGTTCATCTCTTTTCTTCTTGATATGTTTGCTCCAGGTTAAGCGTCGATCCAGGTCGCACAGAGAAGCATTGGCGTGCAAGAAAATGCCTAATGACTAATGATTTGAAGATGAAACCTGGCTTAAAAGAGTTACCTATTTAGCTGACATTTTCTCATGTCTCAACGAAACAAATGCTTCGATGCAAGGTTCCGAATGCAGCGTATTCACAGTGCAGGATAAAATACACGCACTGATAATAAAAATTGAGTTTTGGAAAACGTGTTTGACTCAAAATATCGTTGAATGTTTTCCTCTGCTGCACGAATTTGTAACGACGAACGCCTTAACCGTGGATGCCAAAATAAAGGATGAAATAATTTTTCATCTGTCTCACCTATTATTTTGTAACGCAACCGTTTTTGCAATAAATCTATTTTTCTTTTCTTTCTTTCTACCTCTCCGACGAACTGAAAAGGTATTTTCCAGATATTGATAATACTGAAGGCTGGATTCAAATTCAATTCAAATTCATATGGTCACAACCGAGAGCATAAATGCTGGTTTGAGTATTAAGCAACAGGAGTCATTACTAGAAATGTCCATAGATGAAACTCTTCAAGCTGATTTCAGAAGGATGTCTTTGACTGATTTTTGGACAGCTAGACAGGAAGAATATCCCGAACTCTCACGAAAAGGGGTGAATTTTCTTTTACCCTTCGCAACGACATACTTACGTGAGAGTGGGTTTTCACATCTAGTAATGATAAAAACGAAGTACAGAAATCGACTTAATGTTAAGCCAGAATTAAGATTAAAATTAGCCAAAATTGCTCCTAAAATCGACTCCATTTGCGACAAGAAGCAAGCCCATCCATCACATTAATATTAATTACATACTTATTTTTGTCATTGTGTTGCCTTTTATTAAAATATATTACAATAAAAACCGTGTTAACTAGAATTTCTTATTTTCATTTTGACGAGGGGTTCGCAGTCATTTGAGAACTTAAACAGGGGTACGTGGGGCCATAAGTTTGAGAAACCCTGCCCTATCTAATGAGAGTCTGTCTAGAGGCATCTCTTTTGCACGTTTTTCCTCATTGGACTTGGGTTCTTTAGTCTGAGGCTGAGATTCAGAGTGCATTTTGAGTCCGAACTCGATCTTACAAACGTCAAAAAGCGACGTGATCCCATATTAGACTGACGTTTGTAAGATCGAGTTCGGACTCAAAATGCACTGTGAATCTCATCCTGAGATCGGATTCAACCTCGATCAACACACACACACAAACCCTCACCCAAAATAGGGATAAGATTCATTCCGTTTTGCGCATTCACGCATGATGTGCCTCAAAATTATTTCGATTTGGGCATCAACTGAGTCAATACGATTTAATAGAAGAAAAAATATTTTAGTGTTTGTCGCAAAATTACCCGAAATTACCCGGCAGTCATGATTACCCGCAAGATACCCACTCGATGCCTAAATTACCCGAAATCGGGTAAAAATACCTGTACCGGCAACGCTGAACATTGATCCGACTGCAGGCAGCAGCAGCACAGCCGCCTGCAGCTGAAGCGTGCAGCTGCAGTCTGCTGCTGCTGTCGCCTTCCGAATCATACCTTTACTATACACGTTACCGTCTGCGTAAAATACTTTGTATGAGAAATGCTGGTGCCTGTAGTAAGCCGCTAGGGGCGCTGCACAATTTCTCATATTAATATTTTACGCAGACGTAAACGTGTATAGTAAGCAAAACTCATGGTACCTACTGATCACGTGCAAGTAGTAAGAATTTTAATTACCTATGATAATTGTAATAATTTTTTTAAGTATAACCCGTGTAATAAAGAAAGGAACCTTGTGATAGAGTCAGCATAAAAATTGTTTCTTTTGTGTTATTTTTTATGAGTAACATTATATCTTTTCCGTCATAAGTGTGTTAAGTCGGCGCATTCCCCATGGTATAGAACACAGAAATAGTCTAAGAGCTAGCGACAAAATCGGTCATGTGGCTTCAGCTGTAACTCCGTTAGCTACTTCCCTGAACAACCTTTTCCGATAATTTTCGTGCTGGCAGGCCGCGGGCGATGGGTGCGGGTCGATTTAATTACTTTTTTGGGTGCACAGGGAGTACAGAGCAAAGGTTTGAAAAAAAAAATTAAATTCGTTGAGCCCACTTTTTTTTTCATTTTATTTCCCACCCCACTACATCCGCTACATTATCGGAAAAGGTTGTTCAGGGAAGTAGCTAACGGAGTTTCAATACAGCTGAAGCCACATGACCTATTTTGGTCGCTAGCTCTCCGTCCAAAACCAATATGAGAGCGACGACTTCTAGAGAACATGTGTTTCAGGAAGAAATAAGTCTGCAAAAGTATTATTTTGGTACCATCAGTGAGTATGTAATTATTAACAATAAATAAGTGAACATACGATCAACGACAGTAGATCGTTCTAATTAATGTTTATAGAATCAACTAGCTTTTGCCCGCGGCTCCGCCCGCGTCGAAGATATTTTCGTGACAATAAGGAAAACAAAAGAATATGATTTTTTAACGACTATATGCAACGGAAACCATGTTTAACCAAGGTGCTAATAAAGACCAATCAAATAAGTCCAAACTCGAAGGGTCTGCTTTTGTCCGTTGAGGAGATCCCGTAGCATCTTCTAGTCCCATCACCAGATCTTGGTCACCATGTTTTACCAAAGTGCTAATAAAGACAAATCAAATAAGCCCAAACTCGAAGGGTTTGCTGTTGTCCGTTGAGGAGATCCCGTACCAATCTTCCAGTCCTACCATCATACCCTGCTTACTATGTTTTAGCAAAGTGCCAAGAAGTGTGTCAGGATCGTTGTAGATGAAATCTGTAGTCAGATTAAACTGATACTTCTCGTATGGGAAAAAATCAATACAAAACCTGGCTTTAATCACTTTTTAAGCTAAATATTAGCAAGAGGTGTGTCCGGGTCGTTGTAGATGTAAATCTGTAGTCAAATTAAACTGGTATAGTTTTCCCGTATGGGAAAAAATCATTACTTAAATCATAGTATTTAATGTATCTGTGCTTAAACCTGGCTGTAGTCACTTTCTCAAGCTTAATATTAGCAAGAGGTGTGTCAGGATAGTTGTAGATAGAAATCTGTAGTCAGATTAAACTGATTAGTTTTGCCATATGGGAAGAAATCATTACTTAAACCATAGTATTTGATGTATATATGCTTAAACCTGGCTGTAGTCAATTTTTCAAGCTTAATATTAGCAAGAGGTGTGTCAGGATCGCTGTAGATGGAAATCTTTAGTCAGATTAAACTGATACAGTTTCCTCGTATGGAAAAACAACCAGTTTTATCACGTATAACTAACCATTTGGTCAGGGCACGCTGATAAAGCAGCTAAGCAGCGTTTTTCTCCCGACATGGTTCACAAATACTGAATTTTAAAACTGAAAACTTACTTTTATTTAAATAAAATATAGAATATGCTACTCAGCAATTGTGTAGCTTTTTATAAAAGAAAGAAGTTTTAGAATCGGTTCAGTAGTTCCAAAGTTTACCTCAAACATACAAACAAACAAAGAAACAAACAAATCTTTTCTCTTTATATAATAGTGTAGAAGTGTAGATAGTGTAGATGTAGATAAGATCTTCCAGCAATACATGAACAATTTAAGTTTTAATAAGTACCTAAGGTGTATATATTAGGTGGTAGAGCTGATGCCGGGCTCGACTGTGGAGGTACCACCATCTTACTCGGAAATCCTCCTGAAGTTATTCGGGGGAGAGTAAGAGAACAGCTCTCAGGCAAAACTAGGCGGCCCACCATTGCCTGGGCCCGACGGATGGCGGTATATCCATCCCCAATTGCCGGGCCTTATATAAAACAGACTAGTGACGGGCAGCGGCGTCACTAGTGCGAAGGTTTCGGCACCGCGCTCACCAACCCGTCTGCCCAGCGTGAGTGAGTATGGGCATTTCTTCCAGAAGGACCACCAAGAGTGGCGTAATCCTGGAAAGGCCTATGTCCAGTAGTGGACGAAACAGGCTGATGGATGGATGGAAGTACCTATGTATAAGTACATCACTTAAACTCGATTCTTGTTTATCATCAAGTTGAAACTAACACCTCACACAAATCCATGAAAACCTATAGAAACTAGGATTAGAAACTTGAAATTCTGTTTAGGAAAAAATCTGAAAATTACCTTTATTTAATTTTTCAAGGAGAACTTAATTAGACCCTTCGGATACATAGAGTTTAATAGATCGTAGGTGTCAAGTTAAGTTGGTTCTTCAAAAATCCTCGTGGAATAGTTTGTGTCCTACGGAAATCTCAGGGCGCAAGTTCTACTCGCACTTGACCAGTTTTTAAATTATGGTTACAAATATTATTTTCCTACATAATTTCCTTACTCTGAGAAATATAAGGTTTGCTTTATATTATAGCCAAATTCATACTGGAGACTCAGGAAATGGTCAGGACTTTTGCGAATTACGTAAAAAAAATTGTTGTGCACCTATAACTTGTTCAAGAAGACCTTTGGACTCAATTAGTATAGGTGGTCTCACAGACATATAATTAGGTAGTCTACATTTTATTTTGCGTATTTCACAGAAAGGGTCATTGAACCTTGGTCCTGGCCTGACCTATATACTTACATTTATCCTATACATGAGCCTAGCTAGAGCATGAACAACGCCAGACTGTCGAGAATTCGTTTGAAGAAATTCGGCTTCTACTTGTATTAAAAAAAAATGATTTATTGATATTTTATCTAGGTGATCCACTTATAAACAATGTACTAAGACTTATAATATTGTAAAAAAAAAACAGCTTTTTTTTTGGTTTTCAAACGTTCGTTAAATGGGCGTTGCAAGGGGGTACAGCCCCAGAAAAAATAGGATTTCGTAGGACCACTAAAGTACACATGCAGCGGACATATTTATTTGTTTGCACAAAAGTGTACGTATTTTTATATTTTGCCCCACCCTGGACTTTCGTCTTCCAACGCCCATGGTCGTTTCAAGAACGCGGCTAAGAGATCAACTTGATTTTTTTTCATAAAACAGGTAATAGAAATATAAAGGTTTTCTTCTTAAATCCGGTATTTTTTTTCCTACAAATTATTTCAGTATCAGCTAAAAACCGTCCGATCTGCTGTTTCGCGCGTAATTATTAGTATTACGCGTCCTAGACAAATAGGTCAATTAGCTAACCAATAATCGCCTCTATCATTTGACTTTGGCCTTTTTGTGTTGGACGGGTAATACATGTTCTTCCTAGCCTATGTCATACATAGGCAGGCATGCCACCGTTATAGTACAAAATTTGATAATCCGTTTCTTTGTTGTTTTCCGTTATAGATTAAAGTTTGAGGCATTTACAAAGTCACTATCTGGGTGAAATGTAAAATTTTGGTATAGTTACAATATAAGGAAAGAAAATAACTTTGTATGTGAATCTGTCCAGCTTGATATATTTAAAACAAAATCAATACCATTGAGAATGTTGGCAAAATGGTGCCTTTTAAAATATCAGTACCAGATGATAGAGATCTTATACTTTGGTCTATAACGAAAAACAACTGAGAAAAGGGTTATCAAATTTTGTACTAAAACGCAGGCGTGCCTATGCGCCTTATTAGCCCCATAAGAAACTTAAGCGGGTATATACGTATTTGGGGTAATCAGAGTTTCGGGTTTCTCATACACAATTTAATTTCGCAACTTGTTTATTTTAATTTACCTGGAGTAGATTTTACTCATCGTTTATTTTAGTCTAATCAATCGAAACTTAAGGCTTGTTTTCTTGAAAAACGATATTATTTTAGATACCTTTCAGTGGAACGACCTTAAGTTTGACCGGGCCGCCCTAGAAGGACGTATGCCGACGAAATAAGCGACATACTGAAAAAGGGCAAAATAAAAAGTACCCGGAATAGAAGAGCTTCTATGACTAGATTGATGGATGCAGAAGAAGCAAAAGAGGTGTGTCATAGTCTCTGCCTACCCCTCTAGGAGATAGGCGTGAGTACATGTGTGTATGTATGTGTACTTTCCACGGTTAATAAATAACAATAGAACAAACGTTTATACAGAGTCCATCCATCCATCCATCAGCCTGTTTCGTCGACTGCTGGACATAGGCCTTTCCAGGATTTCGCCACTCTTGGCGGTCCTCCTGGAAGAAATGCCCATACTCACACACGCTGGGCAGGCGGGTTGTTGAGCGCGGTGCCGAAACTCTTGCAGCAGTGACGCCGCTGCCCGTCACCAGTCTGTTTTATATAAGGTTCGGCAATTTTGGATGGATACACCGCCATCCATCGGTCCCAGGTAATGGTGGGCCGCCTGGTTTTGCCTGAGAGCTGTTCTTCTTATTTCGGAAGGATTTGCGAGTAAGATGGTGGTAAATCCACAGTCGAGCCCGGCATCAGCTCTACCACCTACAGAGTGAACCAAACGAATGCCCGCTGGAGGAAAAGTACCTTAAATATCAGTGGCGTGCAACTCTTATAGGCAAATACCCAAAGCCTACCCTGGGCTTGGCTTAGCTAACTAGACCACTATATATTTAAATATAGAAAGGGACACACAACTTGTATAATCAGGTAAGCTTCAAAATATAAAGGTAGCAAATTTTACTTTAGGGAACCTTTATTTAATTTTTAAATTAAGGAAAACCACATTCAAAGAATTTAAAAAAATCACCGGATCGAACCGGACAAATGTGAAAAAAAAACAACCTGTATGTATTTTTAAGATTACGATCGAAACATATGAACCAAATTCTTCTGAGTAACATAGTATCATAAATTAAAGGAAAACCATGAAATTTTACATTTTAATAACCATAGTTTTTAAGATAACCCAAAATTCATATATTCATTTTCCTGAACAACCAACAACTGTATCGATGTGCCATTTTAAAATGTTGTTCGGTAAAATTAATAATTTGTTTTTCCTGCGTCTTTTCCGTACTTCAAACAATATTTAATTTTGGGATAACTTTTAAGGGTTTTGTTATAAAAATGTTAAATTTCACAGTCTTCCTTTAATTTACGATACTATGTTACTACGAAGAATTTGGTTCTTATGTTTAAGAGGAGGCCTTCCTCTTTTCAATAGTTTTTGAACGATCGTACCGAATCTACCACTTACCCAATCAAGATGAAACTTATATATATGTATTTTCACACCTTTATCTTTCGGTTGTATTTTTCGTTACCTAAGTGGAAAACTTTCGCTCGATAGATTTTATTTTTGAAAATAGTCTCTTTTTAACTGTTTTTTTGGTTTTTGTGTCTCATATTTTACGTACAATACGAAAATCTTGTTTATTGCCAGTTCTTAGTAGATGAATGACTTCAACCTAATATTATTACTGTAATTAATTATATTAGTTTTGAGACTTACGTCAATTTAGTTCTAAGCTAAAATACGTTCAAAATGCGCAAACAATTATCGTCTTTACGACGCTGCACTTCGGCTTATAATACAATGCTCGCCTATCGTTCCTCAGTACTACTCCGTGCGTCGACTGAGTAGGACCTATGATAAATTTTCAGCTGCGCGCGCCCAGCGTAGCTAGCATAGCAGTCGATACGAGCTCGATAGAGCCTGTATCTCTTCGATTTTGACAGTTATTCCAAGATGGCAGCCAATCTTATCGTCCTTTCTATTTAGCTAACATTGTACCAAGAAATAAGCAAGTCTTTCTATTTTGACAGATCGAAAGAAACCATCTTTTTTTTTAATTTTTTCTTTCTTCTTTAGCTAACATTGTTACACCTTTCTTTCTACTTTTTGACGTTTTTGGAGGAAAGCTGTATCACCGACCCAAGGAGGTGGTGATAGAGTTCGATAGAGCGTGAATATTGTTTTGTTGTGCAAAATGTGTGGATTATATCGTACGTTTGTGGAGTTTTGATCGATTAACCGATTAACATACCAAAAACCACAAAATGGCTAGGCCTTATAATGTTGTGCGACTAAAGCAACTCATTTTTATTTTAAGCTGTATATAAATCTACCAAAATTCTTTGTTGGGCCTCCGTGATTCTCTTTCTGGATCTATAAAATAATTTCGTGTATGTGCCTATTTCTTTTTCTAAAACCGACCCGACTCGCTATTATTCGATCTTAGAATCTAAGTTTTCGATATTATATACCTATTCGAAAAATTCAACTTTATACTTGAGAAATAGTCAAATAATAAGAATAATAAAATGGCTTTCACCAAAGATATTAAATGGTACCTACCATTAAATATCTTTCAATTCACATTTACTTTTTTGAGAGGTTATAAATGCATGAAAATTGAAAAGTAAACAAGAATGGAAGTGACTAAAGGTACGCTAGCGGCCCTTTTAAAATTATTGGACCGTGAGTCACAATTTAACTGTTGGAATATCTTCCTTAGCACGAACTAATACAGTTCAATTTGCAATGTAGAATTCGGAAAGGGAAGCGGTCCTTTAATTTAATGAATTATTGAATCGTAAGTCATGGGAAAATGCTCTGAAAACGATGTTTTCTGCATGTCGTGAATTCTGTTAAAACTACGGGGGTCGCCTCGCTCCACTCCGCTTCGCTCGGCTCCTTAATATATACTTACCATGTCAACCTAACCGCTCCTCCTCGCTTCGCTCGTCGTCGCACGCGCGCAACCTATCCCTAGCGGTCGAATATAATTAAAACTAACGGCTATTTAGTCACTTCTAACAAAAATTACACCGGATTATTGATGCTGTCCTGCCATTTCCAAAACTCTCATTTTTACATGCCTTCTAAAGTGCAACAAAGACTCTTTAAATTAGTCGTTTATCAGGAAGAGGTTTCGTTCATTCAAAAAATCGATTTTTCTTTCGATTCATCGACAAACAGTTCTGTGAACGCGATAAAGTAGATACAGACTGTATCAGCATCTCTATCTCGTTTTTTCCCAAGTACAATGTTAGCTAAGTGGAAACAATCATGGTTTACGATAGAGGTTTAGAAAAAGATGACATTCGATACAATATTAACTGTGCTAGCTATGCAGGAGCGACTTCGAAGGATTACTTACGATGGGAAACAAGCAAAATATAAAAATATTATGTTACCAAAGGAAAGACAGCCCGGCATCGTAGAATCTTAGCAAAATATAATTATGAGGGGAGCTAGGGCGTAAGTATTTTCTTATTTATACCTAATAATAATACACCTAAGAGCTTTTCTTGATATCGTTTGGTAAATAAGAATAAGTAATGGGTTTACTAAGATGAGTAGTGTATTTTGATTTCATGCTTTGTCGAAAACAGGACGTTAGATAAGGTGACTTTAGATGATATACCCAAAATAATACTGGAGACTCGATAAGTAACCAACTGATCAGTAACATGGTTCAATGACCTTTTATGTGAAATAGCTATAGTAATGAAATTTAGGCTTGTTCGGGGTTATTCTTGAACTAGTATAGGTTACAAAATAGTTTTAGTATCGGCATAATTTTAATTACGATTATTACTGGTTCGCCGCAAAGAACATGTATTTTTAACACAATAAAAATATTTAAATTAAACAAATGCACTATTATTCTTCATCGTCGTCTGAATTTTCATTATTGAAAGTTTGATTTTTTTCAAAATGTGGCAAAGATTTGAAAAAGCTTGCGAATTCTTCCGGAATTATTTTATTTTCACACATCCCCAACAGATCTTTGTATTTTTCATAGTTAAGTTTAATTGGTGATGTGTATGCTTTCTTGATTTCAAACCTGACTATTGTCTTCTTACTTCTTGTTTTTTTTCATGTTGTAATAGCAATATACTCTTCAATGTCTAGCTCATACTTATACAACATTATATCTGGGTTGTCTTTTCTGATGCAAATTTCTTTTATTTTATTCCAAGCAACTTTTTCGCCCACATCATTTTTAGTCCAATTCCGGCCGTCTATATAAACGAAAATCAAGAATGTCGTCTTGAGTCAATTCCATGACACGATAGGCACTTTCCACTACTTTGCACAACGAATTAGATTATACCATTGTTCTGGAGTGTAAAGTACCCTTCCTTTGTTAGATGCAGCTTCAATAACGGAATGTACACTATCTCCTTCATTTTGCGTATGTCCGACCTCTAAAAATCGGTGTGTTATGCTTTCAATATCATACTTGGCAACGACATATTGATAAAAGGCAAACACTATCCGATTTCTGTTCTGCCCAGAACAGTTATCTGACCAAAACCGGAATTGCTTAGTACCCTGTTCTAATGCGCTTAGTATAAATAACAGCAAGCTACTGCAGACTTCATTAGCACCCTTTTTGTTTGTTGTTTCAGTCCACATGTAACAAAATCCAAGTTTTCGTGCCAAATCGAATACCGTCAAATTTTGCAGATTTAACCTCCGTTTATAATAAAATATGGAAACTTCGCCATGGGGACAGTTGAGTACTTTTTGCACATCAAAGCATTCTGTTACAATGGTTTGGTCACTTTGGGCAGCGGCTTTGTCTGAATCTTTCATACTCCTTGCTAAGTCTTTTAGAGCCAAATGTTTCTCTTGCTCCTGTTTCTCTTCTTCAGCCGGATTTGAAATATTGGAGTACGCATGGCATCTATCACACTGGTCTTTTTTTGGTGAATGAAAGCCAATGTTAAAGTTTTCATTCACTATATCCGTGTACTGATGATATTTTGCCTTCGTATCGCCGTATTTTTCTTCACTAAACCAGATTAAATATTCACAATGAAGCCGATTGTATGAAAGATAATAAAACAATTCAAAATATTACGCAAAAAAATACGAGTATTATATATTAAATTTTGCACAATTCAATCGAAGATGTTACTTATTGTCATTGTTTCTTCACATTTTGTACTTATTATTCCATTAATGATTTATATTAATCACGAGTAACAACGAAACAATGGCGTTTGTGGCTTTTAATGAATTAGGTGTGATGTAAAGAATTAATATTGGATTATCAAAAAGTAAATAAACAACCTACCAAATATCGTAATTTCTTTTGTATAGTAATTTAATACTAATAAACAAAAATAATATGGTTTTAAAATTATTGTCAACGAATATGGCCACAACAGCCACTATGTCAGGCTCGGAATCATTATTTGTATCCACACGTGACCCGCGGTAGAAAGCCACAACATCACCTTGTGGCTTTATTCGGCGGAGCCACAAAATATATTTAATTCATCTATTTCTATGCTACATAGATATATATTTTTGCTTACAGATTTATATTCATATCTTTGAACATTCAAAAAGAGAGTCAAAGTAATATTAAAAAATAACTTCCTACAAGGTTATTTTATCTTAACTAAAATACTTACGTTGTGATGTTTTCTTTTTTCTTTCATCTGCAGTATTATATGTATCTCTTACGATTTTCAGGAGCTTGTGTGCTCGTTTCATGGTATTTTAGAAAGAAGAAAGAAAGAAAAGAGCTTTATTTCATAAAACCACAGTAGTTATCACAAATAATAAGTAATATTAACAAATTAGGCATATTCTGTGGTTAAGAAAAGGGAGTCCAGCTCAGCTTAATGCCACAGCCAAAGCCATAGCGCTGGTTTTCTGCTGGATCCTACATAAATAAAACTAATAATTAATCTAAATATAACTAAAATCTAAATTAAATTAAATATAAATTTAATAAAACGTATACTGTAAAATACATACAAATAATGAAAAATAAATAGTAATATGAAATAAATATACAAATAATAGTGTTATACTAAACAAGATGCATAATTTATAAAAATACTATATAAGTTTACGCATTAATCTTACTGAACATCAAGGCATCGTTATTTGTTTTTCAATTAGATGGCTCTTGAGTTTAATACGAAAATTAGCTTTCGTCATGCATTCTCGTATAGGTGGAGGCAGGTCGTTCCATACTTTTGAAGCCCTATAACTGAAACTTCCCCTAAATCCAGCTGTTTGGTGTTTAGGAACAATTAAAAGATATGCAGATGCCCTAGTAGAATATATATTAACATCAGAAGACCAATGTAGTTTATCAAATAGATATTTTGGGTGTTTATGTTTAACAACACCAAACAACAGAACAGCAAAATGTAAATCCCGACGTGCAGCCATCTTTAATTGCTTACATTCATTTATGTAAGGCGTAACGTGTGCACGAGGTGGAACATTATAACAGAAGCGTGTACCCGCATTTTGTACACGCTGTATAAGACGGTTAGATCTAGCCAACAAACAGTTTCCATACACTACATCTCCATAGTTTAATTTGGAAAGGACCAAAGCCGTCTGCCGCGCTGCTGCTGCTACGCGCTGCTTCGGCGCCGCGCACGCTAATGGGGCATTCGTTTAGTTCACCCTGATACGCTAATACAGGTTTATCACCGTTCGGGTATACTACATTTTTGAATTTAAAAACTCCGGTCAAGTCCGGGTAAGTCTCGCGCCCTGGGGGTTCCGTGGTATGAATGTTCATGTTTAGAGCTTACCTTCCACTCATGACGTTATAGAGGATCGGGTTGACAGTAGAAGAGACGTAGTACAAAGCGCCGGCCACATTGAACAGGTGTTCGTTGATCGCGTGGAACTGAGGCAGCTGCTCTCCATAAATGTAGAAGAGCCGCTGGACGTGGAATGGGATCCAGCAGACGAAGAACGCTATCACTACCGCCGCTGGGGACAAAACAAACACTTTCGTTATAGGTATGTAGCCAGCGACCTTAAGTAGCAGTAAATACAAATATCCGGACTATGTGTCTAAGGCTGAGATTCAGAGTGCATTTTGAGTCCGAACTCAATCTTACAAACGTCACGCTAATATGAGATCACGTCGCTTTTTGACGTTTGTAAGATTGAGTTTGGACTCAAAATGCACTCTGAATCTCAGTCTTAACTAAAGTCTGTTTTTTTGCACGAAGTAGGTAAATAACAGCTCGTGGTAGTGGGAAATGCGTTTTTAACTCCTTAATAGCTAATGTATGAGTTATTTCACACTGAAAGGAGATTGACCAAATACAATAGAGTGTTCGTGTCACTGTTAAGATTTTTGTGTCACAATGAAACATAGGTTAAATCCATAGATATCTATAGATATTCCTTAAATCTATAAGGAAAAGGTCGGCTTTTAGACACAATATTTTTTATTTATTTTTAACCCACCAACTAGAGATATCTTGATTTTAGTATACCATTTGAAGGTTATGTTTAAGCGTTCATATTTTTCTGTATTATTGTTATGATTTTCTTATTAATTTTCGTGAAATGGTTACTATTAACATTTAAATTGTAGAGCGTCTTTCGGAAACATAGGTAGGAAACTAAAAAGCTATTCACGAGAAAACAAAAGCACTTTTTAATTTCGGATATTTTCCATTTGTGTAAATGATGATGACGATGCTGATGACGGTGATAGTGGTGGTGCTGATGGAACAAAATATAAACAACTTCTTGATATTCTTTTGATAATAAAGGTTTGTATAACGTTTTCATTTTAAGTACTAAAATAAAGCATGCATAATTGAGATCCTTAATTTGAAATAGCACGCCAGATTGAGATCATTAGGTTACTAACATAACCATTTTTTTTAAACTTTTCCAAATGAACACAATTTAAAAAAAGATATTTCTCTAACATCATTTGAAATGTCCAGGTTGAGCCAAATGTGACACATACTGACTTGTCATATTTTTCGAATATCGAATATTACAGAATTAGTTTAAGATAAACTTAAACATATACTACTCAAAACAAAATAAGGGCCACTTGTTAGTTTTACATTTCGGTATAATTTAATGTACATTACTAATTGATAAGTAGCAAAACGTTGACGTTACGAACTCTTTGGTATCCAACCTCTTTGATGTTGAAATGCTAGCCATTAGCAAAACAAAAAAAAATAATTTGAAATTTTCTTCTAATTTTTTTTCGATTTATCTTTGAGATTTGTTTCGATTAGCGTCTTGATATTCTGAAAATTATCGTAATTTTGTTTAGTTATCATAAACAACATTTAACGTTAAAGTGCCACAAGTATGAAGACATACGGACACAATTACTGCAACCAGAGCCGTTACAATGATCCGAGAAGGAAATTCTCAGCGGTGTGTGGTTTTGCACCTGGGTTGTTTTTCTCGAAGAGCTATCCAAAATGCTTGGAATCGCTTCAAAGAGACCGGCAGTGTTCCAAGTAGACCTGGCTCGGGTAGAGTTCGCATTACAACTGCTCAGGAGGATCGGTACATCCGGTTAAGTGCCCGCCGAGAACACACAGTAACGGCTCGTAAGTTTGAAAATCGCCTACAGTTGACAACGGGTACTCGTGTCAGTGATCAAACGATCCGTAATCGATTGCACGAAGACCAGCAAACTTCAAAACGACGAGTTGTTCGAATTCCTTTGTCCAGGGCTCAACGTGCAAATCATTTAAGGTTCTCCCGTTAATATTTGGACTGCGGCATAAATCAGTGGGGCATGGTGCTTTTCACAGACGAGTGCAAAGTAAAAATGTTCAATGACAATCGGCGCATTAGGGTGTGGAGACGACGCGGCGAGTGATTTTCGGAAGCCTGCATACACGAAGTTGACCGTTTCGGTGGTCCCAACAACGTAAAGATTTGTGGTGGGATTAGCTTACATGGAAAAACTGAGCTCGCTATTTTAAATGAGGGTTCCGTAACTGCTCAGCGTTACATTGAGGAAGTTATCAGACCTCATGTGGTCCCATTTGCCCAGCGAATGGGTCCTGGATTCATCCTGATGCAAGACAATGCCCGTGCACACACAGCTCAAGCAACCCAGTCTGTACTGGAAGACTCTCACATTCAAGTGTTACCGTGGCCAGCAAGCAGTCCAGACTTAAATCCGAACGAGCACACGTGGGAACAATTGAAACGAAGAGTTAAAGAGAGTGAGCAAGAGGTCTACAACCAGCAGCAACTGATTGACTCTTTGAAACGTGCCTGGGGAGATATTCCAGCTGAAAACGTCAAAAATTTGATCGACAGCATGCATTCCAGGCTACAGGAGTGCATAGCTAAAAGAGGAGGGTATACCCGTATTAACAAACAGAAAAAGAAATCAAAAGTAAAGAATTCTGAAATTTTCAATGACTTTTCGTTGTTTGTGTTTTTTATTCTAAATTGTATTTTTTTATGAAAAGTTAAATAAGCATATTTAATGATAATTATTTTAAACAGTTACTAGCCCAAATGGTAGAAAATAACATGGTTTTATGTTTAAGGTAATTAAAGAATGTATTAATTTAATAATTTTCTTGGTGCACCTTAAAAACCTAGTGGCCTTTATTTTGTTTTGACTAGTATATATAAATGAATAATATTAAAAACTTGATAGATATTTCGGTCCTTACCTTATGGACCGTCATCGGTCAAGTCATTTAATATTCTTTCATTTATATATATTTAAAGTTATCTTAATATCAAATCATACAAAATAAAAGCTCTTTTGTGGCTAATTATGTATTTATTAAGGAATTAGTTCAATAAATTTATAAGCCTTCGTTGCATTTTGACCGTCTAAAATGTCGTAAAATTGCATAAATTTTCAAAATGTTGATGGTTGTGATTGTCGGCACTTGATGGAACTTATTAAACATCTTGTTAAATAAGATACTTGTACTTGTCCACAGGATTATAATTTAACTTAATACACCCGACCGGTTTCGCTTATAAGCATTATCGACGGCTTTATAACATAAAAATAACTTAAATAATATTTACATGTTTAATACGTGCGATAAATGTCCAAAAGAATTTATCGAATAAAATTTATCGCACGTATTAAACATGTTATTATTATTTTTATGTTATAAAGGCCTAGATAATGCTTATAAGCGAAACCGGTCGGGTGTATTAAGTTAAATTATAATCCTGTGGACAAGTACAAGTGTCTTATTTAACAAGATGCATAAATTTTCCTTTCGATATACCATTTTTTTATTTTTAGGTTTTTAAAGGTAGTTTATTATCTCGGATATGCATATAAAGTTCAAAACTACTTTGAAGTTTGGCGCGATCTGTATTAGTAGACCAATTTATAAAATGTACTAGGCAACTACGGAACCCTACATTGCGCGTGGCCCGACACGCACTCGGCCAGCTTTTTATAACTATTTTGAATCTATCGGAAAGTAGGCTTAGAATTTCTAAGAAAGGTATCTTCGGCGAGCCGTGCGAGCTGGCCGAGCCGCGTTTCCGACCAACTTGATTTTTGATCTCTTATTTGATATCCAGACAAAGTGTCTTTGGCGAGGCCGAAGGCCAAGCTGCTTTTCCGATTTTTTTTAACTGTTTTGATCGTCTCGTTGCGATTTCTAGCAAATTGATCTTCTAGTTGCGTTTCCAACCAAATTTATTTTTGATTTGTTATTTGATCTCCAGTCAAAGGCTGAGATTCAGGGTGAATTTTGATTCCGAACTCAATCTTACAAACGTCACTCTACTATGAGATTACGTCACTTTTTGACGTTTGTAAGATTGAGTTCGGACTCAAAATGCACTCTGAATCTCAGCCAAAGTGTCTTTGGTGAGGCCGAAGGCCGAGTTGCGTTTGCTGAGACCACAGGCTGAGACGCGTTTTGGAACGTTTATTTTTTATAGCATTTGCCCACGGCTTCTTTCGTGTTGGATTAGTTTTTGTGTACTCTTATATAAAATTTGTCAATATTTTTCGTGCCGTTGAGTTTATAGTACCTCGGCGAGAACGAACGTGTACGAACGAAATTATGAAGTTTTATCCGGCCGTAAGCAGTGTAGGAACGGAAAATACCTTAGCACAGTATTTTCCAAGAACGCTGAAACATGTTAATCTTAATTTCTAACCAAAAGGACGATACATTTTTTATGGTTTTAACTACAAATCTAATAAAATTCCTATACAAACTTTCATCCCCTATTTTACCCTCCAGGAAATGATTTTCCAAAAATCATGAAACACGCGTCATTCTTAATTTCCAACCAAAAGGCTTAATATCAATTTTCATGGTTTTAACTTGGAAACTAACGAATTTCCCGTACAAACTTTCAAACCCTATTTTACCCCATTAGTGGATGATTTTCTGGTAACACTGAAGCATGTTAGTCTTCATTTTTTACTAATAGGCTTATTGCCAATTTTAATGGCATACATGTTTAAAAATTCTCGTACCTACAAACTTTCATTCCCTATTTTACCCTTCAGGGGATGATTTTCCAAAGGTCCTGAAACACGTCGTCCTTTATTTTTAATCAAAAGGCTCAATGACAATTTTCATGGTTTTAACTATGAAACTGACGAAATTCCCTTACAAATTATCAACCCCTATTTTTACTCTCTTCGAGAACGATTTTCCAAAAATGCTGAAAGTAATAATTTTTATTCCTAACCAAAAGGCCTAAAACAAATTTTAATGGTTCTTACTACAAAATTTACTAATCTCCCATACAAAATTTGATCCCCTATTTTACCTCTTTAGGGGTTGAATTTCTTAAAATCCTTTCTTAGTGTGCGTCCGCATTATGAAAATGACCTACTATCAAAATTTCATCTTCCTTGGTTAAGCCGTTTGGGCTGTGCGATGTTGAGTCAGTCAGGACTTGTAATTTTATGCCTATATAATAAATAAGAATAATAAATAATAATAATAATAATAATAATAGTGAGATTACTCTTTTTGGCTTTGTCAGCAAAAAATGTCGTTTGCAGAACACGAAAATAAATCGAAAATTAGTTGACATTTCAATGCAACTATAATAGTAAAGTCACTGACCCTCGATACGCAGAGATACAGGTTCAAATCCTTGAGACACATTTTATTGAAAATTTATTTCTGATCGAGCTTCCGATTTATCATGCACTCAAGATAATAATATTGCAAGCGATGAAATTAGCAAAAAAAATTATACGTCGTAAAATTATTTATTATATAATGCACACACGTAGATCCCGTCGCGTGAGATCGCGCGAGACCACGAAACAGCTGCTTCGTGTTCGAGACGAACGCAGCGGGAGGGGTAAACATTGCTGCGGGGGTGAAGGGTGCTAACTTTCTGCCGCGCTCCCGATTCCTCTCGCCTTAAACGAGGCTAAAATGTTTAACAAAATCACGTTCCGCAAATAAACTCACCCAGCATCTTAATGATGGATTTCCTGGACTTGGTCTGCCGCGTCTCGCCATGCACTTGCCCCAGCACCCCGTTCAGCAGGCCCAACTTGCTCTTCCTACTTATGGTCTTCGACCTGGGGAATAATGCAGTCTTCATTATTTATTGGATGGTCACGGCCACCGTTCTTCTATGTTTATCCTCTTTAAGGAACTGACAATTCGGTTGTTTTTAGGGTTCCGTACCTCAAAAGGAAAAAAATTGAGCCCTTGTAGGATCACTTTTTTGTCCGTCTGTCTGTCCGTCCATCTGTCCGTCCGTCCGTCCGTCTGTCAAGACTCTTCATCTCGGGAACGCGTGGAGGTATCGAGTTGAAATTAAAACCATATACTAAGGTCCCCAGTCCCTTGAAGTTGTGAAAAAAAAAACAAACTTCTAAGTTATCGTAAACAAAAGATGCGGTCGTTATTGAAAGAGCGAGCGAAGCGAGCGACTTCTCCGAGTCTAATAAAACAATCCGGCGTTTGTATGTATGTATGTATGTATGAATGTTTGTTCGACGATAACTCGTGTATCGTTGATCGGAATGTCATAAAATTTGGCAGGCGAGTAAATAAGATATACAGGGTGTTAACTTGATTACCTTTTTCCCGAAAACCGTGGATAGTACTAGGTCCAAACAACAATAGGAGCTAATAAAAATATTTAATTTCCATAAAATGAAACTGAAAATATTAAACTATAGTATTAGTTTTCTGTTTTATTACATGGGCGCCCTACTCATTTTGTTGCAACTACGACTCCTGTGTGAGTCGAGACAGTTTTATTGCACACAAGCTTACTGTCGATGTCGCACACACACACGCATAATAGACCGACCGAGAGCCACCAGCAAATGTACAGTCAATACAAAAAATGTTTCGCGTTGTGTTTACATTTCGCTTTCCTACGTGTGCCTTCTGTACTGACCCAAACTGTACTACCTCACAATAACAAAGAAATGAAAAAAAATTGCAATCATAAATAGCTTCTAAGAATAATTTGAAAATTCAACGAATTTTGTATGGGCTATTGGTCGAATAAACTGCTTCAACTGAGGATTGAAAAACCGGGAGCCTTATCGTCTAACTTAACATCGATCACGATAACTTTCAAAAGTACGCGTGATTGACTAGAAACCATTTGAAAGTTATCGTGATCGATGTTACAGTTAGACGATAAGGCTTACTCAAAGAATTGTGAAGATAGTTTCATGACGTGTTGTACCGACTTTTATCTACCTATCGTCTCTCGCACGCACATTATGACGCTCACGAGGGTGAAGATTTTTTGGCGCGACTGTACTTACAAGCGGACAACCGGGCCACATGACGCTGTCTACCTAGATATTTACCTGCATACAAGTTAGAGGTACGAACTAAGCATCCTAGACAATTACACAAATGGGAAGGACTTTATTACCCTTTGACAGAGGCGACTATCGGTTGGCTCACTTGTCTTATTGTCTCGGAGGTAACTCGTTACCGTTAGTTTAAAAGGTACTCACATTATGTTTCTTCAAACATGATGATTTAAGGGTTGAAAAAGCAATAATTATTAGCGGAATTTCAATCGAACGTTAATTTAGTTGAACACAAACAACACTTTTTATTAAAATTGTTTCTCACTGTTTTTTCATGTTAGGTACTGTTCAAAGTGACGTCCATTTCGCCTAAGACACAACTCTGCACGTTTTATCAAATTGTTTTGTAAACTTCCTATGTCTTTGTTTTTTACAACTTCAAAAGCATTAATAATTTTCACTTTTAGTTCACCTACGTTCTGAGTTTCTTCCTTGTAAACTAAGTTTTTGAGCTCACCCCATAAAAAAAAGTCCAAGGGAGTGAGATCTGGTGACCTAGCTGGCCATGCCACTGGGCCTCTACGTCCAATCCACGCATTTGGATACATCATATCGAGGTGTTCTCGCACACATCTCGCATAATGAGCTGGTGCACCGTCGTGTTGATAGAAGAAACCTTCGTTCAACATGGCCAGCGGGATGTCATCACATAAATCTGGTATAACACTTTGCAACATATTTAGGTAAGTACCTCCTGTTAGACGCCCTTCAATGAAGTGGGGACCAATAATGGTATTCCGAATAATACCGGCCCAGCAATTCACGCTAAATCGTGACTGATGTGCGTGTTCTTTTATCACATGTGGGTTTCGGTAAGTCCACCAATGTTCGTTATGTACATTGTACAAGCCAACTCTCGTGAACATGGCTTCGTCTGTGAATAGGATATTTTGATTTCGGTTTTGTAGCTGACAAAATTCCATCCTATTTGGCGCATCCACTTCATGCAGTGCCTGGACTTTTTGAAAATGGAACGGGTGTTGGCCAGCATTTCTTAAAACGTTCCACACGCTTACGTGGCTTACATTAAAATGACGCCCAGCTTCCCTAGTGCTGCACCTTGGATTGACATAGAAAAAATCGAGGATATTATCTTCGGTTTGTATTGGCAGCGGCTGCCTGAACCGTCCCACGGCGTGGTTAGGAGCTCGGAACTGACCCGGGCCAAATTCTCTTTCCCTGTAAACAGCCTGGAGAATCACTCCAGGGGAAGGCACTCTTGGATTCAATATGCCTCGTGCTCGCAAGTTATCTAAACTTTGTTCCTGATATATCCGACGAGCTGCTGCCATATTATGACCCGCCAAATCGTTGTACACGCGAACCATTTCACCATATTCGATGTCACTATATCGATAAGCCATTACGGCGGCGGCGCCGTCGCGCGGGCGCAGACCAAGCGGGGTGCGTAAACTGCTCTCTCAAATACGTCACGAACCGGAAGTGTGACGCCTGCGACTGACTGAACTAATTAACTAGCTAGACGGCGGCGGAGGCGCCGCGCGTGAAACAAAAGTAAAGAATAGGTGCGTGCGAGTGAAATGGGGTGGTTCGCAAAATTTGCATGGTTTGAGCGTTTTGACCAATGACAAGCCTTTTCTCACGCGCTTGGCCTTGGAATCACAAGAATCCCGGAGTTACCTAGGCTAGGTATGTTTATCATTTGTATTTGTGTAGGAAACGTAGGTTGACCAAGTTTACGCCCAGTACGAAACTGTTAAAAATTTTTTGAACTTTTTAGATTATTTCGTGACATTTGATTGTTTTTTTTTGCGCATGTTGTTAATTCACATTAGTACTATCCACAGTTTTCGGGAAAAAGGTAATCAAGTTAACACCCTGTACATTTTTTAAGTTCAAACATGAGCCAAATCCGTCAAGCGCGAATCGGGCGAGCGTGAGTTCACAGTTTGGGGCGAACTACTAGTTTTAAAATTAGTATAGTAAAAATAGTTAAGAAAAGCTATTGCCCGAAACGGTTTCGAATTTCGAAACAGGCCAGTTCTGTATCTACGGCAACCATTTCTCTCCCAATTAATACGAATTCGAAGCCACTTCTAAACACAATCTGATACAAAACCCGTTTATATATTGCACATATTTGAGGAGGCTAGGAACAAAAAGTTACATTTACACTTAGTCTTTTCGGTAAATTGAGAAAATAAATCTAGTAGTTCGCCTCGAACTGTAAACTCGCGATCGCCCAATCCGCGCTTGACCGATTTGGCTCATGTTCGAACTTAAACTTTAATTATATGTGCCTTATTTACTTGCCTGCCAAATTTCATGACATTCCGATCAACGATACTCGAGTTATCGCCGAAAAAACATTCATACATACATACAAACGCCGGATTGTTTCAGTAGATTCAGAGAACTCGCTCGCTTCGCTCGCTCGTTCAGTAATTGGTGGTTGTATATGATATCGCCTATCGGCATCCAATACCTGCATATCGGATAGTGTGAAGACGCTCTAAAAATAAATCTTACAAAACGATATGCCGTGTGTAAGAAGTTCAGTAGAAAACAGTTTGGTTACGAACCTGATATGAAAGCCCATACTGACGTAGAGACAGAGGATGAGCACTGCCGGTAGGAAGAAGAAGAAGATACTGCTCAGCTCTAGCAGCGGCGATGGAGCCATCAGTGAGCAGAATGCAGATTTGAGGGAGTCGTTACCGGAATCTGAAAATAACATTGTTCATTGTGTCATACACTAGTAGTTCGCGCTTGAGCGATTTGGCTCATGTTTAAACTTAAATATTCTTTTTGCCCTATTTACCCGCCCACCAAATTTCATGACATTCCGAACAACGATACTCGAGTTATCGTAGAACAAACATACATACATAAAATAGGGGTATAAAGTTTGTGATTCTTGATTTAAACTATTACTTACGCTAATTCCTTGCAGTAATGCTAATATTTTCTCAATTATCCGATGCTTTACATTTTTGGGAGATTTTTTTTATGTCTGAACTAACTTCTGCCCGCGGCTTTGCCCGCGTGGCCTACAGGAAACAAAAGACTTTTTTTTTCAGAAACATTTATTATAAGCGCTCTCACCCTCCTCTATTGAATATAGATAGGTATACAAATTGACAATCTCCCAAGCAAAGCAATAAGGACGAAGTCCTCCATAAAACTAAACTAATCTCTGGAATGAGAGTAGTATGGTTGTACAGAACTTAAACCGTGTGTTGAAACAATCCCCCCCTCATCTCAGAACCTACATCACAATCCTCACCTACCTACCAACTTTTCTGCTAACTACCCACTTTTCGTCTCACTGCCTACCCACTCTACCTTCTCACATGTAGCTTGAACTAGTTATAAATACAAACAAGGTTTGGAGGGTGTTAGTCTAGTATTAGGCCAAATGATCGTCTAGCAGCTATGATAGGACCCTTCGTTGTGAACCGTATTTAAGTAACCCTAGTTCTTTTAGTGATAATAAGAATGAATCCGAACTCAACATTTCCTAATAAGTCTAGTTAAATTACCTAAAGTATCGGAGAAGTAAATAGTTCCTCTATCCCTGGTAAATAGAATAACATCTGCGCCTAGCTAAGTTATTATATGATGTCAATACTGAATTGAAACTATCCAAGAGAATATCACCTATTGACCAGGCTTATGTAAGAGAGTGAGAGGAGTAACTGAAACTAAATATAATTCATCTAGAAGATACCGCAATTTTATGTTTTTTGTTTAATAGCCCCTACCGGTCAATTTGGGTTCTGTAAAAGCAAAAGCTTCTATGGTTCTGCTCAAGTAGAGTAATAGACAAGAAGATTATACTCCTAGAAAATAAGAGTATAAGTTGAACATAAAAGCCTTTACCTTTCGGATGGGGAATAACCCGTGAATTTTTTTGAACAAAGGTTTTATTTAGTTTTATTGGAAATTGTGATTTAATTATTTAACAAAGATTTTATATAGTTTTATTTGAAATTGTGATTTAATACTTTATATTATTATAGACTTTATTTTGCATTTAGTTTGATGATACATTATTTGTACAGTGCTACAGGGCACTAAGTACTTAGATATTGTAATTTGATAAGGCAGTATTATTATACTGAATATTTATAAGATTTGTTACTTTGTAATAGTAAATCGTTCATGTTGGCAAGTCTTTAATTTCTACCAAACACTACTATAGTCTCATTATAAAGTCTTTCAGTAATCTTTAAATAGTACATTATTTATTGTAAGAAAACCTAAGAACAGTGATTCCCTGTCTACACACCTTGGAGGAAGAATCACTAAGAAACCTCAAGGAGTACCTACTCGTAATTAAATATCGTGACCTTACTGTGGAATATTAATTACTTCACTAAAAGCTGCATAATTCTCCTTATCACATGTCCAATCTCTGTACCTACTGAATTCTACATGAGAACAGCTCTAAGGTAGTTTATTCTAACAGAAATTATGACGGAAAGACAGCGAATTATGACGGAACTTCTTGAATCGAAGTTTACCCAATTTCCCGCTACTGCGACCCCATAGCCCGCCTTCTGCATTCCTTACTTTTGTAAAGCCCCCCAAATCTCTCTCCTCAAAAGACATTTCCTACTTCTTTTCACTTAGTGGACCCATTTCGCTTAGGAACCTTAGACACCCGGCAATCTCTAATTCCATACTATTACATAGCCATGATATACCCGTTTTCGGCGCGAATTTAATGTTCGCGTAATTTAGTATAGAAACAACATCTTTACTCGATTCACGTAATTTTCACTCTTTCCCTGCTTCCAAACATTAAGAATAAAACATCCGGAATTTATTTGAATATTATTTTTTAATTTTCTTGAGTAAAATAAGGAAATAAGGTCTGTTTTCTTTTCTAATCCCGGAAGTAATGCCATCTAACCTAAACAACTGATACTTTTATGTTTGTTGTAACATTCTTTTCAATGAACCTAATCTACCTCCGAACTCAAGCGTTTCCCACATATTAAGCAGATGTCGCTTCCACCCTCAGCTAATATCAAGATATCAATAGTAATCCGAAGGTAGTGGCACCACCTTACCACAAAATGTTAGCGAGTGCTAACGGAACGCCTCGATCCGAGGTTCGTTCTGGTACAGCTCGACCCTCAAAATTTACGTAGCGTACATTAGTTCAGCCGAAGGAAATTTTCTCTTCAGACTCGCTAACATGCAGAGACCACTGATTACAAAACAAATTATTAAGGCTTTTTCCAGAATGTAGTTGGGTGTGTGCGTTTTTAAACCAATCCACTAACAGAATCCCGCAAGTATCCGGACTCCAACCTCGCAATAACTTAATTATGGATAACTATTACTTCGATTGCAAGAAATCTGACGAAACGAGAGTACCGGGTTGTGAATCCAGTATGCCCTAGTGGCAATAAGATGGCCTTCTAACCCAATCCAATTTTTCGATTAACACTAGATTTGCCATGGACTATCTCTAATTCCACCAGATACCAAGCGATGAACCGCCTCATAAAGGTTATCCTTTAATATAACCATTTTAGCTAGAGCCCTTCCCCTTGCAAGCCCCATAAGTTTCCTGGTGAGTGTGCAGTTGCCGAAAAGGGAGTACGAGCTTTTGTATAGTGCGGGTTTATCATGTACTTCTTTTCGTAATTTAACCTAACTCCAATTTTCCATAATAAACCGTTTGCTAGGTGTAGTGCCTCTGGTCCAAGCTACAATAACCTCATCTATACTGTCAGAACTGTTGCCTCCCTAGAGCCCTCTTTTACAACCTGCATTCTCTTCAATAAATATTATAGTATAATTTTATATTATTATACTACAATACCATTAAAATCCTCTTTCCCCTTTTTCTTCATACTTCCCAAATGTACCACGCGTGGATTTCTCTTTCTCGCCACTCTAAGGATCCACCAGCTCATTCAATACAGACTTTCCTCTTTGACCAGGTTAATTGTCCCAATGGCTCTGTAGCATGTAGCGTGCAAGCCGTTCTCAACCCTTAACCCTAAATCACATCGAATAATTTGGCTCAAACCAACATTTCCTACAATTAAAACTTTCCCTAGGTCTCCCTAATCTAGATAACCAAAGATGTCCCTACAGTATTCCTTATACCTAATTGTTCACGTTCCGTAGCTTTGCTGTTTACGTTGATATGATCGCAATTAATTTAGCTAAATTTAATGTTGATTATGACTTTAATATTAGGCCATTTCCCCCGCTATCAACTTATTTGTCTGCCATCTCTACTGAAACCAAATATCACTGAATAACTTGCCTAATTCACGAGCCGTTAGAAATTACCTAACGACTTAATTTCTCTATATTCCTGGGCCTCACTCTCTCAAAGTTTTTTATAGTCCTAAATATTTGATAATTCGATTATAAGGGTTTAAACCTTAAGGGGTAAGACGTATAAGAGCATTCTGGCACTAACTGTGACTTTGGAAACCCTGGGGCCTAATCATAAAACCAGACTCCATGACGAGGAACCATTTACTTGAGCTAACGGTATACTTTTGTGTCTAATGTGTCAGGATTTAAATAGATAGATACAACCATAAAATTGAAGTATCAGATTATCTTGTAGATAGAATTAACGATGAAACAGAACCAAAACTCATACTAGTAAGAGTCACGTTGCACCCGACTAATTGCGAAGATACTCGATAAGAATATTTCGGTCCCTAAATTATCCTATTCCCGCTCATATACATGTTGTTATAAAATTCTCAAGCAATAAACTAAATTCAGGCACTATCTTACAAAAGTATCTAGGCCCTCGTCAAAATTTAAAGACTTACAGTCTACTATTTGGTCAAATACTTCATCTAATCTTTAAAAGGTTAATGACGACGATCCTAGCCTCTGTAACCAATAACGTACCAGTAAACAAATTGTCTCATACTTAAGTTATTCCGCCCCTCACATAATTTCTCCTGACTCTAGAACCGCCTACTTGCATATTGCACGTCCCATCAACCAAACCCGAAACTGAGAGAATTAAAGTGGTGTAATGTCTACAACATCATAGAGGTAAGTACGGTGGTAGACAATGAAGAAAGAAACAAAAAAAAGAATTTGTCAAGAAAAGGGAGAACGTACCGAGCATTCTCCTCCGGAATAAGTTTAAGCTTCCCTAATTATAAATGTAAATATTACAATTGTAAATGCGCACATGTCTTTAGATCCGTCCTTTAGTCATAATTTCCGCTACAAATCACGATATTTTCCCTTTGAATTGACGTCTTTGAAATATTGCGTCCCTGCATATAAAGCTGTTCGCTGTAATTAAGGTCCTGCAACCAAATTGCAGAATGAAACCTTCACGGTAGAGTTCCTCTGTCTATCCGTAAATCACAGTATAGTCACAAATCATCCTCTAAACCACTAGATTTGACACTCGGTAAAACAGCTTAATTCACCTATACCGCTTGGAGCAATCAATCCCTATAATCCAAAATGGCTCAAAACTATATTTTTAATTTAAATGTTACCTAGGCGAACATGTGATTTTAATAAGACGCTGCACGTTCATACTACAGGGTATGTAAAGCTTGTTCACCCTTAGACTACGATTTGGCTATAACATATACCGTATAATGAATACCTTTATCAAAAATATTTAGTTTTAGCAAGATAAAAGTGAAAAGAATAAAATTCACCTAAGCCATCTAAACCTCCTAACTAAACCCGACCCCCCTGGTTTTCGACTGAAGACACCTTCATGCTCATTAGCCACTACGAATGTCTCGACATGTATATTATGTTAATTTTTTTTACACCAATATATGGAACCCGTTTATTCGCTCGAAACGTTTCTCCTCTCTACCATAATACCCACTTGTTTCTAACATTCTATTAAATCGTCAAACGCCATCTCTGTCATCAAATATTACCCGAAATTCATATGTATATAATATTTATACTAGAGTTCCGTACCTCAGAGTAACAATAAGATCCCATTAACTAATAAATTTAATGTTCGTCCGTTCTTCCGTCACAAAACTGTTATGGCCCTATCTCTACTGTTCGTAGCCTTCGCGCCAATAAGGTCTGTAGTATATTGTTGACTAATTTCGTAACATACATAGTACATACAAGTACATACATATATACTCATATCCGACTCACAAAGAGGTAGGCAGAGACCATATACTTCCGATTGCCACGACCCTAACACACACATTCTTCGTCTCCTCCACATCCATTATTCTAATCACGCAAGTTCTTATTTTATAAACAAAAGTTTATTCTTGATTTTCACAAATTCTATATAATTAAGTGATATTTCGCAAGTACCCTACTATATTTAAGCAACTATCGTATTCGAGGATTAGAAAATAAACACCGTTCAAACATCAGACGAACATACTTATTCACGCCTATCTCCTGAAGGGATAGACAAATACTGTCAACTTTCACCCACTATGATTCCGACACACCTCTTTCGCCCCTTCCACTCCTATCTACGAGGTCATACTAGTTCTTCGATTTCGTATATCACAGCGCCAGCACAGAACCCTGCGTTTTAAATTCACTCACCCTAACTTGACCCCTATTTGACACATTCTGAAGTACATTCGAGTTCTCATTTTATCCATAAATCTCCCAGACTACCATCCTTTTAAAACTCCGACCCTCCAGCTTGTAAACCTGACTTCACCTTGTCAGATATTACCATTCATTCTATCTGGCAAATTCTCATTGTAAAGTATAGTACGCTACGAATTCCCACTTCGTCCGTGGAACTCTTATAAATTGTGCAAGGTTAGACGTTCATCATTTGTAATTAGTTTCAAAATAATATAGGTATGTAAAATGTGGTTGCACAACTCTAAACACACGACTCTCAGATTTAAAAAAATACCGAATATCTAACACTGAAACTCTAACGTATACTTTTCTCGCTTAAGTTTACCTTCTTACGACAATCAAGTTATACGGTTTATCCTGTTACATACCGATTCCAAAGAAAAATTTACCATCAATTGAAATAAGTTATGATGAAACAATTTAGCTATTTTAATACCATGTGGGTATTATTCTTCAATGACTTGAAACTTTACTATCTTAGAATAACCTGATGTATTTATTAAGTCCACGTACTAATCCTTCCTGACTAACCCATGCTTATTTGACCTGAATTTCACTCTGAGTTCTACCCTATTAAATGTAGGTATTCATACTAAAAGTGCCCTTCCGTCGCTACCCAAAAATACTTCCCTCTCATTCTTAAGATCACATAAAAAGTGAATACTATGAGTACACAAGGGCCTACCTATTTTCAAACCCCGAATCTCATATTGCTTATCTTTTATTATTAATGCAAAAGTTTTCTAAGGGGATCTCATTTAACTGAAACGAAACTCTCTATACATACATACGATTCGTTGATAACCTACCCAGGTGTCCCCTTTTATCAATTCCTAATAATTTCTCTCTTATAATTGCTTATTACCCGACGATAACCGCTAGCTTCCAATTTACTGAACTACAAATCCTCTCAACACCAGTTTAAACCTCAGCATAGAAGTAGATAAACAAAATTATTATTTACCTAACCACTATCTCAAGAATTTTATTTCCCCTTTCATTTACTTGTAATTTCATTCAAATCATATCTCACTTAACTCCCTTTTCCTCAATAAATTTGAAACATACTTACTTTCCACACTTCTAAACTTGCTACAAAACTATTATTTCCTTTATGGACTACTAGCTTCCTCCCGTGGCTCCGCCCGCGCGTTACTCGGTTCAACGACATGATTTTTTTCCGGGACAAAAGCAGCTTATGTGTCAAGTTGGTGTATAAGCCATATTCATTCCAAACCGCCCCAGCGTGAAAGAGCAACAACCACACACACACAAACTCACACACACACCCTCACACACACACACAAACCCTCGCATCCACAATACTAGTGTGATGCCCTTCATCCCTTAGTTAGCAACAAGCTCTTGCATATTCCCTCAATTGACTCACCGCACCTACGCTATAACATTACCAATGAAGTTAATCTCTTGTAACTTATCGTCTTAGCCCATCATCACGTTACACTTACCGCACCTACGCTATAACGCTACCAAAGAAATTGTTTTCTCGTAAATTATCATTACCCATTCTTTATCAATCACAGTACAAGGATCGAACACTCGAACCCCTTTTCACTTCTCTTATCGATGCAAGATTTTTTTTATTTTGTAAAAACCTTTGTTTTCCCCGCAACGCAAAATATAACCAAAAGTTATAACGACATCGCAAAGCGTCACCGCAAAATTAAAATAGTTTTCCCTAAGTCTCGCTAATATTACCGATTCGGACTACCACGTAATCCCTGAACAAATAAATGAACGTCATCTAACATAAAAACATTTAACACCGATCACCTTCATAAACCTCCTTTTCCTATTAGTGCATCTACCTTCCAACCGCAAGGAACTCTTACGAAACCTTACCGAGCGACCCCCCTTCTTTTCAAACTTCTCAATGATAGGAGTGCGTAACAAGACTCACATTCATCCACCCATTCATTACTAGGATATTATTATTGCTTAACGATTGTGGGCAATACAAAACCGTTCTACCTGATAAATAAAACCCGTAACAGTCCGATTACTTTGCAATATTGTTAATATTCCTTGACTAAAAGTGAGCAGATGATTTCCACGGGACAAACCGAAGCCAGTATAATTCCAATATAGGCGACGACAGTCATCGAAGTACATTCGTCATATCAATAACACATTATACAAATAAATCATACGACGGTATTCACCCGTCCATGCCGTTGTCTAACTAGTGTTATTCCTTTAACGGTTTGTGACAATGCCAGTAACTACTAAGAGTAGTCCAAAGGAACCACTACTTATAAAAACCTCAAATTAGTTTGATTATTTTGGTTTACCACCCATTGGGATGAAAGTCATTTCTAACTGTTCTGGACCTGTCGTTTGTGTTTGAGATTAAAATGTGATCAAACTAATAAATAGCGAATAATCAAAAAGTGAAAGAAGGACAAATTGATCAGAAAAGCTTTGTTGTCACCCTACACATCTACTCACATATCCTTCATACATATGACTAACCACGGAAAACATCATGTAGATGATAGATTCCTTTGATCGTAATAATCATAAGAGCGGCCCTAAAGCTTGGATTTGGATAAAATTGATCGTTTCATACTGAAATGAAAAATGAAGAACCAGAACGCAGCTTAAACTCGTTCAGAAAAACTCAAATCTCGACCGAACAACCTATCTTGCATTTAGAAAATTTGCATAATCATGCAATGTAACATTAAACACAAATGAAATAATAAGTCTATTTTCCTTTTGTTGGATAACACAAGTTGGTCAAACTCATCACTAACATTGCCACAGCCTAAAATGTGTACGTACATTCGCAAACCAGGTTCACCTAGGTGTCGCCGACATGATGGCCGTTGGGGCCGAAAGGCTTTAGAATGGAGACAACGTACAGCAAAGCGCAGTGCACGCCGACCACATGCCTGCCGGACCGACAACCTGAGGACATCGTGGACGGCGCGGCGGCGACATGAGTGGCGAAATTTGGGAAAGGCCCATGCCCAGCTCCGGACGAACACGGGCAGATGGATGGATGGATGGATGGATGACTACCATATCTGAACCGTAAAACTTCCTATAATATTCCCATATCCCTGCCTGATTAAATATTATTGAGCAAACTAATATGATCATAAATAATCCTTTTATAGAATTTCATGTTGTTAGTTACCGAAATTATGATTTACATAGACATCATAGTGATATTTTTCAGAAATATTTCGATCTAAAAGGGGACAACGAATTTTAATATTAACTCTACGGCTCAGTCTAACATCAGTAAATATTCCCGATATTTCTAAACATTTATTCATCCTCTTCCTACTACATATTATTGTGTGTTCGTAATAAGATTATAAAATAAAACACATAAATCTCATTTCTACTCGAGTCGCAATGTATACCACGTTTACTAACCGACCCGCAATGTAAACTCATGCGATTGTTTCTGAAGTGATGACGTCATCCCTAGCTGACTTCAGGTTTGCAGGTTTATACCTAAGTATTTGTGCACCTAACTCACTACTAAATAAGTGAGAGCAAAACACAATCGATTCCTCTCATCCTACTTAAAATACGTAAACCCTAGTCCGTACATACGATTGTACATCTTTTTAGCCCGACGTACATAACCAACCGCGTCTTTACTTTATTCTAGTAAAACAATTTAATAATTTCGAAAAGCACTAAAATAATACCACAGTGCTGCCAAGCAATCCCCCATAATTGAAACAAAGTATTTACTACACGAAGATGAAAAACATTTTCTAAAGCAATTAGACTTGTCCACTAACACTGCTTTTGTTTTTTTTTTTTTGAACGCACGCGTCGCTTTCGTTCCATGAGACTAAGAACGTTTCCACACTATCCAACCCGACACCGGTGCCGGACGACGACAGCCAACATCCGATAACCGACACACCATGTGCTGTTTTTGCATTACCCAACAAAATCGCTCTGATATGGCCATTTGCTCGATAGCTTTAGTGCGGACAGGTCATTACGGAAAACTAAGACAATTTTGGATACATCCTATTGCGGAAGCTAAACATTCAGAGAGAGCATTTTATACTCTTTTTAGCGAGCTACAAAACGCACTGAGAAAGTTCTTTAATTACTTTCCTACAAGTGAATCCACGATATGATTATTTGCCAATTTATCTGACAACCAATATCAAGAAGCAAGACACACATATTCGAATGGCTTTGGGGCCTACGGAAATGCAAGCGCACACAGAGACAATTTAGATATACGTATATCAACATACAAACATTATCGTCCGACGACTCACGGGCGTCCGATAGTGCCGCCAACATATCGGTGTCGGTTCCGATATCCGATACTGGATCGGACAATGTGAAAGACTACTCATTCCATACATTTTACTTGCCCCGATATCGCACCGGCGGCGGCGGCGTCCAACCCCGACATCGGACCGGACAATGCAAAAACCCCCAAATATGGACAAATGGACTTTGAGTCCAGAGCCGTTAAAAAATACTAAAAAAGAAACCAATGCGATTAATGACAGTCAAAACAAACAAACCACTTTTGAATAGTTCAAAACCATCACAAATGAGATATCTCTGATATCTCTATAAATAATAAATAAACTAACTTGTGCGTGCGTTGAGATGAAGATGGAATGCACCTTCAGCTCGGGACAACATTATTATGAACTTAGCGCAACTCAGGATGATTCTCAAAGGTGCAAAATTGGACATGGCGTTGATGATATCAATGAAACCTACAACTACAGATTACCAAGGATAACCCAATTAACCGAGCCAAACTCATCTCATACAATGGTACGTATATTCATTCTAACCTGTTTTACAATTGCCTAATCATCAAGAACGCATTAAAACTACGTTTTCCTATACCCGTCATTCATATTGGTTATTAGTACTGCTATCTTGAGCAAACATCTATAGCATTGCAATCCAAAAGTGGCCTAAATTACCTGGGCTACTTACAATGCTCATTAGTCCTACAACGTCAAACAGAACCCTTTTATACTAAAATATTAAAGTGAATTTATGCAATAGCTTCTCAATGATGAAATAGGTATAACTATTCACAACATTACAGACATTCTCCATACATTCGCCCAAAATTAATTATCTTTTTCTACTTTTCAGATACAGCCTACCATGGTAGCGTTCTAAAAGCCCTATATACATACATATGATGTATGTCCAATCACGCCTGAGAAGCTACCCAGGTGTATGCAATGTGGATAATTCAGCCTACTTCCAAACCAAGAACTTCACTTCACCCAATCGCACTAAGGAAAAGATAATAATGTGCATCTCTGTTACCGCTGAATGAATTTACTACATAGAAACTAAATATCACTCTTAAAACACCTCCGTCTCACGTGCAACAATTGAACTAGACTAACACACTCCAACCAAATAAATACTAGAAATCGCAATACAATATCCCAGCTATTAAAAACATGATCACAGTGCTTTAATGAAACAAAAATGCTAAAATGAATTCAAAATACAATGATACAACCATGATAATGTTAAAACTTTATTCAGACATATGTCCTAGTAGTTAATTTTAATATAATATCGCAAAAACTGCAATATTCTGGTCACGGCTTCTAATTGAAACAATCCCCCCCTCATCTCAGAACCTACATCACAATCCTCACCTACCTACCAACTTTTCTGCTAACTACCCACTTTTCGTCTCACTGCCTACCCACTCTACCTTCTCACATGTAGCTTGAACTAGTTATTAAATACAAACAAGGTTTGGAGGGTGTTAGTCTAGTATTAGGCCAAATGATCGTCTAGCAGCTATGATAGGACCCTTCGTTGTGAACCGTATTTAAGTAACCCTAGTTCTTTTAGTGATAATAAGAATGAATCCGAACTCAACATTTCCTAATAAGTATAGTTAAATTACCTAAAGTATCGGAGAAGTAAATAGTTCCTCTATCCCTGGTAAATAGAATAACATCTGCGCCTAGCTAAGTTATTATATGATGTCAATACTGAATTGAAACTATCCAAGAGAATATCACCTATTGACCAGGCTTATGTAAGAGAGTGAGAGGAGTAACTGAAACTAAATATAATTCATCTAGAAGATACCGCAATTTTATGTTTTTTGTTTAATAGCCCCTACCGGTCAATTTGGGTTCTGTAAAAGCAAAAGCTTCTATGGTTCTGCTCAAGTAGAGTAATAGACAAGAAGATTATACTCCTAGAAAATAAGAGTATAAGTTGAACATAAAAGCCTTTACCTTTCGGATGGGGAATAACCCGTGAATTTTTTTGAACAAAGGTTTTATTTAGTTTTATTGGAAATTGTGATTTAATTATTTAACAAAGATTTTATATAGTTTTATTTGAAATTGTGATTTAATACTTTATATTATTATAGACTTTATTTTGCATTTAGTTTGATGATACATTATTTGTACAGTGCTACAGGGCACTAAGTACTTAGATATTGTAATTTGATAAGGCAGTATTATTATACTGAATACCTATTTATAAGATTTGTTACTTTGTAATAGTAAATCGTTCATGTTGGCAAGTCTTTAATTTCTACCAAACACTACTATAGTCTCATTATAAAATCTTTCAGTAATCTTTAAATAGTACATTATTTATTGTAAGAAAACCTAAGAACAGTGATTCCCTGTCTACACACCTTGGAGGAAGAATCACTAAGAAACCTCAAGGAGTACCTACTCGTAATTAAATATCGTGACCTTACTGTGGAATATTAATTACTTCACTAAAAGCTGCATAATTCTCCTTATCACATGTCCAATCTCTGTACCTACTGAATTCTACATGAGAACAGCTCTAAGGTAGTTTATTCTAACAGAAATTTATTAGCAGTCAATACTGGATTAATTCAATCATACAGATAACTAATTCGGTTCTACTAGTCTGACTAATTTCAATTCTTCTGAATTCCAGTTAGGAAGTAGCCGATCTGATGTCTCAGAATCAAAGCTATAATTATATGAAAGATGTCTCACTCAGATAGATATAATTTCAGCTAGCTGGTTTCCTTGTTAGATCCAGAATAGTTTCAGCAGTATTTAAGGCTATCTCTCGGCCACATTGTACTTGAGAATATTAATTCAAGGAGAGATATATCTATTCACACTTGACGAACTAAGATTTCTGTTCCGTTTGGTATACAGAAGATTCTTATTAGCACGGCATTGCTTGGCTAAAAGGGTGGGATTTTCCCTTAGTATGAACAAATGCATCTACTCATTACCTTTATTTTTCAGGCAATATTATTCACAAATAGAAATTATTCCTTTTCTATGGAAACCAAGCTACTTACTTTGGTAAATTTATTTACATTGAAATCTTCCTTTTTTATAAGGAAATTATGATTCCAGAATTATTTACTGTAATTAAGACTTAGAACTGGACTTTGCTCCAAACTCTGAACTGATAGTTCTCACACCAAAACAGTTTATCTCAATAAAAGGTTATCTTGAAAAACTAGACACTCGTGTAAGTAGGAGTGTTTCTGAGCTTGAGGTCGAACCTTCTTTATCTAATCAGAGAACGATGATCACAAGTTTAATCCATCTGATAGCAAATTAAGAGCAAAACATTACTTATCTTTACTTCACAACAAAATAACTTTCCGTCACTTAAAGGGCTTTCTCGACCAGACAATCAGGGAGGCTTTCCACTGAATGCTTTCGACACGTCGTTACAAGATTGATCTAAACAAATTCTGTCTTTATGAACTTCTGAATTTCGCCTATTCTTTTCAAACTAAAATCTGGAACCTAGCTGATATCCGCCTACCTATTTGACCTGAATTTCACCAATCCGTGGTTCTACAAGATTTACCCCCTTGAAAACCTTCAAAGCCTACGGATCCTAACCCGAACGTGCCTACGTGTAACACCAAGACATAATTGACTAAAACATACACTACCAGGAGCCTACAACCTTCAGAACCCTATTTTCTCCGAGCACAATTCTAACGTCCTACATTTTTCTATAATACCTGACTGTGTTCTAATCAATTTATCGTCCCTTCTTGCAACCCTACGTGAAATTCTAACATCCTAAGATTCCTTGTAACGTCCTAGCATTCCCGCAAGTTCCTTGACTGATCTGGCTACTCGGAAATAGCCAAGAGAATTCTCAGCCTATTTTGGTGTAAAACAAAACTAGAGATAAAATCTCACATTTACTTTTAATTGTGTGAGTGTGTAATGCATCCTAACAAATATCGTGACTAAATTGACTATCCAAACTTTACCTGCCTATCATTTGTACCTAGAATGAGAATTCCTAGTCTGCCAAATGTGTAAAACCCAAAACTAGAGATAAAATCTCATATTTACATTTAATTGTGTTTGTGCGGTGATTCCCAAAGAGTCACAGCGGAAATCACATCCCTCAACTAGTCTAAAATAAAGAAGCGAGGCGAGTTTTCTCCTCTACGTGTACCTACTGCCTATAAACTCTCCGTGCCAGTCAGCGGGTGATTCAAGGTAAGGGCCTCACCCAACTGACCGGAAGTTCCCTATATGGTTGTGTGATAAATATATTAATATATACATAAAGACCAAGACTGCGCCACGGATGATAACCTGGAGGGGCAAAGTCCGGTTCACACTTCTCTCGTGATCGCCCAGGCAACATCACATGGTAACGTCAGAAATGGGAGATATTATACGGTATAACTAAACCGCTGCAGCGTCATCTCAAAACGACTGCCCCTCCGGAGAGGTTGAAGGAAATGGTGCGGTTTGTCGTCACAGTTAGGTTCCCCCGCACTAAATCCCCAAAGAGACTCCTCTTTGTTTAGCATCACATATTTTCCCTACCTATTAGCCGTCAAGCCTACTAAAAATACCCCTAAACTAAACCCAGAGACTCCCACCTTTGTCACGCTCGAAACACCGAGTAGCTCCCGCGCTAATATCCCCTCACTATTACAAAACCGCAGTACACTACAAAACCCCACGCCCAGGTCTGATATCCGCGTCCCGAAAACTGGTCTGAACGATATTAACACGAATACCCGCGATTCTTAATGAGGCTTTTTCCATCCTTCCCCCGGCCAGCCGAGCCCTAGGGCTCAAAGCCTTTCACAGTCGCAACATCCAGCTTTACCTTATATTATTTAAAATATAAAGCAGACCCCAGAATTCTTAGGAAATCATTTGAAACAAGCCTCAAAAGGAATGCCCTATAACCGATCTACATCTTCGTCCTTTTACGGAAAACGCCTCGAACAAACACTCGCGGATCTCTAAATTTAAACTGCACTTTCTCGAAAAGTATCCCACACTCTAAATAATTCTGACAGAACTTTGAAGAAAATAACCCCGAGCAAATAGATATGACTATAAAACAAACGCCCTGATAAAATTAAAACCCATGAAAATAAATTCGCGACTAATTACTGCACTTGTACCTCGCTTGACGGACCTCGAAGACTGAACTCCGAAGACTGACCTCCAAAGACTGAGATCCGTTCCCGCCCTACAACCACTTTTATCGACTCACTCCCGGCGCCTCGCCACGCCGCTTCCCCCGTGCCCCGCTCCCTTCTTGTCACTCCCCGTATCCACGACCCACGCATTCTCTCAGAGAATTTCCGTATTACCTTATATGGGCATAAAATCTCAACGCCGACATCCGGACTACAGCAATCATAATGTTTTCCTTTTTAGCTTGAAACAATATTTTTCGTGATTCTAATTTTCCTTACCACCAACCATTAAAATAATGAAAATATCTAAAATTCATTTGAGCAGGTTTTACTTTATTTTGTATTAAAATACGAAAATGGAATCTGTTTCCTTTACTACTTTGCTAAATACGCCACCTAGCTGAAACAAGTGGCACTTTTGACATAGCCTTAAAACCAATTCACCTAATCTGTACTATGCCAAGGTTCATGAGTTTATTGCAAGATGCGCAGTGTCGCCCCCATTTCTCCCAATACTAAATTCTAGCGGGCTCTGGCAAGTTAACAATAACAGCGCCATTATGACGGAAAGACAGCGAATTATGACGGAACTTCTTGAATCGAAGTTTACCCAATTTCCCGCTACTGTGACCCCATAGCCCGCCTTCTGCATTCCTTAGTTTTGTAAAGCCCCCCAAATCTCTCTCCTCAAAAGACATTTCCTACTTCTTTTCACTTAGTGGACCCATTTCGCTTAGGAACCTTAGACACCCGGCAATCTCTAATTCCATACTATTACATAGCCATGAAATACCCGTTTTCGGCGCGAATTTAATGTTCGCGTAATTTAGTATAGAAACAACATCTTTACTCGATTCACGTAATTTTCACTCTTTCCCTGCTTCCAAACATTAAGAATAAAACATCCGGAATTTATTTGAATATTATTTTTTAATTTTCTTGAGTAAAATAAGGAAATAAGGTCTGGAGTTGATGCTCGTGATTGTTGGCACTTGGTGGAACTTTTGAAACATTTTTTGTTTGATAAACACTTGTACTTGTCCACTTATTTATATTAATTTCCCTTACCGGTTTCGCTGTTAAAGCATTATCAAAGGTTTGTTTGGTTGTTTACGTACAGTATTGTACGTAAACAACCAAACAAACCTTTGATAATGCTTTAACAGCGAAACCGGTAAGGGAAATTAATATAAATAAGTGGACAAGTACAAGTGTTTATCAAACAAAAAATAAGGTCTGTTTTCTTTTCTAATCCCGGAAGTAATGCCATCTAACCTAAACAACTGATACTTTTATGTTTGTTGTAACATTCTTTTCAATGAACCTAATCTACCTCCGAACTCAAGCGTTTCCCACATATTAAGCAGATGTCGCTTCCACCCTCAGCTAATATCAAGACATCAATAGTAATCCGAAGGTAGTGGCACCACCTTACCACAAAATGTTAGCGAGTGCTAACGGAACGCCTCGATCCGAGGTTCGTTCTGGTACAGTGTGAAAAGATCTAATTATGAGACAACCAGAAGTGGATAATAAATAATTAATATTGTTTGCAACGAAATACTAAACCTACTGCAACATTTTTTTTAAACAATATATTTTGTTTTTCCTTCAAGTGCTGGAATCACCAGCTGCTCCTATTGTCTTAAAATTTATTTAATAAAGAAATAAACGCGTTTTTTTTACATGTACTTACATATAACTTGCAAATATTAGTTCATAATAATACGTGTACTAGTAGTTCGCCGAACTGTGAACTCGTGGTTGCCCGATTTGTGCTTGACCGATTTGGCTCGTGTTCAAACTTAAAAAATATTTTTGCATAATTTACTTGCCTGCCAAATTTCATGACATTCCGATCAACGATACTCGAATTATCGTCGAACAAACATTCATACATACATACATACAAACGCCGGATTGTTCTAGTGGAATCGGAGAACTCGCTCGCTTCGCTCGCTCGTTCGATTACTCCGTAAAGAAGCGAGACTCAACTCAAGTTATACATATAAACTAGTAGTTCGCCCGAACTTTGAACTCGCGCTCGGCCGATTTGCGCTTGACCGATTTGGCTCATGTTTGAACTTAAAAATTCTTTTTGTCTTGTTTACTCGCTTACAAAATTTAATGACATTCCGATCAACGATACTCGAGTTATCGTCGAACAAAGACGATAACTCGAGTATCGTTGATCGGAATGGCAGTACGTGTCATCTTTAAAGAAAAGCGATTCCGGATATCCCATTACCATGACGCTTGGAGAATTCTCGTCTAGTGATCCATCTACAATAGCAGAGATGTTTAGTGACTTTTTTTCTTCCGTCTTCGAACCAACAGACTCTTTAAATTACAAAGACTTAGATAGCCTCCATACCAACCCTGTGGCCGACCAAACAGTGACAATAAATCTCACACAAAGAAAAATAGAGCAAGGACTAAAAAATCTAGACAGTACTAAAGGCCCAGGGCCTGATAAAATAAGCGCCTTATTTTTAAAAAATCTCCACGTTGAATTAGCTTACCCACTTTTTATAATATTTAACAAATGCCTAATTGAAGGTACGTTCCCAGATAGATGGAAAATGGCTAACGTCACTCCTATACATAAATCTGGTTCTAAGGCGACAATACCTAATTACAGACCTATATCCAATATATCAACTCTGCCTAAACTATTTGAATCTTTGGTCCATGATGCACTTTACCCCATCTTACAGTCACAAATAAGTCAGCAGCAACATGGTTTCATGAAGAAAAGATCAATAGTCACCAATCTCTTACTTTATTCTAACTATTTGTTTGAGGCCTTAGAAGCTGGAACCCAAGTGGATGCAATCTACACGGATTTTCGTAAAGCTTTTGATAAGGTGGATCACAGATTGCTTATTGAGAGACTTTCTTATAACGGAATAAAGGGTAACCTACTGAAGTGGTTCGTTTCATACATTGAAAATAGGTTTCAAGTAATCACAATAAATGGATACTGTTCAGAGAAAAGGCTTGTCTCTTCTGGTGTTGTCCAGGGCTCTATCTTGGGACCGCTGCAGTATCTACTATTTATTAATGAAATTGAGCAGTGTTTTCACTACTCTAACATACTAATGTTTGCTGACGACTTAAAGATCTTTAAGACTGTCAAAAACCAACACGATTGCATCCTTATACAAGATGATTTGAACAGGTTTAAAGATTTCTGTTTACGTTATAAGCTGCAACTTGCCTTTGATAAATGTCAACAAATATCGTTTACCAAAAACCGTAATAAGGTCGATTATGTGTACAAGATAGGAGGCGTAAAGGTAGCTAAAGTAACCAGCGTTCGTGACCTCGGGGTAACTTTCGACGAAAAGCTAATATTTGATCAACACGTAGATAAGATCTGTAAAAAAGCCTATCAACTTCTTGGATTTGTATTAAGAATAACGAAACATTTTAAACACGCATCGACGTACATAACGTTATATCAGTCACTTATACGTTCACAACTCGACTTTGCCTCAGTAGTATGGAACCCATTTTACACAGTGTATTCTAATAAACTAGAAATCATTCAGAAACGATTTGTGAAAGCACTTCACTTTAGACTGACGCGATCTCGAGGTCACTATTCTGACCTCCTTCAACTCTATAAGTTGCAACGCCTAAGTGATAGACGAACCTTACTGGACGCGATGACTCTCTATAATATCTGTAATAACCTTTACGACTGTCCTTCTCTTCTGAAACAGATAAAGTTTAGAGCACCTGGGCGGTCTTCACGATCTCGGGCTCTATTCTCATTGGCTATGACGCGGAAAAACGCCGGTCTTCGAGCCCCTCTTAGAAGAATCTGTGAGTCATACAACAAAACATTCCTGTCAGCTGACCTATTCAATTTAAAAAGGTTTACTTTTAAAAGAAAAATAAGAAAAATCCTTGACGACTCAGAAAAAAAATCAAGTAATATAATCTAATTAATTAAAATATATCAAACATTGGGTACGTATAGTATTAATATGAATATGTTTATGAATGTAATATTTTAAGTACAGTAGGTATATATTGTATACGTGTGTATGTATATTTTCCGACATATCTATTTATGTATTTACTATTTCGGAAGACAGAATTTGTAATGAAGTGTAGTTGTAGATTTAGTTAAGTTAGGTTTATGTTTATATTCTTTCATCAGTAATGTTCACCAAAAGTTAATTACAAGTCTATCTCTTTGTGAAAAATGTTAAAGGGAGTAGATTTATGTACATGTCAACATTTCTATAATACTATTGCTTTCTGTAGTTTGCTCCTGTTGTTTTTCCATAAATAAATAAAATAAAATAAAAATAAAATAAACAAACATTCATACATACAAACGCTGGATTGTTCTAGTAGACTCGGAGAACTCGCTCGCTCGTTCAATAACTATAAATGTAACTTTAGCTTTTTGTCCATGGTTCTGCCGGCGCAGTTGGAGTAACACACTTGGGCAACCTTCAAATTCAACAATTCAAATTATTCGCGAGCGAGTTCTCCGAGTCTACTTGAACAATCCGGCGTTTGTATGTATGTATGTACATATTATGTAAGAATGTTTGTTCGACAATAACTCGAGCATCCTTGATTGGAACGTAATGAAATTTGGTAGGCGAGTAAATAAGACAAAATTTTCGAACATGAGCTAAATCGGTCAAGCGCAAATCGGGCGTGCGAGTTCACAGTTCGGGGCGTACTACTAGTAAATCAAATTCAAACCAACTTAAGTCCCTAGTATTTTTTGTGAAAAAGGTTGACTTTCAACCGGGTTATTGAACAAAAACAATTCACCCTCAAAATTATAATACCGGCTGCCGCAACCAAATCAATTTCAACCGAATCAATTTGTCGTATATTTTTTGTGACCAAGACATAGACATCTTATAATATTATTAGATCAGTGGACCGAGACAACAGAGGGCAGTAGTTACTTTGAACAGCTCTACCGCGCAAGTGACAGCGAGCGGCACTAAAGTTACGCCGCTTAGGCATTGTTTTGATACAAACAGACTAACAGATGTCGACATGGCGTACGGCTGACACGGTGAACAAAACAAAATGATTTTTATTGGTTCTTTTATTTAATATAACCTATTTACCTGGTGGTAGAGCTGATGCCGGGCTCGACTGTGGAGGTACCACCATCTTACTCGCAAATCCTCCCGAAGTTATTCGGGGGAGAGTAAGAGAACAGCTCTTAGGCGAAACCAGGCGGCCCACCATTGCCTGGGACCGATGGATGGCGGTTTATCCACAGAGCAAGTAAAGCTGCCCTATCTGTTTTTCTCTAAAGAATCATGTGAAACCGTAGACAGAGATGTGAAACCGTAGACAGTGTGAAACCAACGGGCGGGGGTGCGGGGGGCGTTACGCAATAAAACCGCCATCTAGTAGTGAATAGATATATTATAGAACTAAGTGGAACAGTTGTTAAACCTGGTGTGGTTAAACTTAAAAGAACTTTTTATTGAAGTTCTGCCATTCAGCAATAGATGGCGAAAGCTTTGCAGACTAGTTTAGCCAGACACGTACTAAGGTAAAGTGGGTAAATATGACCCCTCAGTTAAGAAATAAAATTAAAATAAAATAAAGTAAATTTTTACTTACACAACAATTTCTCTTTTATTATTTAACTAATATGTATATAAATAAAATTTAAAGAAATACTAGGAAAAGTGTAAAAACAAAACAAGATTTCATCATCCTACTTCCCTACTATTTTAATTTATAAATGTGAAAGTAACTGTCTGTCACGCTTTCACAACTAAACCACTGAACCGATTTTGATGAAATTTTGTACATCTACATCTACATCTGAAAGTAATAGAATAGAATATCATTTATTGCTGAGTCATAGGTAGGTAGGTAAATCTTAAGCTTATAATGTGCCGTATGCTCCTCCGTTAGGCGTACAATTTTTTATCATAAATTGATTTTACATATTTACAAAATATACAAATTGATCACTTATAAAATATTAATAACTAAATACCATTACGTTACTGATTTTATGTCAGAATAAATTTTAAATTCAATTGCTTGTCAATTAGGTCAATTACCTTACATAAATTACATGTCAACTATTTCATTTCATTACATACGAGTACCTATTATACATTATCATTTTCTAAAAATTCGGTCAACGAGTAGTAGGATTTTCTGACCAGAAAATTTTGTAATTTAAATTTATACAATACAATGTTATCTATTTCTCTGATGGAGTTTGGAAGCTTATTATAAATTTTGTTACACATACCGAAAACACTCTGATTAAAAAACTCTGTCTTGCGAGAGGCGGCCTTTACATTATTGCGGTGTCTTCTACCAGTGTAAGAATCAAACAGGTGGATGTTAGATTTAACAAAAATTGCTACTTCCAGTACGTAAATGGAAGGAAATGTTAATAATTTGTGCTCTTGAAAATAAGGCTTACAAGTGTCCCTGGGCGTTTAGCAAAAAATAGCTCGTATGCATTTTTTTGTGCTTTGAATACACGGAGTCTATCTTTGGAATTACCCCAAAAAATAACACCATACCTAAGGGTGGACACCACGTATGCATGGTATGCTGTCAGCACTGTATTTATGTTTGCTACTTTGCGAAGCATATATAGGGCATATGCAAAAGAATTTATCTTTTTGCAGACCTGATCAATTTGCTTAGTCCAACTTAAATTACTGTCAATATAAATTCCTAAAAATTTTGTAATGTCAGTTTCTCCGATTGAAATGTTATTATTTTTAATTTTAAGATCTAATTCTAGCCTATTTTGTTTTTGTTTGAAGTTCATAATTTTTGTTTTATCGAGATTTGTTAAAAGATTATTTGAATTCAGCCAATTTATTAAGTTTTTCAAAGAGTTATTAATATCTGCCTCAAAAGTATTTAAATTTTGACCTGTATATATTGCAGTACTGTCGTCCGCGAACAACACTATAGGAACATTTACAGCTTTCGGGAGATCATTAATGTATACTAGGAACAGTAAAGGTCCTAGCACACTGCCCTGCGGTACACCTATGTTTATTTTTGTTACCTGGGATGCATAGACCTTTTCGATCTTAGTTTTGGAACATATTGACGTAATATGAGTTATTTGCCTTCGGTCACTTAGGTACGATTGAAAAAGTTGAAGAACATTGCCCCGGATTCCGTACTTTTCAAGTTTGTTAAACAAGATAGAGTGATTAACAAAGTCGAAGGCCTTAGTAAGGTCCATATATAGTGCAACCACCGGTATCTTTTTATCAATATTTGTTGTGATACGTTGCAAAAAGTCAAAAATCGCCATATTAATGGTTTTATTTTTGCGCAAACCTAATTGTTCTTTTGCAAGTATTTGATGGTGTTCCAAATATTGATTGAGCCCATCGTACATAACTTTCTCGAATATTTTAGAGAAGATGGTGATAAGGGCAATAGGTCAGTAAAAATTGATGTCCTCTTTGTCATCCTTTTTAAAAAGCGGTTTTATAATAGATGCTTTTAGATTCTTTGGGAACACACCATGTTCTATGCATAAATTTACAATAGTAACTCTGTTCTCACCATGTTCTATGCATAAATTTACAATAAGTAACTCTGTCTGTCACGCTTTCACAACTAAACCACTGAACCGATTTTGATGAAATTTTGTACATCTACATCTACACTATTATATAGAGTGAAATTCAATCAACCGACCAAATTCATACTGGAGACTCGGTTAGTGATCAGGAACACGGTTCAGTAATCCTTTTGGCCAAATTCGAAAAATACATTTTTTGCTCCCGTACTGGTTGGACTAGTTTAAGTACAATTTCTAGTGCAGGCAATACGAAACAAATTTTTTTTTTTCGAATTTAGTCCAACCAGTACGAGAGCAAAAAAATTCATTTTACGAATTTGGCCAAAAGGATTACTGAACCTTGTTCCTGATCACTAACCGAGTCTCCAGTATGAATTTGGTCGGTTGATTGAATTTCACCCTATGTATATATATATATATACATTTTTTGCAATTCAATAGTTCAGAAATTTTAGCATGACACCCCCATTGTATTTCTGGTTTTTCTGAGTAGTACGTGCCTGAATGTTAATTAATTAGTACATCTACTTCTCACTAGATGGCGCTAAATTAAATTTTTACCAGATCAAACGTTCTAGGTGGTTCCAGATAAAAAATACTAAGAATGAAATAAAATACTTACGAATAAAAAGATTTTTTGTTTTCGCTGTTTTTATTTAAATAATCTGCATAACTCCGACACCCACTAACGCAACACTTCATTTTCCACCGGGAAACCCGTTAAAATTTTAATTCCTGAAAATGTAATCTTCCGCAATCGTTCGCTCTCCAACAGAATTGGTTAGGAACTGATTTGAGCGCCTCTTGCGTGGAGTATCGGAACTATCACTTTGCTACATCGGTTGTAGCCTTTGTGACTACATTGCATACAACAGCTCTACTTTATGTGTGCTCTGTGGGTTTATCCATCCCCAATTGCCGAGTCTTAAATAAAACAGACTGGTAACGGGCAGCGGCGTCACTGGTGCAAGGGTTTCGGCACCGCGCTCACCAACCCGCCTGCCCAGCGTGTGTGAGTATGGCCATTTCTTCCAGGAGGACCGCCAAGAGTGGCGAAATCCTGGAAAGGCCTGTGTCCAGCAGTGGACAAAACAGGCTGATGGATGGATGGATAGATTTACCTGTTAACTGATCTCAAGTCAGACTTAGAAATGTAATCTCTCGGCCCGTTACCGTGGAAACATATTTAAGAGGCATCTTACACTTTCCTGAAGTAATCTCAATTTTCAAGCGCCTAATTTATCATCTTAGGAAAGATTTTTATACTGTTTAATACGTGATAAACATAGACCAATCTTTCGTATTGTGTGTTAATTTACCACAATTCCAAATACTACTTTGTATTTTTTGTGGTGATCAATCTCCCACACCTCGTTTACGAAAAACTGATCACATTGTCAACTTTAAGGATCGAATTCTGTGTATTAATTTCAATAAATTTGCTAAAAAAAAATACCAGTACATCAGACATATAAATTTGTTGTGACATCATTTACCAGAATATGTATAAATAATCACATTATCCCCAAAAAAATAAAAGAATTCCGTCAATTTTCCCAATTAATGTAGCCAGTATACAACGAGTTTTTGTATTGAATACAGCTTATTTTACATTCAAAATTGCATTTCAAAATAGCCTATGACTTTTATCAATTGTATTCTGTAATTTTGTTGACATTCCTTTTATTTAATTAGACTCAAAAACATCATTATCTTTACTCCAAATTCCAATAAATTACGATGCACAAACGCGCACCGATCAGTACGGCGCGAGCGCTCAATCAGGTAGGATCTATGTCAGTTTTTTCCCGCCATACTGCGTCTCGACTCTCTGTACGCGATACTCGTATACGATCGCAGAGTTTTGATCACTGATCGACACTTTTTCGTACTTCAATTTTGTTTGTTGTCAAAAATAATAGTATTTATTTCGGAATATTTATAATCTTATATTTTGGTGTTAGTTTAAATGTATGTTTATTTGCTGTATGGACTGGTTCGGATTTTCCGCTGAAAGTCGTAAGGATACTCAGAGATGATGTTTTTTGGCAGGAAAAATGCTTCCTAAATTGACTCGGTTTTACCATGATTGCGTATTGCAAGAAATCATAGACCCTAGAAAGACAAGATCAATGCCCTTACGGCAAATATATATATAATGAAATTAAATCAACCGACCAAATTCATACTGGAGACTCGGTTAGTGATCAATAACTAGGTTCGGTAATCCTTTTAGCCAATTTCGAAAAACACATTTTTTGCTCCCTTACTGGTTGGACTACAATTCCTAGTGCAGGCACTAAGGGGCAAAAAAAATTTTTTTTCGAATTTCACCTGGTGGGTCATTAAACCTTGTTTCTGGTGACTAGCCGAGTCTCCAGTATGAATTTGGTCGGTTGATTTAATTTCACCCAGTATAGCGTAAAATTAAACCATTTGTTGACTGGTACCAATATATTTTTGTTCCAATGTATATAAACACAAATGTACATCTTACGAAACTTTTAATATATTTTTAAACCTTGACAAAAATTATCCTCACACATTAATTTCACTACCCCTTCACTCCCACATCCTCACCTTGTAGGTAATACCTACACCTACACAATAGGGTAAAAAAGAACCGCGTCCAAATCCATTGAGTGGTTATCGGGTTTAAACGGTACCAAGATTCAAGATTAAAAATGTTTATGCGTAAAATATATAGTATAATAAATTATACATATGCATAAAATAAAGTCTTATTGGAATAAGAATATTATTATACATAATGCAATTAATAAATAAGTTGATAAATAAACTGAATAGACCATAAATAAATATAATGCCTAACCAAATATATACTAACATAAGTAAAAAATTAAAACATTGTAAGTATATACCTACATAATGCAATGAATAAATACATAAGTTAAGTTAAAGACAGGCCGACAAAAATAAAAAAAAATAGTACAGTAATAAATACTAACAAACAACCCACTTTATTTTAAATTTTGAAAAATCATAATATTTATAAAAGATGCAAACATCAATACGTCTAGGTCGCGCTATTCGCAACATCGTCGCATCGTGCTCGAGGGTCATGAGAGGTCACGCAGCGTATTTACCGAAATTTCGATAGTGTCATTTTGTGGACTGGCTCTTAACGACAAATTCTAATTATCATAATGTAAATTGTCAATAATAAGCAACTGCGTATGCTATCTAATGATAATTCTCTGTGTTCGACATGCATTAAGGTGGTAACGGAGGATCTCGGTGCAAAATGCACATCATAATATTGTTTTCCTTACTTTTGAATAAAAAGTATGCAATAAAAAATGCGTTTTATAGCTATTCGCGCAAACTGCTTAGTAGTTAGGTGATCATACGAAAATTATTCAATTTTATGCGTTACATTGTAGCTGCATTACATTACAACCCGGTCACAATATCTGTGCACCTGACCTCGTGACGTCATATCGGCGGTCTGGGTACGGTGTGAAAAAAAGTTTTTTCGAGAAATGTGGAGGTAAAAAAAATTTACTAACCTTTTCAAATCAATTTATTATTGATGAAGGGTTTGTTATTAAAAAACAATAATTTTGATTACAAAAACATTTTTAAATTATTACTAGTACTTGGAGTCGGACTAGCGCCCGGCGAAGTAGGTGGTTGTACTTTGGCTTCATTTTTAATTTTCATTAGAGTCCTCTTTGATATCCCAGTTGCAGCACAGGTTCGTTTCACCACTTGGTCTACAGGTATGGTGTACTGTTTGTTTGCTTTCTCCGATTCAAAAAACTTGAGCACTTTCAAGATTAAATTTCTTGATTCGCTGTGTATTGTTTTTCCCATGACTTCAGTTTAACAGCTACAACAATTTTAATAACAACCAAACCAGTCCAAACTTAACAGTAAACAGTCTAAACTTAACAATAAACATTAAAAAACAAAACAACAATAAAGCGAAAATATCAAAATTATCGGGACGTGTAGCGGCAACGAAGATGCTAACCGTACTGTCGCACCGGGGAGTGCGCGGAGAGGTGACAGGGGAAGCGGGAGAGGCGCCACATTCCAGCGAGGTGCACAGATATTGGGTCCGGGTTATACAACTGTAAACACGCTTTTAAGTTTCTTAATATAGGTAATGCAAACAAAATGTACTACATTAAACTACGTAATTTTTTTGTGAAGACTTAATTCATCCTGCTCAGCGGAAACAGGCCGCTCAGAAAACTCGCGGTTTTTAGGTGTTTTTATTTATTATTTTGAAATTAGAGGGATGGGTTTATAATATGATGGCCGTTTAATATCTCATTTTTCACGGCGTTTATTTTAATGTAAGTTTTATTGTTCAAAACTTAATATAGCTCAAGTGAAATGATATTTAGATTATAGTTTAGACCTATCTTTGCGATTTAATTGGATCGAGCATAATTTAAGTAATCGTATATCGAACGGTCAAAATATTAAGATCAAAGAGTGAATATGTTTTTTGAAAAATTGAATCTTCCTTTTTTTTGGTATAAAATTAATTTGAAAAGAGACAAAGTCGGGATAACCCCCCCTTAAGCCGGGTTTCCAGCGCATGTTTGTCCTACACACTAAACAAAAACGTGTACACAAAACAATGCTTCGCTACACATTTTTGCTGACATACAGGAGACACGGCTTATCAACAAAATATCGATTCAATATTCTGTGCAGACGTTTTTGTGTAGCGTGTAGGCATGGATGAAAAATTTTTGTCTATGCGTGTAGAACAAAACACGCGCTGGAAACCCGGCATAACTCGATTCACGCGGTAGGTAGTAAAGTTATTCGATACAGCAACTCGCACTACCTACCTACTTATTGCGGCAGGTACGTATCGAGTGACGGGGCCTCGACCGAACAGCGGCGCGTCTGGTATTAAACATTGAACTCTTTGTACACAAAAATAAATACAGTGCCTAATTGAACATGGCGCGGACAGTTGAGGCGGCTAGTCTAGACAGCTTTCTTTAGACGAGGACGTGAATTTTTACCGTATTTAAGGACGCCATAACTCTGACATATCTGGCGAAGTTTGGGAAAGGCTTATACGTCCCAGTGGGCGAACACGGGCTGATGGATGGATGGAAATGGAAGTTTATTCAAAAGTAAATAATACATTCTAAAAATAATGCATAGAGCAAAATAAAGCTATATAAAAAATTATAGAGTGTAGGTAGTCATAGAAGGTCCCACCGGATGACCGGGTGCACAATAGGCTAGTTACAGTATTGAATGCAATATACCTGAACAGATATAACGAGTATAAGGATTTAGTTCGAAAGGAAATCTCAATTAATGTTCCTGGTGTACAGCAATAAACAACTGGCAGGAAATTCAATTATAATATTTTTAATTTCTTTAGGAAAACAAAGATGTATGTCGTCATAAACTGGTTGTTAACGCGCGCACGCATGTTTTATTTACTCGAATCTCTTGTCCGATAGTCTGTGGACCTTATTAAAGCCGATTTTGAAAGCTTTAATTTTAGTTTTAGTGCTGTCAAAACAAAATTTTCTTCATTGCAAAATAGTCCTTAAACGTTAGGAACAGAATCTAAATTACTTAGGAAAAATCCAAGTCATAACAGCATTAAAACTATAATTAAAGCCTTCAGAATCTGCTTTATTGACTTCAAAAACGGTGTTTTTCGTTGTTTATTTGGCCAAAATTTACTCGTTTATTTTGAAAAACTATTGGTTCATTTACTTACCTTGCCCACCATGCCATTTTAGATCATATTTCAATGTAGTAAAGCGTTTCCTCTTTTTCTATTTTAGTACTTGTCAAAAAATAAGGATAGCCAGAAAGTCAGAAACTCTTTTTGCGACATGTCAAGCACATGATGGTTTTGCATTGGCTTATTATTAATAAGCTTTTGCCCGCGGCTCCGCCCGCGTCGAATGGATTTTCTTGGAAATAAGGAAAAGAAAAGAAATATTTATTCATAATGTACACAGAAAACATATTAATAAAATACACTGTAAAGTTACGTACAGTGGCGCGCTTATCTCAAAAATGAGATTTCTTCCAGCAGACCAAGAGTGGATGAGATATATAATAATGATATGAGTAAGGTATTCATAATGTGCACATAATAATACTTCCACAAAAACAGGATTAAAATAGTACCTAAAATATACTAACAAGTAAAAAATACATAATTAATAAACTACATAAAATTTACATGCATATACCTACACAGTATTAAAAAATAGTATCCCATCAATAAATATATAATCATACTTATATATATATGTCGGAGGAAGCTATGAGTCAAGTTGATTGTTGTTTACATACGTAAAAGATAATATTGCTTTTGTTTACATTGCAATTACTTTTGAAATTCTTAATTTAATGTAAATTAATTTGTTACATTATTTTAGAATGATAAATCTCAATAATTTAATAAAAGTCATGATTTGATTATAATACTACGTAACGACCAATCAGAGCGGAGCACATGCCTCGAGCGGGGTCGAGGCGCCATCTTGGCTTGGTGGTGTCGGGTAACGTGGAGTGGTCTTAGGGACCTTGGAGTGTGAGCTAACGATCGAGTTGGATCGTTTTTTTTGGTGTTTAAAAAGTGAAGTAAGATCGGTGCCCCGAACCCGCTGCTCGGTCTTAACTGTCTCATTTAAATCAATTAGAACTATTGTGTTAACCTAAAATAAACCACTGTGAACTTGTGATCGTTGTTTTGTGCCCGCATTTTACCCTCATGACGCCCACAAAGCCCGCAGCCACTAATGACGATGTCGGCGGGAATGTTTCTCCGACATCAGAAGTGGGATCGGTGCAGGCACCAATCGTGAGCGAACAGACAACGGCAAATGAAGGATGGCGTGCGTTATTCGAAGCGCAGCAAACTAGCATGAAGTTACTAGTGGAGGCGCTAACCAACCCACCGAAAATCGAGGATAAGGGCATCACGCTGCCTAAATTTTAACCGGATGATGCGGACACTGATGCCCGGGCCTGGCTAGCAACAGCGGATATCTGCTTATCGGATCGCGATATACAGGGAAGTAAATTGATTCTCATACTTAGTAAGGCTATGAAGGGTTCGGCTGCAACATGGTTTTCTCAGATAGCTTTTCCCAATATGAAGTGGGTAGAAATTAAAGAAATTTTCCTTTCTCGCTTTGATACATTGGAAACATGTGCTGCGACGATGTTAAAGATGATTACTGGAAAACCACAAGAGGGTGAATCTCATGCTGCTTATGCAAGCCGTTTATTCACTTTACTGATGTCACGATGGGGTAGTCTGGGCAAGGAAGAAATGGCGGTATCTTTGATACTCGCACACATGGGGCAAATCGAGCCACGGTTGCAACGCAATATTTTTTCTGAAGAAATAACTACCCGCAGTAAAATGCAACGTGAACTAATGGCGTTCTCTTATCGCAAACGCAGTTACCAAGAGATTTCAAAGGCCGTCGCAAGTACTACGCAAGACAATAAACGTCCTAGGTTAAGTGCTGCCTCAACAAAATGTTACGCGTGTGGAAAGTTAGGTCATAAATCTTTTGAATGTTTCAGCCAATCGCATGACAAGCAGCAACCAGCTCTGACTTCTGAGCGCTCCAACACGGCCGTTACTGCGCGGCCCGTTGTGACTTGCTACAAGTGTGGTGCTGAGGGTCACGTGGCATCGCGGTGCTCAAGAACATGGCCAGTTGCAAGCGGCAGCGCACAGCCCGCCGCCACTGTACCCAGCGTTGTGAAGCGAGTGGACGTATGCGGCCTGAGACCTGTCACTGGAACCATTACGCAATTTGGTGAGCAGTTCCCGTTTTGTTTCGATTCCGGTGCTGATTGTTCCTTAATTAAAGAGAGCGTCTCTCGCAGGCTTGTTGGTGCATTGCAGCGTGCAATTGTTACTTTGACTGGGGTAGGAAAATCTAGTGTATTATGCGATTCGCAAATTTTGTCTAGAGTTTTTCTTAGTGGTCATGACGTAGAAACTTTATTTCACATTATACCTGACGATTGTCTAAATAATGACATTCTGATTGGACGCGATTTGTTGGCCCTAGGGTTGTCAGTGCACATATCGAGTGATCAGCTTACTATAGTCGAGAAGCCCTCTACAGTTAATATTTGCGATGTTGCTAACGCGACGGCTGACTTTCAGGACGTGGATACCGATATACCCGATGACCTTAAACCACAACTGATAGAACTTCTTAGCAGTTTTAAGAACTCATTCGTTGAAGGCACGCCTACTAGTAGAGTAAAGACAGGCGAATTGGAGATTAATCTAGTAGATCCCAGCAAAACCGTACAACGGAGACAATATCACTTGAGCCCTGAAGAGCGGGAAACAGTACGGAATAAGTGTAGCGAACTCTTGTCTGCTGGGGTTATTAGACCTAGCAAATCGCTCTTCTCTAGCCCAATACTTTTCGTAAAGAAGCGCGATGGCACGGACCGAATGTGCATAGATTACCGAGAGTTAAATTCTAATACAGTTCCTGACCGGTACCCCTTGCCTTTAATCGGCGACCAAGTTCAGAGGTTATCGGGTGCACGATTTTACACGTGTCTTGACATGGCTAGTGGATTTTATCAAGTTCCTATAAATGTAGAGTCGAACTCGATAGAGAAAACCGCTTTTGTTACTCCGGACGCTCATTATGAGTTTACTGCCATGCCGTTTGGCCTACGAAACGCCCCCTCCGTATATCAGAGAGCTATTAATACGGCTCTAGGTGACTTAGCGCACTCTTATGCGATTGTCTACATGGATGATCTCGTCATACCTGCGAATACTGTAGAACAAGGGCTGGAACGGTTAGGCGTTGTACTTAAAACTCTTAGCGACGCCGGCTTTTCGCTAAATATGAAAAAATGTGCCTTTCTAAAGAAGCAAGTCCCGTTTTTGGGGTATGAAATATCAGAGGGTGAAATCAGGCCTAACCCCCGTAAGATAACCGTATTAACTAGTTCCCAACCACCACAGACCGTCACTCAGCTCAGACAATTTTTGGGGTTAGCGTCCTACTTTAGGCAGTTTATCAATAACTTCTCGCTTAAAATGGTACCGCTCTACCGTCTGTTAGCTAACAGTAATTCTACAATAACTTGGACCACCGAACATGAATCAATTAGACAAGACATAATATCGCTATTGACGTCGTCTCCAGTTTTGATGCTTTTCGACCCAGAATTACCTATAGAGTTGTACACTGACGCTAGTAGCGAAGGTTACGGCGCAATCTTTTCCAAAGAGCTGGTTAAAAATTACATCCTGTAGAGTACTACAGTAAACGCACTATACCCGCGGAGTCTCGATACCACTCTTACGAGTTGGAAACACTAGCAGTTGTTAACTCAGTTAAGCATTTCCGCCATTATTTGTATGGTAGAACTTTCACAGTCGTCACTGACTGCAATTCTTTAAAAGCCTCAAGAACTAAAGTTGACCTGACACCTAGAGTGCACCGGTGGTGGGCTTTCCTCCAGGCTTTTGATTTTGATATCCAATACAGAGAGGGTAGGAAAATGGCCCACGTTGATTTCTTCTCGAGAAACCATTTGTCCGAAGGGAACAACACCGCCGTTAGCGATACCCATAGCTTAGGTAGAGAAAATTACGTGGCAGAAAAACGCGTCAACATAGCTGAGTTATCTTCAAATTGGTTACAAGCGGAACAACGACGAGACCCCGAATTAAATGAAATTATTACTAAATTTGAAACCGATGATCTAGACTTAGAGCGTTGTAGAATTTATGAATTGCGATCTAATGTGCTCTACAGAAAAATTCAAAGAAACAATCGCAACATTTGGCTACCGATTGTACCGAGAGCTTTTCGTTGGTCAGTAATAAATCATATTCATGAATCAATTCTCCATTTGGGATGGGATAAAACTTTAGAAAAAGCATACCAACATTATTGGTTTCCTAATATGTCAAAAGACGTCAGAAAATTTGTTGAAAATTGCATAACGTGTAGAGTAGCTAAGTCGCGAAGTGGTAAACAACAGATAGAGTTACACCCCATACCAAAAACAAATATTCTTTGGCATACAATTCACATCGACGCTACAGGCAAGCTCAGTGGCAAAAATGATCAAAAGACGCTTTTACAAAGTATGTATTACTGAGGCATTCCACAAGACTTAACACTGACAGTGCTATAAACGCCCTCAAAGCATCCATGTCTCTTTTCGGTACCCCAGTGCGTGTTATTGTAGATCAGGGCAGATGTTTTGCGAACAAAGATTTTAAAATTTTTTGTTCCAATCACAATATCGAGTTACATTTGATAGCGACCGGCTCTTGTCGCGCTAATGGCCAGGTAGAGCACATAATGAGTACACTCAAAAACATGTTTACTGTCATAGAAACAAGCCCTAATAGGTCCTGGCAAGATGCGTTAGATGACGTCCAACTCTCCATAAACAGTACGATCCATAGAATTACTAAAGCAAGCCCCTTAGAGTTGTTAATAGGTAGAGTAGCTAGACCGTTAAATTTATTATCCGTTGACGATCACGAGCTTGAGGTAAATGTAGAAGAAATTAGAGAACAGGCTGATAGATTCTTGAAAAGTAGTGCATGCCTTGATAAAGCACGGTTTGATAAGGGTAAGGCAAAAGTCACTTCGTTTTCTGTAGGAGATTACGTCTTGATCGACAATCACGAAAGGAATCAAACAAAATTGGATGCAAAATATAAAGGACCGTTTGAGGTCATTGAAGTATTGGACGGTGACAGGTATCATCTCAAGAGTTTGACTTGTAATCGTACATACAAGTATGCGAGGGACCGCTTACGTCCACTCCCCCAATCCTATGTCCCAACTGAGCTGGATCCGTGCTTGTCAGATGAGAGTGATGGTAAGATCATTGTACAATACTTATCTTGTTTAAAATCTCTAGTTATCCGACTGAGGGTGGCGAATTTAAGTTTTATTTCTACAAGATATCCCATGGTAGATAGAGGCGCAAGGCTTGGTGGCTGTTGAGTTTCTGTAAGGCGAGGAGGCCATTGTAAGGCGAGGAGGCCATTGTAAGGCGAGGAGGCCTACAGACTTTTCTTTGGTCAGGAGTGGCCGAACTTTACAAGAATTTCTTTCTTTTCCGCAGATGATGCGCGGCCTTCAACATCACACGAGGGCGTGACGGAGTCAGGACGGCCGTGTCGGAGGAAGCTATGAGTCGAGTTGATTGTTGTTTACATACGTAGAAGATAATATTGCTTTTGTTTACATTGTAATTACTTTTGAAATTCTTAATTTAATTTAAATTAATTTGTTACATTATTTTAGAATGATAAATCTCAATAATTTAATAAAATTCATGATTTGATTCTGGACGTCATCTAATGCATCTTGAACGCAAATATGGGATGCACAGTCGACAGCACGAAAACCCTTACACGCTTGCACTCTACCCCGTTACGTTACGGGCGACTTTGCAACGAAAATGTACAGTCTCACGTGCTGTCGACTGTACAAGCAGTATTTAGAAAGGGAAAAGTCTATTGCACTTTCTTAGATTTAAAAAAGGCTTGCATCAAGTAACCTGGCTCGCCACAATACCTCCTACCTATGTCACCTATCAACACAATCGGTACATTATATAAAAAGGTCGAAACCTACGGAGGCGGTAAAGGCGGAAATCGGCCCGATAGTCGTCCGTCACCGAAGCCAGCGATCGCACCGATTTCGAACAGATTTCATTCAAACCCTAACATTACAAAATATTTGTCCGCGAAGCTTAAAACTGGCAACGTCGCATTTATGCACAAGGTCATCGGACGTAAGAAAGTTGGTACCATGGTCTGTATGTTGAGGAAGCCAAGAGTACACCAGAACCAATCGGAGTTCAAAAATGTTTGTGCCCGACTGCAAGAAGAATATCGTGGAAAACAGCATTATCGAAAAATAATGTACACCACGCCGTACGAAATTAAAAAACTAAGCAACATTCACAGAGAAATGTTAAAAAAATGTCAGCGGAACTGGGGGACGCCGTAATGATGCGCAACGTGCATGACGCCAAAAGTGCTCCAGGATGTAAATATATATATATATATATATATATTTTTTATTTAGTTTTACTAAAGTTTAGCTGTAGAATTCTGTAGTATAAGGCATATTTGATTAGTAACCTTTCATTTTACTGTTAGATATCGTTAATAAGAATATGGTTTCTTAAAGGAAGCCCTTTAAGGCCGGGGCTAAATGGTAACGCCAGATAAAACCCTAGTCCTATTTCTTTGAGTCATTGTTGCTTCCTAACTCCCTTATTTTATCTTCCGAAATACGAGTACCTACATACCTTTTGCTACTGAGTGAAGTACGCGCAAATGGAGTTGGTGCGTCAACGCTACGACGTAGCAGAACACAGATCCCGAGTTAACTTGGTGAAGAGCGCACGCGCCGCGTTATAGCCTCTCTGCGTAGGCCGCAACCCCATACGTGCATCCAATATGGTTATTGTTATCTCAAGAACGGGCGCCCGAAACCAGGAAGAAAGGAGCATAGAGTGAAGTGCTATTGGTGGATAGTGATCTCGATCAGCGGAGCTGGCTTGCAAGCCTCTGCAGGACCCACACGAAAGGTACTTTCGCTCATCCTACTATCTTTTCCATACATCCTATTAATCAACCCCTGATAAACCACCCCTAAAGAAAAAAATACAGTCCACTAACGCTTTCTCTGGAACAGCCTTAAAATAAATCTTACGGACTTGACCCCGTTAACCTGATTAACGATTTCAACGGGATAAAAAGTATCATAAGCCCTTTCCGCCTATTACTTTAGCTCTATGCTAAGTTTCAGCGAAATCGGTTCAGTGGTTTCACCGTAAAATCAATACATATACATAATATATGTATATGTATAATAAAACAGTAGAAACCGCTGTGTCTGTACATTGAAGAAAAGTAATAGAAGTAGAAAGGGGTTGACTAACGAAGAGTAATAGAACACAAATCAACGATTTTTAGAATTATTTTCTGTCTGTCTGTCTGTTTTTTCACGCACATCTGTTAAACTACTGAACGGATTTTCATATAATTTCCCCATCTGTACAGAGCTTAATTTGGAATAGAATAAAGGCTTTATTTCATTAAAATCGGATCACAGAAAAAAAAGTTATCGACATTCGGAGATTTTTGGAATTTACTTTTCTACTGGTAGTAATTTGAAGTTATGTAGCAAATAATAATTCCCGAACGTTTGTAAAATTTGGTTAGAATGCAGACCTTTACACTTTGGTAAAACACGGTGACCAAGGTCTGCTGATGGGACTGGAAGGTGGGTACGGGATCTTAAATATTTTTATGTTTTTGTCACAATACCTACATAATTTTCTATACCTACTATAATTTGGTAGTTGTATTAATGGCTTTTCAAATTTCAGATGGCCACTGAAGAAATTCATTCATTCATTCAAGAAATCGTGCAAAACATATTTTAAAAAAACTGCAGTGTTTTAGAAAGTATAAATAATAATGCTGAAGAAGAAAAAAATTACGTAAAAATTCAAAATACGGAAGAAACACGTGGAGAAGAAGAAGACAAATCTCTGTGTTAATGGAATATTCTATTTCCAAGCATTTATATTAATGTGTATTAAAAAAAACAGATTTTTGCAATTTTGAGCTTTTGATAAACTCAAGACAAAGTAATAACATGACATAACATAAATACTCTTTATTGTGCACCATAATAAAACAAATTACAAAATATTTTAACAGAAAAGGTACAATGGGCGGTCTTATCGCTTAAGCGGTTTCTTCCAGACAACCTTTGGGTGGAAGATAATGTTAAATAGAGAATAAGGTGTAGGCGGTGTAAAGATAATATCTACGTATTAAATTAACTAATTAAACTAGTAACCTAAATACAAAACAATCTACATATACATAAAAAACCAGATGTATCATATTATATATATATAGGTAATATACTAATATAATATTCATAATACCATTATCAGAGAGGGATGAATATACCTACGAATATACTCGTATGTATCTTAATTATGGGAGGAAAAATATTCTTTAAGTCGTCTTTTGAAAATAGCCAAAGAAGGAGAAGATTTTATAGAAATAGGCAAAGCATTCCACAAACGCACAGCTTCAACTGTAAACGATTTGCCATAGAAAGTCGAGGAGTGTGGTGGTGTTTTTAATTGAATGTTTTCAGAAGATCGCAACTTTCGTTCATGAGATTGGTGAAGAAACTCAAAACGTTCCTTATGATAGGAAGGAGAAGAAGGATTAAAAAGAACAGAGTACTTATAGGATGGAGAGGATCATATTCATACTACATTTAATTTTTAAATCATTTTTCTCTACAACTTCGGAACATTTCGTTACGCTCGCAACTGTTTAGTCTTTGTTTTTACGAGGGTCACGCCAAATAAAACTAGATATTCAAAAACTATATTATTTATTCTTTATTGTATAGGTAGATATCAGACTTGTCAAAGTATTCACCCTGAGCACGTATAGACTTTTCCATACGTCTAACCCTTTTAGAAAATATGAACCTCTGCCCACTCTTCTCTGCAGACACCTCTGAAATCTCGAAAGTATATGCAGCGAGTGCATCTTCTTTGCTTTCAAACCTCTTGCCTTTTAATTTTTCTTTTATTTTTGGAAACAGGTAAAAATCGCACGGTGCTAGGTCAGGGGAATATGGCGGGTGAGGTAGGATAGGCACATTTTTCGTACTGAAAAAGTCGAGTGTTCTGGCTGACGTGTGCGCAGAGGCATTGCCGTGATGCCAGAGAAGCTGCCGGTTTCTTGACTTCGGCCGCTTGTCACTCCAAGCTGACAGTACCTTTGGGGCGCAAACTGTCACGTACCATTCAGAGTTAACGGCTTTTTGATCCTCTAACACCACAGTAGCAATATGACCTGTTTTGCAGAAAAATGAGGCGACCATTTGTTTCTGCATGCTTCGTGCACGGCGACATTTCGTGGGAGTTGGCTCATCATCAAAGCACCATACCGTCGACTTGCGCTTTGTTTCAGGGTCGTAGTTATATAGCCATGTTTCATCACCAGTCAGTATATCATAAACGTTTTTTTTCTCGCCGCCGTTGAATTTATCTATCATAAATTTACACCAATCCACGCGACGCTCTTTCTGCTCATTGGTGAGTTTGTGCGGCACTCATCTCGAGCAACGATTACGGAGAGAAAGGTGGTCGTGTATGATGGTCTGCATTACTGCCGATCCAATGCTTACTTCTCGCTCGAGCTCTACATATTTTATTCGCCGATTTTCACCAACAAGTTTTTCTATTGCTCGAACATTTTCTTAAGTGACCGCTGTTGGCGGCCGACCAGTCTTCGCCTCATCTTTAAAGCTTTCCCGTCCTTTTCTAAATTCAGCAAACCAATTATAAACTGTTGCGTGTGAACAAGCAGATTCACCAAAAGTAGTAACCAAAAGCTCATAACATTACTGAGACTTTAAACCTTTTTTATATTTTTAATAAATCATTGTCCGAAAATCTCTTCGAGTGAGCTCCATTGCTACGAACGAATTCCCGCCAAACTCTATCGGGATAACAAAAAAAAAAAAACTGTACTAACGAATCGTATATTCAACATAACCGGCCTATACGTAAAGTTCTAACGTGCCAGTGACTAACCAATGAGTAAAGAGTATCTTACTGTGTATTAGAATAATATTATAAGATGTCTATGATCTAACTTCTTTTGGCGTGCCCCTTTGTGCTAAAGGCTGTCAAATAATTTTATATACAAATGTTGATTATGTGATTTTAATAAATTATTGTGTTGTTTGTTACTTTAATTTTTATTGTTTTGACATTTTCTTGAAAATTGTGCTAATTACTGTCAAATTATTATACTTATATACCATGTTGATTTTGTTATAGGTATTAATAAATATCCATGTTGCTTCTGTGATATAACTAAATGATTGTGTTATTTTTGTCGATTACATTGTAACAAAGGGGACAACGACACGCGAAATTGAGAATGCCCGCTGTCCTCGTTGGCCGTATCTCCGTAAAGGGGACAACACGATACGAAAATAAATGACGTCTCGCTGTCCTCGTGACGGGGACACGGCTAACGGGGACAACGGGAATACAGGTAAAAAATCCCGTGCACAGGTTGCCATTGAAAGTATTACTATTTAAAAAACAAATAACGATTATGAAATTTACCACGAAAGAAGATTTTTCATGTAAGTACTCACTTTGTTCTTCAATTTCATTGCTTAGGGAATATAAGAATTATCGTCGTCGCCCAAGTCAGTGATTTCGTGGCAAGTTTCATCGCTAGAATTTTTGTCAACTACATTAGTTTTACAAAACTGAACCCAGTTGCAAAGTTTCAGGAAATGCTTGCGCTTGACCACTGACAATGCTTTGGTTACTCTTAAGCTGTACAAAATAGAAAATTATAACTTTAACATCTACAATGGTCTGAGATATTCCCGTTATAGTATCTCAGGTGGTAAAAGAGAGTTGCGTATTTCCATAAGCATCTATAGCGTTAGAAGAGGGCTTATTAGCGCCATTCAGGAACTGTAGAGCGTAAGAGTAAGAGATGCTGTTGTAGAGTCTTAGGAGTAATTATTAGCACCAGTCTAGATCTTTAATTAATGAAGGGATTCTTAACTCATTTATAAATCTTAAAGTTGTAAGTATAGGTTAAAGCCATAACACGAGATGCTTTGCTTGCATTATGGCAATTGGAATCGCTACAATACAACTTTAACCTTTTTTTTGTCGTTTCTGTAGACCTATTATATCGCGCTGAGTGCTAAAATGTTGTTAAAAACTCAAGTTCATCACATGAAGCCATAAATATAGCTATTCTAACATCTTTTTACAACTCTTAGGTCTAAACTAGGTCTAATTATCGCTAGAATGTTTGTTGGGAATGACGTAAAACTTTATTTCTATATGGTCGTCCCTTGTAATAATCGTCATTGAAAATAACAACTTTGGCTGTATTGTGCCTTGCAATGGCCCAAATATCAAAAATATATCTCATTATATATTTTCACAGCTTTATTTATACTAATGTAAGTAGTAAACGATCAGAACCAAGTTACAAATCAGAATCAATTGATGTGTGATTTTAATACTTGTTCAAGCTCAACCGCTCGCTTTCCAATTAGTGTGGGAAGCCAAACTTTAATTTGATAACACGTACAAGACAATTTCGCTTCTGTCAAAAGCTAATTAGGTCTTTGCCATTGACCTCATTATAATGGAAGTTAATTACCAATCTTTTACAAAAATAAATACAAAATTACACGCCCCCCGACTTATGCTTGGCAGTCACATGTAAAGTCAATAAGGTTGTTTGTAAACATGCGAAATCTACGTACATTTTCCGTGTTTATTTATACGTACTTGGCGGATATTGCTCGTAGCTGATCTCGGAGTAGACTGCGAAGGGCATGGCGCAGACGATGGATACCAGCCACAGGATCACGATGATCCTGGAAGCCCTCGTCAGCCCCGCCATTGTGTACATGTGGAGAGGGCGGCAGATGGCCAGGTACCGCTCCAGGGAGAACGCCGATATTGTCAGCACGGACGCGTAAGTGGCCCTGGAGAGGTAATACTGCTGTGAAGATCACATTAGTCGCGGATTTGGGTAGCTACAGCCAGAGGGTGCGAGTGAAACAGGAAGATGTATTCACACTAATATTATAAATGCGAAAGGGTGTGTTTGTGTGTGTGTGTATGTGTGTGTATGTTTGTTACTCTTTCACGCTGAAACGGCAGAACGGATTTGGATGAAATTTGGAATGGATACAGCTTATACCCTAACTTAACAATTAGGCTGCTTTTTATCCCGGAAAAAAGCACGTCGTTAAACCGAATAACAAGCAGGCGGAGCCGCGGGAAAAAGCTAGTTTACAATAAAACAAAAGTAAAACTAGGTAACTACAACTTTACTAGTAAATCCTATCGATATTAGACAAGAATTGAACACAATAATTATGAAAATCTATTTATAGAACTACAACACAGACAATGCTGAACAGAAAGAACTCAGAACAGACTTGAATGCAGCCAAACAACAAATTAGGGAGCTTGAATCTGAAAATGTTAAACTGAAATCGAGCATGAATTTTTTGGAGCATCATTTGCAAACGACTGAGAAAATATCTCGCAGTATGAATATTGAGATTCAGGGAGTTCCGGAAAAACGAAATAAAAACGTCTTCGCTCTTTTCAAAAACTTATGTAGTGCAATAGATTAGCCCATTGCTGACTCTGATATCAATGCATGTAGACAAGTAGCCAAAACCAATACATCATTTGATCGTCCACGTAACATTTTGGTAATGCTCCTCTCCATACATCATCGTGACACGATCATCTCTGCTGTTAAACGCTTTAAATCGTAGCGAACAGCTCAACTCCACTCATCTTGGACTTACTTGCGAGAAACAGAACGTGTACGGTACGTGTCAGAACATCTTTCACCAGTGTAAAGAACTTCATACCCTCGTAGAGCTATTAAAGACAAATCCTACAAATTTGTTTGGGTAAAGTACGGCCAGATTTACGTCAGAAAAGATGAACAAGCTGGCGCGATCCATATTAAAGACAAATCTAGCTTTAGTAAACTTGTTTGATAAAACTTATTCTGTATATATCTAGAAGAATATTTTCTGTAATTTTTTCAATTTTAAAGTTAGTTTTTTATCAAAATGTCAATAGAATTAGATCTAAAACCATTGAACTTTACTTAAACCTTCTAAATAGCGAATATGACATTATATCATAAGTTATATAAAAAGTTTGGAAACCCCAGAGATTATGATACATTTGACAAATTGCGGTCTCGTTGTAAAATAATGATTGACATAATGCTATAGATCCTTTTTTGTTTCAGTCGAGGAAGGATTAGAAGATAACGTTTAAGTGTTCTGGAAAAATCCAGTAATTCGATACCACAGACAATGGTCAGCTTGCATCGGATAACGAAGCAGTATGTGAATTATTTTCCGAATATTTCAAATCTGTTTTTGAAACACCTACTAATTCGTCAGTACCTGATAATACTGAAGCAGATAACTTTCATGTTTTGTCGAAAATTTGGATATCTAAGCTTGAAATACTTAAAGAGTTGAAGAGGCTTGAAGCAAATAAAGCTGCTGGTCCAGACGGAATACCAGCAATGTTTCAAAAAAAGTGCGCTGATGAAATTTGTATTCCCCTAGAAATTATCTTTAATAAATCTATTACTTCGGGTATTTTTCCTAGTATTTGGAAAACTGCTTTTATAATTCCTATATTTAAATCTGGTGAGAAAACTAAATGTGAAAATTACCGTCCCATTAGTATCCTTTCTTGTATGGCTAAATTGTTTGAATCTTTAGTATACACCCACATTTACAGTCATGTTAAACCTTTTATTACTGAACAGCAGCACGGCTTTATCAAGGGTAGATCCACTGCCACTCACTTGCCAGTTTTTAAAGGTTTTATTAATTAATCTTTTTGTAAACGACATCAAGTTTATGCTATATACACAGACTTTTCGAAAGCCTTCGACAAGGTTAATCACAGCATACTATGCTCAAAGCTATCTCACTATGTTATTCATGGTAGTCTACTTCGTTGGTTAGAATCTTACTTAACACATCGTAGCCAATTGGTGGCTGTTAAAGGTTATCAGTCTTCTCCCGCTTTTGTTACATCAGGTGTTCCCCTAGGGTCACACTTAGGTCCGCTGCTTTTTATAATCTTTATAAATGATCTTGTACAGTGTATTGGGGGCGATTGCCTAATATATGCGGACGATCTCAAGATTTTCTGAGCCATTAATGATGCTTCTGATTGCTTGGCCCTACAACAAGATATTCAAGCTGTTTATGAATGGTGCTCTATAAATAAAATGTATTTAAATATTAGTAAGTGTTTTGCAATTTCTTTCAATGAAGTCGCCGAAATATGTTTATAATTATAAAATTAATAATACTTGCTTAGAACGAAAATCATTAGCGAAGGATCTAGGCATATTGTTCGATGGAAAACTATCTTTTAAACAGCACTATGATTACTTAACTGCGAAATGTTTCAAGTTAATAGGGTTTCTTACACGAATTACCAAAAAGGTTAAAAGCCCCAAAAGTCTTTTAAATTTGTATCTTTCAATTATAAGACCCCTTGCCGAGTATTGTTCTATCGTTTGGACACCATTTTATTAAGTTCATGTTCATAATATAGAAGCCATACAAAGGCGTTGTATGAGTATTATATGACATCGATACGGTTTAAAACGTCAGCAACCAACCTATGAACCAAGAACTAAATATTTCAGATTACAGCACCTATCGACGAGGAGGAACATCAGTGAGTGGATTTACCTTTTCAAGATCATCAACTCTCACATAGATTGTCCTAAACTCTTAAACATGATAAATTTTAACGCAAAAATTAGAGAGCGTGCCCCGCTCATTTTTGGGCTTCACACTTATAAGAGCAACATTACTAATAGTTATAATACACCATTAGCAAGAATGTGCAGATCGTATGACGCATTAAAGAGATATAGCGATAACTTTGATATTTTTTCAAACAACTATAGTTTATTTAAAAAAACTTTGTGCTCACTTTATGAAAAATGTTATTAAAATTTTATTTTTCGTGCAATTTAAATTTTGTAATTTTATATTTTGTTTGTATAATAGTGAAGTACTTAATGGATGTTTAATTTTAGTTTTTAATTGTGCATGTTGTGTATATACGTTTTGGAAAGTAGCCTTGTTCAAATAGTTAATATGTTATTATAAGCAATTTTTGGCTGTTATCTGTTGTATATACCTTAAAATAAAATAAAAAATAAACCCGCGCGTACTATGCGTACTCTCTGTGTTGACTCAGCAGCAGCGTCGTCAACTTCCTCGTCATCTAAATGCTGCGCTTGCAAGGTTGTCCGCTGTAGGCACGTACACGGAGCGAACATAACGCGCGTTTACATCCTTGCTGGGTTTGTGATTGGCAGCAGTTCAGTGCAGAATATTATCTTAATAATTAATTATCTTATAAAAGTCGTGTCTCTACACTGAATGTTATGACGAAATTTGATCCAAACTTATTGTCCTCAGGTTGTTTAATTATCTAAATAGATGCATAGTTTACAGATACTATGGTATAAACTTTGTTAAATACTTACGCCTCAGAAACGAGAGCTCGGAATTTGCAGAAGTACACGCCTAGACTGTAGGGGTACTGGTTCCAGTACACCGTCAAGTCGTTGGGAAGACCTGGAAACAAAACACCATGAGCCAATCCGTTCAGCCAAAAAGGAGGGGGTGTTTGTGACGTCAGATCTGGCGTGGGCCTCGCTTGGTATTTGGGTCATTTCAAAAATAATGCACCCCAAGCCTTTTTAGGGTGTCCCATGCATATATATTTTTTTCTATTTCCAGGCTATTAGCCACGGGAGTTTCTTATTGTTTACTTAAATAAGAAGTATCTGACCACTAATTACAATAATTGCATTTTTAATACATAACATATTTAATGGATTTATCGATTATTGAAAATACTGAAAATGACGGTTTCATACTGTCCCATCGGCGAAATTTCTAACTTCTGACTGCGTTTTCAACATTTTTTTTCTACATAAGTTATTATTCTTTTGTTGTTAAATAAAATATAGTATCTGGGGTTTTATTTTATATAAATGATTTATTTAAATAATGAATAATTTTCGAAAAAAACAATTTTAAACAGTGATTACCAGACATCGGATTATTTGCACTAAAAGGCCAAAATATGCACAGTGCAAAATCAAAAAGCATTTTTATTTTTATATATTTTATTAAAGACGGTACAAAAACAGCGAAACATTCTTAGAATTATGCATAGTATTTGTGTCAATATTATACAATTAAGTATTTCGAGCGCTTTCTTACATTTGTCATCCAGTATCAATTTTTACGCCTATAGCTCGTTGTTGTACGCCAAAAACGACCTCTCTACTTCAATAGAGGTCATTGTAAAAAAAAATTTGGTGCCATTTCTGGAGATTCCTGTTTAGGCAGGGTACGATCTGTGCCGTTGGTGTAGGCATTAAGGCTGGATATAAGGTTAGATTGAGCACCTAATTTTGCGTTCAGAACTGAATTCTACGACGTTTCCTTTTAGTTTAAAATAGCGCGCTCTCAGCCGTGGCTGTTACGGCCACAAAGAAACACGCGCCCAGGAAAATTTGCGTTTTTATTTAATAACTCTGCTTCTAGATGCGATTTTTTTAATATTCTAAGACGAGCTAACGATGTCAGTTGTTAACCAATTTTTAATACAAATTTCAGGGCTGTATGATTTAAGGAAGGCCCTTTAACACTCGAAAAACATTAAATAAATTTTGAGGTAACTTGTATTTTTTTTCTATCGAGCGAACTTAGAGATTTAGCGTTTTTTCTAAGATCAGCCTTTGAGCCATATAGTCTACTGTCTATAATATTTTTATTATATCGATTAACCAAGTTACACAATGTGATATGCTCATTTGAAGTTGTGCATCTAGCCTTATACGTCCCCTTTATACGTCTTTTTTGTTACGAAACTATAAATATAAATACAAATAATGAAAACAAATAGCATTATATACAACATATTTTTGTGCACCTTAGAATGTATTCAATTTAGAAGGTATTTGTAAGGGAAATTTAAACTTAATCAACATTTATTTATTTTTCATCTTAATAGGGGTGCATTATTTTTGAAATGGCGGATTTGTGAGGGGCTATGATTTTTTTAGTTACGGGGTAATCAAAGCTTGCTTATGAATTAAAAATCTTTTGAAGGTTTTTCAGAGTTATTTAATTTTGTCTTTCTACAGTTGTATGACAGGAATATTTTTGCGTGTTGCTGGTAGTCGTTTTCATGGTGTCTCCCCTAAAATGTATGTGCGCTTGTAGATGTAATTTTCGTACTAAAATAGTTGTTACATTTTTTTATGTCAAAAGAGATTTATATAATAAGAACGTACTGTACTTGCTTAGAGTACATATGTTTTTTCCACATTCCAAGGAAACGGGGCTTTTCTTCCGTACGTTTTAAAAGCCCCGTTTCCTTGGAATGTGAAAAAAACACATGTACTCTAAGTATGTAATCGGCTTAACAACATTTAGTTATTAGAGGCCGAAAAAAATACCAACGTATTATTTTTACGAGGTATTTATCAACAATTTACCTGGTACTCTTACTCCTGAAAATTAAGTTCATTATTGCATTCGAAGAAAGAAAGAAAAAAAATAACACAGAAGAAAGGGTTTACTTAAGTAGGGAGTAATCTATAGATAAAAAAACAACACGACAAAAGGATGTAGCTCAGCTATTGCCATCCAAAACATGCTTTGGTTGGCGCTGGTTTTCAGCTACCTCCGCTACAATTGCATGATAAGGTATATATATTATACGAGTAGTTAACAATTTTATTTACTTAATTGAAAAAAACAATAATATTTGGCAGAGATGGCTTGAAAATAAATGAAAGAAAAAAAAACAACAAAACAAAAATGCGTAACAAGACAAAAATTATATCTAATACATATATAATACATATGGTCTAAGCATTGTAGGCTTTTCAAGGATGTTTCAAATGCCCTGTGTCCATTTGCTTTTTCATTGGATACTGTTTATATCTAAACTTAAATATATGGGCTGAGCACTTTTTTCTCAAGGGGCGGTGGTAAATTATTCCATATTTTTGCATTTTTGTATGAAAGAAAAACATCCTCGGAATCCTACAGTGGGTTATGATCGTGTTCTAAAACAATTAAAATCCTTCAACAATTTTAGCTTTTCAAAGAGATAATTAGGACACTGTTTCCAAATCACTTTTTGGATTACGCAAGCACAATGCAACTCCCTTCTAGCTTATTATTTAGTCTATGGTTTAGATAAGGAGCGACGCGAGCGCGCTTCGGTATTTTATAAATATTAAAGCATTTACTGTTTTCCTACATATTCGATAACCATAAACCGCACTGCAATATAGGCTAGGAAAAAATGTTATTATCCGACCAACACAAAAATGCCAATGTCAAATACTGTAATAGCTTTTCATAGAGGCGATTATTGGTTAGCTAATCGACCTAATTGTCTAGGACGCGTTAGGTCATTTAAAAACATTGTGGGTGTGTCATAGCCATTTTTCGGTTTAGAGATCCGTTGGCGCAATATTAAGGTGTAACTTTTTACCTAGGTACAAAATGCACATCATAATATTGTTTTTCTTACTTTTGAATAAAAAGTATGCAATACTTGCGAAAATTGTTTATTAATAATAAAAAGTCTTCACAAAAAATTCAAGATAAAGATACGTTTATTTACGTGCCACAACACACACGAAAGTATACAATTTTAACTCTGTGAACGTAAAAAATATTAAAATAAATGCAAACAAACATCGATACATATAGGCATAAGCAAGTATGTCTGTCATATATATAGGGTGAAATTTAATCGTTGTTGTGATAAAAAAAACACTTGTACTTTTCCACAGATAATATTTAATTCTACACTACCCAACCGGTTTCACTATATAAGCATCATCAGGGGCTTTTTAATTACATAATTTTATATATAATTATTTATTTAAACAATCTTTCTGTTGCTAGATTTCGTTGAACAAACCATGCGAAATACTGGGAAAGAATATGTATATCCAATACCTCGAAGAAAAAAATTAGTGCGCGTACCATGAAAGGTCCATGCACCAGCAAATGCAGATTGAAATGTGCCGATAACATAAACAACAGCGATAGACAGGTGCTTTTTCAAAAATATTGGGCGCTAGGAGACATTCAAAGATCTGTTATTAGAAATAGCATGATGGAAGTTAAACAGAAGTATAAATACACGAACGCAGAGAGACCGAGGGGGCCAAATACAGCATTTTACTTTACAGTAAATGGTAATAAAATTCGCGTTTGCAAAAAATTCTATATAAACACGCTAGACATTTGCGACCGGCAAATAAGATAAGAACTGTGAAGAAGAAGACGGATGCGGAAGGTTTCGTTGAGAAAGATAACCGAGGTAAAAACGAGAATGAGAAGAGGACGAATCCAGCAGTCATTCAAGATATAAAGAACCATATAAATTCAATACCAAGAATCGAATCGCATTATTTGAGGTCTTCAACTACCCGAGAATACATAGGTGGAGGCAAAACCGTAATGGATTTATGGAGAGATTTCCATAAAGAACAATGCGGCGCATGAAAAGCTTCATGTGAGTATTGGTTGTACTATGATATTTTCACTAAAGAGTTCAACCTTGGATTTTTTCAACCGAAGAAAGACAGGTGCGACTTATGTGTTGAATATGAGCTTGCTTCCCCGGGAAAAAATCACAACTGAAAGAGAAATATGATGGCCACATGAAAGAAAAATATTTATCCCGAATAGAGAAACGAAATGATCGGAAGAACATTGACGATACTCACATTTGTGCCGTCTTCGATCTGCAAGCAGTTATGCAGTGTCCCAGTGGTGATTCATCGTCCTTCTATTACAAAACTAAACTGAATTGCCTTAACTTCACTATCGTGGAATTGCTACCAAAATTAGACAATAATCGAGAGGAAAGCCCAGAAACAGAACACAAACGTGACATTGCAGCCTATGGAGATGTGTACAGTTTTTTTTGGGACGAAACTCAAGGTAAAAGAGGATCTAGCGAGATTGGATCATGTGTTCTTCATTATTTGGAAGTTTTGAATGCAAAACACCAAGGTCAGGCTAAACACATTACGTTCTATTCTGACAATTGCTGCGGCCAAAACAAAAATAAATACATGACTTGTTTATATTCCTACGCAGTAACGCAATTTGAGAACATCCAGTCCATAACGCAAAAGTACCTTATAAAAGGTCATAGTCAAAGTGAGGGGGATAACGTTCACAGCCTAATTGAAAAGGAAATTCGACGGAATAAAAAGGCTGGACCCATTTATGCACCATGTCAATACGTAACGCTGATAAAAAATGCGCGAAAAACGGGAACGCCGTTCATTGTGAATTCGATTCTTTTTGGGACCTGAAATTGTTTCAAGAGCAATGGGCCTACAACTTTAATGAAAATGAAAATAAAGGCAACGTGACTTGGAATAACGTGAAAATCCTGAAATTTACCAAGCAGGACACATTTTCATTTCACTATAAGACATCTTATAGTCAAAATGAGTTCGAGAAGGTAAACATGAGAAACAAAACGAAAAAAATGAATGACATGAGGGAAATTGCTATGACGAAAGCGTACTCCCAAAAGTTAGAGTTATCAGAAAGGAAGAAAGCAGACTTACGTTCCTTGATTAATTGTAGTCTGATACCTCAGTATTATGCTGGTTTTTATAATAACATTATTTTATTATTTTCTAAGAACTACAAATTCTTCCGTTTTATAATTACTTTTTCTTAAGATTTAGTACAAAACTATTTGTGATTTGTGAGGTTTATTTAAAAAGTTATTTTTTCATTATTTAAAAAGATTCATTATAATGAAATGTTTACCTATGATAATAATTATCATAGTTAAACATTCCAACATAAGTACTTTGACAATTGTAGGTACTGCTCATTTGATACCTATTACTATGTTGGTGTACCTTTTGCTACTGAAGTTTTTGTTCTTTTAGTTACTTTATTGTGTAAATTAATCTAAGTTTCAATTCTTTTGACATTAGTAAAATAAACATTTCACGTTTAAGAAGCCTGCAAAGCCTTGCCTGAGGACTGATTGTGTCCAAGAAATGATTGCGATACTTGTGCATATTCTAAAAATTGAGCTTACTTACAGTAATTGTTTGGTTAGTCTGTTATTTTTGTAAACATATTTACGTTGAGAGTGATTTAATTTTTGTTATTGCCAATAGAGACACAAACGGACTCAGTTTTGTTAATTTCCGCGCCAAAGTTCCTTAATATAAAGTTATTTAACTAAAAAGCGCTTGATTTTATTGCTATAAGAAGGACTTGTTTATTATAATGGCATAAAATATCTTTTGATTACATTCTTGTATTGTTCTTTTCAGAAATAGGTTAAAGAAGACAAATTCAGTTCATAATAAAAGAGACACATAAGATAATTTGTCTTTTAAAAAATAAATTTTTTAGTAACACAAAGACAACTTTGCACCCTTCTTAAAAAAACTTTTTTTTATAAAAATAGATACTTTAATTAAATTTGCATACAATGAATCAATAAAATATAAATCAAACTAAGTATAGCAATAAAATATTTAACATGTTTTCATACAAAACAATTGAATAATTTGAAGCAAAAGTTGAATATGTCGAATTCTAAAACTTCTTTTTGATTTTCCAACAACTTGATTTTTTGAGTTATGTCTCTCCTATTCTGAGAGTGCGATGTGTCGTGGCAATAAAAAGGACCCTAACTTACCAGTAACATCCCGCAACGCTGTTATTCTGCTAGGGCCTGCAGTTGATGAACGAACACCGAAATACCGCGCGGTATCCGAATAAAACAGATGCAGGTATAGATATAATATTATATAAATACAATATAGTAGTGCTTTTAATATTATTTGTTATCATTGTGTTTGTGCAGATACATAAGAAAAATTGTGCATAAAACTTATTCAAGAAATAATTGAATGTATGATTAATTGGATGTAATCATATTTATTATATATATATATATATATAATAAAATTAAAATAAAAAAAAACATGTGTTTCGTTTTTGATACTTTAGGTTCAAGCCACATAGAAACGGCGCGGCGTGCATCGAGCGCGCGGGCGACACTCAAACCTCGCACAAAATGCATGCAAATAAAGTCGCAATTTGAACACACCGAATGGTATGTTTCAGGCGTGGAACGGACGTCCGTACCATACCTCAAATTGCGACTTCATTTCCATGCGTCCTGTACGAAACCTGAATGACGCCCGCGCGCGTAATTACGTACTTTAGTGTATTACATTTTGTTTGCATTACATTAACAAACTTTAAAAACGTGTTTACAGTTGTAATGTAATGCAGCTAAAATGTAACGCATAAAATTGAATAATTTTCATGTGATCACCTAACTATTAACAAGCAGTTTGCGCGAATTGCTATAAAACGCATTTATTGCATACGTTTTATTCAAAAATAAGGAAAACAATATTATGATGTGCACTTTGCACCGAGATCCTCCGTTACCACCTTAAGCTTTAAAGTGCTAATTTTTGATAGAATCAAGCGCCTCCCCCCCCCCTCTGCCGGTTAAACGGTTGTTCATAGATATGTGGAAAATATATAATGAATTTAAAAGGAAAACTATCACAGCTAAGTAAGCTTTACAGGTTTACCAGTACAGGTCACGCCAAACTTTTAGCCCCCTCTAAACACGACAATGTATGGGCCGTTCTTCTAAACGTATGGGACTAGAAGTTTGGCGCGATCTGTATTAGTAGACCAACTTAGAAAATGTACCAGGCAATTACGAAACTTACACTGCACGTGGCCCGACGATCGTAGTTCAGCATCTCCACATACCACTAGCCAACTTGGCATCACTGCAAGGACTGCAGAACAGACCAGGTTTTGATGGAGTCGAAGGCTTTCTTAGTCCACAAACAAAAGACGCATAAAGGCAGATTATACTCTTGTGTTTTCTGTACATATAATCTGCCTTAGCATGTGAATGTGGTCCACGGTGCTGTAGCCTTTTCTAAACCCGCCAGCCTGCTCTGGAGGTTGGAAGTCCTCGAATCACCGAGACGATTCGTAATAACTCTTGAGAACAGCTTGTAGGTGTGGCTCAGGAGCGCGATTGGTCTATAGTTCTTTAGTAGGATTTTGTCTCCTTTTTTGAAGAACAAAATGACCAAACTCCTGCTCCACTCGTTTGGCGTAGTTCCAGTACGAATGACGGCATTAAAGAGGTCCTGCAGCTGTCGGAGTACAGGGTAACCTCTAGCTTTCAGGAGTTCGGTTGTGATGCCGTCCTCGCCCGGCGCCTTGTTGTTTTTCAGCCGTTCAAGAGCTATCCTAATCTCACCCATTTCGACATCCAGGAGTTCATCGGCGTGATGGCGGATTAGTGGTGCACATTTATCATCCTCAGTGCAAGCAGTTGGCTTCGGAACGTGTGAAGACTATAGGAGGCCATAGAAGCTCTCGATTTCAGCAAGGATTTCGCGCCTAGATGTAACGGGTCTATTGTCAGATATCTTCAGTTTCGTCAGATTACTCCTTCCTAACTGCGGGGCAAAAAATTTCAAGCCTTTGTTTCGCTGAATCGTTTCTTCAATGATGCTAGTGTTATATTGGCGCAGGTCAAAACGTTAAGAAGGGAATAATCTCTTTTTTTTTGTTATTCTGTATTTTTATTATATTATTATAGAAAAACGAAGACAAATTGAGTTTTATTTTTAAAACATTCACACTGGTCAGTAAGACATAATTGTGCTTACAAAGAATAATCTGGCTAAGTGCGAGTCGGACTCGCGCACAAAGGATTCCGTAATATCAGAAAATACGGGTACGGAATGCCAAAAACATATATATCAACAATATAGATGCTATAGCAACATTAAGTCGACCAAAAGTCAAGACCTAAAATGGTAGCGCCTGTCAAACAATTCAGAACCATCTGAGTACGGAACCCAAATTTTATTATTCGTTGTTTTAATTTAGAGTATCTATAACTATGTGACCAAATTGGGACTGGTATGTATTACCGTCTTTAAGGCGAGGTTATCCAGAGAAATCTGTCCTGCTCCAACGATTTCATTTTACACATGTTTATCCTGCTCGGCGGAAGCGGGCCACTCAGAAAACTCGCGGTTTTTATTTATTATTTTGGAATTAGAGAGATATAGGTTTTTAATATGACGGCCGTTTTATATCACATTTACGACGTTTATTTTAGTATAAGTTTTATAGTCCAAAAATCTATAGCTCAAATGAAATCATATTTAGATCTTTGCTATTTAATTGGATCAAGGAAAATACAAGCAATCGTATAGAACACCCGAAATATTAAGATCAAAGAGTGAAATATGACATATATTTTTTACAAAATTTAATCATCGCTATTTATTGGTTTAAAATGAATTTGAAAAGAGACAAAATCGGAATAAACCCCCTTAAGATAGAGCTAAAACAAATAACGGTAAAAAATTTTTTTGCGGGGTTTATTGTATGGGGACACCCCTTTCGATAATTTTATTTTTATTATTTGCCATGTAGAGGCCATAGCTACACGTATTCTGTGAAAGCTTCAACTATCTACCTATTACGGCTGAAGCTGTTGACCCATGTAACAGACGAACAGACAGACAGAACAGCAGAGGTTTAGTAATAGGGTCCCTTTTGGCACCCTTCGCGTACGGAACTCTAAAAAAGGAACACTTTCCCATAGTAGTTTGCGAGTAATAGTTATGTGAATTTAAAAAGAGCCAGTCCAAGTACCTATGAACGGATTATGATCAGCAAAGCGTTTGATTAAAGTTTTATTTCAAAGTTCTTCACATTTATAACCAACAGATATCGTTTTCCACCATTTCAAACAAACAAGACACAAGAACTTCAAATGTCAATTTTAATAAAGACCTAACTAGCGTGTAAAAACGTAACAATAATTTCCTTTGCGCAAGTGATATTATTTCCCCATGTGTGGAAATAATGTTCTACGAAAAGCTTCTTTTGCTTTCCACTTCGATTTCATTTTTAGGGTTCTGAACCTAAAGGCAGGACAGAGCCCTATTAATGTTGCTCTGCTGTTTGTCAGTCTATCTATGTCCGTATGTCTTGCAGACGCAATGAGTAACAAATCTGAAATTTAGATATGTGGTGCAAAATGTTGTCCCAAAACTGAATTTATGTAACTTTATACATTATCCGAAACTTGATGCAAGAAACTGTTGCTTTCTGATAAAACATAATTTCGTGTGACGTGCGTGAGTTATCATTTTTCTCGCTCTTAGCTTGCTCCAGACTAATACTCGAGGAAGTAAAAAAAACCTTTCTGCTCGGTATATCGATAATAAAGTCGATTCTGAAGGCTTTAATTTTAGTTTTAGTGCTGACAAAACTTAAATTTTTGCAAAGTAATATAGCTTCTGTTGTTAACACTGAAGAACTATTTTGGAATGAACAAAATTTAGTTTTGACAGCACTAAAACTAAAATTAAAGCCATCAGAATCGACTTTAATATGAGGGATCGGGATGGGTAGAGTTTTTAATCGTTATTTATATGGACATCACTAAAGTCCAAAGACAAAAAAAAAAATAGAGTTTAACCTGATGCAAATCACTGTTAATAGAATAATATTTATGACTAGCCTTTCCCCGCGGCTCCGCTCCGGTTTATTCAATCTTTGCCCCGTTTTTGGCTTGGGTGTTATTTTATTAACACCCCTTACAGCTTATGAACACATTCAGTGCAAGCAGTTGGCTTCGGAACGTGTGAAGACTATAGGAGGCCATAGAAGCTCTCGATTTCAGCAAGGATTTCGCGCCTAGATGTAACGGGTCTATTGTCAGATATCTTCAGTTTCGTCAGATTACTCCTTCCTAACTGCGGGGCAAAAAATTTCAAGCCTTTGTTTCGCTGAAACGTTTCTTCAATGATGCTAGTGTTATATTGGCGCAGGTCAAAACGTTAAGAAGGGAATCATCTCTTTTTTTTTGTTATTCTGTATTTTTATTATATTATTATAGAAAAACGAAGACAAATTGAGTTTTATTTTTAAAACATTCACACTGGTCAGTAAGACATAATTGTGCTTACAAAGAATAATCTGGCTAAGTGTGACAACAGTCCAGGGTTACTACGACGATAATAAAAAAACCGCATCCAAATCCGTTGAGTAGTTCTCGAGTTAAAAGCGTATTTTTAATCTTTGCCCTGTTTTCAGCTTGGGCGTTATTTTATGAACACCCCTAGTAGCCTATGTGTTGACCAGAGTAACTACGATGATAATAAAGAAAACCGCATCATATTCCTTTGAGTGGTTCTCGAGTTAAAACTGAACATACATACAGACAGACAGACAGACAAAAAATATAAAAATTGTGGTTTAGCCACAGTATAATACAAATAACACATTTTATTAAAAAATACGCGAAAAATGTACAGACACGACTTTTTGAGGTCTACTTTATTATTAGTAGTAAATAAGTATAGCATAATAATATATTATGATGCAAATACATTATTCAAGACTTTTGCTAAATTTAATAGTTTTTATTGAATATTTCATAGTTAAATGTAGTGCAAGACAATGGCAAGCTAAAAATAGGATTTAAATATATTCATCGTGAACCTGCGAAAGATCCGTCTAGAAAAAAAATATAATTTGGCTAAGTGCGAGTCGGACTCGCGCACAAATGTTCCCGTACCATCCCACAGTACGGGTACGGAATCCTACAAACATACATATCTTTAAACTAATAATAAAGTAGTAAAAAAGTCGTGCCTCTACATCACACTAATATTATACATGCGAAAGTTTGTGTGTTTGTATGTTTGTTACTCTTTTACGCTGAACCGGCTGAACGGATTTGCATGAAATTTAGAACGGATATAGGACGGATTTGGATGCGTTTTTTTATTATTATTGTAGTGACCCTGGTCAACACAAAAACTAGAGGTGTTAATAAAATAACGCCAAAGTCTAAAACGGGGCAAAGATTGAATAAACGCGGACGGACCCGCGGGCAAAGGCTAGTCTATACTAATAACAAAGTAGTAAAATGTCGTGTCTGTACATTAAATTTTCGCGAAATAAAATAAAATATTCATACAAATACTAAGCATCTATTGTTCATGAACACAGCAGGATTCTATTTTGGGTCTCAATCTGAGAGCCCTTACAACTAAGCTGTCGCTGTTTATTTAAGGGTTCATTAATTTCAGCATTTCAAATAAAAGACGATAATAGTAAAATAATAAAAATCCAATAACGAAAATAAATCTGGATTTGGCCAAAAATCAACTACAAGTGAACAAATTTAATAATTATTACGGCAAACGCACTACAATGTACCTAATCCCCACCCTTATAAATAATCTCCCAATTAGTCTTAGACAGGAGATAACCCCAATCAATATGAAGGATAAATTAAAAATACATTTTTTAAATCATTTAGACCACTAAACTGAAGCAACCTGTATAATATATGATTTTCCTTATCAGTTTCTTCCATTGTAATTATCTTTAAGACCTTTGCAATGAAAAGTAACCCCTATTCCTGAACAAAGAAGAGACATCATCACCATATGGTTAAATTTGTCTTTGTATTTATTTGCTAACTGGCAAAATATTTTGACGTCTTAAACGTTTAGTTGTAAGCACTGATGTTTTTATTTAATAATATAAGTTTGTAAGGTAGATTCATGTGCACCATACACAAACCTGTAAAGGTTTATGTGGTGTTTATTATATAAGTTCAATTCAACATAATGTAAATATTAATTAAATAAATAAATAAATAAATAAATTTGAGGAGCTCAGAACCGGGCCTCAAACCTGGAACCTTCCTATCACTGACAAGGGTATTGCTCTACTGCTGCGCTTATCCAGATCTCAACACAACTTGCATGTACTCATGTAGGTTCTATAATATGATACAGTAAAGATCAGAGAGAATATGCATGTCGTTTAAATAAGTATTTTTTTTAAATGTCGTTTTTCATATTGTATTTACTTAGTAGAATTTAATGATGACCATGGCAAACTATTTTATTATATAGTTTTGTAATTATTTCCATTTAAATAATACAACATTTTGATGAAATGAAACGCAAATGCAAAACGCGTCACCATTGGCTAACTGCCTTTTGTGACAAAGTGAGTACATTTCATCGTAAAATATTAAGTTCAAAATTAATAAATGTAAAATAAAACCCTCAGACATTTTGTAATAGGTTGTTTTAATCAAAAATAATGAAAAAAAACCGGCCACTCGCCATACACCGCAAGCAAGAGCAGTATCATGTGACGTCACTTGATGCGCGCTAAAATGGCAGCCGTTTGAATTGTAGAAGATTATTAAGAAACTTATTTTGATTTTATAACTATGAAATATGGATAATTTAGTTGTAAATTCTTATTCGTAGCCCTAATTTGATCATATATTAACGATTTGTGCATTAAAAAATGTACTTACATTTTCTTTATTCAAATTGATTGCCATTATGGCTATTCGGTTATGCAAATATGCCCGTTTGACAATTGAAATCATAAGTTTTTGGTTGTCAACAACAAAACAAGACGACTGTATTCATTTGACAGCCAAAAATGAACGATTCCAAGTATCAAACGCGCTAATTTGCTTAGCCGAATAGCCATATGACAATCAATTTGAATACCAATTGCACCTCTGAAGTACTCTAAACGCCTTCTGATTTATGTATATATATAACACTTACCAGTCAGAAGCAACAATAAATCGCTGACAGCCAAACTAAAAAGGTAATAGTTTGTTGCATTATGAAGGCTTCGTTGACGTACTATCACTACACAAACACACACATTTCCAATCATCCCAGTCAGGAAAATCACCATTAACACCAAGGTAATAGGGACTATCTGCGACAACGGTAGTCTTCTTGACCCCATCATCCACCAAAGCATTTCGTCTTCACTGCAGTCAAATAATGAAATATTGTTGCAACGATGAAAAAAGTCATCGAAAGTCTCGTTTTCACGCAATACTACGTCAGAGGTCATATTTCACTTTTTTTTAAGGTTATCCAAAATTACTCTTTTCATATAAAAAAAATATTATTATCGAATTTATTATTGTATGTATAGATATTAATTCCCGCGGAAACTTGCGAACCCTCGACGTTCGAAGCTCAATACAGTGAAGTACAGACTGAGGGTGAGTCTGGGTGAGGGATGAAAACTTTAGCGTCTAGCGATGGACTCGAGGTACTCGTATAGTCGGTGCAAAATTAATTTATTTCATCTGTGATTAGAACCCCGGGAAGCGTCCAGAAAATGTATGATGCGTGATATTTTAAAATATTCTATAAACTATAGGAAGAATCTCGTCTATTTAGAATAATTACTCGTCTACATACCGTAAACATCTTTATCTAACCTTAAATCGTAAAATCCTCATTACGAACTCAAAACTATTGGCATAACGAAAAATATTTTTCATGAACGTCTCTAAAAATTAAAAAAATTAATGAGTGATTTTCAGACACGTGGAAATCGAGAAAAAGATCTTAGTTCCAAATGTCTCAATAGATGGCGCTGATAAGTCTTCGGATTTTTTTAATGCATTACTTAGAAGAAGTATGATTACCTACCTAATCTTGGTCAATCAATCTCACTTTTTATCAGAATAAGGTAAGGTACTCATTGCAATGCATTTTATTTATTGTTCTGTTTGTAAATATGCTTACGAGTGGTTTGTGTTACAACTAAAGATCCGAATATTGTAATGTAATAAACGTCACGTAAAGCGACTCATCAGTGTTGCCAATTTCTAATTCCCAATGTTAATCAGCGCCATATAGTTCAATTTAAATAAATATTATTAATGTCATGGAAAATTCCCCATCCCCGAACAACATAATGCTATAAAAAAACTTTTTCCGAGATTACAGTGCATGTGATACTAACTAGGAAGGCAAAGGGAACTTAGCCCGAACAGCAATGTCTGATATTTAATATCAATTACCAATATCTTCAAAATTACTATACCAAAATACTTTTATCAACTCGGCAGTCGGATGTCAACAGGGTGACCCACTAGGACCAGCGATCTTTAGCCTGGCTATCCACCCAGTTATATCGTCCTTAACGTCCAAACTCAACATCTGGTACTTGGATGACGGGACCGTAGGAGGCGAAGCGACCTCAGTTTTTAACGATCTGGAAATAATCATAAATAAATTTAGTGAACTCGGCCTGGAACTAAATTTTTCTAAATGCGAGCTCTTTGTTTCGGAACTCCTGTCACAGGAAGATAAAAATTCAATAATTTCAAAATTTAACATTTTGGCTCCTGATATTAGGATTGTGGATAAGGAATCGCTTCGCCTCCTGGGGGCCCCAATCCTGGATGACGCAGTGCCCAGGTTTGTAAGTGATCAAGTTGCCAAGTTCACACATTCATCCGAACGAATGAACAAAATAAATCCGCACATGGCCCTCTGCGTCATACGGCATTGTTTGTTTGTTCCTCAACTCACTTACACACTGCGTTGTTCACCAATTTGGAACTTCCCGAATTTAGTTGATACACTAGATACCGTTTTGCGTCAATCTCTCACCACAGTTTTGAACTGCTCATTTGACGACAGAAGCTGGAGCCAGGCCACACTTCCAGTCCGTTTCGGCGGACTGGGTGTACGAAAGATCTCAAGCATTGCCCTGCCGGCTTTTCTGTCCTCTGTTTACAGCACGCACGTCCTCTTCGGTAATATTATAAGCCCGTCACTTGGTGACGTGGAGGCGTCGTGCTTGACGGAGGCCAGAAACGCTTGGACGCTTGCCTGTCCTGGTCGGGATCTGCCCATCGTTTTGGAATCACAAAAATCATGGGACGAGCTTCTCTGCGAACAGACCCAGAAGAATCTTCTGGCCACTGCTTCCAACCTCGCAGACCGTGCTCGTCTTCTTGCTACTGGTGAGCGTGAATCTGGTTTCGGGCTGGAGCTTATCTCGGGCAACGCATCAGCCTTGCTATCCAGCGAGGTAATGCGGCCAGTGTCTTGGGTACTCTGCCCAGTGACAGCGACGACTTAAATAAAGTCTTTTATTTAATTTAACTTTTTTGTTTATATAATTTAGTTAAGTTTTTTTTTTTTTTCAATGTATTATAATTTTAGAATAATTTAGTTATTAGTAATAAACTTATTAAATATGTATATTACCAATGAGGACACTCATATAATATGTTCTCCAATACATAATACATACAAAACAGTAACGAGGAGGTTACAGTTAACTTTATTTTCGGCCAGGTATTGTCTATGGCTTACGGCGCCTTAGGCTCGGTCTGTCAATGGATGAACTGTTTGTTGATTGGCAGCTGTCAACTGATCGGGTGCACATGTGTTTTGCTTCCAATTTAAGTTTTCTGCAGTCTTTCCGTTAATATTACCTCTTTTATTAGTTTAAATCATTAGTTTCATTCCCATTATCATAATTTATATCTTTTTCGTTTAATTTATTGGTTTCATACGTTTCATGTCCTTCAAACATGTCCATCCATAGCATCAATCCCAAACCTCCTGACCCCCCGGACCGTAATCCTAATTCATCTAACTCAGAATACGAATCCGATAATAATATGGAATATGGCGAAGACATACTTAACCCCTCTTCGGAATCCACCATTTTCTCGAAACGTCAAGAATTATAACACAAAATTATCGCCACAGACCATGACTACTATTCTAAAAAAGTCTGATAAAAATCAAACGAAAACATTTAATACTGAGGATGACCATGAACTTATCCGAAGTAATAACGACATCTCACCCTCCATCACCCCCTCGCCATTTCCGTTATCTCAAACTACTCCTCCGCCCGTAACAATCCACTCATCCAAAACTACTAATAATTTTACCCAACAACCAAACTTACAAAACTCCCCCTCACAGTCACGACAATTATATCACCCCGAAGACCTCGGTCCTTTTATCGCTTACGTTGAATTGAAAGAAACCTCTCCATCATCCGGTTCCAGTCTTCATCCTTTAAAATTCGGATCATTTTTGTTCAAAAATAAAATGTATAACGTCTTGGAAGATGGAATTAAAAGTATTGGTAGAAACAGACTCTCCATTACCTTACTTTACATATACTTACAAAGATGCCAACGAATTCTTGGTAAATGATATCCTCCCAAGACATAACTTCAAAGCTTTCATACCCTCACATAACATCACGAGGATGGGGCTTGTTCGTGGCGTGCCGATTGACTGGACGGACCAAGAAATTATTGAAGGGATTAAACTCTCAGCAGGCACTGGTAAAATCGTAAAAATAAGAAGATTAAATACAAAAATCACCTCAGAAAATTCTACTGTTCCCTCTTGGATACCAACCCAAACGATAGTCTTAACATTTGACGGTCAAATCCTCCCCAAAAAAATATTCTGTTACTATTCAGCTCTTGAAGTTGAAAAATACGTATTCCCAACCATCCAATGCTACTCATGCTGCAGATTCGGCCACACCCGAGGAATCTGCAGATCCAAACCAAAATGCTATAAATGCTCAGGAGAACATACCGGGTACTCGTGTTCTATTGGACATAACGAAGCAATGTGCCTTTACTGCTCCGGTTCCCACTTTGCTACTGACCGCTCTTGTCCAGAACACCACAGACAGGCTAACATTAAAAAATATATGTCATCTCATTCAGTTTCGTATATAGATGCAAGTAAAAATTTTCCTTCGGTCAAGAAAACATTTTCAGAAGTTTTATCATCATGTGCTCCTGCAGCTTCACACACTTCTCCACACTCTTTAGTAAAACCCTATTCGGATTCATAGACCCTCTCCCATTCCCAGAATAGCCTTAATAAAACTTACAAAAAGACAGTATTTTCAAAGCCCTCGGCTCGTCACAGTTTATCTCAAGGATATGACCAACAAGCACACAATAACATAATCAAGAGTTTTGCGATTCCCACCCCTTCTAATGGCTGTGGACTTAAAAATACATCTATCCCTTCTGATAAAGTCAATCATATTGAAAATATGATACACTCACAGTGAGTGACTCACTGGTCTCAACCATAATGGACATAATTTTTAAATCAAATTTACCGCACGACGTAGCCACGAAACTGATTAATACGTTCACACAATCATTATTTGTCTCTCTTAATCATGGACAAAATTCTCCAATGGAATAGTAGAAGTATATGCATCAGAGATGATAGAAGTGACTCGTACGGTGGAATCGCAATCTTTATTAAAAGAAACATTCCCTTCTCCATAATTTCCTTACAACATAACAACCCCAGTCTAAATGGTGTAGCTATCATAGTAAATAATATTTCCTACATATCTATTATATATCTCCCAAAAAAAGACAATTCGTTTCTCACTGCTATCAAAAATATCCTCAACTCTGTAGCCCATCCTCTTGTCCTCATCGGAGACTTCAATTGCCACCATCAATCCTGGGGCGCCCCACAAAATGTTATCTTCGCGAACAAAATTATTGAAATTATTGATGAATTTAACCTTTGTATCCTCAACGATGGTTCATATACCCGTAAAATTATACCAGACTGAAACCCGAGTTATGTTGACCTAACCTTTTGCTCTTCATCATTAGCAAGCCTATTACACTGGTCACGTCTTCCTCTAACTCTAGGTTCAGACCACTATCCTATATCAATCTCATTCCCATCCCAAAACAGACATATCCCATCTCTCCCTCCTCTATTACCACATATCCTTAATAATGGCGATTGGTCTAAATTCAGTGATTTAATCGACCATGATATTAAAAACCTCCCTACCCCTTCTCATTCGAACATCGACGACTGCATGAATATATTAATTGAATCTATTTTAAATGCAGCAAACATTACTTTCAAAAAAAGAACTCGTCTAAAGGTAAAATTAGTTTCCCTCCTTGGTGGGACCATGATTGTACTGAAGCTGTTAAAAAACGTAAAGAAAAAGAATTGGCCTACAGTAATTACCTTAACCTCTCCAACTTTTTGGATCTTAGGAACACCGAAGCGGCGACAAAAAGACTTCTCCGTAAAAAGAAATCCCAAGGATGGAAAAATTTTTGTTCCTCACTCTCCCCTCAAACTCACTCAAGTATTGTCTGGAAAAACATAAGACGCATTCGGTCTGGTCGTAAAGAAGGTGACTCCAATTCTGCCTTCTCTACTTCCTGGGTTAATTCATTCATAGATAAACTCGCTCCATCAACAGTTCCTAACTATGACTCTATGCCATACAACTACACCTCATCTTCTTCTGGCATTCTTGATTCTGACTTTACACTCCAAGAACTCTCTTTCGTACTAGACTATGTCAAAGACTCGGCCCCAGGTCACGACGGTATTCCCTATTCCTTTCTATATCATCTTGCCCAATTTGCCAAAAGCTATTTTCTGAATTTAATAAACCTGATTGTTGAAACTGGACACATCCCCGAATCCTGGAAAAGAAAAATTATTATCCCTAAATTAAAACCATTGAGAGAACCTTCTGATCCATCCGCCAACAGACCGATAGCCCTATCCTCTGTTATTCCTAAAGTCGTCGAACGTCTTACTAAAAATCGATTAGAATGGCACCTCGAACACCATAACCTACTAGCAAAATCTCAATATGGCTTTAGAAAAGGTAGAAGTGTTACTGACAGCCATAGTATTTTGACCACAGATATCCATCTAGCATTTTCGAGAAACGATTCACTAGTTGCTGCCTTCCTGGATGTTTCAGCAGCATATGATAACGTCAATCTCTTAATCCTTAAAAACAAATTATAAATGTTAAAAATCCCATCGAAAATTGTTAACTTTATCTTTAATTTGTTAATTGACAGAACTATTGTCATATGATTTCCCGGTGTTGATGTCCCCCAAGACATACATGGAAAGGCCTTTCGCAAGGATCCGTTCTTAGCCCCATTCTCTACGACGTTTACACAGCAGACCTTGAACGTTCAGTTACCTCTATTTGCAGGATTCTACAATATGCCGATGACCTTCTGATTTATAACAACCATAACTTGATAGAAACAGCAGCAGATAATGTGAATTCTGGCCTAAATATTCTTTCAACATGGTTAAAATACCATGACTTATCCCTTTCTGCTTCTAAAAGTGTAGTAGTTGTTTTTACAAGAAAACGCATAATTCCAAGAATAAATATCCTTTGTGACGGTTCTTCTATCCCCATAGAAAAATAAGCCAAATTCCTTGGTAAAATATTTGACTCAAAAATGACTGGTAGTTCCCACATTAATCATATTGTCCAAAAATGCGAAAAAAATATAAACATCCTACGATGCTTGAGAGGGGTCTGGTGGGGGCCCACCCTTTCTCCCTCCGTCTTTTGTACAATGCCATCATCAGAAGTCTATTAGATTTTGGAACATTCAACCTTGCACCAGCAAATAAAATCTCTTTTAAAAAACTAAATCACACAATCCAAGCCAAAAGCTTACGACTTGTCATTGGGGCCATGAAAAGCACCCCAATTAACGCCCTTCAAGTCGAATCAGCTGATCCCCCATTAAACCCCAGAAGACAATTTTTGTCGGACCGATACCTATTTAAAATTTGTCAATTCTTTCACCACCCTCTCATCCCAAAACTTCGTCTGCTGGATAATTACTCACATTCAAATGCCTACTGGGCAAACAAAACCATTCCATGTTTAATTAAAAGTTTTAGGAAACTCCGAGCTATTAACTTTGACATCCACAAATTTCCTCATCATCCAAATTTTGTATGCGATTTCGAATCATTAATTTTTCAACCAAATGTTCTCATAACTCTGGATATTAAAAAAGACTGCCCCAACGCGGATATTAAACTTCGAAATATTATAAATCAAAGGTGGCCAGATCATGATATAATATTCACAGACTCTTCAAAACTACATCCAGAGGGATCAGTTGGTTCCGCTTTTTATCACGAATCAGCTAATATTTCTAAAATCTTTAAATATCCATTCATCAGTACAGTTTTTACAGGTGAGTGCATGGCCATCCTAGAATCGATTAAATATATCGTAGAATACAACATAGATAAATCTCTTATACTTTCAGACTGTTACCCCGCCCTGCGGTCTATCATATCCAACCCCTTTGACAAAAATTCCATGTGCCCTATCGCTCTTGAAATCAGATATCTACTTAGATTGGCTTCACTTTCCAATCTCGATATTATTCTTGCATGGATTCCAGGCCATTCTGGGATTAAAGGTAATGGAATCGCTGATTCTTTAGCTAAAACAGCCACCACTCATGGTGAAAAAAATAACTTCAAAATATTTTCTCATGACCTAATTCTTCTCCCAGTTCAATTTCTTTCAAAGTCATGGAACACTTCCTGGAAATCCAGCAGCACCATTAAAGGCAAACACCTATTCAACATCCAATCTTCAATTAAATTAAAGCCTTGGTTCTCTAAAACTAAATTCAGTAAAAAAATCACCTCCATAATATCAAGGTGACGTTTAGGTCACTGTTGTTCTCAAGTTCACCTTCCAAGAATAAAGATTCGAGAAAACTCCCTTTGCGAATGTGGTCTTGAAGATGGGACAATAGATCATATTTTGTTTAATTGCCCTTTAAATAACTCTCCTCCGTTATTAGAACTTTTAATCCACAATAAAGTCACTCTCCCAACTACCTCAACGTCCCTCTTTTATTTTATCTCTGAATGATAAAGATGCCATTAAAGCGTTAACTTCATTTTTAATTAAAAACAATATTTCTATTTAAGCTATCACGATCTTATTTTTATATCTATCATGTACTTAATTATTTTTATTTAATTACAATATATACTTAAGTATGTTTATCTTTTCACTTCATATTCACCGTTATCCTTAAATAGCACTATCTAACTATATATACTTATATATTATTTTTATTTCATGTATTACCAGAGAGGTAATAATTCCTCCTTTAGTCCTTCTCCGTAACCTTTTTTTTTAATCACTTGACGCTGGCAAAACTGGCCTTTTTACAAAGACCGTATTTGCCATACATATAAAAAAAAACTGTTTGTTGCGCCATAGTTTTCGAGGAAATGTATTTATTACTTACCTACTGTGGTTTTATAGGTCAAAAGAATTATTTTTGCCCTAAAATTACTGACAGTAGATGGTGATGATATTTGACTCCACCTGACATTCTGGAAATAACGACGGAAATTACGAACACTTTGAGAACAAAACTTTTACAACAACAATCAAAAATGGCTAACGAAAAATTTTCCAACATTATGAAAACAGGGTAGGCAGATAAAGGTAGATAGGTAGATAAAGTAGTGTATGAAACTATACATAACTAGGTATTAAAACACTCGTGTTCGGCTCGTTTTTTAAACCTACACTCGTGTTTTTAATAACCTTTTTATGTACCAGTTTCATAAACTACTATTATCTACACTCATATCGTAAAATCATGATTATCAACTTGAAAATAGTGCACAATCAAAATTAACAGAAAAACGAAATTATAGTATAGTTCTCTTAAATAGGTTATTTTAAAAGTATCACACGAGTGTTTTAATACCAAGTTATGTACAGTTTCATACACTACTTCATCTACACTCTTTTTCACTCAATAAAAACTTGGTAATATTTGTCGTAAGCTTTTCTTGATTTTGCTGTTATAAAATTGTTTGTCATTTTCGTTGCTCACTATCACTCGAGCATTGTAGTCAGTCATTTTTGCCAAAAATAAAATAAACAAAAACAAAAACAGGTACATAGTAAAATAGTATATAAGATTATCTAAATTTTGGCGTAAAAAATCCAGGAGTCCACCGCGCACGCAGTGAGGTTATGCTTTAGGCAAAAGAGGTTTCATAGCGGTGAAGTCTCTCCAAGAGGGGTCGCTATGCAAGGAACCTCGAAAAAGTTGCATTATAGTTATTGGTTTTTGCTCTTACTTAAAGACGGTAATACTCGTACATAAAGTCGCCGTCAATAGAAATTGTGGACTATGTAAACAAAGCGCCATGTTGTCTTTGTCTATGAATAGGTGAACTATCTAGAGATGGGTAAGTATGTGATTAAAATATGTTTGGTGCTTAATTAATTTTCTATATTTGATTCATCGCTAAAATATTCTGATGAATCGCTAGTCAAATCGCCCACGTTAATTACAAATGGTTCCGTCACAGCGTCGGTGGCCGTATCTATTATCCCATCCAGTTCTTTCATTTTTTCTTCTACTTTTAGGACATGACCTACACATTTCGCCGACTGTTCTGGCCCGATCCGCGCCAAACCTTGGTCCAACAAAATCTTCACATCGTCCATTTTGAATGTTTTGTTGTTCCTTTCAACTCTATCGGGTTAAGCTCGCAATGATATGGTGGAAGGCGCAAAACTGTCACATGTTTCGATGCCGCCAACTCATCTACATACATTTTTTTATATTTTTGCTTGTCTAATTTAGCTATGAGATTCGCTCTGATTTCGGTTTCTTGAAATTTGATTTCTTTTTCGCGCAACCAGTTTTGGATAGCCTCCTTCCGCCAACTCATGTTGGGCGCTTTTTCGATTTGACGCGAATGATATGGGGCATTGTCCATTACTATTACGATAAAATCAGTAAGAGAAGCCAAGTCGTTAGAATACCGAAAACACAAAAGATTTTAGAGCAACGCTGGAAGATCACACAGCTCTCGATAGAATCACACACACGTTTATGTCAAAGATTATGAGGTAACGCTGTCAAAAAAAATGACGGAATAAAATAGCATCACGAATAAAATAGGTTTATATTCAAATAGATTCGTACATCACTAATTTTCAAAGACAATACAGATTCGATGAGAAAAAAATATGACAGCAATCTGACGCAGTACAGAATTGACTATTGATTCTATGATTTTCCGTAATTAACTGGTGATTATTGAATATTTCATGATGAAATACAGTGAATGATAGGTAAGACTTGATGCTTCATGATTTGGAATAATGTTCAGTGAGACTCCGTGACAGAACCTTGAGAAAAATTGAGAAAACGGTTTGTTTACATAGTCCACAATTTCTATTGACGGCGACTATACCTACCTAAGTTTTAAATTTAGTCAGATTATAGGACATAAGTATATACCATTTTAGCGCCATTGCTTGTGTATCATTGATGTTGCTATGGCATGTATCTACCTATACAATGTATGTATACATACATCAGCCTGTTTCGTCCACTGCTGGACATAGACCTTTCCAGGATTTACCCTATCAAACATACACACACACTCAAAAACACCCTCTCTCCCTACTCCACTCACATACTCATCTCTAAAAAAAGGTAGGTAGGTAGATAGATTTCCTTATTTTTAATCTCTTTTTAATACTAATTGTCACCATGTCATTTTATGTGCCATCATTTCATTGTAAATGTCATTATTATATCAACTGATGTCGGGCCCAGTAGGGTCCGAAGTATATCTTGAAATTATAATTTTTTTATTCTTATGTGTACATATATACATACTTTAAAATATAATAAAAAACAAAAATTAATATATAGGGTGACTTTTATTTATACAGCCAAACTCATACTGGAGGCTTGGTAAGTGATCAGCCGATCAGTAACACGGATCGATAACACTTTTTGCTAATTTCGCAAAATAAAATGTTGACGTCCCATATAGTAGGTGATTGACTCGGGGCTGGGCTCGCGTTTGTAAGGAACAAGAAAAGAATAATTGACGAATTTCACAAACAGAGTCATCGAACCTTGTAACTGAGCAGTTACTGAGTCTTCAGTAAGAATTTGGCTGCATAAATTAAACTCACCTTAAATAGATTTCGATAGAATGTTTGGGGGGGGGGGGGGGGGGGGCTCAGTCCTACTAGGACTACAACATTCAAGGGCTCGGCAACAACGGCGTAGCTAGGATTTTGTTCATGGGGGGCAGGCAAGGGAAAGCTGCATATAAAAAATTGAATGATTGTTTAATTAAGTGCAAGCGAATTTTATAAGAGCAATCATATAAAACAATTTTTACTCTTTGGTTCGAAAGCGCGAGCACCTGCTGAGGGGGGAGGGGGTACTGCCGCCCCATGCCCCCATGAGGTCGCCGCCAGTGCAGATGCACAAAATAAATACATACAGAAGGCCAGCTCCATACAACCAGCGATTCCAGACGCACACATAGACGCGATCTCGGTGGAGGTCGGGTGACTGCCAGTGCACGAGTCTAAAGATCGTCGGACGTACTTACACGTCTATGTGTGCGTAGGCCCAGAACCGCTGGTTGTATTGGGTTGGCCTTCTGAATGTATTTATTTTGTGGCAGAGGTGAGTGAACTAGGTTAATAATACCCCATTGATCTGAGGTATCCTTTATCCTCCATGCAAGCGGTGAATAATATAATATTTGATCACTGTGTTTACCGATCTGGATAAGTTTCTATAACAAAAGAGTTTACTAAGAAAAATGTATTTTTGCAAAAAAACTCAGAAAATAACGTATGGTAAGATATATACATGTTTATAAAAAATATATAAGTTTAATTCAATTTACTACACAATATCTCATAATATTTTAAGAACATGGACACTGATTTATGAAGGCCTTTACTTAACTGTGCAAAGTTAATGAATTTTCATCGAATTTAAGTTTGATTTGACGTCAAAGCTGTACTAATGGCTTAGAAGTGCTTTTCAATTAATCAGTTTTGATAAAGAAAAATCCATCTATGGAAACCATCTTCCATGGCATTTAGTACCTATAAACGAAGTAAACAAAGGTAATAAATTAAGTTTCTACAGTATGTACTCTTGAGAACGAATGTCGCTGAATAGCATTATGATATGACGCGATATTGTGAAAGTAAATAGCCAATCGTTGATAGTATGGAGACAGGACTCTTTTTTTTGGTTTGGAAACGGGTATCGCGCAATGATATAAGTGACTTTCGTTTATGTAACAAAATTCATACTGTAGACTCGGTAAGTGGTCACGACCAAGGTTCAATGACCACGCTTGCGAAATAAGTTCGTGTATCTATACTTGTTCAAGAACAACCTTGCTTCAATTAGTCTAAATTTTAGTTTTGTATATTTCACAGAAATGGTCCTGACCACTTACCCAGTCTCCATGACATCAATACTTTGTAACCGCCCTTATAGTATAGCTTCCGGGAAATAGTCTATGAGCAGGCTCGGATTTCCGCCTAGGCCCAGCCGCCAAGGGGCCCCGGCCAGAGCGAAAACGGTTAGTTCCGTACGAACCAACGGTTTGTGCAAACAAAAACGGCCGATCGGTCTTGTCTCTCATGTCCGCTGTATGTGTACTTTAGTACTATTTTTTACTGTCCCATTCCGTTTCCAGCGGGGGGCAGCTGGACTCTGTCTGTCAATGGATGTCCTGTTGTCTTGGATTGGAACTCGGCGCCATAGTTTACGTGGAAACTTATTTATTATTTACTGTGGTTTTATAGGTCAAAATAATTATTTTGCCCTAAAATTACTGACAGCAGTCAAGTGATGGTGATGATAATTTGACACTACGTGACATTCTGGAAATAACGACGGAAATTACGAACACTATTTAGAATTAGAACAAGGTTTTACAAGAAAAATCAAAAATGGCTAATGACATTACCAAGTTAGTAGGCATGAGTTTAGATAAAGTAGTGTAGGTATGAAACTATACATAACTAGGTATTAAAAGACCTCTTTATGTATCAGTTTCATAAACTACTCTTATCGAACAGATGTCAAATGTACCATCACCAAGGCTCCCGCCTATCCAGCTTCAAACCTTATTGCTTGCATGTGGCGATCTCAGCTAGCCCCGCCTTTTATTTTATTTTTGAGAGACACTTTTTATGGCGTTTTTGGGTCCATCAGAGTCCATCAGTCACTTTTCTGCTAGTTCCACTAGCAGGGTGGAACCTAGCGGAAGTTGCCGCGACCCAGTGCACACTAAACTGGTCCTTAATGAAATGAAATGAATACTTTATTTTTGCAATGTAGGTACATAAATACACTTATCGCACGTTAGAATATATTAAATAAGTAAAATGGTTAAATTTAAAAGAGGAAAATACAATATATTATATTGGGATTTGGATAGGTATATATACTTAATAAGTTAATACACGTACATACACTACATTATTGGTATATTTAATGTATACTGTTGCTTAGCGATATGACGCCAATGCTTTGTTTCTCCATAGGTTTTGTAGCGGGAAAAGAAAAGGACTATTAAGAAGATTAGAGATCTGACCTTGGGAAGAGCTGCTTGCACCACAAACCACGCCTTGCCTGGATCCCCAAGTATCTGGCGTTTTCCGCTATGGGCTTCTTTGTCTTCTTGCCTTTTTGCGCTCTTCTCGGCTGTTCTTCTTAATGTCGGATAACGGAAAGGATAAGGATGAGGCTCACAGCGTGTGCGATCTCAAGATGGCGGCGCGGTTAGGTCAAGGCAAAGACCTGGACGGATGATAATGAGCGCAGACCTCCGGCGTCGAAGGCGTCTGACTGATCACTGGACAATGGTGTCCAAAATATTAGGCGGGTAGAAATGCAGCGAGCGGAAGGGACAGTTAGGAAAGTAATTTTGCTCCTACCCCACAATATGAGAGCCACAAGATGCGGCGCGAACATTTACCCCCGGCGTTAAAACCATCGGTTTTAAAATTAATAATAGAGAAGAAAAAATATATGATAAGAGAGAGAATAACGAAATTTTGAAGCGGGGGCAAAGAAAGGAGTTATTGTGATGGTAGAGGGCAAAGACGCACGACAGGTCGTTTATAGACGCCTGTCGTGGTTTTGACAGAAGCTACCCTGATGACATTGTCTTTACCAGGGTATACACCAACAATGACACCGAGGGGCCATTGAAGCGGTGGAGTATTGTCGGTTACTACAACGACAACAGATCCCATTTTAATTGGGTTGGAAGGTGTATTCCATTTCCCTCTAGACTGGAGAAGGTGGAGATAATCATTCTTCCATCGCCTCGCGAACGATTGTACCATTTGATCGAGTAACGCGTAGCGACGTAACAAATTAACTGGCTCATCAGCCACATTATAAGCGGGTAATTCTTTTAAAGGAATTGACATTAGAAAATGTGCAGGGGTTAGCGCGCTAAGTTCAGATGGATCCTCACTCAGCAGCGTAAGCGGACGAGAATTTATGACACATTCTATATCCGTAGCTCTACAAAACTTTGATCCGGTCATCCAGTCTGTGATTGAAAAACACACAAGCATCCATCGTATTAGTCGAAACAAATTCAATTTAAAACCGTGGGTTACCCAAAATCTAATAAAATGTACCCAAAAACGAGACAAAATGCATCGTGAGGTCCAGCGTCATCCTAACGATGAACTATTGAAACATAAGTATCGTCAATATCGCAATGTTTGTAATGACGTTCTTCATCGACTTAAAGCCAGACAAGATGCTCATGAAATAGAATCATGTAAAGGAAATCCCAAAAGGTTATGGAAGTCTCTGAATAATATGTGCCATCTGAAATCAAAAAATCATCAACCTCCAGATATTTTAGAAGGTACGAGTACTCCAGAAGATTCTGTTAATAATTTTAATAACTTCTTCTGCAATATAGGCACAAAACTTGCAGACGACATTTTGACTAAAATTGACAAAACTGAGATAGACCTTGGCAATAATGTACAAAGTATGACATCTAGCCCCCATTCATTTTTCTTACAACCTACTGATGAAATAGAAATAAAAAAATATATAATGGGACTGAAATCTGATTCAGCTCCTGGATTAGACGGAATCTCTAACAAACACGTCAAGCAACTTGCTGAGATAATTTTGAGTCCACTCACTCACATAATAAATCTCAGTATTAGCTCTGGTGAATTTCCTTGTTCTTGGAAGACAGCTGTTGTTGTGCCTATATTTAAAGGAGGTCAAAATGATATTGCATCGAATTATCGGCCCATTTCCCTATTAAAAGTTTTTTCGAAACTTCTGGAAAAAGTAGTTAACTGTCGTTTTACGAAGTACCTGGAAACCAACAAACTTTTGATGGACAATCAGTATGGGTTTAGAACTGGTAGATCGACTGAAGATGCAGTAGTCAAGCTTACTTCACTAGCCGCTTCATATCTAGATCAAGGTATGAAATGCCTGGGGGTGTTTTTGGATCTGGCCAAGGCCTTTGACACCGTTTCTATTCCAATACTGCTGCGTAAGCTTGAAGTATCAGGGATAAGAGGTGTGGCCTTGGCCTGGTTCAGAAGCTACCTTATGGGCAGACAACAATGTGTTAGGGTCGGTGAATTATTGAGCGATTCCAATTCCGTCCGTTTTGGTGTGCCCCAAGGAAGTTTACTTGGGCCTACTTTATTTATTTTATATATTAATGACATTTCCTTGGCCATCAAAAAAGACATCGACGCAATTTGTTATGCCGACGACACAGCGGTTCTCTTCCATGGCAAAACCTGGGAAGACGCTTTCAAAGCAGCGCAGCTGGGTATGGATGATATAAACAAATGGCTCGAAAATAATCTACTTACTTTAAACAAAAGTAAAACTAAACTGCTGTGTTTTCACATAACAGAAGCCACCGCACCTCCTCAAGAATTGTCAGTGAAGGCTCACATTTTGCCTAGTTGTGTCACTAGAGATAGCTAGAACTGTCCTGTTTTTGAGCGAACACCGTTTATCAGATACCTAGGAATTGCTCTGGATGAAAAGCTAAATTTTCAAAAGCATATTAGTATTCTGACATCTCGAGTAAGAAAGGTTATTTATATTATGAAACATTTAAGAAACTGTGCTGATCGGAATACTCTGCTTTCGGTCTACTACTGCCTATGTCAATCATTACTGACATACTGTATCCTTATCTGGGGTAATTCAGCTAAATCTACGCTGCTGAATCTCGAACGGGCTCAACGTGCTGTCCTTAAGGTTATGTTACGTAAACCGTACAGATATGAGACGGACAAACTTTACAAAGAGGTAGGTGTTCTCCGTGTTAGGCAATTATACGTTCTAAAATCCGCATTAAGAACACACAAAGCCGTTCTGTCATCTAATTCAGAACATCAAACTAGACGTGTACAGAGATCAAAAATTGAATCAGTATGTAAGACTCGCTTCGCGAGGCGTTTTCTAATAGTTCCATCCTCAGCATACAACAAAATTATTCAACAATGCAAAATCAGCGACTGTCCCACAGGTCAAGCAAAAATTAAAATAATCAAGTGGTTACTAGAACTTTCTTATGATAAAACTGAAGAGTTATTGACTGTGTTAAAGTAAAGTATGTCAGTTATTAATTTTTTATAATTGTTTCCTTTTTAGTTAATGTATCGTAATACTAAATAAAGACATATGCAATGGGTAATTATTTTATCCCCAATTAAACTGTGTTTATATAGACAAACATATACATATATATATCAATATATATATATATATATTACATTATTTTTATTTATTTATTTATTATTTTTTAAGACATACTAAATTTTAACTTTTATTATATAAGATTTTTAGAGCACCTTGTATATATTATTATTTTTAATATTCATGTATTTTTACAAATTGTATTTTATACTATCATAATCTAAATGATGTAAAGATACTTATTTTATTGTTTCCCAAAATCACTATTACGGAAATTTCATTTTAATTTTAACGTAACAATGATGCCTAACGTCCTGTCTACTCCTCTCCGAACTCAATTGGTCTATACACAATCACTAAGCATCACTCCTACCCTACGCGACATAATTACCTATTTTGTTAAACAACATCACAGAATCTCCGCCGGACAGGCCCGGCCTAGCGCGGAGATTACAGTTAATTTAATAAATAAATTCATTTAATACCTAATACATGCTAACTATCGTGTAAATTGTAATTAAGTACTTACAATAACTGAAATTGTGTTTGTGTAATGTGTTAAAATCGGATGTACCCTCTTTTTCTAACTGCCTAGTATGTAAGATTTTTTCTTTTTGGAAATAAATATATTTGTATTTGTATTTGTATTTGTATTCTATTTGCGTAACTACAGTTAATAATTCTTCGTAGGTCAACAGTTGAGTACCCACTACTCTGTGCAAATGCGTCTTAAATCCTTTGACGTATATCTCATAGTGTCCCCCAAAATGTGGGCTCCGTGGAATATTGAATTTCCATTGTATTCTACGATCGGCAAGTTCATTCGCGAAAGAAGTTTTAAATTCTTCTGAATTTGTTAAATTGTAAATTTCTGAGAGGGCATTTCTCGCGCCTACAAATTTCGTAGCATTACCCGAATAAACGAAAGAAACGGCTCCCCGTCTAGATAAAAAACGTTTGAACGCGGAAAGAAAAGTGTTTGTGCTAAGATCAGTAGCCAATTCAACGTGAACTGCACGCGTCACCAGACATACAAATATGCAGAGATAAGATTTGACGGGACGGACTCCACGTTTGCGATACGGAGTGATATTAATAGGACCACAATAATCGACGGCCGAATGGACAAAAGCTTTAGCCTCATTAACGCGGCAGGCAGGTAAATCTGCCATGAACGGCAAAATTTGTCTCGGCTTAGCCTTAAAGCAATAATTGCAGCTATGTATTACGCGGCGAACGATACTGCGGCAGGATAGAATCCAAAACTTTTGGCGAAGTATTGACATTAAAGCCACTGGTCCAGTATGACAATTTTTGCGATGATAATGAGAAATAATCAACTCGACAATATGGTCTTTACGAGGTAACAACACAGGGTGTTGTTGATCGAACGTCATGTCTGTATTGCGAAGTCGACCACCAACGCGTAATAATCCATTTTTATCTAAAAATGGTGATAGTCGATTTAAAGCGGGAGAAGTAAGTTTATTCGATTTTAATCTTTTTATCTAAGTGAGGAATTTTGGCCATCTGGTATCGAATATAAACGATATGTTTTCAAGCAGCGATATGGCAGCAGTAATTAAACCTCCATTTGTGATAACTAGTATGGCCTCTTTCAACTGCGAATCAGTTAAAAGAGCGAGCCAACATGTACGTGAGCTGTGTAAAAACAATGACTTTATTGCGCTGCAGGAACACTGGCTCTTCCCTGAAGAACTTGACTACATAAACACTATTGATGCCGAATTTACATATAGTGGCTCCTCGGCCATTGATACTACTACAGGTACGATAAAGGGCCGGCCATACGGTGGAGTTGCTGTCATGTGGAGAAAACACGTTTCCAAAACGTAATCCCACTCGACACAGGATCGACGCGAGTTGCAGCTATACGAGTTGATGTGGACGAGAGAAGCTTCATCGTGATGTCCGTATACATGCCGTGTGACAGTGAGGTCAACCTACCATTGTTTACCGAGTGTATGGGTGTGATTAGTGCAATAATAGGTAATAATGACGTGGAATGTGTTATAGCCCTTGGTGATTACAACGCCAACCTTGCGAAGATAGACACTCTTTTCGGTGGTGAGCTGATTGAATACTGTCGTGAACAGGACTGGGTATGTTCTGACTTTTCTATATTAGGAGCTGACTCGAACACGTTTACCTATCGTAGTAGTGCACACGGTACTACGAGCGGGCTCGATCACTGCATTGTCACGTCGGCGGCTATGAACCTCGTTACTGAAGTATGTGTTATAAACGATGTAAACTGGTCAGACCACTATCCTCTCATAGTAAAATTTAATATCAATGTAATAGTGCCAAAAATAAAAATAAATGTTGAATGTAACAAAATAAATAAAATTATATGGGGTAACAGGGCTGACTCACAAATACATAAGTACAATGAGTTATGTACCAAATATTTAAGCTCTATTGTGTGCTCTGAACTTAATTGCGCAGATGAATCATGTAGAAGTGGCGAGGAACACTGTAAACTGATCGATGCATGCCATGATAATATAGTAAAATGTTTAAGTGACGCTGCCGTGCACTCATATGTGGGAAGCTCTAAACGCAAACAACAACAAGTTGTGGGATGGAACCTTCATGTTAGGGACTGTCATGCTAAAGCAAGAATAGCTCACCAAACCTGGTTGCTTTATAACCGCCCAAACGCCGGGCCTGTCTTTGAAAACATGAATAACTGTCGAAAGATGTTTAAAAATAAATTAAAATGGTGTCAGAAAAACCAAGATAAAATTAAAATGAATATCATAGCAACGCTTAGATACAATAAGGACTTCGGTAATTTTTGGAAAGAGACAAACAAACTTAAATATAAATCGAGCTTCCCAGTGTCAGTGAACGGCAGTCATAATGAGAGTGAGATTGCTCATATGTTTATGAATCAATTTATGGTGGATAGCACAATAAAATGTAATAACTGCGGAGCGCTTGCCCCTGACTGCGTCTGCCTTGGCACGGGGTGCGACACTCCACCCCCCTCGCCCGCGCCTGTGCCCGCGTCCGCGCCCGCGCCCGCGCCCCCGCCTGCGCCAGCGCCCGAGCCCGCGCCCGCGCGCTTATCGCTGGCTGATACTAGTTCTCGCGCGCTCCACGTGACAGCCGAACAGGTTCGTAAGTGTGTAACATCCATGAAGCGCGGCAAGTCCCCGGGCCACGACGGGCTCAGTCTCGAGCATGTGCTGTATGGTGGTACGTTACTATATCACAGACTCGCCTGGCTTTTTAATCCTTGTATTGATCATAGCTATTTACCTAAAAACTTCATGAAAACAGTCGTAATTCCTATAGTAAAGAACAGAACAGGTGACCTTTCGAGTCTTTCCAACTATAGACCTATATCATTAGCACCAATTTTTTCAAAAATTACAGAAAGATTGATTAATACTCACTTAAATGAAGAAAATATGCCAATACATAAAGCTCAATTTGGTTTTCGTACAGGATTATCTACTGATCTTGCGATCTTTGCATTAAAGAATACGGTGCAATATTACACCTCCAGAAAAACACCAATTTATGCGTGTTTTTTAGACCTGAGTAAAGCTTTTGATACGATTTGTTATGATAAGCTGTGGGATAAGATAAGACGCACAAAAGTTCCATGTAAAGTTATTGATCTCCTAGAGTATTGGTATAATAACCAGACAAACCACATTAGATGGGGAAAGTCTAATTATATTTCTAAAGAATATAGATTACACTGTGGTGTTAGACAGGGTGGTTTAACTTCGACTCGTCTCTTTAATCTCTATGTTAATGGATTGATCGAGGAACTCAGCAGCATGAGAGTGGGTTGTCACATAGGCGGTGAATGCGTAAATAACTTAAGCTATGCCGATGACATGGTGCTGTTGAGTCCCTCGATCACTGGTCTAAACAAACTCATAAAAGTATGCGAGCGCTATGCGACCATACATAGTCTTAAATATAATGTAAGTAAAACAGAAGTACTGGTTTTTAAAGCAAATAATAGTGATGTTACTCACACTCCATGTATCAGTCTGTGTGGATCTCCCCTGAATGTTGTGAAAAAATTTAAATACCTGGGTCACATTCTTACAGAAAATCTTAAAGATAACAATGATCTCGAACGACAGAGACGTTCCATTGCAATGAAGAGTAATATGTTAGCCAGAAGATTCACCCAGTGCTCGGGTCAGGTAAAAATCACCCTATTTCAGGCGTACTGTCAGGCCTTCTACACCAGTCAGCTTTGGTCGAACTATACGCAGAGTGCTATGAACACTCTGCGTGTTCAGTATAATAATGCTTTTAGATCAATGCTAAAACTGCCTTGGCGGTGTAGTGCGTCAGGCATGTTCGCTGAGAAGGGGGTAAATGACTTCTTTGGCCTCATGCGTAGGTTAAAGACCTCGTTTCATAAAAGGATCATGAATTGTGGCAATAGCATTGTTAAAGCTACATTTTTGTCAGTTTATCAACTTTCCAAACCTTTCTGTTCGATTAAGAAGAATGACAATATTTGCAAAATGCCAAAGCAACCCAGTCGCCCTATTCCCCACTCTCTTGCCGAATAATATTGTCAATACTACCCAGTCGCCCTGTTCCTCTCTCACTTGATGATAATGTTCATGTAATAGTTTAGTTTAGGTTAAGTAAGTATAGTTTAGAATTATTTATTAATTAATGACATAATTTATAATGTAAATTAATTTGTATATTTAATCATTTAATATTTAATGATTTCAAATCTTGAAAAATTGCAAAATTTGTAAAACATTATTTTTTGTAAAATATGGGTTACATGCCTGAAATAAATGCCTTTTATTTATTTATTTTTATTTTATTTATTTCATCGGAGAAATGAAATGCTTGAAGAGCTTTAATCAATGCAATTTGTGCGAAATCAAGATCGGTCGCGTTAAAAATATCAGAACGCGGTAAAAGGCGTAAAAATCGGTATATGTAAATGACCGTGTGTAAGGGCACAAGCCATGACGAAATTCTTTCCGAAAGAGAAAGAAGAGGATGCGGTTCTTCATCCTTGAAAACGGGAAGAGAAATGGTTTTTGACTCCGGCAAGTTCTCTTCAATAGAAGTCGATTCTATTGTTTTGATCGGCCACTCTTTATCGTCAAGATGAAGCCAAGCGGGACCAGAGAACCAGAGCGGGTGAGTCATCAACTGCGTGGGAGTGAGACCACGGGAAAGACAGTCGCTCGGGTTTTGAGAACCAGCTGTATGGTAAAAACATTCAGCGGGAATAGCGGATATTATTTTTGTTATACGCGTCGCGACAAAGGCTTTAAACCTGTGCGGTGAGGAATGGATCCAGTGTAAGGTTACCATAGAATCGGTAAAACAGTAAATCCGTTCAATATCGTGACGTAGTTTATAAGCGTCAACAACACGACGTGTTAACTTCGACATGATAGACCAGTAGCAGTAAGGTTCGAACTTTTGATATTATTAAAGTGATTTATCTTTGTCCTTTGAATTAACTTCATATATATAAAGCTAAGTTTAAAAAATTAGAAATCTTAGAACCTTGTTGTAGGTATAATTTAGGTATTTGCAATTATTGAATTTATAAGCGTCATTACAGAATTAAAGTTAAGAGTTTAGATTGTATCTGACATAAGACATGCGTATCTTGTTGATATTAATTTATTAGAAAAATTGCATACATGCAACACAGGTAAACTGAAAATTGCAGAATATTCTTTCAATATAGTATTAAAGTGAGTCAAGTTTATTTAAATCACATGGTATTATTTATCTTGACCTATTTATAAAAAGATTAGAAATTTATTTACTATGCTTTTCGATTTAATTTAATTTCTTGTCATATTTTGAGTAATATGAAATTAGAGTTCAGAAGTTGGCAGCCACGTGATCATAATAAAATACACGATCATCGTTGAAAAGATTAGAAAAATTAGAATCTGGATTTATAATAAAACATGATGTCGCTGATCGCGGCATACAAAATCACGCGCGGGGTGAAGCGCGGGGCCGGGGACGCTATACTGGCTGCGTCCCGATCGTCGATAAAAATGTGCCACGCGGGGCCGAAGGGCGAGGTGGCGGGGTAAAGCAAGAGCGTGGTAGAAGAAAGTACAACAAGAGAACCATGCAATACCTTCGATCTTGCCAATTGTTGTATATTTTGCAACGAAGTCGCGGTTTTGTGATTTTATAAAAGCTCAAGGGAAATATCCAATTGATATTAGAATCACTGTCAGCCAAATCACCAAGATAGAAACGCAAATAACCATTTTAAATGCTGCAACAACACACGGTGATAATTGGAGCCATCAAGTAAGTTACTTGATTTTATTAAATTACCGTTGTACCTTATATTATTGTTTAATGGCGTAACTATACCATCTCTGAGGCCCGTGGCAAATTCATTGGATGGGTCCCCCAATAAAAATCTTCAAGTTGTAATTGAATTTTAAGATACCGAACAGTATACTAATAATATTGCGTGCATTTTTGGTGAATATCAAATAAATTTAATGAATGAGTAGCAGATAAAGCCCTCCGTATTTAAAAATAGAAATCCATAGTCCGCGAGCGCAGAGGGCCACGAAAAAAGTACTGCGCGGGAATTCCCCGAGCGTCACTAGCTCTCCCGCGAGCCCGCGCCCCTCAAAAGTACCACGACAAAAAATTTAGCAACCAATGGATAAAACTGATCGACATCCTTTTCTTACGAATGCGTAATTTTCGTAATTTTGCAGGCATACCCGAATGTGAGGCGTAGTTGTTCCTGGTCGCTGGTGCCTTATCAGCTGTGAAAGTGCAGCCACTTAAACCAAAAAATGGTAGTGTACTCGCCCGGTAAGCGGTACCGGGTTTGAATCCCGGTTCAGAGCTCCTCACACCCAGATTGCGTTTTTATACCGCCAATTTCTATAATTCGCCGTGTTGAAAATATAGAAATTAATTTATTATTCCAATAATAATAACATATTCGAATAATTGAAAAAAAAATTAATATCGAATAATTATTCGAATATTCGAATAATTTAAATAATAAACTTGTCCGAATATTTTAATTTTTATATTAAAAACTGCGGATGTTCGGTTATTCGACCGATAACCTGAAATTGGTATTATTAAAAAGTTTAAATTTTAAAAAGATAATTCCAAATTCAAATTAGGTAAAATGTGTGATCTTCATTTGTTTTTCTTACTGTTAAGATGTGTGAATCTAATGAAGAAATTCGATACATTTTAAAATTTTACTACCGAAAAGGTAAAAATGCAACGCAAGCCGCGAAAAAAATTTGTGATGTTTATGGACCTAGTGCAGTGTCTGTGAGAGTAGCACAAATTTGGTTTAGGCGTTTTCAAGCCGGAAATTTTGATGTCAAAGATGCACCGCGCTCTGGGCGCCCTATTACGGATAAAATGGATGCCATTTTTGAAAAAGTGGAGCAAGATCGGCATATCAGTAGTTACGATGTAGCTGAAGAACTGGGAATTGAACACAAAACAGTTTTGGCGCATTTGAAAAAAACTGGGTACACAAAAAAGCTCGATATTTGGGTGGCTCATGAGCTCACTGAAAGAAACTTAATGAACCGTGTACTTATTTGTGATTCTTTATTACGACGTAATGAAACCGAACGATTTTTAAAAAACCTGATAACTGGTGATGAATGATGGATCACGTACGACAAGAACGTGCGAAAAAGGTCGCGGTCAAAGGCTGGTCAGGCTTCACAGACTCTGGCGAAACCCGGGTTATCTCGCAACAAGGTAATGCTGTGTGTATGGTGGGTCTGGAAGGGCATTATTAATTATGAGCTGTTACCGCCAGGCAGGTCCATCGATTCTGAACTCTACTGCGAACAACTGATGAGATTCAAGTAAGAAGTTGTGAGAAAACGGTTGGAATTAGTCAACAGAAGGGGTGTGGTTTTTCATCATGATAACACTAGACCTCACACATCTTTAGCCACTCAGCAAAAATTAAGAGAGTTTGGCTGGGACGTATTAATGCATCCGCCGTATAGTCCTGACCTTGCACCTTCAGATTTCCACTTGTTTTGGTCTCTTCAGAATTCTTAAGGCAGTGTCAGGTTAACATCACGAGAGGACTGCTAAAACCACTTGTCGCGTTTTTTTGATCAGAAGCCCCAGAATTTCTATAGAAATGGGATCATGTCCCCACCTACAAGATGGCAGAAAGTTATGGAACAAAATGGCACCTACATACTTTAGTTAAATGTAAATAAACTTTATTAAAAAATGTTTTGAATTTTCATATAAAATGCGAAGAAACTTTTTCCCCAACCTATTACTTTAGGTTCTGCTCCGTAAATCCAACGTCAATCTTTTGAAAAAAAAAGCAGTTTATCATAGTCATTGCTATAAGAAATTTTGTCATCCCTATCGAGCAGCTGGATTGAAGCGAGGACGAACTCAATCGGCGCAGAATGCCATGGCAATGGACCGTGTTTACAACTTTTTGGAGACAAATAACGAGGGTAGCCAATTTTCTTTAACTGAAATACGAAATGCTTTATCAGGCGTGGAACTTCCAAGCACCAAGTAATAAAATACAACTTGTTTTTATTTTATTTTTATACAACTTATAGCAAAGGTATGGAGATAATATAATTATCACTTCTGAAAAGCCATCTATGATTTGGTTTTTACAAAACTGTGTCCAAAAGGATTCAAAGTAGTTGGTACGAAGCTAGAAACAAAAATGATATTGTAGAAAATAGATAGTTTTCATGTGCTTTATTTTGGATCTTTTTTTTATAACAAATAAAACAAATATGTTGATTTTTATAGCGATGTTGTTATAGTTGCAAAGTTTATATATTTGAATGGTATTTATATGTGATTTGATAAAAGTGAGACTGAAGAGATCTCCATACTTAAGATTTTAAACTTTTTAGTACATTGTTAGGTATAGTTTTAATGTACTTTATTTTAGATCTTTGTGTTTTGTATAACAAATAAAACAAATATGTTGATTTTTATAGCATTCTTGTTATATTTAAAATATTTGAAAGGCATTTAGAGCTTATTATAATGTTTAAAGCATTGTATATTACTTGGTTACCTAATTTTTATAAGGTTTATTCTAACACTCACGTAAGGTTAAATATTGGTAATTTGATGATGATGAAACTGATGAGTTCTCAATGATTGGCTTTTCTAAAACCTAAATACATAATAAGACGAGTTTTTTTTTGGGCCAACCTCAATTTGTTCTATATTTTGGATCTTTTTTTTGTGTAACAAATAAATCAAATATGTTGATTTTTATGGTGGTGTTCGGAAGTTGCAAAGTTTATATAATTGATAGGCATTTGAAATTATTTGTAAAATTTTTAAAGCATGGAATAATATTTGGTTTCTTATTTTTGGTTTTAGTTTACCCGAACAATGTAACCAATTTTGAAGCCTTTAACTTGAGTTTTAGTGCCGTCAGAACTAAAATTATTCCAATATGATGAAGCTTGGTTTTTACACTGAATGACTATTTTCAATAAAGAAAATTTGGTTTTGACAGCAATTAAACTAAAATTAAAGCCTTCAAAATCGGCTTTCCTACCTAAATACTTACAAATATTTGTAATTTGAAAATAATAAGAGTGACAAGATCTCCATAGGTCAGTTTTTCATGCAGACATGTTAGGCCAACCGCAATTTGTGCTTTATTTTGGATCTTTGTTTTTTTTTGTTTAACAAATATGTTGATTTTTATGGCCGTGTTAGTTTCTTATTCATAAAAAAATTGTCCTGATACTACCTAAATACTTACAAATATTTTTAATTTGAAAATAATGATTCTGACGACATATGTAGTTCCGTTTTTTAAGACTTTCTTGTACTTCATTTTAAATCTTTGTTTTTTGGTGTAACAACAAACATAACAAAATTGGCTACCCTCGTTATTTGTCTCCAAAAAGTTGTAAACACGATCCATTGCCATGGCATTCTGCGCCGATTGAGTTCGTCCTCACTTCAATCCAGCTGCTCGATAGGGATGACAAAATTTCTTATAGCAATGACTATGATAAACTGCTTTTTTTTTTCAAAATAAAACAAATATGTTGATTTTTATAACGGTGTTTTTTTTAGTTGCAAAGTTTATAGGTATATTTAATTTGAAAGGAATTTGAATATTACAAGTATGGTTTAATAGTTGGTTCCTCATTGAAAAGGTTTATTCGGACACTACCTCAGTACAAAAGTTTAGTTTCCTACAAACATACACATGTTAGACGTGTTTTTTTGGCCAACCTCAATTTTTAGGTACTTTATTCCGAATATTTGTTCTTGTGTAAAAAATAAAACAAATAATGATATGTTGATTTTTATAGTGGTATTGTTTTAGTTTCGAAAATTATATATTTTAAATGCCTATGTGTGTCTATTTAAAAAAATGGTATTTTATTTGGTTTTTCAAAACTTTTAGAATACCTTAAATTACTTTGGGAACTGATTCTGCAACATATTAAGCTTTCGTGTTGGTTTTTGTATTGTAATATCATAGGGCTGGCAGGCTGATGAATGGATGGATATCAAAGGGACTGCACTGACTCCTAGATAATATATGTATCTTTCAGGGAGAAAGATTTGCGTAAATAGCTATTTCAGTACCATCATAGCTATTTGAACCTTTTTGGTGAATGCCTACATTTAAAGTCACTTATAATTTTTTTTGTAAGCACGCTGTTAATTTAAATCGACACATGGGGTATTATGACAATATTTAGGTAGCATCCTGTAATTAGCACCCTGCCTGACAAAAGGTGATTATCTCAATCGTTAGAGTTGTGCTGCATGTCGTAATGTATTTTTTATTCGAATAATACCCAAAAACAAATCATATTCGAATACCAAATATTTTCGAATAGTTGAAAGTCGAATATTTAAATACAAAAAAATTTCAAATAGTTGAAAGTCGAATGTTCGAATACTAAAAATTTTCGAATAGTTGCGAGTCGAATATTCGAATACTAAAAGTATTCAAATATTTGCAAACCCTACTCGCGTGGTAGGTAGCAGTAAAAGTGAAATTTACAGCTCTTTGCTATGGCCGGTATTGAGGTACCTCAACTGAAAATACCGGTTTGCACCTTTACATGCTAAAGGCAACTCAACATTTTTTTGGCTGTCTATACTTTCGCTCGCATGCCGCGTCTCGTGATTAGAATGTCTGTAACGTCAACAAAGTAATATATTATGCATGTGTATAACTTTAGTAGCCCAACTTAAATATCGTTTTTTATATATATTTTCCGTAAGTATCATATTTGTTTCATTATAAAATATTATTTTTATACAGATTAGATTTGACATGTAAAACGTATACTTTATGTATCTATTTTACAAATAAACATTTTGAATCTTGAATCTTATCGTAAATTTGTTGTGATAAAAAAACACTTGTACTTTTCCACAGATAATATTTAATTCTACACTACTCAACCGGTTTCACTATATAAGCATCATCAGGGGCTTTTTAATTACATAATTTTATATATAATTATTTATTTAAACAATCTTTCTGTTGCTAGATGTCCGTGCAACTATCAACTTCCTTATCGTAAATTCTTTTCAACTTTATTTATTATAATTATACGGCAACAAAAACACACACTGTAAAAATTTCAACTGTCTACGTATTACGGTTCATGCGATACAGCCCGCTGACAGTCAGACAGCGGAAGGTCCCGTCGGGCACCCTTTGGGTACGGAACCCTAAAAATGAACTTTAGCATTTTATTTCTTGATTACTCTTGCCTGCCTTAACTCCGCTAGCCGCGGCCGCCGCGCGGCACGAGCGTCGACGATCGGCACGTAGCCTAGCGTCCCCGGCCCCGCGCTTCACCCCGCGCGTGATTTTGTATGCCGCGATCAGCGACATCATGTTTTATTATAAATCCAGATTCTAATTTTTCTAATCTTTTCAACGATGATCGGGTATTTTATTATGATCACGTGGCTGTCAACTTCTGAACTCTAATTTCATATTACTCAAAATATGACAAGAAATTAAGTTAAATCGAAAAGCGTAGTAAATAAATTTCTAATCTTTTTATAAATAGGTCAAGATAAATAATACCATGTGATTTAAATAAACTTGACTCACTTTAATACTATATTGAAAGAATATTCTGCAATTTTCAGTTTACCTATGTTGCATGTATGCAATCTTTCTAATAAATTAATATCAAAAAGATACGCATGTCTTATGGCAGATACAATCTAAACTCTTAACTTTAATTCTGTAATGACGCTTATAAATTCAATAATTGCAAATACCTAAATTATACCTACAGCAAGGTTCTAAGATTTCTAACTAATTAAACTAAGCTTCAAATAAGCATAACCTAATCCACGGTCCAATAACTAAGCACTCTAATAATATTAAAACTTACATCGCAATTTAAACGTCCGGCTATCGGTCTAATGAGTAACGCGGCGCACAGCTCGAGGCGAGCCACAGAAACAGTCTTAAGCGGAGCGACTTTTGACTTCGCGCAAACCAGCCGAATACTAGTGCAAGTGTCGTTGTCATCTTGTACTCGGATGTAGATAACACAGCCGTATCCGCGTTCACTTGCGTCCGCAAATGCTGTAATCGAAATTTTCGAATTTTGTAAAATGTTTAAGTGGCGTTTAATACGCAAGTCCTGCAAAACAGGTAGCTCATTTAAATAATTTTGCCAAATTTGTACAATATTAGAGGGTAGTGTTTCATCCCAGTCTAACTTTAAAATACAGATTTTCTGCAATAGTATTTTTGCGTACAAAATGACAAGGGCGGTGAAGCCGAGGACGTCGTACTGACGTGCTATCACGGACAATACATTGCGTTTAGTACAGGGGCGGTTATCTATCGATACGGTAAAAGAAAACTCATCAGAATCAGGCGACCACTGTAAGCCAAGAACCTTAAGAGTTTGAGACTCTTCTTCAAAATTCTTACTAGAATTTAAGCGGTGAGTGTCAGGCAGTGTATCGAGTAATTGTTGACAATTACTAGACCACTTGACGAGCTCAAATCCACCGGCGTTAAACAATCCTAGCAACTCATCTCTGAGTTGTAAGGAGCCTTGCACGGTGGGTACGCTGTAGCAGATGTCGTCCATGTAACAATTCCGCGCGGCTACAGTAGCGGCGAGCGGGTACGATGAACTCTCATCGTCACACAGTTTCCTCACTACTCGCATCGCAAGGAAAGGACTACTGCGTAGCCCGAAGCAGACGCCATTGAACTGATAAGCGATAAGCGGTGAAGACGAGTCAAAGCGGTGTACAATTTTTTGATATTTGCGGTCATCTTCGTTAACCAAAACTTGCAGGTACATTTGTTTGATATCCGAGGTAAACGCGATCTTATACAAGCGGAAGTCGAGTAAAATTAAGAACAAATCATTTTGCAGATTTGCACCTGTGTGCAGCGTGTCATTTGATGAGACGCGTGTACCATTAGCGGAATCAGTCTTGGTACTGGCATTCAGACAAATACGCACCTTTGTCGTTACTTTATCTACACGCACTACGGGGTGATGCGGAATATAATAACCGAGAGATTGGTCATTATTATGAAGCGGGGATACGTAACCTTTAATTAGGTATTCGTTCATTATATTATTATATTCGGAACGTAAATCTGCGTTAGAAACAAACCTTCGCTCAAGAGACATGAAACACTTTTTAGCGTGATGGTACGAATTTCCTAATATATTAGGGTTCCGCGCAAACGGCAAAGAAACCGAATAGCGACCAGCAGGGTCACGTGTCACATTGTTGATAAACAAGTTTTCACATTCAGTATTTGCGGGACTAGAAGCAGATTCACATTGCACCTCTTCTAATTGCCAAAATTTTTGTAACATAATATCTATTGGCGGTTCAATCTCCGTAAAAGAGCATAAGGAAATCGAAGATGCGGTATTTTGGTAAACAGGCGTATTACCAATTAGGGTAAAACCGAAGATGGTCTGAAATCCCGTCGGCGTACCTGGGGGACCAGAGATGCGGCCTGATAACAAGATATCAGCGAATAAGGGTGCACCAATGAGAATATCAATCTCACCCGGTAAGTAAAAGTTTTCATCAGCGAGCGTGATACCTTTCAAATACGAAAGCGTAGACAAATCCACCTGCACCGATGGTAAGTTGTTGGTAATGCGGTCGATAACATAAGTGTCAAGCGAAATTGACACCGAATCGTCAAATCGTGAGGACAATTGAATTTTTGCCACACCCTTAATTGGGTTTGATGAAGAGCCGATGCCCTTAACAAAAGCGCGGGGAATTTTCTCATATTTTAAGTTAAGCTTTTCACAACAGGAGACTGTCGTAAAACTGGATTGTGAAGCGGGGTCACAGAGCATACGAAGACGGACAGACACACCGTTTGAGTCTTTCGCGATCACTTGAATTGTACCTAAAAGGCACGTTTCATTGCGCTGCGAATTTGGCTGCAAGTTGCATAACGAAATATTATTGCTCGTGTTTGCTGCGGGCTGAGTATTTGCCGATAAGGCAGGATCCACTACCCTCGAGGGATGCGTATGTGTGCGTGGAGACGCGTTAATATTTTGACCGAGCGCGGTGTGAGTATTCATCACATTTTGTTTTCGACACAACATCGAATGGTGTTTACAATTACAATGGCGGCAATTGTAAGACGATTTACAAGAGGAATTGTTATGCGTAATGCTTAAACAATTAGTGCAACCGTTATTAGTTTTGATGAACTGAAATCTTTCCTCGATTCCTAGTTTCAGAAATTCGGGACACTTGTATAAATTATAGTGTTCAAATTGTTTACACAGCGGACAACAATTATTGTTCGAAGCGGAGACAAAAGCATGAGTTGACTTGCTATTATACCCAGTTTTGTTTTTATAATTATTCGCGGAGCGGTTCGGAGTGGGAGCGGCAGTTGTAGGTTCCGTGCGGTTCAGTATCTTAGTTTGTTCCCGTAAAAATGATATTAATTCCTCATAGTTGGGTAAATCGGAATCTCGTTTAAACATCTCAAATGAACGACTGGTTTCAACATCAAGTTTTTTAAGAGCCAAATACAAAAGGATAAAATCCGAAAGATCTGTAATATTCAGCGATTTTAAACACGAAACAGCGGAGCAGAACTTGTCTAAAAACAAGTCCAAGTTTTTTGAACTAGCGGTGGTTATAGGGCGAAATTCAAACATTTGATCCAAATAAGTTGTAGCTAAACTACGCGAATCTTGAAATGTTGAAACAAGTGTTTTCCAGATTATGTCGTAGTTAGTTGCATTCGGTGTGATACCAGAACAAATCGAAAGTGCCCGGCCAGAAAGTTTACCCATCAAGTATTGCACTCGTTCGTTATTGGTTAAGTCCGGATTATCGTGAATCGTGTTTTTAAATGTTTCATAAAATGTTGGCCACATAGTAGCTTCTCCAGAAAAACCGACAAGTTCCAACTTTGGAAGCTTGATAGTAGGTTTTTTGGAACATTCCATGTCACGCGGAGCATTAACTTTAGAATCAACCGATTTCGAAGTAGGTGATAACTTCCTATTGATGTATTTACAATGGGAGTAAAGATCCTCAAATGCTGACCAACTTTTATAATTAGGTTCAAATTCAGGATTTATCAATATTTCCGTGTCATTGATTTTTTCAATGATGTCATGAAACTCAGAGCGTATAATATCCAATGTTTCGACATTAGCCATAAACAATTCTGCCGAAGAAACATCTTTTAAAGCGGTTGTAGAATAGTCATAAACTCTCTGAAGTCGGTTAAACAATTCTTGACTTTTATTTTTAAGCTTCTTTAAACTATACGACATTTTTAATTTTGCAGCTTCTACAGAACTTGTCATAGTATAGTAAAAAGTTAGGCAAGTATCAGAACTATCGAAAGTGTAATACTGACTACAACACAGAATATGCTAATGAGAAAGATAACGCGATCGGCCTGCGAACCTATCTACGAATAGTGATGATAATAAAGAAATAGCGGGTAGGGCAGATATTTACCGTGAAATGATCAAATGGCACAGTCGCAGCGGATAAATTTGTGTTAAAACACAAAACGTGAAAATAGCGGTTGAAATGATTTTATATCAACGGGCCAACAAATTTGGTCCACGATTGCGGTTCCAAAAGAAACCAAAAAATGGCCTTAGATAACGTCTCGAAAGCCAAAAAAAAATGATCCTAGATCACGGCTCGAGGGGCCAAAAAATGTTGCTTAGCGATATGACGCCAATGCTTTGTATCTCCATAGGTTTTGTAGCGGGAAAAGAAAAGGACCATTAAGAAGATTAGAGATCTGACCTTGGGAAGAGCTGCTTGCACCACAAACCACGCCTTGCCTGGATCCCCAAGTATCTGGTGTTTTCCGCTATGGGCTTCTTTGTCTTCTTGCCTTTTTGCGCTCTTCTCGGCTGTTCTTCTTAATGTCGGATAACGGAAAGGATAAGGATGAGGCTCACAGCGTGTGCGATCTCAAGATGGCGGCGCGGTTAGGTCAAGGCAAAGACCTGGACGGATGATAATGAGCGCAGACCTCCGGCGTCGAAGGCGTCTGACTGATCACTGGACAATGGTGTCCAAAATATTAGGCGGGTAGAAATGCAGCGAGCGGAAGGGACAGTTAGGAAAGTAATTTTGCTCCTACCCCACAATATGAGAGCCACAAGATGTGGCGCGAACATATACAATAATATATATACCTACTATATGATAATGATAGCTAACCATATACTAAATACTAATACGTTACATATATAAATATATGCCTAACTCCGCCCATTCGATTAGTCTTGCTAAAAAGAAGGGCAAGAAACTTAGCAAGATCATGTCTTTTTTTCGATCATCATTATTATATTAATAATACAACATTGTTTTAGTAAAGAGATAGAAAGTACGACAAGAGAAAGTCGGATAATCAGGCCAAAAATTGAGTAACTTAATATAAAAAAAACAAAATGAAATTATTAGGTCATCTCTTTATCCTCCTGTTCTATCAGTCCTATCATCTTTTTTACAGTAAGAATAAATTTTATACATTTATCTATAAAATATCACATTCAAAGCAATATATGTGAATTTTTGTATTGCAACAACCCTTAGCCTTAATAATTTAAGTACCTTCATACAATAAAAGGTTTGAGATGAATTAACACCACGCATTTTTATCTTCCAAATATTCACTAATACTATAGTAAGCTTTCTTATAAAGACTTTTCTTACCATGTTTTTTGAATTTATTTTCTGAAAGATCAAGTATTTCCTTTGTTATTTTGTTATAAAAACGAATACTTTAATCAACAAAGGAGGTACTTGTTTTGTGGAGTCTTAATTCTGGAGCAGCAAGTTTATGTTTATTTCTGGTACCTCTAGTGTGGCTTGCACCGACCCGTGGTCAGGTGGTCAAGCGGGAACCTTGCTGACTGTACCTACACTTAACAGCCATTATGCATTAAAAGTATTTTTCCGGAAGGCTTTTCTAATTTTGTACTACCTACCTATATCTAAATTTTCTACTTTTCCAGATTTCTATTTTTAAAGGGGGTACTCTTAAAATTATTCAACGTTTGCTATAGGTCTGATTCGTTACATGAATATAAAATGAAAATTTTTCTCTAAATAAGGTTAACCTGTCTCAATAACTACTTACCGAAATAAAGTTAAGGTGTTCCCGAAAAAAAAAACACCTCTATCAACAGAATCATGTGGTGTTCATTAGGACTATTTGTTCGTAAAAATATCAATAGGTACGAGGGGTGGCTGAAAAGTAATCTACCTGACTATGAAAGAAAATACATGGATTAATAATTTATTTTTTATTTTTCAATATAGTCCCCTGCAACTGAAATGCACTTACGACATTTGTCAATAAGTGACAGCATACCATTAAAATAATAATTATTATTTTGTTCGTCAAAATAGTCATTCACAGCGTCCTTCATCTCTTCGTCTGTTGAAAATCTGCGCCCTCTCAAATTTTTCTTTAAATTTTTAAATAAGAAGTAGTCAGAGGGAGCCAGGTCTGGACTATAGGGTGGGTGGTTGATCTCTGTAAAGCCGTTTTTTGTCAGAGATGACCGCGCCTTAAAGGCCGTGTGCGCGGGTGCATTATCATGCAAAATCAAAACGCCTTTGCTAAGTTTGCCCCTCCTGTCTTCTTTTATTTTTTTGCGTAGCTGGTCAAGTAAGTTCGCATAGTATTCAGCATTCATCGTGGTGTTTTTTGGCAGGTAATCTATCATAAGAATCCCCTCAACATCCCAAAAAATGGTTGCCATTAGTTTGCCCGCTGACAGCCGGACCTTAAACTTCCTTGGTGGTTTTTCCCCTTTAAATTTCCATTGCATCGATTCTTGTTTGCTTTCGGGATCCCACTGACGAATCCAAGTTTCATCACAGGTCACTATTCGCAAGATAGTTTCTTCCTCTTTATCCTTTACCAAGTCTAAAAATGACTGACAACATTCCACACGCCTTTGCTTATCAAACGGGGTCAACATTTTAGGCACCCAACGTGCGCTCACCTTGGACATTCCCAAATGTTCATGAATTATTTCATGAACTCGTTCCTTGCTAATGCCAACATCTCTAGCTATTTCCCACTGCTTAATTCGCCGATCGGCAAGGATCAGTTTCTTCACTTTTTCCACATTATCTGCGGTAACTGCAGAAATGGGCCTTCCACTACGGGGATCGTCTTCTAAGCTCACACGGCCTTGTTTAAACTGCTTTGACCAAAACTTTATTACAAATTCGGAAGGACATGAATCTCCGAACACCTTAAACATGCGCTCTCGGATCTGCGTCGGCGTATTCCCTTCTTTACCGAGGAATTTAATCACAGCGCGATACTCAATTTTATCCATTTTTAATTTTATTGCAACTTGATACAAAACGAAGACGCGCCAAAAAAAAATTGAACTCGTAGAAACAAATAAGTGTCATAATTTTTAAAAAAGGAATAAACAAAGAATACGAGAATATAGTGGCCAGTAACATTTTTTAAACTTTCTTTAACAAAGGAGATTTTATATCAGCCACCCCTCGTATCACAAAAACATAGGCAATCATTTTATAAATCAAATAAAATGTGGTATGAAAATACAAAAGCCATTTCCATTTAGAAACAGAAAATTTCTTTTTTATTGATTTTACACGTTTCTTTGCGGGACTTTATTCATACTAGCAATACTATTATATCAATTGATTGATGCCGTAACACCATGGATGAACAGTAATTTTGTCTAATGGTAAAACGGACAGTTTTTTTTGCAAAAAAAATCAGCAGTAATGACCATAGACATCATCCATGATACGTACCTTGTATTATCTCTATATAATTTGTGTATTCATAATTAAGTCATTTTTCACAAGGCTTTAAATGGATTTTTTTTTTTTATTGATGACGAGTTCTTAGAGCAAACTCTATACCTATACGAGGCATGCCTTTTAAGTTTTGTCGTTTGAAGAAACAAAAACAACTGGAACCTAATAGTACTTTTTATTGTTTTTCAAAGTATTCCCCACGTAGTTTACAACACTTTTCTATTCGCTCGAACCAGTTATTAAAACATTTATTCCACTCCAAAGTGGGGGTGTTCAATATGGCTGATTTGAAAGCGTCGACTGCTTCTTCACCGGACTGGAACCTGTGACCACGAAGAGTTTTCTTAATTTTAGGAAATGTAAAGAAATCGTTAGGGCTTAGGTCAGGATTGTATGGAGGATGGTCAAGAATTTCTACGTTTTCCTGCTTCAAATACTCAATCGTTTGATGAGCGCTGCGTGAGCTTGCGTGTCATGATGTAGGATGATGCGTCGCTTTGGGTTAGATTTCCGAAGTTCAGCGATGACTTGTGGTATACAAACTGTGGTATACCACTCTGCATTTACCGTTCTACGATATTCAAGTGCAACTGTCACAACATGCCCGGTTTTCGCCACGAACGTAGCCACCATCTTCTTTAAAGTGCTTTGAGAGCGAACAACTTTAGTCGGCTTTGGTTCGTCTTTGAAGACCCAGATTGTGGATTTTTGTTTGGAATCAGGATCGTAGGCATAGATCCAAGATTCGTCACCACTGATAATGTCGTAGACGTGATTTGACTCTCCTCGGTTGAACCTTTGAAGAATTTTCTTACACCATCTGACGCGGGCCTTCTTATGATCGTCGGAAAGCAAATGCGGGATCCAACGGGAAACTAGCTTTCTCACAACAAGCGCCTCATGCAAGATCTTCTGAATGGTTGTCCCTGAAATGCCTAATAATGCCTCTATCTCCTGATATGTCACATGTCGATCTTCGAGGATTAGATCTCTCACAGCGACAATGTTATCTTCAGTGAAGGCGGATTTTGGACTGGTATATCCACGTTGGAATTCTAAATACCAGTGTTCGACAGTCCGCAGACATGGGGCTTCATCATGGAACACAGATGTTAGCTCTTCGGAACACTTAATCCGTGTTAGGCCTCTTCGGAAGTTAAAGAAAAAGATTGCACGGACATTTTCCTTAGTAAGATTCATTTTCGTACGTGACCTGACAGATTCAAAACAACGCTGTGACTAAACAATTGCATTAATCCTAATTCTTTCAATTGTTTTGAAATTCTAAATGCACCAAATTTGAATATTGAGCAGTTCTAAATTCAAAATTGGCGGCAAATATGTAAACGACAGAACTTAAAAGGCATGCCTGGTATCTCTTACAGTTTAGATTTTCTCTACAATTTGTAAAAGATTGTGAATCTGTGTTAGGGCGCTATGTAAAAAATATACGGATGCTTTGTTTCTGTGTATTTCATGAAGTAAACGGAAAATAGTAATGAATTTTTGGCATATGCATTTTGACTATATAAGGTTTTGATTTTGGAAAACATGTTTGGATAAATTTTCCTCGATAGAAATAATTAATGAAATGAGGTCTTTTTCTCCTCGTTTGACGGATAGATTTTAGATGATAGCTATTTAACAATGTCTAGATATTTAATTTTGGAAATTTTAATAGGTATTTTAGTTTTTTTAATAAAATTAAAAAACTTACTTTTTTCTCTTTTGCGCTGAATCCGCCCCTCTCGCGCTGCACGTTTTTTCGCTTGGAGTAAGAGTGACAAAAATAAAATTTACATAGCCCCTTAATGTGTCCGCTTCTTTAGTGTGGTTCAATTTATCTTTAAATCTGTGCCAAAGGGCAGTGTCTCTAGCTTATTGACATTACATCTAAAATTTGGATACGTTATGTTTATGTATAATATTGACCAAAACTAACGAGCTATTCGTCGTAGCCCAAAATCAAATATCGAATTTAAAGGAATTCATTTTCATACACGAAAATGAAGCCGATTTTTTTTTCCTTTTCCCGTATGTGGGGTGTCACAATCTAGAACTCGTTAAGTGCAAACTTAATTTTCCCCTTTTTTCCATAAATAAATAAATGGGCGACCGTCAAAGTTATCAATTTTGGACCATTTTTGTTACTGGGTCTATCTCAAAAACTAAACTATAGTTAGGAATTTGGAATATTCTGTATATTACGTGTTATATACTCTATTTAAACAACAAATACTAAAACGACCATTTTTTATATAGATGAATGGCTACTTAGGAACCCGACGAATACTCAAACAATTAACATTTTATAGTTACTGATAAGTTTACAACTTTGTTCGTGTATAGTGTAAGTATGTTATTATTATTGTTGTTTATGAGCAATTTCATCTCGGCTTCAAAAAGCCGATAGTATGAGCACTTACGGGCGTGTTAACTTAAGTGAGTGTCATTGTTTTGGGTTGTTTGTGGTTGTTCTTGTTGGGACGTGGCATAAAGTTGGTTGGTTTGTAAGAATCTCCTGGTTATCCGGCATGTATTTAAGATGGCTGCTTTTTGTAGGCTGTAGTACCTAAGTCTTGGAAGATTTAGGGAACGGAGAGACTGATGAAGTTGTTTGGGTATGACTCCAGTTGCAGACAATACTATGGGTATAATGGTTACTTTTTGCAGTTTCCACATGCGTGTTATTTCGTCTTTCAGATCTGTGTATTTACTTAGTTTTTCAGCAATTGTAGTCTGTAAATTATGCGTATTGGGAACGGCGATGTCGATCAGTTGTGCAGTCTTACGTTCTTTGTCAATAAGAGTAATGTCTGGTCTATTGTAATGTACAGTTTTGTCAGTTAGTACGGCTCTGTCAAAATAGAGTTTATAAGTCTGGTTCTCAAGAATACTTTCAGCGTTGTATTTGTAGTATGGTAATCGGGGGTGTAGCATTCGCTACAGTTATTCAACCTGTTTCTTCGATTTTAGTTTTTTTTATCTTTGATTCTTTTACAGAATTTTCAAAATTTAAAATTTCGAAGATCTGGTCATGTTTTTTTGTTTGTTTTTCTCATTTTTGAAGAGTATTGTCGTCGAGTCCACAAGACTAAATATATTTCTGAATTTTAATTGGATTTGTAATACGGGATACATTTGCTTTGAAGTCTATTTTCAAGCCTTTTCTCTTCTTCTCCTGGTAAGTTTTGTGTACTTTTGGTTTCATTCTCTGAAAATCCCTTTTGTCCTTTTTCTAAAACGTTAGTTTCCTTGCTCGGGTTTCATGAGCACTTCTTCATTCTGTTGTTTTTTCTCTTTACAGCGACCCTTCAGGCTTTTTAAGGGTTTTTAAAAAGTAATTTCAAAATAACACCAACCTCCTTGTACGAGGGGGCGTTTTTAAGTTCGCGGAATCGGGGGTAAGACGTGGAAATAAAAATACAAGTTTATTTTTCCTTTTCAATATATTCACCTGCAACCCTAATACATTTTTCAGATCTTTCAATTAGCTTATGTATACCCTCGAAAAAAAATGTTTTTTCTTTGTCTGAAAAATAAGCTGAAACTGCTTCCTTCACTTCTTCATCGCTTGAGAACTTCTTCCCCCGAAGTTCTTTTTTCATTTTTGGAAAGAGATAATAATCACTGGGAGCCAGGTCAGGACTGTAGGGTGGATGAACCAAAATATCGAAGCCCACCTTATGCAGGGAAGCTAACGCAACACGGCTCTTGTGCACAGGCGCGTTGTCGTGCAGAAGGAGGACACCTTTGGTTAATTTTCCCCTTCTTTTTGCCTTGATTGCTTCCTTTAATCGCTCTAAGATTGAAGCGTAGTATTTTCCGGTTATGGAGACACCTTTATCTTTATAATCTATCAACAAGATTCCTTCTGAGTCCCAAAAGATTGTCGCCATGATTTTTCCCGCCGACTGTGACACCTTAAATTTCTTTGGTGGTGGTGTGCCTTTTTTGTGCCACTGCATAGATTCTTGTTTGGACTCAGGTTCATAAGGGATCATTCAACAATTACGTGATCACCGGAAGGGGGGGGGGGGTCGGATGCTTGTATATACATCAGATTATTGTGGGGGGGGGGGGGAAGAATCCATGATTACGTCATCTGCGCTTCGTTTCCGAAAATAAATTATATTTAAACTATATAGATGAAACGGGATTTCCCCTGCTATAGACAAACTGTGGGACAGTGTGACCAGATTCAGTATTTTTATACTTTTTCGGAATATTTTACCGACTTTTCCAAGCATCAGTATTGTTATAGGTATATTGGAGGAAGTAAGTATTTTGGGTATATTTTAGGTAAAAAGTTATCAAAACTGTAGCGGTCGTGCCCTTGAATATTGATGTTCAGATGTTCCCTGATTTAGCCTGTAATGGCACTTTTAAATACAAAAATATAAATACTAAATACATTCATCTAACTAAAACATGTTAATGACGTGATGATTAATACATAAAACCTGCTTTGAAAATCAGTATTTTTACTGGTATATTTCCCTTGTGCAAATAAGTATATTTCAGCACATACGTGTCAGTGCTAATAAACAGCATTAGTAACAATCGAGTCAATACTCCATCCTGGTCTTCATTACAGAGGTCCAAAAACGCGCGAGAACACTCTACGCGCTGTTGTTTTTGAGGCGGCGTGAGCATTCTCGGCACCCACCTTGCACTGACTTTGGTCATGCCGAGATGATCGTGAAGAATTTTAAATATGGTTGTATCGGATACTCCAACCATTTCTGCGAGCTGTTTCTTCTTTAGTCTAGCATCTTCCAATATTAATTTTTCCACTTTTTGAATGATTTCCGGAGTGGTCTCCTCGATCGACCGCCCTGGCCGAGGATCATCTTCAAGTGAGGCCCTGCCTTTCTTAAAAAGGGTATGCCACTTATAAACCATGGTTTTACCGGGGCAAGACTCCCCGTAAACGGATGACATCTCTTCTAGTATGGTTTGAACCGATTTACCTTGCTTGGTAAGGAACTTCATGACAGCGCGGTGCTCGATTTTCTCCATTTTTCACAATGTTCTTCCCAACTGAGTTGTTTGATCGACGATAATTCAAATAGTAATGGCCCGATTAAAACAAAACATTCTATTTGTACTAATAATGAGCTACTTAACCAGTTACGACTAAGGAAAGTACCCTCATTTATTAATTACCTACCCATTCCGCGAATATAAAAATGCACCCTCGTATCTTGTGTGGATGCACAACACGACCTCATTTCCACGACATCTGGAAGACAATCCTGTCGCATAGCGGAGTCTGGCTGCAATTCACGGCGTGGTGAGGATTGGCTGACTACGAGCGAGCGTTTTGGGGACCACCCCATACCAGAAGGCCTGCCGAATCGACCCCAGGAAGGAACCAGGTTCTTGGTAGTTTAGTAATTATCTTATTCTGTTTAGGTCATTTTCTTTCCTTATGTAAGGCTGAATAACGACAGCTCTTAAAACTTTCACTCATTAAGATATATTTTCTTTCGCCTAAGATTTATTAATATTTCCGCGATATTTCTTGGGATTCCAAAAAAATAGATTAACTTTTAATTTCAAATTTATAATAAGCTTAAAGTGTCGTTATAGCTATATTAGAAAATTCTAAGCCATAAAAAGGTGATTTACTAAATTAAGTTTTTTTTTTCTTTGTTAATTCTAAATTCCTGATATTTAAATTATACTTTTAACCAGGTTTTTCAGCATTTTATTTTTGGGCTGTCTCCAGGCTTACCTGGCGGCAGTCTTTTTAGCACCAAAATTATTTTCGTGAAGTGTATCACTACAGGGGGTAGTAATGAGTTTGTGCTGTATGGCAAGTTTTTGATGAATTATGTTTGCAATCTGGTCATGTCGGAATTTATAGTCAGTCTGAACTATTGATGAACATGCGCCAGTTATGTGCTGTATTGTTTCTGAAGCTCTACTGCACCGTCGACAAGTATCTATCGTGTTAGGTATTTTCATTATATACTTTTGGTAATTGCGTGTTTCGACAACTTGGTCTTGGATGGCGAGCATAAAACCCTCCGTCTCAGGGAAGAGCTCACCGCGACTGAGCCATTCGTTCGACGCTGTCTTGTCGACGTGAGGTAGGTTCAGATCGCGATGATGTCTCCCATGAAGTGATTTTTGTGCCCACTCATCCAGTTTAGTCTGTCTGTCAGTCTGCCGTTGGTTATTTTGTTGGGACATATTCTGCAAGTTTAATGGCGTGTACCTGTAATCGTTTTGGGTTATTGCATTGTGTAATGGAGAAATAGTCATCTTAAAATGAAAGTGTGATCGTAAGTTGGTTATTTGCTGATTGTGGAGGTTAGTCACATCGATGATTCCTCGTCCACCGTCTTTCCTTGCTAACGTCAATCTTTGGATGCAGGAACGAGGATGGTGTTTCCTATTTCTAGTCATGGTGGTATTAATGACGCGCTGCAGATTGAGTAATTCTGATTTTATTATTATTAACTTGCTAGTTTCGTCTATATGACTTATATGCTTGATAAAAAGACGAAACTAGTCGCAATTTAATTAAATAATACTTATATATAGTGGAACTTGTACACGAAGACTTTTATTAGTGTTAGAATTAAGTTCCATCAAGGAGTCACACCTTACAGTACAAATTAAAGTCTGTTATCTTATTTAAATGGTACGAAGTACGAAACCCTCAGGGCGCGTACTACTACTCGCACTTGACCGGTTTTTTCTCCAGCTCAGTGGCACCCAAACCGCAACACACTTTTAAAAAATGAACGTTTTGGACCCATTTAGGCTTAGTGACACAGGAAAAAGGTAAAGGATAGTCTTTGTTAAATGCACACTCGTATGTTTAAAAAAAAAAAAGCGGTAGCTATCCGTCTCTTTTCAAATTAATTTTAAACCAATAAAAAGCGACTATTAAATTTTGTAAAAAATACATGTCATATTTCACTCTTTGATCTTACTATTTCAGCTGTTTGATACACGATTGCTTACATTTTCCTCGATCCGATTAAATCGCAAAGATAGGTCTAAACTATGATCTAAATATCATTTCATTTGAGCTATATTAAGTTTTGGACAATAAAGGTTATACTAAAATAAACTTCGTAAAAAATGTGATATAAAACGGCCATCATAATAAAAACCCATCCCTCTAATTCCAAAATAATAAATAAAAACACTTCAATACCGCGAGTTTTCTGAGCGGCCTGCTTCCGATGAGCAGGATAAACATGTGAAAATTTAAAGCGTTGGAGCAGGACACATTTTTCTGGATAACCTCGCCTTAATTGACATTTTTTGTTTTCTGAAATGAGTAATTTGAGTGCGAATAATGAGCTCTTTTTCAATTTTTTTAAAACAGCTTTAGCATCAACTTCAATTTTGGTTCACATAGCGGCGCCAAAAGTTATTTTTTCACAAAAAAAATCAGCTTGCAACCCATCAGCGGGTCGCGTGCCGTTGCTACCTACACTTTGGAAAACGCTGCAATCCAGGTTGTTTGAATTATAGATCACAGTATCTTCAACTATTTGGCTTTGAATCTCCATCGTATAATAAACGATTTTGCGTCAGTCAAGGCTCTACGCTTGGACCTACGTTATTTTTATTAATAATCAATGTGTTCCCAGAGCTGAATGCTTGATGTTTGCTGATGACCTGAAACTCTATCTGGCTGATATTTGTTTTTCCAAAGAAAAGATCGTGTGCGACCGCTGGGTAACATATGTTGGCAAGGATGAGGTACCTTCGATTGTGCCACTGCCGATGTCAAATGTCGGTGAGTGACATGCAACTGCACGCGATTCCCTTTACGCCATCATGTTTCTTTTTCAATTATTAATCTGAATAATACCTTAACTATTCTGTATCGGCCATTCATCCAAAATTCTCATAATTTCATTGCCTGCACATTCAGAATTAAGTTCTGACATCGAGTTTAACCTTTCTGTTACATGTTTGCCAAAAAACCAGTACGGTTGATTCTGTGTTTCATTTGGTACAGAGCCTTCCGTCAAAGGCCTCATTGCGACTATCAAATCATCTAATATTCTCTTGCATTTGCCATTTGTGTTTCTTTCTCTTGAAGCGGGTTTGATCTGTGTTTTGCGTCTTGGTCGATCGGTCCTTTTACTCGGCTGCCGTATGACTACCAAGTTAGTGTTTTCTGTATCAGATTGCTCTGTTTTGATGAGGAAGCTTGGTGGGGCTTGGATGGTGGATGTGTAGTTCTGTAATTAGACATAGTATAGCACATTAATAGTCAAACACAATTATGATGATGCGGCCAAGTGCGAGTCAGGCTCGCGCCCAGACAAACATTGCTATAGCAATATTTATATTTAGGCAACAAAAAACAAGGCGCCAAGATGGTAGCACAGATTAGAGTTTTAGTACGGACAGACAGACAAACAGAAGTTAGATTAGGGCGGAAAAATTACCCCACGAAAATTGTCTTACATAAAGACAGTCATACAAATTTTAAATCAAGTCCCATTGTAGGACATACTCTAAAGTAAAACAAAAAAACCGGACAAGTGCGGTTCGGGCCACGCACAATGTAGGGTTCCGTAGTTGCCCGGTACATATAAGTTGGTCTACTAATACAGACCGCGCCAAACTTCTGGTCCCATATATTATAGGGGACCAAAAGTTTGGCGCGACCTGTACTCGCAAACCTGTAAAGCCTACTTAGCTGTGATAGTTTTCCTTTTAAATTCATTATATATACTAATTTTTGCACATTTCTATAAACAACCGTTTAGCCAGCAGGGCGGGGGGATGCTCCACTCTAACTAAAATTTTCACTTTAAAGCTTAATATTTCGCGAATCCAACTCGCACTTGGCCAAATTATTTATAGGCTCATTTCAATTTATATTTTGGCAAAGGCAGCTAGTGTCGACTATTCAGCCAGTATCACATGCCTCTCTGTTCACACCCATACTTTTGACAGGATCAGCTAATAGCCATAATGCAAGCTTTAAAGGTGCTGAACAACTTACATGAAAGCTGACATTATCTTCCCTTATAGCCCCGTCGCGTAGGAACTGAAGCGGCTTCCACAATGGCCAGCATGGGACATAAGTTGACTTATTCAGCTTTGACTTCTCTATTCTTCGGAGGTAATAATTAAAAGTGCTTCTTATGTTCACCCATCTATCCCTGACAGATCGAGCTGTGGAAATTTAATTTTACCGTTTTCATGAAGAAGACCCCAAAGTTACACATATTAAGGGGCTCCATAACGCTAAACTTCAGTCCTGCTCTAATGCTTTTGTTTTTCAATTGTCTATCCTGCTCTAATGCCAAAACTTCAGTTAGTTTGAAAGTGCAGCTAGATTAAGACTTAAGGTTTACATTCTTTTTTAGTAAATATCTGCATGTGTTAGTTTTGTTTTAATCGGTTTTGAAATATGAGAGCCGAATCACTTTTTTCATGAAGTTCATACTTTTTTAAAGTATTTTAATAATTGTAAAAGGGGGTAACTTTTTACCTAAGTACAAAATGCACATCATAATATTGTTTTCCTTACTTTTGAATAAAAAGTATGCAATGAATGTGTTTTAAAGCAACTTGCGGAAATAGTTTATTAATAATAAAGTCTTCACAAAAAATTACGTACTTTAATGTATTACATTTTGTTTGCATTACATAAACAAACTTAAAAGCGAATTTACAGTTGTAATGTAATACAGCTAAAATTTAACGCATAAAATTGAATAATTTTCATGCGATCACCGAAGTATTAACAAGCAGTTTGCGCGAATTGCTATAAAATGCATTTATTGCAAACTTTTTATTCAAAAGTAAAGACAACAATATTATGATGTGCATTTTGCACTGAGATCCTCTGTTACCACCTTAAGACATATGTATGAAGTTTAATTAATAATGGTCTTGACTCAAACAATAAACCAATTTTTTCTCTTCATAGATAGAACTGAATCATTTTGCAAAACTGAAGATTAGCAGTATGAAGCCCCTTAAAGTACTATTAGATAAAATTATAATACAACCATATTCGGCCCCATCAAATAAATAAGTTAAAAGACTTAAGGGGGATGGTCCAAAGCCACTCTCCATACAAACTTTTCGGAACCAACAACCACAACAAAGCATGATAATATTGTTGTGTTACTTTTTTCTATATGTTCCATCAATTCTCTACACCCACGAATAATCAGTTTTTTCACAAAATTAAACCTGTTTTTACTATATATCAAATTTTGCTGTTTAAAAAATGCATGGAAAGTATTAAATAGCAAAACTAGATGGTAAAAACTTTTTTTGTGAAAAGATTGATTATTCGCAGGGGTAGAATTGATGGAATGTGTAGAAAAAAGTAACCAATGAAATTATAATGCTTTTGATATGGTCGTTGGTTCCAACAAGTTAGTATGGAGAGCGGCTTTGGACCAACCCCCTTAAATAGTTTGGTTCAAAAATTTACTAACTTATCATCACTTACATACATACAAAATGTATGAAACAAAGCTGCAAAGTTGGATGACTATTACTCCTTAAATTGTAAAGCCTACTTAGCTATGATAGTTTTCCTTTTAACTTTGTTGTATAAGCTACTGTGAATTTGATTAGATGTCCAAAAACAAATGTTTAGCTGGTAGGGTGGGGACACTTGAATCTTGCAAAAAATAGCACTTAATATTTCACAAACAGATCCCTGAATCAAAAAATAGGGAAGGACTCTTATCTACAGGACCTTATTATATATGTATGTAAGTTGGGGGGAGGAGGGGGAACAACCCCCCCTCATGGGAGGTGAGGAAATTCAGCTTTTTTGTTACAAATAGTTAAAAAAAATTTGAGGTTATGATTTCTTAAAGTTTTATGTAAAATAGGCTTCATTAATTATGTTTTTTTAACATTTACTACCTATACATTATATCTTTCTTGTATCCCCTCCCCGTGGAACTTCCCCAATCAGGAAGTGTCGTTTTTGAGTCATGTTTTTTTTGTAAAATAATTTATTATAGGTACTTTCACTAGATTAGTGACCCAAACTTACTTCTGCTACTGCTCCGGCACTGCGGAAAGTGCAGCTCCTTCGCCCTTACTTAATAAAGCACAGACACCTGTGCTTACCTCCGCAGCTACGGGTGCCTGTGTTTTATTAAAGCGGGCGGGAGCAGCCCTCCCTCCGCACCTCCGGCTTTTTATATACACTCTAGGGGTAGTAGCCACAAGTCTGTGGAGTCAGGATGCACTGATTTGATGTTGCAACAAATTCAACCTACTTTATCAATGAAGTCGGGGAATGACAGATGACCTATTCTGTCGTAGGTATTTTTTTAAACAGATTTCTACATAATATATACCTTATTATCTTGCTTATAGACGTGAAAAGCAATAAAAAAGAACAAAAGTTGAGGTTATCTTTGCAAATTTTAATAAAAAAAAAAACGGTCAGAGTGGCGAAAATTTTCCAAGTCTTTTTTCCCATAGTGCCCCCTTATCTACACCCCAACCAAAAAAACAGAAATTTTTCAGTTCCACGGCCTGAATCTTCGTGAGATTGTTCAGGACAGCAAGTAATAACTATATAAAAAAAATGAAGAGCGTTCAACAGGTCCCGTATATAAGAGACGAGCCCTAACCTCTTCTAACCTCAACTACCTACACTAAAGGATTTCTCCCTTATCTACACCCCAACCTAAATGAATGCTAGTTACCAGTAAATCCCCGGTCTAATAATGCTGCAAATTCAGCGTAGGCCTTGTATTTTTTCTGGATGTCATGGTTTGTGTTTCCCACCGGTTTCCATATAAATTCTCGTTGCTTGATAAATTCCACAAGCTCAAGCTCCAGTTTTCTTGTCCAGTAACATGGAATTCGGGGCATTTTAATTTTCTTTGCACTTGGCACTTCTTGTGTTGTCAAAATAAATCGGCCAAAAAAACATTAACACTGAGCATAACATTAAGAAAGCGTTTCAGAACGTGCGATCATATCACTCGTTTCACTCGTTCATTAGAAAGAGACAGATCCGTATAAGAGCAAAAGAAAGAAAAAATTGCTGGTTGCACCAATCAGCCCCCTGAGTCTGTATCGTGAACTCAGTTGCCAAACCAAGTGCCTATTGTCAAAAACATACATATCCGCTTATTAAAGGATACGTTCGCGCTTGAAATGACGTCACAATTCGTAAATAGTGCGATACCTATTGAAGGTTATTTTGAGAGTTAATTTTTCATCTGTTTTTGGTGAATAACAACCATAGATGGCAACCGACACAGAGTTACATAATAGGCCCAGACATAGATATAGAAAACAGACAGATTCTTCTTTATCTTTTTCCTATATAGATCTGTCTCTTTCTAATAAACGAGTGACATTTTGCTCTGTGATCGCACGTTTTGAAACGCTTTCCTAGTAGTGATTAAAGGGCCGCTAGCGGTTTTATGATTTTTTGGAATTATAGTCTGTCAAAAAAGTGTTGAAATTAATATTGAACTTTAGTGGACTTTATTGAACTATAAACGTTCAAGTCAAGTGGTATAATTTAGGTAGTATAGTTATGAAATTACAACGTGGTAAACTCGATTTAACAGATTTTGTACTTGTGTGTTTGGTGTAACCAGGCGAAATAAAAATAGTTTCTTCAAAATTCATTTCAACTCTTTTTTTACAGACTGTAAGTCATTATGTAGCTGTTGGATTATCTTCCTTAGTACGAACTAATAAAGTTAATTTGTAATGTATAGTTTGGAAAGGTAAGCGGTCCTTTAATTTTATAAATTATTGAACCGTAAGTCATTGGAAAATGATTTCTTCTGCATATCGTAAATTCTGTTAAAACTAAGGGGGTCGCCTCGCTTCGCTCGGCTCCATAAATGTACATACTTACATGTCAACCTAACCGCTCCTCCTCGCTTCACTCAACGTCGCAACCTATCCCTAGCGGTCGAATAAAATTAAAACTAAGAAAGATACTAACGGCTATTTAGGCACTTTCTTCATAAATATTTTGTCAGATTCCGACACTGACACCAAGATAGCGCATAAAATATTCAAAGCGTGCGACAGAGATGGCATTAGAACCCGTGTCGAGACCTCTAATTTATTAACGTAGCCCTGACCTGACAGGACGGGTTTCGCTTTCTGCGCTCCGCTTTCATTGTGGTGTAGTAGGTTTTAATTTTTTCACACACATACGGCGGCGGCACGGCGGCGTCGGGCGGCGCGCTTAGACCATTAACACGCCGCTCTGCGCCGCCGATAGAGCTCAGACTAAGGAACCATGGACTAACCAATGCCAATGCACATTCGCCAAGCAAGAGATTTGGCAAGTGTCTGGAGTCTGGAAGAGGTTTTGGGTTGCATACTTCCCGGTGAATGATTATAAAACGCAACCAGTTATCGTAGCGCCATCTATTGTGTCACAGGAGTAGCCGATTGTTAACAACCGCTATAAGAAATAATATGCCAGACTGAAAATAATGATGTGCTGCTGTTCGTCTCATAACTCTAACCTAATTTAGTTCTTCCATAAAATCATAGAGTGTGCTTTAATGCAATTTTGCTAGAGTTCAATGTATTGAGACTGTTTATTGAATAATGTACAGTGTGACACAGGCCCGGATTTACGTCTAGGCCCACAAGGCACATACGAGGGGTGGCTGAAAAGTAATCTACCTGACTATGAAAGAAAATACATGGATTAATAATTTATTTTTTATTTTTCAATATAGTCCCCTGCAACTGAAATGCACTTACGACATTTGTCAATAAGTGACAGCATACCATTAAAATAATAATTATTATTTTGTTCGTCAAAATAGTCATTCACAGCGTCCTTCATCTCTTCGTCTGTTGAAAATCTGCGCCCTCTCAAATTTTTCTTTAAATTTTTAAATAAGAAGTAGTCAGAGGGAGCCAGGTCTGGACTATAGGGTGGGTGGTTGATCTCTGTAAAGCCGTTTTTTGTCAGAGATGACCGCGCCTTAAAGGCCGTGTGCGCGGGTGCATTATCATGCAAAATCAAAACGCCTTTGCTAAGTTTGCCCCTCCTGTCTTCTTTTATTTTTTTGCGTAGCTGGTCAAGTAAGTTCGCATAGTATTCAGCATTCATCGTGGTGTTTTTTGGCAGGTAATCTATCATAAGAATCCCCTCAACATCCCAAAAAATGGTTGCCATTAGTTTGCCCGCTGACAGCCGGACCTTAAACTTCCTTGGTGGTTTTTCCCCTTTAAATTTCCATTGCATCGATTCTTGTTTGCTTTCGGGATCCCACTGACGAATCCAAGTTTCATCACAGGTCACTATTCGCAAGATAGTTTCTTCCTCTTTATCCTTTACCAAGTCTAAAAATGACTGACAACATTCCACACGCCTTTGCTTATCAAACGGGGTCAACATTTTAGGCACCCAACGTGCGCTCACCTTGGACATTCCCAAATGTTTATGAATTATTTCATGAACTCGTTCCTTGCTAATGCCAACATCTCTAGCTATTTCCCACTGCTTAATTCGCCGATCGGCAAGGATCAGTTTCTTCACTTTTTCCACATTATCTGCGGTAACTGCAGAAATGGGCCTTCCACTACGGGGATCGTCTTCTAAGCTCACACGGCCTTGTTTAAACTGCTTTGACCAAAACTTTATTACAAATTCGGAAGGACATGAATCTCCGAACACCTTAAACATGCGCTCTCGGATCTGCGTCGGCGTATTCCCTTCTTTACCGAGGAATTTAATCACAGCGCGATACTCAATTTTATCCATTTTTAATTTTATTGCAACTTGATAAAAACGAAGACGCGCCAAAAAAAAATTGAACTCGTAGAAACAAATAAGTGTCATAATTTTTAAAAAAGGAATAAACAAAGAATACGAGAATATAGTGGCCAGTAACATTTTTTAAACTTTCTTTAACAAAGGAGATTTTATATCAGCCACCCCTCGTATTTTAGGCATTATTTTAGCAATTTAATAGGACCAAGTACTAACGACACAATAAAAATATTGATTTATCTGTAGTTGACCACTTTTAGTGTTTATTTTTTTTCCATATCTTTTTGCAGATATTTTTTGTAAATTAGCGTGTTTTTGTCTCAGCCGACGAAATTAGTTTTTCCAAACATCTAATTATGCAGTTTTGGTTTTCATCAATTTCATCATTTCATCGGCCCCGGGACTCTTTTGAGTCTGAATATAATAATTTCTTCTCTATACATATAAAATATAACGTCTGTCTGTCTGTCTGTCTGTCTGTCTGTCTGTCTGTCCGTCTGTCTGTTCGTTCGCTTATAACTTGAGAAGCAATCAATGGATTTTGATGCAGTTTTCACTGAAACATAAAGCATTTCTTCGGGAAGGTTTAGGGTTATGTATCATTACGCTATGACAAAAGGGAGCAGCGTAATGAGAATTTTAGTGAGACATATGGAAGGTTCGCCGCCGTAGCATTGTCGATCGTCGCGGGTTCAAACCCCGACTGGTTAAATTTGTTTTCACTTTTTATTTTTTATTCTTTTATTTTATTTTCAGAAAAAACATTTCCCTTTGTAAAAATAATATTAAAGCTGAAATTATATTTCTTGGCTTCGCAAAATATTTTTATTTTCAAGTGCTTAGAAAACGCCATCTCTGGGAAGCTATCCTGGATAACGGCTCAGTAAGCTGGAGTTGAAATTGTTTTTATTTTAATACACTAGATGGCGCTGCATGTTTCAAAATATCGAATTTGACGCAGTCTGGTTCAAATCAGCTCACGTTAAAGTCTGTCTACACTATTATATAAAGAAGAAAGATTTGTTTGTTTGTTTGCATATAATGGGTAATATCTAGAACTACTGAACTGACTTTAAAAGTTCTTTATGCATTCAATAAGATTTTTAGTTAATCGTGTGGTATGTCTCATCGTCGGGGTTTCAATCATCCACTGGTAAATGTTTTTTTTAGGAGACCTCTCAAGTTTAAGTTTATTTGATCGGTATTGATGAGTATTTTTGTAGAATATGGTGACCAAGATCTAATGACGGGACTGTGGGAGGTGGGTACGGGATCTCCTCAACGGATAACAGCAGACACATCGAGTATGGGCTTATTTTATTGGTCTTTAATAACACTTTGGTAAAACATGGTGACCAGGGTCTGGTGATGGGACTGGAAGGTGGGTACGGGATCTCCTCAACGGACAATAGCAGACCCTTCGAGTTTAGGCTTATTTTGTTGGTATTTATTAACACTTTGGTACAACATGGTGACCAGGGTCTGCTGATGGGACTGGAAGGTGATTATGGGATCTCCTCAACGGATAACAGCAGACCCTTCGAGTTTGGGCTTATTCGATTGGTCTTTATTAGCACTTTGGTAAAACATGGTGACCAGGGTCTGCTGATGGGACTGGAAGGTGATTATGGGATCTCCTCAATGGATAACAGCAGAACCTTCGAGTTTGGGCTTATTCGATTGGTCTTTATTATCACTTTGGTAAAACATGGTGACCGTTGCATATTGTCGTTCAAAAAATCATATTCTTTTGTTTTCCTTATTTCCACGAAAATCTCTTCGACGCGGGCGGAGCCGCGGGCAAAAGCTAGTGTATGCATATAATGTTAATAAAATTCTAAGTCACAAATCCAGTTGCTTGTTGTGATGTTGTTTGGTTGCTGAAACAGTAATTGTTAGATGCTCATAGTTGGTCGCTGAGTCAGTAATACTAGTGTTATTTAGTTCAAGACTAGGATAAAGTTTGAATCAGTTTTCTGCCCTTCTCTATCACTCCAAACTTTACGGAGTAAGCAGGCTGTTCGGTTGTTCAATACACCTGCACTGAACACATTCTCGCAGCTTTTCTGCGTGCATTATATTTATGATGAAAATGGGCCATAATTCTGACATTAACATTTTTCCACCTGCATTGTCTGATTTATGCGGCCAAGCATCGTACACATGCTGTGTCCACACTGCGGCCTTGCACAAAATGGCGCATTTGCGAGGAAACGGAAGCCAGGGGACTTCGATAAACCCTAATGTTGGTAACGCTATAAATAGGGGTGGCACGGGGTGTCTTAGTATACAGTGCAAACTTTAGTTCAAAATATCAGGTAAAGACATTATTGCTGGTGGAGAATTTGACAAGACATTTTATGAGGTAATAATTTGGTCAAGTGCGAGTCGGACTCGCGCACAAAGGATTCCGCACCACCACACGATACATCCGGAACCCTAAGAACATACATCAGCAATATATACGGTCCTACAATAATAAGTGAAAATAATTCTAGGGTAGATCATGTATCGTTAACTGATCAAATTCCAAAAGAATAAAAATGTTTTGATCAAATAATTTTTTCACTTCCCAGTACAAAGTGGTTCAATCAGCTGACTAAATTTCTATGGAAAGGTAAAAAATAAGTATATGCAAAAATTTTTTTTTCCTGTGGAATGTTCTCTATTAGGGATACTCTATCATCTGTTATTTTTTTTTCACTTTGAATTGTAGGATCTTATAGATTCTATAGCAATATTAGGGCGTAAAAAACAAGGCGCTTAAATGGTACCGCCTGAAAAACAATTCAGTTCCCTTTGAGTACGGAACCAAAATTTTACGATTTGTTCAGCATTTTTTCGGGGCTTACATCGTATTGGGTTTAAATTTTTGTTTCATTTTTATTATTTGTCGTCGTAGTGGCCATAGTTACACGTATCGTATGAACATTTTAACTGTCTACCTATTACGGACAGACAGACAGCGGAGCCTTAGTAATAGGGTCCCGTTTATCAACCTTCGGGTACGGAACCCTGAAAAGCAGTGGGTTTTGTCAGAGATACATCCGTAGATTAAAATCTCTGTAACTAATTATGAAGTAAACTATCACACTTAAATGATAAATAAATATTGAGGAACTACAAACTATTTTTATTAAATTTACTATTTTGTATATCCCATCATTAAGGGCCCATAATACCTCAATTCGCAGTCCTGCTCTAACGCTTCTGCTAATTAATTGTCTATCCTACTCTAATCAGATGCCGCGCACGCAAAAGTCGCGGCTACACCGATGATTTTTTCATTCTTATGGTACAGTCTGCAGCTGCTTTATACTAATATCAGTTATATCTTGCAAAGTTTCAGATCTAATTTCATGTATTAATTGAATACTATCGGTTTATTCTACGGTTTGTAGGTAACTTTGTAATTTTTTTATCGAGAAAATTTAATGGTATCAAGTTTTCACAACAGCGTTGACATAGCATTAGTCCTCAACTTTATCATAATATCAATTTCAGAGTGATTGTTGCAGTATTTGTTGGTATAAAACAGGATCATGCAAAGCGAAGTGAGCGTATTATACACCCTTAAGAAAGCCAGGAAAGCTAAGACAAATTTAGATAAAGAGCCTCGACGCAAGGTACGGAACCCTCGGTGCGCCAGTCGAATTCGTACTTGCTTAGTTTTAAAATTAAAGTAGACTATCAAGCTATATGCGTACTTGACAGAGGATTAAAAACACATTTACAATTATTTTAATTTTTTATAAACAAATGTAGTATAATATTTAAGAATACGTAGATAGACCCATTACCTAATTCCGGCTACCCAAGGTCGGCAGGGGTAAGTAGAACATGTTAGCATGAGGCATGGGTAAACGTGGTGTAGTAGATGACAAGGCAAATTTAACCGCCAATGATGTTGCGATACAAGCCGACAGTAGGGTTAGTCTTATGGGAGAGCTTCGGCCCTTTTCGGCTTAAATGTTCACGATTTCAGGGCTGGCTCCACAGTAAAAGATGTTCGTACTTATAGACGAGTACTATCACCGGTTTTCGGCTTAAACGGCAAAAAAATCCAGCTTGTATTGTATTTATTTATAAAATAACTATACTAAGTTAAATGAATAATAATGAACTTCGGAAGAAAATTTTATAATTGGCGAAACAACCGGAGGGGCAGGCCCTCTTTGGCGGCTTCGAAGCCCTCCCTCTGTTGGCTAAGTGGCCTTAAATGGTTCCTTCAAAAGGCTGGAATAGACGGTTGACAGCCGAGCCGACAGCCCTGACCGCCAAATGTCGCTGTCGGCGGTCACATATTCACTTTGACCAGCCACCAGCCTGCTCACAGCGGCTAATCGTGATAGTTATTTGATAACTTACTTGGATATTTAACACCTTGGTTTAGATTCATACTGATATTAAAACGGCTACTCACTATTTAATAGTCAGGCGAAATCTGAATTAAATCGTGAGTAGATGTTTCGATATCAATATCTTCGCAAATGTTTGCCTATATTGTGCATCTTGAGAACGTCCTTTTGACCTTTGTGGTACCATTTAGTCTAAATTTAATCGAGACGCCGCTCGACGGTCGGACGGCCGTCACGGCCGCTCTCTACATGTCACATCACATTTCTCGGCGTGCCAAAAAGACCACACTAATACATTCTCATACCAATTCAAATACATTAATGAGCCTTGTTCCAGCACGTTTTAAAGAAACCAAGGCCTAAGACTTCCAGTACTATTCACAAAAAGGATAAATTACATTAAGGACAATAATAAATATACTACATACCGATAACTGTCTGAACCTTTTTCGCATGAATTCATTTAAAGTATATATTCGTACCTTTTAGATCAGTTCTTGAATTTTTCTAGGGAGTGCCAGACCAATATGCTAGTTACGCCAATGGGTTCCATTCCATCACTTTTTATTTAGTGGTTTGTTTTAAGTTACAGTAAATTGAAAAGATTTTGAAAACCCATCTCCTTGATTCCATAATATCACCATACAAAGAATAAACTGCGAAAGGGCACACAAAAATTGGTGTGACTTTCCGGCATGACTTGTTCGGCTAAATAGAACCTAAAAATACCTCTAGTGACAAGTTTCGTTGAGGTTATTGATGGCCTTTGCCCAAACTTAGAGGTCTCGTTGACAAGTTGGGCGTACGTATAATATAATATATACGGAACCATTTAAATTTTTCCCTTCCAGACTATTAATCATGCTGTACAAAAGTATCTAACCGCTATTGACTGGTTTTTGTTAAGTACACGTTGATTAAATTTTGTTCGTTTAGGTTTTAGGATTCCGTTACGAAAACAGTTGAAGCTGCTACGCCGCTTTTGCTAAAAGCTAAAAGGCATATTGGTGCAGTATAAGAATCCGTATGGAGTTTCAATTGATTATCTAGCAGATTCTAACATGAACTACGACGGACGGAACTTCCAAGATAATTATAGTTACTATAAATTTATGAGGAAATATTTTTTTTTTGGAAAACATTCACTTGAACTGTAGGTACCTACTTGCGTTTCACAGAATTTCTAGAACATTGCATGCAACAACTAGGCTATTAAACATGAAACTACATACAGAAATGTTGGGACCCCTCAAAGAGACGATGCTCTTTCTAGCCAAAGTAGTATGAACCATATCGCTTGGTGTTAAGACCTACCCCTGGGTACCTTGTCTAATGGCTCATTAGTGGAAGCACTGTGCGTCCAGATAATGATGGGGTGAAACCGGGTCACCAGGTTTGTAGATAGCTTGTTTACACTGACGGCTACCAGGGGTTTTGTCACTCACTGTACTGTTTCTTTTTAGGGTTCCGTAGTCCGACAAGGAACCCTTATAGTTTCGCCATGTCCGTCTGTCGGCGGTTTAGCTCAGAGACTATTAGTACTAGAAAGCTGTAATTTTGTGTGAGTATACATATTAATCACGCCAACAAAACGTTGAAAAAGATCTCGAAAAATTTTTCTTCAGGCGTAGGTACTTATATCTCCCATACACGTAAATTGGAGATGATTTTTTTCTCGTCTATTCCATTGTGTTGTATCGTTGGATATATCGTTTAAAAACAATATGGGTGTGTGAAAACCATTTTTAGATTTAGGGATCCGTTGGCGAAATTTTAAGCCTTTAAATTCTATACGATTTGCTTTACCTTGTTATTGTTTGACATTTTACTTGACATATTTTATTAACTTTCTCATTGTATTGTATTCCAGTATTTTTTAGATTAGATTAGAATTATAATTTGTACGCTTTAGTGGCAAAAAGCATTGAGCCAAAGTGACATGTATTCTAACTTATTATGTAACATGCTTTTTACAAATAAACGATTGATTGATTGATAAAGTGCTAATTTTTATTAGAGTCAAGTGTCCCTTAAACTCCTCTTAATCTTGGTCATGGAAAATGGGCTCGCACTGAAAAATATAAAGTAGAAACGTTTGGGAATTTTCTGAAGGATGTATTCATACCAAATATCTCATTAGAAGGCAGCAACGAATGGGAAACAACATTGGACTCTTATCTTGAAAGCCCAAATCAACTTGACCTTCCCATAAAACCAACAACACCCAAGGAAATAAGAAGAACAATAAGACAGATCTAACCTTTTAAAGCACCAGGGTTTGACCTTATTACACCAGCTGTACTAAGAGAACTTCCGAACAAGGCCATTGCTTATATTACGGTACTATGCAATAGTATCCTCAGGATGTCTTACTTTCCAATACTCTGGAAAGTTTCACAAATAATTATGATACCTAAACCAGAGAAGTCACCTTACTTGGTGCCATCATATCGTCTTATTAGTCTCCTACTAATACTGTCTAAAGTAATGGAAAAAATATTTCTTAACCGACTACAACTGCTGATTGATGTTGGAAACTTGGTACCTGACCACCAGTTTGGGTTTCGTAAAGCTCACTCTACTATCGAGCAAGTTCACAGGATAGTCGAAAAAATCAGAAGAACACTAGAACAAAAAGAATTCTGTTCGGCTGCCTTTATTGATATACAACAAGCATTCAACAAAGTTTGGCATAAAGGCCTACTTTTTAAGTTAAAAAACATGATTCCACATAACATGTACTCATTCTTGCAGTCTTACCTACTGGTTCCGCCAATATATATTGTATGTTTACTTTGTTTATCGCATAAATGTTTTATTTATATACGCTGGCGGACTAGTATAAATAACCAAGGAATAGTTTGGTTCCTTGGCATCTTTTTGGATTTGATCAAATCCTTGGTGTATGCTGGCGCACTCACCATCGGTCGATCAACCACGCGCGCCCGCGCTAGCTGACCTTGAGTCAGTTGTGAATTGACCACCTCCAAGGACGCGCGCGCGCACCGTCTAGACCTATAACCCTAGACCCTCGTGTTCCTGCAAGGACATCTTCCTGATCAGGAGATTCAGTGCTGTGTGCATCCTGGACGAGATTCGATCACAAGGGATTTTGAGGTAACAAGCTTTTCCATTATTTAATACTTTTCACGCCAGTGTGGTCCGCCATTTTTAGCCGATTTCGCATTCTACAGTCCACTCTTATCAAATTCTTATTTTATAATTATTGGCGGCTCCATAGTTTGATCCTTCGGCCGGATTAATTGTTATAATCAGCATATTTCGCCTTATTTGCTAATATTTTATGCTTCTATAAAATTTATATAAAAGTTGTATATAAGTATCGACCTTATTGCGTACACATACAGGTGAAATTAGCGTTACGTTTGAGAAAACGTTTTCAAAATTTCTTTGTCTTATTGATCGATCTCTGTAAATCTTGTTTGGTTTACCTATATAAATTGTAACTTTATAAAGCAATATTATTGTTGCTACGCAATCACACACACGATTATGCTTTTAATCATTTTCACGGTGTACTTTAAATAAAACGTTCACATACTCATAGAAATTAGCATTGTGCTTACCGCGCGAATGTTTATAATTCGTATTTTATTTGACCTTTTATTTCTTTCGCTTCGAATTATAGACATTCTATTATTAATTATTTATAAGCCCATCAATTAGTAGCTTTCGCAGCTTCGGTATTTTTGGTTTAATTTTAACTACAGACAACGTTTGTCGTGCGTACAGTTACACCTATAACGTAAAGTTCGAATAAATACGTACATATACACACAAGTACATATATACGAACGATATATCTCCTTATTGTTTGTAACCTTAACTAGTTTTGTTTGTTATTTTCTCGCACTAGTTGGAGGTAATAAGGTTTTCGTATCTACACTTAGTGCTGTGACGGTTTGTCAGTTATTGATTCGCGTGGAAGTGTGTACCTACCTACTTATTCTTTGTTATATTATATTTATCCGGTTATTTTCTAATAACAGGACCGCTTGAATAAGTAGATACTTACTACTTACCTATTCTTTACACTTAGTTGTTAGGTCTTTGTTATTAGCTGTTACAGACCTTACCGCTTTGAACATAATACCTACATAGGTGAATATTTTCTCCATTACTTGTTTACGTATTGAATATCGAAACAGTGTTTAGTCATTGTACGAGTAATTATGCATTGATTAAAATGCTGCTTTTGAGATTGTTTACGTAAATACGCGTTTACATTTTTTGTTATGAGGATCAATACCTAGATTTTGTGTTTATATTTTTATCGAGTTCATTTTGTTACACCTAACATATCCGCATCGGTTTTATACTTTTAATTGTAAAAGGAAGCTACATACCGACCTACGTATTGGTTATACATAATAAATTAAAAAACTGGTGTTATTTTTGTTGATAATCGCGCGGCACTTTGCTTAAAATCAAATAATTTAGTATCGTTTGCTAGATTTGGATTGTTTATAAATAAAATAAACTTGTGTATTATTCAAACGTAACCATGACGAAGACGCAAGCACGTATTAAATTGAATGAAGGCAAAAGAGCACAGTATTTTAATTCCATGCAGACTACATTCAATTACATAATTAATTTAAAAAGTGATAAAAATAGACAGTCTTTTATGGCACAGGCACGATTAGCAGATAAATGGCGTTCGGAATATATTGCGATAGTAGATGAAATTAATTTACTACAATTAGAATTAAATCCGGAATACACGGTTAATTATCAATCGCTGTCAGCATTTGAGGAAATGTACGCACACGTTATACAGAATTACGCAAAACTGGAGAAACCTGCACCATCATCTTCGGTAACGATTGGCACACCTGTGGAAACCTCAAAACAGAAAAGTTTGAAAATACCGCGAATCGAAATTCCGTTCTTCGATGGAGAAATTCAAAATTTTCCTTTCTTTTATGAAACTTTTAAACGCGTCATTCATGACAATGATGAGTTAACTGATTCCGAACGTGTCCATTATTTGTTTGGCCATTTAACTGGTCGTGCAAAGGATTTTTGTACTGGCGTGGCTCCCGCTGCGGGAAATTACGAATCAACGTGGAAAGCCTTAATAAAGAAATATCAGGACAGGCGTGCCCTTGCTACCTCTTATTTAAATCAAGTGTTTTCAATGAAACCATTAGCCGCTAATCCTTCTGCTAATAACTTGGAAACATTAATTGATCGTTTCGTAGCTTCAATAACCGCTATTAAACAATTGGAAATTGCTGATTTGGGTGATTTTATATTTGTTTATATGGGGTTAAATTTATTAGACGCAGACACGGCAAAGTGTTACGAATCATCAATTCGTAACGACACAGGCATACCAAATTATAATTCATTCATTGAATTTGTGCAGCAGCACGCAAAAGTACTACAACGCTCTGCACAACGTTCGCACAACGCGCCTATTGCTGCTGATAAAATAAATAAGCCACGTACACCCACTGCACCACCGCGTGTGCCTCAAACATATGTGGGTACACAATCGAATTCTCACGCGCCTAATGCAAAGTGTGTGTTATGTAAAGGCACACATCCGCAGCTGTACACCTGTAACCGGTTTTTACAGCTTTCGCCTAACGAACGTTACTCGTTCGTTAAGGATAATAGAATATGCACTAATTGCCTAAGCTCACAACATGGAGCTTATAAATGTAATTCACGATCTTCGTGTCGCAAATGTCATGGTAGGCATCATTCGTTGTTGCATTTTAATAATTCACAGACACCTAGTACCGCACCCGCATCGCAGCATCCTGCTGTTGACCACTTAGGTGGTAATAATAATACCAATGGTTCTGTTGCAACTACCGCGTCCTCATCTAATGGGACTAATCCGCAACATTCTTCTTGTAATGTTTCTTCGACTTCTTCCACTCATTCCACGGAACTACTTGCTACCGCAAAGGTACTTGCTGTAGGTCGTGGTGGAAGGATGTTAATATTAGATGCATCCTTGATCCTGGTTCTCAACGGCATTATGCCACCATAAGATGTTGTGCTATGCTAGGGCTTCCACTTCGCTCAACTTCATTAACTACCGTACAAGGTATTGGTGGTTCTCCGCAACCTATTAAAGGTAAAGTGGATGTGACCTTTAGATCTCGCTTTGATAAGTCTTCGCAGTATACAATCGAAGCACTTGTGTTACCGCAAATCACTTGTGAGTTGCCTACTTGTCAAGTTGATCCAAGCATGGTCCAATCATTTCAAAATATTTCACTCGCTGACGACACATGGGCGATCCCAGGGAACATTGATCTTCTTATCGGTGTTTAGCTGTTTGCAGAGATGCTACGGCCGGGGAAGATAGTCAATCCACCAGGCATCCCAGATGCGTTGGAAACCGTCTTAGGTTATATAATTATGGGGGATGCTCTGATCAAATGGCCTCATGAGTCTTCGCTATCATTTTGTTCAACCGCATCATGTGAGGTTGAGTCGCTCATGCGTAAGTTCTGGGACGTAGAAGAAGTTGAAACTACGCCACCTTTAAGTGTGGACGAAAAATATTGTCAGGAGTTTTATTCTAAAACAACAACTCGCGATTCGACAGGAAGGTATGAAGTTGCTTTACCTTTCAAAGCTGATCCAGTAGGAGTTTTAGGTCGTTCGTACAATGTTGCTAAACGTCGTTTCTTAGCGTTAGAACGTAAATTCGAAACCAAACCTACACTTAAGCTGTTATATGATGCCGTCATCAAAGAATATATAGATAAAACGTATATATCATTGGTTGACAATGTTAATGTCTCAAGTGAGGGACAATATTTTATACCGCACCACGGTGTCTATCGTGAAGATAAAGCTACCACCAAATTAAGGGTAGTTTTAGATCCAAGTAGCGCAAAGACCGAAACTGGTTTAGCGTTAAATGATGCTTTACACACAGGCCCGAGCCTCCAACCTGAGTTGTTCACGCTATTACTCAATATGCGTCTGTTTCCTATTGCGATTTCTGCAGATGTTAGACAACATTATCTTCAGATAAGCGTGCGACAAGAAGATCGCCCTTATCAACGTATATTGTATAGGTTTAATACGAATGACCCCCTTCAGGTTTATGAATTCAACCGCGTTGCCTTCGGCCTTCGCACCAGTCCTTTCTTGGCCATCCGCACCATACATCAGCTAGCAGCTGCTGATGAAGGAGATCGGTTCCCTCTTGCTCAAGAAATTTCTACAAGAGATATCTATGTTGACGATATTGTAAGCAGTTTGCAAGATCCCACGCAAGCTGTTTCCGCAGCACATCAACTGATTGATTTATTCCGTGCTGGCGGATTTCAATTGGTAAAATGGTCTAGTAACTCAAAAGACGTGCTCTCACAAATTCCTGAATCTCTTCGATTGGAACAAAGTATTGAGTTTGATAAAGAAGCCACTTTAAAAGTTCTAGGACTTTGTTGGCTTCCCAATGAAGACATTTTTGTTTTTAAGGTTGTTCCTGACGACCGTCCTTGCACGAAACGCAATATGCTATCATCTATAGCGCGTCTGTTTGATGTCTTGGGCTTAGTCGCACCTGTCGTCTTATACGCTAAGCTCTTAATAAAAGAGCTTTGGCTACAAAAAATTGGTTGGGACGAGATTCCCTCTCCGCGCATCGTCTGCCTTTGGAAAAAGTTTCAGAACGAATTGCCGCTTATTACTCAGTTAGAGTTTTCGCGCCATATCGGTGTAGCTAACCATTGTTCCGTTTCCATTATTGGTTTCGCTGACGCGAGTGAAGTCGGGTACGGAGGAGTTGTTTATGCTCACGTCACATCCGGGAATAGTGTCAGTGTTACACTTGTATGTGCAAAATCTAAGGTTACTCCTTTGAAAGTGGTCTCTCTTGCTCGTCTTGAGCTTTGCGCAGCATTATTGCTTGCCACTCTCATTAAAAAGGTTGTCGACACTTATTCTGCACGATTTAACATAGACGGTGTCTATGCCTTCTCCGACTCAACAGTAACATTGAGTTGGATCAAGTCTTCACCGCATCGATGGCAAACATTTGTGGCCAATCGGGTTTCCAAAATTCAACAATTGCTCTCTCCTGAGCACTTTTTTCATGTGAAAGGAGATGAAAACCCAAGTGATTGTCTTTCGCGAGGATTGTCACCTGCACAGCTTCTTGGTCATCCGCTCTGGTTGCAAGGCCCACCATGGGCTAAACTTCCTAAATCTGACTGGCCAATTCAGCCTTTTGTATCCAGCCACGATAACGAATTGCCGGAAAGTAAACCGGTTCCTGTATCACTAGCCACTCATGTGACTTCCGCTGATAGCAATGCAGCTGTAAGGCCTTTCATCTATGAGCTGTCGCTTCAATACTCATCTTGGAAGAAATTGTGCCGTGTAGTATGTTTTATTCTCAAGATGTGCAAAAAGTTGCCACGTGGTCCGATCACAGCATCAGACCTAATTGAAAGCGGACAAGAGATTATTCGTGCTGTACAAAGGGTTCACTTTTCTCAGGATTTACAAAATATTGGCATTGGTAAAGCCTGCAGTGCAACCATTCAACCGCTAAAACCATTCATAAAGAACGGTCTTATTCGCGTCGGTGGGCGTTTGTCAAATTCAGACGTCAGCTTTGATTATCAGCATCCAATTTTACTACCGACTCGTGATCATGTGACGACTTTAATTGTGGATCATTATCACAGACTTTACCTGCATACGGGACCAGAGCTCTTAATGTCAATTCTTCGTCAGCAGTATTGGATTATCGCTGCTAGACGGATTATCCGCTTGCGAATCCATAATTGCAATCTTTGCTTTCGTGCAAAACCGCGCCCCACCTTCCCAATGATGGCGGATCTTCCTTCTTCTAGGGTCAATATTGTTGAAAAAGCATTCACGCATTCTGGTTGCGACTACGCCGGACCAATTTATTGTACGCCAACGCGAGGTAGGGGTATCAGAAGTAAAAAGGCATATATATGTGTTTTTACTTGTTTAACTACGCGAGCAGTTCATATTGAACTTGCAACTGATATGACGACTGTGAGTTTTCTTGCTGCCTTTAAAAGGTTTCTATCCCGTCGTTGGCCAATTAAGTGCCTTTACACAGATCATGGGACAAATTATATAGGTGCCCGAACCTACATGCGTGAGCTTTATGAGTTTCTTTCGAAGGAATATAAAGAATATTACTTCAATGAATTATCGGAACATCGCATAGAATGGAAGATGATTCCGCCAAACGCCCCACATTTTGGAGGTTGTTGGGAGAGTACTGTAAAGAGTATCAAGACCCATCTATTCAAGGTCATCGGCCAGCAGATTCTGTCTCAGGAGGAACTTGTTACAGTACTCACACAAATAGAAGCTTTGCTTAACTCACGTCCGCTCACTGTACTCAGCTCTGACCCTTCAGAGCCAATGGCTTTAACCCCCGCGCACTTTATAAACACGACTCCCTTAAAACATTTGCCGTCGCACGAGGTAACAGATCGTGCTGTTCACCTCCTCCCACGCCATGAATTGTTAGATTTATTAGTTCAGTCGTTTTGGAAGCGGTGGCGTAGCGAATACTTGCACACCCTTCAGGTACGCCAAAAATGGAATACCTCCGCTTGCCCAGTCAAGGAAAATACCCTCGTAGTTGTAATGCAGGATGGCCCTAGTTTGTTCTGGCCACTCGGCATCATTACTGAAATCTTTCCAGGGAAGGATGGCATAGTTCGCGTAGCGACTGTCAAGACTAAACACGGGCTCTTTAAGAGACCTATTGTGAAATTATGCCCCCTTCCAACTCAGTAATTGCGTGATATCCTAATACGTAATTATTAGGTGTTAAGACATTTAGTTTTAGGTTATACTTTTGTTTTGGTTTATTCACCAAAGTTATGTGTTCGCAATAAGGGTAAGGGTGTTAAGCTTAATTTTAGTTTTTAATTGGTTTACTACTAATTTGTTTTGAAACCTGGTACTTTCAAGGCCGGGGAAATGGTTCCGCCAATATATATTGTATGTTTACTTTGTTTATCGCATAAATGTTTTATTTATATACGCTGGCGGACTAGTATAAATAACCAAGGAATAGTTTGGTTCCTTGGCATCTTTTTGGATTTGATCAAATCCTTGGTGTATGCTGGCGCACTCACCATCGGTCGATCAACCACGCGCGCCCGCGCTAGCTGACCTTGAGTCAGTTGTGAATTGACCACCTCCAAGGACGCGCGCGCGCACCGTCTAGACCTATAACCCTAGACCCTCGTGTTCCTGCAAGGACATCTTCCTGATCAGGAGATTCAGTGCTGTGTGCATCCTGGACGAGATTCGATCACAAGGGATTTTGAGGTAACAAGCTTTTCCATTATTTAATACTTTTCACGCCAGTGTGGTCCGCCATTTTTAGCCGATTTCGCATTCTACAGTCCACTCTTATCAAATTCTTATTTTATAATTATTGGTGGCTCCACCTACAACACAGAATATTTCAGGTAAGGGTTGGTGAAGACTACTCCCAATTCCATGACATACTAGCAGGAGTCCCTCAGGGTTCCGTCCTAGGACCAGTATTGTATACACTTTACACGGCAGATATTCCCGAGACACCTGGTGTGTTATCAGCCACTTTTGCGGACGACTCTGCTGCCTCGGTAAGTGACAAAAACCCTCAAAAGGCTTCAAACAAACTACAAAACCACCTTGATAAAACAGAAGAATGGCTAGAAAAATGGAGAATAAAGGCAAGTGCTGCAAAATCCACACACGTCACATTCACATTGAATAAGTCGGACTGTCCGGAAGTAAAACTTGGGAATGACAGCCTACCACACAAGGAAAGTGTACGATACTTGGGCATGCACCTGGATAGAAAACAAAACTGGAAGTTGCACATAGAACAAAAACGAACTTAAATGCGCATACGTGTAAGGTCGCTGGATTTTCTGCTCAACCGTGAATCAAGATTGTCACTTGAAAATAAACTTACTTTGTACAAGACTGTCATAAAACCAATTTGGACTTACGGTATTCAACTATGGGGTACAGCCAGAAACTCAAATATTGAAATCTTGCAAATATTTCAAAACAGTGTTTTGAAAATGATCACAAAAGCGCCATGGTTCACCAAAACCAGTGAAGTGCATGAATACCTGAACATGCCCACGGTAAAGGAAGAAATTGTGAAAGCTGGTAAAATTTACAGCAACAGGCTCAGCGAGCATGTCAATAAGCTGGCGGTGGCTCTTACAGATAACACCTCTAAGCGCCTAAAAAGATACACAGTATTAGATTTAACAAATCGATTTATCTAAAAAAGTAAATAAATATAATACAAGACATTTCATAAAAAGTTTGCGAATGTTACGAACAATCGCCTTTAAGTGCCCTACATCACTCAAAATGATCTGCTTATAGACTCCGGACTGATCGCAGACAGTGTAAACATAAGAAAAAAAAAAGTGTCCCCCCTGCTGGCTAAACGGTTGTTTATGGTTTTCTGAAAAAAAAAATCACAGAAGTAGTATATATAATGAATTTAAAAGGAAAACTATCACAGCTACGTAGGCTTTACAGGTTTACGAGTACAGGTCGCGCCAAACTTTTAATCCCCTCGAAAAACGACAATGTATAGGCCGTTCTTCTAAATGTTTGGGACTAGAAGTTTGGCGCGATCTGAATTAGTAGACCAACTTATAAAATGTACCGGGCAACTACGGAACCCTTCACTGCGCGTGGCCCGGCACGCACTTGGCCGATTTTTTTATTGTATACATCTCGGCGGCATATCATAGAATTCGGCATATCTTAATCAGCCTAGGCATGTCATAATTCTGTTAAAATTAGAAGGATCGCTTCGCTCGGCTCCCCAAATTTATTTACATGTAAACCAACTCGCTCCTCCTCGTTCCATTCGACTCTTTGGTGAAAGACTGACGATTTCTGTGCGATCTTCCTAGGCATATCATGATATGCTGAATTGTACGATATGCCGTCGGCCCGTCGACATATGTATACACCGGGTGTTGTAATGACGTGCTCAGTAAATTAAACCACATATTATACCTACTAAACAACTTCTAATAGAAAAACATTTGAAACATCGTGAAAAAAAACAATTGCCCATAAAAAATGAGGTGTCGTCGTAAGTATTAAATATTTATAAGGGGAAGTGATTTCCTCGTAGTTTCAAAAGTTTTTTTACCAAAGTGTTTCAGTGTAATCAGCGGAGCATACATACATATATTATACTCACGCCTGTCTCCGAGAGGGGTAGGTAGAGACTACAGGCAGGTTTCCATTGCCTGCGATCCCGACACACGTCTTTTGCTTCTACATCCATCAATCTAAGGTAGTTATACAAGATATTATATGCCGGGTACTTTTTGTAGCATGTCATAATAAACAGCACCGGTAATTCGTCCAACTTACGGAGTTTTTGCGGAAGTCCCTCGACTGATTAAGGCGAAATTATCCCAAGAAATCTGTCCTGATCTAACACTTTCATTTTACACTTTTCTATCCTGCTCAGTGAGAGCGCGCCGAGCCGCTGAGAAAATTTATATATTTATGTAAATGTTTATATTAACTATTTTACAAGAATATATATAAAATAAAACTGTTTTTTAGCTGAAAATTATCTACATGTTTCAGAATTATTGTAATGCAGCAAAGTATTTTTTTTTTAATTCCGTAATAATTTAAATAAATACTTGAACAAGCACTTATATTATTTTGAAATTTTTAATCCATATTTTAATGACACGGAAATCTATTTAAAGACAAACATTTTTGGGTAAAACACGAATTCTCCTGTCCGTCTGTCCGTCCCTTGCTCTTAGACACAATCAGTTACAGACCTGCGGGTCTACCACGTAATTCGATGATCATGGTAATGGGCTTCGTTTTGACAGTTGAAGCCCATTATTGAGCTTCGTCGTACCGCGTAAAATAATTGTGATGGTCTTCAAACCCATGTCAATTGAGTGAATGATTTTCATACATATTTGACGTTTGAACACAATTATTGGTATCGCGTAACAAAAAAAAAAAAAAAAACCAAGTTCATGACCATTTTGAAATGTCAAATGAAAGCCGGACCACCAGAGCTCCGGTGTTCATAATAAATTTGCACAATTTTGGTATTTTCCAGCAATATTGTGGGGTACCTAAATCTACTATGCTTGGTTTTTCGTAGATATAACTTTTCGTGCCTTGTTTAAGTGTTTTTTGTTCTAATAATCGAATGGCGAGAGCGTACTTGCTGTCTGCGGCCGGCGGAGGAGGAACACCTAAAAACCAGGGAAAGAATCCAGCGAAGGATGCAGAAAGATATTTGCAGGCCGATGCTTCTACCCAGCGACCTAATCTTCTACCAGAGATATCGTTCACGGAAAACTTTCGCCTTTCAAAGGTATGGCCTGTTGTTACCTACTAAATTATGCGAAAATTTTTTCCCATAGTGCCCCCTTATCTACACCCCAACCCAAACTTATTGTCACATGCCAATTTCACGAAACTTTGCGACGAAAAAAACACTGCAGTGCGTCCAGAAATCAAGGTAGTTTATTGTAGTTTCAACCAAACCAAACAAGAAAATGTAGTGTTACTCATCTACTTACTTCAGTGTACTTCTGTAATCAAATAACCAAGCCTAACATTGAAGTTTACAGCTTACTGTGTAAACGAGTAATTAAATTATCAAACATAACAGTGAAGTTTCTGACATCTTTTTTACAGATTCTGGCAGCATTACAGATGTATGCCAGTGTTACCAAGGCGACACACATAGGGAAAAACAACTCCCTAAACCTTTCACAATCAAAATGTCTGATTGTCTGATGGAAGTTATGGAAGAGCTGCATCCACCACATATCTTGCAAAAATATATTCATTTTCCAAGATCTCAGTCAGAAGGGAATGAAACTTCAGAGAGGTAATGTTGATTTATAATAATACCTTCAATTTGTAGTTGTTAAAATCAAGTACAAATACTGTAATATTTCAAATATTCACACACAACATTAATATTATTTGCATTTTCTTTAAGATTTATGGAGAAGTTTGGATTTCTTGTGCATTTGCCCCAAGGACAATGAAGAATCATCCTTCAACATGAAGAGACCACTCACTCAATGTCATAGTGGTATTTAATACTTTCCAAAACATGAGATGAATTAATTTGGATGCACTGAGCATGGATCTTCAGTGTCCACCTCCACAAATTCCATTCCATGGAGACCATAAACGAATTGATGAGGGAAGAGTTGCTTTGGTCGATAGGCTGTGGAGGAGTTGACATCTAAATTAGTTATAGAATATGTTCATTATTTGTATACCATATTTTTTATGTTTTAACAAATTTTAGTGTAATTTATAAGAAATGTATAATTTGCAGCAGTTGCTGTTTGTACCTTAATTTTAAAAAAGGGTATATAATACAATAATACTATAGCTTATAGTCTTTCACAGGTGATGGGACTAATGCATGGTACATGTATTTACTAAATTTTGTAATTAAATTATTTATATTGATAAGTTTATTGTAAACATGACATGTAATTTTTTTTGGTTGTTTTTTTTTGTATTTAGACTTAATTTAAGTGTTGATTCTGCAAATTCTGCTCAATTAAATATATTATGTGGTCTATTTTAATATCTGAAGTATGAATAAATAGTATTATTGTATTATGTACCCTTTTCTGAAATTAATATTTAATGACAAGAGATAATTATGTACATAAAGCAGGTATTGATCAATTAACATTGTCAGTTTTAGATCACATTTAATGTTATTAAGTTAGGATGCCCACAGAATTTCTGGACACCTCTTTACTCTGCTTAGGATATAAGGCCTTTGGTAAATAAAGTGTATGTTAGGTTTTATCACTGTCAGAACAATAAATGGCTTCTGTTTTGGCTATGACTTGTTCTTTTTTCGTCCCATCATCTTCCTGAATGCATTGATTGAATACATAATAAGTACATAAGGCTTATGTCCAGCAGTGGATGAAACAGGCTGATGGATTGATACATACATAATACTTATGCCTGTCTCCCAAAGGTATAGGTGGAGACTGCAGATTTCCATCTGATATGACTCAGACCTCCGTTCACTGATTAAAACTTTCGTCAGGCTCCGACACTGACAGCAGGATAGAGTATACCGTTTTCAAAGCATGCGACAGATGGCATTGGAACCTGTGTGGTGTTAATTTATGAACGCGGCCCTGGCATACCCCTCACATACTAGGACAACCAAGTAGAGTTATATCTTCCACTTTCCTTACCATTCTTTTCATTTGTCATTCTACTTTCATTCATACCCTTTATATTTAGACCAAACAAGTAAATGTTTTTTTCCATACTATTAGATTTTAATTCTTTTATAATCTTGTCAAACTTAGATACTTTTCTCAGAATAACATCATTTTGAACCTACATGGAATTTCAGAAATAAAACACTACTTTTGCACTGGTTATTATTTATGTATTAACACACTTATTTTTAGTAAGTACCTACCTACTGAAACCTCAAGTCTTACATATTAGATTTTTATCATCTATTTTAACAATTAACTTAAGTAATTGCTAAATTACCTCATTAACAACACTGCATTCAAAATCACAATACATTTCCACTGTGACTTAACACATTGCCCGGTTAACATTGTACCAATATTGTTGACCATCTTTTCGACAGCCAAGTCCAACTTCATTCACAATCACAATACATTTCCACTGAGACTTTACATGTTGCTTCGCTAATAGTGCTGCGATGTTGTTCACCACCTTCTCTACAGCCAAGTCTAAGTTCTCCATGAAAATGTCTTGTCTCTGTCTGTGTGCTGGCATTCTGAAACATAATATTTGATTGTTTTAAGTAAAACAAAAAGAGAAACAGGCACTGTATTGATGATGTTGAGTTGGGACGCCTGCTGGGCTCAGTCAGGCGGATGGTTGGCTCTCCACTTGGAGCTATTCCATCCAATTCCCATTGCATGAAGCTTTGGTATTCTAATGTCTATTTCCTCCTCAATTCTTCCGCAGGCACTGTATTATGTTACACTGTTGATTTTCCAAAACTTCTACAGATTTTGGTAAAAAGTAAAGAAAAATTGACATTGCCATTGAAATGAATCATTTCTATTTCAAGTTTGTAAATAAAAGTAAGTAAGTATACCTACCTACTGTTGTGTGTTTCTTCTATTTAATTTCAAATTTCTGGGAAAATCAATATCATAACATAAGGCAATGTCAATTTTTCTTTACTTTTTACCAAAATCTGTAGAAGTTTTGGAAAATCAACAGTGTAACATGAAAAAAAAACGAAACTTTTCGAGGGAGGTTATTTTTGTCATGTGCGTTTGGTTATTCATTTCTCATTTGCATTTATTACGTTAAGTGATAAATTTGAAAATAAAACAATAAGAAACATTGTAAAACTTCTTTTCAATACGAAAAAAGGATCAGACTAATTAAATAGGTGCTCATATCTACGAATAACTTGGTTTATAATAACTTCGAAAACGCATCAACCCATAACTAAATTGAATAAACAAAACGCAGATTTTCATTCGTTCATGATGTTCATTGTCAATGCAATTTTTACAAAATAGGTCCGATTCAGACTCTGGTAATGGTAATGAAGTTCAAAATGATGTTCAAACCCATGACAATCAGAATTACGTGGTAGACCCGCTGAAAGGTTGAATGGCAGGTCTAGTACTGAACTTGACCCGGTGTTATTTCCATGAATCTGTGATGTCCAATTAATGAAATTAAGTTAAATATAAAGGATTATGCCTAAATAAAAGCTGTATAATCAAAACCATGAATATCTAACCGTATGGTGAAACGAGATATTTGCGTTTTTGTGACATGCTGTATACATGAATTTGTACAAAGTTACTCAGCTTGTATAAAGTTACACAGCTGAACTGCATGTAAAGTACGTAAACATTATAAGCATGAATCGGAACGATAAAGTAAAAAGACATAATGAAAACTCATTGGTCAATCACAGAGTCCTCGCCATCACTGAAGTGCGATGGATTAAGGCATTTGGGTTCATATTCTAAAGCCAATAAAGACTTCGTCGCAGGACTTCAGTGGTGGCGTAAACTCTAGCCATCGACAGTTTTCAAGATGGCAGTCATTCGTACGTTCAAACCATTTATTTGGATTAATTTTTCGGAAAAACTTACTTTGCCCCCCCCCCCTCCCCCGACTTTAAAAATTATGCATTTTTTTTCCAAGATACGACTTTATGCACATACTTTGATTTATTGAACATGCCGTTAAAACGAGAAAATTGCGGGCCGCCCATGATCCTTTGGATATTTTGTGTAGATTGTTGACTCAAAACCGTCTCTTGGGTTATAAATTTAATTATTTACATATTTTCTTCTGCATGGGTTTCATAACCCTCCCGAAGTTATTCGGGGGAAAGTAAGAGGACAGCTCTCAGGCAAAAAAACCATTGCCTGGGACCGATGATGGATGGTGGTATATCCATCCCCAATTGCCGGGCCTTGTATAAAACAGACTAGTGACGGGCAGCGGCGTCATTGGTGCAAGGGATTCGGCACCGCGCTCACCAACCCGCCTGCCCAGCGTGTGCGAGTATGGGCATTTCTTCCAGGAGGACCGCTGAGACTGGCGAAATCCTGGAAAGGCCTATGTCCAGCAGTGGAGGAAACAGGCTGATGGATGGATGGATGGGGTTTCATACATGAAAAAGGAGCCGAGGTTTTTTTCTTTCCCCACCATTTTTTGAGCGGCCCGCTTCCACTTAGCAGGATAGATAAGTATAAAGTGAAAGCGTAGGACAATGACAAATTTCTGTGAATACCCTCTCCTACAGCTCAGTTTTGCCTTTTGGGTACGGAACCCTAAAACTATCACGTTGGGACGTAATAATCTCCGGTGAAACGTGCGTATACGACTGTGGATTGGACTTTGCATTTTACAGTCCATATCGAAACTCGGAAACATCTCTGACACTCCCTAGGGGATTCATGTCGTAATCATGTATGTACAATTTGCTTAGTATAGGCATTAAACAACGAAGTTTAGGTATTAAATCATATTAGGGAGAAACCACGAAGACAAGAATTACCCGAGACCAGCCAACAATCCAAGCCATCCCGTATTAAAGTTATGACCTCTAAGCAGACAACAATCTTTAAAGTGTAATAAATTAGAAGCCATCCATTCTGCGGTTACAAATTCCATCACCAACACCTAACTGATTGCATAGCTTACGTTGTTGCTTCTCCAGTACTAACGCAAGCCATTATCAACCCTAACACTCATTCATTAGAGTCTAATTATAAGATATGATATGCTAAGTTAATTGAGATCAATTTCAGCTGCCAGTGTGGATCCCCAAGGACAAGGGTTATACAGCGGATACTTGCTCAACATTTTTCTTCGTGGAGGGAAGGTACAAAAATAGAATAAACTCTTCAAGACACGATTCCCCGAGAGGGTGTCAGAGGTGTTTCCACACTGGTACACCCACGTTTCACCGACGATTATTACGTCCCACCGTGAAGAGTCCTATTGCCGCACTTCGAAGCACGCAGACCGGACACAAATGTGTTCCATCGGGTTCTGAACCCGCGACCTCTAGATTAAAGTTCAAGAACTTGAACCACTAGACCACAGAGGCGGTTTATTAAGTGTGTACAATAATACGCAATATCTACTTGTAAATTATATCACACCAAAAATATATGTTTAGAGGTGGTAGAGCTGATGCATTCCTTCATGAGCTGATGCCAGCCACGACTATGGTACCACCATCTTGCTCGCAAACCCCCCCGAAGTTATGCGGGGAAGAGTAAGAGGACAGCTTTTAAAGGCAAACTATCCCCTAACTAAATTATGTATTGTTGAGTCGGTTGCCAACTGGTTGCGAGACGTCAAAAACATAGATGTACTAAGGATACGTTCGTGAACAGTTCAGTTTTTATATATGTTCTAGTGTTTCAAGCAGATATTAGTTCCGCTTCTGTCCGCAAGGGGCGGTTATCAGATTCCATACAAAATCGCGTTACGTTCAAATAACCGTAATGTTTTCATGCTAAGCCTACAGTTGGCAACCGTTATAGACCAGCAGGTGACGCACCAGGCCTGGGACCGATTAATGGTGGCATATTCCCTTTATCCAAAACAGACTGGTGACTGGTAACGGCGTGGCTTATTTTGAAAATATAACTTGAGGCAGCGCTCCATAGAGTTGACATCGGTTATAGATTAAAGAAAGCTTACACCAAGTTTGGCATTCTGAAATATTCCCGATCTCAACACTCAACTCGGTTATGTTATTTCTAAATTATAACTTATCACACCACAGAATGGGTACTACCTATTATTTATTCCGCATTACACGCTTCTTATATAGTTGTATCAGGAGCTGCTACGCAAGTAAGAGGTTCGATTCCTAGCCGAGCAGGTGTCTGCCTGTTCAAATGTTGAATTGTAAGTTTGACTTGGTGTTGTCTGTGTGGGATATCAAACGGCATCCTTGATATAGAACAGTTTTTATGAATGTGAAGGCTTAAATAATTTATAGGGTACTTAACTGTTTGAAAAAAATCGAATAAGTTAAGTATTGGTTTAATCCCAAGCCATATGAGTAGATAACTAATTCCATAAATAAATGAAAAAGTTTGCGTATCTGCTTTGCGTATTGTTTGTTTCCTTCGTCTTTACGAAAATAAAAGTTATCCATAAATGTCCTACAGAAACAGCCCTTTAAGAGGAAGACAGCTAGTTACAAAAAAAAATGATGTTCTGTGAAGGTATTTGGAGGAACGTTTTGAGCTCAGAGCAAAATAATTATCAGGGGTTTTTAGCAGAATTGCGTTATAGTTAGCGTGAATGTCCATACAAACTTAATAGCGTGTTTTAAGTTGGTGTGGACATTCATTTACAACGCAATGCATAAAATTACAAAATTTTGATAGAAAAGCCTAATTGACATTAAACTATGGTCGCAAAATGCCATAAATCACATTTATTTAGTACTTTTTATTCAATAATAAGAAAAACAATAATGAGTTGTGCATTTTGCACCGAGCTCGAAACGTTCCGCCTCAAGTGTAAAAATATTTATTGGTGTAAAATTAACACGAAATGGGATCTGTACTTAATTTTACAATTTTCTTTATTTTAAATTAAAAAGTAAATAAACAAATTATGACTGCATCATCCTGTGTGGGAAAAAGAAAGGTCAACCTAATAATGAGACAGGTAAGTAATATCAACGATTACATGGCGCGGTGTTGGGGTCGGGAACATTTTGGAGTGCGTAAGCGCAAAACTCTGCATTTGAATTTTTATCTGACGCCAACAACGCAACGTACGTTGTTGAAACCGGGAATATGCCGAGACGAGGTATAGTTTAAAGTGATGCATATTATGGTTATGATAGTGTACTTCAAAATATTCCCGATGTGACGTCAGGAGTGTTGACAAATGTTATATTTTCAAAATATGCAGCGGCGTGTACAGTATACATTGTTATTCAGTATGGTAGTAGATGATGTGGTTTCATTTTAAGACACCCTCTCAATTTTCACCCGGTATGTCAACTTTGCTTTTTAGGGATGCGTACTCGAAGGGTGCCAAACGGGACCCTATTATTATGCCTCCGCTGTTGTCTGTCCGTCGTTCCGTCACAGGAGTCTACAGCTTCAGCCGTAATAGGTAGGCAGTTGAAATTTTCACATAATACGTATAACATACATTATAATATAACATATACCATGACAAACTATAAAAATTTAACAAATATGCAAAACAAAGGGGGTCCAAGTTATGAAAGGGGGGAAAAGCTGGGTACATACAAAAAACCTTGGAAAATTTTTTTTTTTTCAGGGATATTTGTTTCAGCTCTATCTTAAAGAAGTTATACACAAAAGTTCAAAATTTGGTTAGATTGTTATATAATACATAGGTACTCTAAAGTGAAAGAACAAATAATAAAAATTAGAGTTTTTTATTTCTATTTGGCCATTACAATTAGGGTTCCGTATTCAAAGTATGCTGAATTATTTGACAGGCGCTATCATTTTAGCGGCTTTTTTGACGCATTGATGTTGCTATGACGTCTATATTTTTGATAATCATCATGTTTTTAGGGTTCCTTACCCGATTTCTATGGTTGTACGGAACCCTTTGTGTGCGAATCAGAGCGAGCCAAATTATTTGATCCGTAGCACCACTTTCACGTTTCATTCAAAACAAGATGGCAGCATCTTATATGGAAAAATCATATACTTCCACCATGTTGCCACGTAAAACTCGACCTTGTTTATGTAACAGTTTTGACTTTAATGTACTACCTAAACTTTGTAAGCAATTTGTTTATAACGTCTACATTGTGTCTTTATCTTGTAAACTGCTGGCATATTTAGTCTGGAACCATGTGTTTTATAAATCATCATAAACAAACGAAGAACGAACGCGCAAATAATAAAAAATGGCGGTCATACAAAGTTCTAAATTTTAAATTCACTCAGTGATTTAACTTGATATTGAAAATTGTTCAAAATGATCAGTACTATTCGTTTCAAATGCTATCAGGACAGAATCTTGTGCCTGTGTGAGTCATTCACTCACGTACTTCCGTCAACATTATTAACGCATACAGACATCGGGTATGACAAGGTCCTATCCCAATAGCATCTGAAACGGATAGCAGAACACGTGTACACGGCTGCAGTCTAGCAAAGCAACAAGTTATATCTAGTCCCTGATTGCTGGACTTAACTGCTTTTTATAAAATCCCTTTGAATTGCCAAACAATTATACACCAAACTCCACAATCTCGCTCCCGTTATCAGTACAACATTTAAGGGTGGGACCACACACGCGGCGGCATCTAGCCATCATTTCAACACATTAGCGGCTATCGCTACGTAGCGCGCTCTTTATGTCTTCCGTTTCCGCTGATGAAGCACTGCTTTTATACTAACGTATTTGTGGAGTAGAGTGTGATAGCGTTTTGGTTGATACTCTTATGTGAAGCGTTGAGGTTAGATTATATAGGTATGTATCTACACTAATATTATAATGAGGAGGTGTTTGTAGGTTGTGAGTTTGGATGTGGAGCGTAATTTACGGAACTACTTGCACTATTGTAATGGTTCTACTATTTACTTGGACACAGGCTATAGCTTGTTCCCTGGGGACGGGCAGTACCCTAGACTCTGGGGTCTAGAGACTGCAAAGGGTGAACATTTTAAAAAGGGAAGCCGGACAAAAAGATCGTCTTACTCACAACAGAAACTAAGGAAAACATAACATTTTTTGTACTTTGCAACTCCTTGTCTGCCAAGGGTACCTACCAATATATTTATCCTATTCAGATATATGAAAATGTTTGACAAAGTGAAGAGCACGGAATAAAGAAATGTAGTATGGATGCCATTTCCTAAACAAGCCGATGGGAATCGTATTATGTGGACCCTTCGACACTGCTATAGACATAGACATAAGGTCAGATATATACAATTATTTTCGTGGGAACCAAAACCAAAATTAAAATGCGTACTATAAAATTATTGGGTCTGAAAGATATTAACAAATTAGTCACGACTACCCAAAAACTAAATCAAAGCGGGCGAAGCTGCCGGAAAAAGCAAGTAAGAAGTACATACCTCTGAGCACATTTTATCGTAATACTGAGGACAATTCTTTAGGACTGCTCCAGGATAATGTTGGTAATTTATAAATAAGTAGTAGAGGGGTGAAAAGGGGTGAAAACAAAAAATTTCACACTATTTATTAAGAAGAAATGCCTTCGCGTTAATTCTATTTTCTGATTATTTTCAACTCTCGTGCTGAAAATGACATTTTCAGGACACTTTTCAAAAAAAAATGAACTCGTTTATGATTTGCCTGACCTAAGATTAAAAGTTACTGATAGTCTTTTGTGAAATTAAGTATCACCCGAGGTTGAACAATTTTGTTATATGTGCCATATTATATAAGTTAACTTTTATTTATGCAGCCAAACTCATACTGGAGGCTTGGTAAGTGATCAGTAAGACGGATCGATAACATTTTTTGCTAATTTTGCAATCTTGACGTCCCATAGTCTAACTCGAGTCAATTACTATGGGACGTGAAGATTCTATTTTGTGAAATTAGCAAAAAGTGTTATCGATCCATGTTACTAATTACTTACCAAGCCACCAGTATGAGTTTGGCTACATAAATTAAAGTCACCCTTTGCCCGCGGTTCCACTCGCGTTTATTCAATATTTTCTCCATTTTCGGCGTTATTTTATGAACATCCCTTATAGCCTATACGTTACTATGATGATAATAAAAAAAAACACATCCAAATCCGTTCTGTTGTTCTCAAGTTAAAATGGAACATACATACATATAGTAGGATTTTATTAAAATGTCGGAATCGGTTCAAGAGCTTATCTTCCAATGAATGGCATTGTTCTATTGTTAAGTTGCACCGCTAATAAGCAGTGCACAACGAAACGCATAAACAACAAAATATTTTATGTTAATAGCAACTTTACCACCTAAACAAAAGGGCTCAAATTTGAAGGCCAAGTCGCCAACGCATTTCAGATTCCATTCCATTCCATTTTTGAAATTGAAAGCGGCAGCCATTTTGTGTGTCAGTTACAGGATGATTAAGTAATGGCTTTCGGATCTTAATATCGTATACTTCTCTGTGTTTTATTCTGGATATTTCATAAATTTGACCCTGGCCTACGTTTATAGGATTGTGATTGCTTATCCGTCTGTCATGTTAGCGCAGATACTATTTAGTACTTGAAAGCTGTAATTTGGTATGCGTATACATATCAAGTAGGCCAACAAAACGGAAAAAAAATCTCAATTTTTTTATTTTTAAGGGTGTCACACTAATATTATAAATGCGAAAGTTTGTGTGTGTGTGGAGGTGTGTGTGTGTGTGTATATTTGTTACTCTTTCACGCTAAAACGGCTGAACGGATTTGGATGATTTTTAGAATGGATATAGCTTATACCCTAACTTAACACATGGGCTACTTTTTATCCCGGAAAAAAGCATGTGGTTAAACCGAATAACACGCGGGCGGAGCCGCGGGCAAAAGCTAGTTTTCCATACACGTAAATTGGGGATGAATTTTTTTCTCGTTTATCCCATGTGTGGGATATCGTTGGATAGGTCATTCAAAAACATTATGGGTGTGTGAAACTATTTTTCCATTTAGGGATCCGTTGGCGAAATATTAAGCTTTAAAGTGCTAATTTTTGTTAGAGTCGAGTGCCCCCCCCCTGCTGGCTAAACGGTTGCTTATGGATATTTGGAAAAATTTACAGAAGTAGTATATATAATGAAGTTAAAAGGAACACTATCACAGCTAAGAAGGCTTTACAGGTTTACGAGTACAGGCCGCGCCAAACTTTTGGTCCTCTCTAAACATGACAATGTATGGGCCGTTCTTCTAAATCAGGGGTGCTCACACTTTTAGTGTCGGCGATCAACCAGAATATATTTTTAAAGCAAGGGATCGACTAAAATACTATGTAGGTAGGTAAGAATATTTTTTTCTGTGTTTTTAAATTTAAATGTATGTATAAAATTAAAGAATCGTACTTACGAATCACAAATTCTGTCTTAATGATGATGTATGGCACTGCATATTATCCGCGTACTTTTCATAGGATGCTACGTAGTTACTGAATCCCAACCGCAAATGTCTGTGAGTCGATTGCGATATTTGGATTTAAGGCTCGTTTCGAGCTCGTTGCAAAATGCACAACTTATGTTTGTTTTTCTTATTATTGCATAAAAAGTACTAAATAAATGTGATTTATGGCATTTTGCGACCATTGTTTAATGTCAATTAAGCTTTTCTACCAAAATTTTGTAATTTTATGCATTACGTTGTAAATGAATGTCCACACAAACTCAAAACAGGCTTCTAAGTTTGTATGCCTATTCATTTAAAATGTAATGCATAAAATGACGCAATTCTCCTAAAACCCCTAGTAATTATTCAACAATAGTCGCAAAATAAGATGAAACTATTTTATTTCATACATTTTATTTTAAAATAAGACAAACAAACTTATGTTATGCACTTTGCACTGAACTCGCAACGTTCCCCCTTAACAATTTTCATTTCTGAAAATGCAGAGTCACACAAATGAAATGCAAACAATTCTGTTAACTGAAGAGGTACTTCTTTCAAACATGGGTATTTGTCTTCAGATATGATATACCAGAAGTTGGCATCAGTTGCTCTGGCTTTGACATGTATCTTAGAAATCATCTGCCATACCTTATTTTCAATAGATTTAATTCTATATCAAGTAAATTAAAAGTATATTTGATATTTCAGTAGTAGATGTTTCGACGTCTTCACAAGAAAACTGATGACTCCTGAAAGTGACATTATTTTTCAATTTGTCAAATACAGAGCAGAGAAACGTCTCTTAAACTCACATAGAAAGTTTCCTAGCTCTGTCACGTAAATATCACAACTTGTGTTAGTACAAGCCCTTGCTTTCAATGCTGGCGATCGACTCGAAAAGCTTTCGCGATCGACTGATTGAGAACCCCTGTTCAAATGTATATGGGACTAGAAGTTTGGCGCGATCTGTATTAGTAGACCAACTTATAAAATGTACCGGGCAACTACGGAACCCTACACTGCGCGTGGCCCGACACACACTTGGCTGATTTTTTTCTTATCATTATGCTTATAACAACGATGTTTTTTTATAGTTCCTTTTAGAAATGGAGGGGATGTAAACATTTTTTCAAAACTTTAATATTTTCGCCGGTCTCATTGGGGCAAAAAAATTCAAAATTAATTAACGAACCTGAAAATGATTTTAGCGATCTTTTAAATGAGCCCAAACACTACAAACAGCGAGCGAAATAAAAGTGCTTTCGCAGGTTCTCTAAAATATTGTTAACAATATTTGTCCCGCTATTATTATTATTTTTAGTTTTGGATAAACAAAATGAAACAGTACAAGTGTATTTTTAAGATGTAGATTGAAATAGATTCCGAGAAATATAAGTGTTCGGTTTAAAACCGTTTCGGAACGCGTCATATTATTTGCTAAGGTGTTTTTTAAGCGATCTGGCAACACGCGCTGTCGAGCTGTAAATTGTGACATTAGACGGGCTTCCGGTAAAAGACTTTTTGGTCAACTCGGTTGTGAGATTTTATTCAATTGAGTTTTTTCGGAAATCATTGATTAAAAACGTGAAATAAACCAGTTAATTATTGTTAACTGTTGTTCGAAACCAATACGCGGAAAGATTCGTGAATTCCGGTGATTGTGTGAGGTGATGATGAGAGATTCAGTCAAACACATAGTGCTGCGAGAGTATTAATTTGGGTTTCTTTTGGGAAAGCTGGCTTTGGGTTAGGTATATTGAGTTTAGGGTACTGGCCTACATTTGCAAACTGCTGGCTGGGCTAGTCGTTTGCCGGGAGCCTCCGTGCTGAGAGCGACGGACGTGTGGCATCCAATCTGCTGATGGCCGTGATCTGGTTGATGCGGCAACAGCTTCTGCAAGCTATTCTGGAGCAGACTCTTACAAAGCTTCTATTTACTAGAAACTGTGAGTGAGACGTTGAATATTCTCCGGCTTATGTAAACACTTGGTACATTTCGGTACGCATAACTGGATTTAGTATATATAAGTTCCTTGTTTTGGAGACCCTTCTCTAGTAGGGTTTAGATTCTGTTTAACCAATGGGCCCAGCGAGTAGAAGTGCTACATTCTACCTGTCTAGAGGGGGGTTTTCCAAACAATAAGTGTGACGTACAAACATGATAATGAGATTTTTAAACCTTGGCTACTCCTGATACGAAGCTCTTCAAACAGAAAAAAACCGGACAAGTGCGAGTCTGACTCGCCCACCGAGGATTCCGTACAAATTTGTAAATACCTAGTATAAATATTTTATATCATCCATCCATCCATCAGCCTGTTTCGTCCACTGCTGGACATAGGCCTTTCCAGGATTACGCCACTCTTGGCGGTCCTCCTGGAAGAAATGCCCATACTCACACACGCTGGGCAGGCGGGTTGGTGAGCGCGGTGCCGAAACCTTCGCACTATTGACGCCGCTGCCCGTCACTAGTCTGTTTTATATAAGGCCCGGCAATTGGGGATGGATATACCGTCATCCGTCGGGCCCAGGCAATGGTGGGCCGCCTGGTTTTGCCTGAGAGCTGTTCTCTTACTCCCCCCCGAATAACTTCGGGAGGGTTTGCGAGTAAGATGGTGGTACCACCACAGTCGAGCCCGGCATTAGCTCTACCATCGTAATATTTTATATCATTTAATTACAAATATACAGTTTTGAGATTTTTCCCTATACTTGTAGTATGAGACGGTATTACTTTCCAAATTCCATAGTTCTAAGTTAACGGGACCCTATAAATTTTGATTCCCTTGAGAGTGTCGAAATATACGTTTTTTGCGGCATAAATGGCCGTATCTTTTTTCACGTTAACTTAGAAGTTAGATTTTTCACAGTTTCAAGGGACTGGTAAACTTGAGTATATGGTTTTAATTTCAACTCGATATCTCCACGAGTACCCGAGATAAAGGATTTTGACAGACAGACGGACGGACAACAAAGTGATCCTATAAGGGTTCTGTTTTTTTTCCCTGGGTCCGGAACCTTAAAATAAAAACAACCTAAAACTTCTGAAAATGTTACGTTGATAATATTATTAGAAATAAAAGAAAATTATGCATTAGATGCAATGTGACCTATTCTCGTGCAGCAAACCTTAAATTTAGAGTTGAAAAACCCAAAATAATACAAGCTCATTTAACTTGTATCCATCTGCGTTAAAGCTTATTTTGCAATGAAAAGTTCGAGGTTATGGCAACTCTAAATCTAATATGAACTTATAAATACGGAGACTTTCGTCAATTTTGTTAGCGAAATACGAAAAATATTGTGCCTCCTTGATCAAGAACAACCTTGACTTAATTAGTATAGAAGTTTAAATTTTATTTTGCGAATTTTACAGAACTGGTCAATGAACATTGGTCGTGATCACTTACCGAGTCTCCAGTATAAATTTTGAAAAATAAACGAAAGTTATGTACAGACATATTGTTCAATCATTATATATAAAATCTACCTAAACTTACTTACATAAAATGTATGTATGCACAAATATCCCTGCGGCCGGGGCCGATGAAACTTAGATATTTGGCACTTAAACGTTTAATCGTATTTTTTATTGCACCAATTCCAGTTTCAATTTCCCGAGACAAAAACTTCAATAAAGTAAAAAAAGCAAGCATAAAAACTTATCCAATTCAGTCGTAGCTGTAAAAAATATCCCCTGACTGAACTCAAAAGAATCTCGACGGTCGCACAATTTATTTTCACTAAAATCTATTCTTTGAGGACATTAGTTCATGTTTAAAGCTTGTTTAAGAGAACAGAAAATACTGCAGAGTAGCGCCTGCTTTTATATTAAAACAAATTGTGCCGTAAGAGAGATTAGTTTTGGGATGCGTTACTTTTTATAGAGAAAAATATATTTAGCTGAACTTCTATCCCTTTTTAGGGTTCCGTACACGAAGGGCAGCAACACGGAACCCTATTATTGTCTGTCCGCCTGTCCGTCTGTCCCTCCGTAAGTCACGGGTCTCTAGCTTGCAAACGGAATGAGTTACAGATCTGAAATTTGCATGAGGATAAAAAAATCCTTTTAGGAAACTGGTTTCCAAACTCCGGTTTCCTTAACGGCCGAAGATGTTATGTAGAATCTTGAACCAAAACCTAATATTTAGTTTAAAAATTAAATTAAATTACTAATTTTTCTCAACGCGCTGAGACGTGGTCTCTTACAAAGGGTCTGATCCACCAGTTTAAGGTCGCTCAGCGAGCTATGGAGCGGGCTATGCTTGGGGTATCTCTGATGGATAGAATCCGAAATGAAGAGATCCGTCGGAGATCGAAAATAGCCGACATAACCTGCAGAATCAGTAAGTTGAAGTGGCAGTGGGCAGGCCATATTTGTCGCCGACGTGATGGCCGTTGGGGCCGAAAGGCTTTAGAATGGAGACCCACGTACAGCAAAGCGTAGTGTAGGACGACCTCGTGCCCGCTGGACCGACGTCCTGAAGGACGTTGCGGGGGGCGGCTGGATGAGGAGGACGGAATACTGACATGAGTGGCAAAATTTGGGAAAGGCCTATGTACAGCAGTGGACGAACACGGGCTGATGGATGGATGGATGACTAATTTTTAGGGGTCCCATACATGAGAAAGGAGTCGAATATTATTTTTTTCTTACTCTTGCATGTGGGATGTTACTGACATGTTATGTAGAGAACAAATTTTCTAAATTTTTTTTTAAAGAAATGTGGCCCAGCTATTTTCTTAATTTTAGACAATTTTTGTTACGTGGTCTATCTCAAAAACTAAACTAGTGAGGAATGTGCAATTTTCTGTATATTACTTATGTGCTTTATACTCTATTTATACAACAAATACTAAAAACGCAGATTTTTAATATCTAGGTTTAATATGTATACGTACCCAAATACTCGACGACTTAGTTTTGCGGTTTTGTTTGATACATTTTCTAAGTAATGACATGATAAATTTGCAATTTTTATTCAAATCATTTAATTCTATTAAATTATCAGATTGGTACGGAAACCGCGTGACCGGTTTTTATTTTGCCAGCGGCTCCACTCGCGTGTTATTCGGTTTAACGACATGCTTTTTCCCGGATAAAAAGTATCCTAAGCTATATCCATTCTAAATTTCATCCAAATCCGTTCAGCCCAGTGTGAAAGAGTAACAAACATAAACAATGCTATACATATGTAACAGACAAATATGGATCACTGTTATCCGAAATAAATGAAATTTATTACATACACACAAACTTTCGCATTTATAATATTAGTGTGATTGTAGTCTATTAACTTATTTGAATGGTACGGAACCCTCAGGGCGCGAGTATAATACTCGTACTTTAAAAATACTTATAAAAAATACAAATGTTTCATGTTTTTTTTTATATTTCTGTATTAAATCTTGCGCATTGCCTCTACCTTTGGGAAGATGTAGAGCAAAATAGAAATAAAAAGAAACGAGAATTAAATTCCGTTGCTTATTGCTATTTTGTGAAATTTAAAATTTTCTTCTCAGAAATAGGCATTTTTTAAGCCAATGACTTTTACGTCTTTTTAGTTAATAACTTGTTTCCTAGCGAAATTAATTGACGCAACATACAAAATAGTTCCATTGTCATATTTTAATCTCGCATTGTTATACAGGTTAAAAAAAATAATAGTCCCAAATGTACAGTCGCCCACAGTTGAAACTTCCTATTTGCAAACGATTTTGACCACTATGATACCACAATAAGAACTGCCAATAAGTGGTAGCTTATCATGTCTTACACAATTGATGAGTTCCGCAGATACACATGTTTTGCTTGGAAATACGCGAAACCTCACTCGAAGTTTCAAAGTATTACGTCATTACAGATTTTATCTATTTGCTCGGGGTCGGGTAATTTCTTCGGGGTCGGGTAATTTCCTCGCCAAATAACGGGTGCGTGCGTCTCACTCACTCGCACGATTCCTCATATCTCTCCGTCGCTCGACTTAAAAATAATTAATTGTAATTAAATTATCATGAGTAAAATTCTTCAAAAATAATATCTTTAATTTGACGAAGTTTCAATTTGTCTCTTTGCATACTAAATTAATAAAACCGGATATTCGTTTTAAGTTAGACCTACGTTTGGAATTTATTTAGTTAAAGATTTTGAAGAAAATTATATTATTCCAGATATTCTGTAGTTAATGTTATAATTTTTTCATTTTTTTTTACTTTTATAGCGTCTTATTAAACAGCCACCAATTTTGACTTTCAATGTCATCAGCCCTCTTAAGTTTAAGGGGTTCAGATTGACACCGAAGCTTTACCAGAGTCTGGCCATCAAGTCATGACACAATACCAGCCATATAAAATGCACCAAACTGTTCATTTTTCCATATCTAAATCCATGTCAGGGGAACGTTGCGCCACGATCAGCCAGCGGGTAAGTCTACAAGGATTTCGATTTTTTGACTGCAAAGTAAAAATTTCACATGGAAAGGGTTGCCTTGATGATGAGTGGGTATTAGGTATATAATAGCTACTTTTTAAGATTTAATAAAATCAAAGATAGATGTTAAAGATCCGAATTAAGATCTCACAAAAAAAATCCTAGCTGTTCAAGAAAACTGTAAAATTTTGGCAATAACCTTTTTGGAAAACTGCACTAAGGCTCATAATGCTTTAGCTAAAGATTCACATAAATACAGGTCTTATAAGATTTTGGTTAACTACTTCTTTTGAATTCATGCGATGGTTAATCTTTTATCAGAGAATTATTATTAAACCTGCAGCAGTTTGAAATTTTTGTTGGGAGATTGCCATCTCTTGCTGCCATTATAGATGCTGTTTTTCTTGATGCTTTCTCGCTTTGAAGAAAAATGGCAGCTAAAGAGAATGAAAAAAAATATCCTGATGAGTCTTACATAGTATGACATAAGTTATGTTATGAGTATAGCGAAGGCTATGATCGTTAAGTTTTCAAACGTTCCATAAGAGTATGTACGATATTTGTAAATACAATCTCATATGCCTTAATTAATATTAACCCATAATTGCAATTTACACATTGCGAAAATAAATCAACGAACATACAATTGTTCTTTCATGGACGAAATGTGGGGTTTTCAAAGAATTTACCACGCTACTAACAGTTATTTCATTTTCCTTTTATGACAAATTAATTGATTTACGGCATTAAGAAATCATAGTTTAATGTGAATGAGGCTTATTTAATCTCTTTTATACTAGGGTGGTAGAGCTGAAGCCGGGCTTGACTGTAGAGGTACCACTCGCAAATCCTCCCGAAGTTATTCGAGGCAGAATAAGAGGACAGCTCGCAGACAGGCACAACCAGTCCCCTGATTCTGTATCGTAAAATCAAAATATTTATTTTGTAAAATAGATAAAAGTATACTTTCTACAAGTCAAAGGTAGTAACAATAAAAAAAACATATTATTAATATTATAATTCTAGGGTAGATCATGTATCGTTAACTGATCATATTCCAGAAGAAAATCATTTTTTAGCTGAAGTAATTTTTTCACTTCCCAGTACAAAGTGGTTCAATCAGCTGACTAAATTTCTATGGAAAGGTAAAAAAAAGAAAGCGCAAATAATTTTTTTTTTAATATTTTTCTGTCAGGGATACCCTATCACCGCTTAAAATTTTTTCGCTTTGGATTATAGGACTTTATATATACATAATGCAATGAACAAATAAGTTGATAAATAAATACGGGAAATACATACTAAAAATATTTAGGTTGGGCTACTAAAATGTAATAAAGTTATACACCTGCATGAAATAGAGAAATATAGGAATACAAATATTATGATACATAACGCAATGAACAAATGTGTTGAAAAATGAAATAAATAAACTATAAATAAAAATAATGCCTAACCATCCGCACCATTCGATTAGTATTGCTAAGAAGAAGGGCAAGAAACTTAGCAAACATGTCTTTTTTCAATTTTCCTTTTTTTATATTTGGTACAAAATCTAATTCTATAAAAAAAATTATACCTACTTAAGTAAAGGCATAAAAATATAAGACTGCAGGAATTATGTCACGAGAAAAAATGTATCTTAGTCAATCCGCCTCATATTGTCTATCATAATCAGTTGCTAAACCGAGTGGCTATCGTCGAAAACATACATATCCGCTTAACTTGAAATGACGTCACAATTCGTAAATAGTTCAATATCCATTGAAGGTTATTTGGAAGTTCATTTTTTAACTGTTTTTGGTGAATATCAACCATAGTTGGCAACCAATTTAATGATACGTACGTAATATTCCCGCAGGTGGTTCACTATTGCCTGGGACCGATTGATGCGGTATATCCATCCCAAATTGCCGGGCATTATAAAAAAACAGACCGGTGACGGGCAGTGGCGTCACTGGTGCGAGGGCTTCAGCACCGCGCTCACTAACCCGCCTGCCCAGCGTTTTTTCCAGGAGGACCGCTTAGAGTAGCAAAATCTTGGAAAAGACTATGTCTAGCAGTGGACGAAACAGATGATATTCAGATAAATATGTCATTTTTATAGCATCGTGCGCAAACCAAACAAAGTTATTATGTGTTCACAAATATCTGTTTCTGAATTTACGCAAATATTTGAACGAGGAACGCGAGGCAGGGCTCGGCGCGTCATGACAATATCACATCCGTTTCCGTGGTTTGTGTCGCCAAACGTGGTGTCGTATGTACAATGTACATACACCCGACGTCAAAATTGATATTTGTTGGTTCGTAATCAACTTTATAATAAGTAATATGCGTACGTCGTTGACTGAAATATTCAAGATCACACATATTCAGTACAGCCATATTCATACCGAGGAATCAAACTCAGTTCTCTTATACAGGTTGTTGATTTGGCCCACAACTTCCGTCACTGGCCAAAAAATATACAAAAATCGTACCATACTTATTCTCTAGGAAATCAAGAGTTTTTTAAACTCAGTTGTCGCACGTTCATAGTGCATTTAATCTGCGGGATGGCAGTGCGGAAATAAGGACGATGAACCTTGGTCCTGACCACTTACCGCGTCTCCAGTATGAATTTGGCTATAAAAACGAAAGTCAACTTAGATATACTAGCACAAAAAAGATAAATGAAACAAGTGATGTCAACATTTAAAAATTCAAAATATTAAAAGCATACATTTCCATAACAAAATGACATGCTTTATTTTTCAGTGCCGTCTAGAATATAATGAAGTCTCAAGAGAACTAATTGAGCTAAATTCACATGCATAAAGGTCATAGAAACTAGCTAAAAGATAATTATGAAAAACTTTTTCTCATTAGCAATTTACACGGCCGCTGTTTTCAGGGTTTCGTCACAAAAAAAGAATCGTAGTAAGTTTTAAATCCTTAAAGCTTATTTTGATACTGTAATTTGCTGACTTGCCTTTGGCAGAAGCCGGTGGCAAAAAGCATTCCAAAAAGCATTCAAAAGTTTTGTTGTCTGCTGTGCTTCTGTCTGCAGCAGTATAACATGTCTTCTATCTTTATGTAATGTATATAAGGTGACTTTAATTTTTGCAGCCAAATTCTTACTGAAGACTCGATAAGTGCTCAGTAACAAGGTTCGATGACCCTTTTTGTGAAACTTACAAACGCAAGCCCAGCCCCGAGGGACGTCAAGATTTTGTTTTGCAAAATTAGCAAAATGTGTTATCGATTCGTGTTGCAGATCACTTACCAAGCCTCCAGTATGAGTTTGGCTCAATAAATAAAAGTCACCTTATATAGATACTTCTGTACTTTTCACTTTACTTTTAAATTTTTCACTCTTTAGCATAGACAATTTGTCTATGCTCTTTAGTAATAAAGTAGTAAAAGAGCTGTCTGTACATTTTATTTTTTTTCAAAATTATAAATTACATGGTATATTAGTATTGTACTGCAACCAAAACTACAAATTTTATAATTTTTGTCTATCTATCTGTATGTACATATTTAGTTTTAAGTCGAGATACATTAAACGGATTTGGATGCGGTTTTCTTCATAATCATCGTAGTAACGCTTTTCAACAATAGGATATAAGGGGTGTTGATAAAATAACGCCCAAGCCGAAAACGAGCAGAGATTGAAAAAACGCGGGCGAAACGTTAGTGTTGTATTTAACTCCATTAACAGCTGGATTGATTAAGCTGAATTTGTAATACAAATAAAGAACTAACCCTAGGAAAATATAAATAAAACTCAATGACGTCACATTTCATTTTTCCACCACGGCATAAGGCATTGACCTCTCATAAATGAGAGGTCAATGGCATAAGGTAATCGGATCTTGGGCCCATCTCCAAATATGACGTAGACACCTATTTACTGGTGGTAAGCTTTGGCCGTGGCTTACCACCACTCTCATGACGAAACCATGCAGCCGAGTGACTCAACGTGTGACGTCATGAGTAGCCGTACCGGGGACGTGGTTACAGACAGTTTCGTAGTAACACTCATTCGTCCGTTCCGATCTACTTTCGCTGATCTTTGCGAAAGTCCCCGGAAAGAATGACCTCTGTCACTCTGTCTCTCGTTTTTGGGTGAACGTCTTAGGTTTTGTCGGTACTTTCCATCAGGCGCAATAATGGCCAAGTGTAAGCCCATTGTACATAAAAAAATAAACAAAATTGGTGTGAAACATAAGAAAAAACATGGTAGCATTGAGTGCGACTTATAACGGGCATTATTTTACGTAACAATGAAAGTAGAGCATACATTACATAGAGCCCTTGTCCTACAAACTAACCACAAAATGTAAAAGCCCGACAAAAACTAAGCTTCATGTAAAACAACGATGCTAATTAAGCGGCGGCACTGGCGGTAGTGTTCGAAACTTTGCTCATTAAGAGACCGCGGTCCCGAACTGCTTACTTGTTAAAGCACGCACGACGCGGCTCTTCGTAATCATTTCGAGTAGTCTACCTAGTTTTTTGGTTTCTAATCTGTTTTGGCTAGGTAACGTCCGAAGGAAAGTTTCGGAAGGACAAAATGAAATGAAAAGGACAAATCAGTTTATGCAAAATGCGATGAAAATATTCCGTAAGCGTGTGCAACGAAATAGAAGACATCTGGAGTCCGGAATACGTTATCTTAAAAAAAATGTTAAAGATATCCTCACGACCTGAATCCCCGAGGAGGTGTCAGAGGTGTTCCCGACAGGGATGGCATTGTTTAAAACAAATGTTTATAACAAGTGTTTTAAACAGTGTTTAAAACACCGAGAAAAAAACACCCTTGTTTAAAACAAATTGTTTTAAACGTGTTAAAAACAAATTGTTTTAAACGTGTTTTAAACACAAAACACTCATATATAAAACACTGTTTTTTAGCATATTAATTATTATTTTTTCCTTATATCGAACGTGTCGTTGTTATTACTAACGGAGTTTCAATACAGCTGAAGCTACATGACCGATTTGGTCGCTAGCTCTCCGTCCAATACGTTATGTGGTTAGTACGTTTACAAATTGTGAGTAAAAATTCAATAAGAGGCTATGTACATTTTATTTTTGTCACTCTCACTCCAAGCGAAAAAACGTGTAGTGCGAGAGGGGCAGATTCAGCGCAAAAGAGAAAAAAGTATGTTTTTTAATTTTATAAAAAAAACTAAAGTACCTAGCAAAATTTCCAAAATTGAATATGTATATATTGTTAAAACCCATCTAATAAAATATGTTTGAGTTCTATACATGATCCCTATCCGTCAAACGAGTAGAAAAAGTGTGTTTGAAGACCTCATTTTAATAATTATTTCTATCGAGGAAAATTTATCCAAATCTTTAATTTATTGAATTCTTTGGATGTTGCGCCACAGAGGTAGCATCGCTGAGCTCGTGTTTGTTAGTGCGTTTATCATCTTTCCATCAACCATTGTCAATTTTAATACGTGTTTCATACACCATTCTTCATTTGTTGTCGGCAAGAGGTCTGCTATTTGTAGTCGTAAATTTTCACCTTCTTGTCTCGATAGCTCTGAAGTTTCATGAGCCATCTGAAGTCTCAAAGGCCGGCAGTATCGTGTTGAGGAAGGCCGGGGATTTTGCCAGACAATCGTATTATCTGTTGTAACTATACGTATATATAGCACTATTGTCGTAACCATTATGTTTTCATCGGACGATTAAAAAGATAACTAGTTTACTTTGTATTTAATAAAAAAATAAATGAACTAAACCAAATACACACTGCACAAATTACCCACTCAATATATTTTCTCATAAAAATGAATATTTTGTTAAAGCGTCGCCTTCGGTCGCCTTCAGTAGTGACATTTATTGATTAAGGGATAAACAAAGCGTGGAACAAACATTATTCTAAGAAATGATATGGCAGGAAATTGAACATTTGAGCGATGACAAATAATTTAATTTTCAAAAAAGTAACATTTCTTTTAAAAAATCATAACAAATGTAAAATCTAATTTATAAACCTTGAATACTATATAAATGCATAATCATTACCTCCTGAAACAGCATCCATAATTAAAACACCAAGAACTTCACTAAAAGTCACAATTTTATTTACTTAAAGTAGCGCCTAAATCAAGCAAAACACATCCGCCGCTTAATGCCTTATCTCAAAGTGGGGATGTGACGGATCAGGGTCTCATTCTCAGTATAAACAAAAATTTCAGAACAAAGAATCGTCCGATGAAAACATGATGGTAACGACAATAGTGTTGATACGTTTAGTTACAACAGATAATACGATTGTCTGGCAAAATTCCCGGCCTTCTTCACCACGATACTGCCGGCCTTTGAGACTTCAGATGGCTCATGAAACTTCAGAGCTATCGAGACAAGAAGGTGAAAATTTACGACTACAAATAGCAGACCTCTTGCCGACAACAAATGAAGAATGGTGTATGAAACACGTATTAAAATTGACAATGGTTGATGGAAAGATGATAAACGCACTAACAAACACGAGCTCAGCGATGCGATGCTACCTCTCTGGCGCAACATCCAAAGAATTCAATAAATTAAAGATTTGTTTAGAAAAATCATTAAAGAAAGAAAATTTGGAATATGGAGTTTCGTCACTTCATGCCTGGATTCGTTTTGCTGAATGCATCTTGCATCTGGCGTACAAATTAAAACTATCTAAGTGGCAAGCAGGAGGTGCAAGACAAAAAAAGACCGTAGCAGATGAAAAAAAACGAATCCAGAACGAATTCCTAGAGACACTTGGGCTACATGTTGACAAGCCGAGACAAGGAGGAGGGACGTCAACCGACGGAAATACGGCTCGTAGGATGTTCCAGCACGCCGAAGAAGTATCACAAATCACTGGTGCCAATTTAAATATTATTAACCAATTGTACACAATACTGAAACTTTTACCGTGTGGTTGTAAAATCCATACAGAGAAATTCAGGCAATTTTGCCTTGGAACAGCATCAGCCTTTATTTTTAACTATCCGTGGTTTAACATGCCCACTACCCTACATAAAATTTTAACCCAAGGTCATCAAATTGCAGAAAATATGGGAATAGCTATAGGACTTCCAAGCGAAGATGCGCAAGAAAGTCGTAATAAAGACATTAGGCAATACAGAGAACACTACTCAAGAAAGTTTTCCAGGAAAATGGCGATGGAAGATACATACCATAGACTCATGATATCTTCAGACCCATATATAACCGGATTGAGGACATTAATACCAAAAAAGACGTCATCTTTTTCCGCATTGGAATTAAGTCTGTTAGATGAAAATTTTTCTTAATATGAAATATACTTTTCACGAACTAAATGGTTTTATTTTTTTCATATCCCGAAATTGCGGAAGCCCTAACTTTGTAACATGTTATTTTACAATTTAACTGCCTCACTTGAGATTTATCCATGATAAAAACAACATATGAGTCAAATATAACTTAAATTAGGTTTATGCCAGCTTTTATCGATTTTCCGCCTGTGTGCGGCGCGTCGATTTTGTTCGGCTAACAGAGAGTAGCCGCTGTCCTTTTTGCAGCCGTTGAACGGGAAAACCCGAACGTTTCCGAACGAGCAGCTGCTTCAGCTGTGTGTCTACGCATTTTCATAGAAATTTAACTTATTTTTATTCGTGCGAAAAAATATTCCCTGCTTCGATGCCTTTTTTTGTCCATTATTATTTACGAAAAATATTCTACTTATTTATATTTATTTATTAATTTATTTTTAAATTAATTTATAAATTTCTATGAAAATACGTAGACGCACAGCTGAAGCAGCTGCTCGTTCGGAAACGTTCGGGTTTTCCCGTTCAACGGGTGCAAGAAGGGCAGCGGCTGCTCTCTGTTAGCCGAACAAAATCGACGCACCGTGAGCGCGCTGACGCGTTCGCCGGCTGACATCCCCTCCACGTCCGCTTTTGCCTTCTTCTCAGCTCATTTTCGAACGAAATCCAACGATTTCAAAAATTTTTTTCGATACCTTCCCACCGATATTTTTGCATGGCTATTTTTTGGGGACTGACATATTAATTAATCTCGCGTCAGAAAAAAATCCAATACAGCTGAGCCCACATGAAAATTATTATTATTTTGGTACTTTTAATTAACGCTGGCAACCCCTTCCCACCACCCAATCGATTTTAAATTTTTTTTGGGTGCGCAGGGAGTACAGAGCAACTGTTTGAAAAAAAAATTAAAGCCGCTGAGCCCACATTTTCTTTTAATTTTTTTCCCCACCCCGCTACACCCGCACCCACCGCCCGCGGCCTGCCAGCACGGAGATTATGAGAAAAGGTTGTTCAGGGAAGTAGCTAACGGAGTTTCATTACAGCTGAAGCCACATGACCGATTTGGTCGCTAGCTCTTAGACTATATAGTTAGCTGTGCTTGACGCCATTCGAAAATTGGCAACGTCGCTACTTTGTGCAGGTCGTACAAACACGTAGTTGCAGCTCTTCAATAGCCAGTCCCGTGTACTTGTATTAATACAGGTCAATTAGTGCAGATCCACACTTACAACACGATTTATTTTGTTCAAATAAACAAATTTCTATGAACAAAAATATTGTCTCGAAATTGTTTTTTCCATAGCTTTCTAGGTGTATTTTATCTTCTGAGCAAGTTATCATTACAGACTGTATATGACTCGGTGATTTTTAGGGTTCCGTACCCAAAGGGTAACCAACGGGACCCTATTACTAAAACTCTGCTGTCCGTCTGTTTGTCCGTCTGTCATCAGGCTGTATCTAATGAACCGTGATAGTTACACAGTTGAAATTTTCACAGATGATGTATTTCTGTTGCCGCTATAATAAAAAATACAAAAAACAGAATAAAATAAATATTGAAGGGGGCTCCCATATAACAAACGTGATTTTTTCGCTCGTTTTTGCCCGATATTGATAACGGCAACAAGTAGACGCTTGAAATATTCACACAATATTTAAAAATAAAATTAATATTTAAGGGGGGCTCCCATACAACTGACATGATATTTTTGCCGTTTTGATAGATAATGGTAATAGTAATGGGCCCTTCGTGCCCGAGTCCGACTCGCACTTGGCCGGTTTTTCTGTTAAGGGAGTACAGACTTAGAACATATTCAGGAAACCAAACAAAAGTTTCTCGCTTAGTTACTTCGTTTAGTTACCTCCAATACTAATCTATGTACTTATTACTTACAACACCCTTACTCGGAAAGTTTGGTTAAGACTTTGACATTGTACTGTATTTGCCAAAACTGGGAAAGTTTGATTGGAATTGTTCAATTATTGCCGATTATTCGAATAGTTGAGGCGCCAAACGGCTCCTGTGGGATTTTTTGTGAAGGGGAGGTGTGACTGTGTAGAATATCTTTATTGTATCTATGCTTTATTGTATAGTACTGGGTGTTTACCTTCAAATTGATAATTTTTTAGCATGTTTAACAAAAGACAACGAATGTCTTCAATATCTTAAGAAAAATAAATGAAAAGGTATGTTTAAAAAAATTCAGGGAATCATTGGAAAATTATAAGTATTGGAAAATGTTATGTAGACAGCTGATTTGACTCAGCTATGGATGTGAGAGATCTTTTGTAGTCATTGCCATTGCATAGTCAACAAATTTAGGATGTGCTGCAGTTTTGGGTACAATAAACCTAAGAGGTTGACGCGAAGTGATACCAATGTTTTTAAGGCACGCGATAGACAAAGCAGATAAAGACTTGTACAATAAGATAAAACAGATAACATTTATTCTCTAAATACATTTATCCCGCGGAAGCTGCGGGGTGGGATGTGGGGAGAGTGCTGATATTGAATAAATTGAAGTAACAATACTTAAAACGGAATCAAGTCTAATATAAGTGTGTGTTGAATTTGAATATCTAGTGATGGGGGCACCGGGGACGAAGTGGGGGAGAAAGGAGAGTGGCTTTGTTAGTGCTGTACGCATTGAACTAGTAATTTATATTCAAGCTTCCATCCATAAGCAGTGTTTGTCCACTGGTGGACATTCGAATACATACAGTTAGGGGGGAGTTGAGTAATAAGTGAGGAAACGGGCGGGAAAGGGGGAAGTGGGGAGAAAAGGGGGTTGTAGTTATGGAACAAGTGTACGTCGTGTTGTGTACGATGTTCATCAATGACATCACACAGAAAGGGTTTTGTTGCGACAAAGCTCATGCGGGCGGGCGGGCGGCCGCATGGAGGATTGGCTGCGAACCACTGTCTTGAAGTTGTTCTTGTATCTGGGACTATAACTTCATCTACAATCCCGTCCATAAAACGAGGTGGCATTGGCATTCGAGAAGTTGTGATCGATCTGGTTGAATTACGATTAGTTTTAGCAATACCCGAAATACGGCCGGCATGACACCAAATATATTCTCAACAATTAACCGGGAATTTCTCTTCTTGGTGGTCACCACGGTGAGGTTTCATAAACTTCCACTTATCTACATCTACACTATTATATAAGGAGGAAATATTTGTTTGTTTGTATGTTTGAGGTAAACTTTGGAACTACTGAACCGATTCCGAACCGCTTCTGAACCGCTATACTATTGCTGAGTAACAGAGGCTATATTTTAATAAAAGTAAGTTTTCAGTTTGAAAATTCAATATTTGTGAACCATGTCGGGAGAAAAAACGCTGCTTAGCTGCTTTATTGGCGTTTATTGACCAAATAGTTAGTTATACGTGATGAAACCGGTTGTTTTTCCATACGAGGAAACTGTATCAGTTTAATCTGACTAAACATTTCCATCTACAACGATCCTGACACACCTCTTGGTAATATTAAGTTTGAAAAAGTAATTACAGCCAGGTTTAAGGAAAGATACATTAAATACTATGGTTTAAGTAATGATTTGTTCCCATGCGGGAAAACTATACCAGTTTAATTTGACTACCGATTTACATCTACAACGATCCGGACACACCTCTTGCTAATGTTTAGCTTGAAAAAGTGATTACAGCCAGGTTTATGCATTGATTTTTTCCCATACGAGAAAACTGTATGAGTTTAATCTGACTACAGATTTCCATTTACAACGATCCTGACACACTTCTTGGCACTTTGGTAAAACATGGTGACCAGGGTCTGATGAAGGGACTGGAAGATGGGTATAGGATCTCCCCAACGGACAACAGCAGACCCTTCGAGTTTGGGCTTATTTGATTGGTCATTATTAGCACTTTGGTGAAACATGGTGACCAGGGTCTGATGATGGGACTGGAAGATGGGTACAGGATCTCTTCAACGGACAACAGCAACCCTTCGAGTTTGGGCTCATTTGATTGGTCTTTATTAGCGCTTTGCTTAAACATGGTGGCCGTTGCATATAGTCGTTCAAAAAGTAATATTATTTTGTTTTCCTTATTTCCACGAAAATCTCTTCAACGCGGGTGGAGCCGCGGGCAAAAGCTAGTTATACATAAAGCGTGTTGTTGTTGGAACCGGGTAAGATTAATTAAGATAATTTTGTACTAGTTTCTGATGTAATAAGGTATTTCCGAAGACACCACCGTCGCTAATTCTTCCCTACATCTGCGTACATGAAGCGGTATTGTTTATCAACCAAAACCAAGAGGACTATTCCGAATGTATGCTTGTAGTTGTAGAAATTAGTCTCAAGTCTCAGCCACCTGCAGCCATTATTATAAATACGCAAATGGCTGACGAGTGGCTAATGTGGGCGTAAATTCACTTCTAAAATCGGTTACGCAAGTCACCCGAGAGCACATCAGAGAGCTGAACAACAGCTTAGCTCTCAAATTTGACAGGAGTTCAAGAAGCCGATGCCAGAGAATATAAATTTACCGTTGCTGTTAGCCGAGAACGGCTTTGAGGCTTATGAAGTGATTTTCGTTTATATAGCCAAATTTATACTGGAGTAGTCAGAACTAAGGTTCAAGACTCTATTTTTGGTCAAGAACAACCTCGACTCAATTGATATAGGAAGTTTAAATTTTATTTTGAGTATTTCACTAATTTCACAGATAGGATAATTGAACCTTGGTCCTGACCACTTACCGGGTCTCCAGTTAGCATTTGGCTACATAAGTAAAACTCACCTTGTATAATATTATGTTTATTAAACTTGCGGGAGCGCCACTCACTGTTGCTTAGTAAAATTTCAGAAAAGACGGACGTTTTCACGGTGTTCTCTAGGTGAATTCACAAGGATAACTTAACAAATTTCATGTTCTTATTAGGTGATGGGTATTAATTGTTTTATGGTTCTATCCTTGTTTTTTATTATTGTGTAAAATAAACATAATATGTAGGTAAGTTTTTGTTTTGGATATTTATGTTGTATATTGGTGTCGATTCGGTGTAACACGACTTAACTTATTTGACAGGACTAACCTTATTTTAAGCGTCCTGTCCTTTTCATTTTGATACAGAAAGAAAAAGACAGAATGCTTAAATTAAGTTTAGTCCTGTCAAATAAGTTAAGTCGTGTTACACCGAATCGACACCATTATGTGTTACTTTACTATTGAATTAGTTCCAACCTGTAATGATAGTGTTAATTTCATAATAAAAAAATAAATAAATGTTTGCCATCATAGATCTAGGCAAAGCAGTAAACACCATGAAAGTCAGCTTCTTTTGGCAACCACTACACTTCATTTGCAGGCATCTACTGGTAAAACATATTTTTTTCAGGCATGTGAAAATAGGGACCATCGGGACCACGTTGGCAATTAAAAAAATACATCTAACTCTACAACTGAGGAAAAAACAATTCCTCAGGAATCCTGAGTCTGGATATAAGATCAAAACGGACTGATGAAACAAAGCAAACAAACATTGATTCATCGTCAGAAATCAATAAGACACAATTGCAAAAAGCTTTTGAACAACTCGGAGGCGTATAATGACGAATGTGAAACGTTTGGCAAGTAAGTTAAGGCGCGTAGCCATGCCACCGTTTTAGTACAAAATTTGATAACCCGTTACCCCGTTGTTTTTGTTATAGACCAAAAGTATAACACCTTTATAATCTGGTACAGATATTTTAAAAAGCACCATTGTACCAAAATTTTGAATATTGATTTTGTTTTAAAGATATCAAGCTGGACAGATTTACATACAACGTTTCTTGCCTCAAGTTGTACCTATACCAAAAATTACAATTTCAGCCAGATAGTGACTTTGTAAATAACTGTATTAAACTATAGACGTCTTGAACTTTAATCTATAACAAAAAACAACAAAGAAACGGGTTATCAAGTTTTGTACTAAAACGGTGGCATGCCTATGCGCCTTAAGAAAACTCAGATGTTCAGAATATTAGAGAGATTTTAATGAACGATGGTCATAATTTGGTTTTCCAACCATGTATGATAGACTGTGTTGGCGGACAAACTGTACCGTTTCCACAATCATTTACAAATCAGTCATCATCACCCCACACATTGCAATCTCAGTCACCATCGTCAATTTCCCTGTCATCACCGTTTCAAAGATTCCAGTCGCTTTCCTGCTCAACAACGTCTCAGTTATCGCAACAACCACGGGTTCAAACATTCGAAAAACAATCACATCCATATCCATCAAAATCTCACTCACATCACAACATCGCAACAGAAAACGCAACGGAAAAGCCTGTTCGCGGATAACTCACAAAAGACTCTATCGCAGCTCAGGGAAAAAAGGAAATTATCAAGCTTTTTGATTAACCAAATATACAAACAAAACCAAAATAACAGAAACAAAATTGCAAGAAAATACATAAATTTAGAGATTAATGGAAGTCTTTATTTATATCATAGTTACAATAACTTAAAACATAAAAAACAAAAACTTATTCTAAACTAAAATTACCTCACAATATAAATTACACACTGAAAAATAACTACAAAAAATATACCTCATCTAAAATTGACCCCTGCGGCATGGTGCCCAGAACGCTGGCCACATTTCCTCTTTGGATAGCCAAACTTATACGTTGGCCGAGGAATGCGCCAGTAAATAATGATTTAATTATTATTATGAATACCTACAGACGTTGTTTGAATTCTACGAATAGTTTTCATCCACCCACCATTGCCTTTTTCGTAATATTTCATTGGTTCTCTGGTCTTCCATTACAACAAGTGCAGTAAATAATAATTATTCACAGAGATAAAATACAAAGTATTGCCCGAATAAAATTGATGAAGGACACGATTTTACAGGCGACCCCCAGCCAGCGGGACACTTCCTATTTATACAGTCAGTGACACAAGAGCGTACGGGGTGAAAATAAAAAATGGTGGACCAGGGGAAAGGGGGGATGCTACTAATGTATACAGCGGAGCAACGACTCTGATGCACAGTGCATGGTCTCGGGAAAAATATGATTGTTGAGTTCTATCTAGGTTTTGCTATGTAAAAGTGAGACCTAGTCTCAAGCCTAACCTTAGGTCTCTGTGAATATGAGTGCAAAAACTCTTTACTGTTAACCTGTAAGTGCACCTTGTTGTAGCATTGGTTGTAGGTAGCAACATCCATATCAGTAAATTGTTACAGCATTAGAACGGCCACCCGCGACGGCGATAACGCTCTTATCGCTGAACTTAAATGGTATTTATATTAATTTCCTCTCATTCAATTAAATATGTTATCGGGCTTAATTAACCGATCTCATCCTGTCCGTGGGGTTTATTGAAATATTAATAGTTCGGAAAAATGAAACAATACACCATTGTTCGATAAGGTTTGACGTCATACCTACGGTAAGGCATACCTACGGTAAGGTGTACAGGTACACCTGCGGAGGTAATTAAGTGTTCATCACCTAACGATGGTGTGCATGGACGATTCAACAAAAACCCAAGTCTCTCGGGTTCGCTTGGTAAACTGCTTTGCGGACATGAGTGCACGCTGCAACGCTGTAGTGGAATAGCTTGTCGGAGCCGAACATCCGAAGAACATACAACATAGTCGAGTAAGACTGCAGGTCACGTAGCAAGACTGTGTGCATACTCAGCATGCCGGGGTGCTTGCAGTTAGAGTTGAAACAATCGTTGGTTGCATTTGTACCGTAACGAGCACCTACTGAAGCATACCTATACTTTTTTCCATACGGAGCATGATTGTGCTAGCTAACAGAAGTTAACACAGTGTATGATATCACTCCCGTAATGAAATATAAAACTGTATGCATTATCCTTATCAATTTTTTCCTTTTCAGCTGAAAATAACTGGGTATTGCCGATATATGCATGTATTACCCGTTGACATCATCGATATTGCGCCATTTTACCACAAAATACGTTTCTCTACCTAATTTGCTTATCAATTCTGTCGTTACTGCGGTACACCATGATGTCACGGTATTTGAATTATCCCTCATGAACGAGCTTATTCAAGTGGGAAAACATTCGCGATAATTATGGAACAACGAGTCCTTATTAGGTAGGTTTCGGGTTAGTATAAATGGAGGAAAGTACATATACAATCAATCATTAGCACATATACACTCGCCATAATCACAAGGCTGTGTACAATCGATCAGTCTTAACAAAATCACCATGTCATCATTCACAAAATCATCATCCACCATGAGCGGAAACTCTGGAGAAGCCGTTCATCGCGACAACGGGGAAAAATCTCGGAAGGAGCAAGAGCGGGCGGAAGAAGAAGCAGAAAAGCGCAGACAAGACTTGGAGCGGGAGGAGAGAAAACGTCAGAAGGCCGAGCAGCGGCGACTGGACAGGCACTTGATGCAGTATGCAGCTGCTTTGCGTGAGCAGGCATCGTGGCGTGGAACTCTCAACCGGCCGAAGTAGTGCTAATCATAGATATGATCATTTGTTTATATAATAAGTATTAGGTATTTGTGTACATCAGTATAGAGTATATTGTGCATGTGAGTGTTTGTTTTTGAAAAAAAAAAAAAAAAAAACTTGTTCCCGATACATAGTTATTTCATTTCAAAATGCATGCCGACTTACAAATGTCACGACATACCAGTTTCCTTCATGATACTAGATATTTAGGTAGTTAGTTTAATAATGATAATAATATATTGTACTAGTTCTATCCACTAAGATGTTGTACAATCTACATCCATGCATAGATAACCGTGGTCACTACACTTTGTAACACGATAGAGGGGCACCGCGACATGCTATGCAGCGATAGGTAGGTACGGTGCAGTGTTTAGGTAAGGTATCTGTCATACCATAGTCCTAACATTACAGGAATCATGAAAAGTATACATATTTAGAATTATAGTCTAACCAAACCTGTAACACCTATACAATGACAAATCTTAAGTATAAGTGAGGTGTATACGTGTATGAAGCACACGTGTATGTCCCGGTAATTTTCTATGGTCACACATCAGTTTTGATTTCGTTTTGAAATACACGCCGCCAGTCGGATACAGATCATAAAATGAATATAGCACGGGTTTTCCCGAATATTTCAAGACAGTGCCAACTAAACGTGGGTTGCCGTAATACGCTCGAGCTACTTACGTTCGGCCGGCAGCCTGTAATAATATTTCGATGAAGGTCCCGTCGTCTTATCATATTTACCTATCTTTTGAGTAGTGACACATAGTTTGTTCCATATTTAAACGATAGCGTGCCATGTGGTCATACGTATTATCGGTCCATAAGGAGTTACAGATGTAACGCCAATTGCCGCCGGTCTTTGTCATAATACTGTTTGCGGCTTACATGCAGTTATTCATAGATATAAAGTTAAGAAAAACCTTATTTAGACGTCTCATATTCCTGTATGGTCGGCTCCATACCTAAACGTCGCAGATACACGTACTCAGAGGCGAATGCACACTCAGGCCTTGCTCAAGACATATGATAAGCATATGCCAAGCATAGTTTGTGATAACGGAGCTTTGCATCCCATGTGCACATAATGCTAATCATCACGCCTTGCAACTTATCTGCGTTAGTGATGTGACGTGCTATGCAGCGGCTAGTAGCACGTTACCTAGACGTTACATCTGGTGCAGTCTAAGCTTGACTTGATTGTATCTAACATAGAGTGGTCACGAGAGAAACTAAATTTCAACTTGAAGCAACGTCAGAGGGAATGATCTCAGTACCTTACCTGCACAACTCTCCATCATCCTACACTCATAGGGGTACAAGAAAAAAAAATTAAACATATTATAAACACAAATATTTATTTAAATAAGCGAACGTCACATTGCAGCAGCATTGCTGCACTATTTAGCACTATTATCACTGATGTTGCGAGCCGAGTGCAGCAACATTTCTGTGTCCGTCCGGTCACCCGTCGAATAGTATTCGAGGATTTGCGGATCACCTTCATGCACTTTCTGGATGACCTCTCTAAAGATTTCTTGGGATTCTTTCAGCAGAATCGCCGGGACCATGTACTTGGTTATCCACGCAGAGACGTGCGCCGTGCAGAAATGATGAAAGTGCTGTGGGATCCTGCACTCACGTCCCGGTGGTACCACTACATTAGGCCTCTTGCCGCAGGAACAGGTGTCCCCGGCGACCGCCTTGCACTTCGAAAAGCGAATCTTCTTTTCAACAAACTCCAGTATAGTGGGCACCCTCACGAGATCCCTCTCACCTGGCGGCGGCCCCCAAAATAAGGGCATGAGCCAGTCCCAGTTCACCATCAGACGATCTTCTTCTGGCCTCGTCGGATCAAAGTTGTAGCGGACGGGGCATGGCTTCCCGTTAAGGAAAGTCAGGTCGTCCAGCTGTCGTTCCGCCTGAAGAAACTGTTTGTATGCTTTATTGAATTGCAGAATTTCGCCGGGGCTGAAAGGGGCCTCCTCGGGTATAGAAGGCCCGCGCCTCGTGAAGGTGTCCACCGGGAAACTGAGTATTCTGTCTTGGGACTGCATCTTGAGTTCTGGATGGATGTCACGGGACTCCTAAGTCTATATGATCTTCTTGCGGTAATGTTGACCGTGTAGTGTCTAGCGACTGACTGCCCGCATAGCAATTTATACCACTCCAGTTGTTTATCGTACCGAAAAAAGAAAACAATATAGGGATAATATCATTTGGAATTCCCACAACCTCGCGTGCGGGGTTATCGTTCGGCGCGGTAATCGGATCATTCCTAAAATAAACGAGTGAATATTAAAATATTCTTGGACCACGTCAGTCAAACTTCCATCCTTATGAAAATAGACGATTTACAATTCATCCCGCGCTCCCATACTGGGGCCCCGGGAGTCACTCACGTGTTCACATAGTCACTATAGATCGTATCTCATACCTACGATAAAAATTACGCTACCAATTTGGGACATCGATAACAACGTTTAATTGCTGTACTCGATGCATTGTCTTAGCTCGCCACACCATAATATAAATGCCGGGCATTCATAGGGAAAACCAGTTCAAAAGTTTGTAACTTTAGTATACAGGTAAAACATACCTATTAAGCACATACGGCATTGTGTGCGTGATAAGCGCGATAATATAGTAGTTGTTGCTGTTGTAGTAGTAGTAGCTGTTGACAATGCCCGCTGGAGATACTGCACTGCAGTCTAGCGTTATGCTTACATTATGCAAAAGTAGCAACGTGATGTATGCTCCATCGAACGCGGGTGACTACTGCATGTCAGCGAAGCTCTGCATTCCTAGTTCTTACCATGTTACATTCGTAACCCATGGAAACGGAAAAAAAGGATGACGGCTGTAGTGTGATACCTATGCTCGGTGTGCTCTGTGGCAATATGGAGATGCAACTTGCATCGACATTGCAGAAAATGGTGCTTATACTTTTCCTAAACTACTTCCACACATCCTGTACTATAGAGGAATACACAAGAAAGTATACATACTTGAAAACTTAATTTAATATAATACTTAATTATCACGATATTCATCAACTTTTCACCCGATTTATTGTGCAACGGCTGGAGTAACCAAGGGAGCGTGCCGAATCAAGTAAAATCGCAGTATCCTTGCGGTTCCCCGTTGAATAATACTTTAAGACATCTGGATTGCTCGAGTGTCGCTGCCAGACGGTCTCGTAGAACAGCTGTTCCGATTCTTGGAACAAAATCTTTGGATCTAGATACAGATACAACCACGAGCGGACGTGCAATGAACAGAAATGATGGAAGTGTCGATCACTGCACGAGTCCCAATAAGTATCCAGGTCCAGGTCATCTGGTGGCGTTCTTCCACAGAAACAGGAGTTCTGTAAACCGACCTCGCACTGGTCGAGATGGATGCGCTTTTCGACGAACGTCGCTATTTTCGAGAGTCTGACGAAACTTCTAAACCCCGATGGGGTTACTCCTCCGAATAGGGGTGTCAGGGTATCCCAATTGATGAGCAGACGATCTTCCTCCGTTCTTGTGGCATCGAAGTTGTAGAGCACTTGGAAGGATTCGCCGTTGAAGAAAGTTACTTCAATTTTGTTCGTGGACAGGAGAAACCGGCGATATTCACGATCAAAATTCAAATATTGGTTCACGTTGAAGGGGGCCCCACACGGTAGACGGAATCCACGTGTCGTGAAGTCATCTACTGTGAAATTTTCTTTTCTTTTCTGTGATTTATTTCTTTTCTGTAACGCCATTGTGACCCGATGAAGTTCTGCGGCTCTGGAGCCTTTCGTTTATGTTTGTTACTTAAGTGTTGGACCTCAAGTGTTGAGCAGTCACTGTCCACTGGTTATTTTATAGTCGTATTGTGGCTGGTGACCCCTGATGATAAGCTAGTAGTTATTCAAAGAATTGGGTTTTCCCAGAAAATATACATTACCGATAAAGGGGTGGATTCATCATAAACAACCGAGTTAGGCACATAAATGAATCTAGGAATAAAAAACATTTTTAAAAAACAACAATTTAGTAGGTTTTCCCGATAGATAACCGTTCGGTTATCGGGCGACCTTATGATAAACAAGCGAATTAGAATGATACGGTCCACTGGGGTAAGGTCATGTCAGAGCAGATCCGCTAGTAGGGTTAAACATTCAGTGTGCGTGCCCCTCAACCGAATACTGATAACAATGATAAACAATTCTCAGAACCAGTTACCAGTCCGAAAGCAGTTACTTCGGCGTAATCGGACTCGGTTCCGATAAGCAACCGAGCTTGGGCCATTGGATTTATTCGACCACGTCAGCCGTTGTTTAGGTACACTCTGCGCTTGTAGGTATCATCACACTTTAGTACTACTTTTGCAAAAATATCCTGAATTTTGTCAGTAGTGGCTCTTGCGAGTGCCCGCTATGAACGCTGCGCTGCAGTCCAGCACCATGCTTACATATTATGCAAAAGTGGCAAAGCAGTATATGGCCTACGTGATGCGGGGTGACCGCTGCATGTCAACAAAGCAGATAATTCTAGAAGAAGTATGTTTATTCTAGGCGTTCTAGGTATCGTTCCGTGAGAACGTGAGCTGTAGGTTTCTGGCAATTCAGCCCCAGCTTGGATGCTGATGCTGCGGCCCCAGCAATTCATGTTACCTGCTGCTTTGACCCATACTCATATCACTTTAGAGGCGGCACATACGAAAAAAGTCAAAATTTTCGGAAATGCATCTGACCCCTATGCACTATAGAATCTTCATCACTGAATACGAAAATAGTACCCTTGCCTTACCTAGATGTTTAATTTTGAAGTTATAGACCGTACGCTACCGTGTCATTGACTGTAAGTCTCAGGAACTACAAATGGGTGTCAAACTTTAGTTCTACTTTCCTGTATTATGTTCCAAGTAAAAACAAAGTTCTAGCATATTATATCGATAATAATTGGTATGAACAAACTCCAGCTATTCGGTTTTATGTTTTACTAGCTTTTGCCTGCGGCTGCGCCCGCGTTTTATTCGGTTTAATGACATGTTTTTTTCCGGGATAAATAGTAGCCCATGTGTTAAGTTAGGGTATAAGCTATATCCATTCTAAATTTCAGCGTGAAAGAGTAACAAACATACACACACACACACACACACCCTCACACACCCTCCCTCACACACGACACAAACTTTCGCATTTATAATATTAGTGTGATAGATAGTGTGATACTGTGATTCACCTTATACCTACTTATTTATTTACATCCGGTATGTAAGTTAATAAAAACATACATCCCAAAATGTTAGGAGAAGATTTTTCTTATCTTGATATACCCCATTCCAAATAAACTAAGCTTTGGTTATATTTTAACATAAGCTTGAGCTTAAATTTGTACAATATCAGAGGTGCAAATAAGTAACACAAGCAGCTGCAACTAATGCTCAGTATTAGCTGAGGGGCTCTTCTACTAAATCTACTGTTCGATCTCAAGAAGATTTACGACGTGCACAGTGTAAGGGCTCGCTAAAAGGAAACAAAATCACTTGCATTATACTAAGTTAAAATTTGTTTGACTTGCTCACAAAATTTGCAGTAAAGGCCTTTTATATTAAAGTATGGAATAGTAAAAACTGTTAAAAAATATAAATAAATTCAATTAATAAATTTTGCTCATTATTTTCGAGCCTTATTATTTATTTTGGACAGCTATTAATATTGAAAAATAAAATATATTTGTATGTACTCGATATATTTCGGCCCACGATATGCGGCCGTCATTAGTCGAATCAATTATTTTATAATAAGTTAAAAAAATAACATAAATTTTGACACTTGGTGGTTTATCCAGCCCACTAAGATACTAATTAATTTAGATCATTGCGGTATAAAACGCAGATGAAAAATAAATCTAGTTGGCAACCAGTTAGAGCTTTATACCGAGATGAGCTCTTCACGTCCAGATTTGCTTTTCTTCTGTGGTTAAATAAAGCAATAAATAATTTGCAGTGCATGTGAAGCGAATGCTACGTGTTCAGCGTAAGATTAGTACCTAATTGATTGTACTGAATCAAGTAATAAATGAAACCTTTAATTTGTTCTGTGTACTGAACGCCTAGGTGGTAGAGCTGATGCCGGGCTCGACTGTGGAGGTACCACCATCTTACTCGCGAATCCTCCCGAAGTTATTCGGGGGAGAGTAAGAGAACAGCTCTCAGGCAAAACCAGGCGGCCCACCATTGCCTGGGCCCGGTGGATGGCGGTATATCCATCCCCAATTGCCGAGCCTTATATAAAACAGACCGGTGACGGGCAGCGGCATCACTGGTGCGAGGGTTTCAGCACCGCTCTCACCAACCCGCCTGCCCAGCGTGTGTGAGTATGGGCATTTCTTCCAGGAGGACCGCCAAGAGTGGCGAAATCGCTGATGGATGGATGGATGGACTGAACGCACGTTTACGCACTCACGCGAGACTACTACTGCTCTCAGTCATTACATTACACACATGTAAAGAAGCGGTGTCTTTGCTTCCGGAAGTAATCGCAATGGATACCATTTCTAGAGCCTAGTAATTATTCAGATATTTATGGCTTCGCTCTTGTTGCTGGAGTAGCCGCCATTATTATCTTCCTTCTGTTATAATTTGACCTTTAGCTATACGACGTAACATAAAATAAGAGGATAGGCTCCGAAAAACCATAATTTATTCTTCCGTATTTGAAGAATCTAGCAATACTAGTTATTTGAAAAAAGAATTGCAATTCTGTCAAGAATATAATGCACACTCTTAACGAAACAGAATATTCAGACGTCATTCCAACATTGAATCATAAAAAATCAAAGATGACTCCAAAAAAAGTTGGCATGTCGAATTTAACATTGTTTGAGCAAAATCATATTATATTATTTATGAATTAAAATCTGTGTACACTTTATTAAACTCTGAACGAACAGATATTTGATACAAACTTAAGTATTTTTTTTAAATACTAAAACTCGTGAAAAAAGTCGTAATTTTGTTTTTTTTTCCAGAATTTGTACCTCTCGCACTGCGGGTCTTTCTGCATGGAGTAACAGCGATTAATGCAATCGGAACCTATTCTCTTAACCTTCTCTTTCATTAAAGTAGGTGCGTCTAGGTTTTCCTCTTTGCCCTCAGGTTTTCCTTCTATGATGAAGAAACTGTCATGTTGAATCAAGTGTCCTATTTCCTTTCTTTCCTCTTCTGTTTTAAATGGTTTTTAAAAAACATCTTTGTTCCTCTATAATTCTCGGCACTTCCTCTTAAGGAAATAGATAATCTACAGTTATAGTATTTTTTCTGAAATTGTTGTTAGGGTTTGTGTTATTTTTCATGTTACTTACCTACTATTTAATCTTACTGATATTCTATGGATCTTTAATAAATATTTATTTATTATTAGTCGTCTTCGCTCAGCTAAAACAAATAAATACTTAATTGTTGTTTTTTTATGATTTAGTATGATTTAATGTTGTTTATCTGTTTAGACCAGGCATAGCATAACCCCTTTTACCCCTCAGCAGATTTCCGTAGTAGCAAGTTTGTGGGTTGGCGCGAAGTTTGTTCAATTACAAGTGCGATGTGTCGACCACTGCGGAGTGAGACGTAGCCAAATATAATTCTCATGTCGGACTTGGGATAATCAGGACGCGGCAATTCTCGCATATGCGACAATTTGCGAAGGCCGAAAGCGGGTGATTTTTACAAGCTCTTTATGAAGAAACGTAACAAACTTTTAAAGTATAAACTCGTTGTACGTATCCATAACATGCTTTACATGTCTTTTAAGGAGTTATAGTTTATAGTTATAGTTATATTGTCATCACACAGTATTTATGACGAAGCAAACAGAGGCGTATGAAAAGCAAAGCGTGTGAAATTTTTTCCGAGAATCGCCGTCCAGGACTATTCATCGGGCGTGAAAAACGTGGTAGCCAAATAAATTCAAAATTTTGTTATTGTCATAAACCGGGTGTAAATGGACTGTGTCTTTAAATGAAACCTCATATTCTTCTGATCATACTCAACAAATGCCCGAAGGAAAATAATTTGGCCAAGGCGAGTCAGACTCTCGCACAAAACGCCGCTTCAGATCTAAGGTGGCATAAATCGAACTTTTCAATAATTTAGTTTTACTCATAAAACGCACTAAAATAGTGGTCTGCATAGATACTGCTCTCACACCCGTGTAAAACGATAGACAAGCATAATTATGTGTCTCTTTCACACTTGTGAATTTTCGCTTTTCGCTTAGAAATAAATTGATGCCAGTTAGTATTGTGCCTGCATTTGCAAAGTTGAGTCGCGCTTTTTATGTCCTATCTCGAAATATGTCCCTTTTATGACAAAAATTACTTGTTTTTGTAAGAGCATTTTTAATAAAGAAATCGACTACATAATTGTAAAAGTGGCTTTTTATTACAAAAAACGCGTGTAATTTTAAGTATTTTCTATTTTATTAGTTCATTTTATTGTTAATTATGTGTGATTTTTTGCTGAATTTACTTGATTTCTGCCTTACTTTGACTAATTGTATCAAACTAAAGCAGTATTAAATGGGACTTTATTTTTAAAATCCTTGTAAGTTTACTTTAGTAAACAATATCCATACATACCAGATTGTATTCAAAAAAAGATATACATTATAATGTATAAGCCGAGCAGATTTTAGGCATACCCAATATAATTGGTAATAATACCATTTGATAGAAGACGAAGTATCAGAGCTGTTGAAACGTAAGTTGCCGTTTCCCAAAAAACATAAATTTCGAGTTAAGCCATCTTATTTCTGAGGCGGCGAAGGTTCCGTACCACCAAAATACGGGTGCAGAAACCACAAACGTTATGATAAATAACAACAACATAGATGTAGATGCCATATGTAACATCAAGGCGACAAAAAAATGATAGCGCCTGACAAATATTCGGGACTCTGAGTACAGAACCTCATTTTTAGGGTTCCGTACCCGAAGGGCAACACTGGTGTCTATCCGTCTGTCAGTCCGGGTATGTCAGGAATCTCTAGTATGACGGAATGAGTTACAGACTTGAAATTTGATTGATGCGGCTCGACTGTGGAGGTATCACCATCTTACTCGGAAATCCTCCCGAAGTTATTCGGAGCTCTCAGGCAAAAAAACCAGGCGGCCCACCATTGCCTGGGACCGATGGATGGCGGTATATCCATCCCTAATTGCCGGGCCTTATATAAAACAGACTGGTGACGGGCATCGGCGTCACTGGTGCAAGGGTTTCGGCACCGCACTCAACAACCCGCCTGCCCAGCGTGTGTGAGTATGGGAATTTCTTCCAGGAAAACCGCCGAGAGTGGCAAAATCCTGGAAAGGCCTATGTCCCGCAGTGGACGAAACAGGCTGATGGGTGGATGGATGTAGAATGTTGACCCAAAACTGAATATTTAATTAAAATTTAATTAAGGTGGTAACGGAGGATCTCGGTGCCAAATGCACATCATAATATTGTTTTCCTTACTTTTGAATAAGAAGTTTGCAATAAATGCGTTTTATAGCAATTCGCGCAAACTGCTTGTTAATAGTTAGGTGATCACATAAAAATTATTAAATTTTATGCCTTACATTTTAGCTGCGTTACATTACAACTGTAAACACGGTTTTAAGTTTGTTAATGTAATGCAAACAAAATTTGACACATTAAAGTACGTATTTTTTTTGTAATGACTTTATTATTAATAAACTATTTCCGCAAGTTGCTTTAAAACACATTTATTGAATACTTTTTATTCAAAAGTAAGGAATACAATATTATGATGTGCATTTTGTACGGAGGTAAAAAGTTATCCCCTTAAATTACTTATTAGGGTTAATGATTTCCCATACATGAAAAAAGAATCCCAAAAAAATTTGATTAGGCATCTATGAGTGGCCGCATCTTGAACTTTATTTCGTTCATGATAGATCTCCTTTTCGTTAAATGAGTACAGATGAACTGACAGACACCGATCTCACTATAAGAGTTTTTGTTGTTGATGAAAACCTAAAACAAACATAACATATCGTCACGACATGATTCCCCGAGGAGGTGTCAGAGGTGTTCCGAGTGTGAACTGTGAAATGCAAGTCACAGTCCACACCCAGTACACCCGCGTTTCACCGACGATTATTAATTCTTAATTCTTTATTGTATACAGATCAATGAAATACAAAGTTTGTTTTAAATGTAATGTACAGTGGCAAGCTTATCTCAAAAATGAGATTTCTTCCAGCAAACCAATCCTGAAAGTGAATATTTTATTAGATAAGGTAAACATATGTGCACATAATAAATAACTTTATAAAAATAAATTAATATATTAATTAAATACTAATTAACCTAACCTACGAATACATAGGTATACTTATAAGATAAATAATAAATAAATAAAAATTGTTTTATTCAGTTACCAATATGATTCAGTAAAACTAAAGCTTAAAATTAGCTACGCTAACAACATATTAAAAACATTACGGTAACTGAAAGGGACCAAACTCAACTACGTTGCGAGTTAGGCAACTGCAGCTGATTTTCAGTTTGAGCCTTGTTATACAAATACAAATACGTTTCATGAAAAGTGCGCCGAACTACATTTCGTCATGTAACAAAATATACAGTTACAATATACAATTGACACATGCTCGTAAGAAAAACAAAATTCGAGTTCCCACAGTAACAGTAGAATATAATTATAATAAATAATATTTATAAACACAATAATACAATTATTATTAATTGATTATTTTATTTCCCGTATTATTATTTATTTTTTTATATTCTAAAGATATATTATACTGTTAAAATTAACTTTGACGAAGTATACTTTATGTATCTATTTTGCAAAAATAAATATTTTGATTTTGATTTTGACTTTGATTTTGGTATACGATAACAGTAAGATAACTAATGGTATAATTTAATTTATAAATTAACAAAACATAAGTAATGGTAATAGTAACAGATGAGGGGTAAAATATATGATATGATGATAGAATACAGAAATTTACTACATATACCTATAATAATATATACACATATATATATAATAACTACCTAAAGAAGGACAAATTAAGAGGAAGAAATGTTCTTTAATAGTTTTTTTAAACAAGTGATAAGTATTTTGGTATTAGATAAGAACACAAATACTATGCACATATTGGTGCATGCCCGACCGGGGATCGAACCTGGGTCTCAAGAGAGAGGCAAGCGTTCTACTGCCTGAGTTACAATCGCTAAATTTCTTAAATTCTTTGGAAATGTTATCCAAGGAGATCAATAAAGTATGAGGTGTTGGGAAATACCAGCCTGTATATAATAAGTAGTATTTAATTAGTGTAGGTTGAGTAATTATGAGGGAATATTGTATAAAACAAGCTGGATAACTTATAATTAAAACTTTCGCCCACGAATGACCAAGTTTTCCTGTAGGACACAATTTTGGTAACAAATTCTGAAAACACTTGTACAGGTGTTAGGAAAAGTACTTTATTCCTTTAAAGCACGTGTGCTATAGGTATAGCAAAGTATGTTAAGCTAAGTATTAGAAAACATTTATGTTAACGTGGTCCTCCTGGAAGAAATGCCTATACACACGGGGGCAGGCGGGTTGGTGAGCGCAATGCCGATACCGTCGCACTAGTGAGTGAGTGCCGGGAATTGGTCCCACGCTTGATTGGCCACATGGTTGTGGCTGTTTGACAGATGTATCTTCTACCTTCCCCCGAATGGTTTGCGAGTGGTGCCTTAACAGTCGAGCACGGTATCAGTTCTGCCGTCTAATAACATAATTTTTTATTTCCGATTAGTTAAATTGTATTTCGAATATCTTTTTTTAGATAACAAAATTATTTTCAACACACTTGCCTATAAAGTGGCCCTTATTGCAGCGTTCTTAGGGTCATAATGCAGCATATTAAACTCGCGTGCTTTTTACTTTACATTACCACACTAGTGTTTTTTACATTAGAGTTTTTTTTAAATCTGTGCAAAGAGTTTTGATGTCTTAAGAAATAGTAAAGTTTTTGCGAATAAATATACTGTCTCAGTTAAAATATAATAACTAATCTTTTAATTTCATCAAATTGTTTATTTTTATCAACAAATTAAGTCAAATTTTTGTTGTAAATACAAAAAATATTCATTTTATTAATATTTAATATTTGGCTGTTTGGCGAATGTGTCAGTGCCTCTATTTCCGTCTGCGCAAAAAACAAAATCTCCGCCGCCATTTTCAAAGAAAATTGTCAGTTCAGTTCAGTCGCTGTGGTTTCGATTAAGTAGAAAAAAAGACAGTGAAATTTATTATTTTTCCTCGCAAGTCTTGTGTGTTGATAAACGTCGTATGAAACGCGTGAGCATTAGACATTACAGTCGAGGCGGGATTGCAGCCCGAGCCGACGTCTAGCTCACTTGAACCAACAACGCAACTCACTTGTATCATAATGTACCTACTATTATATCCTTACGTTTAGACATTACAGTCGAGGCGGGATTGCAGCCCGAGCCGACGTCTAGCTCACTTGAACCAACAACGCAACTCACTTGTATCATAATGTACCTACTATTATATCCTTACGTTTAGACATTACAGTCGAGGCGGGATTGCAGCCCGAGCCGACGTCTAGCTCACTTGAACCAACAACGCAACTCACTTGTATCATAATGTACCTACTATTATATCCTTACGTTTAGACATTACAGTCGAGGCGGGATTGCAGCCCGAGCCGACGTCTAGCTCACTTGAACCAACAACGCAACTCACTTGTATCATAATGTACCTACTATTATATCCTTACGTTTAGACATTACAGTAGAGGCGGGATTGCAGCCCGAGCCGACGTCTAGCTCACTTGAACCAACAACGCAACTCACTTGTATCATAATGTACCTACTATTATATCCTTACGTTTAGACATTACAGTCGAGGCGGGATTGCAGCCCGACCCGACGTCTAGCTCACTTGAACCAACAACGCAACTCACTTGTATCATAATGTACCTACTATTATATCCTTACGTTTAGACATTACAGTCGAGGCGGGATTGCAGCCCGAGCCGACGTCTAGCTCACTTGAACCAACAACGCATCTCACTTGTATCATAATGTACCTACTATTATATCCTTACGTTTAGACATTACAGTCGAGGCGGGATTGCAGCCCGAGCCGACGTCTAGCTCACTTGAACCAACAACGCAACTCACTTGTATCATAATGTACCTACTATTATATCCTTACGTTTAGACATTACAGTCGAGGCGGGATTGCAGCCCGAGCCGACGTCTAGCTCACTTGAACCAACAACGCATCTCACTTGTATCATAATGTACCTACTATTATATCCTTACGTTTAGACATTACAGTCGAGGCGGGATTGCAGCCCGAGCCGACGTCTAGCTCACTTGAACCAACAACGCAACTCACTTGTATCATAATGTACCTACTATTATATCCTTACGTTTAGACATTACAGTCGAGGCGGGATTGCAGCCCGAGCCGACGTCTAGCTCACTTGAACCAACAACGCAACTCACTTGTATCATAATGTACCTACTATTATATCCTTACGTTTAGACATTACAGTCGAGGCGGGATTGCAGCCCGAGCCGACGTCTAGCTCACTTGAACCAACAACGCAACTCACTTGTATCATAATGTACCTACTATTATATCCTTACGTTTAGACATTACAGTCGAGGCGGGATTGCAGCCCGAGCCGACGTCTAGCTCACTTGAACCAACAACGCATCTCACTTGTATCATAATGTACCTACTATTATATCCTTACGTTTAGACATTACAGTCGAGGCGGGATTGCAGCCCGAGCCGACGTCTAGCTCACTTGAACCAACAACGCAACTCACTTGTATCATAATGTACCTACTATTATATCCTTACGTTTAGACATTACAGTCGAGGCGGGATTGCAGCCCGAGCCGACGTCTAGCTCACTTGAACCAACAACGCATCTCACTTGTATCATAATGTACCTACTATTATATCCTTACGTTTAGACATTACAGTCGAGGCGGGATTGCAGCCCGAGCCGACGTCTAGCTCACTTGAACCAACAACGCAACTCACTTGTATCATAATGTACCTACTATTATATCCTTACGTTTAGACATTACAGTCGAGGCGGGATTGCAGCCCGAGCCGACGTCTAGCTCACTTGAACCAACAACGCAACTCACTTGTATCATAATGTACCTACTATTATATCCTTACGTTTAGACATTACAGTCGAGGCGGGATTGCAGCCCGAGCCGACGTCTAGCTCACTTGAACCAACAACGCAACTCACTTGTATCATAATGTACCTACTATTATATCCTTACGTTTAGACATTACAGTCGAGGCGGGATTGCAGCCCGAGCCGACGTCTAGCTCACTTGAACCAACAACGCATCTCACTTGTATCATAATGTACCTACTATTATATCCTTACGTTTAGACATTACAGTCGAGGCGGGATTGCAGCCCGAGCCGACGTCTAGCTCACTTGAACCAACAACGCAACTCACTTGTATCATAATGTACCTACTATTATATCCTTACGTTTAGACATTACAGTCGAGGCGGGATTGCAGCCCGAGCCGACGTCTAGCTCACTTGAACCAACAACGCAACTCACTTGTATCATAATGTACCTACTATTATATCCTTACGTTTAGACATTACAGTCGAGGCGGGATTGCAGCCCGAGCCGACGTCTAGCTCACTTGAACCAACAACGCAACTCACTTGTATCATAATGTACCTACTATTATATCCTTACGTTTAGACATTACAGTCGAGGCGGGATTGCAGCCCGAGCCGACGTCTAGCTCACTTGAACCAACAACGCAACTCACTTGTATCATAATGTACCTACTATTATATCCTTACGTTTAGACATTACAGTCGAGGCGGGATTGCAGCCCGAGCCGACGTCTAGCTCACTTGAACCAACAACGCAACTCACTTGTATCATAATGTACCTACTATTATATCCTTACGTTTAGACATTACAGTCGAGGCGGGATTGCAGCCCGAGCCGACGTCTAGCTCACTTGAACCAACAACGCAACTCACTTGTATCATAATGTACCTACTATTATATCCTTACGTTTAGACATTACAGTCGAGGCGGGATTGCAGCCCGAGCCGACGTCTAGCTCACTTGAACCAACAACGCATCTCACTTGTATCATAATGTACCTACTATTATATCCTTACGTTTAGACATTACAGTCGAGGCGGGATTGCAGCCCGAGCCGACGTCTAGCTCACTTGAACCAACAACGCAACTCACTTGTATCATAATGTACCTACTATTATATCCTTACGTTTAGACATTACAGTCGAGGCGGGATTGCAGCCCGAGCCGACGTCTAGCTCACTTGAACCAACAACGCAACTCACTTGTATCATAATGTACCTACTATTATATCCTTACGTTTAGACATTACAGTCGAGGCGGGATTGCAGCCCGAGCCGACGTCTAGCTCACTTGAACCAACAACGCATCTCACTTGTATCATAATGTACCTACTATTATATCCTTACGTTTAGACATTACAGTCGAGGCGGGATTGCAGCCCGAGCCGACGTCTAGCTCACTTGAACCAACAACGCAACTCACTTGTATCATAATGTACCTACTATTATATCCTTACGTTTAGACATTACAGTCGAGGCGGGATTGCAGCCCGAGCCGACGTCTAGCTCACTTGAACCAACAACGCAACTCACTTGTATCATAATGTACCTACTATTATATCCTTACGTTTAGACATTACAGTCGAGGCGGGATTGCAGCCCGAGCCGACGTCTAGCTCACTTGAACCAACAACGCAACTCACTTGTATCATAATGTACCTACTATTATATCCTTACGTTTAGACATTACAGTCGAGGCGGGATTGCAGCCCGAGCCGACGTCTAGCTCACTTGAACCAACAACGCAACTCACTTGTATCATAATGTACCTACTATTATATCCTTACGTTTAGACATTACAGTCGAGGCGGGATTGCAGCCCGAGCCGACGTCTAGCTCACTTGAACCAACAACGCATCTCACTTGTATCATAATGTACCTACTATTATATCCTTACGTTTAGACATTACAGTCGAGGCGGGATTGCAGCCCGAGCCGACGTCTAGCTCACTTGAACCAACAACGCAACTCACTTGTATCATAATGTACCTACTATTATATCCTTACGTTTAGACATTACAGTCGAGGCGGGATTGCAGCCCGAGCCGACGTCTAGCTCACTTGAACCAACAACGCAACTCACTTGTATCATAATGTACCTACTATTATATCCTTACGTTTAGACATTACAGTCGAGGCGGGATTGCAGCCCGAGCCGACGTCTAGCTCACTTGAACCAACAACGCAACTCACTTGTATCATAATGTACCTACTATTATATCCTTACGTTTAGACATTACAGTCGAGGCGGGATTGCAGCCCGAGCCGACGTCTAGCTCACTTGAACCAACAACGCAACTCACTTGTATCATAATGTACCTACTATTATATCCTTACGTTTAGACATTACAGTCGAGGCGGGATTGCAGCCCGAGCCGACGTCTAGCTCACTTGAACCAACAACGCAACTCACTTGTATCATAATGTACCTACTATTATATCCTTACGTTTAGACATTACAGTCGAGGCGGGATTGCAGCCCGAGCCGACGTCTAGCTCACTTGAACCAACAACGCAACTCACTTGTATCATAATGTACCTACTATTATATCCTTACGTTTAGACATTACAGTCGAGGCGGGATTGCAGCCCGAGCCGACGTCTAGCTCACTTGAACCAACAACGCAACTCACTTGTATCATAATGTACCTACTATTATATCCTTACGTTTAGACATTACAGTCGAGGCGGGATTGCAGCCCGAGCCGACGTCTAGCTCACTTGAACCAACAACGCAACTCACTTGTATCATAATGTACCTACTATTATATCCTTACGTTTAGACATTACAGTCGAGGCGGGATTGCAGCCCGAGCCGACGTCTAGCTCACTTGAACCAACAACGCAACTCACTTGTATCATAATGTACCTACTATTATATCCTTACGTTTAGACATTACAGTCGAGGCGGGATTGCAGCCCGAGCCGACGTCTAGCTCACTTGAACCAACAACGCAACTCACTTGTATCATAATGTACCTACTATTATATCCTTACGTTTAGACATTACAGTCGAGGCGGGATTGCAGCCCGAGCCGACGTCTAGCTCACTTGAACCAACAACGCAACTCACTTGTATCATAATGTACCTACTATTATATCCTTACGTTTAGACATTACAGTCGAGGCGGGATTGCAGCCCGAGCCGACGTCTAGCTCACTTGAACCAACAACGCAACTCACTTGTATCATAATGTACCTACTATTATATCCTTACGTTTAGACATGACAGTCGAGGCGGGATTGCAGCCCGAGCCGACGTCTAGCTCACTTGAACCAACAACGCAACTCACTTGTATCATAATGTACCTACTATTATATCCTTACGTTTAGACATTACAGTCGAGGCGGGATTGCAGCCCGAGCCGACGTCTAGCTCACTTGAACCAACAACGCAACTCACTTGTATCATAATGTACCTACTATTATATCCTTACGTTTAGACATTACAGTCGAGGCGGGATTGCAGCCCGAGCCGACGTCTAGCTCACTTGAACCAACAACGCAACTCACTTGTATCATAATGTACCTACTATTATATCCTTACGTTTAGACATTACAGTCGAGGCGGGATTGCAGCCCGAGCCGACGTCTAGCTCACTTGAACCAACAACGCAACTCACTTGTATCATAATGTACCTACTATTATATCCTTACGTTTAGACATTACAGTCGAGGCGGGATTGCAGCCCGAGCCGACGTCTAGCTCACTTGAACCAACAACGCAACTCACTTGTATCATAATGTACCTACTATTATATCCTTACGTTTAGACATTACAGTCGAGGTGGGATTGCAGCCCGAGCCGACGTCTAGCTCACTTGAACCAACAACGCAACTCACTTGTATCATAATGTACCTACTATTATATCCTTACGTTTAGACATTACAGTCGAGGCGGGATTGCAGCCCGAGCCGACGTCTAGCTCACTTGAACCAACAACGCAACTCACTTGTATCATAATGTACCTACTATTATATCCTTACGTTTAGACATTACAGTCGAGGCGGGATTGCAGCCCGAGCCGACGTCTAGCTCACTTGAACCAACAACGCAACTCACTTGTATCATAATGTACCTACTATTATATCCTTACGTTTAGACATTACAGTCGAGGCGGGATTGCAGCCCGAGCCGACGTCTAGCTCACTTGAACCAACAACGCAACTCACTTGTATCATAATGTACCTACTATTATATCCTTACGTTTAGACATTACAGTCGAGGCGGGATTGCAGCCCGAGCCGACGTCTAGCTCACTTGAACCAACAACGCAACTCACTTGTATCATAATGTACCTACTATTATATCCTTACGTTTAGACATTACAGTCGAGGCGGGATTGCAGCCCGAGCCGACGTCTAGCTCACTTGAACCAACAACGCATCTCACTTGTATCATAATGTACCTACTATTATATCCTTACGTTTAGACATTACAGTCGAGGCGGGATTGCAGCCCGAGCCGACGTCTAGCTCACTTGAACCAACAACGCAACTCACTTGTATCATAATGTACCTACTATTATATCCTTACGTTTAGACATTACAGTCGAGGCGGGATTGCAGCCCGAGCCGACGTCTAGCTCACTTGAACCAACAACGCATCTCACTTGTATCATAATGTACCTACTATTATATCCTTACGTTTAGACATTACAGTCGAGGCGGGATTGCAGCCCGAGCCGACGTCTAGCTCACTTGAACCAACAACGCATCTCACTTGTATCATAATGTACCTACTATTATATCCTTACGTTTAGACATTACAGTCGAGGCGGGATTGCAGCCCGAGCCGACGTCTAGCTCACTTGAACCAACAACGCAACTCACTTGTATCATAATGTACCTACTATTATATCCTTACGTTTTTTTTTCTGTGTGTGTATATTCCGCTTTAACTCGAGAACCATTCAAAAGATTTGGATGCAGTTTCATGTTTTATGTTTGTAGTGACTATGGGCTATTAAGGGATGTTCATAAAATAACGACCAGCTGAAAACGGGGCAGAGATTAATAAACGCGGTTGCAGACGCGGACAAAGGCTAGTTTGGAATAAAGGTCATCGTAAATTGTTTTTAGTTTTACTATATTATGAGGAGTGTAACTGTATAACTAGGCTAAATTATGAGTCATTAAACGATTATTCTATTCTATTCTAATTACATTATGTTACCTAAAGGCAGTAATCATTGAAGGAAATTAAAACATCGTTAGACAAGGTTTCATTTGACAATATCATAACTTTTGATAACAACAAAACATGACATAACATATCGTCACGACATGAATCCCCGAGGGGGTGTCAGAGGTGTTCCCGGGTGTGAACTGTGAAATGCAAGTCACAGTCCTCACCTGGTGCACCCGCGTTTCACCGACGATTATTACGTCCCAACGTGATGGGTGGTGAGGTGAGTCCTATCGCCGTACTTCGGGCACAATTGGGTAAGTATTAGGTAAGAACACAAATACTATGCACATAAATTCAGAAAAACTCATTGGTGCATGCCAGACTGGGGATCGAACCTGGATCTCAAGATCGAGAGGCCATCGTTCTACCGCCTGAGCGCCGCTTTGAATGTGAAATTGTGACAAATATTCCACGGTTCAATTTTATATTGATACCAAAGGATACTATTAGACAATTAATATTAGACAGTCAGGGCCATTGTGAAACGGGTAAATGTTATGATATATTATTCCAAGATAATAATACAGTTAAAATAATATGTTATATTACTTCGTTTTTCGAAATTGGTTGTTCCTAACGCCTACGTTTACCGCATAGACGCTAATTATAAACTTCACTGCTGCGTTGTATGCTATAAGCAATACTTTGTTAACACCTTAAGACATAGTATAAATAAGTAATACAATACTTACTTACAAAAGAATAAAAACACACTCAAAAAGTGGATTAACAGTCTTGGGCTGGAAGAGTCCGAAAACTTGCTTAAGCTCATTATTACATAATAAAACTGATTTTAATGTGAATAAACATAATTTATATTTAATTTAATTTGACATTTAACACAAACATAATTTATATCTTTAGACTTAGTCATGCACAAATTTACGTAACTTATAAATATATCCTATTTAGATATTTGTTTATACATATATATATACATGTAGGTATACTTTAATATTTCCTGTTTATGTATGGTATATTTTTTCTACTTATACGTATGTACATTAAATTATATTATACTTTTATAACTCCCCTTATTCCAAATTCCAAAACTTTGACGATTTTGCAGTTTTTGTTGCTAAGTCATTAAATAACTAATTATTAAAAAATAACGGTACGGAACCTGCTCATTTCTGCGCGGGCCTGCCTTAAGAAATGTGCAGACACATAAATTACGTGGTATAATTGAACAACGTCAATACAAAGTGACTCAACTTACTGTGATCTACCTACCTGTGTAGTTTTAATAATAATAAATAAATAAATAAAATAAATAAATAAATAAATAGTAATAGTATTCTATCTCCATACAAACGGTCCGAAACGAACCCCCCCCCAAAACTCGGTACAACTCGGTTTACGACAGTCGCGGTCGCACCGCAGTTACGTACGTACGTTGTCACTGTGACGCTCTCGCGCATTTTCGTAAATTATGGCACGAAAATACAGAGTATGTTGTGCATTGTATGGTTGCTTAAACATAGCATTATCAAATACGTAAACAGTCAGTTGGCAGCCCTAGCGCGTGTTTAGGCACCGAGCAGCCGTAGGTATTGATTTCAAGGACACCGCCTAGTTAAACTACTGTTGTTACCTATACTGTGCTTAAGATTTGAGGATGGCGGTTTCCTGGTTTTATTACAGTAATAAACTATATATATGGCTATATCTATCTATTTATAGCAAAATCAAACTTGGGAAACTAAATAGGTATTATTACAATGAAAAGCTGAGACTTTATAAAGCGTTTTTGGCGAAAATTTAGGATTTTGCCATCCACGCCCACTATATAAACTAACCAACATATATAAGGTGACATATATTTACACAGCCAAATTCATACTGTAGGTTTATGTAATCAGTATGACGAATCGATAACACTTTTTGTTAATTTCGCAAAATACAACATTGATCTCCCATAGTAGTTGACTCGGGGCTGGACTTGCATCTGTAGGTAAAAGGAAAATAATAATTTTCTAATTTCCCAAAAATGGTCATCGATCTTTGATACCTACTACTTACTGAGTCTTCAGTATGGATATGGCTGCATAAACAAAAACCGGTCAAGTGCGTGTCGGGCCACGCGCAATGTAGGGTTTCGTAGTTTCCCGGTACATATAAGTTGGTCTACTAATACAGACTGCGCCAAACTTCTGCTCCCATACATTATAGGGGACTAAAAGTTTGGCGCGACCTGTACTCGTAAACCTGTAAAACCTACTTAGCTGTGATAGTTTTCCTTTTAAATTCATTATATATACCTACTACTTCTGTGAATTTTTTCACATTTCTATAAACAACTGTTTAGCCGGCAGGGGGGAGGGGACGCTCCACTCTAACTAAAATTTTCACTGTAAAGTGTAATAATTCACCAACGGATCCCTAAATCTAAAAATGGTTTTAACATGCCCACAATGTTTTTGAACGGCCTATCCAACGATACACCACACTATGGAATAGACGAGAAAAAAAATTCATACCCTGTTTACTTCTATGAGAGGTACCCTTAAAAAATTTTTTTTTCAAGGTTTAATATTACCATTTTGTCGGCGTGATTAATATTTATATCCATGACAAATTACAGCTTTCTAGTACTAATAGTCTCTGCGCTAAGCCGCGGACAGACGGACAGACGGACATGGCGAAATTAAAAGGGTTCCTTGTCGAACTACGGAACCCTAAAAATTACCTTATGTATGAAAAATCAAAAAATATGTGTAAAAAGTAGACATAAACTGATTGACCCTTTTAATATTATGTGATCAGCTAAAATTAAGAAAAGGGTAATTGTGATCAGCTGCCAAAATGAACCCAAAACGCCAGCTTGGCCGAATCGGTGTTGGAAACAGAATGGCGGCACTTGGCGGGCCTCGCCCGGGGCCAAGTTTGTTCATTATCCGCCAAGAGGCTGACCTACAGTCGAATGTGAAAAGTTTAATTGTTTAAGTGCTCGCTCCTTGGAAATAGGTGAGAGGAAATATGTTCTGCAGCTTAGAGGTAACATGTAATACCTAGAGATTCTGAGGCTGCCATTTACGAGCTTGTTGTACGCGTTTTCAACTTTTGTCTATGTACCAATAACTAAGGTGACTTTCGTTTGTATAGCCTAATTCGTACTGTAGAATTGGTGAGGATCAGGGTTAAGGTTCAATGACCCTGTTTGCGAAATACGAAACATTTTTTTTTGTTTCTCTATACTTGTTCGACAACAACCTCGACTCAATTAGTATGGGAAGTCAAAATTTTATTTTGCGTATTTCACAGAAAGGGTAATCGAAACCTGGTCCTGACCACTTACGACTATCCAGTATGAATTTGGCTTTATAAATGAAAATCACCTTATGTATTGTGTGTTTATATTATACTAGAGGTACATAAATAAGGTGAATTTATTTTTGCAGTCAAATTCTTACTAAAGACTCGGAAAGTACCCAGTTACAAGGTTCAATGACCCTTTTTGTGAAATTCGTAAATTATTATTTTCGCTTTCCTTACAAACGCAAGCCCAGCCCGATTCAATTACTATGGGACGCCAATATTTTATTTTTTGAAATTAGGAAAAAGAGTTATCGATCTTACCAACCTCCAGGATGAGTTTGGCTGTATAGATAAAAGTCACCTTATACAGTTCTCATCAGAAAAATCGAAACACTACCAAGACTTTCTTTTTGGCGACCAATAACCAAAAACAGGATTAATTCTTTAAAAAAATGTGTTTGGAACATAAGTATAGGGAATTCGAAACCTTGTACTACCTACTGTTGTACATCATTCAATTTTTTTTCGCATAATACTATATTTTTCTAATAATCCATTAAAACATAAACTTGAGAAGTGTTTCGAATTTTTAGATGAGATGTGTGAATTTGATATGTCATCGCTGCTTTATCGATTCTTTTGGATAGGTTAATTTTTATGTCTTTTCTAATCATGAGTTTTAATTAAGCACTGGTAACAAAACAGTTTTAAAAGTTTGGTTACCCTGTTTTTGTAACTCTATAAGAATAACAAATAATCCACTGCCTATGCTCTCGAGTTTCCAAGTTATGCAGTAGTTAGGCATACTTCGCGAATCGACAGAACTTGGTAAGTTTAAATTTGACTTGGCGGTACTTATCTGTCTTTTATAATTTGACTGGCCTCTTGCCCTCATATACTTTCGCCATTATACTGAGGTGAGGTCAGGTGGTGACAGTGAAGAGTTGATCTCGTAAAACACACATTGGATTTAGAGGTGCTGAATTTTCTCCGCTTAGTTCATCTCTGAAAACGTTCTCGGAGGTGTTTGGCGTGAAGATATATATATGTGTATACAAAAGTCACCTTATATATTATAATAAATAATATATTAGTATAAATAGGAATTATATAGGTTGGCTCGACTGTGGAGGTACCACCATCTTACTCGCAAATCCTCCCGAAGTTATTCGGGGGAGAGTAAGAGAATAGCTCTCAGCAAAACCAGGCGGCCCACCTGCAACCGATGGATGGCGGTATATCCATCCCCAACTGCCGGGCCTTATATAAAACAGACTAGACGGGCAGCGGCGTCACTGGTGCAAGGGTTTCGGCACCGCGCTCACCAACCCCCAAATGAGTATGGGCATTTCTTCCAGGTGGGCCACCAAGAGTGGCAAAATCCTGGAAAGGCCTATGTCCAGCAGTGGATGAAACAGGCTGATGGATGGATGGAGGTATATAAGGTGACTTTCGTTTTTATAGCCAAGTTCATACTGGAGACTCGGTAAGTCATCAGGAACAAGGTTCAATGACCCTTTCTGTGAAATACGCAAAGTAAAATGTAGACTTCCTGTACTAATTGAGTCGAGTTTGTTGTTGACCAAGTATATAGGTACAAAAAATATTTTTCTTAAGCTCCGCAATAAGCGTGCCTGAGTTGTTACATTATTTTAGTAGTACGACTTGTTCATAAATAAATTAATACTTGGTAGGCATTTAAACGTCTAAGGCGCAAGCCCGACAGAAGCGGCGTGGCACGAATCGGGCGCGTGGGTGTTATTCAAATTTCGTATAAAACGCATAGAAATAAAGTCGCAATTTGAACACACCGAATGGTATGTATCGGGCGTGGAACGGGCGTCGTATCATACCTTCAAATTGCGACTTTATTTGCATGCGTTTTGTACGAAACTTGAATGACACCCGCGCACCCGATGCGCGCCGCGCCACTTCTGTCTGGCTTGTGCCTAGAGTGCCATCGCTCATTCGCTCTAGTTTTAGTAATCGTTGGAAAGACGTAAGTTTACGAATGGGAATTGTGAAAATTAATTTTCAAGGGGAAATAAAAAAACGAGCCGAAAAAAAAAATTCTCGGGCCCGGCTTGTGAGATGTCATCGTCTAGAACTCATTGAGTATTTAAACAACAATAAGAAAAACGACGATTTTTAATACAAGTTCAGGGTTACGTACCCGAATACTCGACCAACTTATTTTTGCAGTTTTGTTTCATACATTTTGTAATTTTTATTCAAATCATCTAAGTCTATTAACTTATTTGAATGGTGCGGAACCCTCAGGCGTGATTCCTACTCGCACTTGACGGTTTCTTTTTTCGTTTTCATTGCCCCATGGTTTGCGTCAAAGGTAACATGATATACGAGTACGCCTGTCCTAGTGACCGCGTGCCTTGACCAGAACCTTGAAATGGATATCCATTTCAAGCTCATATTTATTTTCAAAGTAGCTAGAAACGTACCTACGTATGCAGAATTAATCTTTTTCTTTTCAAATGGTGCTTGAAATGGTAAGATTGATCAATAATTAAAACAGAAAATCTGCTTTCTCTCGTCAAACATTTTAAAACAAAAATGAGTTCAATTTTAAATTCATAAAACCCAAAATGTTCAACTCAAATAAAAAAATGTAGGTACGTAAGAAAACTCGTTTGCTGTAAATGTTTTTGTAGCCTCTTTGCCCAACTTGCGGTGTGCACTCGATTCAGGGATTTAACGGAGGTCATTTTGCGGATGCGGAGTTCGTCAAGTTAACGATAGTGGAGGAGTTGACGAAATATATTTATACTAGCTTTTACTAGCGACTTCGGTGCGGTTGATTTTGTTTTGTGTAGTCCCTGAACCTGTTTAATTTCGCGAATCGCCGTGTTATACGCCCGGTTTCTACCAAAATACAGATACCTCCTCATGTTCACATTATATTGCATTTAATGTTATGCGTGGTTATTTTATTATTATTAGTTTGATTGTATTTTTTAGAAACAAAGAAAATCTTGTTTTTGATTTGATGCTTCGTTTTTGAGGAAATTATTTTGTGTTGAAATACTCGTTGACCAAATAGCCATTATTTATCCCACTTCTCTGTTAATACATTATAAATCAAGAACGATCAGAAACGCAGCTAAGCTGGCCAAAATACACTAGTGTAATAATAGTAGTACTGGAAGATCAGATCAGCAGGTTCTGATTTCCTCCAAGATAAAATACATTGTTGATTGGGAACGCTGCTATTTATCCGAAAAAACTGTTAGTTCTTATAGGCTGTCCGAGATATCATGATATGGATGACAGTTCTTAATTTTCCGTTTCACCTATACTACTCACACCATACTACATACACCCAGGTACAAAAGAAAATATTAGGCTTTAGAAATAATGTATATAATTACAATACAATAAATAAATGCCTCTATAAATCGAAACAAAAATCTTAGTGTATTCGTTAAATTTAACAAAGAAAAGATTCAGTAAATAATCAAGTCTTTTTGCTACTTGATGCGTGGATCGGAACGCTAACCCATAGGTACTGACACTACATAATCGAAAATACATCGATGAATCGGTGTGGCTATCTTATAGGATCGCGATGCGGTGTGTGTTTTCGTAGCGGTTGCTTTACGTGCTTTTTGTTTTGATGTTTGTTATAGTTTTTGTTTTATCATTGTTGTTTGTTTTTGGTGAAATGCAGAGAAAAACAAAAATTTCTTCGAACTCTCAAGCTCTGGAGTTATTCGTTCGTTTAATTCAATTAATTTAGTAATCAACAAAAAGTTGTTTGGATAATCAAAGATTAATCAAATAAAAAATCGATTTGATAGCCCTTGTTAACTATCTCGATACAAAAAAAAAATCTATTATATATTTCGTTAGGGTACATTACTGTTATTGTCAACTTTGAACTGCCACCCATATCATGATATCTCGGACAACCTATAAAAGATGTCGAAATACTCTCCTGCAATTGCGACAAAAAAATAATTTAAATTATTTGAAATAAATGTATATAAACTTTACCAGCTTGTTTTTTTATTTGTTTTTTATTATATTGAAGTATATATGCACACAAAAGAATTAAAAAATATTATTTCAAGATATATTTCGGACCCTACTGGGCCCGGCATCAGTTGATATAGTAATGAAATGACATTTACAATGACATGATGGCACATAAAATGACATGGACAATCAGTATTAAAACTTTTTTTTGTGTGTGTGTGTTTGAGAGGGGATGTAAGAAAAAGTTTTAATACTGATTGTCCATGTCATTTTATGTGCCATCATGTCATTGTAAATGTCATTTCATTACTATATCAACTGATGCCGGGCCCAGTAGGGTCCGAAATATATCTTGAAATAATATTTTTTAAATTATTTGATAAACATTACGCAACGGCAATTTATTTAAGAGCTATTTCGCGTTTTTGTGAGAGATAAACACTTGGTCAATGTATTTCACTAACAATGAGTAACTTTGCTGAAAAAATCGCTTATACTGTATTTATTATTCAACATCCATCCATCACCCTGTTTCGTCCACTGCAGGACATAGGGCTTTTCAAGATTTTGCCACTCTTGGCGGTCCTCCTGGAAGAAATGCCCATACTCACACACGCTGTGCAGGCGGGTTAGTGAGCGCGGTGCCGAAACCCTCGCACTACTGACGTCGCTACCCTTCACCAGTGTGTTTTTAAAAAGGGCCAGTAATTAGGGTGGATATGCCGCCATCGATCGGCCCAGGCATGGTGGGCCACCTGGTTGTGCCTGTTTGAAAGCTGGCCTCTTGCTCTCCCTCGAATAACTTTGGGGGGTTTGCGAGTAAGATGGTGATGATTATTTGCTGACCCCATTAGGAAAATTAAAACTACTAGCAGTTATTTTTCATGTGAAACCTTATTTAGGATAAGCACTGCGTGCGACTAATAACATCTGTCTGTTCTATTCATTATTAATTTTTCTGTTAAAATTTATTTGTAAAATAGCAAATAAGCGTTTTGGACATATTTAGTCTGTAAGTTTATCTTGTTGTATATTGAAATAAATGATTGAAATAAATGATAAATGATCAGGTATATGCTCTACCACCTTTAATTATTCAGTTTGTTTTAATATTTTAAGGTACGTGTAATATAACAATAAAAATATGTTAATTTTCGAAATATATTTCGGCCAACTCTGGGGCCGGCATCAGTCGAATAAGTGACAGAATGTAAAAATGACATAAAAATATGTACAACCTTAGGACTAATTAACCTACGAATCTACTAACCGACCTTTAACATTAATTATTTAAAAAAATACCAAAAATTAAAATTGTTTCGGTTGAAGAACCACCTTGCGGTTGCCAGTAGTAACATCCCGACATTTTATTTGGAATATCAGCGATACGTACCGAAAACCGCAAGATGGCGCTGCTGTTTATGGCATCTTGGTCTTAATATACCTATACATATATGTAATAGTTTTGTGAGTCAGGTTTAGGTGTCCATTATGCATCACCACCACATTAATGAAAACCTTTAAACCTCAGGGCACTTCTAGTTGACATAGAAACTTAAAATTTCGTTCACAGATAGGTTTTATTGCACACTTATAGAGAAATAAATTAAAAACAGAAAAATGTCATTTAAATAAATTTGATCTTTTGGATAATAGAGTTTAATGATCATTAAGTTTATTGATGGAAAAAGTTTTTGTCTTATATGATACCTAGGGTTCCGTAATTCGACAGTTTCGGGAACAGTCAGGAAGAAGGTATTTAAAATCTTGCCGATAACTGTCTAAGATAACTAAAAAAAGAATTGATTGTACCACAAAAGAGAGACACAAATATTTTATACCGTAATCGAAATAAAACTCTTGGATGAAAGATTTAATTTTGTAATCTTGCTATCGTGAATTTCTCACTCGCTAAATTTTTCCTGTAATCTTTACGTAATCCCAAATCACCATGATATTTTTTTCCCCGTGTATCAGTAGTTCGGTATATTTTTCGGTCCACCAGTTTCGGGAATAAGGGGGGGGGGAACATGCATTTTTTTGTGGGTTTTCAAAGATATCTCGAAATTGGTGCCAGTAAATATAGAAAAGTATTTATTTTTATAATCAGCTCTTTAATATCTACAATTTGATACCCATATTGTATTTTTAGGATATCTTTTTTTTCTCTCTTTTGTACTGAAAATATTTTAAACAATTTCCAATTTTTTATTATTTTTTATACCATGTTAATTAGGCAAGTAAATGCTATTTTTGTGGCAAATTTCTCTTTATTTTTAACGGTGCTAAAGTTATGAGACTGTGCCATCTTTTTGTTTTTTGTTTTGCATGTTTTTAGGAGGTACTGTTTTCATTTGTTTCTGGTATATATTTTTCTGGTATATTAACTCATTTCACTTTGACTTACATACGGACGGACGGACAACGGAGTCTCACCATAAAGGTTTCTTTTACCTCTCAGGTACTACGGAACCTTAAAAACGCTTAATGGACAAGTAAATATGTAGAGATTTCTGGTATAGTAAAGCGGCTACAAATTTTCCGATATATTTTTTAAAATAAGTGACATGAATGTTAATAAATGATTAAAAGTTACGAAGAAGATGGTGATTGCTGTACAAAAATACATACATTTATTTTTACAAGATAGTGTTATACTTGACCAATGTTTTTATGCAGGCACAGAATATACTTCTTTTGGTCAATGTGTTTCATTTTATAAAGCATCTTATAAATATGAAACAGGCTATACATTTTATTGATAGAAATAAATTTATATATTTTTTAAGCACTTCGAGATGTATTCATCACAAAAAGATATAAGTTATTATATCATTGCTGTAAAGAAAGGCAGAGGAAGATTAAATCTGGACGTGGGGAGCTCTGAACCGGGATTCAAACCCGGGACCTCTCGCTAACCGTGCGATTGCTCTACCAATCATTTGTTTTTAGAAATTTTGCGCCTGAAATGTTCATAAAAGTAGGTGCCAATTAGTTTCTTTGGACAGTGGTTGTTTGGTAAGCAATACTAGCCGAAGTATGTATTATTTTATTTACATTTCATGCGACATGCTTCTTTGAAAACAATTCAACATAAAATATTAAATCCGTTCCGCGAACTAAAATTATTTCAACTTTTGTATACAGATAAAACTCTCTTGTTTAAGGCTGTATCTGAGCCTAGAACATGAACAAAGCCAGATTTTTGGGGGATCTTTTGAAGAAATTAGGACTATCTTAATATTGAACAAAATATATTTGATTTACTGATATTTTATCTAGGTGATCCAGTTATAAGCAATGTACTAAGATTTATACTTTTGTCAAAAAAAAAGGTTTTTACCCTCTTTTTTGGTTTTCAAACGTTCGTTTCAAAAATGTGGCTAAGATATCAATTTGTTTTTTTTTTTTATAAAATGTAATCACACTATACACTAATATTATAAATGCGAAAGTTTATGTGTGTGTATGTTTGTTACTCTTTCACGATGAAACGGCTGGACGGATTTGTATGAAATTTAGAATGGATATAGCTTATACTCTAACTTAACACTTAAGCTACTTTTTATCCCGGAAAAACCATGTTGTTAAACAGAATAACACGCGGGCGGAGCCGCGGGCAAAAACTAGTAGAAATATAAAGGTGTTCTACTTAAATCCAATATTTTTTTCCCTACAAAATATTTCAGTATTAGCTAAAAACCCTCCGATCTGCTGTTTCGCACGTAATTATTAGTATTACGCGTCCTAGACAAATAGGTCAATTAGCAAACCAATAAATGCCTCTATCAAAAGCTAATAAAAGTATTTGACATTGGCCTTTTTGTGTTGGACGGGTAATAACATTTTTTCCTAGCCTATGCCATACACTTAAGGAGGCACAGGTTGGGCGGAGGAGATCGAAGCCAGCACACGAATAAAGGCCGCGCGCGCCTGTACTCCCAAAGACTCGTTTTGTTGATGGATCATAATCTCATGGAAAGCACAACCTCTATCCGTAATTACAACATATATGATGTTAACTAACTCTGACCCTTATGAAAGTATAAACTCTTTTTATTCTTTTTGGACCATGGTCTAAATAAAAGCATGTATAAAAAAAAATGATTCTCCTGTCAAAGGGGTTGGCATATAATCTCGTCGTGTCCACTTTATTGGATATAGAATGATGAAACTTAGCTTTTAGAGTATTGTTACCAAAAACACATATGGGTACAAAATTTCTGGTTTCAAAAAACTGCTTTAAAATCTGGTTGCAAAATTTGAGCCAGACATATTAACTAAAACACAAGTGAAGTTAAATAAAAGCTTATAAGAATAATATAATATGCAAGGGGCAACTGTATTCAATTCTGAAGTACCTACCTATTGCATTGTCTGTCAAAGAAAGCAATAAAAGCGGGGTAAAACTTTGCAATACCTGAAGTCTGTATCAAACAACTTGTTTACAAATATTGAGCTTCAAACTGTCTAGTTAGACTTCAAAACTCCAGCGATCTACTGAAGAAAAGGTTTTAATCAGTTTTGCGCAAAGCAGACTTTCAAAAAGTAAGTATTTGTGCTACAAAATGTATGGTTCGAAGAAAAGTCTCAGTAATTATTTCAAATACTTAAAGATACAAGTCAGCTAATAAAGAAACTGAAACATTCGCGTGCGGCAAATACGTTGCCCGCAGTGAGTTCCGACGTCAGTTCATTACAACCCTTAGAGAGGGGTGGTCGTGCCGCTCTCTGTTTCGGGAACACCCGAGGACGATTCATAAATAATAAATATTCATTAAAAACGTTATCATCAACCCTTTCACTTTAAAATAATTATCTGCTATATCGAGAAAGACAGCCGCTGGCTGAATAGATTGAAGTTTGAAGTGTTCGAAATTTTAAATGAGTGTCGTGAGTTTTCAGAACTTTGTGGTGCCGTTCTTTCTCTTTTCATCATAGCGTGTTTGTTTTTATGTTGCGGTAAGGGTTAATTAATCAAATTATTGTGACTTTGTAAAATATTAAACGTGTTAAGTGATTAATAAAGTTATTACAGTTAATGTATTCATACATAATTAAGTGAAAATTTAAGTGTGACCTATATTAAAGAGAATCAAAAGTGGCGGTTACTGAGTGGAAAAACAAGTGTATAAAATAAAAAAAAATTAACCAAAATTTTAGACTAGTGTAGTGATATACTTTTACTTGTTCTTGGAGTTGTACAGTTTTGTCTACCGAAATTCAGGTGAGTCTTTTTGCATTGCGTAAGTTTATGTAGTTAAATTTACTAAATAAATTCATTAGGTATTTACAAAAATTCACAAAAATCGTCGGTGTTTACAAAGTTGCTATGTTATATTTTTTGTACAATTATTTTAAGACTTTGTATGTATGCTAGCGATGTAAAATTAAAACTCACCTTTGACTTTTTCGAAAACATTAAACGACCTCTACCGTGATGTGTATTATTAACATTTTTATAATAATAAAAATGTGTCCATACATATACTCACGCCTATTTCCCAGAGGGGTAGGCAGAGATTTACATCCGCTACGATCCTGACACACCTCTTTCACATCCGTCAATATAGTCAGCGGGTATTTTTGACTTTGCCTTTCTTCAGTATGTCGCATATGTACTTTTAGCACAGACCGGTAGAGCTTTACCTTCCACCATGAATATCTTTCGTCACTCTACTTTCATTCATCCTCTCTATATGCCCAAACCAACGAAGCATTCTTTTTTATATTCTAGTCACTACATCATCTTTATGACCGTAACGATCCCGTATGTCGATATTATACTACATAATATACGTACTCCGTAAGAAACGCATTTTCACTTTACGAATTTCCACGCTTTTTAAAGTATCGTGATTGTCTAGCTAAGACATCGATCACTCTACTTTGATGCTCATCTTTCCACCAACATTTAGTACCATCCATTAGTGTAGGAGCCGATTAAACTACTATTTTATAAAGACGTTCTCATAAAACCACTTGAGGTGAAACGGCTAGTTAATTATACTGCACTTTTTTCTAATTTAAAAGTTACCTTACCTACTTCCATTGTTGTTATTTTGGTATCAAGAGATAATTCACAAGTGATTAGGAGCTTATACAAGGTGAAATTCAATCAACCGACCAAATTCATACTGGAGACTCGGTTAGTGATCAGGAACAAGGTTCAGTAATCCTTTTGGCCAAATTCGAAAAATACATTTTTTTGCTCCCGTACTGGTTGGACTAGTTTAAGTACAATTCCTAGTGCAGGCACTACGGGGCAAAAAAAAATTTTTTTTCGAATTTCACATGAAGGGTCATTGAACCTTGTTCTTGATCACTAACAGGGTCTCCAGTGTAAATTTGGTCGGTTGATTGAATTTCACCTTGTATAAATTTTAAAATTTCGCAACCAAAAATCCAAACCTAAAAATGTTTACGATGTCGAATAAATTAATAATAAAACGAATTTTTATTCACAATCTTTTATCAGTTATTTTCATATGTAGATGGAGGGTTAGGTTAACACATCTGAAACTAAAGGAAATAGCGCAAATTGCTCAAAGGAGTATCTGGGCCAATTTTGGTGTAAACCAAAACTGCACCATTGATTTTAGTCACAGACGTAGCAGATAGTAGCAGAGCGTAGTAGCAGATCTAACATTAATAATAAACGGCTAGAGTCGACGCGTGGCTCACTCAATGAACTACGGGCTCTTTTAAATATAAATATTGCTTGTTTCCAAACAAAATATATACATGAGATAGTTTAGGAATTTTTATACGTTTCTTCGTACCATGAAGCCTAAATGTAGCTTATTTTTTTGTATGGAAACTTGCCACGCTATTTAATCCTTATGTTTGGTCTGCTACTTAGTAATAATCATATGTCTGTGATTTTAGTGGTTAGCTACTAATATTTCTCATTTTACTTTGTGCTAGGCAATGATATGTATCTCTGCCATGCAGCCTCAGATGCTCTCACTGGTTAACATTTTTTTTTCCCAGAAACGATATTTTTAAATTCTTGCAAGAAACTGTGTGATCGATCCAAATCTGAACTAAGATTTATTCTATCAGGTCTCGGTTTTTGTGAAATAAACTTTAAGTATTGAAATTTTACGTTTCCTTAATGCTTCTGAACAATTTTTTTACTTACAAGTCCTTAATCAATACTCCTTAAGGTGAAAATAACAGAAATCGCGATTGACCCTTAATTTTTAAAATAAATAATATTTTGTGAGAGCTTGTTCTGTCCATACATTTCATAGCCAGTTTTTACTATGAAACATTAAAGAGATTAATTTAAGACATTAAATCAAAAACTAGGCTTGGTTACGTGAATCTTTTTATCATACTAATAAAAATAACTACTAAGAAGAAGTATCATTGAAAATTAAAGCTGAAAAACTAACTGTGTTAAGCGTAAAGCCCCACCAGAAGTAGTAAAAACACGAGAATTTTCAAAATTCAGTCTCTCTTAGACAAATATTACGACGTGATAGAGAAAATCTGAGTTCATATTCGGATTCAGCATACAAATTTCTAAAATAATTTCAATAATTCGTTTCTGGGACAGAAAATTTCTACAATTTTGTTGACCAGTATTTATTGTTTACATATCGTTTATTCTAATATAGACTACTTTTGTAATTTATTTGAACATTGTCGTTTTTAAAATATTCATGTATATAATTTTTTTTACAACTTAACGTTTAAATAGATAATCTGACTGTAAAAGGTGATAAAGTATACGGGAAAGGTAGACAATGTTTGGAACGATATTACTTAGTATTTTAACCTTCTGCCTTTTTACGAAAGTATACGTCTTGTATACACTTTACTAATGTGTAAGTTACATTGTATAAATATTACAAAAAAACCGGCCAAGTGCTAGTCGGACTCGCGCACGAAGGGTTCCGAACCATTATCTATAAAAACGGCAACAAAATCATGTCTGTTGTATGGGAGCACTCCTTAAATATTTGTTTTATTTTAATCCAATTATTTATTTTTAAAGTGAATATATAACTAAATATTCTGTGAACATTTCAAGCGTCTATCTGTTGCCGTTGTCAATATCGAGCAAAACGAACAAAAAAATCACGTTTGTTATATGGGAGCCCCCTTTAATATTTATTTTATTCTGTTTTTTAGTAAGCATTAAGCATTAACATAAATATCACGGTTCATGAGATACAGCCTGGTGACTATAATAATAGGGTTCCCGTTGGTTACTTAAAATGAGAAGTGGCACATCTTGCTAAGTTTCTTACCCTTCTTCTCAGCAAGACCAGCGGAATTAGGCATATACGAGGGGTGGCTGATATAAAATCTCCTTTGTTAAAGAAAGTTTAAAAAATGTTACTGGCCACTATATTCTCGTATTCTTTGTTTATTCCTTTTTTAAAAATTATGACACTTATTTGTTTCTACGAGTTCAATTTTTTTTTGGCGCGTCTTCGTTTTTATCAAGTTGCAATAAAATTAAAAATGGATAAAATTGAGTATCGCGCTGTGATTAAATTCCTCGGTAAAGAAGGGAATACGCCGACGCAGATCCGAGAGCGCATGTTTAAGGTGTTCGGAGATTCATGTCCTTCCGAATTTGTAATAAAGTTTTGGTCAAAGCAGTTTAAACAAGGCCGTGTGAGCTTAGAAGACGATCCCCGTAGTGGAAGGCCCATTTCTGCAGTTACCGCAGATAATGTGGAAAAAGTGAAGAAACTGATCCTTGCCGATCGGCGAATTAAGCAGTGGGAAATAGCTAGAGATGTTGGCATTAGCAAGGAACGAGTTCATGAAATAATTCATGAACATTTGGGAATGTCCAAGGTGAGCGCACGTTGGGTGCCTAAAATGTTGACCCCGTTTGATAAGCAAAGGCGTGTGGAATGTTGTCAGTCATTTTTAGACTTGGTAAAGGATAAAGAGGAAGAAACTATCTTGCGAATAGTGACCTGTGATGAAACTTGGATTCGTCAGTGGGATCCCGAAAGCAAACAAGAATCGATGCAATGGAAATTTAAAGGGGAAAAACCACCAAGGAAGTTTAAGGTCCGGCTGTCAGCGGGCAAACTAATGGCAACCATTTTTTGGGATGTTGAGGGGATTCTTATGATAGATTACCTGCCAAAAAACACCACGATGAATGCTGAATACTATGCGAACTTACTTGACCAGCTACGCAAAAAAATAAAAGAAGACAGGAGGGGCAAACTTAGCAAAGGCGTTTTGATTTTGCATGATAATGCACCCGCGCACACGGCCTTTAAGGCGCGGTCATCTCTGACAAAAAACGGCTATACAGAGATCAACCACCCACCCTATAGTCCAGACCTGGATCCCTCTGACTACTTCTTATTTAAAAATTTAAAGAAAAATTTGAGAGGGCGCAGATTTTCAACAGACGAAGAGATGAAGGACGCTGTGAATGACTATTTTGACGAACAAAATAATAATTATTATTTTAATGGTATGCTGTCACTTATTGACAAATGTCGTAAGTGCATTTCAGTTGCAGGGGACTATATTGAAAAATAAAAAATAAATTATTAATCCATGTATTTTCTTTCATAGTCAGGTAGATTACTTTTCAGCCACCCCTCGTATTTATTTAATTAACGTATTTGTACTTAGTGAGCTCAATACATTTTTTCATCATTGCATTATACATAATTTTGCATTATATGAGTATATGATTTTAATACATTTAAGTAAAACAAAACATTCTGTTTATTGTATTTTCCGTTAGAGAATTTTTATTATTTATTTTAACATTAAAAACTTGATTGTCATACGTGTATATGATTTATCCATCTATATTAAAAACATGTTTTTTTTTCTTATATTATTTTATTATACATATTCATACATATTTGATTACTTCGTCGATTGAGTTTTATGTTTACAACTACTTTTTGATCTAATCTTTGGGTTAGTTTAAAATATTTTTACGACAATGCTTTAAAGTTTACAGTGTAAACCATCGACACCCCTTCGCTACTTCACTTCACTTGTTTTTACACTTCACTGTTTTTGACTGGTGACATTAATTTATAACCAAATTAATATTGGATGCTGGGGCTGTAACAGATTATCATTTCGGATCAAAACATTTGCGAAATTTGAAAAATATTTTTTTATATTCCATAGTTTTGATTCGGGGCTGGGCTTGCGTTTGTAGGGAAGAGAAAAAACATATTTTCGAGTTTCCCAAAAAGAGTCCGATGTGATGTGGTACCGACTACTTACCGAGTATTCAGTATGAATTGTGCCCCCTTCTTGTCTAACTTCAACATCTATTGTTATCCGCTTTTAAATGTATCGTGATTTACTAGAAATTACACATAATTTTTCGCCTATCACGACACATTTAAAAGCGATAGTGACACATGTTGAAGTTAAAATAAGGCCCCCCTGATGCTCCTGATTCTACTGGATAACTAACTTTCTCAAGAAATAAGCCCACGCAAATGAAAAGAGAAACCTTCTCTCCATACTAATCTTAAATACCTAAGTACTATACAGTTTGTATGGGAAAGTCCATTGTCTTTTTCATTTGTCGGATGTGTTTCAAATTCAAATACTTTATACTGTGAAATGGTACTTATAATACTCATTGTACACGTTGATAATAATTTCAAAAAGCAATGATAATAAAAAAATAAGTAAAAAAAAAATGTTTTGTATACCTATATAATGCAATGAATAAATAAGATGATAGGTAAATAAATTTAATGCCTAAATCCGCCTATTTCATTAGTTTTGCTTAGAAAAAGGGCAAGAAACTTAGCAAGATCATGTCGATATAATATTTTTTCCTATTTTTTATCTATTGACTTATGCTATTAATACTTATATAAACGGTTTATACTATACAAAGTATTCAACTTTGGGCTAAGGGATAAAAAAATACAAGATAGCAGGAATCATGTCATGAGGAAAATATTTTTTAGTCTACCTGTCCTAATGACAATCAGGTAGAAGGTTAAAATACTAAGCAAAACATCATCTACTTGTCTCTACGTATCATTTTTCACAGTCAAATTACTTAGTAATAAACGATTAAGTTGTAAAATGTTTAATTATGTAAAAAATTCAAGATAAAAAACAATATAAAAATATTAGTTTACATTAGAACAAACGGTATGAAAAAAATAAATCATTAGAAAATAAATAGGTTTGTTCCTAATTTGTATGGAGTGGTGCTCACTGAGCCTCGGGAAAGTATTGATATTTCCTTATGAAAGCTAATAAGTATGGTCAGTAGAGTGTGATATAAATCCATTTACACCAGATATATAAATGCGAAATATACACATACACTCACAATTAAATATCTGGAGCTATGGAAACTTGAAATTTTGACACAAGCACCTAAGCATGGTATAAATAAGTAATAAGTAATACTATGACCTAAGTAGGAAGGATTTTGTCATACGGGAGGTTCTAGTTTGTTACCCCTTTAGCGTGGGCGAACCCGTGGGCGAAAGACTAGTGTAATATACAGGTTAAAGAACTGATAAGGCCGCTTTAAATTAATGTATGCGTTATACGAGCATAAATCGGATTAAATCCTGTACTTCATTTCGTTCATTTATTCATTCGGTCAAGTTTCTGGAAGTAGTTCCTGGCCGGTAAGAAAATTTAGAGGGAAAGATGGCGCAGATCGCAGATTTTAGACGAGTTTGTTGCAATATTCGGAATACCCACAGCAGTTATCAAAAAATATACCTTTGTTACATTTTCTAACGTTTATTAAGTATTTTGAACAAATCGCGTCAATCGATTCATTTATTTGCTTACTTCTAAATGAGATCTTTTAGAACTCTCTAGTTAGGTAGTAAGTTACTACTAGTAACTCTTGTATTAACCTGTGTCTCTAGTTAGAAGATATCTCTATAAGACTTCTTATCGATTTTCTCTCGAGTATTTCGGGATGGAGTTCTTATTTTTATCATAAAATTTGTTTGAATGATGTTATTCAACTGTAAGCAGAGTTATTAAGGCGACTCTAATCGCCTTAACTCCCATACTAGTTCGCTGTTCGCTGATAATATCCTTATTAATAGGTACTGCTTATTATTTTTTCCCATACAATTTCCATGACTTGAACCAAAAACATTTATCAAAATCAAATACATACAAAAGTTACAAGCGTATAAAGTCTTGGATTTTACACATATTTTCATGAAGGTTTATGTACCGTAATGTCCTAGAAGCGATACAACAAATCAAATAATTTAAGGTTCACAGCATAGTATATTTTATACCATTCAAAAACATTTTTGTTTTATTTAGATTTTTGGGATATTTCTCCTGAAATCATAGGAAGACCCAAAACCATTGTCGAGATTTTTCGAGACATGAATTTTGTCTCGCGTTAGCTTAGTGTTCGGTTAGTTCCGTACGAGCTCGGGAATTGAACGTTCGGGCCAAATAATAACAGTCAGTCAGTGCTCTATAATCCGAAGTTGAATGTAGAATGTAATAGCAAGCATAAGGACCCCGTGCGCGACTGACTTCAAGCCGCCGACTACCGGCCTCTGAATAACTACACATCCCGTTTTCCGACCACGGCTCAGAAGGCGCTTTTTTAAACAACAATATACGGGATAGAGTTCAATGTGGTACTGAATCTCCGGTCACCCATGCCCAATGAAAATAGTTCGTTGCTCATAGCCTTAAGCCACGTTGGGTGAGAAACTTACACAGTATTCATACAAAATAAAAACTCCCGTGTCACTAATAGCGGTATAGAAATCCGGTAAATGGCGGATTTACCAGCAGGCTGAGTAGGCTTGAGCCTAGGGCGGCAGATTTTATGGGCGGCAAATTTGGAGACCGTTTCTTTGTTTGTAAGCAATAGGTAGATTATTTCATTACGTTTACCGGATCTACTTTATTGTATATTGTCGGCATTTCATAACCTACCTAAACAGATCGTATTTCTGTTAAAACTAGCTACGCTCAGCTCCCCAAATTTATTAATATTGTAAACCTAACACATTCATCCTTGATCCGCTCGTCATACTTAACGACCTGCTGGGGCCGATTGAAAAGTATTACCATGATATCCCGAAATCTACAATTTTCCGATGACATGATTATACTAGGTAGCATCATTTATCCTACCCTCTGGTATACAGGCCGAACCAAACGAATACCCCTGGAGGGAAAGTGCCCTGAGTATTGAAGATAGCAAATTGTACTTAAAGGAACCTTTATTATATTTTTTAAATAAAGATTTTGGATTTTGAAAAATTACCTGTATTTTTAATTTACGATACTATGTTACTTCGAAGAATTTGGTTCTATCCCTTTCGATCGGTATCATAAAATACAGGTGTTTTTTTACACATTTGTCCGGTTCGATCCCCGGTTCATGCAAGTGATTTTTTAAATTCTTTGAATGCAGTTTTCCTTAACTTAAAAAAAAAAGGTTTTTACAAATAAAATTTGCTATCTTTAATATTTAAGGTACTTTCCCTACAGGGGGCATTCGTCTGGTTCAACCTGTATAGTTGGACAGAAATATGCTTAAAAAGTATTATTTATGCAATTTCAATTGAATTGCTGAATTGAAAAAATAAGGAACTGATAAATTGTAGAGGTTAGAGCGGCAAAAATTTAACAGCCTATACATATGTACTTGGAAAATGTGTAATTCCGCCACTCGGATCACTGAACAGAATTAAATGCGCCATTAGATAAATAATTTGTTTATGTTTTAGGATATATACATTATAATCGGACTGTGACAAAAAGCAGCGAGGCAGTGATTTTTTCCGATTTATTTTACATTTTAGCAAAAAAACAAGTCGGAAAAAATGCTTTCAATTAAATAGTTAAACAGTAATAAGGGTTCCCTTTCTTCACTTTGAACTGGTCTCTGTCCCATAAATGCGGATTCACATTGTCACATCAATAAAATACGTCCAACTAACAACTTTGTTGAAACGCTACAATGTGGGTAATTGCTCATATAATATCATATTCATATTCGTTATAAAGTGGATGTATACGATGAGAAACTAACGTTTAATATTAACTGAGCAAGATGTTTTAATCGGTTTACTAAATAACTAATCTGTAGTCAAAGTACGTTAGTGTATTAAAATGGGGAGGGGGGGGGGGTCGTGGTGATCATGGTGACATAAAAGTTTCCCTGACACGAGTATTATGAACAAATTGTCCCATTGTAAAGTGGTGTTTGACAGTTTTGCGGCAGCTTTTATTACACAAACAAAGAAACATATATGGTGCGCTAAAAATATCTGCCACAGGTGTTTACAGGTGTAATCGTTAAGTGTGACCAGGCAATTATTTCGTTACTATTACAGATATAAAAATTGTTGCATTACCTAATCAGTGAAATGACATCAATAACTTTTTGAAAATCAAACGAGAAGTATCCAAAATTTTGACTTTAAAAACTCCCATACATTTAGTATGAGATTAGTAGAAAGGTTTCAGTTTCCTTATTTTAAAAATAAATAATTACTACTCATAATTTATACTTGCGATTGTCGGCACTTGGTGAAACTTGGAAAACATCATAATTAAATTCACTTGTACTTGTTTCACTACAAACTGGTTTCAAACCAGTGAAACAAGTACAAGTGAATTTAATTATGATGAATTATTATTCAATCAAATTATAGTCTTATTACTTTGTTAGGTTAATAAATAGTTTCCTTTAATATCAGTACTAAGATAAAATAACCTTTTAAAATAAGGAAAATAAAACCTTTTTACTAATCTCATACTAAATGTATGGGAGTGTTTAATATAAAAAATTTGGATACTTCTCATTTGGTTTTCAAAAAGTTATTGATGTAATTTTACTGATTAGGAAACGTACTTTCGATATCAGTTTTTTTTATATCTGTAATAATTACGGAATAGTTTCCTGGTCACACTTAACGATTACACCCTGTATAGATTACAATAGTAACGATATTTTATTGATCTAACATCATACATTTTTTCATACAAAAAAGTGTACGTATAAGTTAGAATTGATTTACTTATATGAAACCGTCCCGTAATAACACAATACAGTTGGAAAGAGATAGAAATTATTTTCATTGATGAAACAATACATCGCGCGTAGTTTGTGAACCCCGTTATGTCGAATAAAGTGAATATGTCTTTATTTACTTTATTTTCTCAAGTTTATATTACTATTCAACAAAAATTCTTCACAATTGTAAGCTACATACACAATACCATCTCCCATTGCAGCCGTGGTAGATATTTTTAGAGCACCTTATATAAAAATAAATGTACAATTAAAGTTATATGTCAGACCAAAGGGTCTGTTTTTTGTTTGATTGCGTTTTCACGTTAAATTTTCACTGTCGTCTCGCAGAATCTACTGCTAAACAACAATAACGTGCAACATGGAAGCGAGTGTTCGCAACACGAAGGCGAGTGTTTGCAACACGGAAGCGAGTGCTCGCAACACGGAAGCGAGTGCTCGCAACACGGAAGTGAGTGTTGGCAATAACGCACAAGATGTCAAGTTACGCACGACGAGTCTTGGGCGTTTTCTTTCCTTGCCTTCCTGGCCTGACGAAAATCAGAATGATTCAAAAACAACTGTAGGTAGATATAAGAAATAATACTTAAATAATTTCAATAAAATATAATAAGAAGCAGCGGTAGCTCAGGCGGTAGAACACTGACCTCACAATCTTGAGACCCAGGTTCCATCCCCGGTCGGGAATGCACCAATGAGTTATTCGGAATTCATGTTTTATTATAGGTATTTATTTATTAAGTATACACATTACATAAATAAAAATACAGAGCTATCTGACGTAAGCCACGAAGGTTTATCTGCCGATAGTGAGTTCTACATTACATTTTATCCTTACAATAGGTTAATTAAGCTTATTTTATTTACAAAATGTAGTTCAAGTCACTACATTCCACAATGTACTTTTTAAGTTTTGTCATATAATTATTTTTATTATTAAAATACAATTTTTGCAACTCTTTTGGAAGGCTATTTATGATTTTTGGTGGTATAAATTCCCAATGCCTAGTTCCGAATACATTATTATATTTAGGTAAATTAAAGGTTTTAGTATCGGATAGTTGCATTAATTTATTAAATCGTGTTTTTCTTTGCAAAAGTGGTACTTTATTTTTTTCTTCTTTAAGGATAGACAATTTTAATTTATTTTGAATAGGTACCAGGCATGCCTTTTAAGTTCTGTCGTTTACATATTTGCCACCAATTTTGAATTTAGAACTCCTCAATATTCAAATTTAGAATTTCAAAACAATTGAATGAATTAGGATTAATGCAATTGTTTATTCACAGCGTTGTTTTGAATCTGTCAGGTCACGTACGAAAATGAATCTTACTAAGGAAAATGTCCAAGCAATCATTTTCTATAACTTCCGAAGAGGCCTAACACGGATTCAGTGTTCCGAAGAGCTAACATCTGTGTTCCATGATGAAGCCCCATGTCTGCGGACTGTCGAACGCTGGTATTTAGAATTCCAACGTGGATATACCAGTCTTAGTGACAAATCTCGTGAAGGACGTCCAAAATCCGCCTTCTAATCCTCGAAGATCGTCATGTGACATATCGGGAGATAGAGGCGTTATTAGGCATCTCAGGGACAACCATTCAGAAGATCTTGCATGAGGCGCTTGGTGTGAGAAAACTAGTTTCCCGTTTGATCCCGCATTTGCTTTCCGACGATCATAAGAAGGCCCGCGTCAGATGGTGTAAGAAAACTCTTCAAAGGTTCAATCGAGGAGAGTCAAATCACGTCTACGACATCATCAGTGGTGACGAATCTTGGATCTATGCCTACGATCCTGATTCCAAACAACAATCCACAATCTGGGTCTTCAAAGGCGAACCAAAGCTGACTAAAGTTGTTCGCTCTCGAAGCACTTCAAAGAAGATGGTGGCTACGTTCGTGGCGAAAACTGGGAATGTTGTGACAGTTGCACTTGAAGATCGAAGAACGGTTAATGCAGAGTGGTATAACACAGTTTGTTTACCACAAGTCATCGCCGAACTTCGGAAATCTAACCCAAAGCGACGCATCATCCTACATCATGACAATGCAAGCTCACACAGCGCTCATCAAACGATTGAGTATTTGATGCAGGAAAACGTGGAAATTCTTGACCATCCTCCATACAGTCCGCACCTAAGCCCTAAAGATTTCTTTACATTTCCTAAAATTAAGAAAACTCTTCGTGGTCAAAGGTTCCAGTCCGGTGAAGAAGCAGTCGACGCTTTCAAATCAGCCATATTGAACAGCCCCAATTTGGAGTGGAATAAATGTTTTAATAACTGGTTCGAGCGATTGGAAAAGTGTTGTAAACTGCGTGGAGAATACTTTGAAAAACAATAAAAAGTACTATTAGGTTTCAGTTGTTTTTGTTTCTTCAAACGACAAAACTTAAAAGGCATGCCTCGATTACATTACAATAACGAAACAATTGAGTATAATCTTGACAATGTTTTTCTTTTATGTATTTAGGTACAATTGTTTTAAGAAGTCAAATTTTTAGTTTTTATATATTTTCTAAATGAGTTTTATGTGTCCTACCGTAACAACTTAGTCAATAACTAGTAATGGAATCAGCAAGTGCTAAATATAATAATCTTAATATTTTGTAAGGTACTTTATATTTGAGAATAGATAGCTTTCATAAAATAGCTCTAAGTTTTTTACTAACATAGTTAATATGCGGACGCCAGTTAAATTTATTATCAATGACCAAGCCAACATACATGTGTTCTATAACAAATTCTATCTGCACAGTGTTTGTGTTCTTACCTAAACGTTGACTACTTGCTAAACGTTGAAGGAAAACATCGTGAGGAAACCTGCATGCCCTAAAAAGAGTGTAATGTGCGCCCGAAGTACAGCGATTCCTATCACAACCCATCACGTTGGGACGTAATAATCGTCGGTGAAACACGGGTATACCGGTTGTGGACGTTGCATTTCACAATTCACACTCAGGAACACCTCTGACACTAACACGTAGTGACGATATGTGTATGTTTGTCCAAAATTAGCTTCGTGTTTTTTCTTTGTCCCATGAGACTCGCTCGTCTCTTGAAAAGTGAAGTGTGAAGGATAGAGGTAAACTTTACAAGAAATTGGGTAACGAACAACTTAATTCAATAAAATGAAAAAAATATCGGGTCGTGGTTGGTGTTTTTAAAATGTTGTAAGTGGTATTTTTGGTGTAATAATTTTAATTACGATGATTATTTTATTTAACAGTACAGGTAATTTATAACTGGCTGTTGTATGTTTTTTAAATTTTTATTAGGGTGCCGTCATGGACCCCTCAGAGGTCAATGAGTTCCGTACTCAAAGAGTGCCTATGGGGATTTTACTTCGTCTGTCCGTCCGACAGCCCGTCTGTCACTGGGGTCTACAGTCAGACAGTTGTAATTGTCACAGAATACATGTTACTTTGGCTTTTATCATAGCAAATAATGAAAAATTCAAGTAATTAAAAATCCCATGCTCCTTTTAAATAAAACCTCGAAAATATAGGATTTTCCCAACGTTGTTTGTTTCAGCTTTATCAATAAAACGTTAACACATACAAGTTTAAAATTTGGTCAAATTCTCCAAAGGAAAACAACAAATAATAAAGGTGAATGGCAGGTCTAGTACTACAACTTGACCCAGTGTTATTTTCCTGAATTATATTGAAGTATATATGCACACAAAAGAATTAAAAAATATTATTTTAAGATATATTTCGGACCCTACTGGGCCCGGCATCAGTTGATATAGTAATGAAATGACATTTACAATGACATGATGGCACATAAAATGACATGGACAATCAGTATTAAAACTTTTTTTGTGTGTGTGTGTTTGAGAGGGGATGTAAGAATGTTAGTATGAGTGTTTGAATTTCGATGAGGTTTGTCTGTCTGTAAGTTAGTGCTGTTTATTTAGTCCAGGTCCGTAATGGGCACCAAGCGACCAGATGTAAGACGACTCTCATGTCCTGAGCTGAATATCAGTCAATGGTGGGTGGAATGATTTTATAATGCGGACGGTGAAGCAGTCGTCGAATGATTCGTTGTGTAGGCGGGCATGAGTTGGGATGGGTAGTGTATTGTTTTGTGTTTTACAACTTAGAACAACTTAAATACAACTTAGACTTAATAACTATGATATTTAAACTAGTTTAGATGTATCTATTTCCTTGACATTCTCACAGATAGGATCAGACGAGTAAAATTATGTAGATTGAGAAAGTAATAACTAGACTTTTTTTAAACTTAATCATAACTTAATTATAACTTAAAAGTAAGCATGCGCATGCAATCTTAAAAATAAAAAGAATAAATAAAAATAACATGGAATCTACATGAAATTTGAATTACTGTTTGATTTTGTTGTTTAACGCTTTCTTAACTTTATTTTTAAAACTATTTCGTGAACAATTAAAGAAATCAATGTTCAAAACATTTACACTCTTGCACATACGATATATTGGGGCTCTTTTGCCATTTTGTGTTCTAGTCCTCCTGAGATAAAATAAATACTTGGATATAGTGCTACGTTGACGGAGACTTGGAAGACGAAAATCAATTTGAGATAAAAGATCTGGGCATTTGTATTCTCCAACGCATATACTACGAAGGACAACGGAGTCGGCCAGACTTCTTCTGTCGGTGAGAGACATTAGCCCAAACTTGACTAAAAGATCATTGTAAGAAAGACGGCTATGCCTGAGACGATAGTTTAAGGCGCGCACAAATCTCTTTGGCATGGAGTTGTGCCAGGAGATGTGATGGTAATAATATTTGTGTTTTCCGTTTTTGTTTTGGTGAGTGTAGATTTTAGGTTTTTGTTTTGTCGATAACAGATTGGTGGATTAGTGGGGAGTAGGGATTTTGTCTCATCGTTTTGTCTGAGTATAGGCATAAAGTCATTTATAAGTTTTTTTAGTTTATAGCTGCCTTCAAAGTATGTTGTTATGAGTCTGAGTTGGTTGGATGGTTGGGTGTGTTTGATTTGTGCATTATGGAATCTAGGTCGGTTGTAGAGATGTTTTTGAATGAATCGGTCTGGGTAGTTCCGGTTGCGTAAGCCTTCATGAATAATTTTGTGGTAGTTTTTAAGTGTCGTTTCGTTGCTGCATATCCGACGGCCACGGAGTGACATTGAATATGGGATGGACTTTTTTATGTGTGTGGGATGGCAGCTATTAAAATGCAAGTATTGTAATTTGTTTGATGGTTTTAAATGAACAGATGTGCTGATTTGGTTGTTATGGTCTATTGTGATGTCGACGTCTAAAAACGTAATTTTTTCTGATGAGATGACGTGAGTGAACTGAAGCGTACAATGATTATTTAGTCTTTGAAGGAAGTCATTAAGGGAGTCGCTGCTGTGGTGCCAGATCATGAATATGTCATCGATAAATCTCCGCCAAACTAGTGGTTTCAGAGGTTCAGTGTTGAGGAAAGCTGTTTCAATAGAACCCATGAAGAGGTTAGCAAAGCTGGGTGCCATCCGAGTTCCCATAGTAGTACCTTTTATTTGATGGTAGAATGAGTTTTCAAATGAAAAGATGTTATTTTTGAGAATTATTTCCGAAAGATCAATGATGAAGTCCGTTGATGGTTGATGTGGTGAAGGACGCGTGTCTAGGTAGGTACGAAGTGAATTCAGGCCGGCATCATGGGGAATGTTTGTATAGAGTGAAACTACGTCAATTGTAACTAGGATTAATTTTGTATTCGTTGGTAGTTGTTGTGAATGGATGATTTCAAGAAAATGGTTTGTGTCTTTTATGTGTGATGGTAGGTCTTTCAAAATTGGTTGAAGGTGGAAATCAACGAAGGCTGAAATTCTTTCAGTGGGTGAATCATAAGATGCTTCTATAGGTCTGCCGGGGTTGTTTTTTTTGTGAATTTTCGGAAGCATGTAGAAGTTTGGGGTTCTCGGATGGCTTGGGATCATTAGTTCTATATCAAATTCGGAAAATAATAAAAAAAAAAAAAAAAAAAAAAAAAAACAAGCTGGTAAAGTTTATATACATTTATTTTCCTGAATGATGTGATGTTCAATTCATTTAATCAAGTTAAATGTTAAATTCTGCCGAAATAAAAGCTGAATAAATACCACAAATGTCTAAAAGTATGGAGAAACGCAATATTTGTTTTTTTCTGACATGCTTTGAACATAAATTCATACAAAATTACTAAAATAACTCAAAAGTTCAAAACACATTTTGACAGCACATTGGCCAATCAGAGCTGTTGTAAATTTTCAGATTCTGAGATGGTAGTCATTTGTATGTTCAAAACAGTTTAATGGATATTTTATTCTGAAAAACATACTGTCTCCCCAGACTTTAAAAAATCATGCTATTTTTCCAAGACCCAACTTTTTGCGCTTTTTATAATGCACGTACTTGAATTTCTTGAACATGCCGTTAAAACGAGGAAATTGCGGGCCGCCAACTGCCATGATCCTTTAGGGTTCCTTACTCAGAGGGAGCCGAATTTTTGTCTGTCGCTACCAGTTTTTAATGAGTATCATTCAACAGTAGTCATTAATGAGTAAAATCTAAAAAGTATGTATTTACTTCGTAAAGCTGCAAAATATCCTACTTTATTTCTGAAATGAATGGATTAAAAATTATAAAAAAATATCGCGTTTACAGATAATTGTGTTAACTTTAGAGAAATGAAAAAGAGAATGTCAGTTTTTGAAATTCTAAAATATAAAAAAAGAAAATGAAAACTCCAATGCAGATGGAATTTGTTATAAATAAATTGTGATATTATTGTTGATAAATTGTGTATCTATATTTTAATTATATTACGAAACCTTGGTGCGAGTGTTCAACTCACACTTGTCAGGGTTTTATGTGAATGTACATATTTTAGTCTTATTATGAAGTTGTATTTAGTATATATGGTTTGTGTTATAAAATAATAGTTCATTGGTAAAGCTTCATGCAATTTGAGTATCAGATATTTCAGCAGGAAACTCAAAAAAAATCCTTCCTGAACCAGGAATCGATAAGGTCTTTGAAAAAATAAACTTATGCCATCCGTGCTGCGATCATTTGTTTCACAATTGTTTTAGCAAAACTGAATATTAAAATAGGTAAATCGATTATGGCCTACGTTCGCGACATGGTTCCATACCGTCCAAAAATTGAAAACCTGGCTCATAAGTGGCTAATTTAAAGTTAGAATAACTGTTGTTTTTCTTGGTTTAGAATAAGATACATTTGTTAGTTTTAAAACTGAGCAAGGCGATTCTATTCTCTTTGTTTTTCTTCTCAGTGTAGTTTTATGTAAAAGCTACTAAGCGATAAAATGAGAGAAACTTATAACAGGCAAATATAAATTAACAAAAGAAATTTGTAAATTTGAAAAGTCCTGAATATACATAATTTTACGATTTTGTTTGGTCACATTATATCCCTTTCGGATGTCTATTACAGTTAATAATATAGTTCATTTATAATAATTCTTTTCTGTTTAGTTTAATTATATATTATGTTTATGTTTTTAATATTATCAATTTTTAATTAAATATTTTTTAATATTACTTTATATTATTATTGTTATTGGCTCGACTGTGGAGGTACCACCATCTTACTCGCAAATCCTCCCGAAGTTATTCGGGGGAGAGTAAGAGAACAGCTCTCAGGCAAAAGCAGGCGGCCCACCATTGCCTGGGACCGATGATGGATGGCGGTATATCCATCCCCAATTGCCGGGCCTTATATAAAACAGACTGGTGACGGGCAGCGGCGTCGCTGGTGCAAGGGTTTCGGCACCGCGCTCACCAACCCGCCTGCCTAGCATATGTGAGTATGGGCATTTCTTCCAGGAGGATCGCCAAGAATGGCGAAATCCTGGAAAGGCCTATGTCCAGCAGTGGACGAAACAGGCTGATGGATGGATGGATTATTGTTATTATTATAGTCGATTCTGAAAGCTTTAATAAAGTTTCTGTTGTTAACACTAAAGAACTATTTTAGAATGAAGAAAATTTAGTTTTGACAGCACTAAAACTAAAATTAAAGCCTTCAGAATCGGCTTTTTTGTCTCAAGACCGGAAATTTAGTAATATTTTACAGTTATAAGTAGTATGCTTTAAAATGTTGGTATTTTATTTTATCCATAAAATTATTCTTTAGTGGTCTTAGAAAACCTTGTTGAATTTCATTAACAAAGTAGCATGGTCATGACATGACCTTATATTTTAATCGGCAAGCAGGATCGCTACGTTTTTAATAGGTCTGACATAGCTACCAGAGTCAGGGTTACACTAAAATCAAAATCATGACGATAAATCCTGGTTATTTCAGAATAGGCTTGTAGACTAAATTGTTCTATTTAGTCCGTCATTTAGATTATCAAAAAATATTGGACATGTATTTTTTTTTTGGTCAATCAAACAAAAAATGACAGAGATAAAGCGCGTCAAACTTTGGGAGCGGGGGAAAATGACGTCACTTCTAAGTGAAATTGTACCTAGATGTGACGTCACGCGGAACTTCAGCGGGCTATATCTTCATCATTTTTTGTTAAATTTGAAAAAGAAAAAATACGTGTCCCATAGTTTCTCATAATCTAACTGACGGAATAATACATTCTTTTTTGTCATCATGCCTATTGGAATTCAAAATTGTTCCTACAGAAAATAACAATGCCGATACTCGGTAAGCTGTAAAGTTTAAAGTGAACGTCTAAAACCGGAGAACAAAAGATATCTGGACCATTTAATCAGATTTAGTATTCAGGATTCCTTTCAGGGATCGTTTTCAGCAGATCCTGTGAAACTAGGCAAGTCGTAATCTAAATTGAGTTAGGTATTCCTAGTGTACAGCTTTTCATGTCATGTTTACGTTGGAAAACACCTTTGAGGGTAGATTGCATGATCTTCATAACTTTACTTTTGTACATATCTAAACACACGGCGCGGCTTAAATAAAGTAGCAATTTTATAAGTCCTATAAGACCTTTGGGTTTAAGTAGCAACTGCGCTTGATACCTTTAGATTCCGGTGAATCCGTGTCAAGTTGTCATCTGACTACTTAAGCTCTGGATTTGACAATTTATAAATGGAATAAAGTCATCAAATACTAGCCTTTCGTTTCAAACCCTGCTCCGTTTTCGGCTTGGTGGTATTTTTATGAACAGCCTTTATACAAGTAGATTATATGTTGACCAGGGTCATTACGATGATAATAAATAAAAACCGGCCAAGTGTGAGTCGGACTCGCGCACGTTAGGTTCCGTACCATCACACTATCATACTTCACACCACACTTATATATCACATCACACTAATATTATGAATGCGAAAGTTTGTGTATGTGTGTGTGTGTGTGTATGTTTGTTACTCTTTCACGCTGAAACGGCTGAACGGATTTGAATGAAATTTAGAATGGATATAGCTTATACCCTAACTTAACACATAGACTACTTTTTATCTCGGAAAAAAGAATAGCGTCAAACCGAATTATACGCGGGCGTAGCCGCGGGCAAAAGCTAGTTGTCTATAAAAACGGCAAAAAAGTCATGTCTGTTGTATGGGAGTGCGCGATTCTGATTCGCACTTGGCCGGTTTTAGTATTTGTTGTTATAGCGGCAAATATAGCGGTGAATATTTCAGCTGTCTAACTATCACGGTTCAGATACAGCTTGGTGACGGACGGACGGACGGACAGCGGAGTCTTAGTAATAGGGTAATAATACCTTTGGCTACGGAACCCTTAAAAGCATCCAAATCTGCTGAGTGGTTCTCGAGTTAAAACGGAACAATACATACTGGTAGAACGACAGACAAACAAAAAAAAATTGTTTTGGCCCTAGTACAATACCAATAATAACCCATTTCAATTAAAAATTTACAAAAAGTTCAATGTACAGACTAGTTTTTAGGGGTCCGTACCCGAAGGGTGCCAAATAGAACCTCCGCTATTACTAAGCCTCCGCTGTCTGTCTGCCTGTCCGTCTGTCTGTCTGTTACAGGGGTCTAGAGCTTTAACCGTAATAGGTAGAAAGTTAAAATTTTCAGATAATACGTGTTACTATGGCCTCTACCATGACAAGTAATCAAATACCTAAAAAAATTAGGGGTTTCCCCATACAAGAAACTTCGAAACAGTTGCATTATTTAAACGTTATTGGTTTTGGCTCATAAACTTAAAGACAGTAATACATACAAGTTTTAAATTTAGTCAGATTGTAGTACGTACTCCAAAGTAAAACAAAAAATAATAAAAAGTATGGTTCCGTACGAAGACAGTACCAAATTTTTCGTCAGACGCTACCATTTTAGCGGCTTATTTTTTGTAGCATGAATTTTGATGGCATGAATTTTGTTGTTATAAATGCGAAAGTTTGTGCGTGTATGTGTGTGTGTGTATGTTTGTTACTCTTTCACGCTGAAACGGCTGAACAGATTTGAATGAAATTTAGAATGAATATAGCTTATACCTTAACTTAACACAAAGGCTACTTTTTATCCTGGAAAAATTCATGGTTCCTGTAGGATAGATCAATACCATTGAAAAATCTGGTGTCGAATTAGCGCGGTCTTAATCGTTTGTGGTAAAATAAGACAAGGCTATGTTATCTCATTCATCACACTCCACACTAATATTATAAATGCGAAAGTTTGTGTGTGTGTATGTTTGTTACTCTTTCACGCTGAAACGGCTGAACAGATTTGAATGAAATTTAGAATGAATATAGCTTATACCTTAACTTAACACATAGGCTACTTTTTATCCTGGAAAAATGCATGGTTCCTGTAGGATAGATCAATACCATTGAAAAATCTGGTGTCGAATTAGCGCGGTCTTAATCGTTTGTGGTAAAATAAGACAAGGCTATGTTATCTCATTCATCACACTTCACACTAATATTATAAATGCGAAAGTTTGTGTGTGTGTATGTTTGTTACTCTTTCACGCTGAAACGGCTGGACGGATTTGGATGAAATTTAGAATGGATATAGCTTATACGCCAACTCAACACATATGTTACATATTATCCCGGAAAAAAGCATTTCGTTAAACCGAATAACACGCGGGCAGAGCCGCGGGCAAAAGCTAGTTTACCATAATTTTTTTGGAGTTCCGCATCCGTATTGTGGGGTGGTACGGAACCCTTTGTGCGCGAGTCCGTCTCGCACTTGACCAAATTATTACTGGAGGTTTGAACTAATTCAGTCAAAATAAATAAACAGTAATAGCATTTTGGCGTAAATTTCCTTCATTTGTTCATTACTTGACAAATGGCACTCAAAAAATTACTCTAATTCCTTTGAGAATAAATGTCATTCGAGAAGATTAGGTTTAAGCACTAAGCAAATGTACTATCAGGTTAAGTTCCCAGCGTCCCTTGACAATAACAAGGAAAAGTGGATCTGCGCAATTTTTCCTTCTTTTCCCATAAGATTTTGGTACATTCTTCGACAAAACCGACACACTGTATTTACTACACGAATAATCTCGAGCTAATTTTGAATTTCCTGTAACTTCAAACTTATTTTCTCAAAAATACATTAGAGCCGATTCTGAAGGCTTTAATATTAGTTTTAGTGCAGTCCAAACTAAATTTTCTTCATTCAAAAATAGTTCTTTAGTGTAAACAACAAAAGGTATATTACTTTGGAAAAAAAAGGTTTTGACATCACTATAACCTATATTAAAGCCTTCAGAATCGACTTTATTGTAATATTACCATTACATACTGTAAAGACCTACCAGAAAATACTACATCCTGGCGAGCTATTAAAAGTGTCCAGGAAATCTGAATAACTGTCCAGGAAATTCGTATAAAAATCCATCACATAACATATGTACACAGAGTATATTTCATATGTTTTCTTTTTAAAACTATCCGTTTCTAAGTTTATAAGAGACCAAGGAAGTTTTTCTCGTTGTTTTGTTTTCTTAGTTCTTAGCGTTCCTCTAGATGGCGTTGTCCACGAAGAAGGCTCTCAAGAAGGCTGCATGGCGGTAAATACCTTTTCTTAAACATGCGCGGAAATATTATCATTACTTTTGAATAAAGAACACGCAAAGTATCATATTTACGTAGACTGAAAAACCAAAATCACTTCCTGGTGCATTCTTTGAATTTGGAACGAAGAGCGCACCGGCAATGTTGTATGAAACGGTGTGCTGTTTGAATTTAGAACTCTTTCATCTATCGTACACATTTCGTTCTCGTGGCTGTATAGCCACAGATGCGTTTACCTTTCGGCAAAAAATGTAAAATAAAAAAAAAATTGGCGGTAAAGCGGAGTTCGTTGTTATTTGGTTAATAATAAATTAAAATGAGTTCCGATGATTCTGAAAATGAAAATGAAATGGACATTGACTGCACTGAGAGCACTCCACCAGATTTAAGATCGGAAGCTAAATTAGCGATGGAAAACCTGCTTCCAGCGAAATCAAAAGAAAAATATATGAAAATGTCATGTTCTGTAAAAACGAGAAAAATGCAAAATTATTCTCCGAAACAGTGTTTTTGGCGTATTTCAATGAAATTGCTAAAACTAAAAAGCCATCTACATTATGGGCGATTTATTCTATGCTGAAATGTACAGTTCATATCAAAAACAGCATTGACTTGAAGAACTATTTTTCTAAAACGACAATCGTCTGGGTTTAAGAGCAAAAAATCGAAGATTTTGACTGCTAAAAACATAAAGCAGTTTCTACTTCAAGCCCCAGATAATATATATTTAGCGACAAAGGTAAATTTAATTTAATATTAATTAAATTTATTATGTAAAAGGCCCTTTTTTATTTCCTTGCATTTTTTTAAGAAAAGCACTATAACTATATATGCCTCGGCCGAAATGGCAATTGCCTGTCTCGTATCATTGAAGTCTTCGCCTGCGGCTCGGCCTTCAAACTCATACTCGACCTGCAATTGCCTATTTCACTGCCTTTGCAATAATGTACTATTGCCTAGCTGGCAATAATACAGAAAAGTTGCGTAAAAGCGGGAATTTAAGTTGCTATAAATTTTAGTTTAAAGTATTTTGTGCAAATAAATTACAAAATGAGTTCAGAAGCGGGCTCTGATATAGATTGTACTCCACTAATGCTTTGCTGAAGAAATCAATAACAATAAACATGATTAATCGCCCAAATATGAGCAAGTAAGTAACTTTTAATATTTCCTAGTCAGTTTATTATATTTGATATAACTCATTATCATGAAAAACATGAAAATGTCTTATTTTATTTTTGAGAAAAGCACTATAGGTATACTTGCTTCGACCATTATTAGCAATTCCGGCCTCGTATATAAAAGTCCTCGCCCTACTCCAGGATTGCTTATTTCCTGGTATTAGCATTAATGTACTATTGTAACTTCGGTTAACTTTTAAAGTCCCCTGATATCTCCGAATCGAGAATTTTATTAGCTCAAACGATTCCAGAGATATTGGCGTGGCGTACAAATATCGCTACGTTTAACACTGACTGACAAACTTACTTATTAACACACTCATGCAGCCTATTATGAGCACTTGTGTCCCAAAGGCCCTCATTACGCAACAGTTGCACAAAATATTATTCTATAAAGGTTTGTGCTTTCTTATGAAATCCTTCACGCTGTTTTTTGTGTACATTTTGTATTGAGCTGTATTTTTGAAGGTTTAACCCATAAAACGTTCAGCAGTTAGTAGAACACTGGCTTTTAACCTGTCATATTGCAAACTGTTGCCTGTAGCGTATTACCTTGTCAGAAAATCAATATTGAGAACAAACGTTCAAAATAAATATGTATACAGTGTTGAAATACGTAAAATAAAGGGAACTATAATAAAATATACGAAGTAGTCTAGTCGATCTGTAGTTTTTTGGGTTCCGTACCCGAAGGGTGCCAATGGGTTCCTATTACTAAGCCTCCGCTGTCTGTCTGTCCGTCTACAGCTTCAGCCGTAATAGGTAGAAAGTTTAAATTTTTATACAATACGTGTTACTGTGGGCTTTACCACGACAAATAATAAAACTTAAAAAAATTTAAACCCAAGGGGGCCCCCATCTCATAAACCTGCATTTTTTTAAATTTTTTGTTTCAGCTCTATCTTAAAGACAGTAATACATACAAGTTTGAAATTTGCCCACGTTATTGCACATACTCTAAAATAAAATAAGAAATAATAAAATTGGGGTTCCGTACTCAGAGGGTGCAAAATCGTTTGTCAGTTGGTACCATTTTAGCGCCTTGTTTTTTGTCGCCTTTATGTTATGTATAGCATTTATATTGTTGATATGTATATTCTTAGGATTCCGTAACGTATTGTGCGGTTGTACGGAATCCTTTGTGCGCGAGTCCGACTCGCACTTGGCCAAATTATTCAATCCCAAAAAACGTGAGTTCCCTTTTAATTGCGAGAAAAAAAAGAATTTTTGTTTACAAATGCACATATTTTAACATACATAACCATTACGCAACAGATCAATGTCAAATACTGGTATTCAACGACGAAGCAAATGGAACATGAAAAGCCCTTATTTATGTTAGGTACTTTTTTATAAGGGCTTTTGTACAGTCACTGCGAAAAGTTATAAGCACATCGTAAATCAAAATAAAGTGACTGGATGCCCGGAACTAACTCTCTCACGATGTGCTGTTTAGTTACGGTATGTATAACAAGGCAGCTTTTACGCCCAAGTGTAGGTTATAATATAATTTCCATCCATCCATCAGCCTGTTTCGTCCACTGCTGGACAGAGGCCTTAAAATAATGATATATTATATATAATATACCCACTCTGTCATACTTGTTTGTATAATTAAATTAAGATATATTAAATGTCATTAATTAGACTAATGACAGCCTCATAATTTTTAGTATGTATTATTATTTATACTCTGTTGCACACTTGCACTCAAAAAGCAAAAATCAAGGATCAATTTCAGAATCTGTTAAAAATAGATAACTTTTGGATGGAAGAACTCTTGAAATTAAAACGCGACGAATGTCGTTCCCAAACGCATAACTTATGATCGTTTGTCTCATTTTTGAATAAAAAGTATAAAATGAATGTTAGGCATTACGCGGCCATAGTTTAATGATAATTAGGCTTTGCCAGAAAATATATGTTATTTATGCATTACTTAAATAACTATATGCACGCTGATAATTTCCCTACTCCTATTGCCGTTAGCGTTGCTCTAAGGAAAAATTTATCATACATATTCTGAAGGTTATACTTAAATTGAAGGTTTTGTTAATCATAAAATTTGGTTGCTGAAGTTGGTTTAAATCTTGTCGATAGTTACGAATTAATGAGTGAAATACAATTTTTTATGACAGCGATCTCCTCTAACTCCGTTTTGTACTTTTCACGCTGATTGTACTTCGCATGTCGGCACGAAGCCCCGTGTGTGCTAATTATCATGCAAAGTTAATATACGTTATAACTTATAACTGTTATAACGGTATTAGTTAAACAGGCTAGCGCTGAAAATGTTTCCATCGAAGTTTCTTTTTAGTCTGGATTCATATTCTATGTTTTTCTTTTCCAATACTTTGGTTTCACACATTAACGGAACCTGTTCCCTTGAAATATTAGTGTTTTTCCTGAAAGTACTATCGAAGTTACACCCGCAGGCCCACTAATCACCTGTATTGCAATAGTAATAACTGCGATAAGTGGGTCAGCGGCAATTTATGTAAAAACTGTTTCACTGTATACATATAGTTTTGCAATGTATAGTAGTTTATGCTACAAGGGAGTTAAGGACGCAATAGCTTACGAGGACGATTTCAGATAACGCTCAAAATTTATCTCTCAGCTAAAAACGACGCGATCATAGTTTTACAGATATGTCAAAATTGGATTATTCAAAACAATCAAAACATTCTCTGGTTCCACGAAGGCGTGAAATCTACATTACGCCCTTGTCAGCGTTCAATAGGTGTATTAATAGATGGTAAGCTCGGTGACTCAGTGGCGTGATTACAAAAGCCTGTTGATTTCGGCCAGGTACTTGGCCCAACCACTCGGGCTTTTAAAGTAGACACGCTCACTTTAATCTCCAGAGCGTTTGGGCCAACATTGTGGCCCAAACCAACAGGCTATTAGAGTTGATCAATCGGTTTACTTCAACTAAAAAAGTCCGAGCGTGCGTTTGTCTCTAACAGGGAATTGTAGTGCAAGTATGTTTACTCTAAAACCCAGAGCGTTACGCAAAATTTTATGCATTTAGCAAGAGTCTTAAAACTCTTATACAGTTGCGATAAGGATGTAATTAATTCAACACGTTTGAAAACGTTCTGCGGATATGAAATACCATACGCGTGACAGAGATAGCGCGCTGTTTATTACTTTCTTCTAAAATGTTATTATTAACACGTGTTTGTATTTATACGTTATATATATTTTATTTGAATATTTTAATGCACCCGTCCCCAGATTTTAGCTTTTGTCTACGACACCTTTCCCGGCACTACCCAATAACGATCCACACCACCAAATTATATAATAATGGGCAGACGGACATGGCGAAACTATAAGGATTCCTTGTCGGACTATGGAACCCTAAAAAAAGATTTCTCATGTAGTGAACAAGATAAGAGTTCAACCGACCTCTATTGGAAGATGAGTTCAAAGAGGTATGAAAGGTGGAAATCGAATTCAGTTTGGACGCCCTTCTAATGAAGAAACAGCCAAAAGGCCTCATAGTATAAGCCTAAATATTCATTTAGGACAGCCTAGTGCAAAAAAGTGAAATCTAAAATAATTACATTCGTATGTTTGATAGTAGATTTGTCATTATTTTTATAAAAGTGCAAAATTATTTTTAAATTCTTAATTTATGTAGACTTCAGTTAATGTCTTACATTAAATTCATAAATCTGCAGAAATATTTGTTTTGTTTTCTTTCAATAAAACCGTCTACACCTGCCTCTCAGGGTTTTGTAGTGGCAGTATTATAAAACGCCGACCTTAATTGCCTGTTGGTTTCGGCCCCTTGACTGGCCGAAACGCTCTGGGGATTAAAGTGACGGTGTCTACTTTAAAGGCCCGATTGGTTGGGCCAAGTACCTAGCCGAAATGAACAGACTTTTGTAATCATGCGACTCAGTCGGGCACTTTCCGTCCAAACCTCGAATTTGCCGAGGTTGCGGTTTCCAATACTTGCACGAGGATATTTTCAAAATATTTGTCTTGTTTGATATTTGTTTATAATTCATCTTTTTTATCTTGTAAAAATACACTATAATAGTATTAAGTATATATAGGTATACATATATCCAAAGCGATGGATTTTACTATGAAACATATAATTCTTTTTGTATTGACTCGAATAGAAATTTTGGACTACCCTGAGAAATTTGAAAGCCGTAAACATAGCGGCCTGTGTTTCTCTAGCTAGAGCTAGTTACTATCATGCTTCCTGTGAGGTATTGTATAATAGCGCTTGCTAATAAAGTCAACGTGTCGCAATTATAAATGATCGATGGGTTAATTAATCCGAGGAACCAACATTATATATTCAGTAATATAATTACAACTCAGCACGATGCTACTACGAGTATGCTGTTCATAAACAAATATTGTCATGTTCCGTTAATACTGATGCAAGCAATGTTCACATCGTTTTTAGGGTTCCGTAGTCAACAAGGAACCCTTGTAGTTTCTCCATGCCTGTCCGTCTATTTGTCTGTCTGTCTGCGTCTTGGCTCTGAGACTCTTAGTACTAGAAACCCGTAATTTGGCATGGGTATAAAGTGTTAAAACAAAACCTCAAAATAGTAGTTTATGCTATAAGTGCGGTAAGAAGGCAATTGCGATACACGAGCAATAAGCGAGTGTTTTAAACGTTATGGGTAAGTTATTGCCCTTACACACGGCTCTTTCTTCTGTGCCATCTCCGAGAGTGGACGTGTGTTATTTTGGTGAACGAAAAAAGCGTGAAAGGCGCCCTCCACCCCCTCGAACTAAATCCCAATTGCTAGAATTAGCCAAAGAAATAAAAGGCGAAATTAAGGATCTATTTCGTCAATTTGCTGAAGTCCAAACTCAAAATTCAGACTCGATATTGGCTACCCTGAAAGACAAACTAATACTGCTCTTCAATCAGTTATCTCTTACCTATCTGAAGAGAACATAGAACTTAAAAATAAAATTGAACAGTTGGAACTACAAGCAATGAAAGATAAGTAGAACATTTTCTTAATGGAGTCTAAATTCGAAGACAACCAAAGGACAGACCGAAAATGAAATATCGAAATCGAAAAAGGCGCTGAAACTAAGAATGGTCTACGGGACATGATACTTCAGTTATCAAAAAACCCGAATGTTACAATTGAAAAATCGTATGATCAAGGATTTAATTAAAATAATTAATAATTAAATGAGATTATGTTTTTATTGCGAAATCCGTCGCATTGGAATACTCTAAATATTATTGTTAGAGTGCAAATTAGAAAATATCAAATAGAAACAAATTCAAAGAAAAGAATTTAAAAAAGAGTTTTTGCGTGACTTTGTTCATTTGAAAAAAGTATAAGCGGCTTCATTTTAATATACCCTTTCTTCATACTGGTACTTAAAATTAATAAAATGGTTGTATATTTGTGGTTAGTTAAAATGCTGTGTGTATCTATGATGTTTTTGCGGTTCAGTAAAATCTTCCATCTGCCGAACGTTGCGATGGGGTGCTAGCCAATATTTCGTGATACACTCTAATGGCAAATTCGCGTGTTCGTAAATATGAACTGAGGTTGTTTTGACTATATCCCGATGATTAGAGGGTATTACTGGGAACTTTTTACATTACCATTCATCGGTTTTTTGGGTCCCGTCAAAATTAGAAAACCTTTGGAGTGAAATCGCAGTGCATATCTGTCGATATACAGGTACTCGCACTTTGTGAAATAATTAAGTGTGAGGTCTTCACATTCACTAAGTAATATAATATGTCATGATAAAGATATATAGCTTCTTTTAGAACTTACAACAAAGACGTATGTAATGTATAAGGTGATTTTTATTTATGCAGCCAAACTCATACTGGAGGCTTGGTAAGTGATCAGTAACTCGGATCGATGACACTCTTTGCTAATTTCTTGACGTCCTATAGTAATTGACTAGGGGCTGGGCTTGCGTTTGTAAGGAATACGAAAAGAATAATTTACGAATTTAATCACACTATCACACTTCACACTAATATTATAAATGCGAAAGTTTGTGTGTGTGTGTGTGTGTGTGTGTGTGTGTGTGTGTGTATGTTTGTTACTCTTTCGCGCTGAAACGGCTGGACGGATTTGGATGAAATTTAGAATGGATATAGCTTATACCCTAACTTAACACAGGCTACTTTTTATCCCGGGAAAAGCAGGTCGTTTAACCGAATAATGCGGGCGGAGCCGCGGGCAAAAGCTAGTATATAATAAATTATCTGTACTAAAACTAATTTTCTCTATGAACTGTTAGTACCATTAACCACTATGACCAGTAAGAAATGAGTTTGTACTGTTCTGTTATCAAGCAACCGTTACTTATAAAGTTAGGTTAATACTCGTATCAAGTAGCTTTGTTTATAAATAAATTAATAATATTAATAATTATTTAAAAATATTTAAATATACAGGTTGTTAGGAAAAGTACTTCGATCCTTTAAACCACGTTTGCTATAGGTATATTTATATTTTTAATATAAACTTTTTTTTTAAACATTCATTAAATTGTTCAACCCTAGTTCAGCAGAACGCAACAGATAGATAGAGATAGGTGATAGACAACTGCAAAGTAACGGTGCGTAAGAGAAAGGGATAATAATTTAATTAAAATATAAAAACAAAAATATTTTTACCTTAAAAAAATAATTAAACACGCTTTACATACTTTGTTATACCTATAGCAGACGTGGTTTAAAGGAACGAAGTACTTTTCGTAACATTCTGTATAAAATTTCTGCGGCTAACGTCTCTGTTCGATGTTCGGTATGGCAAAAATATCAAAGTATTAGTCTTTTGGTATTTTTGTCGTACCGAGTAGACCGAAGTCCATTTATAATGTGATAAATGGACTTCGGTCTACTTTTTATTGATTAGGGCCATAAGACCGGCGAAAGTGCTGCCACTTTAGACATTATTACTTACCTAGCGGGATAACGAATAAAACTGCTCAATTTAATGTTTTAAAATAACAGTAAAAAGTTTTCGAATAGCATAGTCTTCGACGAGCTAAAATTAGAAGCGCTGCGTCTTATTAAATCATACTACTACTCAACGAGCTTCCGTGTTGAACAGCAAGATATTTTACTATACGCTTACGCGACGCTGTGTCCCGGAATCCATACTACACGTCAACACTAAAATGCAGTATGGTTTCCATCTGAGATATTTCACTTCGCAGTCCGGAATTGCTACTCGAGTTGAACACTAGGATGGATTCATCCGACTTAAAAAATATTGCCAATTCAGAAATCATCCTCGATGTTAACGCCGGGCTGTGTCTGTTGTATATGGCTCGTATTCTGTCCTTTTTGGTAGCGTGGTGATCAGTATAATGGCTGTCTCTTTCTAAGAACAACCGACCCCAGGTCATTATATTGCGGCTTATTTGAAAATACTTGTCTTGCAACCGTTTATTTTTATAACAGAAAATATAAAGAATGCTTACTATCTAGTGTCCTACCAAAAGTACAAACTGCACATCAAAGATCAGAGTGTCAATAAGGGGGCACAATCTTCTGCACTAAGGGATATCTGGGTTGTGATAAAAAAATTACCACGAAGGTTATGTATGACGATCGCTTCATTACGTTTAGCTGCTCACACTAACCTACTGGCTCACTTCTGCGCTGCATTTGATTGCAGTTAATATTTTTTAATGTGCAATAAAGTATTCCCCTTTTTATAAACATATCTACATTACAAAAAAAAATCATTGATTTTAATCAATGAATTAATTCTGGTCGTCCAGCAATGAAGGAGACAATGCTCAGTACGAAAAGAAAACCCAGTTCATTTATTATTGTAAATGCATATTAATGGCCCCTACTAACAGCTTATGCACTATAAAAAAATTACAGTTCTGAGCATAAAATTGTATGAAATAGGTAAGTAAAAGTTTTTGGAATGGCTAATAATCTTTGACACATGCATGTTGAACCGTAGGATGTTTTCGCAATCATCCTCGCGTTCAACACGTAAATTGAGTATTGTTTACGGATTTAAACTTCGCAAAAGCATATAATAAAACATGCTGCTGCTCAACACACGAGCGCGTTGATCGGTAGTATTTTTAATAAGACGCATTAGCATAAGTTTAAATTTTAGCTATAAATAGACACTGTTTATGAAAACTTTGCTATTTAAAAATGGTTCATTGCTATTTCTAAGCATTTAATTGAGTAGACTTCAAGAAATGATTTTTTTGTGGCAGCCTTTCACACTTAGGGCTTAACTTGAAATTCTCATATGTAAAATAGGGTATTAATTAAGCAAATCGACTTAAAAGATCCCTCAACGAGTATTTAAATAGTAATTTTTATTTCCTGGCAATATGAATAAAAAATTTAGTGTTTACCAAGTGTTACAGTGAATCCACCCACAGCAGTTCGAATTGCCACATAATTTTGACTCAAGGGAGATTGTTCAGCGATTGAGAGACAAATTTGACAGCAAAAGCGCTCGGCGCTGGTTTAGCATCATAGACGTAAGTTCGTCAGTTAACGGGATTTGTAAAAGTGCTCATGAATGTTATTTATATTTATTTAATGTGGTTATTTTGGTACAATTAATAGATTTGATCGATGATTCTTGAAGGAACTCCATTATGGCAATGAAAAGTCTTACTTGTACTAGTCCACAGTGTTTATTCCCCCTGTTAGCGACCGGTTTCGTTTAAAAACATCTTCAGGCACAGATCTTCAGGCAATGTTATTTATAAATTTAAACATCTTTAAAAACATCTTCAGGCACAGATCTTCAGGCAATGTTATTTATAAATTTAAACATCTTTAAAAACATCTTCAGGCACAGATCTTCAGGCAATGTTATTTATAAATTTAAACATCTTTAAAAACATCTTCAGGCACAGATCTTCAGGCAAAGTTATTTATGCATATAAACACTGTGGAACTAGTAAAAGTAAGACTTTTCATTGCTGGTTATTTTGGGTGTTAGGTATGACAAAGGTGCCTAAAACCATGGTGTTCATGAAATAATGTTTACATAAAAGGTACGTCGACAGAAAAGCCTCCTTTCATCGGCTAAATTACATGTTTAGGTCTTTAGATGGAGGTTTACTTATTGCAGTACGACCTTAAGAAAGAAATTTAAAATATTTTTTAAAAATAAAGAAACGGCACTTTTTCTCCAAGCATTGTTCGGTATTTTTGTTAATTTAATCTGGCAACCCTTGTCGTAGGTCGTGGCTCCCTGTCACGGACGCTTTAAGGTGGTAAAACCGAATCTCGGTGCAAAATGCACATTATAATATTGTTTTCCTTACTTTTGAATAAAAATTCAATTTATTAGTAATAAATTGGGGTTATACATTCAAACTCTATTGTTTTCTGATTTACATTTTGATTGCAATCGATTAACAAACTTAAAAGCGTATTTATCTTTGTAATCGAATGTAATCAAAATGAAAGGCATAAAATAACATAATTTGAATGCTAGAACCCTAGTATTAGTGTTCAATTTCCGCTAATTGCTATAAAACGCAATTTTTGCATAATTTTTCTTTAAAAGTAAGGAAAACTAAATTATGATGTGCATTTTGCACCGGGATTCGGTTTTACCACCTTAATCAGAAGTTTCAAAAACAACATTCTAATCAGATAACTTTGCACGGAACCTCCAGATATCTTGTCCAACGTACACTTGACAGGTTTTTTCATTACGATTCAGAGCGGCAAGATAATGCCTTTCTCTTTTACGGTCCTGCTTGAACCTTTATTTAGCCCCACGTAAAAAGGGGTTAATGAAACGTAAAACAAACTACTTGAAGGAATATAGAGATTTATTACTGCCCTTAGAATATTATATTCCTGAAGAGTTCTTGGACGAATATTATAGAAGGTGCGGAAAAATTGCTAAGGCAGGTGTGGCGTGGTTTTAAAAAAGTTTTTGTCTAAATAAGAGAACGTGCGCGACTTTGTCCGCGTGGATTAGCGATATGAAGAGTAGTTTGTCTCGACATTCCACTTATCTAGAATTTCATATTGTAATAGTAGAATTAGGTGTGTCGGAGGGACAGTATTATATTTGTAAAGAAATCGTATCTATATTTACGTAACTTAAGGCGCCTAGGCACGCCACCGTTTTAGTACATTTAATAATCCGTTTCTCAGTTATTTTTCGTAATATACCAAACTATGTGACCTCTATCATCTGGTGCTGATATTTTAAAAGGCACCATTTTGCAAAAATTTTGAATATTAATTTTGTTTTAAAGATATTCAGCTGGACAGATTTACATACAAAGTTGTTTTCTTGCCCCAGATTGTATCTAATTCAAAATTTTACATTTCAGCCACATAGCGACTTTGTAAATGTAATAGTAAAGTAATATATATAGTAACTTTGTATTTAACTATAGAAGTCTATACCTTTAGTCTATAACGAAAAACAACAGAGAAACGGGTTATCAAATTTTGTACTAAAACGGTGGCGTGCCTATGCGCCTTAAAACGTAACAGCTATGCTACGCCGCGAGCGACGACGCGCGGCAATGGTGAACGATAGCGGCGCGTGAAATAACGCAAACGTACCGAGGTCGCTTGCCACACCTATATTTATAGCCTTCTAAATACGCTTTCTAAAGTCAGATTTTTAATTAGCTGGAGTAAACTGAGGTTCGTGATAGTAGGAAATACCGGGTGTAAATAGAGTGCTACCATTAAATAAAACCACATATTCTACGTATCATACTGAACCACTTTTCCCAAGAAACATACCCACGCTAACTATCAGTTTAGGAAATATTTGAGTTTAAAAAAAAATGCGTGAACTCTAACGCACCGACATAATGGCGTTTTTTGAAACAGCGTCTTCCGTAAAACAGCTGTTACGGCGCAGCGTTCTAAAATAGACCTTCTTCCTACGAAATAAAGGCTTTAAGTTACAGTTTTCTTCATAAAGTGTTTAGTATGATCAGTAGAGCATGTGGTTTTATTGAATGGTCGCACTCTATTTACACCCGGTATACTCCTAAGGTGCATGAGCCATTTCACATCGTCCCGAACTTTTTGAATGTTGCGATAGTGGCATTGTAAAATCGCTCATGCACCATACGAGATAAAAGTGTATTTCCCACTAATTAAAAATCCGACTTAAGGACACTCCTATACGTTTGATATAGACCGCTACCGCTCCCGTCCGCCCGTACCGTGGTATAGCCCTAACCGTTTGCCCTCAGGTTCACGCTAACCTAAAGGATTAGCTTCATCCTTAGGGAAATTCCCGTGATAAATATAATAATGTGTAATGTGTCACCAATATGACACTGAAACAGGAAATATTTTCTCCGCAGCTTTATCCGCAACGCCACACGTAAAAGGGTTTTTATTATCTCTTTTTTTCCGGGATAAATAGTAGCACCGTTGAAAGTGTGAGAAACAAGGAAAAAAGATTTTAAAATGTTGTTTCAGACCTTACCGCTGTTATATCTCACATAGTATTATACTAATAAAATAGTATTTTATACCACTGTGATATAATGAGAGCCATTGTGACACGGGTACTAAACGAAGCGAATCTGAGTATTATAATAACATGCACGAGTGTCCCAATGGCTAATTACACAGACAACAGATTAATATTTGCACACCAGTCAGTAATGCACACGCGGAACGCTCACGAGGGCGTTATAATATTTTACGCCTTGTCCGAAATTAAAATGAAAAACGTTTTTATTTTAATATTTGTCTAATTTAAATTTGATTTTAATTGATTTTCTTTAAGCAGCGGTAGCTCAGGGGAGCTATCTTGAGACCCAGGTTCGATCCCCGGTCGGGCATGCACCAATGAGTTTTTCCAAATTTATGTGCTATATAGTGTTTGTGTTCTTACCTAATATTTACCACTTGCTGAACGGTGAAGGAAAACATCGTGAGGAAACCTGCATGCCCTAAAAAGCGTGTATTTGTGCCCGAAGTACGGCGATAGGGCTCACCACCGATCACGTTGGGACATAGTGGTCGTATGTGAAACGCGGGTGTACTAGGTTTGGACTGTGAGTTGCGTTTCACAGTTCACACTCGGGAACACCTCTAATACCCCCTCGGGGATTCATGTCGTGACGATATATTTAAATATTCTCTAGTTTGTAATACAGTCTAATTAAATCATGTTTAACATAGACAAATTTATTGTTCATCCATGATGTTTAGAGTGTCCAAAAGTTGTTTAAAGTTTCATATGAAAATTATAATGAGTAAACCACATCAAATAGAAGCTATAGGATATAAGAAATGCTTATTTCAAGTTTTAATAAATATATATATTTAACTCTTCTTGAGCCTTTATATTTATTTTAACAATAAGTATGAAGAAAATAACATTTATTTTATTATATTCGATATATTATATTTCGGCCCACTGTATAGGGCCGTCATCAGTCGAATTTTATGTTTTCAATTAAAAAAAAACAATCCAAATCCCTACAATAGTACATTACGATACGAGAGCGATGAAACGTTTTCTGACGAGTGTGAGTTTGCGGCACGAGCCGAAGGTGAGTGCTGCAATCACACGAGTCGAGAAAAAGTTTCTCGCACGAGTATCGTATAATATTTTATAGCAAAAGTGCGGAAAATGCCGACTTTACGCAAGCGCAGCGTGGTCATTTTACGCACGGTGTGCTATAATATATTTTAAAGTCACCCGCAATCTGCCTTCGCAATTTTTACGCACGTGCCAGAATACCCGCCCTGGCTGTTAACTTAACGCGAAAAAAAAGTTATTGACCTGTACGTAACCAATTTCTTACAAATTGGCCCACCCTGGAAACCTTTAGGACACTTCCAGGTGACTTAGAAACTTGAAATTCAGTTCACAAGTGAGTCTCATGGCACACGTTCAGAGAAATTAAACAGAAACTTACCTATATGTGATTATTCAAAAATAAATTATTAGACCCTTTGGGTACATAGAATTTAACAGGTCAAAGTGTCAATTTAAGTTGGCCTTTATAACTACTCGTGGAATAAGTTTGTATTTTAACGGAACCCTCAGGGCACGAGTCCTACTTGTACTTGACCAGTTTTTTTTGTTTTGATACAGGTCTCGCCAGCGTAGCCTAAGAAGAGGATAAATAGATATTACGTGCGGGTTGTATTAAGGCGCACGGCACGCCACCGTTTTAGTACAACATTTGATAACCCGTTTCTCTATTGTTTTTCGTTATAGACCAAAGTTTAAGACCTCTATCATCTGGTACTTATATTTTAAAAGGCACCATTTTGCCAAAATTTTGAATATTGATTTTGTTTTAAAGATATCAAGCTGGATAGATTTACATACAAAGTTGTTTTCTTGCCTTAAATTTGTACCTATACCAAAATTTTAGATTTGAGCCAAACAGTGACTCCGCAAATGCGTGTATTAAACTATAGAGGTCTTAAACTTTAGTCTATAACGAAAAACAACAGAGGAACGGGTTATCAAATTTTGTACTAAAGCGGTAGCGTGCCTGTACGCCTTAATGAAGTGGTTAGAAAATTAAACGTACTGGTACTACTCTACTGATTATACAGATTATCTTTTGTTTTGTGACGTTTGCAAGTACATTTGTTTTTTCGGTTCCCAAAAAATAATAATTTGGCCAAGTGCGAGTCGGACTCGCCCACAAAGGGTTCCGTATTACCACACAATACGGGTAACCTAACCTAAAAACATTACAGTGAATAACGTTTTTTTATAAATAAATAATATTTATGCTTTTTTGTAAAAAGAGATAAGTAATAAATAGGAAAAAAAAGGAAATTAGCTCAATAATATAATTAATCAATCTTACTACTCATTCTCAACTGAACTGAAGAAATGTATTTTGAGGTAGTTTTCTTTTTTTTTCCTATTTATTATCTATGTCTTTTTACAAAATACAGTAAATAACAAGAATACATATTTCATACCAACATCAAAGCTACAAAAAACAAGGGCTAGAATAGTAGCGCCTGACAAAAGAAATTGCACCGTCTGCGTACGGAACCCTACTTTTTATTATTTTTTGTTTTACTTTAAAGTTTGTCCTACAATCTGACTAAATTTAAAACTTGTATGTATTATGTCTTTAAGTTAGAGCCACAACAAATTACGTTAAAATACTGGACAGACAGACAGCGGAGGCTTAGTAATAGAGTCCCGTTCGGCACCCTTCGGCTACGGAACCCTAAAGATAACGAGTTGGTATAAAAAAAAGAATTTCTTCTTTTTAACAAAAGCTTTTCTACGAAAGTGGTTCAGTATGATCGGGATAGATGGTTAATTTTTCTGAGGACGTTTCAGGTAATATCAATTTGAACCAACTATAAATTGTAACAGGCTCTTTTGTATATTTTTTCTGAAACTCAAACTCAAACTCAAACTCAAACGTTTATTGCAATCTAAGTGTGTACAGATTTTATGTATTTTTGGCGCTTATAACTTAGATGCCTATTATAGGCGTTGCAAATTTGTAACACAACTTAAAGTTAACATAAAAGCTTAACTATCGACACAATATAGACATAAAATTTTCGTATAATATAAATAAAAATAAATTTACAACATATAGTATAACATTTGAATATATATATATTTTACATTCTAATATAGCATAACTATGATATCGTGTTAAAGGTGGACAAAAACAGAAAAAAATAAATTAAAAAGGGCACATTAACTATCATAAATTATTCTGTTAAGAAATCTTCAACCGAGTAGTAGCATTTTTTTACTAGAAATATTCTTATCCTTTTAGAGAAAATGTGTTCTTTAATTTCCGATTTTATTTCTGCGGGTATTTTATTATAAATTTTTATTGCCATGTGGTATGGGCTATTGTTAAGCATTTTTATGCGAGACAATGGCAAGTGTAATTTTTCTTTATTCCGGGTATTATGATTGTGCGTGTCTTTAACCTGTTTGAAATGCTTCATGTTATTAAAAACAAACATACATACATCATGTATATAAATACATGGAAGGGTTAGAAGGTTGAATTTTATAAAATAATCTTTACAACTTGTTCTGGAGTCCACATGAGCAAGGATTCGAATGCAACGCTTTTGAAGTATAAATAGCTGATCAGCGTCTACGCTGATGCCCCATAACATTACTCCATACCTGAGCCAGGAGCTAGCGAAAGCGTGATATGCTGACAGCGCTGTTTCAGTGTTTGTGTTATTCTCAATGTTTTTAAGCGCATAGGTGAATGACGATATTTTAGATTTGACTTTTTTTATATGACTTTTCCAGTTGAGGTGCGTATCTATATTTATACCTAAGAGGCAGAATTGATTTACAGATTCAAGTTTTGTATTTCCGATTTGTAAATTAATGTCAAGGCTGGGTTTCTGAAATGGACGGAATTGCATTGTCTTGGTTTTTTTATAATTTATGCTAAGGTTGTGATCGTCTAACCAGTTTTTAACAGTAAGAAGGTTTTGTTTCATCAACATTTCTGCGTCCGAGTCATCATCACATTTTATAAGCAATGATATATCATCTGCGAAGAGAACTGTAAGTGTTGTTTCTTTGTTAAGCACTTTAGGTAAGTCGTTAATATAAATAAGAAATAATATACATCCGAGGACACTGCCTTGAGGTATAGAACATATTAAGTTTCTTTCTTCCGACCTAACATTTTCTATTATATTTGATACGTTGTTGAAAAATTCTACTTGTACAATTTGTTTTCTATTTTCGAGATAAGAAGAAAACCACGAAAAAGCTGGACCTCGAATTCTTTGAAAATATAGGCTAAATTATAAAGTTACATACTGTTCTTTAACTTTCAGGTGGTATTTTGTATAACGAAATTATTTTTTGAAAATCAGTTTGGAGAAATGGGAATGTGACGTAATAGTCATACCGTTTAGGCTCAATAGGGAGAGTTCCTTGACGTAAAGAAAGAATGAAAAAAAAAATTAGGGGATAAGACCTGAAGATGGGATTACTGAAAATAAAAAAAAACAGACGTCGGTTTTGACATTACTTTTTTTTTCTTGTGGGCAATGGTCTATTTCCTGTAATGCCTAAATGACATGATTATTACGTCATCAAAGCTATTTATTCAGTTCCTGAATATTTTCATTTATATCTTTTGTATATCACGGAGAAAAAAAAACTTTTGTATCACCTTAAAAAAGTCCATTCCTTTCAAAAAAAACGACAATTAGGTGCTGTTATGGTATTCTGGACCATTCGAATTGTAAAGCAGTATTTCATAAAGCTTCACACTTTGCTCACCATCTTACCAGTAACTGAAGGTATATAGGCATAAACACTCAGCGTCTTAGCATAAACCATAAACTTTGACCTCAAAGCATTTTCATTACGCCGCAGCATAAAATATACACTATATAATTTTCCCGAACTCACTCTTGGGTCGAAAAAACTCATATTTTTCGGACTCCATTCCATTCACACTTATCGTAGGTCTGAGAAAACATGGACCCCTCCGTCCTAAATAGGATGGTAAAATATTGGTCCGCACTTTAGATCCTAGACATAATCGTAAAACTTTGGGCTGGTGAACCATATTCAATGCTGTCAGTATAATATTGTGGGCAGTCGTTTATGGGCTATAAGCAGTTTACCTAGAGGCATATACTATTATGACTCTGGGTCTCTTGCAAATGACAGAAAGATGATAATGGAATGATAAACTGAAGTTTAACGCAGCTTTCAGTGTTGGTTCTTACTTTTTTGCGAAGGGTTCAATTTATTTATGAAAATAGGTCATTTTTCAATACAGTCTTAAGGCTGCATATAAATTCAGATTGAGCACCTCATTTTGCATCAATCAGAACTGAACTCTACGACGTTTCCTTTTAGTACAAAATAGCGCGCTCTCAGCCGTGGCTGTTACGACCACCAAGAAACACGCGGCCACAAAAAGTTGCGTTTTTTATTTAATAACTCTGCTTCTAGATGCAATTTTTTAAATATTCTAAGACGAGTTGACGATGTCATTTGTTAACTTATTTTTAATACAAATTTCAAGTCTGTATGATTTAAGGAATCTTATGAATTGAAATGATCTAACACTCGAAAAACATTAAATTTAGAGGTAACTTCGTAATTTTTTCCATCAAGCGGACTTAAATATTTTGCGTTTTTTCTAAGCCATATAGTGTACTGCCTATACTATTTTTACTATATCGATTAACCAAGTTACACAATGTGATATGCTCATTTGAAGTTGGGCATCTAGCCTTATACGGACCCTTAAAATTCTAAAAAAATGAAATTACTACTTTTCCGCCTGTTTTCTTCGGGAATAACTTCGGGAAGATTTGCGAATAAGATGTTGGTACCTCCACAGTCGAGCCCGGCATCAGCTCTACCACCAAAAAATATGTGTCTGTTATAAATTTATGCATATTATTAAAAGCCATCAGTTTCGCTAAAAAAAAGAACATAAAACAGAACGCAAGCAAGAAAATATCTGATAATGTTATCCTATAACTTTTTTATTATTCCTTTTTTTCTGTCTGTCAATCATCCCCGTCATTCCATCACTTTGTGTCACGTTACCTAATTATTATATTATTCATATTATTCCACTGATGCCGACAAATTCTGTCGAAATATATTTGGATATTTAATTTTGTGTTTTTTTACATTCATAAATACGTGGACGCACTATAAGTTTCCGGAATGAATATGAAAAAATACTATTAAAGGTACAAAATTAATTTATTGTTTTTCAAAATAATCTCCCTTGGCGTCTATGCACTTTTTCATTCGATCAAACCAGTTTTGAAAACTTTTGTGCCACTCCCCTGTGGTGACCTCTGAAACGTGTTTTTCATACTCCTCGACAGCCTCTTCTGGTGATGAAAATCGTTGACCGCGTAATTGGTTCTTAATTTTTGGGAACAGAAAAAAGTCACAAGGTGCCAGGTCGGGACTGTATGCAGGATGACTCATGAGTTCTACATTTTTCGTCTTCAAAAAGTCGTTTGTCTGTCTGGCCGTGTGAGAACTAGCATTGTCGTGGTGCGGGATGATACGGCGTTTACGGTTATTTTTACGGAGTTCGTCAATAACTTCCGGCAAACAAATGGTCGTGTACCAGTCACTATTCACGGTACGACGATTCTCTAAAGCAAGAGTAGCCACGTGTCCAGTTTTATTAAAAAAAGAAGCAATCATCCGCTTAGATGCAATTTTCACGCGCGCCACTTTGGTTGGTTTCGGCTCATCTTGATAGACCCATACGCTCGATTGCTGCTTTGTTTTGGGATCGTAGCAATAAATCCATGTTTCGTCACCTGTTACTATGTCCCACACCAAATTTGACGCACCTTCGTTGAATCTGGTAAGCATGGCACTGCACCAAGTGACGCGGTCCGTTTTTTGAGCCTCGGTCAAGTTGTGTGGGATCCACCGCGACCACAGCTTTCTCACACCCAAATGTTTGTGTAGGATTGATTGTATTTGACTCATGCCTATTTCTAAGGATGCGCGAATTTCATGGTAGGTCACATGCCTGTCTGTTTCAATCATACGGCGCACAGCATCGATGTTTTTGTTGGTCACAGCGGTGGACGGCCGACCATCGCGAGATTCGTCACTGAGATTGATACGACCACGCTTGAATTCTGCAAACCAGCTATAAACAGTCGTCTTGCATGGTGCTTCATTGCCAAAAGCTGTTTCAAGCCGAGCGATGCTCTGTTGAGCTGTCAAATTACACTTAAAATCGTAGAAAATCATACTACGAAAATTTTCCCGAGTTAAATCCATGTTGATGCAGACACACAATTTTTTAAATGGCGCCACAAGGTAAAAACAAAAGACAGTCAGATGAAACAAACTGCATTCTACAGCCAAAGAGTTCTATTTTCAAATGTTGCAATAAATTTTTAAATATTGTTTATGTAAGTGGCCAGTTCCGGAAACTTTTAGTGTTACCTATGTATAAATACTAAAAAAAGCAACCATAACGTGAAAAGAGTATTAACTATTTCGACGACAAAATCAACGTTTAGATCTATGATAACTATCACTGGAAGACTTATGTATTCAATATCAGTTTACATAATGCATTAGAATACAGACACTTTCACCTTACTTCCACATAAAGGTCAGTGGATGGAAATAAATGAGTCGAAAAGGTCCTCTCTTACGGATATTCGAATCCACATGACCTTTCGCCTCAATTGTACATGTACAAGCCAAAAGGTCATAGGTAACTTGACCTTACAAATTTCTCGTTTCAACCTATTAATAAAATTAGTCATATTTTTGTCGCAGAGGTGTAATCCTGAAATTTGGTTATGTATTCTATACATATTTTTAATCCTAAAGTTGGTTCGTGTCTTTATCTATGTTTATACTCTATACTTATACTAATAAAAAGCAGCAAAAAAGTCGGTATATTGAATATTTTCGCGAATTTTTAAATGAAATGGGTTATTAGTAATTGTACTGAAGACAAAACCACAATTTTTAGAATTTTGTTTGTCTGTATATACGTATGTTCCGTTTTAACTCGAGAACCACTCAACGGATTTGGATGCAGTTTTTTTTGTTATCATCACAGTGACTTTGGTCAATAAATAGGTTATAAACGTTGTTCATAAAATAACGCCCAAGCCGAAAACGGGGCGAAGATTGAATGAACGCTTTTAACTCGAGAACCACTCAACGAATATGGATGCGGTTTCTTTATTATCATCGTCTTGACCCTGGTCAACACAATTTGCTATAAGGGGTGCTCATAAAATAATGCTCAAGCTGAAAACGGGCTAAAGATTTAATAAACGCGGGCGGAGTCGCGGGCAAAGGCTAGCTCCTCTATAAAAATTTCTCATTCTAAAAATATTACGTAATTATTTATAATAAAAAAAAAAAAATCATAATTCTATAAATTAATAAAAAAAAAATCTAATAAAACAAATTATATTTTTAATAACTCATCATTTGTGTTGAAACTTTTGCGGCAGGGTAGATTGAGATCTGGGAGAACATATCAGCTATTTTTTGCTCTGGGAAAATTGCTAGTTTCATAGGGATACACAAAGTAAAGTACTCAATTGAATAGATACCTACTATGTTTTAAAATTACTAAAATATTTTATCGTTGTAGTATAGAAGCGCAGAAGATACTAAATATGGATGGTAAGAGCTCTGAACCGAGATTCGAACTTCTTGATTTCGTCTCAACATACTAGTTGTTCTTTCATATCGCAGACAATGAAAAGCTTGGCAAAAAAGAGTTTGACGTGGTGACAGGTGGAACTAAATGTGGGGTAGTATTATATGGTGTAGCCGCATGCGCAATATGCACATGTGTGGTATAACGCCCTCATTCTTTCCAAACTATTTTTTGCCTAGCTATAATAAAGTCGCTTAATTTGAGCCATCTGGAGCCTATATGTATAGTGTATTAAGCTACGGAAGTATCGGGTAGTGAAGAATACACATTACACTCATTCTCATATCCAGGTTAATTTCCTCTGCGCAGGGTCGAATTATTCAAAAGGCAATGTAGGCCACTGCCTATGGGCCCAGCTATGCTTTGGGGCCCCGTGGCCCTTGAGAAAAACAAGTCAAAGTAGTTTAACTTGATGATTTCTTTTTACAAAGATATAGGTTTAAAGGACATACAATTCTAAACAGGTGGTAGAGATGCCGGGCTCGATTGTGGAGGTACCACCATCTTACTCGCAAATCCTCCCGAAGTTATTTGAGGGAGAGTAAGAGAGCAGCTCTCAGGCAAAACCAGGCGGCCCACCATTGCCTGGCTTATATAAAACAGACTGGTGACGGGCAGCGGCGTCACTGGTGCAAGGTTTCGGCACCGCGCTCACCAACGCACCTGGCCAGCGTGCATGAGTATGGGCATTTCTTCCAGGAGGACCGCCTAGAGTGGTGAAATCATGGAAAGGCCTATGTCCAGCAGTGGACGAAACAGGCTGGTGGGTGGATGGATGGGCAATTCTTAAATTCGATAAGCTAACCATAATGTACAAAATAAAATTAACATGTTTATTTCTCTAAAATAAAACTCAATGACATTGACAGACAAGGGCGACGCGACGTTAGTTAGAAAAAGGCCAAAAGGGCCCCGCGGGCCGCGACTTGTATTGCTTAGGGACTTCTTTAGAGTTTATTCCGGCCCTGCTTCTGCTTTTGTATGTAGGTTAAGGTGACATTTATTTATACAGCCAAGTGCTCAGTATCAAGCTTAGATGACCCTTCTTGTGAAAATCGTAAAATATTCTTTTCATGTTCTCTACAAACACAAGCCCAGCCCGGATGTACCATGGGACGTCAATAATTAATTTTGCGAAATTAGAAAAGTGTTATCGATCCGATTATTATTAAAATAATAAATTTATTAAAAAGTCACACTCTACGATGTAATATACAGTTTAAATTTCGATATATTTCTCCTTCAACTTACTCAAGTTTAAAGAAGATCTATGGGGTTTGTCCATTAAGGTAATTAGTTCAGTCATTGATACGATAGCACCTTATTTATCGGTAATATTTGCTAAATGCATTGATGACGGGGTTTTCCTGGATTAAATGAAATAAAGTAGACTGGTTCTTTTATTCAAGGTTGGTGAAGCCGAAGATCCATCAAATTTTAGACCGGTATCAGTACTGCCGGTTTTGAGTAAAGCATTTGAAAACTGCTATCGCACTTGAATCAAAACAAACTCCCCCACAGTCAACATCAATTTGGATTTTCTAGGGGGAGGTCTACCGCTGATGCTGGTGTTGCTCTAATTAAACATTTTATGATGCTTGGGAGGGGAAACAGGATGCTTTTGGTGTGTTCTGTGACTTGTATAAAGCGTTTGATTGCGTTGATCACAAAACCCTTTTACGCAAATTGAAGCATTACGGCATTAGTGGAGAATCTCTTGCCTTAATAAAATCGTATCTTCTTGATCGTATTCAGAAAGTACCTATAGACATAAGTGGTGTTAAATCTTCGGATTCCAAAGTTGTGATGGGTGTACCTCAAGGCTTAATAAGAGATCAAGACATAGCCCTATTCGCAGATGTGGCATCAGAATTTTTTTAAAAGTGAAAATGTTATTAGATACTCTAGACGATGTGAATTGCCGTTTATCTCAAGTCCTGAACTGGTACACAGTAAATAATCTAGTGTTTAAACATTGCATTTGCATTAATGCAAAGAAGACAAAATGTATTCAATTTACATTACCTAATGTAAAGAAGTATATGTAGATATAGATATATATCTGGATGGAACCAAGTTAGAACTGGTAAATGACACAAAATTTCTTGGAATTACTGTAGACAGTAAATTACAGTGGTGTTCACATATAAAACCTCTATGTAGTAGACTTAGTTCAGCTGCATTTCCTGTGAGAAGAATTAGACAGTTAGCAAATGTAGCCACTGCACGACCTTTGTATTTTAGCTACTTTCATAGCATTATGGCGTATTGTATTCTTCTTTGGGGCAGAGGTGCTGACAAAGAAGCTGTTTTTATTCTTCAGAAAAGAGCAATTAGGGCTATTAATAACTTAAAATGTCGGTAGTCGCTGAGAGAAAAATTCAAGGAAATAGGAATCCTAACTGTAACTAGCCAACTTATATATGAACATATTATGTATGCTACAAAAAACACCAGTATGCTACCACGGGTCGGTGCAAGCCACACCATAGATACTAGAAATAAAGATAAACTTGCTGCTCCAGAATTGAGACTTCACAAGACAAGTAGTTCCTTTGTTAGTCACAGTATTCGTTTTTATAATAAAATACCAAAGGAAATACTTGGTCTTTCAGAGCATAAATTCAAAAAGTATGTTAAGAAATGTCTTTATAAGAAAGCTTACTATATAAGGTGTTCTCAAAATATCTGCCACGGCTGTAATGGGAGAGTGTATTGTGTATATAGAAAAGAATAGTAACGATATTTTATTGATCTAACGTCATAAATTTTTTCATACAAAAAAATGTGCGTATAAATTTGAATTGATTTAGTTGTTTGAAACCGTCCCGTAGTAACTTAGCTGTTGCCGCATCGCCATTTCATTTCGCAACTCAATGAAGCCACCCCGTACTGTTGCCATATTTATCAAACAAATGCCGCCCCGGTCCGCGCCGGCAGCTCGTCATTCATTCATCAAAGCGCAAGCCGACGACGGCCTACCCCCCTCCCGCCTGCACTACCTCGTTCGTCGCACGCGCTTGTGTTTGTGCCTCAGTTCGCTGTTATCAGTTCGCGCATCCGTGCAGCTTCATACATTTGTCACAGATTTCTACGGGAAAAACCGCGCGATGAAATTGAAAAAAACCCAGCATTTCATTTCGCAAAACGTCAATGAAGCTATTCATGCAAACTTAAAAACAATACCGCGCGTCGGCATCGTTCGTCAAAGCGAGGCCGAAGACTCCCCTGCCCCACCCGCACCCCGTTCGTCGCACGCGCTTGCTTTTGTTTTTGTGTGCCCCGCCCGCCCCAGTTCGTTGTTATCAGTGGTCAGCGAGGTGTGAATTGCGCGCGCATTCGTTAAAAATGCCTCCCAGACGACGATATTCAAATCAAGAATATGTTGAAATGGTATGGTGCTATCGCGAGTGCAATAACATAACCACGCATGCAGCGAACTTATGCCAGCAGGGGTTTGGTGTGCGAATAAGTCCTCATACCATTCTGGACGCCGTGTACACGGCCCCTTTGACCCGCCTCCGGTTGACGCAGAGAAGAGGAAGTGTTGGACTTCTTCCGACGTCATCCTCTTGCGAGCACCAGAGACGGGGCTAGAGTCTTCAACGTGAGCGACAACTACGTGTGGCAACTTCTAAATCGGGAAGGGCTATACCCTTACCACTTTACGAGAGTACAAAAATTGCAGCCACAGGACTACGCGGCTCGCCTCGCGTTCTGTCATTTGATTCGAGAAGAACGCCGCAACATTCTGTGGACTGACGAGTCACAGCAAAAACATAGCGATTCTTACTAACTTGACTGTCCGTAGCCTGTTTTAAGTGTGATGGGGAGTTAAGCATCTTATTACGTCAGTTTTTTTATCTGCAGTAAGCTTGGTGGAATTCAGTAACGGGTAAGTAAGTGCAATTTTTAGCTTTTGCCTGCGTATTATTGTGTAACTAATAGATTCAGATAGTTACGTTACGAACTGGTCAGCTGATTTCAGAGCTCATTGACAGAACAGTTAGAAAGAGATAGCAATTGTTTTCATTGACGAAACTACACTACGCGCGTAGTTTGTGAACCACGTTATGCAGAATAAAGCAAATTTTAATTTCACTACTTTATCTTCTCAAATTGATTTAACGATTCCGGGGTACGAAATTTATGCATTATTGTAATCTATAAATATAATAGTATCTCCTATTTCATCCGTGGCAGGTATTTTGATTACACCTTATAGAATTAGTGAATATTTCGAAGATAAAAATGCATGGTGTTAGCTCATCTCAAACTTCATAATATATATTGTATGTACTTAATTATTGTAGATAGATTTAAACGCTAAGGGCTGTTGCAATAAAAAACTGTATATATATTGTTTTCAAACTTATACGTGGACGCACTATAAGTTTCCGGAATGAATATGAAAAAATACTATTAAAGGTACAAAATTAATTTATTGTTTTTCAAAATAATCTCCCTTGGCGTCTATGCACTTTTTCATTCGATCAAACCAGTTTTGAAAACTTTTGTGCCACTCCCCTGTGGTGACCTCTGAAACGTGTTTTTCATACTCCTCGACAGCCTCTTCTGGTGATGAAAATCGTTGACCGCGTAATTGGTTCTTAATTTTTGGGAACAGAAAAAAGTCACAAGGTGCCAGGTCGGGACTGTATGCAGGATGACTCATGAGTTCTACATTTTTCGTCTTCAAAAAGTCGTTTGTCTGTCTGGCCGTGTGAGAACTAGCATTGTCGTGGTGCAGGATGATACGGCGTTTACGGTTATTTTTACGGAGTTCGTCAATAACTTCCGGCAAACAAATGGTCGTGTACCAGTCATTATTCACGGTACGACGATTTTCTAAAGCAACAGTAGCCACGTGTCCAGTTTTATTAAAAAAAGAAGCAATCATCCGCTTAGATGCACTTTTCACGCGCGCCACTTTGGTTGGTTTCGGCTCATCTTGAAAGACCCATACGCTCGATTGCTGCTTTGTTTTGGGATCGTAGCAATAAATCCATGTTTCGTCACCTGTTACTATGTTCCACACCAAATTTGACGCACCTTCGTTGAATCTGGTAAGCATGGCACTGCACCAAGTGACGCGGTCCGTTTTTTGAGCCTCGGTCAAGTTGTGTGGGATCCACCGCGAGCACAGCTTTCTCACACCCAAATGTTTGTGTAGGATTGATTGTATTTGACTCATGCCTATTTCTAAAGATGCGCGAATTTCATGGTAGGTCACATGCCTGTCTGTTTCAATCATACGGCGCACAGCATCGATGTTTTTGTTGGTCACAGCGGTGGACGGCCGACCATCGCGAGATTCGTCACTGAGATTGATACGACCACGCTTGAATTCTGCAAACCAGCTATAAACAGTCGTCTTGCATGGTGCTTCATTGCCAAAAGCTGTTTCAAGCCGAGCGATGCTCTGTTGAGCTGTCAAATTACACTTAAAATCGTAGAAAATCATACTACGAAAATTTTCCCGAGTGAAATCCATGTTGATGCAGACACACAATTTTTTAAATGGCGCCACAAGGTAAAAACAAAAGACAGTCAGATGAAACAAACTGCATTCTACAGCCAAAGAGTTCTATTTTCAAATGTTACAATAAATTTTTAAATATTGTTTATGTAAGTGGCCAGTTCCGGAAACTTTTAGTGTTACCTATGTATTTAATAGATAGATATATAAAATTTATTCCAAGTGTAAGGGATGATAGGAGTTATAGAACAAGAGGATTGAGAGATAGTCTATTAATTTTGTTTTGTTTTTAATATTATTTAACTCAACTTTTGGCCTGATTATCCGACTTTCTCTTGTCCTGTACCTTCTATCTCTTTACTAAAACACTGTTGTATATAAATAAAATAATGATCTAAAAAAAGGACATGATCTGGCTAAGTTTCTTGCCCTTCTTCTTAGCAAGACTAATCGAATAAGCGGAGTTTGGCATGTATACATGTATGTAACGTATTCGTATTTAGTATATGGGTAGCTATTATTATCATATCGTATATACATAATTGTATACATTAAATATACACTTATTTTAGTTCATGTATGTACGTATATTTACTTATTAAGTATAAGCAAACCCAAAACCTATTTTAATATATAGGGTGAAATTAAATCAACCGACCAAATTCATATTGGAGACTCGGTTAGTGATCAAGAACTAGGATCAGTTATCCTTTTAGGCAATTTTGAAAAATAAATTTTTTTGCTCCCGTACTATTTGGCCTAGTTTAAGTACAATTGTCCTAGTGCAGGCACTAAGAGGCAACATATTTTTTTTCTTCGAACTTCACCTGGAGGGTCATTAAACGTTGTTTCTAATGACTAACCGAGTTTCCAGAATGAATTTGGTCGATTGATTTAATTTCACCTAGTATGTATTTTTCCTCTTTTAAATTTAATTATTGAATAAATCCTAACGTGGGATAAGTGTATTTATGTACCTATATTGCAAAAATAAAGTACCTACACATTTTATTTCTGTGATACTGATCACTTAACAAGCCTCCCGTATGAATTTGGCTGCATAAATAAATTTCACGTTTTATTGTAATGTTATTTTGCATCTCCCAATTATGGAAAAATCGCAACGAGATAAAAAAAAATCTCTCCTAACCAATTTCTCACGCACGAAGGGTTCCGTACCATTATGTATAAAAACGGCAAAAAAATCACGTTTGTTGAATGCGAACCCCCCTTAATATTTATTTTATTTTGTTTTTTAGTATTTGTTATTATAGCGGCGACAGAAATACATCATCTGTGAAAATTTCAACTGCCTAACTATCACGGTTCATGAGATACAGCCTGGTGACAGACGGACAGACAGACGGATAGCGGAGTCTTAGTAATGGTCCCATTGGTTACCCTTTGGGTACGGAACCCTAAAAAAAGATTTTTTATTTTTATCCGTAACGGACTAATTACTGATACGCCTGATACGCCTGCAACCACACTTCCGGCACGGCTTTTCAATGGCGTCATGCTGGAACATGACTAGTCGCTTGGCAGCATGGTTACGTCTTGGGGTTGCAGACGAGACACAGCCCGAGCCTAGCAGTACTACCAGTGAAGAAGTGCACACTCTCTCTGCAGACGGGGTCAAGATCCCATGATCTTGTGACCCTCACACACTAAAGAGACAGGGATCGGTGGCATACCTGCTTCTTTACAATCCCTTAGTCACCTTTTACGACATCCACGGCAAGACATGGAGTGAAAATATCCCTTTCTACGTGACGTTGCCACACGACAGACGATGAATTTCATTACCAGAGCTAGCGTGGGCTGTCAAACTGACGCACTTAGGAAAAATAAGTGTTCAATTTGTTCATTATACTGTCCAAAATTCTAATAAAGATAACAAGCCACAATTTGAGGGAAGCCATAACCTCAGTAGGTTCAGAGTATGGAAATTTTAGGAATGCTAAGTCAATTGTTAAATCGTCGATCAGAAATCATAGAATCCGAAATGAGGAGATCCGTCGGAGATCTAAAGTAACCGACATAGCCTGCAGAATCAGTAAGTTGAAGTGGCAATGGGCAGGCCATATTTGTCGCCGACATGATGGCCGTTGGGGCCGAAAGGCTTAAGAATGGAGACCACGTACAGCAAAGCGTAGTGTAGGACCACCTCGTGCCCGCTGGACCGACGACCTGAAGGACGTTGCGGGGGGCAGCAGGATGAGGAGGACGGAGGACCGACACGAGTGGCGAAATTGGGGAAAGGCCTATGTCCATCAGTGGACGAACACGGGCTGATGGATGGATGGATGGATGGATCAGGAACTTAATATTTGTTCCCTATTTAAACCTGTATTATCAGTTTCAAAGGAAATCCTTATACTATACCGGGTGTAAATAGACTGCTACCATTAAATGAAACCACATATTTTACCGACCCAACTGAACCACTTTTCTCAAGAATCATACCCGCGGACACCCTTAGTTTAGGAAATAATTGATTTCCAAACAAAAATGCGTGAACCCTAACGCACCGTAAGACGGGCGAGTTTAGAGAGAGCACACAGTTCAGGTTTCACGTACGACGCTCTCTCTAAACTCGCCCGTCTTACGGTGCGTTAGGGTTCACGCATTTTCGTTTGAAACTCAATTATTTCCCAAGTGGTTCAGTAGGGTCGGTAGAATATGTGGTTTCATTAAATGGTAGCAGTCTATTTACACCCAGGTTTAAATAAGGAACAAATCTTCAGTTCCTGATCTGTCAGCCTGCCGTTGCCACAAACGTAATTTAATATTATGTGGGTGAGCTTCGGTATGTCTACTTATTTATGTGATTTTTAATTACCAAAGGGGTTTACTCGCCTCTGTTCATGCTTTTTCCAAGTGATATTTATGTGTTCAATAAAACAATAAAGAACCTAATGTGGTCTGTCTGTAGCTACAAGTCTTAGTAACCCAAGTGACCACATTTTTGGTCCCTAATCTCCTGAACGACGTGTTTTTAATTCGAGATGTACACGTACCAAGGTTTTGATATTTATTACGCCACAAACTTGATATAACGTTAGTCTATAGAAAAAATACTTTTATGGAGCCAAAACTAAAGCCGCGAAAAAATCTGCAGAATTTTGGTCGAGTAGATACTTCAGTTTTGTAATAAACTGATGTTTTTTTCGCTATATCTTATACATTGCGCCCTAATCGACTAGGTGACGCTGTATGCTGAGTCACAGATAAAGGCTATTCATACTTAAGGCGAGGTTTCGCGGATGAATGTCGTTTTTATTTGTGTTTAATTTGTAAATACCAAGGTTTAATTTTTTTTAAATGTGTGTTCATTTTGTTTCAATCTTTCATCTTAGTATTTCAGCCGTTCAACACGCTATTACATGAATTTTATTGCCTCCAGTATAATTATAAATATAGGCCTAAGCTATGCTCTAAATAGAATTTCAATCAAATTCATCGAAAAACTTAGCGCACTCTTGGTCCCAACACCACAGTGTGATCTTTTTGCTGATAGACCGATGGATGTAATAAGAAAATGTCTAAAGTACTGAGAGAGTGAAGAATCAACGACGATGTCCTTAGATCAACATTATATGTATCGATATTTTTACGTTTTTTGTTTTGTATATTATTATATTCCTTCAAGTCTTAACCTAATATCTGTGAATTGTTCAGTTAGTTGGATATATATTATTTATATATTGTTTTAGATATAATATACATTTTGGAAGGACCTAGTCTCCATGTTACCAGGGAATCCTAGTATGGAGGCTAGTGCCACAAATTATTTTGTTAAGTGGAATTTTTTGTTGGTGTCAATAAATATATTTCATTTCATTTCATATCTGTAATGCTGTACAATATAATATGAATAAATAAATACATTTGAACTAGGTTTTAGAAAATAAAACTTATACTAAAACAAACATATTAAAAAAAGTTACATAAAACGGCCTAAAAACCCATCCCTCTAATTCCACAATAAAAAATAAAAACACTTCGAAATCGCGAGTTTTCCGAGCGGCCCGCTTCCTCCGAGCAGGATAGATAAGTGTAAATTGAAAGCGTTGGAGCACGACAGATTTCTCAGAATACCCTCGCCTTAATACGAAATTCGCTATGGTGGTGAATGCCTCTTCAGGATAAGGATAAGTCATATACATAATACATATATACTATACTTATAATATTATGATACATACAGTATATGACTTTAGTATAAGTCAGCAGTGTTTGAACACCTGTCCAGGTACGAGGTAGGCGCCTGCTAGGCTGCGCCTGAAATAGATTATTGCTAAGCCTAGGTGAGCCAGCTTTACAGGATTAAATCTTATCTCTAATTACACACATTGTTTTTACATACATTAAATACACTTTTCACTTCTCACGCTCCTAAAGTTGTTGTTTATGTTAGGTGTAAGCGGACTAAAACTACTTATTATGTTCTAGTGCATAAAAGTGTTGACTCTTAAGACTATGGCGATAGGCCTTACAGCCAAATACACAGTACAACTTCATTGACAAACTTTTTCAAAGTCAATAGTGTTCGCGCTAAGATTCTATCATTTTAGCGCGAACTGACAGGACAGCGATGAACACGGACTCTTCAGAAGATGCTCAGAAGGATATGCAGTGACGTATACAAATATGATATAAAATAAATAATAAACTTCAGACATGCATGTCTAATTATTTATTTACGTTATTTAAAAATGGCTGTGTGGGCTAAGTTACCTTTGCCTTCCCAATTGGTGGCACACTTAAAAAAAAAGTAGTGGCGGGAAAGAGCTGCTGTTTTTTCTCAGCACTACATATTTAATTTCCCAAACTAAGGGGTTCCGCGGGTATGACTCTTGAAAAAAGTGGTTCAGTAGGGTCGGTAGAATATGTGGTTTCATTTAATGGTCGCACTCTATTTACACCCGGTATAGAGGATTCCGTGGAGAATAAGTGCAAGATTACAGATCGTATCACACAGGCAATTAATTTAGTCCCCAATGAGCCTGGCCCTTCTACATCTAGCGATTGCATATTTAAATTAAGTTCACAGCCGTCGAATGAAGTCTTGGAGCCTTCTTAATTACATAATATACCGTCTACATCGTCTCAAATTCAAACAAATACTGTGAATATGCCATATCAAACATACAAAATTGTAAAAATTTTACTTTAAATTTTAATTAAATAAATATTTGCTAACAATATCGCAGTTTCATTACCTCGCAATCGAAGTGAAAAGCAGAGTGTTGAACTCGGCTACAAACGAGCCATATTACCTTGAACTATAGCTGCCTTCGCTAAGGCTCAGGCAGCGAAATATCTCGGTAATATGGCTCGTTTTATGCACTCGTATAACAATCTACTATTTTGGAATTGCGCCTTTACTTGAGTGAATATCTTTTTAATTTTTTTATAATTAACTTGTACTATTTTAAAGAAATTAAAAATTCAATACGAATGCATTATTCTGCCTAATGATGTTTCACATAGTGTCGGCAATACATAAGACACAACTTTATATTTTTATTAAGATATTTGTCGTATCCGTGACGATATGTTTGTCTGTTAAGTGTTTTGATACCAACTTTGTAACACTGTTTGTTTCGGTATTTTGTTTATAAGTTGCTTTACAAGCGGAATTCCGAGCGAAATTCAAAATTCCTAAAATTCACATCTCTGCACGAAAGTTTGAAGAAATTCAAACGTCTGAATATTCCCGAAATGTTCAGTTACTTTTGTAAATTGGATGAAGTTATGAAGTAACTTTACAAAGTTTAACAACTGATGTTCACAAAACTAAATAAATAACAACAAATGTGTATTCCTATTGTATTTATCTCCCTTATTTTTGCATTATTTTTTTGTAAATAGGCTTATGTTTATTAGGCTATATGTTTGTAAGATCACCAGGAAACTTGTTTTAAATAATTTATTGAATAACTAAATAAATAAAATAAATTTAATCTATGTAAGTGCATCATATACCCTAATTTCTTGTAAATTTTAACAAACAAAATAAAATGAATTTTCAGCCAAATTTACGTGTCTGTACGTACACGTAAATTAAATATATTGTGAAATGTTAAATTGAATGGGTTAAAAATATACTTTTAATTTTTTTAAATATCTGTCTGTATGTTCCTTTTTAACTTGATAATAAATCAATGGGTTTGGTCACGATTTCTTTTTATTATCGTACTGACCCTACTTCACATATGGGCTATAAGGGGTATTAACAAAATAACTGCTAAACCGAAAACTGTCCATACTATTTAAGACTTAACCCACAGTTGTTTAAAAACGGATAAAGCCTTCGAAAAACAAATTAAATCCCAGCAAACTGCTGCACACTGTAATACTATCTAAGCAGCGATAAAATTAGTTACCGAAAAATATACTAATTTAACCGTGTAACATCTACCGACAAAATAAATAAAAAATTGCAAACTAAAATTCACCTGTTTAAATAATAAACCTCCGATAAATTACTGAACTTCCGAAAGAAATACTAAGTTAACGAAACAAAATGTTCTGATGAGTCAAAAAATAGGTGCGACGACCTTAATCTATGGTCGTTGATATAGTTATGTTTATTCGAAGGAGATGATAAATACGTATAAATCCACTAAATACTAGTGCGTTATATACAAGATGAGATTTATTTATGCAGTCAAATTCATACTGGAGGCTTTATAAGTGATCGGTATCATGGATCTAAAACATTTTTTCCTAATTTGAAAAAGAAAATTTAGACTGGCTGGTTTTGCGTTTGTAGGTAGGAGGTAAAAAAATAATTTCGGAATTTCCAGAAAAAGGTTCATCGACCCTTGTTACCGACGAATACTTACCGAGTCTTTAGTATGAACTTGGCTGTATAAATTATTGTCAACTTATATAATATACGTACATTAGTTTAGCTGAAAAGAAGGGCATAGCAAGATTATTGTAATTTATTTCTTCTTTTTCTTCGTTTTTAGGGTTCCGTACCCAAAGGGTACCCAACGGGACCCTATTACTAAGACTCCGCTGTCCGTCTGTCACCAGGCTGTATCTCATGAACCGTGATAGTTAGACAGTTAAAATTTTCACAGATGATGTATTTATGTTGCCGGTATAACAACAAATACTAAAACTGGCCAAGTGTGAGTCGGACCCGCGCACTCCCATACAACATGTTTTTTTTGCCGTTTTCATAGATAATGGTACGGAACCCTTCGAACGCGTGTTCGACTCGCACTTAGCCGGTTTTTATTTTATAAGAGTGGTTATAGAATTTAAGTATAATATGGTTTATTTTGAGTAAAGAGAGAGAAAGAACAAGACAAGAGAAATTTGGATAATTAGGCGACCTGACCACTTACTGAGTCTCCAGTATGAATTGGGCTATATAAACGAAATTCACCTTTTACATAAAAGAATAGAAAAGATTAAGATGATTTATTGCCATAATGAAAACCAGAAAATCACGTAAATTTTCTTCACTTACCTTACTTTGACATTTTAAATAATCTTCCCTTTTTGGTTTATACAAATATTTTATCATGATTGTGTATTCGAGGGCCGGAAGTATACACAAAAGCTTTATCCATGTAATTTTTTTATCCTTATGAATAAAGAATAGCTCAATTTGGTGTTCAATCGATAAATCCTACAACGTCTGTTGCGTTTTTCTTTGGCTTTAACACATTTTTAGGGTTCCGTATTCCAACAAGGAACCCTTATAGTTTTGCCATGTCCATCTGTCCGTCTGTCCGTCTGTCTGTCCGTGGCTTAGCTCGGAGACTATTTAGTACTAGAAAGCTGTAATTTAATATGGGTATACATATTAATCACGTCGGTCGAATGGTAAAAAGGGGTAACACCCGTACACGTAAATTAGGGATGATTTTTTTTTCTCATCTATTCCATAGTGTGGGGTATCGTTGGATAGGTCGTTCAAAAACATTGTGGGTGTGTGAAAACCATTTTTCGATTTAGGGATCCGTTGGCGAATTATTAAGCAAATTTTTGTTCGAGTCAAGTGTCCCCCCCTGCCGACTAAACGGTTGTTTAAGGATATGTGAAAAATTTTACAGAAGTAGTTTAAATAATGAATTTAAAGGAAAACTGTCACAGCTAAGAAGGCTTTACAGGTTTACGAGTACATGTCGCGCCAAACTTTTAGTCCCCTCTAAACACGATAATGTATGGGCCGTTCTTATAAATGTATGGGACTAGAAGTTTGGCGTGATCTATATTAGTAGACCAACTTATAAAATGTACTGCGCAACTACGGAACCCTACATTGCGCGTGGCCCGACACGCACTTGGCCAGTTTTATTTTTAATATTGTAGTGCCTGTTTAGAAGATATAATAATTTCAGGAAATAGTTTTCTAAATAATTGTTCACGATATTTCTATTTTTGATATGTCAGACAAAAAAAGACGTAAGAATGAAATAAAGGAATTTGCAAAAATATATAAGTAAATTTTTCATTCAAATATAATTTTAAATATACCTCATTATAAAAAAAAACGGAACCCTTGTAGTATCACTTTGTTTTCCGTCTGTCGATCTGTCTAAACATTATTATTATTTATTTATTATTATATTATAAACAGTTACATCATCCTCACAGGCTAGCCTAATACGATAATGCAACTTAAATACACTACGAGTAATATTATATAACATGTGTCAAGACCCTTTTTCTCGGACATCAAGTTGAAATTAATATCTAATACTGAGTTCTATAGCCTCATACTCGTACTATAGCTTGGCCATAACTGCTGTGCACTCTCTGAGGTATGCGCGGCGAGGCGGGGGGAGGAAAGGAACTAGCATGAGTTCACCTGAGATCGATATTGGCGGATTTTACGAGATTGGATTACAATATTTTTAAGGATATAAACTTTATACATTTATTAGGAAATATGATACTACTATAAGGTAAGTGAAATAAGTAGCTAAGTACGTTATATTAAAATTATAATTTTTATTTCAATATGTCGTGTTTTATTAAAAAAACTAAACATATAATTCAAATCTGAACTCGTGCTACTCTTTCTTTTCCTCCCCCCCCCCGCCCCCCCCCCGCCTCGCCACGCGGCGCAAATGCGGTGCACAGCGGTAACGGTCAGGCTATAATGTAGAATATTCAAGTTTCAAAGCATATTTTCATAGAAAGTCATACTCACTGACTGAATATCAGTAGGTACCTATAAGTAATCTAGTATCTAGGTGTATTTTAAACATACTGATGTAATCTGTACAGTTTTTACTGATGAGTAAACCAGGGCACAAGAATGGAAGCCGTTCCCTATATCTAACATCAACATGAAACCTGTGTAACTGCCTCCATAGTTGGTATATGTATAGTTTTTAAGGCTTACTGTAGTTTGTACAAAGAAATTTTTTTTTTTTTTTTATCTATTTCAAAATTTTACACGACGAGAGGTCATCTGAAACAACTGAAGGAATTAATCCGAAAATAAATTATTTCAATTTCTATACGTGTGAAATAATACTTGGATAACTTAATTTTGCAGTTTACAAAGATAATAAGAAGTTTTACTACTAAAAGGTTCGTGGTTTAGATTCATAATGCTATTGAAACGGCTTCTCACGATTTTTATATAGTCAGATTTCGCCTGACTAGTTTCACTGTATTCGTACAGTTTCTTCTGTTAGGCCATTCACAATGATTGAATAGAGGATCAAACAAAAATTAAAAATTTCTTACTTGTAAGAATATTATTTTGTACCTCTTTTTTTCTGAATTGTTAATTTTTTAAAATTATATTTCTCATAGAATTAGAAAGTTTTCATACATAAAATAACACCATAGTTATTTAATCAAAATGACCATTTTATTTTGGTTGGATAATAATGTCAAATAACTTTTGTCAGCTAACTTCACTCCGGTCATATCTGACTATATAATAATCAGTCAGTGAGTATGACTTTCTATTAAAATATGCTTTGAAACTTGAATATTCTACATTAGTACGAGTATGAGGCTATAGAACTCAGTATTAGATATTAATTTCAACTTGATGTCCGAGAAAGAGGGTCTTGACACATGTTATATAATATTACTCGTAGTGTATTTAAGTTGCATTATCGTATTAGGCTAGCCTGTAAGGATGATGTAACTGTTTATAATATAATAATAAATAAATAATAATAATGTATAGACAGATGGACAATAAAGTGAAACTACTGCTACTTTAGGATTTAATTTTTGATATTTTAACAAGGAAAATAATTTCGGCCTTTTCATAAAAATTCATCGAAAATATTTAAAAAGTAAATTATACACAAATTCTTGTACATTACTAAATTTTTATATTTAAACAGACTAGTTATACGTACTTAAAAGGTACATTTTTTGTGTAACCAAAAAAAGTACAAGTAATTTATATTTAAACAAGCTTTTACGCTTTATTAAAAAGAAGTTGGACAAAAGTTTAGACTGCCTTCACCTCCTTATAAAATATACCTAATATATACATGTATTTTCCAAGTTTTAGTAGATTTTCAATACTCAAGGTGACTTTCGTTTACATAGCCAAATTCATACTGGAGAATCGGTAAGTAGTCAGGACCAAGGTTCATTTACCCTTTCTGTAATATACGTAAAATAATATTTAGACTTCCTATACTAATTGCGTCAAAGTTGTTCAAAGAGGCAAAAAAAAAACATTGTTTATATTTCATTAATAATTAATTTGGTATATGGGTTAAAAACACATGGGTTATAAACGGGACGGATCGAGAACATATTTTTCGGAACGGCGGAAGTAAAAATATGAAATCTTTCTGAGCATAATTCAGTCTGCGGAACCATGACCAGATCAATATCAAAACGAAAATACCGTCTTTGGTCTGCAAAACTCTAGAGCACTGGAAATTCACTAGGTTTCTTCAAGATCTACCGCATGTGCATGAAATTTTAATGCTATTAAAGTCTAGCAAAGAGTTAAGCCCACGCCACTCCAAGCCGTGCTTTTATAGCTTTTGTAGGGATCACATCACACTAATATTATAAATGCGAAAGTTTGTGTGTGTGTGTGTGTACGTGTGTGTGTGTGTGTACGTGTGTGTGTGTACGTGTGTGTGTGTGTACGTGTGTGTGTGTACGTGTGTGTGCGTGTACGTGTGTGTGTGAGTGTACGTGTGTGCGTACGTGTGTGTGTGTGTGTACGTGTGTGTGCGTGTACGTGTGTGTGTGTGTGTGAGTGTACGTGTGTGCGTACGTGTGTGTGTGTGTACGTGTGTGTGTGTGTTACTCTTTCACGCTGAAACGGCAGGACGGATTTGGATGAAATTAAGAATGGATATAGATCATACCCCAAATTAACACATAGGCTACTTTTTATCCCAGAAAAAAGCATGTCGTTAAACCGAATAATACGCGGGCGGAGCTGTATTGCTTACGAGACCTTTTTCTATCAATTTTAGAGTCTGAAAACGTTATTTATGTACTTTTAGAGAATAAGTTAGATTTATCTAAACATATTTTAAAAAGTTTCGTCTGTATATACAAGAGTTACTGTTTAACACTAGACGAGGATTCAGCGTAAAAGTAACGTACAAAGAGAAAGTAAAAACGTAAAAATTTTAAAAATTGTATGTTGGTAAAGTTTATAGATTTTTAACTTACAAGTGGATAGGCATAAAAGGAATATGGTAATCGTGAAAAAATTCAATTATTTAAGTGGGTATTTACTATTATTAACTTGTTATAATTATTTAGAAATTGTAAGCTAATCAGTGTAATGAGCGCATCATGCCAACAAACTGTTGTACAGTTTGGCGTAATTGTATTTTGTAATATGTGTTTTGAAATAAATATATATAATTTAGCTATATAAAGCCTTTAGTTTCCTTTAACTTGTATTAATATTTTTTTATTATTAATATGTGTTTTACTATCAATAAATAAATTTAAAAATATAATAGTAGTTTATGAAACTGGTAGGTACATAAAAAGGTTATTAAAAAAACGAGTGTCAGTTTAAAATACGAACCGAATGCGTGTTTTTAATAGAACACGAGTGCTTTAATACCTAGTTATGTATAGTTTCATACACTACTTTATCTAAACTTGTTTCCATAATCTTGGTAAGTTTTTCGTTAGCCATTTTTGATTTTTCTTGTAATAGCTTGTTCTAAATACGTATTTTCCGTAGTCGTTATTTTCAGAATGTCAGGTGGAATCAAATATCATCACCATCTCTGCTGTCAATAATTTTAGGGCAAAATAATTGTTTTGACCCATAAAACCACTGTAAGTAATGAATAAATTTCCTCAAAAACTATGGCGCAACAAACAGTTCAGTTCATCCATTGAGAGACTGAGTCAATAATAAAATAATGTTGACTGTAACCTCGTTGTTGTTTTCTACGTATTGGAGAACATTATATAAAAACCTCATTGGTATTTGATATTAAACCTCAGACATGGCTGTATGGGCTAAGTTCCCTTTGCCTTCCTATTTAGTATCACATTTACTGTAATCTCAGAAAAAGTTTTTTATAGCATTATGTTGTTCGGAGACCTATACCATAATTTAATTTTTTAATTATTTTAGAGACGTTCATGAAAAATATTTTGTATTATGCCAATAGTTTTGAGTTTGTAATGAGGATTTTACGATATGAGGTTAGATTAAAAAATAAACGAAATAGATAAATTTAAAGAAAACAGCAAAAAGTACAGAAGGCCTTTTACTTGTACGTATATTTGAATCGGTTGCCAACTATGGTTACTATTCACCAAAAACAGATAAAAAATAAAACTTCAAAAATAACCTTGAATGGGTATTGAACTATTTACGAATTTTGACGTCATTTCAAGTGCGAACGTATCCTTAGATAAGCGGAATTCGATAGTATATGTGTATATGTATGTTTTTGACGATAGGCACTCGGTTAGCAACTGATTTAACGATACAGAATCAGGGGGCTGGATGTATAAATTTCGCACTACAAAATGTCTGCATGTCGATTCAACTTTATAGCTCAAACTCGCAGAATGAAATTTAGTATTAATTATGGGTGGACGGACGGACAAAAATGTAAAGTTTTCATCATAAAAACCCATAGAAGCAATTCATTCAGGGAAAGTAACAACTTCAAAAGAAATATCTAATCTCTGATGCAGGTGTTGAAGAACTCTCTGTTCGAAGAAATCATCTATTTCTTTTCTTGTCGAGTCACAAATTCGTTCAAAAATAATTTTAACGCAAGTCACGAGATTCGTTCAAAAACGTCGAAATACTTAAGGGCAAAATGAAGATCCTTTATAATCACAAGGATTTGCAAATTGGAATTTTGCACCTCAATTTCCCTGAAGTGAAATTGAACTAAATTACCTGATATTTTAGTCTACACTAGATTTTTTTTTTCATTTTTTTTTCCTTTATACATAATATTAAATATTTTTGCGAAATTTTAAATTAAATAAATTATTAGTGTTGTACTGAGGCGAACTCGAGAACCACTTAACGGATTTGGATGCGGTTTTATTTATTATCATCGTAGTCATATAAGGGATGTTGATAAAATACTGCCAAGCCTAAAACTGTTCATAATATTTTATATCTTAAAGACACTTAAACCGAGTGAACCCGTGGGCAACAGTTAGTAATTAAAACTTCTAACTAATAAAAACATGAGGCAGGGTTAATCAAATGTGAATCATGCGAATCAGCAGATTAATTTAGATATTTTATATCTTAAAGACACTTAAACCGAGCGAACCCGTGGGCAACAGTTAGTAATTAAAACTTCTAACTAATAAAAACATGAGGCAGGGTTAATCAAATGTGAATCATGCGAATCAGCAGATTAATTTAGATATTTTATATCTTAAAGACACTTAAACCGAGCGAACCCGTGGGCAACAGTTAGTAATTAAAACTTCTAACTAATAAAAACATGAGGCAGGGTTAATCAAATGTGAATCATGCGAATCAGCAGATTAATTTAGATATTTTATATCTTAAAGACACTTAAACCGAGCGAACCCGTGGGCAACAGTTAGTAATTAAAACTTCTAACTAATAAAAACATGAGGCAGGGTTAATCAAATGTGAATCATGCGAATCAGCAGATTAATTTAGATATTTTATATCTTAAAGACACTTAAACCGAGCGAACCCGTGGGCAACAGTTAGTAATTAAAACTTCTAACTAATAAAAACATGAGGCAGGGTTAATCAAATGTGAATCATGCGAATCAGCAGATTAATTTAGATATTTTATATCTTAAAGACACTTAAACCGAGCGAACCCGTGGGCAACAGTTAGTAATTAAAACTTCTTACTAATAAAAACATGAGGCAGGGTTAATCAAATGTGAATCATGCGAATCAGCAGATTAATTTAGATATTTTATATCTTAAAGACACTTAAACCGAGCGAACCCGTGGGCAACAGTTAGTAATTAAAACTTCTAACTAATAAAAACATGAGGCAGGGTTAATCAAATGTGAATCATGCGAATCAGCAGATTAATTTAGATATTTTATATCTTAAAGACACTTAAACCGAGCGAACCCGTGGGCAACAGTTAGTAATTAAAACTTCTAACTAATAAAAACATGAGGCAGGGTTAATCAAATGTGAATCATGCGAATCAGCAGATTAATTTAGATATTTTATATCTTAAAGACACTTAAACCGAGCGAACCCGTGGGCAACAGTTAGTAATTAAAACTTCTAACTAATAAAAACATGAGGCAGGGTTAATCAAATGTGAATCATGCGAATCAGCAGATTAATTTAGATATTTTATATCTTAAAGACACTTAAACCGAGCGAACCCGTGGGCAACAGTTAGTAATTAAAACTTCTAACTAATAAAAACATGAGGCAGGGTTAATCAAATGTGAATCATGCGAATCAGCAGATTAATTTAGATATTTTTAGATTGTTTCAACTTATGAAAGTAAATATCCCATCTCATGATAAATATCTTTAACAATTTGAATTTATACTCCAAAATGGTTGAGGATCTCTGATAGGTAAAGATGTTTTTTCTGGGACTCATGTGAATAAAATAAAGTAATAACAACAGCATCGCTCGATAGTCAATACTACAACTACTATCTTGTATACTATACTCTATCTATATATAGCAATATCTCTCAGGCAACCCACCTTTTTCTTGTTATACAGGGGGTAAATGCAAAGTCAAGAATCCCTTTAGGGTATGAAAGTATACACGATTCTGATGTCATTACAAGAAAAAAAATATACCTTGAATTTTCACCAAAAACTCCATCATTTTTATAAGTTATGGCTACGCAGCTCACCGGCCTCCCCACACACCTAATTGCACCCCGCAACCCGCACCCCTCATCCGAATAGCCAGCGACCAGTGAAGGTGTCCACGCGATTAGTGTATTTTGAGTAAAGAAAATCGTCTTATTATGAGGTACTGGTACTTTATTTAGAGATCCCTTTATTACTTAATCCCGAGATTTTATCTTTACCAATCATACTAACACACCCTTAAAGGATTCTTGCCTTTGCTTTTACACCCGGTATAGATAGAACTGGCTAGATCGTTTCATTCCAATAAAAAGATTTTCCCGTACATAATGTCTGTATGTATGCATGTATGTTCCGCTTTAACTCGAAGGGGTGTAGCCGAATGTAAAATTTGAAATGCAAGTCACAGTCCACACTCGTGAACCCATTTTTCACCGACGATTATTATGTCTCAGTGCGATGGGCGATGAGCCCTATCACCGCACGTTGGGCACAAATTGGAGGCAACACCTTAACCGTGACTTTCGGAGCACGGACACCGAATCCAATGTGTTCTGCAGGAGTCGAACCCACGATTTTCGGATTAGTAGTCGATTACTCGAACTAGAACTATAGAACCACAGAGGCGGAAGGACAAAATCATAACAAAAATCCTATTTATTATGTACGATCGAGTGTGTTTAGTACCCTACATACTACAATAAATTGTTCTGGGCTAAATTATACTACTAAAAAACTTTTGGAGGCTGTCAAATCTTGCTGATTTGTGAGAAAACTCCCAACTTGGCTTGTTTACATTTGGTCGAGTTAAGGACAGAAGACAGGCAGGTTAACTCGTTCTTTAGTCAAGTAGTAAGTACCGTCCAAACAATCGCTGGATAGATTTAGTTCCAAGTACATTTGCCGTCAAGTTATGGTTGTCAGTTATCACTACGCCTGCGAAACATGGAAGAAGAAATTTGTAATAAACTTCTTAATAAACAAATGAGTAAGTATGTGGTGGATTCCGACCACTTCATTTTAAATATCCGCAAAAGTTGACCTCAAATCCTCAAAAACTGAACTAAACTCAATGACTAAACTCGTTTGTTTGATGCACAGCAAGACTGCGCAATTTGCGCGAGTAAAGTTGCCGGGGTGCGGGTGGTGCGTGGAAAGAGGTTCTTCACACTTAACTGTCCAAAAAATAGAAAACGGTTTTATTCGCGCAGTTTAAGGCGCGTGTTCCCGCGTCATCCGAAAATGACTCCCATTGATGAAGTTATTTCTCTTAAACGGCTTACTTAAAAATTATGAAAAAAATATATGTCATTATTTAAGGTATAAGAAACAATCTTATTGCAGGAAATTATTCTCGCCTATAAGAAACACCTTGAAAATGTTTCCCAATGTCAAGCTGTGTTTACAATAAAATTGGCTATTTCTTGGAAACCGCTACTGTTATTTGTCTGGTTCTTGCACTAAAATACAAAAAAAGTAAAGCTTATAAAACTCATTGCAGGAAATTCAAAAATTTTGATTTACAGCAGAGTTAATAAATAAAAACTAGATATTTTTAGAGCGCGTGGTGTCAACGTTGCCGTAAACGCCAAGTTTCGGAGCAGTCGATTACAGAATCAAATGCAAGGTTTTAACGTTCATTTTGACTTTATTTTAAATACACACTGGAGGCTACAAGGGCCTTAACTGATAACTTACTACTGAACTCGTTTTCCACGGTCCAAACGGGGCCAGTAGCTAGACTCGCTAGTCTTCGAATGTAAACAAGCCTTTAGTTTGCGCGTTATTCTATTTCATATTTTGTATTGTAAAACTTATGTAGTGGTTCTCACCTGAACCGTTAAGGGGGTAACTTTTACCTCAGTACAAAATACTCATCAGAATATGGTTTTCCTTACTTTTGATTAAAAAGTATGCAATAAATGCGTTATAGAGCAATTTGCGGAAAAAGTTCATTATCAATAAAGTCTTCACAAAAAATTATGTAATTTAATGTATTACATTTTGTTCGCATTACATTAACAAACTTTAAAACGTGTATACAGTTTTAATATAATGCAGTCAAAATGTAACACATACAATGGACTAGTTTTTATGTGATCACCTAACTATTAACAAACAGTTTGCGCGAATAGCTAGAAAACACATTTATTGCATACTTTTTGTTCAAAAGTAAGGGAAACAATATCATCATGTGCATTTTGCACCGAGTTCTTCTGTTACCATCTTAAACTCTTCCACCCAAGTATTTTTTATTTTTGTTAGTTTTACACGGCGATTGCGGAAGTATTATACCTACAAGCAAGTGGTCGCTGGTTCAAATTCAATCCCGATCAGATGGATTTTTTCAAAAAATATTTATCTTTCTACTTAAAATTGTATCTGCTTGAGCGTTGGCTGCCCTGATAAAGATAATTATTTGGGGTTATGCTGAACGAAATTATTCACTTGAAAAATATGCCTGCCTTATATAACTCAGCAGTTTCGTATAAAATATTACAACGACATACTTATAACGTAACAAACGCACTAGACAATAAAGCACAAAATTCCCCATCACATAACAAAAACACTGTAGTCAATAAAACACGAAGTTCTCCATCACATACTGTCTATTTAACACCATGTATGTCTATTGCAACACCATTTGATAGGTACCATGCCCTTTCTCAGGATAGAAATGTGATCAAATAGTTTCTACTAAAAGGGATCAGGGCTTTGCCATTTGTCACCATTGACAAAATTGAACATTCTTGCCCGCCTCGGAACAATTATCCTTCGTCCAACGGTACCCTAATTTACGTCAAATACTACCTTTGTAACTTTTGGTATTACACGTGTTTACAAATACCTATCAAAGTGTCGTTAAAAGTTCACTATTTTCATTCAGGTTGTAGTACTTTACATCGTTAAAGCAAAAAACAATAATTTTGCACGCGTGTGAAAGAGATGGCGGCAGAGCCTTATTATTTATTTATTTATTATAATTACCACGGGCGGACCGAATTACAGCAATTATTTAATATTATTAAATAAAAGTTTAGTTTACATAATTTAACTTAACTTATGGCCATGCAATCCCATCCCATCCAATCCCATCCCACTAATCTCACTTATATTATAAATGCGAAAGTTTGGATGTATGGATGGATGGATGGATGTTTGTTACTCTTTCACGCCGTAACTACTGAACCGATTGGGCTGAAATTTTGCATAAATGTAGTTCTAGACTTTAAATAGGACATAGGCTACTTTTTATCCCATAGATCAATTCCCATGGGATGAAAATGCGGTTTCAAGTTTCTATAGAAAAGTGACGTGTCAACCCTTTCACGCCGTACCTATTGAACCGATTGGCTGAAACTTTGCTCAAATAAAGTTATAGATCTAGAACAGGATCCCATAAATCAGTTAATTAGAAAAGCTATAAAAGAGACATAAAATGCGCATAACACACACATTTCAGCAGCTATGTTTATTCTATGTAACAGTCCGAAAAATATTGACAGATTTTTATAGGAGTACATAAAAACTAATTCAACGCGGGCGAAGCCGCGGGCAAAAGCTAGTAACTAATAAACTTACAAACTAATTGACATTTACTATCAAAGAACACGTCAGCAGACGGTTTGGACTCAAAATGCGTTGAGAGCTTTCGTCATCTTACACATTGTTGAGGTGGCGTAAGCGTGCGTGCAGCTGGTGGGTGCAGCAAACCACTGCCGCTTCCGATTTATATTATCTTACTCGTTATCGCTTTTAAAGTTATCATGATTGGCTAAAAAAATACGACGTCATTTCTAGCCAATCACGATACGTTTGAAAGCGATACCGATAGAAAAACCCCTGTTTTGCTACCGCCATAACCACAGCTCGGCCGGCGGTAGAGCTCATTGACCGGATTTGTTTTTTTGTTGGTTATGGAAAAATATCTGCTTTATGGGTTCTGTACCCAAAGGGGAAAAAAGAAACCATCATGGTGAAATTCCTTTATCCGTCCTTATGTCGCAGCTTTATATCATAACTTTGGAATACGTAGGTAACACTAAAAGTTTCCGGAACTGGCCACTTACATAAACAATATTTAAAAATTTATTGCAACATTTGAAAATAAAACTCTTTGGCTGTAGAATGCGGTTTGTTTCATCTGACTGTCTTTTGTTTTTACCTTGTGGCGCCATTTAAAAAATTGTGTGTCTGCATCAACATGGATTTAACTCGGGAAAATTTTCGTAGTATGATTTTCTACGATTTTAAGTGTAATATGACAGCTCAACAGAGCATCGCTTGGCTTGAAACAGCTTTTGGCAATGAAGCACCATGCAAGACGACTGTTTATAGCTGGTTTGCAGAATTCAAGCGTGGTCGTATCAATCTCAGTGACGAATCTCGCGATGGTCGGCCGTCCACCGCTGTGACCAACAAAAACATCGATGCTGTGCGCCGTATGATTGAAACAGACAGGCATGTGACCTACCATGAAATTTGCGCATCCGTAGAAATAGGCATGAGTCAAATACAATCAATCCTACACAAACATTTGGGTGTGAGAAAGCTGTGCTCGCGGTGGATCCCACACAACTTGACCGAGGCTCAAAAAACGGACCGCGTCACTTGGTGCAGTGCCATGCTTACCAGATTCAACGAAGGTGCGTCAAATTTGGTGTGGTACATAGTAACAGGTGACGAAACATGGATACGATCCCAAAACAAAGCAGCAATCGAGCGTATGGGTCTTTCAAGATGAGCCGAAACCAACCAAAGTGGCGCGCGTGAAAAGTGCATCTAAGCGGATGATTGCTTATTTTTTTAATAAAACTGGACACGTGGCTACTGTTGCTTTAGAGAATCGTCGTACCGTGAATAGTGACTGGTACACGACCATTTGTTTGCCGGAAGTTATTGACGAACTCCGTAAAAATAACCGTAAACGCCGTATCATCCCGCACCACGACAATGCTAGTTCTCACACGGCCAGACAGACAAACGACTTTTTGAAGACGAAAAATGTAGAACTCATGAGTCATCCTGCATACAGTCCCGACCTGGCACCTTGTGACTTTTTTCTGTTCCCAAAAATTAAGAACCAATTACGCGGTCAACGATTTTCATCACCAGAAGAGGCTGTCGAGGAGTATGAAAAACACGTTTCAGAGGTCACCACAGGGGAGTGGCACAAAAGTTTTCAAAACTGGTTTGATCGAATGAAAAAGTGCATAGACGCCAAGGGAGATTATTTTGAAAAACAATAAATTAATTTTGTACCTTTAATAGTATTTTTTCATATTCATTCCGGAAACTTATAGTGCGTCCCACGTAGTTACAGATAATAAATGGCTATAAATTAGGCACAAAAATAGCATAATTCTTTTTCGCATACAGTGAAAAATAAAATTTGGTAGTGAATAAAATACTGTCACAAAAAAAAAATGGGCCTCCCAATGTTCCATTACCCAATAACAGTAATTGAACTATTATATGTGCTATACTATAACTGCTTGTACAGAATTAAATGAATTTCTTCGAATAACTGTTTTTTTCGGTATATTTCTCCCTTATCTTCGATAATGCTGTTTCTTCTTATTGTACGTGTATATAAATTTCAATTTGTAAGTGTCTTTTTTAAATTGAGCTTTGCATCTGTAAATACCTTTTATTATATTTTATTATTATTTCTTAAAAACAAAACTTAAATCTATCTTCACAGGTTCTTACAATTCGAAAAATAAGCTAACACTATAGTCGATTCTAAAGGCATAAATTTTAGTTTTAGTGCTAAAATTTTCCATCGTAATATAACTTGTGTTCATAACACTAAAAAAACTATTTTGAATTAAAGAAAATTTAGTTTTGACAGCACTAAAACTAAAATTAAAGCTGAAGCTTACTATATGCTTAAAATTATATCTTACCTATAAATTAAATAACATAATATATACATAGTGGCCTTTATGAACCCCCCCAGAAAACAACTAAATCAATGTAATTGTTTTGCTATACGTACGAGTGGCGCCCGCTTCATAGGCATGTGCGCGCGCGCTGCTGTATTGGTACATCCCGGTCATACTAAAATACTTAGTATTTAATCAAATCATTAATTACATTAAAATGAACGTCTCATTAGGTATAAGTGTATATTGTACATATAAACAATCAAACCTATATATTTTTTCAGTTGGTAACAAAACTCCCCATCCATTGGTTAGAATGAACGAATGAATGGAATTTATTGTACACACGCGAAATACGTGTGTTTTAAATAAAAATAAAGAATACAAAGTAACGAATGTACGGTATCATTGTAAAGATTTTTACAAACGGATTTAGATGTCTTTTCTGACAAAATCAATGTTAAAGCCGCGACGAGTTTTGTAAGTCCTTTGTAAGTTAGCAACTTAAGGCGCGATATCCAGCTTAGCGGTGTGATAAGTGTTTCGAGGCTGACGGTACTTATGTAGGCATTGACTTGTTGACAGTACTTTATCTTGCTTGGCTGTAATCCTACTTGATAGAAAGATTTCAAGTGTTTTCAATTTTATTATCTGTTTGAGTACAACGATGATTTATTTTTAGGGTTTCATACTTTGGTGTCAAACGGGACCCTGTTACTAAGCCTCGGCTGTCTGTAGGTCTTTCTGTCTGTCTGTCCGTTTGTTATATAGAGGTCTAGCTATAATAGGTAGCTGGTTGAAATTTTGACCCAGGATATGGTACTATAGGCTCTATGACGGTGAGTAATAAAAAAAACGAGAAATCGAAACCCCATACAAGAAACTTTGGGAAAATAGCATATTTTCAACGCCTTTTGTTCTAGCTCTATCTTAAGAACGGTAATACATACAAATTTCATATTTAATCAGGTTATAGTACATATTCTATAGTAAAAAAAAAATAAGAATGTAGTTTCCGTACTCAGAAGGTGCCGAATTTTTTGTCAGGCGCTACCATTTTAGTTTTTTTTTTGTATATTTTCTGTGGACTTTTAGTCTGTTCGTATTAGCAAAAAGTCTTATTCTTGTAATAGGATAATAATATACGTACGAGTACATGGTAGAACCACTGATGCGTAGGCTCCACTTACTCTTAGCGTGTTTCCAGCGAGGTATCGACTGCTCATTATAAACAAAACGTTTTTAAAAGGTTATTCAAACTAGAAACTGGAAAGAGTTTTCTATAATAAGTCCTAAATATTGTAACCGAGCATTTATTTGACAAATTTATGATGTCATTAAAATATAATTTGCTTAGCTTCAAAAGAGAGTGGAAGTAGTAAGCGAAGTGATGAAACTGTGAGTCAAGGTCCGTGATAGTACGAGTAACTACAATTTTACTTATCAGAACTAAAATAATTTCTTTTTTTTAATTAATAACTTACACACTTATGTTGTCATTGAGGATAAAATTATATTTTCGTATGGAACGAATATAACAGTGCAAAATATAAACCTCCTTGATTTTAGCACTTTGGCATTTTTCATATTTTATTGTTTGCGTTGTTTATCAGTTTATCACACCAAAAATATAATGATTAAAATCCCGTTAGTATTTTTCGTAGGTAAATGCCATAATTACGATGTCACATTGTGTCGCAATTTTCGGCCTCTGATGGTCTGACGAAAGGTCAGCGTCATAGAGCTACTGTGGCATTTTGCTGAGTCAGGACCTTTTTTGCTTGATGCATCATAATAATATAAAATATGTTAAGAACTTAGAGTAAATAAGTTATTTGGTTACTCTGTATTGATTAAGCATCAAAATAAATGTCTTTTCTTTCTTTTTCGTTACGGGGAAATGTAAGTTTGTGTGTATCTATTCCCCTATTTATATAGTTTTTGTTCTGTTCTGAATCGTGGATAGTGTTATTTCCATGTGTAATAAGAAAGTAAAACTGTCAGTCTAAATAACCATCTGTAATAAGCTGCTCTTTCTAAACTGACAAAGATTTATTTTTGTATGTAAAAAAAGAGTACAAAGATTGTTTTGCTTTGGGCTTATAGAGTGTAATAAGTTGAAAAAAGCATAAATTACAATTAATGAAATTATAACATGTTTAACTTATTAAGAAAATCTGTTTTCAGAAGATCAAGTTATGTTACTGAAATTCCCCATTGTTTTTCTATGTTTTCAAGTTGCCAATATGATAATAGGCAAAACTCAAAACTTTTCGTCGGTGAAACTCTGTTCTAAATTCAGACTGGTGAAACTTTAAGCAGTTGGTTGCGTGTTGGTTACCAACTTAGTTTGTGCAATAAACACGTTTTCTGTTTTAGCCGTGATCTATTTCAGATCGGGGAATTAAGGACGCATCCTCCGCGTAATAAAATAAATAACCTTATTTTTAGATGAAAGAATAACACGTGAACATTTTTCACACGTCAATAAATAAAACAACTATTTTATTCCGAAAGGGATCCGCGTATACTCCTAGCTAGACTTCGACTGAGTGAGACTGAAAATCAATGCAACCGTACTGTTTGCTACGCCGTAGTAAAATCAATGCAGTCCTAGTGCTCGCTACGCCATAGCAAAAGTAATGTAGCCATAGCACTTGCTACGCCATAGCAAAATTAATGTAGCCATAGCACTTGCTCCGCCATAGCAAAACTAACGTAGCCATAGCACTTGCTACGCCATAGCGAAATCAATTGAAGCTATTGCACTTACGCCGTAGCAAAATTAGTATAGCCATAGCTCTTGCTACGCCGCCATAGCGAAATTAATTAAGCCATAGCACTTGCCACGCCGTAGCAAAATTAATGTAGCCATAGCACATACCACGGCATAGCAAAATTAATGTAGCCCTAGCACTCGCTGCGCCATAGCAATATTATTGTAGCTATAGCACTTGCCACGCCACCGTAGCAAAATTAATGTAGTCATAGCAAATGCTATGCCGTAGCAAAATCAATGGAGCTGTAGAGCTAGCTACGCCGTAGCAAAAACACAGTTATAAATCCTGTGTACATAGGTACGCACTTTTGATCAAATATTCTTCATTCTTCTTTCCTTTGTCAGTGGGTCTTAGGGTTAGGATACTTATCTCTTGCTGACTTTCTTCAAATAAGACTTCAAGATCTAAAAATTTAGAGATGGCCTTAATAATGGTTGCTATCCATCCATCAGCCTGTTTCGTCCACTGCTGGACATAGGCCTTTCCAGGATTACGCCACTCTTGGCGGTCCTCCTAACGGTAACGGTTGCTAACCATGATATTATCCTAAGTCTATTTTCGTTCATGGCGACTGACGTTGTTTCACCTAAATATTATGTCTTCACAGTACACACTTGTACACCCACGTTTCATCGATGATTTATTAGTCCCAGTGTGAGCCCTATCTCCCTACTTGGGCAGCCATATAGACCTACAAGCCTTCTGAATCACGCAGACCGAACACAAATGTGCCCCTACATGATTTAAATCCGCGTTCTCAGTATTAGTAAACGAGTACTCAAACCACTGCACCACAAAGGCGGTCTTATATATGAGGGTAGTATTATCATAATAAACCCACATAGGTAGGAATAGAGTGCAATCTGTGTTAGCAGTACAAGTGTTAGCTAGTTATGCCATTTTGAATATTCCGTTGATCATTGCAGAACGAGTAATTATAGGTGGACGTGCTGCATTCATTTGCCACTGACCTCCACATTGCACTTGACAAAATGGCTTGTTCACATTCTGTTAGCTGCCGAATACGGCACCGTCTCATTTTAAGACTGGTGAAACGTAACATGCAATGCAACATTCTTCCTTTCATTTCATGTTCGCTGCAAGCACGGACGCGTAGCGCGCTCTAAACGTGCATTTTCTGCGGACGTCTGTTTCCGCCATTCCGCCGCGAACACGGTCCGCCTTCACATGTTTATTTCATCCTGCGCGTCACTCCACAAAACCGAATCACACGAAGCATGGAGTCCGAAGAACACGTTCTTGCTCTGACGATTATTAGTGCCTCATTATTAATAATATATCAAATCATGAAAAAATGCCGAAGACCCCGACGTTGGTGGCGCACAGAATTGTATAAACGGAGAGCAGGTGGAGAACTGCTTACAGATATGCGTTTTCAGCACATAAGTGGACAATACAAAAACTTTACAAGGATGACGCCAACTGACTTTGAAAATTTACTTGAGATGATCGGACCAAGAATTAGTCTAAAACATACAAATTTAAGAGCTCCAATTTCAATCCAAGATAGGCTAGCAATAACCTAATAAGGTGGATTTAAAAATCTTTTTTTAATAAGAAAAATGTATCACTAATTATTGTGATTCTGATCACCTACTGTTTGTTAACTTTAATAAATGGAAAAAAAATAACACAAACATTTATTATTCTTACCTTTTCCAGTCCCCTTTGATTTATTTTCCTTCAGCTTTAGCGACGATACGAGGAGAGAAGACTTATAATTTTGTTATTGCATTTTTCTTCCGTCATTAAAATCAACTTTGCGATTTCGGACCACGCATCTTTCTTAAGATTTTTTTAAATAAAAGTTTTCATTTTGTACGTTCCACAAAATTTCACAAACTCTGTATGCATCTATCAAGCAGAGTGCCTTTTCTTCACTCCACGCAGCAGTATCCTCTTGCTCTTGTTCCTCCATGTTCGTTGCGTGCACGTGCAGATTTCCGAACAACGCCCTGCGAACACTGCGCGCCCCTTTGTGTTCGTCTAAAAACCGACAAATCACGAATCGCTCTGCGCGCGGCTTGTAATGCTCGTAGCGCGCGCGCAAGACGTCCAAACTATGAGAATCGGTTTCAAAGTGTGTTACCTTTCATGATACTTGATAAATTCTTTCATTGCATGATACATTGCATGTTACGTTTCACCAGTCTGTACGCACCTTTATATTTTTTAATTATTAATTTCCAACTTATATCTACAAGTGTCATTGCAGGATCAAGCCTAATGCGATAGACTTCGATCTACGTAAATATCAACTTTATATCTATTTGTGTACACGAAAATTATTTTATGAAAATTAAGTTATCTGAATTCCTGAAATAATCGGTCAAGTGCAAGTCGGACTCGCGCACGAAAGGTTCCGTACCATTTTCTATAAAAACGGCAAAAAAATCATGTCTGTTTTATAGGAGGGAGGGAGCCCCCCTTAAATATTAATTTTATTCTAATTTAATTATTTATTTGTAAAGTGAATATATAACTAAATATGTTGTGAATATTTCCAGCGTCTACCTGTTGCCTTTATCAATATCGATGTCGTATAGGAGCTCCCTTAATTATTTATTTTATTATATTTTTTAGTATTTGTTATTATAGTGGCAGCAAAAATACATCATCTGTGAAAACTGCAACTGTCTAACTATCACGGTTCATGAGATACAGTCTGGTGATAGACGGACAGACAGACGAACAGCGGAGTCTTATAATTAGGGTCCCGTTGGTACAGAACCCTACTAATTTAGCACAAAAACATGTTTTGTGAATATTTCCACTGCTTCTGTCATGGAGCGTTTTGAGAGAAGAGAAACTGGCCAAACTGAAAGGTTCCACTGAAACTCAATCATAACCTCAATTTAAACGTAGTATTTGCTATATCCCATGACGTGACATTTGCCACGTCCGGTAAACTATTTCGTTCACCGACTACGCCCAATGAGTATCAAACGTTAGACCGATGTAGTCTCTTCATTGCTCGCTTGGTAAGATAGTCAGCCATAGTTGTTATTTTCAACTATTACATATCAATAAAATGCCGCTTTTATAGCTCGACTTGGCGGGGGCACTGCTGTGCCCTCAGATAGAGTTTTAAATAACTGACTTAAACAAGTTAAAGTTTCAATAGATACTAAGTCTAACGATAATCACCTGTTGGAACTTTTCATCCGTTTCACCCTTAATTATGAAATTACTGTTTTCTAATACCGGCTAATTTAAAATTCAATATCTTTTATTAGAGTTGAATTTTCAAATAGAATTGTTGTCATAACTATTTGATCAAAGAATGCTTTTAAAAGAGTCGTTTGTTTTATTTCTGAAATATGTTTCCATTAAAAAAAACAAATCCATGTTATTTTAGAATACGAGTTCCATCGTCCTGACAACCACGTGTATGAATTTTATTTGATTTTGATTTTGAACTGGGTTCATTTCTTCAAACTTAGCCCCAACAACGAGTCCCTTAGGCGGCCGGAGACTAAAGTCGATAAGGACAATTTGAAAGCTTAGAGTTAGCAGCAACTTTTGACGTAATTGAGAAAACGATATTGATTAATTTGCCTCAAATTAGGAAAGTATCTTTCAAAGTATATCTCGCAAAGTAGGTACCGTTTGAACTTAGTGGAAAGAAACAGGTACCTAACCTGAATTGAGGCTTACTTTAATTTGTTGTATCGCCACAGGAATGTGATATTCTAAGTTTGATTCTTACTAGTGATGAAAAGTGGATCTTGAAGAATAATAAAAAACGTTTGCCGCAAATGTTTGGACCTAGGGGAAGCAGCCAATTAATTTTCTAAACGTAAATTGAGTCAAAAATTACCATGAACCTGTACTGGCATTATTCATAACAAGTTCTTGAGATCTGGCACCATAATACATTACTACAGAGTCTGTCAAGACAACCGAAACTTGTCTAATTGTCTATCGCAGTTACTCAACCATGGAATCGACCACACAATGAACAATGGATTGTCTTTAATAAACACAGGAGTGTTGACTGAACTTGACTTTACTAATATCCAGTTTATTCGGAATTCGGATAACTTTTCCAATGTAATGAGACGGTGAAAAACGCCTTAGCTAGTCAATTGATACCTCAATAATAACCTAAAAATTAAATAGTGAAGTGATCGAATGACCTCGGCGACCTTGAACTATTTCTTTGTAATGGGCTTAAAGCGGTCTACATTCAAGATAAGAACAATCGAACATAATTTTGATTAATTAAGTAAAAACCTTACAAAAAAAGACAAGTAATTGTCATCAATTTTTATTGTTAATCCAATTATCCAAATGTGATGCTTAATACGATAATGCTCACATTACTTAGTTAAAATCGTGGAGTATACGATTTAACCAAACTGACTAAATAAAATTGAATCATTGTTTATATAGCCCAGCATTCAGCAGGGTTTGGTGAATAAATGACCAAATGTGAATAAGCCAATGGTCGTCACGGAATAATTAGTCTCGGACAGCTTTGAATTGAGGTTATGATTGAGTTTCAGTGGAACCTTTCAGTTTGGCTAGTTTCTCTTCTCTCAAAACGCACCATGACAGAAGAAGTGGAAATATTCACAAAACCTTTGATAATGCTTTAACAGCGAAACCGGTAAGGGAAATTAATATAAATAAGTGGACAAGTACAAGTGTTTATCAAACAAAAAATATTCACAAAACATGTTTTTGTGCTAAATTATTAGGGTTTAGTACCCACAGGGTAACCAACGGGACCCTATTACTAAGTCTCCGCTGTCCGTCCGTCTGTCACCAGGCTGTATCTCATGAACCGTGACAGTTAGACAGTTGAAATTTTTATAGATGATGTATTTCTGTTGCCGCTATAACAACAAATACTAAAAAATAGAATAATATAAATCTTAAAGGGGGCTCCGATACAACAAATGTGATTTTTTTGCTCGTTTTCGCTCGATATTGATAACGGCAGCAGGTAGACGCTTGAAATATTCACAGAATATTAGTTATATATTCAATTTAAAAATAAATAATTAAATTATAATAAAATAAATATATAAGGGGTGCTCTCATACAACATACATGATTTTTTTACCGTTTTTATAGATTAGTGTGTGAGTTCGACCCGCACGTGGCCGGTCTTTGAATATTTGGAACACACACATATTTTATATGGCGAGGTTTTTTATTTTTATGGTCAGGCTTTAGTGTTTGAAATTCTAAGTTCTCTCGTAAATCGCTAGGGAGGTTGTACAATTTCTCACATAGATATGCTCGTAAAACGCAGTCGCTAAACTCATATTAAAGGCCTACTGATGAACTCTTTCGTTTTCGTTTCATTCATATCTGATACAAAGGCATTCTAACTTTATGGCGCCTCTGAAGTTCGCCTCTGTCTCTGTTTATCTCTCCAAGTCATCTATTTCTCTCTGTCCGTCTCGCCGGAAGTAACTTCGCTCAGGCACCTTAAAGTTTGGCGCAAACTGTAATAATAGTTACAGTGGTTTAATTTGTGTGATTATTTTAGTTTTAAAGTTCTGTTTTACTTAGATTGAGCTCTTATTTATATAAAAGTTGGAAGAGATGCTCCTTATGATCATAATATATTTATTTACTGTGACAATTCACATTGCAGAAATTAACGAGATAACAGAAAAATAAATTTATAAGCAGGGTTTATTCTGTTGCTTTTGCAAATTAACTGATATATTTTTTATTAACAAATTCTTCTGCGTTAAAGTTGACGTCATTTATTAAACTCCTCGCTAGTAAAGTCTTAATTGCACTTATAATAAAAAACTGTAAGGAAATCGCACTAGTGCACTAAAATAACCTTCCAATCTATGTTTACTGCCAATGAAAGTACGCAATTTTTGAGCAAAGGAACAAAAATATTTTTATATCTTTTGAATTCTGAGTCAAACGCGTCATTCAAGGTGTAAAAACTTGGGTTTAACTAATCTATATTATTTAAAAATCCTTTTGTAATATTTTCAGGATTTTCTGTTCTGTCGCATGTGTGTAGACCATACACAAAGTGTGTCAAGGACGTTTCAGACTTCCGTGCGTGGGTTCGGTAGTTAGTTTATTGGCGATATTTAGTTGGTGACGGGGCGAGGCTAATGGTGTAAAGCCTCCAGTTCTAATCTTGATTCTGAACGATGTTGTTATGAGGAAATAGTCACAATGCATAAGTGGATTTTTTACCTTTCTGGGATTTATTAGCGTTTATTTTATGTCACCACAACTATTTAAAAGTTTACGGTTATATGGGAAACTGTATGGCTACGGGTTACAAAAAAATGAATGTATGTCAAGGCTAGGTGGCATGTTAGGTTTGATATTAAACTTTAGATTAGCCGGCTAATCTTATGTTTATATTTGGGCACAGGCTAATGTTAGTTTACTTCATCTTTAGCTGGATTATTTTGAGAATAACCGCTAGCTTATACATATAATAATAATTAAATAAAAAGTTTAAAATAGGTACCACTACACGCGAAGCGAAAAGGAGCTTGTTAGGGTTACATGTAAATAAATTTGGGAGTCGAGCGAAGTGGTGCTGAGCGACCGACCAATGGTAGATTATTGTTTGAAAAATCAAAATACATACTTTTGATTGTAAATATTTGGTTAAATATTGTAAATAATATATTATAGTTATAAATTACACAAATAATGAGCAAATTTCATTTTTGAAATGTCTTAAAATGGCTAAACCGTAATAAATAGTTCACGTGCTTTTTCTTTCCAGGTAAGTTAGTTAGTTATTTATTTATTTGATATTAGTATTTTAGATTTAATTTCTTGGATAGGTTATATGTTTATATAATAAACATTTTTGTTATAATAATTAGGTTACTGTTTCAAATTTTTGTGAAGCAATAAAATTGCATTACGAAAAATCTTGAAAAATATTCTTAATTTTTTACGGTTTGTTTGCTTTAGATTTATGTAGCAACTATTGGATTTTTAACGATTGTCAATAACCATTGAAGAAAAATAGACATAAAGCGCGATCACGACGTGTGGACTAGAAAAATCAGCAGTCAAAGCGGACAAAGCAGCAGTTTAAAGCTAGTTTATCACAAAAATGGCTATTTACAATGTATATAAAAAACAACACCAAATTTTCTGCAATCTTATATTATAACGCGCCAGTTATTCACATAATTGCTTGTTAATAACAGTGCCCAGGAATGGTTTTTTATCTAACAAACCGAGGAAATAACAGTAAACGGATATTTCTGGAAGGTGATATAAAATTCGGCATACTTTGTAGGTTTCGGAATTGAGTTTTTAGTGCGGCACGAGGGTGGCACGCTACGGGGCGCACGCAATCGCGTTGTGGGGTGCGACCGTGTTATTATAAGTTTTATTTGCATATGGATATTTTCAGTTACGTGTTCAACCACATACCTACATACACGGATTTACTGTTTAACAAAGAAACGATGAATATACTAAACATATTTATTATTATTTACCAAAATTTAGAAAAGCGTATCCGTCTCCTTTATGTATACTAACCATTTTGACCAAGGAATATATGAAAAATAAAAACACGGTCAAGTGCGAGTGGGCCTCGCACCCTGAGGGTTTCGTACCATTTAAATAATTTAAAAATAAATATATTAAACTTCATTGTCTTCTTCTTTTTATATAGTATATACAGATGACTTTTAACCTGACACCGATAGTTTAGTATTTTGTAGAAGAATACAAACTGGTTTTATTAAAACCATTCAAAATCATATTCATAATCATTTTTTCAAGTTAAAGCCCTTTGAAGATTTTCGTAAAATCCAAAGAAATCATGGTCACCCGAAGAGATGAAATAATTAGATCGCGCTAAATTATATTTATGATTGATCCTATAATTTTGGACTATATTAATTTTTTTCCGCATCGGAATGGCTAGGATAACCAAAAAAAACATTTTCAAGTTACAATTTTTAATAATATTTTGACTTTTAATTTTTTTTTTACATTTAAAATGTGTTCTACTGACGTTTCTTAATAACCTCTAAAATTATCGGGGTTATATCGTAATCGTAATAAATATGTAGAAAATAAACATTAAATATAAACAAATAGCATTTACATTGTAAGTTATATTTTATAAATAATTAATGATTGATGCCGATCTGCTTAAAGGTCTAAATAAATTTCAAATATATATTTTATGTTTATTTTCTACATAGAATTATTAAATAATTTAATAGACTTAAATGATTTAAATAAAATTACGAACATATCAGTCCCTACAAATGTATGAAACAAAACTAAACAATTATGTTGATTCAATTCAATTCAATTCATTTTATTCATCTTTCGACATTATCATGTACTTAGATACGTCAATTCATTTTATACAATAAATATTTTATGTTATCTTGTATAGTATGCTATACAGTAACTTAAATAATAACATTTAATAATAATAATAATTCAAACATTCAGATAAATCTTATAAATAAAACGGATTACTTTTAAGTAACAGTGTCAAATTAATTCTACATCACAAATGAAAATATTCTTATCAGCCAAAGCCTCGTTAATTGTATAATAGGTCTTATCAATAAGTTGCTTCCTAATTGTATTGCAAAATGACTCGTGTTTCAAAGCACATATTTCCTTCGGAATCTGATTAAATAATTTTATACCTTGACACAAGTAGCTTTTAGTCAATTTAGCCAATCTACGACTGGGAAGAGCCAACTTTTCCCTATTTCTGGTTGATCGAGTATTCGGGTACATAAACCTTTATTAAAAATTGTCATTTTCAATATTTGTTGTTTGAATAGGGTACATGGCACATAAAACAGAGAGAAATCCGGATTTCTAACCACATAGTTTAGTTTTTGAGAAAGACCTCGTAACAAAAATTATCTAAAATTAACAACTTGGATGAAGGAAAAAAATGTATTTGTACTCTACTTATGGTGGTAAATGAGGATCTCAGTGCAAAATGCACATCATAATATTGTTTTCCTTACTTTTGAATAAAAAGTATGCAATAAATGCGTTTTATAGCAATTCGCGGATACTGCTTGTTAATTGTTAGGTGATCACATGAAAATTATTTAATTTTTTGCGTTACATTTTAGCTGAATTACATTACAACCGTAAACACGCTTGTACATTAAAGTACGTAATTTTTTGGTGAAGACTTTATTATTATTAAACTATTTCCGCAAGTTGCTTTAAAACACATTTATAGCACACCGTGCGTAAAATGACCGCTTTACGCACGCTGCGCTTGCGTAAAGTCGGCATTTCCCCACTCGTGCTATAAAATAGTGTACTATTATTGCATAATTATTATTCAAAAGTAAAGAAAACAATATTATGATGTGCATTTTGTACCAAGGTAAAAAGTTACCCCCTTGAGTTATAGACACTCTACCTATACACTATGATACCTCACATGGGTAAGAGAAAACACTTTTTTTCGTCTTCTTTAGCCCTGAAAACTGATCTAATCAAAATTTTAATTCATAATTCGGTTTTGGGTCAACATTCTACATAGCATGTCCAATTTTCAGGTCTGTAATTTATTCCGTGTGCAAACTAGAGATCCAGACGGACAGACAGCAGTTCGGGTAACTAAAGAAGAACATTACCACGCTTTAGGTACTTTAATATAAATAATACAACTAAGACTCAGTTTGACTTTTGCGAGGGTAAAGGATATATGAATATAATTTGCAATATTCCGCTAAACAATTCTTGTCGTGCTATTCAAAACGCAGACTCGTGCACCGCCCGCCCGCCCGCATAAAAACATGCAACAAGTAAGCAATACAAAAAAAACAATCTTAAATAACAAGCAAGAAAACTTATCGACACGTGTTTCGCCTCTGAACGAGGCATCCTCGGGATGTGTTGCTAGCTCGGCTTCTCCGCAGCAACTGATGTGTTGCTCGCCCAGCCGCTCCGCAGCAACTGATGTTGTTCGCCCGACAGCTCAGCACTAGCAGCACTAGCTGGACTTAGTGATGGACTTCCGCAAGGTAGCGCCTATTTCAATTAACCATTTTACGAGGGTGTTGCACGCGCCCAAGTACCCGCGAAACCTGATGAAGGTTACTCTTAAGAACAGCCATCCCGCGCAAAGCTCCATACAAAAGAAAAAACGAAACTGTGAGGTGCCTCTAGATTTTTAAAGTAATATTTTAGGCTGAGTCAATTGACATTACCGAGATCTATGTCTAATTAGAACTGAAAATCTGGAAATTTTAATCATCTCTTAACAACAAACCTTAAAAAAACGCGAATTTTATGGTTTTTAACAAAACTGTAGTCAAATGTGTTTTCATTGCTTTAGATAATATCAAAAATTTTAAATGTAATATGAATTAATATTACCCAAAAATATGTTTATACCATTCCCACTCTAAAAAGCTTATTTTATTCACTTAAAACAGAAACAAACAGTAACTCGTGTGGGTTCGTAGAAGATTTTTTTTTTTTCATTGTTTAAATCTAGCATATCATCGCGATTAATATTTCTTGTCTTGCGAAATGCCAGCTGTGGTTTTTTAATCGTTTTAAAAACTTGACCGTAAATTGCAGCGTCCATCAGTTATAAGGTTCCCTCCTGGACAGCTTCTATCGCTTTTTCTAGATTTTCTTTCAAATAACTCTGATACGGCGCGCGTATGATTTACCGTTTCTCATATTACTGAATTATCTTTGATAAATACGAACCATGGCTGCAGCGCTAAAATATGAAATCAAATGCAGTTACGTATTAGTAACTTGCTCTTATGTTAAGCAAAAACAGCTCCAGACAGTGAAGCAAATACATCATAAGACTACGCCAAGCATGGTAGGGGCTTTTAGGAATAGAATTCCAAATAGCCCCAAATCTTGTTCTAAAAAGCTCCACCCAGGAACAGTAATCAAATATGGCGATAGAAAAGACTTACAGCAGAACCGAAAAAACCATTCAATTAACTAGGAAACGCATGTCTGCATGGATAACTTTAATTTCCACATACCTTTATGATCTCGCCTTATGAAGCCACATGGAACTCATGTGCAAAAATGCAGACTTGACTAATTTTTTTCAAAATATTCTCACCACTCACACGATGCATGTATAATCTCAAAATCAGGCCAGTAATTAACACTCCTTAAATTATGGGTTTGAGTATCACAAACTCTTTTTTATTCATTTACATAAGGATTTAAATTTTTTAATTGATATTAGGTTTACACAAATTTATTACCGTTAGTATTTTATGTTTTATAAATAAAGGTTTACAATGTTCCCGGAATTTAGCACTATCAATAATACGCACAGCTTTTTTTTGTACGATTAAAATAAATAATACGTCAAAACATATCGTCTCTGTTACAGCAGTGTGGACGGTTATTATAGAGTCAGCACTCGTACACCCTCTATTCATCGACAACCTTTACAACCCAACGTGCTAGGGGGTGCGCCTTATCTTTTACTTCAAACAAAAATGTACACGCTTTTTAGGGCATACATGTTTAACCCATAATGTCAAGAAGTGACAAAATTCACCATCAATGGCATAGTGTTTTCCTACAATTTTCAGCAAGTGAAAAATGCTATGCATATCATTGACGTCTCATAAACAACTAGACTCACAATCTCGCTCAAAAAGTGTCCGCGATGCATCTTGTCACCGCTATGTGACAAATTGGAATAACGATTGCACACAACTGACATTGCATCTTATGTTAACGGCATTTTGCTATTATGCACGTCGCACGTTCGGACGTTTTCTGTCGAGCTTTTCTTAGAGACTGTGTGTCTAGTTGTTTATGAGAGGTTAATGATACCAAAAATGTCATTGGTGCCTGCACAACCTGCAAGATCAGAACCCTGGCCTCAAGATTGAAAGTGCTACCGACAGTGTTACTGCTCAGTTCAAATTCATTTTAAATCGATATTTTATGGACAATATAACGGTGACAATTTTAAATTCGCGGCACACCGTTCGTTTTCATCTAACCATGTCACGTAGAGCCGTTAGCTGATGTGCCAGTTATCGATACCTAGTTATTTTAAGTGTCCTGCTACCCACAAATAGGTTGAAACAACTCTACATGCATACATACCTATATATTCACGCCTGTCTTCCAGAAAGTTAGGAAGACTAAATTGAAGTGTGGAGGCACACCCGTTTTTTTGATATTTTCTCTTGTATGCTACGCGATCAACTGTTATATTAAATTTTTTATGCTTATATACCTGGTCCTGTTTGTTTCATTCATTACTTGATTCAGAATTTATTAGACTTTGACTTCTTTTCAGTTGGCCGCTTTTGGGATACTCTGGTTTAGTTATACTTTCTAAGTGCGTTCCATTTATTATGTCCATTTTCATGCAACCTCTTTTGCTATACCATAGACAAATGGCTATACCTAACATTGTTTAGTTGTGTACTGTAGATACATGTAGAGGCACTCTATGTGCTCCTCTATCCAAAAATCGTATTATTTACCAAAATTTGCAGCCATGCAATAAGAATAATCTGTGTTGACACATAATTAAATAAAATATAAAATGTTAATTAATTATTAAAATATTTATGACAGCCTGCACTGAGAATATTTCTGATACAAGTCACGAAATAAATCAAATAAGAAAAAATCAGTTGGCCAGGTGCGATAAACCCCACGCCACAATACGCGTGCGGAACGCTATAAACATTATGGTAAATAATAACAATACAGATGCCAAAGCAACATTAAAGCTACAAAAAACACGCGCTAAAATGGTAGCGCCTGACAAATCGATAATTTCGATCATTCTCACTTGTTCCATTGGACAGTTCCATGATGGAAGTAGTTTCCTTTGGAATGGGACTACAGTTAGCAATGGAACAAGTGAAACAATTTTTTCTCAATTATTCCATGGAATTTAAGTCTTATCAATCAGTAAAAATAGAAAACATATTTTACTGGAAAGCAACATTGAGGTGAATACGTACTCAATTGGGGGTTTTGTTTTTACAAGTACTAGGATTTCCAATAAACTTTTTTTTTGGGGCTGTCTGCGTACGGAACCCTCCTTTTTATAATTTTCTTGTTTTACTTTAGAGTGTCCTACAATCTGAGTAAAATTTAACAGAAAACACTAAAAATAAAAGTCTTTAAGGAAGGGCCAATTGCGTTTAAATAATTCAACTTCTTCGAGGTTTCTTGTATGAGGACCCATTAAGTTTTTGTTAAAATATGTTATAATTTGTCGTAAAAGAGGCCATAGTACGTATTCACGTATTCTGTGAAAATTTCAATTTTCTACCTATAACGGTTGAAGCTGTGACAGACGGACAGACATACAGACAGTGGAGGCTTTAATAGGGTCCCGTTTGGCACCGTTTCGGTACGGAACCCTAAAATGGAGTATCTCCCATTGAAAGAATATGACAAAGTATAGGAAATCAAAGTGCTAGATTTATGTGTTTTTAACATTTTAATACTTTTCACTCCATTTATTTTTGGCACAAGTTTAACCCTTATCTCAGAACAGAAAACAAATAATATTACCACAAGCACATACATATTTCATAGCTTCCCTTTGGCTAGAATCCCATTCTTTGTTTCCAGAACGGAGATCCGATATTTAAAAATAAAACAAAAGCACCTGCCACGCAAGACAGGCGTTTCACACTGGCTGAAAGCCAACAAGACAGTCGACGGTCCAATAAAAATAAAAACTCGTCCTGTCGTCTCTTTTATTACAAAGTTTCTGCCTGGTATTATGTGTCAAATTAGCCTCAAAATAGTAGCCAAGCGTAGCCGATTAAAAGCATTATAATACTTTTTCTATGATTTTTAATTGCTTTAGAATAAAATTATCAAGGAACGTTGACCTAATCAATTATGGTGATGTCGATATTTACTAACCGATTTTGTGAACAGCTGTCAATTTGGTTTATTGTAACTCAAGGTAATTATGCGAATTATGAAATAAATTAATGTCATAAGTACTTAGGTACTTGTTTATTGCTAATAGAGAAAGATATTTTTTTAAATGCAATTTGATCACTATCAGATGCAAGGGCAACCAACAGAGCAGAGTCGGAATCAATATCTTCGCCGTCGCTGACTTTAATTACGAATTTGTTGATCGTATTTTCCATTAGTCCGTCTTTTCAATAGCGACTAATTTTCGGTATCGATAAGCGCGCATCACAATCAACGAGGACAACACTCGACTGCAGACTAATGCGGCGTACTATAGCTTCTACCACGACAAATAATAAAACTGAAAAAACAGTTGCTCTAACCTAAAATTTACCGACGGTAATACACGCAAGTTTTAAATTTAGTCAAATTGTAGGACATACTATAAGGTAAAATAAAAATAATAAAAAGTAGGGTTCCGTAGACAGACGGCACCAAATTTTTTGGTCAGGCGCTGCCATTTTAGTTGTTTTTTGAAGGCTTAAGGCTCGCTGTTTGAAATATACAGTAATTTTTGTTGTTGGAAGTCTTAGCATCTGTGGCCTAGCTAGGGTTGCGAACATCTTGACCATTAATATTAATAAGGTCGTGGGTTCAAACTCCGTAGCGGCACATTTCTGTTCGGTACGCGTGCTTCGGAAGGCAAGTGGTCCATATTTGTGCACGAAGGACGGCGATTGAGCTCTCCACCGTTGTGACGAAATAATCGTCGGTGAAACGCGGGTGTACGAGTTTGGACTACGACCTGCATTTCACACTCCATACTAGGACTAACAGAATTTGAAGAATTATTTAGTCACGATGTACATATTTATTTGAAAGCCTTTAAACTAAAGTTATTTAAGGTGACTTTCGTTTATACAGTCAAATTGAAACCAAATTCATACTGGAGACCCGGTTAGTGATCAGGACCAAGGTTCAATTACCCTTTCTGTGAAATACGCAAAATAAAATTTATACTTCCTATACTGATTGAGTCAAGGTTGTTTTTGAACAAGTATAGAGGCACAAAAAAAATTTCGTATTTCGCAAACAGGGTCATTGAACTTTGGTTCTGACCACTTACCGAATCTCCAGTATGAATTTGGTTACATAAACAAAAGTCATGGTCGGGAAAATACCATCTTGTTCGAAAAATCAAACAAACATCAAACTCGGTGTTCACCCGCTTTTCAACGACAAATAAATGTTCTAAGAAAGGTTTCTTCTGAAACAAGATTGGCCAATCTTTTAACAGCCGGGCCGAATTAAGGAAATTATAAATAACAATACAAATTTTTTCTATTTTTCTTCTTTATTTATTAATTTTTATGTATTAATAAATAATGTATTCTATTAATGAAAGAAAACAATACATTCATGTATCTATTATAATATTTATATAAAATTTAACAAAAACGAGAGTCAAAAATCTTTAATAAAATGGTTTTTAATTACAATTTTAATGTGACGTCTGACTTTGTTTGGAAGAAATAAGCGCATCAGTATCAAAAAGTTTTCTAAATGAACATCGGTAATTCGTGTTCTTATTTGCGATTTGATGTACTTCATCTCAGTGAAAAGTGTTTGCAACTAATGATATCATAAACAAAGCATGTTTGTAAAACGCAGGATTTGTTCCTTGTACAAATACGTTTTGTTGAACTCTTCAAAAATGTATCTGGAGACTCCTCCTCAATAGTTGAGTCAATGTACTGAGAGAGATATTCCCATATTGATGCACTATGATTTTGTATCGAAAGACGAAAGAATGTTTTTGTTGGTTTTATGTATAATAAAAGTTGAAATTTTTGTTCATTATACAGGATGTAAAATCAAAGGCAAAAATCCTTTTCACTTTTCATGCTCTTAAAGTTCTTGTTTATGCTAGGTGTAAGCGGACTAAAACTACTTTTTATGTTCTAGTCTAGTGCATAAAAGTGTTTACTTCTTCTCAGACTATGGCAATAGGCCTTACAGCCAAATACACAGTACAACTTCATTGACAAACTTTTTCAAACTCAATAGTGTTTGCGCTAAGATTCTGTCATTTTAGCGCGAACTGACAGGACAGCAATGAACACGGACTCTTCAGACGATGCTCAGAAGGATATACAGTGACTTAAACAAATATGATATAAAATAAATAAACCTTAGACATGCATGTCTAATTATTTACCTAGTCGGTTCTTACATACTGTCACTGGCCATTTTTTTTAAATAGAAAAAAAAATTAAATGGTGTTAGATTTTCAAATATTTTTGATTAATAATCTGCCAAATCACAATTACATTCATTCATTTTTTACGATGGAGTGGACTCGCAAAGAGGACCGAGTAGCAGTAATTGCATCGTTGCGGCCATCCACCGAAGACGATATTCAACTTGCTTCAAAAATTAAAAATCACGAAGAGGTTCGTGTACCGTACCATCGAGAAGTACAATGAAACCTCTAGTGTCGATGACGAGAAAAGAACTGGCAGACCTCGTTCCGTTAGGACTCCAGGGGTCATCAAAGCAATCAAGGCGCGTATTGCAAGAAATCCCGTCCGCAAGTAGAAACTGATGGCTCTGGAGATGGGATTAACTAGAAGTACCGTAAAAAAAGTACTCAATGAAGACCTGGGACTACGAGCTTACCGAAAAAAGAGTGGACATCTTCTGGACGCGCGTCTAATAGCTATGAGAGCCAAAAAATGCAAAGTTTTGCTAAAGCGGTACGCAAGAAACAGACACCGCGATATCCTGTTTACAGACGAGAAAATTTTTAATATCGAAGAGAAGCACAACAAACAAAATGACAGGGTGTACGATACCAGCTCTGCGGCCACTGGAAATGCCATTCCTAGAGTGCAGCACGGCCATCATCAGTCATGATTTGGTTGGGAGTGTCCTACTATGGCCCTACTGAAGTGCATTTTTGTGAAAAAGGTGTCAAAACCAGTGCGAAAGTGTACGAAGACACGGTTTTAGATCGCATAGTAAAAAATCTGCCCCAGACACTCTTTGGAGGACGGCCATTTGTATTTCAACAGGACTCCGCACCTGCTCATAAGGCCAAAACAACTCAGGAGTGGTTCGAGCGCCAGAATATCGAGCTAATAAGGCATCAAGATTGGCCCTCATCTAGCCCTGACCTCAATCCACTGGATTACAAAATTTAGCAGGAATTGGAGGAGAAGGTCTGTTCTAAACCTCACGAAAATTTGAGCAGCCTAAAGTCATCATTGATTAAAGCAGTGGCCGATATCGACATGAATATGGTCCGTGCTGCTATTGATGATTGGCCGCGAAGATTGAAGGCTTGTGTGAAAAATGGTGGCAATCATTTTGAATAAATTTTGTGTTTAATGTAAGCTAATTAAATTACCTTTTTTTAAAAACAATCTTTTTTTTAATACCATGACTAGTTCTCATTTTATAGCCAATTTTGTTTGTGACAGAATTTAAGCACCGACTAGGTATTTACGTTATTTAGACATGGCTGTGTGGGCGTAGTTATCATTGCCTTCCCAATCGGTGGCACAATAAAAAAAAAGTAGTGGAGGGAAAGAGCTGTTGTTTTTTCCCAGCAGTACATATTTAGTTGTTTGATTATTTAAATTTGCAAGAAATATTACTGAAAGTTAAATATGTCATTAAGTGATAATGAAATAATACTTACTACTAACACATTAATGGAAAGAAACGCAAAAAAAGTTGTTCAGTAGATATTACCGCCAAAATCTAAACAAATATATCTTAAAAGTTATGAGAATTTCATGTATTGGAGAAGCGGAAAACAAGTAAATACGTTCTCGGATAAATATTTGCTAACAATATCACAGTTTCATTTCCTCGCAATCGAAGTGAGAAGCAGAGTGTTCAAGTCGGCTACAAACGAGTCATTTTATCTCGAACTATAGCTGCCTTCGCTAAGGCTCAGGCAGCGAAATATCTCGGTACATAATATGGCTCGTTTCATGCACTCGTATGACAATCTACTATTAAGGGTGTGTTAGTATGATAGGTAAAGATTTATTTTTAAATACTGGGATCTCACAATAAGACGATTTTCTTTACTCAAAATACACTAATCGCGTGGCCACCCTCGCTGGTCGCTGGCCACTGATAACGTTGGAATTAGCGTGTGATCGAGCGAGAGAATGAAAGAGAATTTGCAACGGTGCGGCCTCAGATTGAGGCGCTGCACGATTTGGCAACAGGCGGCCACTGCTGACTGCATACCCAGGCGGTGGCATTCTAGGCCGGTGAGGTCGGATAGCCTCTACGGGATTATTAAATTTAGTTGATAAGAATGCGTAGCCATAGCTTAGAAAAATGATGGATTTTTCGGTGAAAATTCAAGGTATATTTATTTTTCTCGTAATGTAATGACATCAGAATCGTGTATACTTTCATACCCTAGAGGGATTATTGAGTTTGCATTTTCACCCTGTATATTATATGATCCAGGTCTGCGGTCGCAAGTTGACGTCCAGCGGGCCGGCCACCCTTGTTCTAAGAGTAGTTTTGTAGTCTGAGAGCGGCACGTACAAAGTCCGATAGAGTGATATATTGAGAGGTGTTCCAGGATCGATTACGTTTTGTTCCGGCTCGCTTCTAGTCGTGGATGTAATAAATCAAAGTTCTGCGTTTAGTTCACTGAACAGGTAGTTGGCGGCGAATATGTTTTAAACTTGGATTTTCAACATAATAGTTACTGTTATCTTATGATAAATTTTTAAAATTACATTGTGTATATGAATGTATCCCTTAGGATTATCAAAAGTGTTTCTAGTGTCAACAGTCAAACTCGTTCAAATATTTTTCACCGACGACTTTTGTTGTTGTTCCAACGTGATTTAGGAGGAATTCTATGGTATACATTGTAAACATAGCAAAGGCAGATCAAAGATTTATCAGCATACAGAGTTATAATAAAATTGTGTAATACAATCGTAATCATTTGACAGCCAAAAACGTACGATTTCAATTAATTATAAAGATCGTGTCACGAAAGAAGTCCCCTGTCAAAATACTTGTGTCAAACATTGACATACCAAACCATGGACCTCGGGTCTAGTATAAAATTTACCAAAAATGTGTCCTTAGTGAAGTGTCAAAATATTAAGAAGCAAAACATTTTAATTTGAATCGTATGTCATTGCTGCACGGCTTAATTTTGATTGACGTGTGATTGACACCCTTTTCTAATTTTCAATGGTTTTGACTCTCTTTTGGTTCGGACACTTTTGAGCACAGACCCGATGTCCACTTGGTAGAACGTGAATGTTGTCAAAGCATAAATACGAAAATGCCTTAGTCCGTGGGACTTCTTTCGTGACAAGAAGTTTACGTTCTAAGGCATCAAATGAGTACGATTATTTTACACAATTGCACCTCAGGGTCACCTAAATGTATCTAACACGGTTTTGTTTAAAATATTGAACTTTACCACAGATTATTACAATAGTAAAGTTACTACGTAACCTTTACGTTCAGCTATACATCCATCCATCCATCCATCAGCCTGTTTCGTCCACTGCTGGACATAGGCCTTTCCAGGATTTCACCACTATTGGCGGTCCTCCTGGAAGAAATGCCCATACTCACACACGCTGGGCAGGCGGGTTGGTGAGCGCGCTGCCGAAACCCTTGCACCAGTGACGCCGCTGCCCGTCACCAGTCTGATTTATATAAGGCCCGGCAATTGGGGATGGATATACCGCCATCCATCGGTCCCAGGCAATGGTGGGCCGCATGGTTTTTTTGCCAAAGAGCTGTCCTCTTACTCTCCCCCGAATAAGTTCGGGAGGATTTCCGAGTAAGATGGTGGTACCTCCACAGTCGAGCCCGGCATTAGCTCTACCACCTAATAACAGCTGTACAAGTGCAAACCAATTCTGAAAAACTTCTTTTCATCAATATTTACGATTCGAAAACCGATTCGAGGAATAGTTTTCCTAAACTGTTTTTAATAGACGTACTTTATAATAATAATTGTACTTTATTATATGAAAAAAGCTATGTCTTTCATTTGGCCTTCAGTGAGGTTATCAGCGCACTTTTGTTTAGGTACTCGTATATTTATTTTTCATGACGCTTCCTACAGTTTAACAACGGTCAACCTAATATGATGTGATTATTTCCTGTAAATACTAAAATACTTACAAAATCGGTTTAAAAAAATGAAAAATCTGTTTCAGAGAATTACACTCCAAAGTTGATTTATTTATTCAAAAAGGAGACAAAAATAGCACACAGAAGTTTAAGAAACGAACCAATTGTTAGTTGAATGTATGGCAAGGGCGGGGGCTTGGAGTCGATCGCTTCATGACAGATTTCAGTCGTTCAATTTTAAAAATCTCATTTCATTGTTCTATACAAATATTTAGTCTCTACCATAAAAACTATTGATTTTGAAAACGATTTTATTCCATAGTTTGACAGCAAAGACTGTAAAATATTTTTAAAAGTAGGTTTTCATAAGTTTACGACCGAAATCAGCCGTTGGGGCCTTATTAGACAACTTCAACAATAAGGCGGCGTGATTGGCTAGAAATGATGTGTGACGTCATTTTTAGCCAATCACGATACTTTTAAAAGCGATAGATGTTGAAGTTGGATAATAATATGTCCCAGGCTGAAGGAATAAACTCCGGATACTCCTATTTGTTGACTGGCAGTTCAACGACTTTGTTACTGCCAGTGTCTTAGCAATCTTTAGCTATAAGCGATGAAAAATAAAATTAATGAGTTGATCTCTTTTTTATGCCAAATTCTCATTTATGGCAACATTAATCAGCCAGTTTTTAGGGTTCGGTACCCAAAGGATAACCAACGGTACTCTATAAGACTCCGCTGTCCGTCTGACACCAGGCTGTATCTCATGAACCGTCGTAGTTAGACAGTTAAAATTTAAACAGATGATGTATTTCTATATAATTATTAAAGGGGGCTCCCATACAACAAACGTGAATTATTTGCTCGTTTTTGCTCGATATTTATAACGGCAACAAGACGCTTGAAATATTCACAGAATATAGAAAGAAAGAAAGAAAAAAGAAAAATAGATTTATTGCAAAAACGGTTGCGTTACAAAATAAATACAAACATTTAAATACACTGCACATAGTTATAATACAAATTTACCAGGGGTCCCCAAACTCAGCTAGGCTAGTAACTTGGGGTACCAGAAATTATTTGTGTAGAAAAGTTACTTATTTTGTTATATATAAAACAGAATTATTCTAAAACAAAGTGAAATTTACAAGAAAAAAGAAATAAAGTTAGTACAAAATTAAATTAAATACCTAACACAGAGAAAAAAGGAATACATTGAACCCAAGATTATATACTTAATTAAAAGAACATGCCAAACAAACATTTGTAGTATTTAACATCTAGTTAAATATAAATTTATTGACAGCGAATGAAAGTAGAAATTTTTCAGTGTCCTCATAATTAACAGTTTTAAGCCAGTTTGCCACCTTGATTTTAGCTTCATTAACAGAACATGCCTTAATGTCACAAAACTTGAGTATGTTATTGTAAATTCGATAACTAATAAATGTGCCAAACCTGCTAGCAAAAGCTGTATTGGTTTTAGGAGGCTGTACTCTAAACACTCGTTTATTCAATAAGTTGTTATACTCAGCTGAACTGATAATATTTCGATGGGTATTTATACAAATTTTATGAATGAATAATTGTCGTACGGTAAGTACCTGAGCGTTTGTGTACAAATCTTTCGTGGGAAAACGATAAGGTTTTTTCATCATAACCTTCAACACAGAACGTTGTGCTCGTTCGATGACGATCATGAATGTCTTGCAGGCGCTACCCCAAACCGAAATACAGTAAGACAAAAGAGATTGGCAAAGAGCAGTGTACACTAATTTAAGTATCTGGAGGCTAGCTGCATTTCGTAACTTTTTCATAATGCCAATTATTTTACGGGCCCTTTTAGACAGTTGCATAATGTGCTCCCTAAAATTAAGCTTTTCATCCACCACCACTCCAAGATACTTGAGACTGGTTGTTCGTTGAATTATGGCACAGTCGCACGGATGGTCATAGTTCAAGTTTTTGCAGCAATGTATTTTGATTCCGTCGTGTATTGGAGGCTCGGAGGCAGCTGTTTTATGAAAACATTCGTACTTGGTTTTATTGCTATTCAGGGTAAGTAAATTATTTTGAAGCCACTGGTATACGGAAGCCATTCCCACCTCAGCTGACCTAAAGGTATTTTTCCAACTTTTACCATGGAACAGAATAACGGTATCGTCAGCGTAACAAATGGTCTCAGCTCCTCTTATTTCAAGGTTATGAAGATCATTCATGTATATGATGAATAAGGTGGGGCCCAATATACTTCCCTGAGGAACGCCAAATTTTACCTGTTGAGTATCACTCTTGTACGACCCCAGTTTAACGAGCTGTTTTCTATGGGAAAGATAGCTACGGAACCACGATAATGCTGCACCTCTGATACCCAAAAGCTCTAATTTACCTAGAAGTATAGGAGTAGAGACCGTATCAAAGGCCTTTGCCAGGTCCAAGAAGACACCCACGCACCGAAGACCTTTGTCCAGGTACGATGATATTAAGCTAGTCAACAAAACTACAGCATCCTCAGTGGATTTGTGCTGTCTGAACCCAAATTGCCTGTTGGAAAGAAGCCCAAATTTTTCCAGAAAAATAACCAGTCGTCTGTTAACTAACTTCTCCAATAATTTTGAAAGAACGCTCAATAATGATATTGGCCTATAGTTGCTGGGAGAACTCTTCGGACCATCCTTGTGAATAGGTGTAACAGCTGCTACTTTCCAACTTTCAGGAAAACAACCGGTGCTAAAACTTAAGTTAAATATGAAAGCCAGTGGCTCAACTATAAGATTTCCTATATTTTTTATAAGTTGGTTGTTTATATTGTCGAGACCCGGTGCGCTATTGTTTTTCAAATTATTAATAGCACCAATAATTTCCTCCTCGCTGGTAGGCTCCAAGAAAAACGAGTTTCCAGGGCTATTCGCCACATTGACCCTAGCAGCTAGCTGTTCCTCAGAGACACCCAGTTTTGTAAGAATTTGATCTGCTAAATTACAACCTACCGATGAGAAATAGCTATTACACTGGTCAAGAGATTCTTTTGGATTATTGTTAATTGAGATCAGTTCCGAGCCTTGAGATTTTACTGTTTTTAAGCTACACACGTTTTTGATAGCATCCCAAAGGGATTTTGAGTTAGAGCTATTTCTTTCCAGTTCATTATTTTCATATTCTAATTTAAGCTTTCGAAGTAATCCGTTGAAATAATTTTTATAGCGATGAAAAGTAAGTTTTAGTACTTCATCATCTGGGAATCGTCTTAGCCTAGCATGTAGTCGATCACGATGACGACTGCATCTCAGGAGTCCAGGGGTCATCCAGGGCTTAAGGGCAAAGTTACTTCTACTTAATCTAACTTGTTTGGTATGATTGGTGATGACATTTGAAATGATATCAAGGAAGTTGTTAACAGCAACGTTGACGTCAATCTGATTTATTACATCGGACCAATCTACCGATTGTAATTCCTGAGCAACACCCGCGTAGTTGATCACATTTTTAAATCTATTTTCACGCTTGGTACCAGCCTTAAGTTTCATACCCATAATGGCGATATTATGATCAGTAACATTGGTGTTACAGACAATTCCAACTACCTGTGCCTTAGATTTCACAAATATATGATCCAAACATGTTTTTATGCGTGTTGGTTTGGAAATAGCGGGCAACAGTCCATACTCTGCATTTAAACATAAATACTCCGATGGGTCGACTTTAGAAGAGTTAGTTGAGATTATGTCAATATTAATGTCACCTATCGTTATAACACAAGATTTATTATTATATTTAACTAATATTTCTTCAAGAGACTTCAGAAAGACATCTGTGTTTTTAAAAGAGGGAGATCTGTATAGGCAGATAACTGATACAAGATTTTGGATTTCTAAAGTGAGGCAGCATGCTTCATTGAATTGGGGTTCAGTAACATTTACGTTCCAGGTAGACTTTACATAAGCAACGACTCCTCCGTTTTGGTTGATATTATTGAGAGTGCTGAAACATGCGTAACCCGGTAACTGGTCAATCACTGTCGTTTCATCTATTCGACATTCAGTTAAAACAAGAATATCAAAAACCAATTTCATACGCCGCACAGCAACCAAAAAATTATCTAAGTTTCTGTTTATACTTCTCACATTGAAAGTAAGCACTCTGAAACTATACTCTGGGTTCAAAATACTCTCGCAAAGTTCAGGTAACTCAACTTCATGACACACAATTTCTAGAGCCTTATCCAAATCATCTGCTAAAACTACATTATTCATATTCTGAGACAGATTTATCTATCATCGTTATAAATATCGATATTTTAGTATAAAACTTACTGTGAGAAGATGCTATGATTAGGGTAGAGTGTTCAAAGTCGTGTTGAGAAATCGGTGAAAGTAAGTAGTTGTGTAACTGTAAGTTTACCCAGGTGATCGATAGTGAAACAAGCTTAAAAAAACACATACTCGTACAGTGATGTTCACATATGTACCTATAAACATGAATCAAAACATAATTGAAAAATTGTAGAAGTGGTGGATAAGAAGCCAATTCCATAAAGTAAGAACAATTTGCGAACCAAAAACATTCAGTTAGAAAACAAAATTGCAAACTTATCAATTTTATTTTAGGCATTTTTAGTGAGTCTACTGTATGTATTCTGAGGCGCATTCTGTCATGCTTATTTATTGAGTTTAAATTAATATAAAATGTATTAATATTTAGTTATATATTCACTTTAAAAATAAATAATTGAATTAAAATAAAACAAATATTTAAGGGGGGCTTCCATACAACAAGCGTGTTTTTTTGCCGTTTTTTATAGATAATGGTACGGCACCCATCGTGCGCGAGTCCGACTCGCACTTAGCCGGTTTTAAGGGTTCCGTAGTCAAACAAGGAACCCTTATAGTTTCGCCATGTCCGTCTGTCCGTCTGTCCGCGGCTTAGCGTAGAGACTATTAGTACTAAGAAGCTGTAATTTGGCATGGATATAAATAATAATCATTTCGACAAAATGGTTAAACAAAATCTTGAAAAAAGTTTTTTTAAGGGTACCTCTCATACAAGTAAACTGGGGATGATTTTTTTTTTCTCGTCTATCCCATAGTGTGGGGTATCGTTGGATAGGCCGTTCAAAAACATTGTGGGTGTGTGGAAACCATTTTTCGATTTAGGGATCCGTTGGTGAAATAGAAAACTTTACTTAGAGTGGAGCGTCCCCCCCCCTGCTGGCTAAATGGTTTATAGAAATGTGAAAAGATTCACAGAAGTAGTATATATAATGAATTTAAAAGGAAAACTATCACAGCTAAGTAGGCTTTACAGGTTTACGAGTAGAGGTCGCGCCAAACTTTTGGCTCCCTATAATGTATGGGACCAGAAGTTTGGCGCGGTCTGTATTAGTAGACCAACTTATATGTACCGGGCAACTACGGAATCCTACATTGCGCGTGGCCCGACACGCACTGGGCCTGTTTTTAATGTTTAATTTTACCACGACATGTCAGGGCAAGATCATCCAAATGGTCAACAATGTGGGCCATCATCTCTAATACACGATAATACGAGTTTCCCAATGAAACGTCAAAAAACTATTAAGATATTGGCTAGGTACGAGTAGTGTCGTAGTTTTTGAGTAACATGGCAGAAAGATAGACGATAATATTCCTTTTTATTTGTGAAAAATCTTTTAAAATCTGTTTAATTAAAGTAATTTCGTTTGCAAATACAACTGTTTCCGCTTAATTCCATCCATCAGCCAGTTTCGTCCACTGCTGGACACAGGCCTTTCCAGGATTTCGCCACTCACACGGTCCTCCTGGAAGAAATGCCCATACTCACACTCGCTGGGCAGGCGGGTAGGTGAGCGCGGTGCCGAAACCCTTGCACCAGTGACGCCGCTGCCCGTCACCAGTCTGTTTTATATAAGGCCCGGCAATAAGGGATGGATATACCGCCATCCATCGGTCCCAGGCAATGGTGGGCCGCCTGGATTTGCCTGAGAGCTGTTCTCTTACTCTCCCCCGAATAACTTCGGGAGGATTTGCGAGTAAGATGGTGGTACCTCCACACTCGAGCCCGGCATCAGCTCTACCACCTTTTAATTTTTCGCTTAATTATGTATGTCTAAACCACACTTCTGGGTTAATTTTTCAGAAAAAAAAAACAAAAAAGTCCAGTTAAGATACCGAAATGAAATGATGCGATAAATTTTTGGGGTAACAATGGCAAGTGGCACAAAGTAGGGAAACGAGTAATGATGATATTATCACACAACGGGTCAGTGTTACCCATTCAAAATGTGACCGAAAGGGTGTCCGGGTTCAGGTCATTAAACCATCACAATGGGTTTGAAATAAGATATGAGACCACTTATCATAATGATTCATTTTATTTTAAGGGGTTTCACTATAATCAATCTTTCTATGTGCTTAGCGGAAAAATGTATACACGTAAGCGTGTCACGATGAGGGAAAATCGAAATCAGATTCAAAATTTTTATCCAAACATGTCTTGTCTTTAAATATATTTTGTTGATTCAAATTGTTATCTGTTAGTTTGTTTTCCCGATACGTATGTCCCCATCTTAATGCACTGCCTTTGGTTCTTTCATAGATTTAAAAAGTATTTTTGGGTCATGTAAAATCGCATATTTTTAAGCAAAAAACATAATTTTTGTGGGTTCCTTAAAAAAAAAGAATAGTCATTTTATAGAATTTTACGTGAATCTTTATCTATACATATGGAAGCAAAACACGGTTAAAACTTTATTCGAGTGACTCTGTTTAAGTCGACTGGTAATAGATATTAGTGTAAAATTTGATAAATGCCATGCTTTGACAATTAGAGTGCGTAAAACACATTAAATTGGAACTATAGGATATAAGGAATGCTCACTACAAGTTTTCAATCAAAAAAATCAATACACATTCGTACAAAATCCCTTTTAACATCACCCGCAATCTGCCTTGGCAATTTTTGCGCACATGTCAGAATACCCGCCCAGGCCCTCAATTCTGGCACGTGCGCAAAAATATCTAAGGCAGATTGCGGGTGATATTAAAAAGGATATTGTAAGGATATGTCTTAATTTTTTGTATTGAAAACTTATAGAGAGCATTCCTTATATCCTATAGCTTCTATTTGATGTGGTTTGGTCACTCTAATTTCCATCGCATGGCATATATCAACCTTAAAACAAATAACTAATGATGGATATTTCGAGTGATAAATAATGCCGGAATAGCCGCCCAGGACGGCGATTCTCGCACATGCGACAATTTGCGAAGGCCGAAAGCGGGTGATTTTGACAAGCTCTTTATAAAGAAGCGTATCAAACTTTTAAAATATAAACCTGTTGTCCGTATTCATTACATGTTTTACGTGTCTTTTAAGGAGTTATAGTTATTGGAATTATCATCACACGGTATTTATAAAGCATCAAACAGAGGCGTATGAAAAGCAAAGCGTGTGAAATTTTTGCGAGAATCGCCATCCTGGCCCTCAATTCTGGCACGTGCGCAAAAATTGCGAAGGCAGATAGCGGGTGATTTTAAAAGGGATTTTGTGCGGATATGTGTAGATTTTTTGATTGAAAACTTAAAGTTAACATTCATTATATCCTATATTTTCTATTTGATGTGGTTAAGTCACTCAGGCGTCCTCAGACTATGGTGTGAAGACGACGGGTCTCTGGCCTGGCTGAAACGCACCGTAGCGACGCTCAAACCGCCGTACCAAGGTACCAGCTACGAAGTCGTCAGCCTGAAGGAATTAATACCCAAGGTCAAATGTGGGCTGTTTGTTCCTGAGGTGACAGACAAGAAGCCCGGCGAGATACACACCTGGTTGGCCATGCAAAACAAGAAATGGCTCAAGGTGGACAGCTGGTCCATGTGCTCCATGGACATACACACCGCTCCGGCTGAGAGACCTGGGACATTCTTAAGCCTAGGTATACCTCGGTCGGAAATACCGGCACCGATGGCGAGAGCCCGCCAAGTCACCTTCGGGTTAGGCTCGGTGTACGTCAGATTCTTCGGTCCGAGAGGTTTACAGGACACCGCTCCCGAAGATCCACCAGTGCCAGTGACCACGGAGGAAGACTCCAGTCCCGACCCCAACAAAGGGTCGGATGTACCCGTACGTCAGACCGAGTCCGACACCGTGATCACACAACCGTGTGGGGAACCGAAGGAGGGGAGTAGCTGTGGTATGGAAGTGGAGCTGCAACCCACCGACGAACACCCCCACGATTCAGATGACGTGGAAAGAGGGACAGACGGGGAATCAATGGATAGTGACATTCTCCTATCCTCTCCCGCCCGCTCCCCCCACTAACGTCATCCAAACTAACCTCCAGCACAAGCAGGTAGCAGTAGCTACGCTGCGCCGCATGCTGGAGGTTAACAAACACACTATCCCTCTAATCCAGGAGCCTTGGATTAGGGCCGATAGAATATGCGGTCTAAGCAACATTGGAGGTAAGTTAATCCTCAATACATCTGTTCATAGTCCACGAACATGCATATACGTCCCACGCCACCTGAATGCTGTGCCTCTAACTCAGTTCTGTTCCAGAGATCTGACGACAATCATTAGTGGGAAATTTGAAAGCACACTCTGTGAACTAATGCAGGGTGCTCTCAAGCTTGTTGAAAAATGGTGCGACGAGTACCAACTAACAGTGAACCCGAATAAGACAGAACTAGTACTGTTTACCAATAAAAGAAAGCTGGTGAACATGAGACCCCCGAAACTCTTTGGCACTGAACTAACCCTATCAAGTGAAGTCAAATACCTAGGAATGTTACTTGACAACAAGCTGAACTGGACTAAACATATGAACAACAAATTGAAAAAGGGGACCATAGCACTATGGCAGTGTAAATGCATGATGGGCAAGAAATGGGGACTACGCCCAAACATAATGCTATGGCTATATAAAGCAGTGATAAGACCAATGGTCTCGTACGGTGCCGTCGTCTGGTGGCCTAGGATGGACGTCGGTTACGTACAGAAAGACCTAGAAAAGTTTCAACGGCTTGCTAGCATGCTTACCACAAGTTGCATGCGCACCACCGCAACCGCGGCCCTCGAGATAATTTTGGACATCCCACCGCTGCACCTGTTCATACAACAGGAGGCAGCGGCTGCGGCGTTCAGACTCAGGGCAGCTGGACAGTGGAAAAGCGATGACAGGGCACTACACACGCGCATCTTTGAGCTGGCCGTGTCCCACCAGCCACTAATGGACGCGCCGTGTGATAGAATCCCAAACATGCACATCTTCAATAGACAGTACAATGTCCAACTCTTTGAGGAGCCAACAGACCACTCTAATATCCATGAGATAAGGATATATACAGATGGGTCCAAAACGAAAGAGGGTACTGGGGCCGGAGCGTACTCAGCTGAACTTAATATTAACAAATCAACAGCCTTAGGTAAGTATAACACGATTTTCCAAGCGGAATGCGTCGGTATAATCCTGGCTTCAAGCGCGGTGCTCAGCAGAGAAGCTAAAGGCCTCAAAATTCGCATAATTTCTGACAGCACTGCGGTACTCTGGGCCCTAATAAGGACTACGGTAAACTCTGGGCTCAGACTACAATGTCTAAACCAACTGGAAGAGGTAAGCCGACACAATAAAGTAACCCTCCAGTGGATAAAAGGGCACAGCGGATCGCTGGGTAACGACGCGGCTGATGAACTGGCAAAGAAAGGCGCAAAACAAAAACCGGTAGGTGTTGAACCCTTGCCTTTTAACCAGATAAGAACATGGCTGCGGGAGAGAACCAGCACTCAACATGCTGAACAATGGGTAAGCGTGACTATCTGCAGGCAGACGAAAGTGTTACCCACCGTGGACCGTCGCCTGACGAAGAAACTGCTACGACTTAATAGAACCAACCTTCGCATGATGGTAGGGCTAATTACAGGACATATCAACCTTAACAGACATTTCTATATTATAGGTCTAACAGACAGCCCTCTGTGCAGAGCCTGCATGGGGGCCGAAGAAACGCCGACCCACGTGACTATAGACTGCGTAGGTGTCAGCACACAACGGGCCAAAATCCTCGGTGAACCGGGGACGCTCCGCCAGTCCTGTGGCGACCTAGGCCGCCTCTTGGGATTCTGGCGTGAGCTGGGTTGGCTAGAATAGCCAGTCCCACTATTTCCACGCAAAAAGGTCCAAATGAGAGACTAGGTGCGGAAACCGAGCCCACCAAGAAGAAGAAGAAGTCACTCTAATTTCCATCGCATGGCATTTATCAAGCTTTAAACAAATATCTACTGACTGATATTGCAAATGCGCAATAATGCCGGAATAACTACCCTGGTCCCCGTTCATTTTAATGCGGCTATGTCTAGTTTTTGTGAAAAAAGTATCCGGAAATTTAAAAAATACGAATAATTATTATTAGACCCTTGATATTGTTCCTAGCCACTGAACTACTTACTCATTTAAGGCGCATACGCATGCCACCGCTTTCGTACAAAATTTGAAAACCCGTTTCTCTGTTGTTTTCCATTATAGACTAAAGTTTGAGACCTCTATATTTTAATATAGGCGTTTACAAAATCACCATCTGGCTGAAATGTAAAATTTTGGTATAAGTACAATTTAAGGCAAGAAAACAACTTTGTATGTAAATCTGTCCAGCTTGATATCATTAAAACGAAATCAATATTTAAAATTTTGGTAAAATGGTGCCTTTTAAAATATCTGTACCAGATGATAGAGGTCTTATACTTTGTTCTATAGCGATAATCACTGGGAAATGGATGATCAGATTTTGTACAAAAAAAGTGGCGTGCCCATAAGTCTTTAAAAAATCTGAAGAATAGAGCTTACACACTTGAAAGGCAGGTAGGTTTCTAACTTAACGCACCTGCTTATTTTCATACAGGTTGTTTAAAGTTGTTACTCTTTCAGCGTGAAGCCATGTGCAAAGGACTAGTTTTTAAGTAGTTACGATTTAAAAGTTAAATAATTTTATCGATTATCGCCAAGCCTCAGCTGTGCGTTATGAAAAAAGTAACCTTCAGATGTGTACACGAAAGAAACCTTGTCGAAACCATTATTTTCACCGATTACGAATTTTTGCTATAATTAACCAGGGTACCAAGGACCCTGATAAGCAACACTCACCGAAATATGTCACAAAATAATGTGAGCTAACATTTTTATCAAAGCTCAAGAGTTGCTGGTCGAAGTATACGTAGCGTAAAGTCACGCAACCGTTTTGAGTTTTTGTTATTTCAGTATGGAAGTAATTTTTTATATTTTTGTTTCAGGTAAAGGTTGAAGTTGAATTCTGCTTCCTATTAAAACTCTGGTTGCTTTAAATCCTGAATTTACAGAAAATCGAACAACACTTTTTTGTTTCATATTTCTCCTCTTCTTTCAGGTTTTTGTTTTCTATCACTTTAACATTATTTAAAATTCAAATTACTTTTTGATATTATCTAAAATTACAATGTGCCTTTGTTGTTTCCGCCAAAAACAACCGTTTTAGGTGTCTGTCCATATCCACGATAAAACTGAAAAACGGGGCTTTTGTGTTGTACTTTTGTGGTGGTTCTGGTAACATTTAAATGACGTCACTGCTTATGTATTAAGGCTGCATATAAGGTCAGATTGAGCACCTCATTTTGCATCAATCAGAACCGAACTCTATACGACGACGTTTCCTTTTAGTTTAAAATAGCGCGCTCTCAGCCGTGGCTGTTACAACCACCAAGAAACACGCGGCCACAAAAATCTGCGTTTTTATTTAATAACTCTGCTTCAGGATGCATTTTTTAAAATATGCTAAGACGAACCGACGATGCCATTTGTTTACTTATTTTTAATACAAATTTCAATTTTATTTGATTTATGATTTAAGGAAGGTCCTTTAACACTTAAAAATCATGAAATTAAGAGGTAACTGCTTAATTTTTTTCTACAAAGCGAACCTAAAGATTTTGTGTTTTTTCTGAAATCAGCCCATCAGCCATATAGTCTTCTGCCTATATTATTTTTACTATACCGATTAATAAAGTAACGCAATGTTATATGCTCATTTGAAATTGGGCATCTAGCCTTATACGGACCCTTAATATAAGGTGTCAAACGCTTTATGTACAGTGGAGCCCACATCAAGCTATACACACTGAGTATAAGCTGACCTCTCATTGTACGGGAAGCTTATACAATGAGAGGTCAGCTTATACTGAAAGTGTTTAGCTTGGTGTGGGCTTCACTGTACGATGTAATTTTTAAGCCGATAACATCTACTGCATCTATCAATCTGATGGGCTGTCAGATAAAGTTTTGGGTGCGCGAAAGGAGATTTCCAAAAAAACGTTCGCTGAAATACCATCATTGATTACTCCAAATACAGCTGGCAACCCTGGAGCGTTAGATCAAGAAAAAATAGAAGTGAACAAGTAGTAAATAATTGTATTAATTATAAAATGAAGATGTGGCCTAAAGGTCGTCGTAACCCAGGCCATAAAATACAAAAAAAAAAAAAAACTAACTGAAAAACCATTTAATTTCAACCTATAGTAGGCTTAGGCCGTGACTGAACATAATTTGTATGTACGTATAAATATATTTTCATGTTCATTTCACGTTTTAATTTGCACCGTTGGGGATTTCAGACAAAGTTGTTAAATCAAACATGTTTAGGGAATTAACTTATCGTTCTTTACATGAAAGGTGGGAGTAAGATTTTCTAGGTTTATTGAAATTTACTCGAAATGTTATTTTAGACTTCCTTAAAACAAGGTAATGGTAATGCTAATAGTGAAGTATACAATACTTTCTGCTTACCCCTCTGGTAAACAGGCGTAAGTATATATAATGTGACCTATTCTCGTGCAGCAAACCTTAAATTTAGAGTTGAAAATCCTAAAACTATACAAGCTCATGTAACTTTTATCCATCTGCGTTAAAGCCTATTTTGCAATCAAAAGTTTTAGGTTATGGCAGCTCTATATCTAATATTTACTACACGAGAAATAGGTGTTATTGTATGTATTTATAATATCCGTATATATCAGTCCATGAGCACTGGCCAAACTTTACTTTAAAATGGATTGACCGACTTGAAAGTTGGCATATAAGCGAGGAAATTCTTCCATCACGATGTATATTTGACATTTCCTAAATGGACCTATTTTTCCAGGAGCATCTTAAACCGTCAAGTGCAACGGGTTATACATACGGGCAGAGTTATAAATCGCCAAAATTTAGAGTTAGTACTCGTTGTAGTGATACACTTTACGAATAAAAAAAATTTGGATTTAATTAGGCTGCCGCCAGGTAAGCCTGGAGACAGCCCAAAAAGAAAATGCTGAAACGCCTGGTAAAAAGTATAATTAAATATCAAGAATTTAGAATTAATCAACGAAAATAAAATAAAAAAGGTATAAAAAACAAAATTGTACAAATGTTTACTTATCGCCGAGCCCTAAAAATTTTACAATAAAACTTAATTTAGTAAATCACCTTTTTATGGCTTAGAATTTTCTAATATAGCTAAAACGACGCTTTAAGCTTATTTTATTGTGAATTTGAAATTAAAAGTTAATCTATTTTTTTGGGATCCCAAGAAATAGCGCGGAAATATTAATAAATCTTAGGCGAGAGAAAATATATCTTAATGAATGAAAGTTTAATGTAATGAATGAAACAGCTGTCGTTATTCAGCCTTACATAAGGAAAGAAAAATGACCTAAACAGAATAAAATAATTACTTAACTACCAAGAACCTGGTTCCTTCCTGGGGTCGATTCGGCAGGCCTTCTGGTATGGGGTAGTCTCCAAAACGCTGGCTCGTAGTTACCCAATCCTCACCACGCCGTGAACTGCAGCCAGACTCCGCTATGCGACAGGATTGTCTTCCAGAAGTCGTGTAAATGAGGTGGTGTTGTGCATCCACACAAGATACCAGGAGGATGGTGTTAGTTTGAAATTGTATATTACTTTTTTAAAACCCTTAAAAAGCCTAAAGGGTCGCTGTAAAGAGACAAAACAACAGAATGAAGAAGTGCTCATGAAACCCGAGCAAGGAAACTAACGTTTTGGAAAAAAGACAAAAGGAATTTTCAGAGAATTAAACCAAAAGAACACAAAACTTACCAGGAGAAGAAGAGAAAAGGCTTGAAAATAGACTTCCAAGCAAATGTGTTACAAATCCAAGAGATCAAAATTTAGAAATTTATTTAGTTTAAAGTCTTGTGGACTCGACGACAGTATTCTTGAAAATGAGAAAAATAAACAAAAACCGTGACACGATCTTCGAAATTTTGAATTTTGAAAATTCTGTAAGAGAATCAAAGATAAAGGAGAACTAAAATCGAAGAAATAGGTTGAATAACTGTAGCGAATGCTACATCGTCTATTAACTTTTTGTCGCAATATCTATGTTGGCTTCAGTATTATTACCAGTTTTCAGCTTTTTGATAACTAAGTAAAGGATATATGAATATAATTTGCAATATTCCGCTAAACAATTAGACTAGCTAGTCAATAGACTAGCTGCTGAGCTGTCGGGCGAATAACATCAGTTGCTGCGGAACGGCTGGGCGAGCAACACATCAGTTACTGCGGAGAAGCCGAGCTAGCAACACATCCCGAGGATGCCTCGTTCAGAGGCGAAACACGTGTCGATAAGTTTTCTTGCTTGTTCTTTAAGATTGCTTTACTTTTATGCTCGTATTGCTTGCTTGTTGCATGTTTTTATGCGGGCGGGTGGGCGGTGCACGAGTCTGCATTTTGAATAGCACGACAAGAATTGTTTAGCGGAATATTGATTATTATATTCATATAGTTTTTGAGGAAATGTATTTATTACTTACTGTGGTTTTATGGGTCAAAATAATTATTTTGCCCTAAAATTACTGACAGCACGGATGATCATGATATTTGACTCCACCTGACATTCTGGAAATAAAGACGAAAATTACGAACACTTTTAGAACAAGACTTTTACAAGAACAATCAAAAATAGCTAACGAAAAATTTTCCAACATTATGAAAACAGGTTAGTAGGCATGAGTTCTATTAAAAAACTCGCCTCCGCCTCGTTTTTTAAACTGACACTCGTGTTTTTAATAACCTTTTTATGTTACAGTTTCATAAACTACTATTCTAATTGCACACAATTTTCTAGTGAAAATAGTGGATTTATTGGAAGGCAATATAAAGTATTTTTAGGATTCCTTTAGTACCTGTCTCGACAACATTGCACAAAATATCCGCGAGCCCCCGTCCATAACACAATATTCCATCTGATGCCGACAAGATTCGAAATTCCGAATCGCATTTAACTTTAGTCCAAATCGCAATTTCTGTGCCGTGACGCGCATTTCGGAACAAAACTTCCATTGGTTTGTGTCTTATCTTTCACGCCATAAAAGGTATAATCCCTTGTTTCAAGTAAAGATTTGCTAGTCCAGTTGGCTTGCTGCCAGACGATATTTTTACATATTTCCTTAGAGCTCACAATAGGAAATCCTGCATACAGGACGTAACACTCAAAATGTTTTCCTACACAGCCTTTATCCCTTCGTAGTGGACAAATGAAAATCCCTATGCAAATAACTCATAAGTTAATGTTTCCGACTGTAATAAAAAAGGGAAGTCGGTTATTACTCAGAACAAAATAAAAGAGTTTTTCTTTTGAGAAGTTTTTTGTTCATTTAGGTTGAGATTGCATGTTTTGTGTGTATGAAAAATTTTCAAGTATCTTATACGTATATTTTACTATTGTCTGTGTAGTTAAGGATCTAACCAATTGACTTTATTTTTTGATGAACGCAAATGAATTTGAAGTAACTTTGTAATATCTAACCAAAGTCATAATGGGACCCAGCATAGCTAGCATAGCAGTCGATACGAGCTCGATAGAGCCTGTATCTCTTCGATTTTGACGGTTATTCCAAGATGGCAGCCAATCTTATCGTCCTTTCTATTTCGCTAACATTGTACCAAGAAATAAGCAAGTATTTCTATTTTGACAAATCGAAAGAAACCTTTGTTTTTTTTTAATTTTTCTTTCTTCTTTAGCTGACACTGTTACACTTTCTTTCTACGTTTTGACGTTTTTGGAGGAAAGCTGTATCACCGACCCAAGGAGGTGGTGATAGAGTTCGATAGAGCGTGAATATTGTTTTGTTGTGGAAAATGTGTGGATTATATCATACATTTGTGGAGTTTTGATCGACTAACCGATTAACAGACCAAAAACCACAAAATGGCTAGGCCTTATAATGTTGTGCGACTAAAGCAACTCATTTTTATTTTAAGATATATGTAAATCTACCAAAATTCTTTGTTGGGCCTCCGTGATTCCCTTTCTGGATCTATAAAATAAATTCGTGTATGTACCTATTTCTTTTTCTAAAACCGACCCGACTCGCTATTATTCGATCTTAGAATCTAAGTTTTCGATATTATATACCTATTCGAAAAATTCAACTTCACACTTGAGAAATAGTCAAATAATAAGAATATTAAAATGACTTTCACCAAAGATATTTAATAGTACCTACCATTAAATATCTTTCATTTCACATTTACTTTTTTGAGAGGTTATAATGCATGAAAATTGAAAAGTAAACAAGAATGGAAGTGACTAAAGGTTCGCTAGCAGCCGTTTTAAAATTGTTGGACCGTGAGTCATCATTTAGCTGTTGGAATATCTTCCTTAGCACGAACTAATACAGTTCAATTTGCAATGTAGAGTTCCGAAAGGGTAGCGGTCCTTTAATTTAATGAATTATTGAAACGTAAGTCATGGGAAAATGCTCGGGAAATGATGTTTTCTGCTTGTCGTGAATTCTGTTAAGAACTACGGTGGTCGCCTTGCTCCGCTCCGCTTCGCTCGGCTCGCTTCGCTTTTCAATGTCAAACGCGCGCAGTCTGCGCTTTTGATTTTGCAGTCCGGTAGTGTCAAAAGCTTAGACTGCGCGCGTATAGACGTGCCGGTTTTCACAGCCAAGTTTTGTTCTACAAAATTAAGCGCATAGTTGTACTACAAAAACAAAACGTTTCGTTATACTGTTGGCAATCAGTTGGTGTAATGTGATTGGTCGAAATGTATGGTGTGAAGTCGAATAGAATGAAATTCTCGAAAAAGTCAGTGGCGGTCGGCCATTTCTGTTTCTGCTGTGAAGTGAGAGTGTGTTCGTTCAGTGTAATTATTTGTTGTTTTTGAAGGTAATAGTGATATTTACATAAAAATAATTCATGTATTAACCGCGTAATATATTAGGGAGTGTTCTAGTGATATTTTATTGTTTGTGAAATATGAGAATCAGTGAATATGAATCAAATTGTGTGGTGATGTAGTGAACATTTTTGTGAATGTGAAATGCAATCAACGAAAATGTCTATTCATCTTTATTTTTGAGGTAATTGGTATACATATTCTTTTTAGTTATTTAATTGCGCGTCTTCTGATATATAACACAATGCCTAAAATATAACCTAACACGAAATACATGGATTTCTAAACCCGGTCGGCAGGAAGAATTCCTTCGATTTCTAGCTGGACATTCTAGCCTACCGAGAATGGCTTGTAGGCGGACATTGAAAAGGATATACTTACATGTCAATCTAACCGCTCCTCCTCGCTTCTCTCGTCGTCGCACGCGCGCATCCTATCCCTAGCGGTCGAATATAATTATAGCTAAGGGAGCTGCTAACGGCTATTTAGTCACTTCTAACAAAAATTACACCGGATTATTGATGCTGTGCTGCCATTTCTAAAACTCTCATTTTTAAATGCCTTCTAAAGTACAACAAAGACTCTTTAAATTAGTCGTTTATCAGGAAGAGGTTTCGTTAATTCAAAAAATCGATTTTTCTTTCGATTCATCGACAAACAGTTCTGTGAACGCGATAAAGTAGATACAGACTGTATCAGCATCTCTATCTCGTTTTTTCCCAAGTACAATGTTAGCTAAGTGGAAACAATCATGGTTTACGATAGAGGTTTAGAAAAAGATGACAGTCGATACAATATTAACTAGCTAGCTAGCTCTGCAGGAAGTGATTAAAAAGAAATGTTTTACTTCGTCTCGTGACATGAAATATACTAGGAAACTACTTATTATAACGGGTGTTGTTTATCGGCATTTAATTTTATTTGACTTAAAGTACAGAAAAAATTATTGCGTTCGGATCTGTTAGTTTCGAATTTATTAGGAAATTATATTTTAGGACGGTTTACTATCCTTGCCCTTGTTCTAAAGCAGTTATGGTTTCCAAATAAACAATATCACATGCTGAGCTTAAATGAAAACAACAATCTGTATGTACAGGATCCATAAAGGAGGATCAAGTATTGATTTGGGAGCGCGGATTACAGTTGTTCCAATAATAGATCAAATTAAGTTTTAATTTCATTGTAGATTTGTATTTTTTGTTTATTATTCCTATTTAATGTAAATAATTAATGTAAAAGCGGCGGTAGCTAAGACAGTAGAACGCTGGCCTCTCAATCTCAATTTTTCGGAATTTAAGTGCATAGCATTTCTGTTCTTATATAATACTTACCACTTGCTGAACAGTGAAGGAAAACATCGTGAGGAAACCTGCATACCCTAAAAAGCGTATAATTGTGCCCGAAGTACGGAGATATGATAAGGTACGTTATATTATAATGTTACTATATTTATGTTATCGGCCAAACCCGATTTTAGTAGAAACTAGTTTTTCGGAAATCCTTTAGCGTTAGATAAGAACGTCAGATATGCCAAATAGCGCCACGGCGCGACCGCCATACATAACCTTCGGGGTAATTGTTTTAGGACAAGTCAGAACCACTTTGGCCTAGGCCAAACTAGTTTGTCCCAAAATCGGTTTTGGCTGGAAATATATACACTTATACGACGAATAATAAAATATGAATAAAAAAGCAAAAAATATAGTTTTTTTTTTCTCTTTATTTTTTATTTCTTTTTATAGATATGTATTAAGTTAAGTTTAAATAGTCATACAAAATAAAAGTATGCTTCCAGGAAGTGCGCAGGTCCAAGTCGCATTTGGCCGGTTTTAGTATTTGTTGTTAAAGCGGCAACAGAAATATATCATCTGTGAAAATTTCAACTGTCTAAATATCACGGTTCTTGAGATACAGCTTGGTGACAGACGGACAGACGGACAGCGGAGTCTTAGTAATAGGGTCCCGTTGGTTGGGTACGGAACCGAGCATTATTCTGGCCCAATGCATCAGAGGGCGGGTTTTCTACCATACTTTGGGCATAATCACGCTCTTCAGAGCATATAATTTTACCTCACCGCTCAGTAAGTATTTTAGGAGACCTTTTATGTTTACATATGTGCGGAAAAGCGCGAGTGCGTGGTGTTTGTTTACCGCGTCAAATATTGACAAACGGGTGTCAAGCGTACGTTGTAGATTATTGACAGGTCCTGTCAGGAAAGGGATCTGCCTGAAGAAGTTAATTTTGTATTGATGCTTGTGATTCGGCACTAAGTGGAACATATACATTCTGATTAAAATTCATGTCACTGTTTAAGTTTATTCACCTAGCCGGTTTCGCAATTTTCAAGGGCTTTACAAAATTATAATGGAAATAATTATTGCTACTACATAGTTACTGCTTCAGTATGAACCTCTTTGTAGTGTAGGCATTGAAGTAAGTATGTCAAAACAGCGTCTTTTGAGAGTATACAAGGCCAATACGCATCCATAGTAAAGTTACAATGTATATTTCGGCGTTGAATTAGCGCCAGACGGAGGCTTGTTATTGTCGCTATCTCCCGGGGGATCACCCATCTTCATAAAAATAAAAGATGATGTTTTCGAAATACCACGTCACAAGTTACAATACGTGCCAAAGTCAGGATGAGTAGAACTTAATAGTTCACTTAGATCCGGTAGGGGCTTATCTTGAAGATTTAAAACATAACAAAAGCACAACAACCTCACAAGAACAAATCCGCCATTCTTTTTCAAACAGCCCATCTCAAAGTTCCCTCAGCCGCCACCCACCGCTCTTGGGGGCGCTGCCCCGACCGGACGCTTCTGACTTGGTGAATACAAAACAGACACAAATATATCGTAAACTGCCGTTTAAAGTTAACAACAATTAAACTTTATAATATTTAAAGTAGCCTTAGATATTTTAATAACAAAAACAACAATCTAGTGCCGACCAATAAAACATCAGTTACCTATTCATCATAAGCACAACACAGTTCTTTTTAATGAAATAATATCTTGACTGGTTTGTAGTATTTCTTTGGACATGAACAAAATAAAATAAGTATTTACTTAAATTTAGTAGCCATCTTTGATGATTAGAAATATAATCATAGTTACTATAAGTATGAAATAAAGTAGGAACTGAGCAGTGACCTGTTAGTTCCGAGCATAAGCGCTAGTATCGCATGCGGTGGTGGCGCGAATTTCAAGTGTCTGATAATGATAACATAAAGAATGTAGGGCTTGCGCCCATATATACTATCAAATTTGTTAGCAAAAAAAATCTCGGAAAGTATACCTATACACAATTTGCCCGTACGGGTCGCGTATACTTTCTAATAACAATGAAGTGAATTGTTTTGGAAACTATACAAGGCTAGAACCAACACGTACTGATACTGTATAGTTTTTAAAACTGGGAACTAAATAGTCTGTAACCATTTCTTTTTGAAAACGGAGTTACAGTTTGAATCTATACGTGAGCGTCCCAACCTGTGTGTAACTAGCCTTACTTTCAAAAAGCGTCAAAACATGCAGAAAGTTTAAACCGTCTTACGTCTGAATCAAACATTGTATTAGATCTTCTTTAATTAATTAGATCTTCTTTGATGGCTTATATCTTCTTTAATTAATTAGATCTTCTTTAATGACTTAGATCTTCTTTAATTAATTAGATCTCCTTTAATGCATTGGATCTTCATACATGAATTAGATCTTCTTTTTTGACTTAGATCTTCTTTAATAAATTAGATCTCGTCTAATGCATTAGATCTTCTTTAATGAATTAGACCTTCTGTAGATGATTTAAACACATTTGTAAATTTTATTTAGAATCTTAAGATTTTGTTGCAAATTCGAAGATCGACCCTTAATGCACAGGTTAAGCTTTCGATGAGATTATGACTAACCATCATCAGGACGCGCTGAAAGACGGGTATGCAACACCCGTACGAAGACTGGCTGCTGGCCCTGTCAGCTATATATATATATATATATATATCTTATCAAAACATTTTCAGTCCCATTGGAAGTTCTCTAGATAAAAAAAAATGCTTTAGTCGCCTAAACCGCTCCTGATTAATGCTAATGGACAAACAGGTAACAGAGGTTTTATATCAACACTTTCCGTTTTCTGATCAAAATATATTTTTATAGTCTTATCATATAGTCCTCTAGAACATTTTTTTTAAATACCTCTATCGAATAAACAGCTCTTGAGTTATGCTGACGGACAGATAGATACAGAAAGTTCTATATAAGTCTTTCCGTTTTCTGACTGAACACCCTAAACTATTTTTTTTTTATTTTTTATTTATCACTCTTTTTGTACATTCACATATATATGTATTTAACAACGTATTTTAAAATAAAGAACAGATATTTTGTACAAAGGGGGCAATTATTGCTTATAACAATATCTCCCAGGCAATCTTTGGGTGGAAATAAAAAATATATTAACAAAATTAATCATAAAGAGGAAGAATGTAAATGCTAATGAAAATTGCAAAGTGCTATTTTACACGAAACATAAAATTAACATAATATCATAATAAAGATCTCTTATTGTTTAACATATATACTTAAAAAATATACATAAACGTACAAAAACTAAAATAAATACATTTATATAGATACCTCCTTAAATAATAATAGGGGGGATGATTAGATAAATAATAAATAAATAAATAAATAAAGTTTATTCGTTATAACTAGTTACAAATTTACACACTTATATTTAGTACAAAAATAATATAATTTTAATCATTAGGGAGTAACGTTGGAAGCCATGGTAGGTGGTAAGCCTGAGTAATGGCCTCCAGCGCCTTTCCGCGGGCCAAGTTATATTTTTGTTATGAACAAATGAAACAAATAAAATTTAGATTATATTACATTGTAAAAAAAACAAAATCCTACATGTAAACTAAACAAAAAAAAACTAAATCTTGTAAAAGTACCTTCTTATAGTATTCATAGGAGTAATTCAAAGACAAATTTAATTTGAAATTACAAACTTTTTGTTACAAAAATAAAAATAAAAATGAATTACAGTTTGGGAGGACACAGTGTACATCAATTCAATTTATCAACCTGTTGACTTAAACAAACAAAAAAATATATATATAATATACCTATATTAAATCTTAGTAAAAATATAAGATTTGTAGGAGTAATTAAATGGTGAAGTAAAACAATAAAGAGAAAATTTAAGTTAATAAATAAAAATGAGAAAAAAAAAGTAAAAAGTAAATCTCTGATAAGCATTGAGTCTATTTTACTGTTGTAATGAGCGTTTCTGTTATATCATAGCTCTGATCCAGAAGCCAGGTTTTTGTTGTAGTTTTACAAGCATAGCGCGTCATAGGATATATTTCTAATATTCTATTTAGTTTGTTGTAAACAAAGGGTCCTAAGAAACTAAAGTGTCTTTGAGCAAAGGTAGTTCTACATTTATCTGTTTTGCATACTTTGTCATTCCGTCTCTTTTCCGTGTGTAGCTTTGGATCAAATATTGTTATTGAGTGTTGTTTATGTATAAGTTGTTGAATGTATAATTGGCGTATAGTGAGTAGCTTGCACTGATTGTATACATAGGTAACACTAAAAGTTTCCGGAACTGGCCACTTACATAAACAATATTTAAAAATTTATTGCAACATTTGAAAATAGAACTCTTTGGCTGTAGAATGCAGTTTGTTTCATCTGACTGTCTTTTGTTTTTACCTTGTGGCGCCATTTAAAAAATTGTGTGTCTGCATCAACATGGATTTAACTCGGGAAAATTTTCGTAGTATGATTTTCTACGATTTTAAGTGTAATTTGACAGATTAACAGAGCATCGCTCGGCTTGAAACAGCTTTTGGCAATGAAGCACCATGCAAGACGACTGTTTATAGCTGGTTTGCAGAATTCAAGCGTGGTCGTATCAATCTCAGTGACGAATCTCGCGATGGTCGGCCATCCACCGCTGTGACCAACAAAAACATCGATGCTGTGCGCCGTATGATTGAAACAGACAGGCATGTGACCTACCATGAAATTCGTGCATCCTTAGAAATAGGCATGAGTCAAATACAATCAATCCTACACAAACATTTGGGTGTGAGAAAGCTGTGCTCGCGGTGGATCCCACACAACTTGACCGAGGCTCAAAAAACGGACCGCGTCACTTGGTGCAGTGCCATGCTTACCAGATTCAACGAAGGTGCGTCAAATTTGGTGTGGGACATAGTAACAGGTGACGAAACATGGATTTATTGCTACGATCCCAAAACAAAGCAGCAATCGAGCGTATGGGTCTTTCAAGATGAGCCGAAACCAACCAAAGTGGCGCGCGTGAAAAGTGCATCTAAGCGGATGATTGCTTCTTTTTTTAATAAAACTGGACACGTGGCTACTGTTGCTTTAGAGAATCGTCGTACCGTGAATAGTGACTGGTACACGACCATTTGTTTGCCGGAAGTTATTGACGAACTCCGTAAAAATAACCGTAAACGCCGTATCATCCTGCACCACGACAATGCTAGTTCTCACACGGCCAGACAGACAAACGACTTTTTGAAGACGAAAAATGTAGAACTCATGAGTCATCCTGCATACAGTCCCGACCTGGCACCTTGTGACTTTTTTCTGTTCCCAAAAATTAAGAACCAATTACGCGGTCAACGATTTTCATCACCAGAAGAGGCTGTCGAGGAGTATGAAAAACACGTTTCAGAGGTCACCACAGGGGAGTGGCACAAAAGTTTTCAAAACTGGTTTGATCGAATGAAAAAGTGCATAGACGCCAAGGGAGATTATTTTGAAAAACAATAAATTAATTTTGTACCTTTAATAGTATTTTTTCATATTCATTCCGGAAACTTATAGTGCGTCCCACGTAATTGCTCAGTAGGAAATCTGAAGGGCTTAAAAGTCATCACTTTCAAAATGGATCTTTGAGCTCTTTCCAGTTTAAGAAGCTTCGTCTTGCATGCTCCTCCCCACGCCAATATACAGTAATTGAGAATTGACTGTCCCATCGAAAAGTAAACAGTTTTCAATAGATCTGCAGGTGCAACATTGCGTAGAGTTTTAAATAAAAATATAAGCTTGCGTGCTCTAACTGTCAGAGAGTCAATATGTGGGGTCCATGTTAATTTGTCGTCAACGATTACACCCAAGTATTTTATAATGGAAACTCTCTCGAGAGTCATGCAAGTGCAAGGTTGATTATTGTTCATATGGCAAGTATGCGCCTGAAGTTTTATACTTCGGTGAGGATTGTCTTTTATAGAGAAGGAAAGAAATTTGCTTTTATCTATATTCAGGGAAAGCAGATTTTTTTGTAGCCAGTACATAACTCTACGGAGCCCTAGTTCAGCATTTTCACGGGCTTCATTGAAAGATGAAGTTCTATTTTAACTTAGTGTGGACAGGAAGTTATTATGTACACCTCGTTGTTTTCTTTCCACAAAATTCACTATTTATTTATTATATATTATATAATAAATACATAGTTTTCAATTAAGGATAAACAAAGCTGCCGACATCCAACCCAAATCTCTAAAACTTGATACCTCGGCAGATAATATACGGCTTCTACCCAGTCTTTATGAAATCCGTAAGCAAAATGTTGTCTTGGCACATTTAGCCTGAGAAATATTAAGATACCTTGAAAGTGCTATACACATGAGTAAGACGCTTAATCCGATTTACCTCACACGGGGACACTGTGAGGATGCAATCGTTCCTCAACTAAAGTTTACAGTAGAAATTTATTTATTGAGCAATAAACATGGTGGATTAATTTAGCCATGGAGTTTATCTGTTTCTCAAATCAAATCAAATCAAATAGTTCATTTTTTAAATAGATACATAAAGTATACTTTCTCCAGGTCAAATTTAATCTTTATAAAAATGATAGAATATGATGAAACAATTATAATACGGGAAATATATAAAAAAATCTATATTTAAGTTGGGATAATAAAGTTATACATATGCATAAAATAATGAAATATAGGAATGAGAATATTATTACACATAATGCAATGAACAAATAATTTAATGTATAAACTAAATTTACCATAAATAAATATAATGCCTAAACATATTTAAACTAACATAAGTAAAAAATTATAATATTGTATATACCTACATAATGCAATGAATAAATACGTTGATAGATAAATAAACTATAAATAGATATAATGCCTAAATCCGCCCATTCCATTAATCTTGCTAAGAAGAAGGGCGAGAAACTTAGCAAGATCATGTCTTTTTTATCATTTCATGTCTTTTTTTTCATCATATGGCTTAATGCTATTACAATATTTTTTTTTTATTTTTCACTTAGGTAGGTATATAAAATTAATAAAAATCTTTAAAATATAATTCAAGAACCGCTGGACCGTTTTATAAATATACAAATTTGTATCGACTATTATAGCACGTGTGAATGTGTAGTCAGATTGTGTCTCAGCTGCTCATTTTCAGAGCATCGACGAGGAAGATCTGCTATCAAGCTACGATTAGCATTGTTTCCGACTAGGTATCGGCATTTGGTTTCTTACTCGTACCTAGATAAATAAAGAAAATTGCTGGTTGATGTGATTCTAGTCACGTCGTGATCTGTGTTGCACTCTTAGTCCGCTGATTTGCCAGCAGTGACAGGTCGCCTCTACAAGCATTGTTCAACAAAATTGTAGCTCCGTGTAAAGTCAGCAGATCCTTCACACACAGCTCATTCCCGTACCTGTCTAGTAATTAGGTTCCCAAGAATTATGATATGCATAACGTATTCTACAGCTAACACAGCTTTGTGCTTGTAACATAAAAGGGGTGTTTAGATTAGAAATGAGTGGGTACGTATTATTACACAGATTAATATAACGAATAGTGGAATTTCTGTGCAGAGTATTTAATAATTACCACTTGCTGAACGGTGAAGGAAAACATCGTGATGAAACCTGCATGCCCTAAAAAGCGTCTATTTGTGCCCGAAGTATGGCGATAGGGCTTACCGCACCCATCATGTTGGGACGTAAAAATCGTCGGTGAAACGCGGGTGTTCCGGGTGTGGACTGTGACTTGTATTTCACAGTTCACACCCAGAACACCTCTGAAACCCCTTCGGGGATTCATGTCGTGACGATATATTATTATTATTAAATAGTGGAAGGGAGAAGCTTTATTTCAAATATCACACAACAAAAGATTTAAAAAAAAAACGGTCAAGTGCGAGCAGGACAAATGCCTTGAGGGTTCCGTACATATTATCCTACTTCCTACTATCCTACTAATATTATCCTACTATCCTACTTTCTACTAATATTATAAATGAGAAGTGTGTGTGTGTGTATGTTTGTAACTCTTTCACGCTGAAATGGCTGAACGGATTTGGAACACATAGACTACTTTTTAACCCGGAAAAATGCACGGTTCCTGTAGGATAGAGCAATATCATTGAAAAATTAGGTGTCCAATTAGCGCGGGCCTAATCGTTTGAGGTGAAATAAGAGAAAGCTTTGTTATTTCATTCATCAGGTGTCTAATTAGCGCGGTCTTTATCGTTTGTGGTAAATAAGACAAGGCTATGTTATTTCATCACACTTCACACTAATATTATAAATGCAAAAGTTTGTGTGTGTGTATGTTTGTTACTCTTTCACGCTGAAACGGCTGCACGGATTTGGATGAAATTTAGAACGGATATAGCTTATACCTCAACTTAACACATAGGTTACTTTTTATTCCGGAATAAAGCATGTCGTTAAACCGAATAACATGCGGGTGGGGCCGCGGGCAAAAGCTAGTTTAAAATAAAAGCGTATTCCACGAGCAGTTATAAGCTCCCAAACTAACTTGACACTAACCATCTATTAAGCTCCATGTTTCCAAGGGACCTAAGTTGGTCATAATAATTAAATATTTGCAATTTTCAGATTTTTCCTAGACTTAAGAGTATGGCATAGGCTAGGAAAAAATGTTATTACCCGTCTAACACAAAAAGGCAAATGTCAAATACTTTATTAGCTTTTGGCAGAGGCGATTATTGGTTAGCTAATCGACCTATTTGTCTAGGACGTGTTATACTAATAATTACGCGCGAAACAGCAGGTCGGAGGGTTTTTAGCCAATACTGAAATATTTTGTAGGGAAAAATATGTTGGATTTAAGTAGAAAACCTTTACATTTCTTTTACCTATTTTATGAAAAAAAAAATCAAGTTGATCTCTTAAACGCGTTCTTGAAACGAACGTTTGAAAACCAAAAAAATAGTGTGGAATACATTTCTTTTTGACAAACGTCAAAAATCTAGTATAATCTATCTAAGTACATTGTTTATAAGTAGATTACCTAGATAAGAGATCTATAAATCAAATATATTTTTTGCAATATTAAGATAGTCCTAATTTCTTCAAAAGAACCCTCGAAAATCTGGCTTTGTTCATGATCTAGGCTCAGGCCTTAAACGGAATTTCAAGTTTCTTAGTAAACCGAAAGTAGAGACAGCTTCTATGAAAATTATTACACAAAGGCCAATAACCTTTTTTCCTCGTTTTAGAAGCCTGATTTTTAACAGAACTATGCTTCTGTAGGTGTTAGTTTCAACTTGATATCTTTAACAGAGCCAGAAAAATTGGTCTTGACAGAAGAATAGATAGATAGACGTACAACACAGTGGTCTAGATAAGATCCGATAAGGTTTCCGTTTTCCATTTTGAGGTACGGAACCCTAAAATAGAAAGAACTTAGAATATACAAAACTTAATTCACATAAATATACATACATTTACAAGAAATATGTAAATGCGACGCGCAAAACAGTAGTACTCTGTACGCAAAAACTGCTTTATTTTCTTTTTATTTTATTCATACACAAATTCATAAAATTAATAATAAAGAATAACGTAAAAGATCAACCGAACAGAGGCCAATGACAGATTTCTTATGCTAACTTGTATAGTAAGGAATCATGCGTACATATCGAGTATTTAGGTGGTAGAGCTGATGCCGGGCTCGACTGTGGAGGTTACTCGCAAACCGCCCCTGAAGTTATCCGGGGGAGAGGAAGAGAACAGCTCTCTGCTGAAACTTACTAAAATTAAAACTAAACTTTACACTAAATTAATACATATCTACCTAATTCCTGATATATTATTTAGCTGTATTAAATAAGCTTTATTTTTCTCTTTTGCAGGTGTGTCCGCTCATCTTTCTGTCCCAACAATCTACAAAAAAACCGAGCATTGGGTATGTATTCGTACAAACATTCGTACAGGTGCCAGGTACAGGATTGCTACTCTAAAAAAAGATGAGTATATAGAGAAAATAATGATTTAACGGTAAGAAAAGATGCAACTATACACGTATACGAGTGAACGGTATAGCACGACTGATTCTGATTTGAGAAAATCTCGCCAATCTTTAAGATGGATCAGAGGTGCAATTGTGTAAGACAATGGTATTCAAATTCGATTGTCATAAGGCTATTCGGGTAAGCAAAAAGCCCGTTTTGCAAATGAAATCATACGTTTTTGGTTGTCAACAACAAAATAAGACAATCGTATTCATTTGATAGCCAAAAATGTACGATTTCAACTGTTATTTCAACTACTAGTTTGCTTAATCGAATAGCCATATGACAATCAATTTGAATACAATTGGCTTACACAATTGCACCTCAGAGCCGCGATCAGGCCGGCTATTCTAGCATGTGGGTAAAAATTGCTAATGCAGTTTTTGGGTGTTTTTAAAGCATTTTGTACGTATATATGTATTGATTATTTGTTTAAAAACTATCCTTATATTCCATAGATTTCATTTTATGAGGTTTAGTCACTTCAATTTACATAGCATTGCATTTATCATACTGTAAACAAAAGTCTAAAGCATTGCATTTATCATACTGTAAACAAAAGTCTAAAGCATTGCATTTATCATACTGTAAACAAAAGTCTAAAGCATTGCATTTATCATACTGTAAACAAAAGTCTAAAGCATTGCATTTATCATACTGTAAACAAAAGTCTAAAGCATTGCATTTATCATACTGTAAACAAAAGTCTAAAGACTGATATTGCGAGTGAAAAATAATGCCAGATTAGCCGTCCAGGGTTGCAGTCTATTATTGTAGCGATAAGAGTGTAAGGCAATACTTAAGACGACGCCACGAAATTTTGGCGACATGGATCTCCATTTTTCTCAGCAATAAAAAAACATATGTAATTATCAATTTATATACTATATTAAGCATTTCATTGACATATTTTTGCCCGAAGATTTAGTTGATTGATTAATTTTCATAGCAGAGAAAAAAATATTTACAAAACCTCTTTTAAAACAGAGATTTCTATTTTACTGACAAACGGGAGTGAATGAAGCCTCTAAGTTTTTTATTTAAATTAGTCTACAAATACACTTCAATATGGCCGATTGTATTTATTAAATTATTTATAGTTGTCATTTTAAATGAAAAATACTATTTTGCCGCATACGACCTTACGGCATAAGCTAGTTCGTGAGCGCATATTTGTATGGAGTAAGTCCCCCTCACTCCACTCCCCTAAGGCACCGATTTGAAATTAAAAGTTTATCAATGCCTCGCCTTAAGCCAGAAATCAGTCAATCACAGCTCTGCGTTTCATAGTTAAGCACCGCTTAATTTGAAATTCTCCAATGGGATATCGGAGATAGCTACCTTAATGGATCAGATAGATGCAAAGGTGATTAAACTAGTAGTTTATGGATATATGTAGGTTCTGCTTACCCCTCAAGAGACTATTTAGGATTGAATAATTGCCCTTGTTTCCGTTTTTTGATTTGTTTCTCAAAAAGATTTACTATAGGTACTCAAAAAATGCTCACTATTCAACTTCGCACAGTGATATCTTAAAAAAGCCCTAAGTTAAGAGTGAGAACTGTATCGAAATCAATTCAGTGCTTCTAAAGTTATAGGGAAAACATATATTTACACTACTCAGCTCTATTGTTATATAGAGTGATATAGAGTGATACATAGTTATAAATTATAACACAAAGCTTAAAATCTCGTTAAATCAGTTCCCTGGGAATGAAAAATGGATACCGCATCAAAATCCGGTAACTACGTCTCGAGTTATAATTTAATATACATACAAACGTTGCATTTAGTATGTGTATTCGCGACTCTGAAACCGGCTGAGGCGATTTAATTTTGAGCGTAGGTTTCCGTCCATAAATAATTACAAAGCCTGTGCTAAGCGGATTTGTAGTTTTCTCCAGGTAGAATTTTAATTAAATAAACAGTTTTTTTTATTTTAATCTAGTTATAATTATAGGTTTAATGTCATCGTTTGACAGATTCTTAACTGAAAATTAAGATCCAGACAGAATTTTAAATGACCAATTAGAATTAAATTCCTCACCACTTCTGACATATTTCAAATGATGTTATTAATTAATCAATCAAAATTTTATGTTTAATTGTAGTTTATATTTTATATTTTTTAACTTATTTGACTTAATTTTTAGAAGTGTATCCTGACATACAGTCAATGACACGGTAGCGTACGGTCTATAACTTCAAAATTAAACATCTAGGTAAGGCAAGGGTACTATTTTCGTATTCAGTGATGAAGATTCTATAGTGCATAGGGGTCAGATGCATTTCCGAAAATTTTGACTTTTTTCGTATGTGCCGCCTCTAAAGTGATATGAGTATGGGTCAAAGCAGCAGGTAACATGAATTGCTGGGGCCGCAGCATCAGCATCCAAGCTGGGGCCGAATTGCCAGAAACCTACAGCTCACGTTCTCACGGAACGATACCTAGAACGCCTAGAATAAACATACTTCTTGTAGAATTATCTGCTTTGTTGCCATGCAGCGGTCACCCGCATCTCATAGGCCATGCACCGCTTTGCCACTTTTGCATAATGTAAGCATGACGCTGGACTTGCAGCGCAGCATTCATAGCGGGCACTCACAAGATCCACTAGTGCTATAATTGTAGTTCTTTTTCAAACAGGAGTACTAAAGTGGGATGATACCTAAGTGCGACGTGTATCTAAATATCGGCTGACGTGGTCTCAGCATTGCTTTTACACGAGTTAAATACCTTATCACTAAGTCGCCCGATAACCTAACAGTTTCTCGTTTTGGAGAAACCCAGTCTATTTTGTTTATATCTTCTGTGTTATCAGTATTCGGTCAAGAGTCACATACTAGTTGTTTCACCCTACTAAAACTGCATCCGATCTGCATCATTGTCGTTGTTAAGACACGCTCTTATCGCGCACACAATGCCGTATGTGCTTAATAGGTATGTTTTACCTGTATACTAAAGTTACAAACTTTTGACCTGGTTTTCCCTATGAATGCCTGGCATTTATATTATGGTGTTGCGAGCTAAGACAATGCATCGAGTACAGCAATTAAACGTTGTTATCGATGTCCCAAATTGGTAGCGTAATTTTTATCGTAGGTATGTGATACGATCTATAGTGACTATGTGAACACGTGAGTGACTCCCGGGGCCCCAGTATGGGAGCGCAGGATGAATTGTAAATCGTCTATTTTCATAAGGATGAAAGTTTGACTGACGTGGTCCAAGAATATTTTAATATTCACTCGTTTATTTTAGAAATGATCCAATTACCGCGCCGAACGATAACCCGCACGCGAGGTTGTGGGAATTCCAAATCGATATTATCCCTATATTGTTTTCTTTTTTCGGTACGATAAACAACTGGAGTGGTATAAATTGCTATGCGGGCAGTCAGTCGCTAGACACTACACGGTCAACATTACCGCAAGAACATCATATAGACTTAGGAGTCCCGTGACATCCATCCAGAACTCAAGATGCAGTCCCAAGACAGAATACTCAGTTTCCCGGTGGACACCTTCACGAGGCGCGGGCCTTCTATACCCGAGGAGGCCCCTTTCAGCCCCGGCGAAATTCTGCAATTCAATAAAGCATACAAACAGTTTCTTCAGGCGGAACGACAGCTGGACGACTTGACTTTCCTTAACGGGAAGCCATGCCCCGTCCGCTACAACTTTGATCCGACGAGGCCAGAAGAAGATCGTCTGATGGTGAACTGGGACTGGCTCATGCCCTTATTTTGGGGGCCGCCGCCAGGTGAGAGGGATCTCGTGAGGGTGCCCACTATACTGGAGTTTGTTGAAAAGAAGATTCGCTTTTCGAAGTACAAGGCGGTCGCCGGGGACACCTGTTCCTGCGGCAAGAGGCCTAATGTAGTGGTACCACCGGGACGTGAGTGCAGGATCCCACAGCACTTTCATCATTTCTGCACGGCGCACGTCTCTGCGTGGATAACCAAGTACATGGTCCCGGCGATTCTGCTGAAAGAATCCCAAGAAATCTTCAGAGAGGTCATCCAGAAAGTGCATGAAGGTGATCCGCAAATCTTACTATATTATTCGACGGGTGACCGGACGGACACAGAAATGTTGCTGCAGTCGGCTCGCAACATCAGTGATAAAAGTGCTAAATAGTGCAGCAATGCTGCTGCAATGTGACGTTCGCTTATTAAAATAAATATTTGTGTTTATAATATGTTTGCAAAGCTCCGTTATCACAAACTATGCTTGGCATATGCTTATCATATGTCTTGAGCAAGGCCTGAGTGTGCATTCGCCTCTGAGTACGTGTATCTGCGACGTTTAGGTATGGAGCCGACCATACAAGAATATGAGACGTCTAAATAAGGTTTTTCTTAACTTTATATCCATGAATAACTGCATGTAAGCCGCAAACAGTATTATGACAAAGACTGGCGGCAATTGGCGTTACATCTATAACTCCTTATGAACCAATAATACGTATGACCACATGGCACGCTATCGTTTAAATATGGAACAAACTATGTGTCACTACTCAAAAGATAGGTAAATATGATCAGACGACGGGACCTTCATCGAAATATTATTACAGGCTGCCGGCCGAACGTAAGTAGCTCCAGCGTATTACGGCAACCCACGTTTAGTTGGCACTGTCTTGAAATATTCGGGAAAACCCGTGCTATATTCATTTTATGATCTGTATCCAACTGGCGGCGTGTATTTCAAAACGAAATCATAACTGATGAGTGACCATGGAAAATTACCGGGACATACACGTGTGCTTCATACACGTATACACCTCACTTATACTTAAGATTTGTCATTGTATAGCTTACAGGTTTGGTTAGACTATAATGATGTAAAAAAAAACATTCTAAATATGTATACTTTTCATGATTGCTGTAATGTTAGGACTATGGTATGACAGATACCTTACCTAAACACTGCACCGTACCTACCTATCGCTGCATAGCATGTCGCGGTGCCCCTCTATCGTGTTACAAAGTGTAGTGACCACGGTTATCTATGCATGGATGTAGATTGTACAACATCTTAGTGGATAGAACTAGTGTCATGAAGGTAACTGGTATGTCGTGACATTTGTAAGTCGGCATGCATTTTGAAATGAAATAAATATGTATCGGGAACAAGTTTTTTTTTTATTTTCAAAAACAAACACTCACATACACAATATACTTAATACTGATGTACACAAATACCTAATACTTATTATATAAACAAATGATCATATCTATGATTAGCACTACTTCGGCCGGTTGAGAGTTCCACGCCACGATGCCTGCTGACGCAAAGCTTCTGCATACTGCATCAAGTGCCTGTCCAGTCGCCGCTGCTCTGCCTTCTGACGTTTTCTCTCCTCACGCTCCAAGTCTTGTCTGTGCTTTTCTTCTTCTTCTTCCGCGCGCTCTTGCTCCTTCCGAGATTTTTCCCCGTTGTCTCGATGAACGGCTTCTCCAGAGTTTCCGCTCATGGTGGATGATGATTTTGTGAATGATGACATGGTGATTTTGTTAAGACTGATCGATTGTACACAGCCTTGTGATTATGGCGAGTGTATATGTGCTAATGATTGATTGTATATGTACTTTCCTCCATTTATACTAACCCGAAACCTACGTAATAAGGACTCGTTGTTCCATAATTATCGCGAATTTTTTCCCACTTGAATAAGCTCGTTCATGAGGGATAATTCAAATACCGTGACATCATGGTGTACCGCAGTAACGACAGAATTGATAAGCAAATTAGGTAGAGAAACGTATTTTGTGGTAAAATGGCGCAATATCGATGATGTCAACGGGTAATACATGCATATATCGGCAATACCCAGTTATTTTCAGCTGAAAAGGAAAAAATTGATAAGGATAATGCATACAGTTTTACATTTTATTACGGGAGTCATATCATACACTGTGTTAACTTCTGTTAGCTAGCACAATCATGCTCCGTATGGAAAAAAGTATAGGTAAGCTTCAGTATGTGCTCGTTACGGTACAAATGCAACCAACGATTGTTTCAACTCTAACTGCAAGCACCCCGGCATGCTGAGTATGCACGCAGTCTTGCTACGTGACCTGCAGTCTTACTTGACTATGTTGTATGTTCTTCGGATGTTCGGCTCCGACAAGCTATTCCACTACAGCGTTGCAGCGTGCACTCATGTCCGCAAAGCAGTTTACCAAGCGAACCCGAGAGACTTGGGTTTTTGTTGAATCGTCCATGCACACCATCGTTAGGTGATGAACACTTAATTACCTCCGCAGGGGTACCTGTACACCTTACCGTATACCTACGGTAAGCCTCACCGTAGGTATGCCTTACCGTAGGTATGACGTCAAACCTTATCGAACAATGGTGTATTGTTTCATTTTTCCGAACTATTAATATTTCAATAAACCCCACGGACAGGATGAGATCGGTTAATTAAGCCCGATAACATATTTAATTGAATGAGAGGAAATTAATATAAATACCATTTAAGTTCAGCGATAAGAGCGTTATCGCCGTCGCGGGTGGCCGTTCTAATGCTGTAACAATTTACTGATATGGATGTTGCTACCTACAACCAATGCTACAACAAGGTGCACTTACAGGTTAACAGTAAAGAGTTTTTGCGCTCATATTCAGAGAGACCTAAGGTTAGGCTTGAGACTAGGTCTCACTTTTACATAGCAAAACCTAGATAGAACTCAACAATCATATTTTTCCCGAGACCATGCACTGTGCATCAGAGTCGTTGCTCCGCTGTATACATTAGTAGCATCCCCCCTTTCCCCTGGTCCACCATTTTTTATTTTCACCCCGTACGCTCTTGTGTCACTGACTGTATAATAGAAAAATGATATTGAAACACAACATATTTATTGCCGTTATTTATTGATTTAACCTTGGCGTAGACCCATTTTGAAACGCAAGCTGTGGTGATTCACCTCTGTTTATTTTATATTTGCTTGTTAAAAATGTTTTCTTTTGTTTTCTTTCTGTCATGTTAAATAATTAATAATTTGTTGGCCCGATGATGTGTAATACGAAACCGGTAGCCTAAGTTAGAATAAAAATAAATAGATGTGGAATAAAAGTACAAGAATTTGTGTATAATTTATTCAAGATGATATTCCACCAAGAACCATCAATCGAATCCATCCAATATTTGAAAATTAAGATGGCAAAATAGAAAACACTTTTTGTTATGTCAAAAATAAACTTTTCGAAAATCGGTAATAAATAATAATATCGTCGTCACAAAAACAAAACGACTCAATTTTTACATCATAGAAAGGAAACAAAAACATAAATAATAAAATTTATCAAACTTATTATGTTATCACAAACGGGCGGTCTTAACGCTTAAAGCGATATCTTTCACACAACCTATAAATTAAGGAAATTATTTAAAAGATATAACTTAATATTGTGGCAAATATAAAGGTGGTAGAGCTGATGCCGGGCTCGACTGTGGAGGTACCACCATCTTACTCGCAAATCCTCCCGAAGTTATTCGGGGGAGAGTAAGAGAACAGCTCTCAGGCAAAACCAGGCGGCCCACCATTGCCTGGGACCGATGGATGGCGGTATATCCATCCCCAATTGCCGGGCCTTATATAAAACAGACTGGTGACGGTCAGCGGCGTCACTAGTGCAAGGGTTTCGGCACCGCGCTCACCAACCCGCCTGCCCAGCGTGTGTGAGTATGGGCATTTCTTCCAGGAGGACCGCCAAGAGTGGCGAAATCCTGGAAAGGCCTATGTCCAGCAGTGGACGAAACAGGCTGATGGATGGATGGATGGTTCATATTGTATAAAGTTTATTTAGGTTGGATGATTGCTGTTCGATTAGATGTGTAACTTTAAAATTTATCACTAACTAGGACAACAATCCCCTTAATGGTAAAGACAAAGAACATTTGAATAGACAACTAGCCGTATTCCAAATATAATTTAAACACGCATCGAGTCAGTTCAGAAATAACGGTGTTTCAGGAAAAAATATAATATGCTCAATGTAAATACACCTTTACTGTAAAGCTTTAGCTCATTCTAAAACCATTTGTATTATAAAGGAATAAAAATGGTTTTAGAATGACCTACAGCTTTTGTTATAGGGTAGTGTTGAGTGTTCATTACTGAGGGTGGTTTGAATTATGGTCGGACTGCACGACAGCATGTGAAAGACGCAATGCGTTTTCATTTGGTTATGATTCTACTGTAGTACAGCCACAGTATAAGTAACAAATAGTATTCTATCTCCATACAAGCGGGCCGAAACGAACCACCGCCAAAACATAGTTTAACTCGGTTTACTACAGTTGCGGTCGCATTTTCGTAAATTATGGCATGAAATTACAGAGTATGTTGTGCATTGTATGGTTACTTAAAAACAACTTTTATAATAATAATATAGCATTATCAAATACGTAAGCAGTCAGTTGGCAGCGCTAGGGCGTGTTTAGGCGCCGAGCGGCTGTAGGTATTGATTTCAAGAACACCGCCTAGTTAAACTACTGTTATTACCTATACTGTGGTACAGCTTTGTCCCACGGCTTAGGGTGCTTAGTGTTCCTGTGTAGCTTATAGGTCCAATTTTAGCTTCACGTTTTGTGACCGATTTGCGTGCGTCCGAGCACGTTAATCCGTTCACTGGGGCTTATTGAAATATAGTTGTTAGTTTATTATAAAAAGGAGACGATTGTTGCTTACGTTTGCTGAACATTTAGTATCTGTATCCCTTTAGTATCTGCAAGCTTCCCCAGGGTAGTAAAAGCACAAAATCCGACCGGCCGGCTCTCTCCGAATCCCCGCAGCGCAATAAAAACACACATACGATAAATATTCGTAGATAATAATAATTCGGTTGTTGTTTGTGTCACCCCTAGACAAAGTTAAATTCTTTGGAATAAAAACGTGGTTGCCCGAAACCAGTGCCCGTATTTCAGTTAGACTTCATTTTAGCCAGTGTAATTTGTTTTTTCACTTGAATTTCAGCGAATAATTCAGGTTTACATTTCAAAGTCCACGTCTACTATTCTGCCTATTTTAGGGTTACCATTCGAACGGATTTGTCCGAACATGTTGGCCTTCCATTCGGAGGTTTCCAAGATTTTATATAAAAAAAATTGTATGAAATATAAAACGTCACATTAAATTACATAAAGATAGAACAAGTTTTGAATCTTTATCCCCGCGCCTTCTGTCCCTGTAAAATGTGCGTATGGGTTTTATTATTTCACTAGCTTTTCTCCGCGGCTTGGCTCCTGTGGAAGTGTCTTTCAATCAATATTCTTACATATTTGTGCGTAAGATAAACACGATTATTGAAAGTTTTCGGCTTTGCAGTTATGTTTTCAATACCTCTTATAGTTTACACACGTTGACCAAGGCCACTGCGATGATATTATAAAAAAGTGCATCCAAATCCATTGAGTGGTTCTCGAGTTAATACGGAACAGTATAATACCAGTAACCAAATTGAAATTTAATGTACTGACACGATTTTGTTACAAATTTATTTATTCGTTTTTTGAATATACCAGATTTTTTGAAATGTTCGTTTTTTGTCAGGATTTTTAAAATTTCGAACTGGTAATCCTAGCTTAGTGTGATATATTGAAATGCAGTGGAATTGCAGAATTTATGTTCTAAAGTCGTGACAATATATAGTTAGGAAGTAAAATTTCCGTCTAATTTTGTTTTTAAATAATTACACAATGTTTTCTGATTCCTTCGTCGAACAAGCAGCGAACTTTAAATTCGGATATACCTATACAGGCTGTTTCGTTGAAAAACATTTCCCTTAAAACGGGGCATTCTATTAATATGAACAACTTTTACTTTGGGGCCAAACATGAAATCTTAAAAAAACAGTCATTGTATACATTTTGGTTGAGTAAGTATTTAACTTTTCTATGGAACAGAAAAGATTTTTTCGCAATTTCGTGGTTGTTTCCATAGTAAAAGTTGTTCATATTAATAGATAAAACACCCCGTTTTAAGGAAATGCATTTTAGATAATTTGCCACGACCTGTGTAACATTAACTTCAGTATGAAAATTACATTAGTAAGGATCCAAAAGGCCCTATTATTATGTCCGTCTCTCTGCGGTATCCTAAAGCGGCTCACCTGAAATGCTTGACATAACCGTTGTTTGTGTCCGACTCACGCTTGACCAGATTTTATAAATTTCAGTTACATGAGATACACTCTCCACACTCGCTCGGCTTCCATTGTTGAAACCTGTGTATCGGCACGGCCTTGACTGCTCCCCTCTGCATTGCGGGTAGACGTAAATAATTTACTTTGACTAAACAAGAGCTAATACTCGTGCAAGTGTAGTTCCGCCTTTGTTCTACGTTAAGTTAGCGCACGGTCTCGGATTTATAGACTACTCTGTCAAATGTACTATCAAACAAAGTTGCCCAAGTCCACATTTCACGCTTTTTCAATCCGGTTGTTTTCTAAAATTCAGTGAGCTGTTTTTATCTGCTTTTTGAAATAAATAGCTCAATTTAGAAATGTCACTTCAATAATTACTTTTTCGTGCTTTTAAACTGATTTTATTGGGATTTTATCATCATATTAGGTTGAATGGTCGGGTCCTTGTCAAACTTTAAGATGCGTTCACGAAAAATTAATATGACTGGAAATGTGTGACGATGACGTCACTGAAGATCAAATGAAAGATATCGCTTTTATTAATTTAAATAGATATGAGTGCTTATTTAAAAATCTGTCTAAAGGAAAGCTATACATCGAAATAGTTTTGAGTAGCAAAAATTTGCGATAAAAAGAAGAGGTCAATTGTGATATGGGTGAAATGTAGGCCAGTGCTACTTTCCCCGATGGTACTTTGAACACTTGTAAGCTTCTTTTGACACTATACGTAATGGTTTTTGACGCTGTTTCAGTAATTTTACACTACATGCCTCCTTTAGCTAAATCTGTTATACGAGTGAAACCAAGTAAACTTCTAATGAGTAACAATGAAACTAACTTTGGAAAACTACGAATGAAGTTCCATAAAAGAATAATAAAATATTTCTTAGGCGTATAGCAACTTTACTATACTATATAACCTGTTATGTTATTTTCGTAGTACCATACTGCTATATCGGGTGTAAATGTATTGGTATCTTTTGCAGAAGATACCAATACATTTGCACACGATATAGATAATTTACTGATTATACTGAACAACTCTCCGGTAGTGGATTTACCAGGCTGAGTAGGCTTGAGCCTAGGGCGACAAATTTGGGGACCATATCTTTGTTTGTGAGCTTGAAAGATTACCAATTCTACATTGTATTGTGTAGGTAGCATAATTGAACATATCCTGTGTTATATTATTGTTCCACGTTTGAATTGGGAATAAGGTACGATCGTCAACTTTACGCAAATGTATGAAATGACAGTTACCAAAGGTAGGATGTGCAAAAATACGTAAAAACTTTTTCAGTACTGAGAAATTATAATGTGAAGAAAATGTAAAATAATATTTCGTGGAACTAAAATAAAATTATATTCTTTAAAAAAAAATTGTCGTCTCACCATTTGTTTTGATGATCAATCACTCATGCATGGTTTTATCAACTTCATTATCATCCAAATAGTGAAAGATTTGTCAAATAAAATTTAAATATTTCATTTATAAAACAGCTGAAAATAGATTCAGCAAACAGTTCAGACAACTGAATCAGCGATCATTGAATTTTTTGGCTAATAAACTTAATAAACTTAAAAAACTTTTATTAACATCAATAAGTACATAAAAGGCAAAAATTAAAAAATTATTAAACTTGATGGTCTTAAGTAATCAATTCATTTGTACTATTATGCAAACGGTACTTTTGAATCCCAATCCAATCGTGGAACAATAATACCAGCCATCCATTTATCGGCCTTTTTCGTCCACTGCTGGACTTAGGCCTTTCCAGGATCAACTCAGCAGGATCACTCTTGGCGGTCCTCCTGGAAGAAATGCCCATACTCACACATGCTGGGCAGGCGGGTTGGTAAGCGCGGTGCCGAAGCCCTTGCACCAGTGACGCCGCTGCCCGTCACCAGTCTGTTTTATATAAGGCCCGGCAATTGGGGATGGATAATACTGCCATCCATTGGGTCCCAGGCAATGGTGGGCCGCCTGGTTTTGCCTGAGAGGTGTTCTCTTACTCTCCCCCGAATAACTCCGGGAGGGTTTGTGAGTAAGATGGTGGTACCTCCACAGTCGAGCCTTACTTGTGTTATACAGGCTTAGTTTTTCAAGTGGGCATGGACTCCAAAAACAATGGCATCCAAAATTATAGGGAAATGCAAAGAAATGCTTAATAGGCACTCGGAGCTCCTTGTAAAGTCGCGAACTTCAAGTTAGGCCTTGTCCAGATACACGCGCGAGAGTACGTCGAAGTACTAGGCTCCAATACATGACCATGAACCATGAACCAACGCGCGAGTCATGTGGACGCAATGTATTGGAGCCTATATAGTACTTCGAGTACGCACGAGCTCTCGCGCGAGTAAAACGCGGCATGGTCTTATGTCATGGTCAGGTCTTAGATTTGAGCACCACTAGACCACAGAGGTCTATAATCCCTTCTAATAATTATGTACGGCGGTACAAAATTACTATAAAACTAGTAGGAATAGTATCCACTTATTAAATTTACTTGTAAAATATGTCAACAGCTCTCTACAGAGCTAATTGGGTTTTCGTTCTATAAAATTCGTGACCTGATATTACCCTTGCTAGCTATTATGATACCACGTTTGAATGAAATGAAAACTAACCTAAAACCGCTCTTATAGCAAGCTAATAAGAGTTCGAAATGGGCTTATTACTGCAGTCAACGATGGTCCCATTAAGGTGGCGTGTCGACTGTATTTACAAAATTCAATGCAAGTTCTTACTACCTGAAACTACTTAAATTTTAGTAACTCTATGGTTTAAGCTAAGCAGACATTGAAAAAAAAAATTTTGGAGAGCAATTTTATATGTTTTTTAATATATTCAAGGATAAACTTTAGTGAAAATAGGGCTAAATAAAAATAAAAATCGGCCAAATGCGTGTCGGGCCACGCGCAGTGTAGGGTTCCGTAGTTGCCCAGTACATTTTATAAGTTGGTCTAGTAATTCTAGTCCGCTCGGAAGTTGCTCTCCCGAAGAACGGCCCATACATTGGGACTAAAAGTTTGACGCGACCTGTACTCGTAAACCTGTAAAGCCTATACTTAGCTGTGATAGTTTTTATATTACTACTTCTGTGAATTTTTTCACATATTCATAAACAATACCCCACAATACACCCCCGGGGTGGGGCATTTGACTCTATCAAAAATTAGTACTTTAAAGCTTAATATTTCGCCAACGGATCCCTAAATCTAAAAATGGTATTCACATACCCACAATCTTTTTGAACGATCTATCTAACGATACTCCACACTATAGGCTACATAAAAAAATACGTGGTTTTAATTTACCACTAGCTTTTGCCCGCGGCTCCAACCGCGTGTTTTTCAGTTTAACGACGTGTTTTTTTCGGGATAAAAAGTAGCCTTGTGTTACGTTAGGGTATAACTTCTAAATTTCATCCAAATCCGTGCAGCCGTTTCAGCGTGAAAGAGTAACAAACATACACACACACACAATTTCGCATTTAAAATATGTTAGTGTGATTTTGTCGAGATGATTAATAAGTATACCCATGCTAAATTACAGCTTTCTAGCTGTAAAAAAGTTTATGAGCTAAGCTGCGGACAGACAGACATAACGAAACTATAAGGGTTCCTTGTCAGACTACAGAACCCTAAGAAATGGTCAAGTACGAGTAGGACACGTGTTCTAAGAGTTCCGTACACCGTTTAAAACACAAACTTATTCTCCGTGCAGTTATGGATGACCAACCTAACTTTACACTTACGATTAATAACTCTATATAACCAAGGGGGTCTTATTAAGTAAGCCTTGAATATCTCCTTGCATAATTAAATATTGGTAATTTTTCGATTTTTCCTATACCTGTATAAGACCTACTATACGTGTGAATGAAATTTAAAATTTTTAAGTTAACTAGAAGTGCCCTATAGGGTTTCATGGTGGACCAATTTGTAGCAAATTGATTACTTAAAGGACAATAACTTTCTTTCGCGTTGAGTCAGAAGCCTGATTTTTCACAGCGGCCGCAGCAGACTTCTATAGGAGTCTTGACTTGATACCTCTGACGGGGGCCCGAGAAAAGGGGTCTTGACAGACGGACAGGCAGACAGACAACAATATGATCGTAAATGGGTTCAGTTTTTTAATTTTAAGGTACAGAACCCTGAAAGAAGATGGCAAGAAATACAACCTCATACAGAACACTAGCGGACGCCAAGCATCGTTGCTTGCGTGGATCTTGTTTCTCCCGATTCCGTGGGAATGAACTAAAAACCCTTCTACGAGGAACGGATGTCTACATCATACAAGGTACCTACAGTCCAAATTTCATGTTCTTAAGTCCAGCCGTTTGGTCTAGACGTTGATAGGTTAGTCAACCAGTTAGAATATTAATGAGTGTTAGAATAGGGTTACCAACTACCACTACTGCAAAATAAGTTTAGTAATGTTTAGTATACGAGAACGTAGCCGCCCTACTATTTTTTTATTCCTTAGTGGAAAAAATAGATATTGTTCTAAAACTACTCGAAGACAACAAATATACAAATACAAATTTCTCTTTATTTTCAGAAAAAACATATCTGTTGAACATTATTCTGGACCCTGAAGTTAAAAAATTATGTACCAAATCTTCTGCTGAAAATTTTCAACAAGTCTTCCTCTGCTGTGAATAAAACCTCTCTATAGTTCTCGGATTGTACAACTTCTTTTATCGATTTCGGCAACTTCAGTATTTAAAAAGCGTATTTTTTCTCCTAGAATCAATCTTATAAAAGCTTGTTAGTATTTTATAATTTAAAGTGAAAGTGCGATAGTAGCTATGAAGCTTTCATCAGCAATAAAAGTCTTTTAGTCAGGGTTAAAAGAAGCAAAACATAATACATGAACAAAGAAATAAGGCATTTTTTGTTTGTTATCTTTTGTATATTGTGTGTGTAAATAAAAAAATAAATAAAAAAATGTGTTCTATATTTTTAAGGGTTTTGGCCTCTAAAATACTACATTTGGCTAAAAAGGGGTGGCAACTGTTTGTATGAGTATTATAGTAAAATTAGATGAGTTTTTAAGCATGCCAGAAAGCATTTGACGAAAATCGAACAATGCATGCTTACGACAAAATCTGGACATTGCTTGAACATAGTTTTCAGGTTTCAATTAAATCACTGAAACCATGAAGTGAAGCCTCCGTTTCTATACATGGCGTAAATCTAAAATAGTTGGGATGGTTCAGCATCAGACAGAGCTACATTAGGATCCCTGGACATATGCAAATCGGTGCATCTTGTTACCGATACGCGCATCGATAATTTTGCTAGTTTTTTGTTGTTGTTATATTGTTTTTGGACATTATTGTTACGTTTTGATTATGGTTTTGTTATGTTCAGACTATTTTTGTTACTGTTTATTGTTTGAACTGTGGTTCAAACCCCAAAAATATGGAGAAAACTATACATAGTGAAGGGAGAAATCTCGTGTTAAAAGTGCTACAGTTTTTCGAGAATGAGAAGGAAATTTTACGTTTTTGCATACTTGTGGATCAGGTTGAAAAACGAACCTGTGCCGCAACTGGGATATCAAAAGGTACTCTTTAATTATATAGTACCTATTACCTACCTACATTAAATAAATGCATTCTTTCTTTCTTTCTTCTTGTGGGTAAATATAGATAATAATACGTAAATATATTGCAAGATTGGCTAGTAAAATCCATGTCCCAAAATCAAATTGCTTTTTTTTCACACCGTACCTGAGCTCCAAAATGACGTCATCAACGCCAAGCGTCAAGTTAATGTGACCTGGTTGTAAATGCCAATAACGGTCTTCCATCTAAGAAATATCCATGCCAAACGATCCTTTGGTAAATCGCACGAGCGTATTCTGTTCGAGCCACGATTTAAACTGCAATCTTTTACTTTAGTATTTTAAGAGACAATTAGAATTAAAAGAGTTATTGAATAATAAATATCTTGAAATCTTGTGCAAAAATAACGGAAAAATGACTTTTTTCCAATGTTGCCCATTATGTTAGCGCGTTGAGAAGGGGCAGTATGGGGAAAACTAAACATAAGAGATAGATTTTACTCGAAGGATTCTAGTCATTGATTTTGAAGAATAAAACTACAATAATAAGCCATTTCCATTCATTTGACACATAATATTTATTGGCAAGACTCAGTTCTTACTATCAAGATTTTTTTTTACTTTTTTTTTTTCAGCTACTCTATAGTATCGTCATTATTTACTGCTTCTGAGCAAAATAGTGCAGTAAAGTGTATTGAATCTATTTATCCACTGTTTTTGCTCTATAAACGGTGCAATAATGTACCTATTAAAAGCGTGAACCTCACATTTAAATGTTGTTCAAACGTTACTACAACTTTTTAGAAATACACAATTTATTAACTTCAGATGTATATTCAGTAAAATTTTATTTAGATTTTAAATTGTAATCGTATTTTTAGAGCCCACTCGATACCAAATACAATAATTTTAATTATTAAAAAGTCACTTTCTGCACGATGGAACAATACACAATTTTGTATCAGTCCGAGAATAACGACCACTTCCGTGACATGTTTTCTTTAAATAAGATCATAAGTTAAACAATATTTTTACATAATGTTCGTGCAAGAATCAAGCAATCGCTCATGGCTTCACTCGCGTGTAACTTTATCTAGCTTGCGTTTTGGCCATGCTGTAGCAAGTGTTATATTTTACACAAAATAAATGTTGTAGCTTGACACACGAGATTTTTATCTGTTTTATGTATTTTGCGATGTCTAGACGAGATTTTGACATTTCTTTGATAATTAAATTTCAAAATAAATTCTCTGAGGAGGATCTTGAGGAAAGGGAATCTTCATGGTATTTCGTGGCGTGACTGATTAGTATCCACCCTAAATCCATCAGCCTGTCATCGCCCACTGCTGGACATAGGCCTTTACAATATTTGGCCACTCTTGGCGGTCCTCCGTCGTCCTTATCCAGCCACCCGCAACGTTCTTCGGGCACGAGGTCGGCCTACCCTACGCTTTGTTGTACGTGGTCTCTAGCGCCTTTCAGCCCCAACAGCCATTACGTCGGAAAACGATGCGGCCTGCCCACTGCCATTTCAGCAGGCTATGTCGGTCACTTTCGATCTCTGGCGGATCTCCTCGTCCAGATTTTGTCGTAAGCATGCATTGTTCGATTTTCGTCAAATGCTTTCTGGCATGCTTAAAAACTCATCTAATTTTACTATAATACTCATACAAACAGTTGCCACCCCTTTTTAGCCAAATGTAGTATTTTAGAGGCCAAAACCCTTAAAAATATAGAACACATTTTTTTATTTATTTTTTTATTTACACACACAATATACAAAAGATAACAAACAAAAAATGCCTTATTTCTTTGTTCATGTATTATGTTTTGCTTCTTTTAACCCTGACTAAAAGACTTTTATTGCTGATGAAAGCTTCATAGCTACTATCGCACTTTCACTTTAAATTATAAAATACTAACAAGCTTTTATAAGATTGATTCTAGGAGAAAAAATACGCTTTTTAAATACTGAAGTTGCCGAAATCGATAAAAGAAGTTGTACAATCCGAGAACTATAGAGAGGTTTTATTCACAGCAGAGGAAGACTTGTTGAAAATTTTCAGCAGAAGATTTGGTACATAATTTTTTAACTTCAGGGTCCAGAATAATGTTCAACAGATATGTTTTTTCTGAAAATAAAGAGAAATTTGTATTTGTATATTTGTTGTCTTCGAGTAGTTTTAGAACAATATCTATTTTTTCCACTAAGGAATAAAAAAATAGTAGGGCGGCTACGTTCTCGTATACTAAACATTACTAAACTTATTTTGCAGTAGTGGTAGTTGGTAACCCTATTCTAACACTCATTAATATTCTAACTGGTTGACTAACCTATCAACGTCTAGACCAAACGGCTGGACTTAAGAACATGAAATTTGGACTGTAGGTACCTTGTATGATGTAGACATCCGTTCCTCGTAGAAGGGTTTTTAGTTCATTCCCACGGAATCGGGAGAAACAAGATCCACGCAAGCAACGATGCTTGGCGTCCGCTAGTGTTCTGTATGAGGTTGTATTTCTTGCCATCTTCTTTCAGGGTTCTGTACCTTAAAATTAAAAAACTGAACCCATTTACGATCATATTGTTGTCTGTCTGCCTGTCCGTCTGTCAAGACCCCTTTTCTCGGGCCCCCGTCAGAGGTATCAAGTCAAGACTCCTATAGAAGTCTGCTGCGGCCGCTGTAAAAAATCAGGCTTCTGACTCAACGCGAAAGAAAGTTATTGTCCTTTAAGTAATCAATTTGCTACAAATTGGTCCACCATGAAACCCTATAGGGCACTTCTAGTTAACTTAAAAATTTTAAATTTCATTCACACGTATAGTAGGTCTTATACAGGTATAGGAAAAATCGAAAAATTACCAATATTTAATTATGCAAGGAGATATTCAAGGCTTACTTATTAAGACCCCCTTGGTTATATAGAGTTATTAATCGTAAGTGTAAAGTTAGGTTGGTCATCCATAACTGCACGGAGAATAAGTTTGTGTTTTAAACGGTGTACGGAACTCTTAGAACACGTGTCCTACTCGTACTTGACCATTTCTTAGGGTTCTGTAGTCTGACAAGGAACCCTTATAGTTTCGTTATGTCTGTCTGTCCGCAGCTTAGCTCATAAACTTTTTTACAGCTAGAAAGCTGTAATTTAGCATGGGTATACTTATTAATCATCTCGACAAAATCACACTAACATATTTTAAATGCGAAATTGTGTGTGTGTGTATGTTTGTTACTCTTTCACGCTGAAACGGCTGCACGGATTTGGATGAAATTTAGAAGTTATACCCTAACGTAACACAAGGCTACTTTTTATCCCGAAAAAAACACGTCGTTAAACTGAAAAACACGCGGTTGGAGCCGCGGGCAAAAGCTAGTGGTAAATTAAAACCACGTATTTTTTTATGTAGCCTATAGTGTGGAGTATCGTTAGATAGATCGTTCAAAAAGATTGTGGGTATGTGAATACCATTTTTAGATTTAGGGATCCGTTGGCGAAATATTAAGCTTTAAAGTACTAATTTTTGATAGAGTCAAATGCCCCACCCCGGGGGTGTATTGTGGGGTATTGTTTATGAATATGTGAAAAAATTCACAAAAGTAGTAATATAAAAACTATCACAGCTAAGTATAGGCTTTACAGGTTTACGAGTACAGGTCGCGTCAAACTTTTAGTCCCAATGTATGGGCCGTTCTTCGGGAGAGCAACTTCCGAGCGGACTATGATTTTAAGTATCGATCTACTACACATAAATATATGCTGTTTATTTTTTCATCGCGCATCTTAATTTTCTTGGAAAAAGTTATTTAATATGATCATCTTTATAATAGATGATGAAAATAACATATGATCACTACTTATATTTTTTTAGAACAGGCTCACCGTGATAAAAAGTATAAAATAAATGTGATTTATGGCAATAACCGACTATAGTTGAATGACAGCTATGCTTTTCCAGCACAGTTATTTTAAAAATTCAGTTGTAAATGAATCCGCATAACAATAATAAACACGCTTTAATGTTGTTGTGCACATTAATTTACAACGCAATGCATAAAATAACATAACTTGGCTAAAAAGGCATTATTTGGGAAATATAAAGGAAAATAGCTTTATTAATGTGCTACATTATATATGTTTTACGTTTTAAAACCGTATGTATCCGTGACGTGTATTCTACAGATCATAGCGAACAGTCTTTTTTTATGACTTTTTATATAACACAAAAAATGTTTTCTTCCCCCGATAAAATGTATATAAGGTACTTGGCGCGTAGGTACTCATAATCAATCAAAGAAAGAAAGTAGTATGATTTAATATTTTGAGAGAATAATAAGATATTAATTTATTTAGATATTATATCAGCGGACGCCCCACGGCGTTGCTCATGGGGATCCCGTTTCTCCCGATCCAAGAAAAATTCAGCCTTATACCATGTGTACATTAAAAAGGAAACCTCTGTAAAAATTTTTAGCTTTCTATATCCAAATATTTAGGTGGTAACGCTGATGCCGGGCTCGACTGTAGAGGTACCACCGTCTTACTCGCAAATCCTCCCGAAGTTATTCGGGGGAGAGTAAGAGAACAGCACTCAGGCAAAACCAGGCAGCCCACCATTGCCTGGGACCAACGGATGGCGGTATATCCATCCCCAATTGCCGGGCCTTATATAAAGCAGACTGGTGACGGGCAGCGGCGTCACTGGTGCAAGGGTTTCGGCACCGCGCTCACCAACCCGCCTGCCCAGCGTGTGTGAGTATGGGCATTTCTTCCAGGAGGACCGCCAAGTGGCAAAATCCTGGAAAGGCCTATGTCCAGCAGTGGACGAAAACAGGCTGATGGATGGATGGATATCCAAAGCACAGAGGACAACTTCTGTGGTCCAAGGGTTTAGGCTGGGCGTTGATGAGTAAGTCAGTGAGTGAGTCAGGACGTCTCTAAATATAGACATTATTTTGTAGTTTGCGCCGGTACCTCTGGTTAGAACAGGTGTCTCAATACCAATAACAGGTGTCACCAAACTTTTTAGCCAGTCTCTTTTATATAAGGCCCGGCAATTGGGGATGGATATACCGCCATCCATCGGTCCCAGGCAATGGCTGGCCGCCTGGTTTTGCCTAAGAGCTGTCCTCTTATTCTCCCCCGAATAACTTCGGGAGGATTTCCGAGTGAGATGGTGGTACCTCCACAGTCGAGCCTCGCATTAGCTCTACCACCTAACTTATAACTACATATACATATATTGTTATATACCTACTTATATAATATACAGGATGAATCAAACGAATATCCCCTGGAGGAAAGTACCTTAACTATTAAAGATAGCAAATTTTACTTACAGAAACCTTTATTAAAGTTAAGGAAAACTGCATTAAAAAATTTAAAAAAAAATCACTTGAATGAACCCGGAATCGAACTGAACAAATGTGTAAAAAAACATCCTGCATTTTTACGATACCGATCGAAAGGGTTAAGCATTAGAACCAAATTCTTCGAAGTAACATGGTATCGTAAATCATAGGATAACCATGAAATTTAACATTTATGTAACAAAATTCGTATCCAAACATTTAATATTGTTAGAAGTATGCAGGAAAAACGCAGGTAATTTTTCAAAAGTCCTTGTATGCATATTTTCTTTATTTTAAAAATAAAATAATGGTTCCTTTAAGTACAATTTGCTATCTTCAATATTCAGCGGGCACTTTTCCTCTGGCGGGCATTCGTTTGGTTCATTCTGCATAGTATATTTATATATACTTTTAGAATAATATACATAATTTCGTTTATATAATCTCGTTTTGACACATTATAACGAATTTTAAATAAACTATGATGGGCCAGAAAACGGGCATATCCTGCCAGTAATGGACTAGATTGGCGGAGCTCCCACGCCTGTGTTGGCACGCGGGCCGTAGTTTAGAGACCCTTGAGTTAGAAGGTTAGGTATGGCGAGGTGCCGAACGTACAGAAGCGGACTGAAGCGACCGCCCTACAAAACCTGCGTGGTTATTTTATGTACACAGAAATCGTACAATTGTGCCCCCAAAACGCTGAACCTAATTTGATGTGCAGTTAGTATTTTTAATAGGATATTATAGTTAGCATTTTTATATAATTAATGATTAACTCTTACATGGAATAAGTATCCCCTAGTTGATTATGAGCAAATAAAGTAATTGCATTTAATCTTACTATCTGGACAAATTGCGCAGAGGCACTTTTCCACCTTAGTGCTAATAAGGTTAGAAGGATAAAGTTATGAGGAACTTTTACCCATTAGAGCCTATTCCCGGTATTATCCTGCAGGTTTCCGAACGGAATCAGTGGTTTCAAGCTTTCAGATAGATCGCCCTAGTCGTAATTAAGTTTCCGATTTTTGACAGAAATCTAAAAAATACATTTGCATCCTCAGACTCTCGTACCGAGAGAATAAGATCAAGAAATCGAATCGATTCCAATCTCCCGATACGAAAACAGTCTTACTTACCCAACCTTCTTTCTTTAGAAATATAAACTTATCGCCGTTCTACGGTCACTGCTGCCCTTTTAGCGTTTTCGGCGCTAGATCTATAGCGAAAGTTTTGCCTGTTCAAAAACAATTTTTACCGCGTTGTGCCCAATCTGGCGTTTTTTAACAATGATAGTGTAAATCTATAAATCTATTATATAAAATTTTTTTTTGCATTATAACTGAGCTGATTCTGCATTCATGCGTTTGTTGAATAATTTTCCATTTATGACATATTTTACGTGGACGCACTATAAGTTTCCGGAATGAATATGAAAAAATACTATTAAAGGTACAAAATTATTTTATTGTTTTTCAAAATAATCTCCCTTGGCGTTTATGCACTTTTTCATTCGATCAAACCAGTTTTGAAAACTTTTGTGCCACTCCCCTGTGGTGACCTCTGAAACGTGTTTTTCATACTCCTCGACAGCCTCTTCTGGTGATGAAAATCGTTGACCGCGTAATTGGTTCTTAATTTTTGGGAACAGAAAAAAGTCACAAGGTGCCAGGTCGGGACTGTATGCAGGATGACTCATGAGTTCTACATTTTTCGTCTTCAAAAAGTCGTTTGTCTGTCTGGCCGTGTGAGAACTAGCATTGTCGTGGTGCAGGATGATACGGCGTTTACGGTTATTTTTACGGAGTTCGTCAATAACTTCCGGCAAACAAATGGTCGTGTACCAGTCACTATTCACGGTACGACGATTCTCTAAAGCAACAGTAGCCACGTGTCCAGTTTTATTAAAAAAAGAAGCAATCATCCGCTTAGATGCACTTTTCACGCGCGCCACTTTGGTTGGTTTCGGCTCATCTTGAAAGACCCATACGCTCGATTGCTGCTTTGTTTTGGGATCGTAGCAATAAATACATGTTTCGTCACCTGCTACAATGTCCCACACCAAATTTGACGCACCTTCGTTGAATCTGGTAAGCATGGCACTGCACCAAGTGACGCGGTCCGTTTTTTGAGCCTCGGTCAAGTTGTGTGGGATCCACCGCGAGCACAGCTTTCTCACACCCAAATGTTTGTGTAGGATTGATTGTATTTGACTCATGCCTATTTCTAAGGATGCACGAATTTCATGGTAGGTCACATGCCTGTCTGTTTCAATCATACGGCGCACAGCATCGATGTTTTTGTTGGTCACAGCGGTGGACGGCCGACCATCGCGAGATTCGTCACTGAGATTGATACGACCACGCTTGAATTCTGCAAACCAGCTATAAACAGTCGTCTTGCATGGTGCTTCATTACCAAAAGCTGTTTCAAGCCGAGCGATGCTCTGTTGAGCTGTCAAATTATACTTAAAATCGTAGAAAATCATACTACGAAAATTTTCCCGAGTTAAATCCATGTTGATGCAGACACACAATTTTTTAAATGGCGCCACAAGGTAAAAACAAAAGACAGTCAGATGAAACAAACTGCATTCTACAGCCAAAGAGTTCTATTTTCAAATGTTGCAATAAATTTTTAAATATTGTTTATGTAAGTGGCCAGTTCCGGAAACTTTTAGTGTTACCTATGTATGATGAAATTTTTCCTTGATTGTTTTTAAAGTTTCCAATTATTTATTAAATTTCCCAGAAACTTTAGAGCGCTTCTATAGGTTATTTAACGCAAATTTAAAGAAAGAATTGCCGGCACTGCCGTTTTTTTGCTCACATATACTGCGTAGTTGCGTTCCGACTGTTGCGTATCGCAAGGATTTTCAACGTGCGGCCCGCCGATAGCTGGGCTGAATTTAATTGTTTTGATGAAGATTATGTTTATTTATAACTCATGTACTTATCCACAATATACTTATATTAAATATTATACCCAACCGGTTTCACTATTCAGAATTCTCAAGGGCTTAACTACTTACTTATTTAATTACATTTTCAGAATCTACAAATAAAATACGTACAATAAAAAAATATATATTTCCCAGACGAGGAGATCCGCCAGAGATCGAAAGTGACCGACATAGCCTGCTGAAATGGTAGTGGGCAGGCCGCATCGTTTTCCGACGTAATGGCTGTTGGGGCTGAAAGGCGCTAGAGACCACGTACAACAAAGCGTAGGGTAGGCCGACCTCGTGCCCGAAGAACGTTGCGGGTGGCTGGATAAGGACGACGGAGGACCGCCAAGAGTGGCCAAATATTGTAAAGGCCTATGTCCAGCAGTGGGCGATGACAGGCTGATGGATTTAGGGTGGATACTAATCAGTCACGCCACGAAATACCATGAAGATTCCCTTTCCTCAAGATCCTCCTCAGAGAATTTATTTTGAAATTTAATTATCAAAGAAATGTCAAAATCTCGTCTAGACATCGCAAAATACATAAAACAGATAAAAATCTCGTGTGTCAAGCTACAACATTTATTTTGTGTAAAATATAACACTTGCTACAGCATGGCCAAAACGCAAGCTAGATAAAGTTACACGCGAGTGAAGCCATGAGCGATTGCTTGATTCTTGCACGAACATTATGTAAAAATATTGTTTAACTTATGATCTTATTTAAAGAAAACATGTCACGGAAGTGGTCGTTATTCTCGGACTGATACAAAATTGTGTATTGTTCCATCATGCAGAAAGTGACTTTTTAATAATTAAAATTATTGTATTTGGTATCGAGTGGGCTCTAAAAATACGATTACAATTTAAAATCTAAATAAAATTTTACTGAATATACATCTGAAGTTAATAAATTGTGTATTTCTAAAAAGTTGTAGTAACGTTTGAACAACATTTAAATGTGAGGTTCACGCTTTTAATAGGTACATTATTGCACCGTTTATAGAGCAAAAACAGTGGATAAATAGATTCAATACACTTTACTGCACTATTTTGCTCAGAAGCAGTAAATAATGACGATACTATAGAGTAGCTGAAAAAAAAAAAGTAAAAAAAAATCTTGATAGTAAGAACTGAGTCTTGCCAATAAATATTATGTGTCAAATGAATGGAAATGGCTTATTATTGTAGTTTTATTCTTCAAAATCAATGACTAGAATCCTTCGAGTAAAATCTATCTCTTATGTTTAGTTTTCCCCATACTGCCCCTTCTCAACGCGCTAACATAATGGGCAACATTGGAAAAAAGTCATTTTTCCGTTATTTTTGCACAAGATTTCAAGATATTTATTATTCAATAACTCTTTTAATTCTAATTGTCTCTTAAAATACTAAAGTAAAAGATTGCAGTTTAAATCGTGGCTCGAACAGAATACGCTCGTGCGATTTACCAAAGGATCGTTTGGCATGGATATTTCTTAGATGGAAGACCGTTATTGGCATTTACAACCAGGTCACATTAACTTGACGCTTGGCGTTGATGACGTCATTTTGGAGCTCAGGTACGGTGTGAAAAAAAAGCAATTTGATTTTGGGACATGGATTTTACTAGCCAATCTTGCAATATATTTACGTATTATTATCTATATTTACCCACAAGAAGAAAGAAAGAAAGAATGCATTTATTTAATGTAGGTAGGTAATAGGTACTATATAATTAAAGAGTACCTTTTGATATCCCAGTTGCGGCACAGGTTCGTTTTTCAACCTGATCCACAAGTATGCAAAAACGTAAAATTTCCTTCTCATTCTCGAAAAACTGTAGCACTTTTAACACGAGATTTCTCCCTTCACTATGTATAGTTTTCTCCATATTTTTGGGGTTTGAACCACAGTTCAAACAATAAACAGTAACAAAAATAGTCTAAACATAACAAAACCATAATCAAAACGTAACAATAATGTCCAAAAACAATATAACAACAACAAAAAACTAGCAAAATTATCGATGCGCGTATCGGTAACAAGATGCTGACCATACTGACAACTGCCGGGCGAGCGAGCTAAGGGAATGCGAGGGGAAGCGGGCGGGGTGTTGCATTCCAGAGATGCGTCAAGTTAATGTGACCGGGTTGTATATCTTGGTTCTTTTATGTTTTGGACAACGTGTAAAGCTGGAAGGTAATAACCATATAACCATGTCAGAATCCCGTTGACTCATTGCCTAAAATATCAATCGAAATCGTAAAGCATCTTGGAACTCCATCATACACAGTTGAAATTAGTCGTTTGACAAGTAAAATGTTTTAAGCTGTCCATCTATCCATCCATCAGTCTGTCATCGTATACTGCTAGACATAGGCCTATCCAATATTACGCCACTCTTGGCGGTCCTCCGTCGTCCTCATACAGCTGCTACTCGCAACGTCCTTCAGATCGTCGGTTGTTTTAGGTTGTCAAATGATTGCAGTTTTTCAATCGCACCTCTGATTTATATTCGCAAACAAAGATACTGTTTTTTACGTTTATAATCAGAGTGCAAGAAGTGAAGAGATAAAAAAAATGCTGAAGCAATCTTCAGCATAAGTTCTTTTAGAATTACTCAAGAAAATCCAAGCCTTGTTGTGAAACACAGTACGCTCTACGTTTGTATGCTTGTTTTTATTCGACGCCCCATTAACCCTTGAAAGGGTAAACCTAAACAAACTTAGGAAGAAACTTGAGACAACAGAAAATTACGCTTACTCCTTTTACTTAAGGTTTATTAGGTGAAGTTGTGCTGTTCGCAATATCACCTGTGCAAATGTACTGTAACGCACTGAAACTTTAATGAATGTGTGTGGGTGTACTGTACTGTACATACGTGTGTGCGCGATCTAAATGAGATTTTTATAGTCTGTTGTAGAAAGGATTGTGGTGGGAGTAGAATTGAAGATGTGTTAAGATCACAAGTGTAAGGGTGGGTGCGAAAGACAATAAAAGGGAAAGTAAATGTTTTCACAGTGGCTGTTTCCCACGATCGGGTAATTTGGTAAGCAGCTGCTATTTTTTTGTTACAATAATATAACAGAAAGTTTTACTTTTAAAATAAATGTAGATTAAATATTCTTCGCAAGCGATTGTTTTATTTTTAAAATTAAAGTTCATTTAACTGTCTACGACATTATCAAAAGTTTTGTACAAATGTATTGCAGACGAAATACGCTAGCCAATTTTGATTAAAAAGATAAAATTAGCTTTTCCAAACTTTACTTTGAAGTAAGTTTAATTAAATTGTAGCATCTCATACTCGTATCTAAAATCTACTAGCTTCTTAACAAGAGCTAAATAAAAACTAAAATTTAAACGCCGCGTAAAATGCCTCTAGTAATTTAAAGGTTTAAACCTTATAATAATATTTAGACAGAAGTTCGCAGTTACTTATCTCGCTGCGTAGTAAATATCGGAAAAGGTTTTTAATTTTGCTTGATAATTGTGACATTACAAAAAACATATCTTGGTTGTATTGTAACAAAGGACGTCCGTCATCAATTTTGGATAAAAAAATTGCATTCATCTTTTACATCTTTTACAGAACTAAGTTAAATTTTATTTAACGTGTTAATTCTTACCACAGTTTTATTGAGTTCCCGATATTTAGTCAAAATTGCATTTGCCATGAAAGTGGGTAGACTGTGTATTATTATTTATTACATTTTGGGATAAACATAATTTTAGCCAACATTTTCTAAAATTATTCAATGAATAAAAATGGTTTATAATTTCAGGTAATATTCTATTAAATGATACCTACCTCACTATAGGTAAGTTACGTGGAAAAAAAATCTCATATCAAAACGAGAAACTATTTTGAATGCCTTAAAGTAAATATAAACAAGTCATATTCGTAAATTTTTCCATGCTCTATTGGACATTTATCATAGTGACAAAGATGAAAACAAAAGTCAATCGTTTATTTTATCATTTTTGGGCACAAAAACTTTGTCTGCAAAAAACAATCCTATCTTGCGGCACAGTTTTTTCATTTCTCGTGTCAAAACAGAAACATTTCAATCAAACGTCCAATTTTGTTACAAGTTTTGTGTACAAATATGAAAACGAAACGAGAAACCCCCAGAACAGTACAAATACGAAACAAAATTGTATTATTAAATAGTTTTAGTGGCAAAAGTCACGCGAGCGACAAAACTGTCATTACGGACCTCATTTATATGTTAATATTGAGACAGTTATTATTACCATATTTGTTATGTAACGCGTGATATCTAATTTTCAATTATGGTCGGCATTGTTGCGGTGTTTTTGTGGGTATATTATGTAAATGAACTCGGATGTTAGCGGAATTATTCGGGGTGGGTTCAAAATGGCTGCCCATTGCAGGACAGCACATTGTCGTAAATAAAAGAAAAAGTAAACAGAGACAATAGTTATCCGGAAAGTTTGATTTTGACCAATCGAATATTTTATTTTAATTTTAAATGATAATATTTAAGAACTTGGATTTAGAGATAGAAAACAAAAAAGAGTAGCCACATCCGATATTTAGTAGAAAGGTATCGTGATTGGCTAGAAATTACGTCAAACATCATTTCTAGCCAACACGATACCTTTGAAAGCCATAGTGATAGATGATGAAATAAGATAATAAAGCCCCAGCCCCAGCCCCAGGTCAGGTCAGCTAGGTCAGTGATCAAATATATTTTTATTGTCCCCATATATCTGCTGTGGTGCAATTAGCCCAAAAAACGGCCTAACCTCAACATCCAAAGTAAAAGTATCATTCCGGCTCCAAATTGTTCTATATAGTCCACATATTGATGGGTAAAAAGTTACACGATTTGTTAGCATCGGGTTTGGGGGGGAAAAGGGGGGGGGGGAGAAGTTGGGTTTTTCAGTTTTTCTTAAATATTTCGTAATATTTGAGGTTTAGCGCAAAAGTTCCAAAGACAAAAGTAATTAACATAAAATTTCAAACAAAAATAGTCCAGGCATAATCTTGCTAAAGTGAACGGTTCCAGAGTTACAGAAAGTTTAATGTAGCAATTGTTTGTTTTTTTTGGTAAAATATGACATTTTCACAAGGAAACTAATTTGGATTTGAACTTAGAGCTGGAATAATACTTTTACTTTGGATGTTGAGATCTGGGGTTAATTGCACCATACTAATAATACTAACTTGTTCTAGCCTAACGCCGAGTCCGGAAGAAAGATAATTTTGCATGTATATACACCGTGAATTTTTTATACTGTATTACCAGATCGTATTGTGAATAAAATCCTGGTTAATAAGAACAGAATTAAATCAAGTTTACTTGAATTATCTTAAACAATACACAGCTGTTTGTTGTAACTAGATTGTTCAAGTAAACTGAGCAATGAATATAGACGTCACATATAGTACAATATTTCTGTTTAAAATAACTATAATCGGGTTAATGAAACCAGAATTCTATTTCAGTGTAGGTTTTACATACCCAGTTCTTGAGTAATTAAACATTGGTGACCGCTTTATGCAGATGTATTAATGACGTGCATAGAAAATTAAATCACACGCTCTACTGACATAAACTATTGTTTTATGACTTTCGGAAAAAAATGTCGTTTTCATTATAAAATGACGAGTGCAAGCTGGTATTAAACGTTTACATATATGGGGTAGTAAAATTTCAATTCGCTTCGCTTCTAAAGTTTTTCAATTGATGTGGTTAAGTATGATAAGTAGAGCACGTGTCATACAATTTTACGAGTAGTCCTTAATACACACTCGTTATGTGGGGACTATGAGCTCCTGTGATTTGTTTCACTCCGCAGAACAAATTTTTTTACCAATTAAGTAAATGTTTGAAATCGGAGTATACAGTTGGAGCTTCATAATCCTATCCTACTTCCTACTAATATTATAAATGCGAAAGTTTGTGCGTGTGTGTGTGTTTATGTTTGTTACTCTTTCATGCTGAAACGGCTGAACGGATTTGGATGAAATTTAGAATGGATATAGCTTATACACTAACTTAACATATAGGTTACTTTTTATCCCGTAAAAATGCATTGTTCCTGTAGGATAGATCAATATCATTGAAAAATCAGGTGTCTAATTAGCGTGGTCTATTCGTTTGCGGTGATATAAGACAAGGCTTTGTTATCTCATCACACTTCACACTAATATTATAAATGCGAAAGCATGGAATTTGTGTGTATGTTTGTTACTATTTCACGCTGAAGCGGCTGGACTGATTTGGATGAAATTTAGAATGGATATAGTTTATATTAACACATAGGTTACATTTTTATCCCGAAAAAAAGCATGTCGTTAAACCGAATAACACGAGGGCGGAGCTGCGGGCAAGAGCTAGTAAATATATAAAACAAATTATTTTTTTGGGTTGCGTTCTTATTGAACCAAATTGACTTACCGCGCCTCCAGAATTCATTTCGCTGTATCCATCAAGGTTCCCTTAAATAATTCAACCCATTTAGGGAAACAATTTTACAATACTCATTTAATTAAATATCTAAATACCCAATTTCCCGATTTTAATCTTTATTTACCCTGAATACGTTCTCAAGGGTAAATTTCCGAGATTCAAAGATTTCCAATGTCTTGGATATTTTACATTTCTTCGTGAACACGCTATTCCGCGATTGTTTTTGAACAAATCACTCCATATGTGTTTTCCGATAATTTGGTTAGAGCATTCCCATGGTTTTTGACGCATCCATCTTTTGCTACGGTGTAGAAAGTGCTACGATCACATTGATTTTGCGTTTTGTGGACCCGCTAGGGGTTTTCCCCTTAAATGGGATTTTTTAGGGAGAAAATATTCAAAGGTCTTAACTTGACTTTATTCTGTTCTTATTAACCAGGATTTAACAAAACGATCTGGTAACAAGGTATAAAAAAAAATTAGGGAGCTTACGTTTTTTTAAAATTTTTTATTTGATGAGTTGAAAAAATGTACATGTTACTTCAAGTTTGAACTAGACAGCTACCTATAGATAGCGGCTTACAAATTTCTTATTGTTTTCACTCTCAGTATTATAATGATCCGATTCTCTCTGCAAATGAATGGTGGGTCTTGCGTCAATTATAACAACGAAAATGTTTTAAAAGTTTAGTTGACATTCAAATGTATGACTTTAAAAGTGCTTAAGATTAAACCAATTATTTTTGAACCTACTGAATATTGTACAAATAAAGACTTTTTTAAATATGTGGATAGTTTTTTTTTTTTTGGAGTTTCTTACAATGAGTTTTGGGTATTTTCGGGGTATTTTTGTTTTGGTTAGGGGGAAAAAATAGGAGTTGGCAACCCAAGTTGCACAGTACGGCTTTGTAAAAATAAGCGGACCTAGGAAGTGAAGTACGAATAAAGGTCAGAGTGTATAGTGTTGTCCAACGATTTTTTGTATATAGTCCCCTGCAACTGAAATGCACTTACGACATTTGTCAATAAGTGACAGCATACCATTAAAATAATAATTATTATTTTGTTCGTCAAAATAGTCATTCACAGCGTCCTTCATCTCTTCGTCTGTTGAAAATCTGCGCCCTCTCAAATTTTTCTTTAAATTTTTAAATAAGAAGTAGTCAGAGGGAGCCAGGTCTGGACTATAGGGTGGGTGGTTGATCTCTGTAAAGCCGTTTTTTGTCAGAGATGACCGCGCCTTAAAGGCCGTGTGCGCGGGTGCATTATCATGCAAAATCAAAACGCCTTTGCTAAGTTTGCCCCTCCTGTCTTCTTTTATTTTTTTGCGTAGCTGGTCAAGTAAGTTCGCATAGTATTCAGCATTCATCGTGGTGTTTTTTGGCAGGTAATCTATCATAAGAATCCCCTCAACATCCCAAAAAATGGTTGCCATTAGTTTGCCCGCTGACAGCCGGACCTTAAACTTCCTTGGTGGTTTTTCCCCTTTAAATTTCCATTGCATCGATTCTTGTTTGCTTTCGGGATCCCACTGACGAATCCAAGTTTCATCACAGGTCACTATTCGCAAGATAGTTTCTTCCTCTTTATCCTTTACCAAGTCTAAAAATGACTGACAACATTCCACACGCCTTTGCTTATCAAACGGGGTCAACATTTTAGGCACCCAACGTGCGCTCACCTTGGACATTCCCAAATGTTCATGAATTATTTCATGAACTCGTTCCTTTCCCACTGCTTAATTCGCCGATCGGCAAGGATCAGTTTCTTCACTTTTTCCACATTATCTGCGGTAACTGCAGAAATGGGCCTTCCACTACGGGGATCGTCTTCTAAGCTCACACGGCCTTGTTTAAACTGCTTTGACCAAAACTTTATTACAAATTCGGAAGGACATGAATCTCCGAACACCTTAAACATGCGCTCTCGGATCTGCGTCGGCGTATTCCCTTCTTTACCGAGGAATTTAATCACAGCGCGATACTCAATTTTATCCATTTTTAATTTTATTGCAACTTGATAAAAACGAAGACGCGCCAAAAAAAAATTGAACTCGTAGAAACAAATAAGTGTCATAATTTTTAAAAAAGGAATAAACAAAGAATACGAGAATATAGTGGCCAGTAACATTTTTTAAACTTTCTTTAACAAAGGAGATTTTATATCAGCCACCCCTCGTATATTAAATATTATACCCAACCGGTTTCGCTATTCAGCATTCTCAAGGGCTTAACAACAATACTTATTTAATTACATTTTCAGAATCTACAAATTTTTTATTTTTATTGTGCGTATTTTATTTGTAGATTCTGAAAATGTAATTAAATAAGTAAGTAGTTAAGCCCTTGAGAATTCTGAATAGTGAAACCGGTTGGGTATAATATTTAATATAAGTATATTGTGGATAAGTACATGAGTTATAAATAAACATAATCTTCATCAAAACAATTAAATTCAGCCCAGCTATCGGCGGGCCGCAGATGAAGACACTGTGGCCCTCGGACCGCACGTTGAAAATCCTTGCGATACGCAACAGTCGGAACGCAACTACGCAGTATATGTGAGCAAAAAAACGGCAGTGCTGGCAATTCTTTCTTTAAATTTGCGTTAAATAACCTATAGAAGCGCTCTAAAGTTTCTGGGAAATTTAATAAATAATTGGAAACTTTAAAAACAATCAAGGAAAAATTTCATCATAAAATATGTCATAAATGGAAAATTATTCAACAAACGCATGAATGCAGAATCAGCTGAGTTATAATGCAAAAAAAAATTTAATATAATAGATTTATTTACACTATCATTGTTAAAAAACGCCAGATTGGGCACAACGCGGTAAAAATTGTTTTTGAACAGGCAAAACTTTCGCTATAGATCTAGCGCCGAAAACGCTAAAAGGGCAGCAGTGACCGTAGAACGGCGATAAGTTTATATTTCTAAAGAAAGAAGGTTGGGTAAGTAAGACTGTTTTCGTATCGGGAGATTGGAATCGATTCGATTTCTTGATCTTATTCTCTCGGTACGAGAGTCTGAGGATGCAAATGTATTTTTTAGATTTCTGTCAAAAATCGGAAACTTAATTACGACTAGGGCGATCTATCTGAAAGCTTGAAACCACTGATTCCGTTCGGAAACCTGCAGGATAATACCGGGAATAAGCTCTAATGGGTAAAAGTTCCTCATAACTTTATCCTTCTAACCTTATTAGCACTAAGGTGGAAAAGTGCCTCTGCGCAATTTGTCCAGATAGTAAGATTAAATGCAATTACTTTATTTGCTCATGATCAACTAAGGGATACTTATTCCATGTAAGAGTTAATCATTAATTATATAAAAATGCTAACTATAATAGCCTATTAAAAATACTAACTGCACATCAAATTAGGTTCAGCGTTTTGGGGGCACAATTGTACGATTTCTGTGTACATAAAATAACCACGCAGGTTTTGTAGGGCGGTCGCTTCAGTCCGCTTCTGTACGTTCGGCACCTCGCCATACCTAACCTTCTAACTCAAGGGTCTCTAAACTACGGCCCGCGTGCCAACACAGGCGTGGGAGCTCCGCCAATCTAGTCCATTACTGGCAGGATATGCCCGTTTTCTGGCCCATCATAGTTTATTTAAAATTCGTTATAATGTGTCAAAACGAGATTATATAAACGAAATTATATATATTATTCTAAAAGTATATATAAATATACTATGCAGAATGAACCAAACGAATGCCCCTCAGAGGAAAAGTGCCCGCTGAATATTGAAGATAGCAAATTGTACTTAAAGGAAACATTATTTTATTTTTTAAATAAAGAAAATATGCATACAAGGACTTTTGAAAAATTACCTGCGTTTTTCCTGCATACTTCTAGCAATATTAAATTTTTGGATACGAATTTTGTTATATAAATGTTAAATTTCATGGTTATCCTATGATTTACGATACCATGTTACTTGGAAGAATTTGGTTCTAATGCTTGACCCTTTCGATCGGTATCGTAAAAATGCAGGATGTTTTTTTACACATTTGTTCAGTTCGATTCCGGGTCCATGCGGGTGATTTTTTTAAATTTTTTAATGCAGTTTTCCTTAACTTTAATAAAGGTTTCTGTAAGTAAAATTTGCTATCTTTAATAGTTAAGGTACTTTCCTCCAGGGGATATTCGTTTGGTTCATCCTGTATATTATATAAGTAGGTATATAACAATATATGTATATGTAGTTATAAGTTAGGTGATAGAGCTAATGCGGGGCTCGACTGTGGAGGTACCACCATCTTACTCGGAAATCCTCCCGAAGTTATTCGGCGGAGAGTAAAAGAACTGCTCTCAGGCAAAAAAACCAGGCGGCCTACCATTGCCAGGGACCGATGGATGGTGGTATATCCATCCCCAATTGCCGGGCCTTATATAAAACAGACTGGTGGCGGGCAGCGGCGTCACTGGTGCAAGGGTTTCGGCACCGCGCTCACCAACCCGCCTGCCCAGCGTGTGTGAGTATGGGCTTTTCTTTAAGGAGGACCGCCAAGAGTGGTGAAATCCTGGAAAGGCCTATGTCCAGCAGTGGACGAAACAGGCTGATGGATGGTTGGATGGTAGTAATAAGAACGTTATTTATAACACTATTTCAAATTCTGCGCACAACAAGCGCTTCGGCTATCTCTTCCGCAATTAAAAATCCTTGAGATTTGCCCGTGTAACAATCGAAATTGAGAAAGGAGCGGAGTCCATCCATACGCCCTGCGGCAAAGATATCTCACTCAACAGCTTGTTCGAAAATTTGTGCTTTAAAACTAAAATAATGTTGGTATGATGAGCTATATAGGTCTTGGCCTTTGGGACTTAGTGGAAAAAACAATATGGCCCTGAGGCTAAAAAGTTTGGTGACACCTGTTGTTAGTATTGAGACACCTGTTCTAACCGGAGGTACCGGCGCAAACTACAAAATAATGTCTATATTTAGACAAGTCCTGACTCACTCACTGACTTACTCATCAGCCTAAACCCTTGGACCACAGAAGTTGTCCTCTGTGCTTTGGATATCCATCCATCCAGCAGCCTGTTTTCGTCCACTGCTGGACAAAGGCCTTTCCAGGATTTCGCCACTCTTGGCGGTCCTCCTGGAAGAAATGCCCACACTCACACACGCTGGGCAGGCGGGTTGGTGAGCGCTGTGCTGAAACCCTTGCACCAATGATGCCGCTGCCCGTCACCAGTCTGCTTTATATAAGGCCCGGCAATTGGGGATGGATATACCGCCATCCGTCGGTCCCAGGCAATGGTGGGCCGCCTGGTTTTGCCTGAGTGCTGTTCTCTTACCCTCCCCCGAATAACTTCGGGAGGATTTCCGAGTAAGATGGTGGTACCTCCACAATCGAGCCCGGCATCAGCGTTACCACCTAAATATTTGGATATAGAAAGCTAAAAATTTTTCAGAGGTTTTCTTTTTAATGTACACATGGTATAAGGCTGGATTTTTCTTGGATCGGGAGAAACGGGATCCCCATGAGCAACGCCGTGGGGCGTCCGCTGATATAATATCTAAATAAATTAATATCTTATTATTCTCTCAAAATATTAAATCATACTACTTTCTTTCTTTGATTGATTATGAGTACCTACGCGCCAAGTACCTTATATACATTTTATCGGGGGAAGAAAACATTTTTTGTGTTATATAAAAAGTCATAAAAAAAGACTGTTCGCTATGATCTGTAGAATACACGTCACGGATACATACGGTTTTGAAACGTAAAACATATATAATGTAGCACATTAATAAAGCTATTTTCATTTATATTTCCCAAATAATGCCTTTTAAGCCAAGTTATGTTATTTTATGCATTGCGTTGTAAATTAATGTGCACAACAACATTAAAGCGTGTTTAATATTGTTACTGTGCTGGAAAAGCATAACTGTCATTCAACTATAGTCGGTTATTGCCATAAATCACATTTATTTTATACTTTTTATCACGGTGAGCCTATTCTAAAAAAATATAAGTAGTGATCATATGTTATTTTCATCATCTCTAAAAAGATGATCATATTAAATAACTTTTTCTAAGAAAACTAAGATGTGCGATGAAAAAATAAACAGCATATATTTATATGTAGTAGATGGATACTTAAAATCAATAAAGGAATGGGTATTATATATTTTTCGTTTGCAATTATTTTCTTCTTTTGGTATATTTAGTAGAATATGTGACGTGTAAACTTACATCAAAACTCACACACTAACTTATAAAATTTGATTAAAGTTCCTCATCTAGAATTTACATATCAAGGCACTGAATCCAATCAATTAGGTACTTATTTCAGGCGCTTGAAGTGTTTTTTGTGATTTCAGGACCTTTTCCTCCCATTGAGCCAAGTTTATTTGATTTCACCTTCTTGGGTACCCTCTACAAATTGATTGAATGACAAATCTAACGGTAATTTATATTGACTCGGTGTTTCTATAGTCAACCTGTGAGAGAAAAGTGCTTTGACTTAATTCTGGATTACGATTTTTAGGGTTCCGTAACCGAACGGGTTTCTATCACTATGCCTCCGCTGTCTATTGGCTGTCCATCCGTTTGTCCGTCCGTCTGCCAGAGGAGTGTACAGCTTCAGCCGTTACAGATAGTCAGTTTATTTGTTTCGGCTCCATCATAAAGCCTGTTATACACAGAAGTTTGAAATTTGGTCAGACTGTAGTACATAACCAAAAGTAAAAAAAAAATGGGTGTCATACACAAAGGGTCGAATTGCTTGTCAGGTTTTACCATTGAGCGCCATGTATGTATGTATGTATATTATTTGTACCATGTTTTTAGGGTTCCGTGCCCGTATTGTGTGATAATAATGATGGTACGGAACCCTTTGTGCGTGAGTCCGACTCGCACTTGGCCAAATCATTTATAAATGTTTCTTAACAAGTACGTATGAGTATGCATGGATATCAAAGTTTGAAAGATATTGAAGGCCGAAATGTTACCTTTAAGCAAAGCATTTTTTTATACTCGTACTTGCAACTTGCAGAGCAGTACTTATTATATCTAAGCAAGTTCTACTCTGAATTGGCCGTGCAGTCTGTGGAATTTTGTGGTGATAACTCTATAGTTCCGCTCTCATTTCTGTTTTGTAACTAAGCAAATTACGTTTTGATATCAATGTAAGTTTAAATAATAATACCACGGCCTATCTTGCCAACGAAGTGCTGGCCGATTGTCGCGGCATGCCAGCCTAAATGATGTCATCCGAAAGGCCTTTGCCACCGTTAGTGTGCCGGCTATCTTAGAGCCGAACTGCATCGCATGCAGTGATGGCAAGAGGCCCGACGGTCTGACACTCATTCCTTGGAAATGCGGCAAGTCGTTGGTGTGAGACGCAACATGCGTTGACACTCTCGCTCCGTCCCACATCCAAGTGACAGTCGCTAGGGCTGGCGCAGCCGCGGCAGCAGCTGAGGCAACGAAAAGGCGTAAATATGTAGAGCTTGGTTCTGAATACATGTTTGCGCCTTTTGGTGTCGAAACACTTGGGCCGTGGGGTCCGGACGCGAAACGTCTTCATAAAGAGATTTCTTCGCGGCTGGTCGACGTTTCCGGGGACCCACGGGCTGGGGCATACCTCGGACAACGCCTTAGTTTGGCAATCCAAAGAGGGAATGCCGCCAGCCTTCTGGGGACTCTGCCACATGACGGCGGCGATCTGGCAAACATTTTTACTTATAGCTTTTATTTGGTAAGTATTTTAGTTTTTATTACTTAAATATTTTTAAGTATTTAGGTTACCTATTTATGTTATTTAAGTTTCTATTGTTATTTAAATAATTAAGACCACATTCAAAAATGATGATAATTGCTCGTCGCTTAATATGGTTTTCAATGGTTTTTAATGTTAATTTAATATGGTTTTAATAATTTTGTTGAAAGGTTCATTACAATTCTTTTCAAAATATTTTAAGAGATTACGATCCGAATTTTGTTTTTTGAAATTTGGTCTTTGAAATTAAAAAAGTGAAAAGAAATATTTATGTTATTTTATTATCAACACGAAGAATATAAAAATATGTAACAAGTATGAAACATTTTTTAACGTAGACGGATATTAAGAAGAGAAAAGAACCTTAACAATTTAATTTAACAGTACTAGGTATTGTTAATAAATAACTTGTAATAAATATTCAATTTCATGGGTATCTCGTACAACAGATGAGTGTAAGACCAAATGTTTATTGGACAAATTTTATCCTGAACAATAATCCTACCGATTCGTTTAATAAAATAGCGAGAGTAATTTTTCATTATTTTTAGTTTGTTCGATTCCCGGTTGAGACAAGGGAATTTTAGAAGATCTTTGAATGCAGTTTTGTTTCTTATAAAAATGTTTCCTTTCAGTAAAATGGGCTAACTAAAGGATTTAAGGTAGTTCCCTCCAGGGCCCTTGAATTTTTTCCATCCTGTATAATACAATAACTAGAGGTGAATCACTACTTACCACTACCGTATAAATTTGTCAACCTGAAACATTGTAACTTTCAAAGCAGCCGGTGCCTTGGTTCAACTAGCTTATCGAAACTGGCGACTCGGGAATTATTTTATCCACGTGAAGGTTTGAGAATCAATGAGCTTTTCCGAAATAGCGTGCGTAGTTTTCGACTTACCACTTGCTGAACGGTGTAAGAAAACATTGTGAGTTGAATCTGTAAGCCTTATAGTAGATGCGACGGGTGTGATTCCCAAACTCAGAACTAATGATTCTTTTACTCATTGTTGAAAAACCGGCCAAGTGCGTGTCGGGCCACGTGCGGTGTAGGGTAATAAAAATCGCACCAAACTTCTAGTCCCATACATTTTGAAGAACGGCCCTTACATTGTCGTGTTTAGAGGGGGCTTAAAGCCTGGCGCGACCTGTACTCATAAACCTGTAAAGCCTACTTAGCTGTGATAGTTTTTATTTTAAATTCATTATATATACTACTTCTGTGAATTTTTTCACAAATCTATAAACAACCGTTCAGCCGGCAGGGGGTGACGCTTGACTTTAACAAAAATTAGCACTTCCAAGCTTAATATTTCACAAACGGATCTCTAAATCAAAAAAATTGTTTTCACGCACCCATGTTTATGGACGACCTATCCAAGGATACCCCACACTATGGGATAGTCGAGAAAAATATCATCCCCAATTTACGTGTATGGGAGATACAATTAAAACATTTGTTTTTATTTGTTTTTACCATTTTGTTGGCGTAATTGATATGACATATGTACCCATACCAAATTACAGCTTTCTAGTACTCATAGCCTCTGAGCTAAGCCGCGGACAGACGGACATGGCGAAACTAGAAGGGTTCCTTGTCGGACTACGGAACCATAATAAAAAGTGTTTAATAAATGTGATCGCGTTACGCGATACTAGTTTAATACCAATTAGACAAACTAAATAACTTCACAACTTAGCCTGCCTAGTGATGGCAAAAAATATAACAATAGAAGTCGATTGTTACTTAGAGAAATTTCGTCCATTTGTCGCATTGTTTTTTGTTGATGCGTAGTTCTCCTTTTGCAGCTTCTCTGGTTATGTCATCGGTTTTGGACTAAAGATCATCTCTTGACAAAGGGTAAATGTCCAAATATATCATTATGCACTCTTTTGAGTTCATAATCAGAGTTTTACAATACGAGTGTATACACAAATATTTTAAACAAAATAAACTGACTTAGAAACTTAAACAAAATCACTTCAATGTTTACCGTTATACTGAATAGCAAACAGGGTTCGAAGAAAAAATAAATATCTTCTAAAATGGCCTTTAACGAAGGGTTCAGTAATAGACTTGTGACGTCATGGTCGTAATATAAATAGGTAGAAACAGATATCAGTAAATTATCTTTAAAATACTCCACCTTAACCCTTTATTGCCAGCCCTATTTATAGATTTTTAGGGATATCATATTCTGTCCTTTTAGACCGGTGTAGGTGAAGGTGGTAGAGCTGATGCCGGGCTCGACTGTGGAGGTACCACCATCTTACTCGCAAATCCTCCAGACGTTATTCGGGGGAGAGTAAGAGGACAGCTCTTAGGCAAAACCAGGCGGCCCACCATTGCCTGGGACCGATGGATGGCGGTTTATCCATCCCCAATTGCCGAGCCTTATATAAAACAGACTGGTGACGGGCAGCGGCCTCACTGGTGCAAGGGTTTCGGCATCGCGCTCACCAACCCACCTGCCCAGCGTGTGTGAGTATGGGCATTTCTTCCAGGAGGACCGCCAAGAGTGGCGAAACCCTGGAAAGGCCTATGTCCAGCAGTGGACGAAACAGGCTGATAGATGGATGGATGGAGACCGGTGTATGTTAATAATCCTGAAGCTTTGGGTCAAGCGTTGGTGTGAAGTATCAACAAGATGTAGACCTTTAAAAAAAACCGGACAAGTGCAAGTTGGACTCGCCCACCGAGGGTTCCGTACAAATTGTTAAAAGTTGAAAAAAATCTACAATAATATTTGGTTACCCGTACAATTATGACGCGCATACCGTTGCTTAACCTCGGTGATTTGTTATGATTGAATTACAAATGTATAGTTTTAAGATTTTTTCATATACTTGTAGTATTAGACGGTATGACTTGTCAAATTTCATAGTCCTAGGTCAACGGGAAATACCCTATGAATTTTGATTCCCTTGAGAGTGTCGAAATACACGTTTTTTGTGGCATAAACGGCCGCATCTTTTTTTACGTTAACTTAGAAGTTTTATTTTTTCACAGCTTCGGGGGACTGTAGACTTGAGTATGTGGTTTTAATTTAAACTCGATATCTCCACGCGTTCCTGATATAAAGGGTCTTGACCGACAGACGGACAACAAAGTGATTCTGTAAGGGTTCCGTTTCTTTCCTTTTGAGGTACGGATTGAATGACATAGGGTTGAAACGACCATAGTCACAACATTTGATTACTCGTACTGTTATTTTATTTCATACGTGAAGAGTAAATTATTATAGTATCATGCATCATAGGCGTAGCGAGGAGGGGTGTTTTGGGAGTTCAAACGCTCCTCCCACCCTCGAAATAAAGACAAGAATAACAATGCCCTTGTCAGCCGAAACTCACTAGCCTAGTTCACTATTTTTGAGTTTTAAATACATTATGATAAAAAAACAGTCTGCTGAATTCAGTTTTGGTTAAAACTCTGCACAAACCCCCTCGTGAAATAATCCTGGCAAAGCCTTTGCCACGGATATAAGACCAGAGCACCACTTTTAGGTACAAACCCGAATAAAACTGAATTACTGCCTGTATCTTCTATGAGCCATTTGCTATTCAATAATACTCCCTCAACACCTACTAACATACTTATAACAAATTATACTGTTATATTAAATAGTGTTTCTATAGATTAGTACTTATATCTACTTGTATAATTATAACAACAAGCAGGTACAGCCTTGTTCATTATTTATAGCTTAGCGTAAGGGGATATTGATGTCTATCGTACAAGTTTTTAACTAAACTTAGCTTAGGCATCAATTGTCAATTTTTTTGATTATATAAGTGTCTATTCATCTAAGAAAATGGTTTGTACCTAACTCTTCTTTAGCTCAATAAACGATTTTTATTTATTTATTTAGTTATAACGATAAAATTTTAGCGATATGTTTTTTGTCTACCTTCTAATTTCATTTTGTTTTTATGGACGCACTTTTAGTGGCTAAAATTAATATCAAAGAGTACTACTGGATTGTGGATGTATGTAATTTTTTAAATAAAGAAATGTCATGTTTTGTAAAGAAATAATCTTCTAAGCTTTAATTCAGACCCCATCAAAAAGTTGTCTCATTTATCACTGGCTGTACTAGTACGAAGACAAGTTACTAAGCCAACATTTACTCCTGTAATGGTGGGGTGGAAAACTAATATTGTTGTTTTCTTATAGAAACCTTTTGGAGCCTGCAAAGAAACACAGTGTACCGTGAAAATCTGAGGTTCAACGTGAAAGATCCATTATGTTATAGTGTCTACGTTTCAATGAGGGATAGAAAATTCTATAAGAAATCCTATACAAGTGAACGCGATATTATTGTTGGATGATTCGATTGAAAATACATGATAACAGCCATAAAAATGGTACACTTACGTTGCCTATACTTAGGTTACGTATAATGTTTACGTTCAGACTACGATGTAGTGGGTCTACAAGGCAGGAAAATTATTGTGTTCTTAGAATTCGCTATGCGGTATCAAAACGTTGATGCGAGTAAGTTATTTACTTTCATGCCGCAGAAGTTATTGTAGGTTTAAATGTCATAAAATTAAAATAATTTGGGCAAGTGCGAGTCGGACTTGCGCACATACGGTTCCGTACCATCACACGATACTGGTACGGAACTTTAAAAACATATATATCGACAATATACCTAAGATGCTATAGCAACATTTAGGCGACAAAAATAAGATGCTAAAATTGTAGCGCCTGTCAAATCATTCAGAACCGGAAGTACGGAACCCTATTTTATGATTTGTTGTTTTACTTTAAACTATGTACAACAATGTAACCATATGAGAAATTTTACCGTCTTTAAGATAGAGCTAAAACAAATAACGTCAAAAAATGCATTTTTTTTCGAGGATTATTGAATGGGGACCCCTTTGGGTTTAAATTTTTTGTATTCAATAATGTATGCTCCTCCTTGGCATTTCATTTTTTTTGTCGTTTTTGTGGCTATAGTTGCACGTATTCTGGGAAAATTTTGACTGTCTACCTATTGAGGCTGAAGCTGTAGACCCCTGTGATAGACTGACGGACAGATAGACAGCAGAGGCTTAGTAATAAGTTTTCGTTTGGCACCCTTCGGGTACGGAATCCTAAAATTCGCGTCTTAGCTTTTAGGTGCGTAGTTCTAGGCATGTGGAGTTAAAGCATTCTTCTTGTAGCTCCTGAAAGAGAAACAAACACTAAAGAACATGAGGCCTTTCCAATGAGATGTCTTCTAGAACATAGCTACTAAATAAATAAAACGAAGAATATACAAAAACATTTTACTTTTTTAAAGAAACACTAACTGTGGCTTCTTATACGTGGATTTTTATTCCTACTTAAAAAGTTGTACCAAATATTCCAGAATCAGGTAATTTTAAAGTAGTGATGTTCAGGAAAATTTAAAATATTTATGTATTAAAACTATAGTAAAATATTTTTTGTTGATAAAATATACTACCTATACACAATTGATAAAATTATTTTAATGACACTTTGATTTGATTCTGTTCTCCGTTCAAAACCGTAAACAAAGCAACATCATTGTCGTTCACTCCAATCATTTTATTTTAATAACTGTGTTAAAAGTAGTTAATTTTAACCGAAGTGAAGTGCTACATATACTGTTCCTCGCCAGCTTACTTCTAAAGGTATTTACAAATACTAATAACTATTATAACATTGATTTTATATTGAAGTAATCTTTATAACTGCCAAAATCCAGCAAAACAACATACTTTCCGAAGAAAACGCGTAAGCGACGCATTTTGCACGGCGCTTACGACCTTTTGGGCACAGCTTTTGCTCAGTGGAAATAACGGCTAGCGGACTTACTACGCTCTCTAGCGATAAAGCGCTCGAGATAAATTGTACTGCTAAACGCTCGCCTCCTTTAAGCAATGCACCCGCTTACTTAACGTGGATCTGTTTCTATGCAGAGTTTCTACACAGCTTTCTTAGTTACATTGCTAACGTAATATCAACAATAATGTTATAGTAGATGTAAAAATCATCAATTTTGATTTATTACAATGAATACCAGAAAAGTAATAGGTACCCGTTCTAAAGCTGGGGAATTGGGTACAGGAATCCGAAATGCTAAATTGAAAGATCAGGATTCGGACACTAGTAAACTAAAAGAATACGCAATTAGCCTAAAAAACCTGAAAATAGATCTTGAAAATAAGGAAAAGTTGATTAAGAAGCTGATGATAGAACAAGAAAATAATGAAATAGAAAGCCAAAAAATATTTAAAGACAATTTGGAATTGAAACGAAAAATATCAAAATTAGAAAGAGAAAATTATGACCTGCAACAAGAAGTTTTACGTTTGGAACTAGAAAATACACAGTATCAAGAGGAGCATGTTGAGTTTGAAAATACACAATTAGAACTCATTACACCATTAAAAACTAGACTGAATAAATTAGAGGACGAAAATAGGGAGTTATTTGAAAAAATATTAAAAGGTTGTAATAGTAATGAAAACTGTGAAATAGAGCCTATTAAGACCCCACAAAATACTAAAACGAACAATAAACATGTTGCTATCATAGCAAAAAAACACAAGGATCAGAGTAGAAACTTATTCCGAAAATTAAGAAAAATAAACAAAAAAACAAGGAATTTAAGAAATCTATGTAATAAAGCCAACAAACAGAACCTTATATTAAATCATAAAATTAAAGAACTGCAATTCTGGAACAACACTACTCACAGTGCTGAAAAAGATGCAAACAATTATGCTTTGCAAGTGGAAATAATACCTACAAATAACCCTGAAAAAGGAAAAGAAGCCACAGCGGAGACAGTTCCAAAAAACTCTTCTAGCACACAAGATAAAGTTGAGGCCCTTACAGAGTGTGCCCTAAGAAGTAATCCTCCTTCACATGAAGAAACTCGAACTTTTGTACAGAATATTCCTATAGGTGATTTAGCGACACAATTAACAGTTGAGACCACTGCAAAGTCAGCCACTGCAGGTAATGCTTTAACACAAAAAGAGGACAAGATGTCAACGAACCCTACAAGTCACGCTATTTCACTAGTTGAAACCGCAAAATCAAAAGTAGAGAAAAAAACAAAAGCAGACAAGAAAAAATTTGTGATTTTTTCAGACGACATAGGTCCAGGTTTAGCAACTCGTCTTATGCAGAGGTCTAAAGAAAGATATGAAATCGTCAATTATTGCAAACCAGGGGCAAATAGCGAAGAAGTTCTAAAAGATTACCTAAAGTATACAGAGTCATTGACAATGAAAGATACAGTAGCTATAATTATAACAAAATATCGCGAAAGGATTGAAAACTACTCTGTTGTTATCAGAAAGCTGATCCATACTAACACAAGACACTTTAATGTCATACTAAGTGGACTGGAATATGATGGGTATAATAATAAACATATATATCACTGCAATGATCAGTTGATGAATTTGTCATTAATGACAGAAAATACACGGTTCCTGGATCTAAATGCAAGTGCTGGGAAAACAAAACAATCATACGTTATGCAGGAAATTATTAGAATTAATGAAAATTTTTATGGGGCGTCGTCTTTAATATTTATTAAAGGTGACAATATGCCGACACAACATACTGCAATAGGCAATGTAAATTTTCGACAGGAGGAGCAAGTGAAAGTGAAAAGTTAATAATAGTTCACTCTAACATTCAAAGTATAAACAATAAATACCTAAATTTAGAAATATTAGTTAACGACACTAACTGTGATGTCCTTTGTTTGACTGAGACTTGGGCTAATGACTTACAAATAAATGTAATGAATATAGACAATCTAGAACTCGCTACTTACTACAATAGGTTAATATTCAATCATGGAGGCACTGCAATATTTGTGAAAAAGTGTATAAATTATAAAATTAGAAAGGATATTAGTAAAATGACATTCGAAATGAACTGCGAAGTCTCAGCAATTGAATTAAAATCGCCAAAAGTTGTGATTGTCTGCATGTACAGACCAGACCATGACAATGATATATTCTGTGATATTTTTGCAAAAATTTTCAACAATATTTGTAGAGAGAATAAGAGACTAGTAATCGCGGGAGACTTTAACTTTGACTTATTAAAAATGAATAGCAAAACAAAAAGGTTCTGTAATATTGTTAGTAATTATGGATGTAAGACAGTTATAAATGAACCAACAAGAACTGATAAAAAAAGTGCCACGTGCATCGATAATTTTATCATTAACGCTGACGACTACGCTTCTGTAGGAAAAGTTCTTAAATGTAAGTTATCTGACCACAATGTTATATTATTGGAATATTTTTATACAAACTGTAAGCTAACTAAGAAAACGACTACCACGAAACTAGGTAGAAATATGTCTATTAATAATTTTAATTATTTTCATTATACATTTGCCAAACAATCTGGGACAATTCAATATGAAATTATGAAAAATACTGATGTAAATGAAAAAATGAACATTTTATTAAATGCTATTGAATACTGTTATGTTACTGCATTTCCAGTTAAGCAGATTCAATTGAATAAGAAAAATAAAAAGTGGACCACACTTGGCATTGAAACTTCAAAAACTAACCTACAAAAAATGCAACTACTTCAGGAGCTTCAACCGTGTAACGAACGGAAACAGAAAATCAAAGTGTACAAAAAAATATTTCGGAAAACGTTGTATGCCGCGAAGAAAATAAGTTATGGAAATAGGATCAAAAAAGCAGAAAATAAAATCAAAGAAACCTGGAAAGTAATAAATGAACAAGTACAAACTAAAAAGAAACCAAAAAATCACATTGAGGAAATTAAAAACAAAACAGGGATTAGAGTTACAAATGCTCAAGAAATGGCCACTATATTTAATGACTTCTTCAGAAATATAGCAAAGAATATATCTAAAAATATCAAGACAGATATTAACAAGTGCGAGATTTTTTTGCGAAATGTTAAAAGACCTGTAACAAGTATTAATTTCTTTTCCATAACAATGAAAGAACTAAAACAAATTTTAAGAGATTTAAAAAACAAAAAGTCAGAAGACATTTACAAAATGAACTGTGAAACTTTTAAAAAACTCGCTTTAGGAAACGATATGCTTCTTGAACTGATTTTATTAGTTTTGAATGCATGCCTACAGGAAGGTATATTTCCCGACGCTTTGAAACCGGGTAAAGTAGTGCCATTGTTCAAGAAAGGTGACAGTACTGAGCCTGGGGACTATAGACCCGTATGTATTTTGCCAGTTATGTCGAAAATTTTAGAGACCGCCATTAAAATTAGGATAACAATGTTTTTTGAAAGTAATGATCTTTTCACTGAATCACAGTTTGGATTTCGTAAAGGTAAATCTACTGAAATGGCAATAAGCAAGGTAGTTTACTACATGCTTGACGCTCTAGATACATCAAACAAATGTTCAAGTATATTTTGTGACCTATCCAAGGCGTTTGATTGCTTACGTCATGGCGTTTTGACACACAAGCTTAAACACTACGGTTTCGAAGGAAAAGAGTTAAAATTGTTGTCCACATACTTAGAAAATAGAACACAGGCAGTCAGTGTCAACGGAATATTGTCCTCGTATGAAATCAATGACATAGGGGTACCTCAAGGCTCAATATTGGGCCCTATATTATTCCTAATATATATGAACGATTTACCTAGTATCTTACCTAGTTGGGCATTTGTCACTTTATTCGCGGACGATACACATGTAGGTGTTAGGGACAAAAATCAGGCTTCGTTAGAAATAAAAATAGAAACTGTAATGTCAACTTTGCAGGACTGGTTTGAAGCAAATGGTATTGTTCTGAACGCAGATAAAAGTGTTGTGTTAGCATACCAGACACACAAAAATAAGTCCATTATAGTAAAAACTAAAGAGGCAACATTTCTTGGGTACGCTATAGATCACACATTGGCCCATTCACTTCACATAGAGAAACTACGAAAAAAATTGTCCAGCGCAAACTATGCTCTGTTGAAGCTTAAACCGTTAGTAAATAAAAATACCCTTACGAGTGTATATTATGCTTACATACAGTCAAACTTGAATTATGCCATAACGGTATGGGGAAATGCTGCGGAGATCAAGAAAATCTTGATCAGCCAGAAGCGCTCCATCAGAATTTTAAATGGACTTCACAGACGCTCTTCAGCAAGAGAATATTTTAAATTAAACAAAATTATGACGGTAATATCACTTTACTTGTATAAATCATTAATAGAAATTCATAATAACAAACATGATTTACCTAAATATATGGACCGACACAACTATGACACCCGTAACAAAGAGAAAATGGTATTACCAAAAACAAGACTATCGAAAACGCAAAAACAAGGATTGTTCAATAAGGTTAATATGTACAATAAATTGCCACTAGAAATAACTAGACTTCCTCTGGTTGATTTTAAAATGAAATTAAAATATTTTTTCGAATTAAATCCATTTTATTCTGTAAATGTGTACCTGACCAAGCAGTTTAATAAGTGTTCATTCTCTCTGTAGGTATAATACAATTTTTATAATTTTGTCTATAATACGAAGGTATATGTCATAAAATGATAATCATACATACCTGACAATTTGTTTTTCAATGACATAAGTTTTATATGTACCTAATGTTTCATTTGTATTATATAAATTATTTATTTTATCAATAAGATATTGTGAATCTTTTATGGTGTAATGTTTGACATGCCTCATGTAACATTCTCTGTTATAATGGTCAATAAAGAATTACTGATTACTGATTACTGATTGCTCTTATTAGTCTATGTACAATGTACGGATTGATACGTTTAATTTTTTGAAAAAAACCACGTAGTCTTTGCAATGACTACTTTAACATCCTAACACCATAGAAACTTTGCATATATTCCGCTATACTGTATAGTAAATAGTTCTGGCAAAATTGGCTACGCCAGAGAGACCATGTTGCTACGTCATAGATTACACATTCCTTTGTTGTAGAGATCACGGTTATACGCCGTAGAAACCATTGGCTACGTCTTAAAAACCACTTTGCTACGACGTAAAATCCACTTTGCTTCGTCGTAAATACTAATTAAAATGACGTAAATACAACTTTTCTGCGTCGTAGAAACTACTTCGCTACGTCGTAAAGATCACTTTGCTACGTCATAGATTACACATTACTTTGTTGTAGAGATCACGGTTATACGCCGTAGAAACCCCTGACTACGTCTTAGAAACCACTTTGTTACAAAATTTGCTACGACGTAGAAGACACTTTGCTTTGTTGTAAATACGAATTAAAATGACGTAAATACAACTTTTCTGCGTCGTAGAAACTACTTCGCTACGTCATAGAGATCACTTTGCTACGTCGTAGAAAACACGTTGCTCCGTTGTTGTAATGACCAATTTGTTATATTATAACGTAGTGATAACCGACGTTGCTTCGCGAAAATTACGCCGTGTAAATATGAGGTACCTGTTACATAGTATGATAAAATCAGCATTATATTTTTGATAGGTAAATGAGACATTGTAGTAAGTAACCAGTTATTATTTTAATACTAAATGTCTGATTGTATATTAACGTAATTTAACTCGAGACACATTAAAGGGCTCTATAATGCTAAACTTCAGTCCTCCTCTAATGTTTTTGTTTTTTAAATACCTATCCTACTTTAATCAGTTATTTTGGAATTGCGGCTACATTAGAACATAAACTATATTTTTTAGTACGATCAAGTATGATATAGTTTTTAGGGTTCCGTACCCATAGGGTAACCAACGGGACCCTATTACTAAGGCTCCGCTGTCCATCCGTCCGTCTGTCCATCTGTCACCAGGCTGTATCTCATGAACCGTGATAGTTAGACAGTTGAAATTTTCACAAATTATGTATTTCCGTTGCCGCTATAACCACGGACCCACGCACTCCCATACAACAGACATGATTTTTTTTTGCCGTTTTTGTAGATAATGGTACGGACCCCTTCGTGCGCGAGTCCGACTCGCCGGTTTTTTTTTAGTATCTGCGTGGGTTATATGTGTATTGCTTATTATTTGTTACTAAGCAGATCGTGCCAAGTTGCCCCGCAGCCAGTGAGGTGTTTAAAGGTACTAAAGGTCGGTCTTCCCTATAAAGTGGATTGGTTGAAATTATAAAGGATACTTTCGCCCGCGGCTCCGTCCGCGTTTATTCAATCTCTTACTGTTTTCGGCTTGGACGTTATTTTTATGAACACGCCTTATAGACTGTATGTTGACCAGGTTCACAACGATGATAAAGAAAAAAAATGTAAATCCATTGAGTTGTTTTCGAGTGAAAACAGAACATACATATATAGAAGAACAGACAAAATTCTAATAATTGTAGTTTTGGCTTCAGTAATGTGCAGACACGACATTTTTACTACTTTATTATGGCTAGTAATGAAAGCTCCGAAAACTAAATTAAAAATGAAGTTCAGTAATTTATTCGGAGGTTCATTATTTAAATCAGGTGGTCGTAAGGAATTTTGGTTCGCTATTTTTATTTATTTTTTCGGTAGATGTTACAAAGTTAAATTAATATATTTTTCGGTAACTAATTTTACCGCTGCTTAGATAGTATTACAGTGTGCAGCAGTTCGCTGGGATTTAATTTGTTTTTCGGAGGCTTTTTTACTATCCCTTTATTATTAGTATAGAATACAAAAGGTTGCTTGTAGTCGTCGCTTAGACCATTAGCAGGTAGTTAATAGAAATATATTTTTAAAAGGGAATTGCTCAATCTGAGATCCGGGCTGGATTTTGGCGGTTGAGCACGCACCAATGAGCTTTGTGGGTTTTATGTGCATAATACCTGTATACGTACACCTCTCTGAACGGTGTAAACATTTATTTTTCATTTTAGCGTAGCGTATCCACCATCGTGAGTTAATATTTTACAAAAATAAACACGAGACGATAAAAGTTTTATTGCTAATTTGTGTTCTTTGAAGAGTTAAATAAATAAGTGGATCAACACTATTGGAGTTTTTCCCAGATATTTATGATCGAACTGAAAATATTTCCAGCTAGAATTTACAGGGGATTGTGATAAAAACTGATGTGATTACAATAAATATTCGTATCTTTTCATGCTAACTATTCAAAAGAATTCAGCTAACAGTCAGTAATTATTTTCTTTTTAATTTGTAACTGACCTTAGGAGGTTTTTGTTTTGTTAAGTCTGTTTATAATTGATCATATTTCTGAATATGCTACAGTATTACACGTATAACAACTTTTAATTAGGAAAAATTATTATTATGGAACCACATTTTTAGTTTCAGATAAACTACCAAAAACACAGCCGTTCTGCCAGTCTATCTATATTTTGTTGCAATTTTATTTATACAAACACTATATATTATTATTTATCTATCTACTTTCATAGCTTCATTTTATTGCGGAGCGTTTGTAAGAGGCAACATTCACAAATCAATTTTATATCATTGCGTTATAGAAAATCAGAAAAGTAAATCTGGATGTGAGAAGCTCTGAACCGGGATTTGAACCCGGGACCTCTCGCTTACCGGGCGATTGCTCTACCAACTGAGCTATCCATTCACAAACATGCACAAATATCTTCTAAACGTTACCATAATCACCAATTTGAGTTTTATTTTAACCTCAGCTATATTTAACCCACAAAATGGATTTGGACCACGGTCTTGCTTGCTATCTGTTGTTTAAATATTGTTTTAGTGACAATGAGAACGCAATGATAAACATTGTTAAATTCACAAACTGAATAGTAAATTTTATAACTTTCATAATTATTTAAATAACATCCGCATTTAGTCTTTTGAAACTGGGATTGGTTGTGGATCAGCCAATAGCTGGTTATAGTGAAACAGGCATTAAACAGAAACATCACCCGCTGGTAAAAAAAGAGTTTTCAACTGAAATAAGGAATTTAGATAGTATCTCATGGTGTTCCACTATTTATACTAAAGGCCATGTCTTCCAGTTACGGGATTAATATTGTTAAAATTAAAGAGTTTGCTTTGTAAACAGGTTATAATTTCCAACTTAGTCCAGGTATTGTCTTCAAGCATCTGTTCATAAAACTTGCCTGATGTTTTTGAACGACCTATCCAACGATACCCCACACTATGGGATAGACGAGAAAAAAAAATCATCCCCAGTTTACGTGCATGAGAGGAACCCTTAAAAAAAAGTTCAAGATTTTATTTTGTCGGTGTGATTAATATTTATGTCCATGCCAAATAACAGCTTTCTACTACAAATAATCTCTGAGCTAAGCCGTGGACAGACGGACAGACGGACATGGCGAAACTATAAGGGTTCCTTGTCGGACTACGGAACCCTAAAAATAGTGCATACTACTTGTGCTGAGCAGGACTGCAAGTCATCCTCAAGACTTAGCAAGGTATTGAGATTCCACCATTTTCCACTGGAGAACAAGTAAAGTTTGTACAAAATAATAATTGTAGATAATTTTTATGTAAAAAATTTATGTATTCATAATAGTTACTAGTTAATAAATAAAATGGCTGTGAGGTGGTCGACACAAAATGAACCAGATTTTGGTGTCGAATAATTAAAGCAGGTGCAGCTCCTAGGTACGGTCTTGTGAGGGTCTGATGAAGAGCAGAGACATGGCTACTGGATCTCAGTGACGGCGATACCTAGAAACATCCAGTTTAGTCTCAGGGTGCTGCTTCTAGGTAGGGTCTTATGAGGAGATTTCATTTTTAATTTCTGATCACAGGGCGAAATTCCATTTTTTATGGTTTTAAATACAAAACTTACAACATTCTCGTAAAAATTTCTTATTTTACCTGCTTTGGGGACAATAAAAAAAAAACGCTAAATTATGACATTCTTAATTTCACTATAAAAAAAAGCTTCGATCCAATTTTCATGGTTTTAACAACAAAACTAACGAATCTCCCATACAAATTGTATCCCTTATATTACCCCCTTAGCCGTTGGATCACTGTATGTTTTTACACTGTGGTACTGCGGTGATTCAGTCGTAGGACATAACACTCTCAATCAGAGGACGTAGGTTCAATTCCTGCTGCCGAAATTAGAATTTGTCTACACATAATTTTCTCCCGCTAATCAGTGAAGTTAAACCCTCAATAGGCTCAAAAGTGTGTTTGAAGACCTATTTCAATTATCATCTCTATCGAGAAAAATGCATCCGAACATATAAAACCTTAGATTATATCGTGGACTAAATATTTAGTCTATGATTATACAGTCGTGGTCAACTAATTAGGGACTTTCAAGATAGTGAAGAGCTATAACCGGTTCCATCCATCCATCCATCAGCCTGTTTCGTCCACTGCTGGACATAGGCCTTTCCAGGGTTTCGCCACTCTTGGCGGTCCTCCTGGAAGAAATGCCCATACTCACACACGCTGGGCAGGCGGGTTGGTGAGCGCGGTGCCGAAACCCTCGCACCAGTGACGCCGCTGCCCGTCACCAGTCTGTTTTATATAAGGCTCGGCAATTGGGGATGGATAAACCGCCATCCATCGGTCCCAGGCAATGGTGGGCCGCCTGGTTTTGCCTAAGAGCTGTTCTCTTACTCTCCCCCGAATAACTTCAGGAGGATTTGCGAGTAAGATGGTGGTACCTCCACAGTCGAGTCCGGCATCAGCTCTACCACCTAGAAATATAACCGGTTATGTACATATAAATATAAAACCCTATTGATTTCTCAGCACCTATTATTTGCATAATTTGGTCCGATTATTATGCTATAAATGGCTGTAAATAAAAGAATAAATAAATAGAAAAACATATTTAATATCAAAAGTTGAACATGTATTCAATTTTAAGGTATAATTCTGTAGCTGGACATTTAATTAAGGACAGTAAACTATAATGAAAAATAGAGTTAAACAAAACTAATAATCTGCAGTATTATAATATCTTTAACAGCTCCATTTTATTACGTGTAAAATCAGTACCCAGTAGCAAAACCTTTGTTAGTAATTACCGCTTGACACCGATGTGGCATAGACATTATCAGTTTCTGGCATGTTTCGACAGGAATGTTTGCCCATGCCTCACAAAAAGCTTCATTAAGTTCATCTAAAGTTGTGGTACGATAAGTGGCAACATTTTTCTTGATTTCGTGCCAAAGGTGCTCGATTGGGTTAAGGTCTGGGCTATTTGCTGGCCAATCTAGCACCGATACTGACTGACTGGTAAGAAACGACTTGACTGAACGGGCGGTATGTTTCGGGTCGTTATCATGCTGAAACGTCCATATAATGAGATGCTCCTCAGCATAGGGAAGCACCGTTTCCTCCAATATTGCCTTGTATTGATGTTGGTCTAAGTTACCCTGAACTTTCCTCACAGGTCCCACTCCATGTCCAGAAAATGAACCCCACATTTTAATGTTTCCACCGCCATGTTTCACCTGCTTTTTTGTGAATCTTGGATTCATTTCCGCTTTTACTGGACGCCGTACGTATTGCCTTCCACCTGAAGAAATCAAATTAACCTTGGTCTCGTCAGAGAATAAAACATGTTGCCATTGGGCGTAGGTCCAATGTCCATATTTACGTGCAAACGCCAAACGAGCATTTCTATGTTCTTTCTTCAACAACGGTACTTTGCGAGCCACTCTTCCGAACAACCCTGCTTCTACCAGACGTCGTCGAACGGTCCTCGCTGAGACACCGGCTCTTTCGTCTGCCCCAAACACTTCGTGTTTAATTAAAATAGAGCCTAGAAACGGATCTTTCTTAGCTAACCTGGTTATCATTCTATCTTCTTGCGGAGTTGTTTTTCTCGATCTTTTTGTTCTGGGCACATTTAAAGCTGTGTTATTGCGTCTGACATGTTGCACTGCATTGTATACCATAGTTTTTGAACAATTTAAATGTTCTGCTATCCTTCGGTATGACCAACCATGCTCGACAACAAACTTCATGATAATTTTTCGTAGTGTTGGATCGCAACTTTTATTTTTGCCCATTTTTCTTCAAAATATTTTTCAAAACTTAAAATAAAAATCGGGATTGCCGCCAAAACTACCACGAAACAATAAGAGAAGAAATAAAAAAGTATTGAGATTCAAATTTTGAAAATAGAACGCAATATCTCAGTGTCCCTAATTAAATGGCCAGCCAGCATTATTTGAACAAATAGCACTATGATAATCTATCAGCTATACTGTAAAGAGGTTTAATGTTTAAGAAGTTGTTATTGTTTGTATAATCGGGCACATCAATGACTAATTATACTTACATGTAAAAGACATGGAATATTGTTAAGACTCGTTGAAAAAACGAAAAAAAAACACAATTTGGCTTAACTAGAGATTGTCCCTAATTAGTTGACCACGACTGTATGTATAGTCAAAATACAATATACACGTTATACAAAAATAAAATACCATTACATTTGGTCACGCTCACAACTGAGTTGCTGCGCTCATGACGACTTGCCTTAAGAAAGACGAATATTTTGTGAAAATATATGCAATTTTAAATATAAAAAATAATTTTAATATTTGCACATGATGGAATTTCAACATAAGATAAAATAATAAAACAAAAATACTTATTATATGCATTAAACCTATCTAAGAAATTAAATCTAAATTACTAAGTATCAAATAAATAAATTAAAAGCCCTTAAACATTAAACTAGATAAAACATATTTTCTAAACGGTTAATTTAATTTTAATTATTAGTTTCTGACAAGGTTGTTGCATTTTAATATATTACAAGGATAGTGGTGGGTGAACCTAGTTTAACATGTACCCAACGAACTATGTATCTATAGGTCGTTGTATGTACCTAAATATAATGTATGACTTACAATACTGCTCTATCGAATCTTCCTATATTATTCCAAAACATATCGATAGTTTAAGCAACACTAAGTTGGGGGCGTGAAAAGTTCGGCATTGTAGGTGACTATCAAAAATTACTCCCTACATTAGTTGAAATATGGTATTTCACACATACATGGTGCTTAAAATGTCAATCACGAATGATAATTACCAGGTGTTTAATTAATTGTATCGAAGGTACATCGTATCAATTATACAGTGTAAGTCAAACAGATTGTTATAAACACAAGGGAAAAATATAACACACAAGCGGTGCAGGAGCGCAGGAGCGGCGGCGGTAGCTCAGGGGTAGAACGCTGGTTTCTCAATCTTTGAGATCCAGGTTCAATCCCCGGCCGGTCATGCACCAATGAGTTTTTTGGAATTTATGTGCATAGTATTTAATACTTACCACTTGCTGAACGGTGAAGGAAAACATCGTGAGGAAATCTGCATGCCTTAATAATCGTGTATTTGTGCCCGAAGAACGGCGATAGGGCTCACAACCCATCACGTTGGGACGTAATAATCGTCGGTGAAACGCGGGTGTGCCGAGTGTGGATTGTGATTTGCATTTCACAGTTCACATCCGGAACACCTCTGACACTCCCTCGGGGATTCATGTCGTGACGATATATATTTTTTTATAAGCGGTGCAAATAATGCAGCTGTCAATAAAGGTTACGTTTGTGGGTTTGTCGTGGAAATGTCCGGACCATCGGGGATCCAGAAGCGCGACGGTTATTCCAGCAATTTCGTCGCGGTTGGTCGACGTGTCTGGTGACCCAAGTGCTGGAGCTTATTTTGGTCAACGCATGAACTTGCCCATGTAGCGAGAACCGCAGCAAGCGTCTTGGGCACCCTGACGTATACAAGCAAAGTCTATCAAAAGAATTTTGAATGATAAGATAAGATATGATAAGATATTTATTCACCATATAACAATGTCCGTTATAAAAGGTTTGTCAATACATAAGAAATTTACACGAAATACAAAATATGTACAATGTAAATACACAATGTAATTTATAAAAATTTACATAAAATAATGGCTTAAATTAAAAATAAATTAAAAATTTCATAATTAAAAATAAATTTATATTTTAACTGTATAATCAGAAAATGAACATGTCTTTAGCTTTAAATTCAAGAACTCATTAATTGAGTAAAACGGTTTATTTTCCAAAAAACGTTTCACCCTCGTTTTAAACTCCAAGAGCGGCAACTTTGAAATAGCTATAGGTATTTTATTAAACATAATTAATTTAATATATTTTCCTTGTTTTTGCGTCTTTTTTAGTCTAGTTTTTGGTGTTATGAATTTCTCTTTATTTCTTGTATTATATCTGTGAATGTCCATTTTTTTAGGTGCGATCTCTGATTGGCTGAAACCACTGGAGTTTTTCATATTTTCGCTTTAGGTGGTAAAACCGAATCTCGGTGCAAAGTGCACATCATAATATTGTTTTCCTCATTTTTGAATAAAAAGTATGCAAAAATTGGGTTTTAAAGCAATTAACGGAAATTGATTAATAATAAATAGGGTTTCACATTCAAATTCTATTATTTTATGATTTACATTTTGATTGCATTTGATTAACAAACTTAAAAGCGTATTTATCGTTTTAATCGAATGCAATCAAAATGTAAGGCATAAAATAACATATAATTTTAATTCGAGAACTCTATTATTAGTAATCAGTTCCCGCTAATTGCTTTAAAACGCAATTTTTGCATACTCGTACTTTTTATTCAAAAGTAAGGAAAACAATATTATGATGTGCATTTTGCACCGAGATTCGGTTTTGCCACCTGAACTCGTCACTTAAGGGGTAACGTTTCGAGCTCAGTGCAAAGTGCATAACATAAGTTTGTTTACCTTATTTTAAAATAAAATGTATGAAATGAAATAGTTTCATCTTATTTTGCGACTGTTGTTAAATAATTATCAGGGGTTTTTATCAGAATTGCGTAATTTTATGCATTACGTTGTAATAAATAATGGGTATACAAACTAAAAAGCGTGTTTTAAGTTTGTATGCCCATTCAGTTACAACTTAATACATAAAATTACAAAATTTTGGTAGAAAAGCCTAATTAACACTAAACAATGGTCGCAAAATGCCATATGTCACATTTATTTAGTACTTTTTATGCAATAGTAAGAAAAACAATCATAATTGTGCATTTTGCACCGAGCTTGAAACGTTCCCTCTTAAGATACAGAATTGTCGGTACAGTGGTAGAGCACCAAGTTTTGGGGCCAGAAAGTTCGAAATTTGGATGCAGTCGGGGTCAATACCTCCCGCGTCTCGCCCCGCAAGCCCCACACGATTGCCCTGTCTATCTTTCGTTGGACAATTGTATCTGGATCAACTGGATTTTTAAACTGTGGCAGTACATTTAAAATGTACATTTTGTATTTAGCGGGAGCGAAGTCTGGCAACCTACTTTTCCGTAAATACTCGGATGCTGTAATATACACAAAGTCATTGTATAATTCAACTAGTTTAAATGAACCAATTACACTTTTTAGGGTTCCGTACCCAAAGGGGAACCAACGGGACCCTATTACTAAGACTCAGGCTGTATCTCATGAACCGTGATAGTTAGACAGTTGAAATTTTTACAGATGATGTATTTCTGTTGCCGCTATAACAACAAATACTAAAACCGGCCAAGTGAGAGTCGTACCTGCGCACTCTCATACAACAGACATGTTTTTTTTGCCGTGTTTATAGATAGTGGTACGAAACCCTTCGTGAGCGAGTCCGACTCGCACTTGGCCGGTTTTTATATTTTGTTTAACTTATTACTACATAACGAGTCTTATAATTATTTTTACTTTGACTTAGTGAAAGAAGGACCTGAGCTACGGTCTATTGTTTTAGCGGTATAACAATAAAGGGGGTTAAAAGAAACTATGTGATTCAAATATTAAATATCATTGTCTGAGTAATTCGCATGTTACCTCTTTGTAAATAAACTCGTTTCATTTCTAAAAAGTATTCAAACACGGAAACGCGTTTAGCAAGGTAATTAATTGTGCCCCTCGTTAAACCCCTAAAGGAATTAATAGTTGACGTGTAAATCAATACGGAACCCTCAAAGCATTGTGTTTGCATGAATACTCCTACTATTAGCCTTTATACCAAGGCTGGTATCATATGGCCTTTATTTTTATAGGCATAAAGGTCATTGCGTGGTTGAATTGTTCTGTACAGGAACTTGCTCGATCGAAGTTAAGCGATGCCTGTGTACCTAGCATAGTAGACCATATCGAGCTTTGACATTTCGATATACACTTGTCCCTCTCGAAGTAGATCAACAGAGTGAGACAGAGCACTGTATCAAGCGCTATCGAGCTCGATATGGTTTGCTATGCTAGACTAGCTGGACTTGAAGTCGATGCGATTGCTGTCAAGGATTTCTTTTGTGAATTGAAAGCTAATTCCCTGTGTTATCTATCTACAATAATTTTTAATAAGTGCGAGTCGGACTCGAGCACAAAGGGTTCCGTACCACCACACAATACGGGTACGGAACCATTAAAACTCAACAACATATATGTGCAACATTAAGGTGACAAAAAACAAGACGCTAAAATTGTAGCGCCTGACAAAAAATTTGGCACCGTCTGCGTACGGAACCCTACTTTTTATTATTTTTCATTTTATTTTAGAGTATGTCCTACAATCTGACTTAATTTAAAACTTGTATGTATTCCCATCTATAATTATGAACCAAAACCAATAACGTATAAAAATTTAAACTTTTTCGAGGTTTCTTGTATGGAAATCTACCTTTTTTGTTATATTTTGTTATTTGTCGTGTCAAGCCATAGTAACACGTATTGTGTGAAAATTTTAACTTTCTACCTATTACGATTGAAGCTGTAGACCCCTGTGACAGGCGGACAGACAGACAGACAGCGGAGGCTTTGTAATTGGCACCCTTCGGGTACGGAACTCTAATAACGTACGAGTTTAAATAATAAAGCCTGGTTTTTATTATCTCCACCAAGAAGAAAGCATTCCAAAACGCCGTTAGATCCTGCAAGGGCAAATAATCGCATAGAGACTAAGTTGACTTTGAATACCCTTCGGGAACGAAAACTTACTCGGTCCAAGCAAAAGTGGTTGAATTGTGGTTGAAACGAACTTCTTCCCTCTAATGCTACCATCTCTACTGGAGCCTAACGGGTCACTCGCTCATTTAGCTACAGAAAAGGCTACCTTATTCATCTCTCGATTTGTGAGTGTATGCCTATGCTACAATCTGACCAGCTCCCTGATTCTATATCGTACAATCAGTTGCCAAACCGAATGCTCATCGTCGAAAACATATGTCGCCCGCGCGCCCGATGCGCGCCCGATGCGCGCTGCGCCGCATCTGTGTGGCTTGCACTTAAGGATACGTTCGAACTTCTGTAGCATCGATTGGTAAAACCAATTGTTATCAAGTCTACAACTGAAACCCATTGTAATGATCGATGTAACAACACGCAGATATCCTGAACAAACCATAAGGTAGGTCTACAATCTAATCAACAAAAAGGGAGTCCTTACATCTATTTGGTTGCCAACCAAATAGGCGATATACTGAAGAAGGGCAAAGTAAAAAGTGCCTGGAATAGAAGAGCTTGTGAATGACTAGACTTAATGTTGCACATATATTTTTTATTAATATTAGTGTATTACCTACTATTGACGACATTAATTAATTGAGCACTTACTTAGCTACCGTAAAGATCACAGCTAAAGAAAAATACTTCTTTCCCTAAAATAAATTACCGTCAAACTACCAGTCCGTATCTCTATCCATCCATCCATCAGCCTATTTCGTCCACTGCAGGACATAGGCCTTTCCAGGATTTCGCCACTCTTGGCGGTCCTCCTGGAAGAAATGCCCATACTCACACACGCTGGGCAGGCGGGTTGGTGAGCGCGGTGCAGAAATCCTTGCACCAGTGACGCCGCTGCCCGTCACCAGTCTGTTTTATATAAGGCCCGGCAATTGGGGATGGATATACCGCCATCCATCGGTCCCAGGCAATGGTGGGTCGCCTGATTTTGCCTGAGAGCTGTCCTCTTACTCTCCCCCGAATAACTTCGGGAGGATTTGCGAGTAAGATGGCGGTACCTCCACAGTCGAGCCCGGCATCAGCTCTACCACCTATCCTGTCTGTATCTACTTATAAATTACCTTACGGGTAGACATGATCACTCTGACCATACATCAAATTAGTCCTTCTAGTATCAAAACTTCTTTGAAACTTTTCGATAAACTAAGTGAAGGAACGAAGGAAGGCTGGAACTGGAAGATAACGTAGAAAATTTCCACTATACTTCATTCTTATCTTTTACAATAATCATGTACATTTTACAACCTTTTCTTCTTTTGTGTTAGTACTTTCCAGTCTCAGATGTGTTTTTTTTTTCTTTATCCATATTGGGCCATTAACCCATAATACATGATTAATAAAATCTAATAGTTCAAGCTTACGTGATTAATATGGTACTAATTTAATAATTATTTATTGAATTAGTTTTTAAATTAACCAATATTTTTATTTTATTTGTTGGGGCGATTATGTTTGGAGAGATTAGTGTGTTGGTAGTGATAGAGTCGAATGCGTGCCTAAGTTGGTTGTCCAATGTGTAATGCGTTTATTGTCACCTGCACTTGGAAAAAAAGGCAATGCCTACATTCTAGGATGTAGACGTAGTTGTTTGTGGTACATGTGCTATAGAATTGAGCTTTTTAAGTGTTTATTGTGTGGTGTGTTTTAATGGTGGTGGTGGTGTCAATAATAATATATTTCTTGCATCGAGAACGTCAGCATGTTATGTTCTGGGCTTTATAATAGCACGGTTATTAAGGCGTGGATGCGTGAGTTGTGGATTGTTAAGGGAAGTAAGTATTTATAAATAATTATCGTTTTGAAATAAAAATCAAGTTGAAAAACTAACTTTGCTGTTAAAACGAGCTTTTTTAAAAATTTAACTTTTTCATTTGGAAGTATTGTTTTACATAGAATTCTACAGAACAATACTGTACATAGAAAGAAAAGGAAACATAAATCGGGGAAGTGGTTTCGGATTGGCATTTTATGAATGTAGCTTAATCAAATAATGTCACAAACAATTGTGAGTACTATAAAATCATTTATTACTTTGCATCAAGAAAGAGATAGTAATTTATAAAAAAATATCATAATATATGACCAACTAAAACTGCAAACCTTTTTAGCCCATAGTTTTATTTCATTAGTATGCAAACAAAAGAAAACTCGACATATCTGTGTTTTAGTTCCTCAATTAAAACCAAGATGCTTAAAATTTCATGTAAAAACTCGAAAATTTTCGCGCTGAATGTGGCGATATTTCTCTTTCAGTTCTAATTTTTGAAATTAAAACAACGCTACTCGTATTCTAGCTTTTTACCACGTTAAAAGTACTTTTAAATGTATCCTTCACGCTTGGTAATTTGGGTCAAAGTGGTTTGGCACCTTTCTGGCTGTGAGAGAACGGGTCATATTAATTTTAGATGTCGTTCACATTTCGTCGGATTGCACTCCCCAAGCGATGGCCTGTGGTTTTAAATACTTACAGGTGTGGATTTGTTCTCTTTGGACTCTTTTAAAGCCTATATAGTTCTACCACAGATTATTATAATAGTTACTAAGTCACTCCCTGGTAAAACGAAAACACCTACGCTTATAATTACCTACTACGTGTATCAGAAAATACGTACAAAAATCTGTCTAAGATGCGGCGACGAACAAGGAGACGCGGGGCGTCAACCGGCGCGGTGCGCGAAGCGGGCCGCCGGAAACACAAACATACACCGATATATGAAGCGTTCAAGGAGAAGCGTTTTTGCACGCGTTTGTTTGAATTGTAGCGTCGCATGCGACGGGGGAGGCCGCGTAGGACGCGGCGGATGAAGCGACGGGCGACGCCGCGATAGACGCAGTGAGTGAAGTAACGAGCTCTGATCTAGTGGTGAATAAGATACTTTTTAAGTAATAATTATCTTCAAGCAATAGGTATGTCGATAAAGTCGCCCACGATAACAAACATAAATACACACGTTTGCCCGTTGTTGCTATTCGAACACGACTGATAGAATGCAAGAAATAAGAAAGCTGCTACCGCAGTGAACGACGCCAAGTGCGCTTTATTTAGAGATTCCAGTATTTAAAATAATATCTTTACCGATCATACTAACACACCCATAAAGGATTCTTGCCTTTGCTTTTACACCCGGTATATATATGTACGTAATTTACAAATTAAATGTTAATAAGATAGCCTTAAGTAATATCATCATAAGATACTTGTAAATTGTTTCCCATTGTACTTATACAAAATAAATTCATTTTGTTTAAAAATAAGTAGGCAAGAATAAGAATCAGGTGACAGAAACGATACGCATGCGGCGCGGCGGTGGACTACGAGAGTGCCGCGGTGAGCGCTCGAAGTAGGTATAAGTCAACGCAGGTAAAAAGAGCTCCGAGCGACGTACCTGCGCAGTGAGCGAGTTACCGACCAAATTGGTGGTATGAGATGCGGCGCGGGCGGCCGCGATGGCGAAAGTACCTGGCGCGTGGATTTGCTGTCTCGCGATTGGTGACTTTCGCTTCACGGCGCAGTGTCCACGTCCGGTAGATCTCAAAATACAGTCACGCGCAAAATTGTATTTATGTTACGATGGGTTTGCAAATAAAAGAAAGATAAATTATTTACAATGTTTACTGTTGCATGAGGAACGAAGCTGGTAAAAGTATTTTGTTTTTGTATGCATTTTTTTTGGAATAAGGATCATGTAGCTATGTGACGCATGTTGTGGACAAAATCAACACCCACAGTATATTTTTATTTCTTACTTGTTAAAAAATAGCTGTCATGCCGATGTTATTCTACAATAAACATTTTACTTATAACCAAACAAATATTATACCCAAGCCTCTTTGTGCGCGACTACACCCCCCATGCGCAAACATATCCCTTCCACTGACGCTCCAGAGCTCTTTTTACCTACGTTGGCTTATACCTACGTGCTTATCGCGGTGTGCGGTCGAGTGACGGGCCCTGCTCTCTTATTTATCTCACTTCAATATCCATCGCTATAGCCTTCAAAAGCATCTGTGATTGGTCAAAAATGATGTGTGATGTCATTTCTAGCCAATCACGGCGCGTTTGAAGTCTATTGCGATGAATGTCATTACATTAGACAATAACTTATTGTCATCTCCACATAGAATGGTGGGCCGTTGTCAATAAGGGATTCTACTCCCAGTTTGGTTTTAATGACTCCACGCCAAATTTGTATTAATTTCGGTTTTCGCAAGGCCAGTGTTTTTCTCAGCACAACCAACACCGTCTATAACCGTAATTTCAATCTGACGTCACGCATTAGCCAGTGGTAACTACTAGCAGAGTGTAAATAATTGATCATCTGCCCATTGAGGCAGGGAGCTTAATTTCTTGAATATTTAAAAGTAATTTGATTTTACAAAATGTAATAAAAACGTATGCGTATTAAGGGGTAACGTTTCGAGCTCAGTGCAAAGTGCATAACATAAGTTTGTTTATCTTATTTTAAAATAAAACGTATGAAATAAAATAGCTTCATCTTATTTTGCGACTATTGTTAAATAATAATCAGGGGTTTTTAGCAGAACTGCGTAATTTTATGCATTACGTTGTAAATGAATGGTTATACAAACTTAAAAGCGTGTTTTAAGTTTGTATGCCCATTCATTTACAAAGTGAATCATAAAATTACAAAGTTTTGGTAGGAAAGCCTAATTGACACTAAACAATGGTCACGAAATGCCATATATCACATTTATTTAGTACTTTTTATGCAATAGTAAGAAAAACAATCATAAGTTGTGCATTTTGCACCGAGCTCGAAACGTTCCCCTTAAAAGAAATCATTATTTAACAGTAAAAGTGAATAACTACTTTGGCGGCAGATTGCTTAAACGCAAAATTCCAATGTTATATAATGAAATGCCTGTTCGTATAAGATCTGAACAAAATAAAAATAAATTTGCAAAATTATATAAAACTTACCTTCTACAAAACATGTAAACATAGATTAAAATAACAATGTTATTATTTATTGTTAATGTACCTACCTACTTATAACTTAGTAAGTGACTAATTATAGAAAAAGAAGTGCGACTCCCTCCCCACAGACAAACCAAATTCCTACTTGGTTTTGTGGGATGTATTTAGATTTAAGTTATTCTTGAAATAAATAAATATATTCATTCATTCATTCATTATTGTATAGCTGCTATAACAACATTTGTATTTTTTTTATTGGCAGTTGTATTATCCATTTATGACGTTGTGAGACATCAAGAATGTACTTGATAGTTGTGGTATCGTTGTGAGGCCTAATATATTGTGTAAAGTTAATTAAGGCGATGCCACGAAATTTTGGCGACATGGATTTCAATTTTTTGCAGCAATAAAAAAACATATGTAATTTATATACTAGATTAGGCATTTCATTGACATCATTTTGCCCGAAGATTTAGTTGATTGATAAATTTTCATAGCAGAGAAAAAAATATTTAGATAACCTCTTTTAAAACAGAGATTTCTATTTTACTGACAAACGGGAGCGAATGAAGCCTCTAAGTTTTTTTATTTAAATTAGTCCACAAATACACTTCAATATGGCCGATTGGATTTATTAAATTACTTATAGTTGTAATTTTAAATGAAAAATACTGTTTTGCCGCATACAACCGTACGGCATAAGCTAGTTAGTGAGCGCATATTTGTATGGAGTAAGTCCCCCTCACTCCACTCCCCTTAGGCATAGTAAAAACAGAATAGTAGAACAACTCCCGCGCCGTGCGAGGCTTAAATGCCTACTGCTGCAGGGCTGTCAATTTATTTTGCGGCGATGCGACGAACGGCGCGTGGCCATAAAATACCTATCTGTTTTGTAGCGCGGCGGCGCGGCGGCGGCGGCGTACGTAAGCGCGACTGCGGAGCACAGCCGACCCTAGTCACACCGCCAGAAACCGCCTGAGATATTGTCGTTGTGTGCGTGCTGTGGTACGTACGTGCAGGCTCCACACATATAAAGCCGCGCGGAGTACATCTCTGTGAAGATAGCTTACTAGTCTGTCTTTACTATGCCTTAGGCGCTGATTTGAAATTAAAAGTTTATCAATGCCTCGCCTTAAGCAAGACTATTCAGCCAAGTAAGATTGAGCCTAAGTCTGGCACCAGCACGGGTCCTACCTGACTAAACCCAATCTAGAACATGAAGGGAGGCTAGACTAGCTGAAATAAAAAATGCAGACGAAATACCCCCGGTAAAGCGTGTTACACACATGTAATCTTGCATAACATGCCGGATAACTCGGAATTTTGGGCCAACATTGCGGGTAGGGCAAGTTAACCGAGTTAACCCAATTATTAGGGTTCCGTACCTACAAAAGAAGTGGCAATGGTCTCCTAAACCGGATTTTGTTGTCGGTTTGTGTAATTGTCACTTTATTTTCGAGTAGTGTTTTCTTTTGTTTCTCTTCGCTGCATTCTCTGTAAGAGTTTAATGATGCTTAATTTAATATTGACCCCAAATAGTTCTTATGTGTGTTTTGTGTGCAATGATTATAATAATATATACATACTTACATGTATTATTAATCATACAATACAATCGAGGTGGCTTTCGTTTAAAAAGCCAAATTCATACTGAAGACTCAGTAAGTGATCATGATCAAGGTTCAATTACTCATTCTGTGAAATGCGCTAAATAAAATGAAGGCTTCCTTTATTGGAGTTGATGCTCGTGATTGTTGGCACTTGGTGGAACTTTTGATACATTTTTGATTGAAAAACACTTGTACTTGTCCACTGATTTATATTATTTCCTTTACCGGTTTCGCTTCCTTTATTAACTAAGCCAAGGTTGTTGAACAAGTATACATGCGCAAAAAAATGCGGGGTTATTGAACCTCGGTCCTGACTACTTACCAGTCTCCAGTATGAATTTAGTTTTACGGACGAAAGTAACTTTATATATATATTGCACCAAAACCAATATAAGAACTCTAAAGTTTGCTCAAGCATATGTAGCAATGCTTTTGGGCTCCCTTACTATCTACTTATACTGGGGGAGAAGAAAATGTCCATTTAGTCTAAAATGTTCTTTAGATGCGCCAAACTTTTGGTTCCATAGAATGTATGGGACCAGAAGTTTGGCGCGGTCTGTATTAGTAGACCAACTTATATGTACCGGGAAACTACGGAACCCTACATTGCGCGTGGCCCGACACGCACTTGGCCGTTTTTTTAAATAAAATGTATGAAATAAAATAGTTTCATCTTATTTTGCGACTATTGTTTAATAATTATCAAGGGTTTTTAGCAGAATTGCGTCATTTTATGGATCATAGTTAGCGTGTATGTCCATACAAACTTAAAAGCGTGTTTTAAGTTGGTTTGGACATTTATTTAAGACATTATGCATAAAATTACAAAATTTTGATAGAAAAGCCTAATTGACATGAAACTATGGTTGCGAAATGACATAAATCACATTTATTTAGTACTTTTTATTCAATAATAAGTAAAACAATCATAAGTTGTGCATTTTGCACCGAGCTCGAAACGTTCCACCTTAAGACACACTTGTGGGTCTCCGAAGATTTATGTCTCCAAAGCCGTGTATCGATTTCATCGTTTATGTACATATTCATACAGATTTGTAACAGAGATGCCATAATAATAGTTTTTCTTTCATATAGCTTTTGTGACTGAATCCAACGATAGATGTTTTAGTTTTCACATAGAATTTCTGACAAAAGTGACAGATATGAAACATTTTAGTACAGATGTCGAAAGTGACAGATGATTTATTTTATACACAGATTCCTGGGACACAAAAATAAATCAAGTGGGGAAAGCCAAGGGCAAAGATTAGTCCTGCATAATTAAATTAACTTTACCTTTTCGTGCTCTCTTTTTTCTTGTTGAGCTAAAGAAACTTATTTACTTTTCTTCATTGACCTCACATAAACAACTAGACACACAGTCTTGAGAAAAGTTCGTCAGAAAACATCCGAACGTGCGACGTGATAATAGCAAAAATGCTTCAACCAAATTAAGTCGTTATATCGTTAACATAAGATGCAATGTAAGTTGTACGCTATATAGCCATAGCGGTGACAAAATGCATCGCGGACACTTTTTGAGCGAGATTGTGTGTCTTGTTGTTTATGAGACGTCAATGCTTTTCCTATATTAACACTAAAATGTAAGTTACTTTTTTATTAGTATTCTTTTAGTTTATCTAGAAACGGGAATCCTTAGGACGTTGTCTGCATCATAAATTTATAACTTAAAAGCTTTGAGCCATGATAGAATTTTCGTCGTGTAAAATTAGAATTTCGAGGAAGAATAAAAATATACACATTTTGGAAATGTATAAGGATACAAACTAAATCATCTACTCGTATGAACGAGTACATCACTATTTATTAATTTTATTGATAATTAAAATTGTAAATTACTTTTTCTATATCATGAAAATATATAAATAAAGCACAGTCGAAGTGCAGGTAACTATGAAAAGTTATTGAGATAAGTACAGAGGTATTCAAACTTAAGGCGTGCGTACAGGCACGCCACCGTTTTAGTACAAATTTTGATAATCCTTTTTTCAGTTGTTTTTTGTTGTAGAGCAACGTATAAGACCTCTAGCATCTGGTATTGATATTTTAAAAGCAAAATTTTGCCAAAATTTTTAATATTGATTTTATTTCAAAGATATCAAGCTCAAACAAAGTTGTTTTCTTGCCTTAAATTGAACCTATAACAAAATTTTACATTTCAGCTAGATATTGACACCTATTCTCGTGTAGCAAATATTAGATTTAGAGCTGCCATAACCTCAAACTTTTCATTGCAAAATAAGCTTTAACGCAGATGAATAAAAGTTAAATGAGCTTGTATTATTTTAGGTTTTTCAACTCTAAATTTAAGGTTTGCTGTACGAGAATAGGTCACAGTGACTTGGTAAATACTTTAATGCATTGTGTTGCCAATTGGCAATATACCAGTATTTAATTAAATAAAGAAATATGATAAATGATAACTCTAAATAATTGGTATTAGTATGTCTAAGAGAGATGGAGCAATAATAATGTTCAATGCATTTGATTGAAACTTTATTCCTAGATTTTATATGATTTTTTGAAACTTCAATATTAGATTTGGATTATTATTTTGTAACGATGTCGTAACGAGACTTTTTTGGAAAAAAAAACGTAAATATTTCATTTTTTCTGGAATAATACCAATTTTTAAAAGTTTATTCAGGTATGATCTCAGATAAAAAAAATATTTATATAGGTATATAATTTAAGTCGATTTGAAAAACTATATTTTTTAATTTTGCTTAGAAAATATACCCTAAATATATGAAAATATTTTCTTTATTATTTTTTCCTTTATATTTGAGTATTTTGCTAGCACATATTTCAGTTTCATGCAAAAAGAAAAAAATCATGCATTTATGGGTTAAACTAAAAGAGGTCTCGAACTTAAGTCTATAACAAAAAACAACCGGGTAATCAAATTTTGTATCAAGACGGTGGTATGCCTATACGCCTTAATAGCGCCTCTGAAATTCGTCTGTCTCTATCTATCTCTCTCTTCCATCTATTCTTCTCTATCCATCTCGCCGGAGCTAACTTCTTTCAGACGCCTTGAAGTTCGGCGCGGACTGTAGATTATTCAGTACTTTAATTAAACTGGAAACTCAGCCCTTGATCGTTTTCTCCGACCAATTAACGATTAATAAGGCTGAGACAGATTTCATGTAAAATTAGATTTTTCGATTAAGCAAGGCTAGCCAAAATCTTCATACACCAATAATAATAATAAGCAAAAAATTCCATTACCATGGAAAATCTCAGCCAAGATATTTTTCAACAAAATTTCATTTAGTTTTGATTATAAAACATATTTTCTGCGACTTTTGTCGCTTATTCGTTGTGATCAGTTTCCCTTTTATTATTTCCTTTCTTAATAAGTCATATCTAAGTAAACTTCCTGAATTAAAAAAAAGAAATGTTTATTTTGCAATTTACACATATCGTCACGACATGATTCCCCGAGGGGGTGTCAGAGGTGTTCCCGGGTGTGAACTGTAAAATGCAAGTCACAGTCCACACCCAATTCATCCGCGTTTCAACGACGATTATTACGATTACGTTCCAACAACGTGATGAGTGGTGAGCCCTATCGGTACTCCGGGCACAATTACACGCTTCTTATGGTATGCAGGTGTCCTCACGATGTTTCCTTTCACTGTTCAGCAAGTGGTAAGAACACAAATACTATGTACATAAATTCCGAAAAACTCATTGCTGCATACCCAACCGGGGAACGAACCTGGGTCTCAAGATTGAGAGGCCAGCGTTCTACCGCCTGAGCTACCGCCGTTTTTTGTAATTTAGATACATTATATAGGTACACTTATTACAAGTTAGAAAATCCAGAGGCGACAAGTTCAAATACCATAGGGGCAATTCGTAGTCAGTTTCTTAAGGCGCTATGTAAAAAATATACGGATGCTTTGTTTCTGTGTATTTCATGAAGTGAACGCAAAATTGTAATGAATTTTTGATATATGCATTTTGACTATATTATCTAGGGTTTGGATTTTGGAAAACACGCTTGGATAAATTTTCCTCGATAGAAATAATTCATGAAATGAGGTCTTCAAACACACTTTTTCTGGAGTTGATACTCGTGATTGTTGGCACTTGGTGGAACTTTTGAAACATTTTTTGTTTGATAAACACTTGTACTTGTCCACTTATTTATATTATTTCCCCTTACTGGTTTCGCTGTTAAAGCATTATCAAAGGTTTGTTTGGTTGTTTACGTACAATATATGAATCGCTTTTCTCCTCGTTTGACCGATAGGGATCATGTATAGAACTCAAACATATTTTATTAGATGGGTTTTAACAATATAGATATTTGATTTTGGAAATTTTGCTAGCTTTTAGTTATTTAAAAAAATTAAAAAACTTACTTTTTTTTTCTTTTGCACTGAATCCGCTCCTCTCGCACTACGCGTTTTTTCGCTTGGAGTGAGAGTGACAAAAATAAAATTTACATAGCCTCTTAACTTACGATGGTCGACTACTTATTGGGGTCATTTTGTCACTCTGCAACAGCGTCCATAAGCCGTCAGTCTTAGCTAGATGGTAGTCGTGGTAGAATGAAACGACATATAAGATAACAACCCACGTACAGATTTTTGATTTCTCTGAAGCCCAGCGTAATAAAAGAACACATTTATTAAGTACACATCTTTTTCACTCCAAAGTTTCATCGCGATACGTCAACTGGTTCCAGAGTTACAATGCACCAACAAATGAATTTTCGCATTTTTCGGAAAACATGAGTTAAGAAGCATGGTAGAATGCTTTAAGAAGCGCATAATAGACTTGCCTTCATATACCTACCTGTACCTAGATATTTCTCTTAACTTATCACGTACCTTCATGTTTTTACTGACGCCCTGTTCCATTTACCTTCAAAGAAATGTGCATCATGTACAAAGTCAATTTTCATAAAAAGTACGAACAATCCCTTGAGCCCAAAGCTCTAAAAACAACCACGACTTTCTCCCGAATGACTCGACTCTTGTTGCAAAGTCGTAGAGACGATTATTGAAATGTTTATCTGGCTTAAAGTAGTGGTAGAATTTAATCTGTGGCAGAGCTATCTCCATGAATCTTTTCTGTGTATCTGGCAGTCTAATTATTTTTTATGTTGAGTCTTCATCTCATTTTACCGCTTTCCCCTCTTCGTGTTGATTGGTCGAGTCTTTGTTTAGACTTGTGGAAGAAACAGGCTTAAAGGTCGATGACCTTGAATATTCAGTTTGATGTTCAGTTCCGATATGGTAATTTATAAAAATAAACATACAAAGGTGTCGAAATTCCCAAAACGGAACGGGTTAGATGTCAAAACACTTTAAACCGGTTTCTCTTAATATTTTAACGGTTACGTCATAAAAATGTGTTGTTAAGGCAACATAGATAGTAAAGACTGAGATTTTAAAACAGTAGAACTCCCATACAACAATAGATAGGGTCCTGAAAAAAAAAACATGTCATAAGTAAAGCGTTTTTCAAGACGACAACAGAGCCCAAAACGTGACGGAGAAAGAATCGCTGCATCGAAAAAAAATGCAAAGTGAAGGCTGTTTTTTTAGTTCAAAACAGTAGCTGTGCGATGGACATGTTGCGCCTTAAGTTCTTTAGTCCGTCTGTCTTTCATCCTTTAGATAAATGGAGAAAAACAGGAGTATGGCTTTTTAAAAAGTATAATTAAACTGGGATTTCTGAAAACTTGGCAGATTTTCAAATGATATACTTAAATGCTCGAGGTCCCTGATTAAATAGTCGGATGATTTTGATTTCTTAAGCCCTTTCAAGCCGATTACTACCCCATCGTCAAAACTTGGTTAAAACCCCTACATTTTGACGACATACACTTCTCATACAGAATTCATATCACTCTTCCACAAAAGATATGTGGCAGTTTTATTTTTCATGATTTGTACAATTTATTTGGGGCCCTTTTGTCCCTAAGCACAGAGCGTCGGTTGGGGCAAAACCAGATAAATTAAATAATAAACCGGTCAAGTGTGATGTGCATTTTGTTTGTTACGTAGCCTAAAAATAAATAAATTGAAAATTTAAATTATAAAATTAACTTTATATAACTACGGTATAGAGAATCAGAAAAGTAAATCACGGCGTGAGGAGCTATCTGAACCGGGATTCGAACCTTATAATATAAAAAAGTATAGAAATTTATTTCTATCATAGCTTCATATTATTAAGTATTGTATGGTAGAATCTGGTAGATGGTAGACTAGAGATTTCTTTGCACGTTTATTTGTTCAAAAGTTTAACATTTGTTCGAAATTTCATTAGAAACTAATGGGGGACCACATTTCTGAACAGTTTTCAGATTTTTATTTGCACCACCAAATGTTTGATATGCTTGACCTCAAAACAAACAGCGGTACCAAATTAATATAAAGACATAATTTATTTCCATAAAATGTTATTACATATTCTTAAAACCTAATGTTATTTATTTTTATTATACAAGAAAAAAAAATACGAAAATAAATAATAAACAATTACACAAATAATTTGATCCCATATTATAATTTCTGCGTTCCTGGGATCTTATAATACCTAGTTTTTGCCACAGGGCGCCCAGTGCTATCAAAGATATTTTTTTCTTCGTTTACTTCTTTATTATTATTATTGCATGCATTATTAGTTGTACGTACTAGTTCCATCCATCCTATTTCGTCCAATGCTGGACATAGGCCTTTCCAAAATTTCGCAAATCTTACCGATCCTCCTGGAAGAAATGCCCATACTTACACACGGTGGACACAGGCGGGTTGGTGAGCGCCGTGCCGAAATACTCGCAGTGGTGGCGCTGCTGCCCGTCTACAGCCTGTTTATATAAGGCCCGGCAATTTGGGATGGATAATACCGCCATCAATCGGTCCCAAGCAATGGTGGACTACCTGGTTGTGCCTGTTTGAGAGCTGTCCTCTTACTCTCCCCCGAATAACTTCGGGAGGATTTGCGAGTAAGATGGTGGTATCTCCACAGTCGAGCCCGGCACCAGCCCTACCACTTGACAAACCAATGAAAAAATAAACGCTCCGAAGGAGACAGAACCATCAGGAATGAAGAATAACGACTGGAGTTACTGGATGTCGCATTTATTATTCACTAGCCTTTGCCTACGGCTCCGTCCGCATTTTTCAATCACTGCTCCAAATACCAAAAATTACATTAAAAAGTACTCCATGAAATACACAGAAACAAAGCATCTATATATTTTTTACATAGCCTCTCTCTTTTGAATCCTAAACATACTCGACTTAATGATGCTTAATAATCACTGCCCCGTTTTTGGCTTGGCGTTTTTATTATGAACACCCCTTATAGCATATATGCTGGCCAGGGTCATTACGATGGTAAAAAGAAAACCGCATCTAAATCTGTTGAGTGGTTCTCGAGTTAAACATACATTCATGTATACAGATAGAAAGACAGACAGACAAAAATAAAAATTAAAATTTGGCTTCCTTACAATACAAATAAGACTAATAAACAATTTCAATGATAAAATTAGCAAAAATTTTTAATGTACACACGCCTTTTTTATTACTTTATCATTTAGTATTTAAATCTTTTTAGAATGTTGTATCTAAATATGTAAATCTTTAACTCGTTAAAAAATCAAGAACTTTCATGTTTTAATTTGACCCTCTATCACTTTTATGTTCCAAACCTTTATTTAAACGGAAATGTTCCTCGGAAATAGCTATCATATGAACAATAAGCCTTTAATATCTCTTTTGAATCCTAAACATACTCGACTTAATGATGCTTGTACCATTTAGGTCTATTAGGCCTTTGTTTGCTATAAAAATTAAAGACGCTATAATCCTTAATGTGAAAGCCTTAAGAGCTACGAATTGCGCCATTTAAAATAATCTGTGCAACTCTGAATTTTCTCTCAAAGTGGTTTGTATCCGGAAATCCTTGTTCTCTAAATGGGAGAGAATAATTTTTAGACGATTTACAAAACGGCATCGTGCATCAAGTGATTTTTTCAAAAGCACGTTTCTTTAATGGATGGGAATAATGTGATTCATTGGGATTAGTGCAGGAAAAATAGAGAAATTAAAAAAACATACTTAGTATAAGGTTGCTAATAATATGGATATCCATCCATCCATCAGCCTGTTCCGTCCACTGCTGGACATAGGCCTTTCCAGGAGTTCACCACTCTTGGCGGTCCTCCTGGAAGAAATGCCCATACTCACACACGCTGGGCAGGCGGGTTGGTGAGCGCGGTGCCGAAACCCTTGCACTAGTGACGCCGCTGCCCGTCACCAGTCTGATTTTTATAAGGCCCGGCAATTGGGGATGGATATACCGCCATCCATCGGTCCCAGGCAATGGTGGGCCACCTGGTTTTTTGCCTGAGAGCTGTCCTCTTACTCTCCCCCGAATAATTTCGGGAGGATTTTCGAGTGAGATGGTGGTACCTCCACAGTCGAGCCCGGCATTAGCTCTACCACCTGAATATTATATATATGGATATTACTGTGCTGAATCCGTACATCCATTATTGCGAGTGAGTGGTGATATAAATTGGCAAGGCTTTGACAGTGATGATATTGTAGATAATAAATTATTTCCCTTAAAACTTAATATACATTTAAAAGTGTTATGTATCCGAATATTTGTGTAATATCTTGTGTCATGGAGAGCTGTATTTATATTCCCGTGATAGATATCGTTAATACAATGTTGGACTTTGACATTGTCACCTCCGAATGGAAACGGTCGACTTTATACGTAATTGAGTTAGTTTTGTTGATCAATGCTTGAGGTGAAATGTTTCATGTTTTGGCCGCGATGTTCAGTGTTGGAACTGTAACTAGTACAAAACCACATTGGCGAGTCGGTATTGGATTCCACGATTGGACGAGGATTCGTTCTAAGAGGGCCAGGTGTTGCATGGCGTTGTCTGGTTACTAGAAGTACGCCGAGATTATATTCAGGTCCTGTTCAGCCTAAGGAAGGTCGTTACAGTGTAATCGCTGGTACTCCTAATTAGTTGGATTTTAGCGAACAATTAATTTATTTTTAGTATTTGTATGTAATTATTTATTAATAATTATTTAGTCTATGACTCCCCGCAGCACTAAGTAGATGTTCGAAATCAGCAAACTTAAAATAACTTTGTTTCAAGGTAAATTAATTACCCCCATACACCCCATGGGATTCAACATAATACTTAAAACTATGCATGCCAATTTTAAGCTTCATACTTTACTTTCTCAAATTAGTACTGACCTTTCTCTACATTCCCTGTACTATTTTGATAGAATCCTGCGTATTATCCACGAGTTACACTAGAAGACCATATATTTTCTTTTCAATCAAAACAAACTCAGACGAAAACAAAGTAAATCCAAACCGTTTATCAAGGCCTTACCGTAAGTTTCGTAAACAAAAGTCGGGTCCATTTGCAAAGCCAGCATCTAAGCCTATTTCCTTAAACTTGTGAGGCTCTCCATCCCCTGAATATAGTTGAGGGGCTTTCGAGATCACACATACGTAAATCAGGCACCCACTTTCATAACTTAGGTAACTTCGGCTTATGATGATGCTTTGTGAATAAACAGCGATTTGAATCTTGGAACTTCTATGCATAATCTGGAGTCTGTCAGTCCACACTCTGCCAAGGGAACATCTAGGTGTTGATTTTTTGCGCTCAGGCCCGCTATTGAATTCAAATCTCGCCAAAATTTATTTGTGTTCATTATTAACCTGTGACAAAGTTTCATCGCCAAAATATGCATTTTCAAATCTGTGCGATTCCCCACAGCCCACCTAACTCCCTCAGTCCTAAAAATCTACGCCTTACAGTTTATTGTTTAAGAGCATGATCTTCTAAAATCGTAATTTATTCTTCCTGGTTTGAAGAATCTAGCAAAACTACACGTTAAAAAACCGAGTTACAAACCACGTTAAAAAAGTGCGAGTTGGACCCGCCGATTGGTTTTTTATTATTTAATTACAAATGTATAGTTTTCAATTTTTCTCTATACCTATATGTGTAGAATAAGACGGTAATACTTGCCAAATTTAATAGTTCTAGGTCAACGGAAGATTCCCTATAAATTTTGATTCCCTTGGGAGTGTCCAAATTAAGTTTTTTGCGGAATAAACGGCAGTATCATTTTCTCACAGCTTCGAGGGACTGTTAGACCTGAGTATATGGTTTTAATTTCCACGCGATATCTCCACGCGTTCCCGAGATAAAGGGTCTTGACAGACAGATGGACGAACGGGCAGACGGACGACAAATGATCCAATCAGGGTTCCGTTTTTCCTTTTAAGGTTCGGAACCCTAAAAATATTTCCATGACGAGATTTAAGTTTATTTGAGCAAAAAACCATACATATTATTTATGGATTAAAACCTGCTTGAACTTTATTAAACTTTACGAACAGATATTTCATACAATTTATTTTGCTCTTTTTCTGGAATTCATCCCTCACCCACTGCGGTTTTTAGGGTTCCGTAGTCCAACAAGGAACCCTTCTAGTATCGCCATGTCCGTCTGTCCGTCTGTCCGTCTGTCGGTCTGTCCGCGGCTTAGCGCAGATACTATTAATACTAGAAAAGTGGTAATTTGGTATGAATATAAATATTTATTACGCCAACAAAATGGTAAAATAAAATCGCAAAAAATATTTTTTTTAATGGTATCTCTCATACACGTAAACTGGGGATGATTTTTTTTTTCTCGTCTATCCCATAGTGTGGGATATAGTTGGATAGCTTGTTTAAAAACATTGTGGGTATGTGAAAACCATTTTTAGATTTAGAGATCCGTTGGCGAAATATTAAGCTTTAAAGTGAAAATTTTAGTTAGAGTGGAGCGTCACCCCCCTGCTGGCTAAACGGTTTGTTTATAGAAATGTGAAAAAATTCACAGAAGTAGTATATATAATGAATTTAAAAGGAAAACTATCACAGCTAAGTAGGCTTTACAGGTTTACGAGTACAGATCGCGCCAAACTTTTGGTCCGCTATAATGTATGGGACCAGAAGTTTGGCGCGGTATGTATTAGTAGACCAACTTATATGTACCGGGCAACTACGGAACCCTACATTGCGCGTGGCCCGACACGCACTTGGCCGAATTTTTCACATGAAGTAACAGTGATTGATGCAAGCGTGAACTAACCTATTTTCTTGTTTTCTTGTACAGACATAATTCATCTCCACAAGGCGATTTCAAGACATTCTACATTATTTATTTTGAAGAATAAAAATTCGAAAAGGGAATGAAATTTTTTGGCTTGTTGAACATTCTTTACGAAAAATTATACTATTCACTATAGAAGAGCCAACGAGAGATGGTACCTATGACAGCTGCGTTTAGTGAGGGGTGCATTTTAATTTCAGCAAAAATAAAAATCAAGTGCGACTTGAGTAAATAAAATATTGATTTATTTGACACGTCATACAACATGCATCATAATAAAACAAATGGCAAATGTGCATTTGCTTACATTAACAAAGCAGCCATAAAATTTAGAAAACTGGTTTACAATTTCTTAATCATAAAAAGATATCGTTTGTAAACAGACGGAGCCGTACGATTAAAGAGAATAGAACCCGTTATTTATTGATTCCAATTCAGCCACTAACATTCCGCATGATCCCTTGAGTTTTTAAAAAATTTGAAACTTTTGCTATAAAGTCTTTATAAAATCGAAAAATGATGATCGAAAAGAGTAGTACGTCAGTTTTCGCTGCCAGCAACAATGAAGTATTAGATTATTTTAGTGACACTTACCCATAAACAATTATGAAACTTGGTAGGCATTTAAACGTCATAGGTGCCATCTGTCGTTGGCTCTAGTTTAGTCTGAATGTGCAACGAAGCAGACTGAATGTCCTTAGGGAGGCAATAAAGTCGATTCTGAAGGCTTTGTTTAGTTTATGTGCCGTCCAAACTAAATTTTCTTCATTCCAGAATAGTTCTTTAGTGTTAACAATAGAAGCTATATTACACTGGAAAAATTTAAATTTTGAAAGCACTAAAACTAAGTAAGTTGGTCGCGAGGTAAGGAAGCCTAAGTAGTTGGCTTTGCCCGTCAGGTTCTCAGAATTTGTATTGTTAACCCTGAATAGAGATTTTATAGATTATGTGAAGATTTAGATACGTTATTTAATATTTATTAATGAATTTTTATTGACAAGCTCACACTAAATTGTGATGATTTTACTTATTTGTAAAAAGAACCAAATGCAAGTCATACATATTATGTGGGTTTCATTAATATTGTAGTAATATGCACCCAAACATGAATTTTCGTAATATTTTCAGTCATTCAGTTTTTTATAGTCTCATCCTCTCGTCTTTATGCTATACTTCCACTTAATCAAGCCAGCCGGCCATCAAAGGCCCTTTAGACGATACCAGACACTGAATCAATCACGCTAACTAGGGTAATTGTAAGTCTGACAGCCATATACTAGACTACTATGGCTTTACTCATTTGTCAATCATCGTCTAAGGCGGGCTCTTTTGCGAAGCTTTTGCTTTTTTAAGAACCCGCTCCGTATTTTTCGTCTGTTCGATGCGAAGTATTATTTAAATTATTTTTCTTGTCATTGCCGTGATGATTTGTAAAAATCAGGGACAAACACCAGTCCATATTGGCCATCTTAATGAAGACCTAAAATTTATTTGATTGAATTGTTTCTCCTTTGCGCGTTATTTTGACACTTAGATATTATGAATAACAATTTGGAGCGGACTCGTAAGTAATAAAATAACTCGCAAAAGAGAAACGATTCAATAAAATAAATTCTAGGCCTTTATTAAGACGGCCAATATTAAGTGGTGTATCTCCCCAGTTTTTCCAAAAACATTGCGATATAGGCCAGAAAAATATTTAACATATTGTTTTTCATCAGAGTTGTCGTCGTTACGGACCGGGCTCTTAAAGCAAGACGGATAAACATTGATGATTAACCGATTAGTTTTGACATACCTACTCGTATGTAGAAACACTGCTTACACTAAACAGGTATCCAACTTTTACCCATATTATTACAAGTTGAGGAGATTTAATAGGATATTGGAAAAAAATAGAGTTACGTGTGTTGTTGATGTCGCGAAAACATTATTTAACGTTTTTAAGGTTACACCTTTTAGGGTTCTGTACCCGAAGGGTGCCAAACGGGGCTCCTATTACTGTCTGCCCGTCCATCTGTCACAGGGATCTACAGCTTCACCAGTAATAGGTAGCCAGTTAAAACTTTAACAAAATACGTATTACTTTACTATAGCCAGTATAAAAAAAAAAAAAAAAAAATTTACACAAGGTGGGTCTCCATATAATAAACCTGTTAACCATAGCGCCATCTGAGATGATTTGTTTGTCAAGCTCGTCAACCTTTTTATACCGAGGTTCATGGGAAGGATGATAGATGGCGCTAACAGTAGCTTTTCAAACTTTTTGTACCATAACCCTTTGTGCGCGAATCCGACTCGCACTTGGACGAATTTTTATCATAATTAAAATAAAAGTGACGCCTGGTCTTTGGCGTGGCTTCGCTTTAACCATTCTGGATTTTTTGCTCATATTTCGATACATTGACCAAAAACATCGAGGCGTAGCGTAATGTAAAGATAAAAGTTAAGCACTAGAGGATCTGATAAGTGGCATTAATTATACATAAATAAAAGTATTTCATCAGTAGCTACTTTGAAAATGATTCTGTTATTAAAAATGAATACCTTTTTATTTATTTTTTATTTACTTGTCATTGACATCTACATTCATTTGATTGGTGACCGCCCAATGAGTGAAGACTGAAATGTATTGAAAATGTATGATTTACTGTTTAAATTGATTTATTAACGTGATTTACTGTTTGTTGATAAACATTATCTGCATATTATGTGCCATATACTGTATTTTGACAAGACACACTGAAAACACCGACTTTTAAGACTTTTTAAGGTTACGTACACGAATACTAGATCAAATTATTTTGCAGTTTTGTTTCATACATTTTATACCTACTGATAAGTTTGTAACTTTTATTCAAATTATTTAAGTCTATTAACTTATTGATACGGAACCCTGAGGTCGCGAGTCCTTCTCGCATGACCGATTTTTATTAACATATATAACTATGTTATATCATTAATGATATAATTTTGAATACGACTGCATTTCATGTTCCCAAAAATGTTTGATGGTAAATTTACGCATTTTTTTATAATGCACGTTTGTTGTATGCTTTGGTACCACCGGCCAAATTAAAGAACTTCACTGATTGGGTTTCCGTTTTCGTCACAAAGTACAAAGCTCAGAATTTACGAGCTCTAGTTTGTACCTTGTTGGTGTTTACAACCCTTTATAACGCAGAGAATACGGGCTTATGTATGACAATATTTTTTATTATTTAAATACAAATACAAATAGTTTTTAGATTTTTCCCTATACTTGTAGTATAAGACGATATTACTTGCCAACTTTCATAGTTCTAGGTCAACGGTAAATACCCTATGAATTTTGATTCCCTTGAGAGTTTCAAAATGTACGTTTTTTTGCGGCATAAACGGCCGTATCTTTATTTCACGTTAATTAGAAGATTGATATTTTCACAGCTTCAAGGGACTGTAAACTTGAGTCCATCCATCCATCCATCAGCCTGTTTCGTCCACTGCTGGACATAGGCATTTCCAGGATTTCACCACTCTTGGCGGTTCTCCTGGAAGAAATGCCCATACTCACACACGCTGGGCAGGCGGGTTGGTGAGCGCGGTACCGAAACCCTTGCACCAGTGACGCCGCTGCCCGTCACCAGTCTGATTTATATAAAGCCCGGCAATTGGGGATGGATATACCGCCTTCCATCGGTCCCAGGCAATGGTGGGCCGCCTGGTTTTTTACCTGAGAGCTGTCCTCTTACTCTCCCCCGAATAACTTCGGGAGGATTTACGAGTAAGATGGTGGTACCTCCACCGTCGAGCCCGGCATTAGCTCTACCACCTAACTTGAGTATATGGTTTTAATTTCAACTCGATACCTCCCCTCCACGCGTTCCCAAGAAAAAGGGTCTTGACAGACAGACGGACGGACGGACAGACGGACAACAAAGTGATCCTATAAGGGCTCCGTTTTTTTCTATTGAGGTACGAAGCCCTAAGAAACACTTGCATTATAATATAAAAAATCAAAATAATAAAAAAACACATTTTTTTATTATTATTTTCTTTATTTTTAGGTTTTTTGTTTTTTTGTTTTTTTTTTAAATTTAATCTTTTTAAGGGTTGCGTACCCAAAGAGTTACCAACGGGACGCTATTACTAAGACTCCGCTGTCCGTCTGTCACCAGTCTGTATTTATCTCATAAACCGTCATAGTTACACAGTTGAAATTTTCACAGATGATGTATTTCTGATGCCGCTATAACAACAAATACTAAAAAACAGAACAAAATAAATATTGAATGGGGTTCCCATACAACAGACATGATTTTTTTGCCGTTTTTACTATAGAGAATGGTACGGAACCCTTCATGCGCAAGTCCGACTCGCACTTGGCTGGTTTTTTTTTGTTTATATAACTATTCCATCAACTTTGAAATAAAAATTACAATTTATAAATATCTTTTTATTGTTTTTTTTTTAAAAGTGGGCTAAAATATGGTGGGTTGGGGAAAAAGTTTCTTCGCATTTTATATGAAAATTGAAAACATTTTTTAATAAAGTTTATTTACATTTAACTAAGGTATTTAGGTGCCATTTTGTTCGATAACTTTCTGCCATCTTGTAGGTAGGGACATGATTCCATTGCTATAGAAATTCTGGGGCTTCTGATCAAAAAACCGCGACAGGTGGTTTTGGCAGTCCTCTCCTGATGTTAACCTGACACTGCCTAAAGAATTCTGAAGAGACCGAAACAAGTGGAAATCTAAAGGTGCAAGGTCAGGACTATACGGCGGATGTATTAATACGTCCCAGCCAAACTCCCTTAAGTTTTGCTGAGTGGATAAAGATGTGTGAGGTTATCAAGATGAAAAACCACAACCCTTCTGTTGACTAATTCCGGACGCTTTCTCTCAACTTCTTGCTTTAACCTCATCAGTTATTCGCAGGAGAGTTCAGAATCGATAGTCCTGCCTGGCGGTAATAGCTCATAATGAATAATGCCCTTCTAATCCCACCATACACACAGCAATACCTTGTTACGAGATAACCCGGGTTTCGCCAGAGTCTGTGAAGCCTGACCAGCCTTTGACCACGACCCTTTTCGCACATTCTTGTCGTACGTGATCCACTTTTCATCACCAGTTATCAAGTTTTTCAAAAATGTTTCGGTTTCATTACGTCGTAATAAAGAATCACAAATGAGTACACGCTTCATTAAGTTTCTTTCAGTGAGCTCATGAGGCACCCAAATATCGAGCTTTTTTGTGTACCCAGCTTTTTTCAAATGCGCCAAAACTGTTTTGTGGTCAAGCTTCAGCTACATTCTAACTACTGATATGCCAATCTTGCTCCACTTTTTCAAAAATGGCATCCATTTTATCCGTAACAGGGCGCCCAGAGCAAGGTGCATCTTTGATATCAAAATTTCCGGATTGAAAACGCTTAAACCAAATTTGTGCTACTCTCAGAGACACTGCACTAGTTCCTTAAACATCACAAATTCTTTTCGCGGCTTGCGTTGCATTTTTACCTTTTTTGTAGTAAAAATTTTAAATGTATCGAATTTCTTCATTAGATTCACTCATCTTAAAAGTAACAAAAACAAATGTAAATCTCACATTTTACCTAATTTTAATTTAGAATTATCTTTTTTAAAATTAAAACTTTTTAAAAATACCAAAACCAACCGGATACAAGTGGTATAGCCAAAAAGATTTTATTATAAGTTCATACATACTATTTGCGAAAAGAGTTTTTCCCCAACCTTATGTTGTAAAAAAACATGAAATGAAAAATTGTTACAAATTTTTAAATCGGATGACATTCGAAATTTAAGCTCTCATGAGTGCAAGGAATTGTGTGTATCAATGTGGCATAATATATGGCCAAAGCCTTTTAAAGGATTATAATTGTCATCGCTTTAAATAAGGTTGTTTTTTCGATTCAAATTGTGTCAGCTGGCAAAATAAATATGGCCAGCACTTCAAACAATGCTCATATCACGATTGAATTCTGATTTTATAAACCGTTTAAGCCCTTTATACATCGTGACGTTTTAAAACACACGAAATAACTTTAACAAAGTTATTCATGTGTATATAAAGACGAGTTAAAGCTGTTTGGCCAAAAAGTACATCCTGAAGAGGTCAGATTGATTCTGCTATTCGAACCCTTAATGGAATTTTTATGTGTGAGAAATACAATTTAAGTCTAGAGCTAAAACAAATTGTCAAATGGACATACGAAATATCCCGCTGGCAAATAAAACTGTTCAGATTGAAAGCTGTAAATTCTATATAGATGGCAAGGTTGTCCAAACAGATGTATAATGCATGTTTCAAGTGATAAATCAAACAGTCAAATAAGAAAGGTTAAACTTATTACATATTCATTCTAATGTAAAAAAAAAAAATATAATAAGAGGAAATACAATAAAAAATTTAACTTAGGCTGTATATTATTAAAACTCACATGAGCTGACATACTGAATTGTAATTGAATTTTTAATACTCACGTATTTTTATTGTTGACTATATAGAATTTAGCTAGGACTGGCATAAATAAAAAGTATGAGGTTTTATAGGTTTTAATTTATTAATAAATATAGGATTAAATGTTAGGTATTATGGTGAAATAAATGATGAACTTTAATGTAGTAGAGGACAAAGCCGTCTCAACATTTTTTTTGTTTGATAACCAAAGCTCCTATATCTTAAAAATGATAGGAGGATACCATTAAAAACCAGCTACCTGCTATACAAAAAAGGATTTTATTAATATATTGATGGAATGTAAAAAGTAATTTAAAAAGATAACAAGAAAAAATATACAATTGCTGGTAATGTCTGTTATTATTCTATTATCTGTAGTTCTTTAAAATATGTAACTTAAATTCAGAAAACGAATCGCCCGCTAAAGATAGATTTAATGGCAAACCTCATGAAATCCCATGAATTGCATGTCCACTAGATATTTAGTTTAAGATGTAGGTAGAGTAAGCGTGGATAAAATATACCAGGATGATGTATGTTAATGATATGTGCATAATTATTTTGTCAAGCCTTCGGTATATTGCAGTATGTTCGAATTGGAAAGTGATTTAGCGAAGTCCGTCTGTATGTCTGTCTGATCGAACATCAGTTGCATAACTTAAAAAATACTATTGTATCTTTTTCTTTATATTATCATTTTCTAGACCAACTTTAGTAATTTCGAGCACAACACCCTTAAAAATAAGTTAGATCGGGAAAAAATACCATGGTTAGAAATTTCATTTTATTTTTTAAATGAAGAGCTATAGATAAAACGTTTTCATTTCTGATAAATGCTTCATAGCCATTATTGTAGTCTTATTTTAAATTAAAAAAACACAAACAACTAAGCTTTTATACGTTGATACTAAATCTGTTGCGCTCATCTCTCCATTTTGTATTCATGTGTATTCATTGACTTATTTTTATTGAACTGATATTTTTATTCCCGGTATACATATATTATTTTGCCTATGACAATATGTTAGTTTTTCTACTATATCACACTATTATAAATGCGAAAGTTTGTGTATGTGTGTGTGTGTGTGTATGTTTGTTACTCTTTCACGCTGAAACGGCTAAACGAATTTGGATGAAATTTAGAATGGATATAGCTTATACCCTAACTTAATACATGGGCTACTTTTCATCCTGGAAAAAAGCATGTCGTTAAACCGAATAACACGCGGGCGGAGTCGCGGGCAAAAGCTAGTTTTATATATTTTTCAGAATTATAGTAGTATTTCTAATATTATATATCACATCATATAGTAGGGTTGGCAATCCTAAATGTATTGTACTACTGAAAAATAAGACGGGTATTTTTGCGAAAGACAGTTCACATAAATTCAAAATGAATAAAATGATTTTAACAAAATTTGGTTACATGCCTATCAAAGTTTTTCTGTTTAAGAAGAGTTCTAAAATCAATGTGCAGATTCAGCATTTAATATCATCGGTATCACCTAGAAATATTATTCAAATTAAAATTGCTCTAAAAAGAGTCTATACATGTTTTTACCTTTTTCTAGATATCAAGTAGAAAAGGTCACTCTTTAAAAATAATAATACAAAAACGCTACTTTTGTGAGAACCATACACATGGACGGAGCTTAATATTTATTATGCCTTTTTATTTTTTCACCTAATCACTAACAACAAACAAACCACAAAGTACAATATTATTTCCTAATTGGCTATTTTCTTTTCGATTCCAATACGCCTTCGTTGTATTCCGGAAAAAGCAGGAAAATTCGATATTTCACCGGAAATAGCTCATCACTGCGTACAAACACGACGTGGAGAGCACTTTAGGGAAAAGTGGACGTCAAGAGTGGTTTTTCTTCCCTTGTGCTATGGTGAAAAGTAAACAACATTGATTTGATCGTAGTAACTGGTAGTAAATATAGTAAAAATCGGCAAATGTCACACTTTATTTAAGTTTAAGTGGGTTTTTTTTCCTTATCTCCTTACCTATCAATCCTTAATATAATATGTTAGCAATGGATGTTTGCTATTTTTTCCGTCTGTGGCATTAGTGTTTTTGGAGAACTGTCAAATCAAAGGTAAACAGGGCGACAATGATTTAAATGAACGTGAGCGAGGGCGCTGGCTGGTACAACGCAGTGAACTGTCAAAATGTGACGTTTCATTTCTGCTTTTGTTCACATTCATGTAGATCCAACGATCCAAGGTCGTTGTGTAGAGATCCTTGTTGCACTGTCACCTTTTTATAGATGATAAATTGCTAATACATTTGACAGATCTCAAAAGTATAGAGACTATCTGGTTTTAGACCAATTTCTTGGTAGCTATTTAAATATAGACAACCGAAAGGGTGGCATATCTTCTACTCTGCAAACATTTATACTCTGATACCTACTGGGATCAGAGGTGCAATTGTGTAAGCCAATCGTATTCAAATTGATTGTCATATGGCTATTCAGCTAAGGTAATTAGCCGGTTTGACAATTGAAATCGTACATTTTTTGCTGTTAAATGATTACAATTGTGTTGTTTAGTTCTTGACAACCAAAAACGTACGATTTCAATTGTCAAACGGGCTTATTTGCTTAGCCGAATAGCCATATGACAATCGAATTTGAATACGATTGGCTTACACAATTGCACCTCAGATTCTATGTAGCTACAGCATCCGGCACCTAAGTTGGCAAGATTTTTATCGTAGTGGGGGAAATTTTGCGCATAAATGCGATGCGGGAGGCGATGGTCGACTGGCCAGCCAATCGCGCACACGGAACTTTGTTACCTCATCCCCCGCGTCCCGCGCTGCACTTAAGCACATCTAAAAACGACCTCTGCGCATCTGAATACTCTTGCCAACTTAGGTGCCGGGTACTGTACTTAAGTTAGTACCATAGTGTGGTTAGTAAATAGAATTGAATAGTTGCATGCTGGTTTTGAACATTAATTACTTTGTTACTTGTTTAGGTACTTCCTAGGTACTTCTAAAGCATCTCTTCATAAAACGCGACGTTGTCAAGTTGTGCATTATAAATTTATAACGTACGAAGTTATGCAGAATTTATTAGTACCAAAATATAATCATTTTATAGGTGGTAGAGCTGATGCCGGGCTCGACTGTGGAGGTACCCCCATCTTACTCGCAAATCCTCCCGAAGTTATTCGGGGGAGAGTAAGAGAACAGCTCTTAGGCAAAACCAGGCGGCCCACTATTGCCTGGGATCGATGGATGGCGGTTTATCCATCCCCAATTGCCGAGCCTTATATAAAACAGACTGGTGACGGGCAGCGGCGTCACTGGTGCAAGGGTTTCGGCACCGCGCTCACCAATCCGCCTGCCCAGCGTGTGTGACTACGAGCATTTCTTCCAGGAGGACCGCCAGAGTGGCGAAATCTTGGAAAGGCCTATGTCCAGCAGTGGACGAAACAGGCTGATGGATGGATGGATGGATTAGCATATTTGAACCGAAAGTTTTCCTAGTATTAGTGTCGAAAAACATGTATAAGCATGTTTTTATTTATGTATTATTATAGTTATGTTTATATTTATTAAGAGAATATTAGCTATAGAAATATTATATTATATTTACTTTCAGCATATGTATTTACTGGCACCTATTTTGAGAAATCTTTGAATTAGCACAAAAAATGCATGTCTTACCCCCCCCCCCCCCTTATTTCCAAAACGAATGAACCGAAAAATATGAAAAAAGTCATGGTACTGTTTCCAAAACTGTCGAATTACAGAACTCTAAGTATGCGAATCTGACTTGCACTATCGGTTTTTTATTTTTACACCTTCCCACAAACCGCAGCCCAACCCCCAACTACGACCAAAAGATATGAAGATTATGTTTCCAGCAAAAATAAGCTTAAGCCTCCAAGGCATTTGTTTGTCCGTCCTTGCGAATTATAATTCAAGAACGGCTGAGCCGTTGAGCCGAAATTTGATATGTAGGTGTAGAATTGCGATGACTCCGGAAAAAATAAGAAAACAAACAGTTTTCACATTTTGTGAATTCGTGGCCTCAAACAAAATTACTTCAAAACCTCAGATCAAATAAAATGTATTCTGAGGTCAAAAGTCAAAACGTACTAAACTCAAAATCACGTAATCTTAAATCTTAGACAATGTCAAAACCACGTTTATATGGTTTATAAGAAGAATAAAATACTCCGTAAGAAAAAACATAGAATTTGCGTAAAGAGGTTGGTAAAAAAAGGAAACATGTGGGGCGCGTAAAAAGGGCAAGTACCTACTCAAGGAAAAGTTTCAACATACGCCTCTGTGGCAACATCGCAGCTGTCTATTCAGTGTTTCTCATTAAAATTTAAAAAATTCCCTGAATTTATAAAAACACAACATGCGGGTTCCGTGAACGAAGATGATTGAAAATACGTTTCATTATTAGTATATTTAACGGCTCACTTAAATTTTCCAAATATTCTTAATATTTTACGTTATTGTATTATTTCGCGTGTTTTTTCGGACTTCGATTAATCTAGACCTTCATATGCCAAATATAATCTTGTCCAAGACGTTCTCAAGGGGGGGGTTATCCCGAATTTGTCTTTCTTCAAATTTATTTTAAACTAATAAATATCGATGATTAAATTTTGTAAAAAATATACATATGTCACATTTAACTCTTTGATCTTAATATTTCGGTCGTTCGAAACACGATAACTTGCATTTCCCTCGATCCGATTAAATCGCAAAGATAGGTCTAAACTATGATCTAAATATAATTTAATTTTTATTATTAAGTTTTGGACTGTAAAACTTATATTAAAAGAAATGTCGTGAAAAATGTAATATAAAACGGCCGTCATATTAAAAACCCATCCTTCTAATTCCAAAATATTAAATATAAACACCTTCAAACCGCAAGTTTTCTGAGCGGCTCGCTTCCGCTGAGCAGGATAAACACGTGTAAAATGAAAGCGTTGGAGCAGGACAGATTTCTCTGGATAACCCCGCCTTTAGTTACGCCGTAGATAGATAAATATCAAAGCTTTGTTGTAAGGGTCTTCGTTTTTGCGCAGAACTGCAAAAAGGTTCTATTGTTCTACAAATACTATTATCATTTGTTCGATGATATTTTAGGATCAAAATTGATAAAAGCACCTTCCATTATGTTCATTCAGATCTTTAACTCTGCAAAATGTGACACTTCTATCTTGGCAGTAGCTAGTTCATTTATTACTCGTTTTCCGAAAGATTGTTTTGTTTACAGCATAATTAAAGGCAAAGCAAACTTTCCTTTGACGCTAGTCTAGGAGGATTCCTAAAATTCGCAGCAGACAACAGCAAAATTCCATGTAAAACCGTAAAACAAAAGTTGGTAACACAGTCAGGACCACAAGTTTCTGTGTTTGAAATACGGGACGAATAATTTCGTTCGAAAAGAGAACATGTTTTCCGGAAACAATACAGCGAGCTCTGAAATTTCAACTTGACTGTCATTTTTTCGGCCCCATTTCCGAGCGGTTTTGAATTTCGAACAAATCGAAGCTTGTTTAATTTTTAATCGACAATAAGGAAAGGGTTAAAGTCATACGTTGTCGCTGATGCCTGTACGCGTTTGGTCTACGGTGTAGCAGGTATACAAAGCGGAAAAACTATGGGTTACGATAGCACTTGCTAAGCTATAGTAAAACGTCGACGGGATTGTGACTTCTAACAGTCGTTCATAAATTCACACTGGGTTGGGTCTCCTACTCGGCTTGTACTGATCTCAGTGGAGTTGTACGAGGTCAGTGGGTTTGTGACACTAACCCGTTCAAAAATCAACTCGCGTCGCAACACCGACCGTTCAAAAATGACAGTGTTGCTACACCACTGTCGAATTTTTCAACATCAACTCTGAGCCGGGTTCGCAAAGTTCGTATACGTATAGACACGTCAAAATTACAGTTAAACAACAATACTTAATATTTTATAAATGTCATATGACGTGTAGCAACACGGCCAAACCCATTTATAATCTTTGCAACCTGCCCCCTGATTCTGTATCGTAAAATCAGTTGTCAAACCAAGAGCCTACCGTCTAAAATATGCATATCCGCTTATCTAAGGATACGTTCGCACTTGAAATGACGTCACAATTCGTAAATAGTTCAATACCCATTAAAGGTTATTTTGAAAGTTCATTTTTTATCTGGTTTTAATGAATAGCAACCATAGGTAGCAACCGACACTGAGTTACATAATAGGCCCGCTGGTTGCAACCCGAATGTTTCTACCCAGCCTAGGGTTTCTTACGTTATTTTTACGGGTTAATTTGTTTTATTAGCCCCGACTATAAAATAAATAAAATCTTGGTATAAACCCGCAAAAAAAATTAAGAAATAAATTCTATTAAATTTTACGGAAAAAACAATGAAAGTAAATATCATTCAAGCCCGTATTTATTTAAAAACTTTCTTATAAACTATCAACGATAAAATTAAAATGGGCTGTGAAGATTTGAAACTAGGGCTTGTCTACATCTATCTTCTATCTACATCTACACTATTATATAAAGAGGAAAGATTTATTTGTTTGTTTATTTATGAGGTAAACTTTGGAACTACTAGGCTATATTTTATTTAAATAAAAGTAGGTTTTCAGTTTGAAAATTCAGTATTTGTGAACCATGTCGGGAGAAAAAACGCTGCTTAGATGCTTTATCGGCGTGCCCTGACCAAATGGTTAGTTTAATAAAACCGGTTGTTTTTCCATACGAGGAAACTGTATCAGTTTAGTCTGACTAAAGATTTCCATCTACAACGACCCTGACACACCTCTTGCTAATATTAAGCTTGAAAAATTGACTACAGCCAGGTTTAAGCACAGATACATTAAATACTATGATTTAAGTAATGATTTTTTCCCATACGAGAAAACTGTATCAGTTTAATCTGACTACAGATTTCCATCTACAACGACCCGGACACACCTCTTGCTAATATTTAGCTTAAAAAGTGATTAAAGCCAGGTTTATGTATTGATTTTTTCCCATACGAGAAAACTGTATCAGTTTAATCTGACTACAGATTTCCATCTACAACGACCCGGACACACCTCTTGCTAATATTTAGCTTAAAAAGTGATTAAAGCCAGGTTTATGTATTGATTTTTTCCCATACGAGAAAACTGTATCAGTTTAATCTGACTACAGATTTCCATCTACAACGATCCTGACACACTTCTTGGCACTTTGCTAAAACATAGTAACCAGGGTCTGATGATTGGACTGATGGGTACGGGATCTCCTCAACGGACAACAGCAGACCCTTCGAGTTTGGGCTTATTGATTGGTATTTATTAGCACTTTGGTAAAACATGGTAACCAGGGTATGATGATGGGACTGGAAGATGGGTACGGGATCTCCTCAACGGACAACAGCAGACCCTTCGAGTTTGGGCTTATTGATTGGTATTTATTAGCACTTTGGTAAAACATGGTAACCAGGGTATGATGATTGGACTGGAAGATGGGTACGGGATCTCCTCAACGGACAACAGCAAACCCTTCGAGTTTGGGCTTATTGATTGGTATTTATTAGCACTTTGGTAAAACATGGTAACCAGGATCTGGTGATTGGACTGATGGGTACGGGATCTCCTCAACGGACAACAGCAGACCCTTCGAGTTTGGGCTTATTGATTGGTATTTATTAGCACTTTGGTAAAACATGGTAACCAGGGTATGATGATGGGACTGGAAGATGGGTACGGGATCTCCTCAACGGACAACAGCAAACCCTTCGAGTTTGGGCTTATTGATTGGTATTTATTAGCACTTTGGTAAAACATGGTAACCAGGGTATGATGATTGGACTGGAAGATGGGTACGGGATCTCCTCAACGGACAACAGCAAACCCTTCGAGTTTGGGCTTATTGATTGGTATTTATTAGCACTTTGGTAAAACATGGTAACCAGGGTATGATGATTGGACTGGAAGATGGGTACGGGATCTCCTCAACGGACAACAGCAAACCCTTCGAGTTTGGGCTTATTGATTGGTATTTATTAGCACTTTGGTAAAACATGGTAACCAGGATCTGGTGATTGGACTGATGGGTACGGGATCTCCTCAACGGACAACAGCAGACCCTTCGAGTTTGGGCTTATTGATTGGTATTTATTAGCACTTTGGTAAAACATGGTAACCAGGGTATGATGATGGGACTGGAAGATGGGTACGGGATCTCCTCAACGGACAACAGCAGACCCTTCGAGTTTGGGCTTATTGATTGGTATTTATTAGCACTTTGGTAAAACATGGTAACCAGGGTATGATGATTGGGCTGGAAGATGGGTACGGGATCTCCTCAACGGACAACAGCAGACCCTTCGAGTTTGGGCTTATTGATTGGTATTTATTAGCACTTTGGTAAAACATGGTAACCAGGGTATGATGATTGGACTGGAAGATGGGTACGGGATCTCCTCAACGGACAACAGCAAACCCTTCGAGTTTGGGTTTATTGATTGGTATTTATTAGCACTTTGGTAAAACATGGTAACCAGGGTATGATGATTGGACTGGAAGATGGGTACGGGATCTCCTCAACGGACAACAGCAAACCCTTCGAGTTTGGGCTTATTGATTGGTATTTATTAGCACTTTGGTAAAACATGGTAACCAGGATCTGGTGATTGGACTGATGGGTACGGGATCTCCTCAACGGACAACAGCAGACCCTTCGAGTTTGGGCTTATTGATTGGTATTTATTAGCACTTTGGTAAAACATGGTAACCAGGGTATGATGATGGGACTGGAAGATGGGTACGGGATCTCCTCAACGGACAACAGCAAACCCTTCGAGTTTGGGCTTATTGATTGGTATTTATTAGCACTTTGGTAAAACATGGTAACCAGGATCTGGTGATTGGACTGATGGGTACGGGATCTCCTCAACGGACAACAGCAGACCCTTCGAGTTTGGGCTTATTGATTGGTATTTATTAGCACTTTGGTAAAACATGGTAACCAGGATCTGGTGATTGGACTGATGGGTACGGGATCTCCTCAACGGACAACAGCAGACCCTTCGAGTTTGGGCTTATTGATTGGTATTTATTAGCACTTTGGTAAAACATGGTAACCAGGGTATGATGATGGGACTGGAAGATGGGTACGGGATCTCCTCAACGGACAACAGCAGACCCTTCGAGTTTGGGCTTATTGATTGGTATTTATTAGCACTTTGGTAAAACATGGTAACCAGGGTATGATGATGGGACTGGAAGATGGGTACGGGATCTCCTCAACGGACAACAGCAGACCCTTCGAGTTTGGGCTTATTGATTGGTATTTATTAGCACTTTGGTAAAACATGGTAACCAGGGTATGATGATTGGACTGGAAGATGGGTACGGGATCTCCTCAACGGACAACAGCAGACCCTTCGAGTTTGGGCTTATTGATTGGTATTTATTAGCACTTTGGTAAAACATGGTAACCAGGGTATGATGATGGGACTGGAAGATGGGTACGGGATCTCCTCAACGGACAACAGCAGACCCTTCGAGTTTGGGCTTATTGATTGGTATTTATTAGCACTTTGGTAAAACATGGTAACCAGGGTCTGATGATTGGACTGGAAGATGGGTACGGGATCTCCTCAACGGACAACAGCAGACCCTTCGAGTTTGGGCTTATTGATTGGTATTTATTAGCACTTTGGTAAAACATGGTAACCAGGGTATGATGATGGGACTGGAAGATGGGTACGGGATCTCCTCAACGGACAACAGCAGACCCTTCGAGTTTGGGCTTATTGATTGGTATTTATTAGCACTTTGGTAAAACATGGTGACCAGGATCTGGTGATGAGACTGGAAGATGGGTACGGGATCTCCTCAACGGACAACAGCAGACCCTTCGAGTTTGGGCTTATTGATTGGTATTTATTAGCACTTTGGTAAAACATGGTGACCAGGATCTGGTGATGAGACTGGAAGATGGGTACGGGATCTCCTCAACGGACAACAGCAGACCCTTCGAGTTTGGGCTTATTGATTGGTATTTATTAGCACTTTGGTAAAACATGGTGACCAGGATCTGGTGATGAGACTGGAAGATGGGTACGGGATCTCCTCAACGGACAACAGCAGACCCTTCGAGTTTGGGCTTATTGATTGGTATTTATTAGCACTTTGGTAAAACATGGTAACCAGGGTATGATGATTGGGCTGGAAGATGGGTACGGGATCTCCTCAACGGACAACAGCAGACCCTTCGAGTTTGGGCTTATTGATTGGTATTTATTAGCTCCTTGGTTAAACATCTCACCGTTGCATATAGTCGTTAAAAAAATCATATCCTTTTGTTTTCCTTATTTACACGAAAATCTCTTCGATGCGGGTGGAGCCGCGGGCAAAAGCTAGTTACTTTATAATTTTCTTTTGTCGCAAAATGTAAGTTTTCTTTAAAAGCCATTATTTATTTAATCCGTTTATAATTCGTAAATTATGCTAATAAAAAAATAAATTTATATCAATACGGTGTAGAAAATCAGAAAAAATATCTGGACGTGAGGAACTCTGCACCGGGATTCAAACCCGGGACCTCTCGCTTACCGGGCGGTTGCTTTACCACTGAGCTATCCAGTTCTCAACATGACCTGCGAATTTACGCTTGTGCTTTCCCATACCGCAACGATATGTATAGGTCCTCAAAGAAGTATAAAAACACAAGTGATAATAAAATCAACTTTTCTCATTCCATTTTAAGTCTTACTTTCATTTGAAACCAATCCATATTTCTTGTTATTGTACTCTCTGTTTGTAGTATTTTTGTCTTAGACCATTTAACATGGTCGAAGGTTTTTGTACACCCGATTTTGACTAGAATACCTCTCATTTTAATAAGAATACGACGGTCCTAAAATCTTATTCTTATCTAACGGATTCTGTTATGAACAATGAAAAAAAATAGACGAAGGTCGGATAAAGTAACATTTCATAAATACTTAGTATTCGTATTAGATGTTCTTATATGATATTTTACCTATTCAAACAACGCCAGAATAATCTTCGTATAATTTTGTATAAAAAGGCCTCTAAGTGTGTCCTATTACATAAATGATGATATTATACGAAGCACAACTCTTTTAGTTTTCGCAATTTTTCTGGATCACTTTATAAATAGTTTCCCTTTTTTATTCACTTTATTTGTGTGAATAGGATCAAAGTCTTTGTTGCTCTTTTTGTCCAAACGGTATCTTTGATCGAATATTTTATAAAGTTGGAAGATAAAAGGGAGAAGTGCTTTTGAATCAAAGTTAGATAATATGAAACAAATATATTAAAAAGTATTATATTGTTATTTAAAACTCCTGTAATGCATCTTTATCTTATGAGGTAACTATTCGTAATAATTTATAATCACATAATTTATTAACTGAAGTATATAAGGTAACTTTCGTTTATACAGCCAAATTCATACTGAAGTTTCGGCCTGTCTGTGAAATACGCAAAATAAAATGTATATTTTATACTCGTGTATTAACTGAGCCGAGGTTGAATAGAGGCATAAAAAATACTTTTCGTATTTCACAAATAAGGTAATTGTACAGTGGAGCCCGCATAAAGCTACACATTGAGTATAAGCTCACCTCTCATTGTACGGGAAGCCTATACAATGAGAGGTCAGCTTATACTGAAAGTGTTTAGCTTGATGCGGGCTCCACTGTACCTTGGTCGTGAAAGTGTCTTGTAAAGTCACCTTATACACCTAAGAGTAGCCGGCACTGGAGCGTGGTTACAGGCAGTTGCGTTGTGTCAGTCAATCGTCCGTTAACGTGTTCCGTATATTTTTACGGAACTCCCTGGAAAGACTGATTAACACCTCGCCTGCTGTCACTCTCCCAGTTTCTGGGCGACAGCTCTGCATCCTAATAGTAAGTAATCCGCAGTAATAGCCAAACGTAATCCATAGTAGTTAAAAGAATAAAAAACAGCCAACCCACATACAAGCGACCATTCTTAAGGCGTATAGGCACTCCACTGTTTTAGTACAAAATTTGATAACCCTTTTCTTAGTTGTTTTTCGTTATAGACCTAAGTATAAGACCTCTATTAACTGGTACTAATATTTTAAAAGGCACCATTTTACCAAAATTTTGAATATTGATGTTGCTTTAATATCTAGCTGGACAGATTTACAAACAAAGTTGTTTTCTTGCCTTAAATTGTATCTAAACCCAAATTTTAGATTTTAGCCAGATAGTGACTTTGTAAATGCCAGCAGTAAAGTATAGATTTCTTAAATTTTAGTGTATAACGAAAAAGAACAGAGAAAGGAGTCATCAAATTTTGTACTACAACGGTGGTAGGCCTATGCGCCTTAAGTGCAAATTATATTTGGAATAGGGCAAGAATACTGCCGTGCTTTGGGCAGAAATATCTGCACGTAAATATGCAGGCAGGTTGTGTCAGGGTATTTTCCTACAATATTCAGCAAATAGTAAGCACATAAACAGACACCTAACTGACAGACAACACACAGGCTAAACTGCTGAAATTTTGAACATACAGGTATGATGCATTTGCTGCCATGAGAGTATTTTCATTCAAATTTGAGAAGGGTCAAAACGGGAAACTTTTGTATCGAAAATTCGTTCTGTTGGGAATAATGGGTTGTTTATACCCTAAATCTACGCGGACGAAGTCAAGTGCGTCCTCTAGTTCTGATACCACCTATAGTAATACAAGAGTTTGAAAATCCACACTGTACAGTTGTACAACGAAAGCGCTCAGACAATGCAATTGTGCGGGGCCCGCGGGGCGAGACGCGGGAGGTAAGCCTCCGAGCTACATACAATTTTCGAACAAGCAGTTCGGAGTATCGTCCCACAAGCCACACAACCTTTCCATCCGAAATTCAATCCGAACGTTTTTTCAACACACTTGCTTATAAAGTGGCCCTTATTGCAGCGTTTTTAGGGTCATAATGCAGCATATTAAACACGCGTGCTTTTTACTTTACACGATTGTGTTTTTTACATTACAGTATTTTTTTTTAAATCTTAGCAAAGAACTTTGATGTCTTGGGAAATAGTAAAGTTTTTGCTAATAAATAAACTGTCTCAGTTGAAATATTCATTTAATCAAAAATGTAACTCTAATCTTTGTTGTAAATATTCAGTTTGCTAATATTTTATATTTGGCTGTTTGGCGGGTGCGTTCAGTGCCTCTACATCCATCTGCGCGCGCATGTGATCTGTGGGCGCATAAACAAAATCTCCGCTGCCATTTTTCATCGAAAATTGTCACGTGGTTTTGATTTTGTGGAAAAAAGACAATTAAATTTTATTATTTTTCCTCGCAAGTGTGTTGAAAAAATCGTATGAAACGCGTGAGCATTAGACATTACAATCTCGGCTCCATTACAATCCCACCTCGACTGTAATGTCTAACACAGCTCACTTGTATCATCATTATGTACTACAATTAAACTGTGGTCATACGCAACGCAGCAACAATATTATATTATTTTGAACAGTTATCACTTTTTTGCAGCCGAAATAACTGCTATATCCACAGTATAGAGCTGACGAATTGGAAACCACAAAATCATAAAAATAAATGCGTTTACAGAATTGCTAGGTAAAACAAGGTGAAAATTATTTCTGTGATTGACGAATAAGAAAATCTTGTAGTCACGCTATTTCATATAGACCCTTAAAATACGGTTAGGACAAATCTGACAAGTGTCAAAAAAAGAGGGTTCCGTATAAAATATCTTAAATAAAATATTTCTTATATGGGATGTTAAAGTTAATTAATAATTTGTTCAAGTGCGAGTTGGACTTGCGCACAAAGGGTTGCGTACCACCACACATAGATGGAGATTCGTTGGTGGGGTGCTGGGATTCGCAATACAGTGACCAAGATTCAAATTCTGCCGGTCATGATGCACCAATGAGTTTTACTGAACTTGTGTTCATAGTATACTTACCACTTTCTGAACGGTAAAGAAAAAAGCGTGTATTAGTGCCCGAAGCATGGTGATAAAAATCACCTCTAATATTTTGGGACGCTATAATCGTCGGTGAAAAGAGGGTGTTGCGATTGCTGACTATGAAAGGCCATACTCGGAAACACGTCTGACACCGCTTCATATGTAAAGTCCTTTTTTTTCTCATATCAAGACAAGGTTAAAAAATTTATATTCTAAACATAAAACATTAAAACTAGAAGTATTTTAAGGAATTTGGTGGCCAAGGGCTGGGGCTTACCTCGGCCGCGGCGAGAGGATCAGTCTGGCGATACAGAGGGGTAGCGGTCCAGATAATGTTTTTTATTTAATTTGATGTGTATTTATTTATTTCATATTAGTAATTTTGATTTATTTTAGATGTAGTTTCTTAAATAGGTTTTAACAATAATAAGTGAAAATAATTCTTGGGTAGATTATTCATGTATCGTTAATTGATAACAATTCAGAAGAAAAAAAAATTTTTAATGAAATTATTTTTTCACAGGCCAGTACAAAGTAGTTCAATCAGCTGTCAACATTTCTATGAAAAGGCGAAAAAAAAGTTCGCGGAAAAATTTTTTTTTTCGGTGGAAAGTTGTCTATTACGGATACTGTATCATCTCTTACATTTTTTCACTTTGTATTGTAGAACCTTATACGTGTGTTTTTGTTTTCATCATTTGAGTTTGTTTGTCCAATGAATACCCCTTTTAAGAGAATTATCAACAGTCATATTGAAATTCAATAGCTAACGGTGATACTCCATGATGCATCCATGATGAGCTCCATAAACGTATAAAAAAGGCGGACGGTGTCACCGCTAACAAACAACTGAAGCATAGCAATGGCGGCTGTTTACAAGTGTGGGAGTGGACTTACCATGGAAAATAGGCATACGATAATGTGAATGTGTGCGTGCCGGGCTCATGCGTACACCCGAGTAGGCTTACTATGGGTGCTTCAGTTTTTGGTTAGCGAAATTCCTTCTGCATTTTTTTGTACTTTCACAGTCAACGCTGTTAGGTTCCGGACTGAACTTTTGCAAACCCTTCAAAGATCTTCCTTTTCTGTCCTCTTTTAAATATAACTTGATTTTTTTTTACCTCTCCTCTCTCTGAATAACTTACTGACTAAGCTACTTGTTCGTTTGTATGTACGGATTTGTGTATTTATTAAAATTTTAATTAAAATTACTTTTTAAAATTTATGCAATGATATTAATTTCTATAATAAAAATTTTACCATGTTTTCCCAACATTGACTGGAAAAAACTTCTTGTAGGAATAAGTCCGCTATTGACTTTTGTCTGTTCTTTGTATATTTGTAAATATTGGTTGGGGAAAAACTCTTTTCGCAAATAGTATGTATGAACTTATAATAAAATCTCTTTGGCTATACCATTTGAATCTGGCTGGTTTTGGTATTATTAAAAAGTTTAAATTTTAAAAATGATAATTCAAAATTCAAATTTGGTAAAATGTGTGATTTTCATTTGTTTTTATTACTGTTAAGATGAGTGAATCTAATGAAGAAATTCGACACATTTTAAAATTTTACTACAAAAAAGGTAAAAATGCAACGCAAGCCGCGAAAAAATTTGTGATGTTTATGGACCTAGTGCAGATTGACTCTGTGAGCGTAGCACAAATTTGGTTTAAGCGTTTTCAATCCGGAAATTTTGATGTGAAAGATGCACCTCGCTCTGGACGCCCTATTACGGATAAAATGGATGCCATTTTTGAAAAAGTGGAGCAAGATCGGCATATCATAAATAAATAAATAAAAATAAAAGATACTTAATTTGTCTTACTAAACTAACATACAAAATTACAAATACAATATTACTTACAAAAATGGAAGTGGAAAGACAAAAAGGTCTAAGATCGGCATAAAGCTAGCTGACACGCATGCAGACAAACGCCGATTTTCAGCTTAGCTTTGTAATAACTAAAGAAATACATGATTAAATAAGAAAATTACAATAAATACATTATAACAAAAAAATATATATATATGAAAAGACTACAAATTTTTATAAAGAACAGAACAAAAAAGCTACTAGTATAAATTATTAGAAGGAACACCCAGGGCCCGAGACAGTAGTTACGATGTAGCTAAAGAACTGGGGATTGACCACAAAACAGTTTTGGCGCATTTAAAAAAAGCTGAGTACACAAAAAAGCTCGATATTTGGGTGCCTCATGAGCTCACTGAAAGAAACTTAATGAACCGTGTACTCTTTTGTGATTCTTTATTACGACGTAATGAAACCGAAACATTTTTGAAAAACTGATAACTGCTGATGAAAAGTGGATCACGTACGACAAGAACGTGCGAAAAAGGTCGTGGTCAAAGGCTGGTCGGGCTTCACAGATTCTGGCAAAACCCGGGTTATCTCGCAACAAGGTAATGCTGTGTGTATGGTGGGATTGGAAGGGCATTATTCATTATGAGGTGTTACCACCAGGCAAGACCATCGATTCTGAACTCTACTGCGAACAACTGATGAGATTAAAGCAAGAAGTCGAGAGAAAGCGGCGGGAATTAGTCAACAGAAGGGGTGTGGTTTTTCATCATGATAATGCAAGACCCCAGACATCTTTAGCCACTCAGCAAAAATTAAGAGAGTTTGGCTGGGACGTATTAATGCATCCGCCGTATAGTCCTGACCTTGCACCTTTAGATTTCCACTTGTTTCGGTCTCTTCAGAATTCTTTAGGCAGTGTCAGGTTAACATCACGAGAGGACTGTCAAAACCACTTGTCGCTGTTTTTTGATCAGAAGCCCCAGAATTTCTATAGCAATGGAATCATGTCCCTACCTACAAGATGGCAGAAAGTTGTCGAACAAAATGGCACCTACATACTTTAGCTAAATGTAAATAAGCCTTTTTAAAAAATGTTTTGAATTTTAATATAAAATGCGAAGAAACTTTTTCCCCAATCTTCACTTTTTTGCAATAAAGTATTCATTCATTCATTCATTCAAGGAGCCAAAGGACTATCGGAAAAGGAAATGTCAAAATGTCACATTTGCCAAGGAGAGTCAGTGTTTGAAACAGAACAGGGCTATTTCATCCAACAGTCGTATAAAGAAGTAAACTCGATAACTCAATGAAAAGAGATTACTTTGCATAGGAGGACAAATTGATATCTAGAAAGTATCTTAGAATTTGCATTTTCCAAGAATTTTTGTTCTTTTCCGCGATAGAGTGCATCCAAACCCGATCGTTTCAGTGTTTTTTTATGAGGTATTGCCATGGTGCTTTTCGCTCTTTCTTTGAGGAGAGTGACAGGTATGTTTTTACATCATGGCTATCGTCTGAATTTTCAAGCCACCCTTCTCTGTAAGCAGAATTCATAATAAAAAGATGTGACGGATTATATTTACATAAAATTTATTTCTCGACCCGCGTTGTGTTTCAATTTCTTTCTAAAATCTTATAAGAAGCGATTGAGTGTCCTTTGTCATTGTCAGTGGATGCTAGACACTCACTCGCTTGTTAGCAATTTCGGAATTGTTTAGTTTGTATTGTGAACGCAGTCTGTATATTTTGTAAAACGGAACACGCTTTGAGCTTTTGTACTTGATCGTGATTGTCAAAACCGAGATTTGTGCAATGCATTTTGAACGTTTTTGCTATTAGAACTGTAGTCATACATTGTTGATAGTTGTGTCCGTTAGTAAAAGGAGTGCGCCCTGACCGTGGCTGGGCCTTCCTTAGTTGTGTCCCGAGTCCAGACAAGCGCGGGAGCATATTGGAACATAAAACGAAGACTTGCTGAGACGCCACATTTTTAGAGCCTGCGACCAACAAAGCTAGTGACTTATTCTTTGGTCTCAAAACCTTTCCTAATTGCCTACCAGCCACTTGCAGTCACGCAGCCTATCGCACGTAAGTGAATATAATTATAAGCAGGAATGAAATCAAAACATGTCGCGTATCGTGGGATAAAATTCTATGTAAGTTTAATACGTCACATCTTTTAATTTCACCTTCATCTGATAAAAAAATAGAGCACAGTGTTACTGGAATGGATCCTTTTGGAACTAACATACTAGAGATTATTTCGTGTTTTTACACCAGAAAAGTTTTACTTGTACTAAGTGTGTCATTATTTTATGTTAACCGCCTCTTTGGTCGAATGGTTCGAATTCTTCTAATGTCTCAACCACTGATTCGTAGGTTACGGGCTCAAATTATTTATAAAGCGGCACTTGAGTTCTGTCTGCGTACTTCGGAAGCCACATATTTCCAGTGAATGCTCACAACCCTTCACGCTGGGACGTTATAATTGTCGGTGAAAGATGCGTGTACGAGTATGGACTGTGACTTACATTTCACAATCCATATTCGGAAACACCTATGACACCGAGGATTATTGACGATATGTTTTTTCATATTATTTTATTTTAGTTAGATAAAGTCTTACGATAATAAGTGAAAATAATTCTGGGGTAGATCATGTATTGTTAACTGATCACATTTCACAAGGAAAAAAAAATTTTTACTCAAATAATTTTTTCACTTCCCAGTACTAAGTGGTTGAATCAGCTGACTGAACTTCTATGGAAAGGTAAAAAAAAAGTTCGCGCAAAAATTTTTGTTTTCAGTGGAATGTGGTCTATTAGGGATACTCTATCATCTATTAATTTTTTTCGCTCTGAATTGTAGGACCTTACATTCTAGTATGGAACCCTAAAAATTGTTTACCCAAAACAGCTTTTATAAAATTCGGCGTAACAGTTCGCGTGACAGACCGATAATGTTTTATATATGATTTATGACCACGAAGACGGAAGGCTTTTTTCTTTCAATTGAAATATAAGAACCATTTTTAGAATCTTTTCGACAGTCTCCTTACTGCTTTTTATTAAGGTTTAAAATAACTCTGTCATAGTCACTTATAATGATTGTAAGTTTATGGAAGGAAGCTTTTTAGGAAGTACTTCAATCCGTCTCGTTGCGTCTACACTTTACTAGGGACGGCAATATTCGAAAGAAACTATTCGAGCTGCTTGATTATTTACTTGTCTCTGACATCTCGAGCTATTGATTGGTTGTTTATTCGAGAGTCGTATCTAGATACTTATTAAGTATATAATATAACACGGAAACACAAGGAAAAACTTTTACATATTATCCATCCATCCATCAGCCTGTTTCATCCACTGCTGGACATAGGCCTTTCCAGGATTTTTCCACTCTTAGCGGAACCCTTGCACCATTAACGCCGCTTCCAGTCACTAGTCTGTTTTATATAAGGCCCGGCAATTGGGGATGGATATACCGCCATCCATCGGTCCCAGGCAATGGTAGGCCGCCTGGTTTTGCCTGAGAGCTGTTCTCTTACTGTCCCCCGAATAACTTCGGGAGGGTTTGCGAGTAAGATGGTGGTACCTCCACAGTCGAGCCCGGCATCAGCTCTACCAGCATAAATCATAGTTCAGTTTGACACTTGATCCGCTGCCAACCAATCCTTCAGGAACTGCATCAACTATAGCAAATATAGCGTATCCATGTGAACTCTTAGCCTTCAGACGTCAAGAGGTCATCTCGAAAGTTCGAATCAGTTCGTTATTGAGGTGTTAAAATACGGAGATCTTTACAAAGATAAAAAAAATACTTTACTCAGAAAACCCTAAAATAAAATGTTAAGTTTTTCGAAGTGTTTTTACTTTTTCAATCCTCTTTGATAGATCTTTCGTAAAGAGAAAACGGACAAAATTTCAAATCATTTTTTGACCCCTCATGATTTGCATAAAGATACAACCTGTTTGGCACACCAAGGGAAGTTGAAGTTTTTTTGTACGATCAGTGAGCATAAATATCTATAAAGATCAATATGTGATCTTAAGATTTGTTGATAAATTCATTTCAGAATACATATAATAATCTTCATAATATTTTGAATTTATTAAACAATCAAGAATAATCACGATGATAATAGGCATGAAAGTGATCAATAGTTAAAACTACGTAGCTTGTTATAAAAAGCTAAATTTTCTTCTCATTTTAAAGTAAAAACTTTATCAATACTTAATTTGACAGTACCTTAACTATCAGCAATTAAATTGGTTTATAACATTTTTTTTACCGCTAGGGAAGCATTTTTAAAAAATATGAATTTGAAACTCCACTCGAAAAGAAAGGAGCATAAAAATATGTATAGTCTGCGCTTTTATACCTAAAATCATTTAGTAGCAAATACTGTTTTGTGAATTATGTCTGCGTAATACAAGATTGGTTCTTCCATAATCAAACAAAAATTAAGACTTCCGAAAAACCGCTAAATTCATCCTCCAAAAGTTTTTGGAATTAGTATTACAAATAACAACTACAACTACGGAACAAATAGTAGTATGCCATTCATTGCAATACATTGTTTTGTTACGTTTTTTGATAGCTGCCTATAATTGCAATCGCAGTCCGTATGGGATAAAAATAGCCTATACTTCAAATGATTGCTTAGATTAAAAATTAGAATGTCAAAAACAGTCAAAAAGATGTTTTTAAGACAATTTCTATCAAACAAATGGTACAAGTAAACACTTTTTTACTGTAGTGTACAAGATTTGTGTGCTGCCAATTTATTACACACTTCGGTATTTTTCTTGAGCGTATTTCTGACATGCCGATAGGAATATAAAATTTTATTTGGATTTCTGCGTGTGACTGGCAGACAAACAAAGAAATCCCAGGAGGGTTCTCTTACAGATAACTGTGATAGAGCCCTAAAAGAATGTAAGAGTAAGTTACATTTCTTTTATCTCCATCTCAAAACTGAGACTCGGTGTCCCAAAGGAGTGGAGAGATTTTAGTGTCAGACTTTAGTTTTACTTGTGGAGCAAAAGAATAATAGTTTTCAACGATCGGGGACGATTTCTTCATATTTAACTTTAAAGGGATTCTCGTCTCTTATTACAAAACATACATATATATCTTCGCGACATGAATGAGTCACAGTCCACACTTTTAACACCCGCTTTTCACAGATGATTATTACGTCCCAAATGTGATGGGTGCTTAGAACTATCACCATAATTAGGTATAAATGGACCAACAGCTTCAAAATCAGTCTTCTAACTTACGTGGACAAAAGTTATTGACCTTTAATATATCGTTAGTGCCAAGTTAGTTTGATCGTTTATACCTGCTCGTGGAAGATGTTTATGTTTTAAACGGTATGCACGAATCCCTCATAGCACGATTTCTACTCGAGCTTGACCAGATTTTTTATAACTTTATTACTGGTATAGAATACCTGTATACATTATACTCATTCAACTAATTTAGTTTTTGTTAATTGTTACAGGTACGTGCATATAAATGTAGGATGAGAAGTTCGGAAAAAAAAAGGTACTCACAGGTTTTTGTAATAATGGTTCGCGCTGCCCATTTGACACTGGGCCCACCACACGCACAACTGTAACAAAGTTGACCATCATTATCTTGGTACAGTGCCCACTTTGAGGAATACATCATGAGGGGAAACCTTAAGGCTGCATAAGGTCAGATTGAGCACCTCATTTTGCATCAATCAGAACTGAACTCTACGACGTTTCCTTTTAGTACAAAATAGCACGCTCTCAGCCGTGGCTGTTACGACCACCAAGAAACACGCGCCCACAAAAATCTGCGTTTTTATTATAACTCTGCTTCTAGATAAAAAATTCAAGACGAGCTGACGATGTCATTTGTTAACTTATTTTTAATACAAATTTCAAGGCTATATGATTTAAGGAAGGCCCTTTAACACTCAAGAAATAAGAATTTAGAGGTAACTATGTAATTTTTTTCTATCGAGCGAACTTAAAGATTTTGCGTTTTTTCTAAGATGAATCTATCAGCCTTATAGTCTCTGTCTATATTTTTTTACTATACCGATTAATCAAGTTACATAATGTGATCTGCTCATTTTAAGTTGTACATCTCTCATCGAGTGCGGTCCATTCAAACGGACTTCGATCATATTTTGGAAAATAACTATTCAAACTCGGTGACATTTTATACACAGGTTAAGGAAACTAAAATGTAAGATTGTGCATAATCAGTTTCCTACTGGTATCCAAAAAAAAATATTGTTTCGAAATAACACGTGAAACCCTCGTTTATTCTTAACAAAATGACTCAAGTTTAGCGATGTTTTCAAGACAATCCATGACAATAAAATATTTCATACAACCACGAGCATTGGAAAAATTGCGAATGTTCTGTGTTTCTGTGTTTAAAGACTGAACTGTACTAGTGTAATGAGCAGGCTCGGCCTAGATATACAGCGGAGCCCGTAGGCCTATTCTCAATCTGTTGAATTAGCCTTCTCGATCGTAATAACCCATTTTATCAGTCGAACTCCATACATTTTATGATCGAATTTTAGAGATCTCGATTCGATTGATTCGGAATTGCCCCCCTGCATGTCTGTCGGTTGTTTCTTCTGGCTGCCTGCGGCTACGGCATAACTTAGGAACTCAAGATTAAACAGGTGGAAACTGGGATCACGGGAAAAAAGGAAAAGGTTCCGTACCACCCCACAAGACGACTGTATTACGGTAGGTAAATAAGAAAAATATAGACAAGAAGACGAAAAAAAAAAACAAGGTCCTAAAATGGTAAAGGTCTAACAAATAATTTTGGCGTAAGACACCCAAGTTTTGAATTACTGTTTTACTTTGGGGTAGTTTAGAGTTTGTTTTACAATCTGACCAAGTTTGATACATGTGTGTATCGCCGTTTTTTAAGATAGAGCTGAAACAAATAACGTTGAATTTTTTAAAATGTTACTTACCTCTAACATGGACGAAAAAAAAACGAAACCATTAAAGTCTCATAAATATTATTAATATATAACTGCTCGTGATTGTTGGCACTTAGTGGAAATAAATACACATTATATCATGTATACCGGGTGTTAATAGACTGCTACCGTTAAATTTAACCACATATTCTTCCGACCCTACTGAACCACGTTTCCCAAGAATCATATCCGCGGAAACGACGCTCTCTCGATACTCGCCTGTATGTCGGTGCGTTAGGGTTCACGCATTTTTGTTTGGAACTCAATTATTTCCTAAACTAAGGGGTTCCGCGATTATGATTCTTAGGAAAAGTGGTTCAGTAGGGTCGGTAGAATATGTGGTTTCATTTAATGGTAGCAGTCTATTTACACCCGGTGTATATCATTTTGTTTTCTGTCTATCTATTCGTGTGTCAAGCAAGACCCATTTTCTCGGGCCCCGTTAGAGATATCAAGTTGAAACTAACACCTTCTACAGAAGTTTACGGCCCCATAGTGCTGCTAAAATTCAGGCTTCTAACTCAACGCAAAAAAGAGTTTACGTGATCAATTTCATACACATGGGCTCACCATGACAATCTATAATGTACTTGCAGGTGTTTTTTTATTGTTATTTGCTATCAGTCCGTGATAGAGGCCGTAATAACACGTATTGCTGAAGCTGTAGACCCCTGTGACAGAAAGACTGATAGACAACGAAGGCTTAGACCTTGTCCACATGCCGCGTTTTGCTCCCGCGAGAGCTCTCGCGTAAGCACCCGCGCGTAGTCAAAGTACTAGGCTCCAATACATTGCGTCCACATGCAACGCTACGCGCGAACCAGGACGGCGATTCTCTCAAAATTTTTCACACACTTTGCTTTTCATACCCTCTGTTTATTGCGTCATAAATGTTGTGTGATGATAATCCTATTGACTATAACTCCTTAAAAGACATGTCAAGCACATTATGTTTATTTATAACTCATGTACTTATCGCCAAATATATATCTATATTGTGGATAAGTACATGAGTTATAAATAAACATAATGTGTATTAATTTCCACCAAGTACCAACAATCCCAAGCATTAACTACATGTCAAGCATGTTATGAATACGTACAACAGGTTTATATTTTAAACGTCTGATACGTTTTTTCAGAGCTTGTAAAAATCGTCCACTTTCGGGCTTCGCAAATTGTCTTATGTGCGAGAATCGCCGGTCCAGGTCTCGCGCGAGTAAAACGCTGCATCTGGACAAGGCATTATAACTAAACTAGCACTAACCTATAACTAGGATCCTGTTCGGCCCTCTTCGGGTAAGGAACCCTAAAAATGGCACATCAGTAACATTTCAACTCATTCCCGTCATCTTTCATCGTTATACATATAACGCTTATCTCTGCAAATGTGCTATTGTAAGTAAAATTCATTTTACCACACCCGTGCATTGTAATGCCACTTATTATAAGTTACAAAGGTTCCCTAAGGGGAATACAAATGAGGGTTCAGAAAAAGGTTCCGCAGTCACAAAGTTTTTATTTTTTCGGGACCTATGGGGTAGAAATGAATTGTGCAAAGTTTCACATAAGTTTTTTTCGGCGATAATGGTTAAAAGAGCGGAAATTTTGCTATACTGGCAGCTTATTGGAACTTGGCCGACATTAAAATTATATATTCGTTGAAATAACTTTTTATTCTAATATGTCTGTATTTAATTACGGATATTTGAGAAAAATCTTAAAAAATAAGAGTATATGCCTTTATGTCCAAGTATTTTATAAACTAATAATAATAATAATTACATTCTTCCTGGCAACATAAGCACTAGTACTGGCATTTAAAAAAAAGATTTTATGTTAAATTATAGTTTTTTTTAGTAGTATAAGTATACTTGGTTAGTAATATATAGCTATCTGTTTTACATGTTTTTTTTTTTACCTTACTTTTATGCATACCCATTTTCATAGAGGAGTGAGTAGAGGTTTGCCTTATTTTTTTTTTACTTTCGAGCAACTATAGGCATAAAACACCGGCCAAGTGCGAGTCGGACTCGCGCACGAAGGGCTCCGTGCCATTATCTATAAAAACGGCAAAAAAATCATGTGTGTTGTATGGGAGCCCCCTTAAATATTAAGTTCATTATAATTCAATTATTTAATTTTAAAGTGAATATATAACTAAATATTCTGTGACTATTTGAAGCGACTACCTGTTGCCGTTATCAATATCGAGCAAAAAAATCGCGTTTCATGTATGGGAGCCCCCTTTTATATTCTTTTATTCTGGTTTTTAGTATTTTTTTATAGCAGCAACAATAATACATCGTCTGTGAAAATTTCAACTGTCTAACTATCGCGGTTCATGAGATACAGCCTGGTGACAGACGGACAGCGGAGTCTTAGTAATAGGGTCCCGTTGGTTACCCTTTGGGTACGGAACCTTAAAAAGTACGTCAGACATTTGTCTCTGAGGGTCATAAGGTGATCGGATCTCGCCCCGTGTGCAGAGACGACGAAGGCACCTATTTACTGGAGGAAGGCTCCGGCATGACGTCATCGTTCACTCATTCATCCGTTACCAACTTCCGTAGATTTTTGTGTAAGTCCCTGCAAAGGCTCGCCCGTTGTCATTCTTCCAGTTTCTTGGCGAGCGCTGTTCATCCTAGGTCTTAGAAACGATTTCCCACTGCAACACAAAAAAAACCTTGCGTTTATTTTTGACAAATTTTTACCCTCGTTTGTCTGTAAGACAAAGAAAGTGTGTATGAATAAATTACGTATCTCATTTGCTTGCGGAAGAGTTTAAGGTTTACAGTGCCAGAGTCGAACCAGGAGGGCTATTCTCAGTCTGCCGAATTAGGCTTCTCGATCGTGAAAACCCGTTTTATCTGTCGAACTCTATCTACAACGAAAAAGTATCTATAGCTCGTTGAACTCCATACTACAGTATAGGTAACAACAGTAGTTTGACTAGGCGGTGTCCTTGAAATCAATACCTACGGCCGCACGGCACCTAAACACGCCCTAGGGCTGCCAATTGACTGTTTACGTATTTGATAATGCTATATTATTATTATAAAAGTTGGCAACCATACAATGCACAACATACTCTGTAATTTTGTGCCATAATTTACGAAAATGCGCGGGAGCGTCAAGAGACAACGTACGTCCGTAACTGCGGTGCGACTGCGACTGTCGTAAACCGAGTTGTACCGAGTTTTGGGGGGGGGGTTCGTTTCGGCCCGTTTGTATGGAGATAGAATACTATTACTTATTTATACTATGTCCATATAGTCCATACATTTTTAGCTCGAGTTTTAGTAATCTCACTTCGACTGTGGCTCCGGAATTGTCCCCCAGGCTTTGTTATTAGAACATAGTTTGAAAGCCTATCGTGCCTAGTTATACGAGAAGGCAACAAAACTGAATTCCCCCCCCCCCCACTACTAAATTAGTTTCTGGACATTTGAAGCAATTTGAGTGTAGTTCTGATTGTCATTCGTATTTGATGTTTGGGGTTTGACAACAGTTTCTGTACACATCAGCTATCGTGACACTTATCTTCTATGAGAGAAGGGTCATATTCATTTAATAGTGTCGTAATTGTATATGTCCACAAGTCTGACCGATAACGAGGACCCTTTCGAACGAAGCCGCCCAGACCATAACATTCCGTTTACAAGTAGGTCTCACAGTACAAGTAAAGAAAAAAAAAAAATTATCAATATATTATTGTTAAAAATATATATTTAGGACTTATTAAATATGGTTTTGTTTGAGAACTAGATCTAAAGGATATCGTCTTTCGTTACTCAAAATTACCAACTCCATTCGATAATAAGAAATCTGATAGTAAGACTTTCATCGAGATTTTTATGCAATTTTTAGGTAGTATATTTATGATAAAAGAATACATTTTAAACTTCGATGTTAGGTGTAAAATATTGTATAAGGTATCGTCATAAACTTTAAAAATTGCCTTAAGGTGATATGTGAATTGTTCAACGGTCACTGTTACTCCATGCGGTACGACCCGCAGTGCGAGAGGGACGGATACCGGAAAAAAATGCAAAATGTCGATTTTAAATTAATATAAAATTAACGAAAATAGTTATCAAAATTTCACATTCACAAAATTTAGATATTGTTAAAATCTATCCAATAAAATATAGTTCAGGTCTGTATGTCATTTCTATTTGTCATACTATCAAAAAAAGTGTAGAAGAAGAGCTCATTTCAATAATTATTTCTATTGAGCGAAAGTTCTGCAATCGCGTTTCTGTATTCAAGAAAACTAGAAAAAGGTACCCATATTTATATACTAATTTATCAAATTAGTGGCTTCTTCTGAAAAGCAGGTAAATAACTTCAAAAAGTGCCGATTTTAGTGAGGTAGCGCCTTAAATAAACATTATAAAAACGAGGTGAATGAAGCCATAGAAACACGTATTCTGTGAACATTTCAACTGGCACCGTTCGGGGATGGAACCCTAAAAATCCGTTCCCACAATGCCATAGTAAGGTCACCTACATCAAAGTACTAAATAACGTCGATTCTGAAGACTTCAATTTTAGTTTTAGTGCTGCCTAAACTTGAACTTCTGCCAAAGTAATATGGCTTCTGTTATTGACACATAAGAACTATTTTAGAATGAATAAAATTTAGATTTGACGGTACTACAACTAATATTAAGGCTTCTCTCAACGCTAATGACCTTGAACTGAGCAACTTTGTAACCAATTTGTACGGTAAATATAGCATTTTTTGACACAAGAAAAACAAATACAAATATATTTATTTCCAAAAAGAAAAAATCTTACATACCAAGCAGTTAGAAAATACATAGTAATTTACATGATACGAAGTGCTATGTGGTTTTTGCTGAATTTTATTTTAATATATAGAAGTGAAGAAAAAAATTATTTTAAGTTAACCTTATTTCTCATTTTTCTATCCACTTGTAATGATACAACTGCCGCAGTTTTTATAGAAACGGTGTTAAAATTTATATACTTCTAGACAAAATAATAGGGTTTTCTCAATTTTTGTAATTTCTTTTTATTTTATTTAAAATAAATAAAAAACACACTACTTTTGGCCGGAGCGCCTGACGTGACAGTCAAGTTTAAGTGCGAGCTGATGGAACTTTATTTTAATGAGGTTTTGTTCGAAATTTCAGCCACCACTAATAGAGTTGCTAATTTTTCCGACGGAGTCACCTTAAATGCCAGTTTTTAGGCGCCCGCTACATAGGGGTTAGTATAAATAGAAAACTATTGTAACCTATACAATTCGACCATCACAATTAAACAAATGAGCCAACCATGAATCGCCTCTATCAAAGTTATTTAAGTATTTGCCCTTGGACCTAATTGTAAATAATAATAAAGGCATTAATGTCCCATGTGATTGAGGCATGAAATAAAGGTGTCCCAAAAATGTCGCGGTTGTATTGTTGAACTTTCATGATATTTTCCTTTGTCTATTTTGTCTGTACACAGCGTAACAATGATAAATGTTCAAGCAAAATTAATGTGGCGTCAAAATACGTCACGCTTGTCTTGCCTTATCTGAAATACAAGTCCATTAAATTAAATGTTATTACAGTAATGGCATAGTTCAATATGCTTTAACATCCTGAACCTTGTGACATGGAAGCCGAATATTATTGTTCCACGTTCGGATTGGGAATGAGGTGCGATCGTCAACTTTACGCGAATGTATGAAATGACAGTTACCAAAGGTATTATGTGCAAAAATACGTTAAAACTTTTTCAGTACTGCCAAATTATAATGTGAAGAAAATGTTTCATTTTATCAACATAATATTTCGGGGAATTAAAATAAAATGATATTCATAAAAAAATTGTCAGCTCGCCATTTGTTTTGAAGATCAATCACTCATGGGTTCATCAACTTATCATCAATGCCATTCATTTTTTGAAGAAGCAATATTATTGATCAATAAACTTTTATAAACATCAATAAGTACATAAAACGCAAAAATATTATAATTATTTTACTTGATGGTCTTAAGTACCTGAGTAATCAATTCATTTGTACTATAATATTATGCAAACGGTACTTTTTAATAATCCAATCGTGGAACAATAATACCAGAGTACGAAATAAACATCATAACAATTTACAAGTACCTATAAGATTTAAATTAGCTAATTTTGACAATCTGTACGACTGGTATCAAAAATTGATTTAAAATAACCTTTTCGCGTTGCCTGTTTTACCTTTATTTTTCTACTTTTTGTTCATGGTCTTTTTCGGGCTTTATAATGGCGTATTTACGTACAGAATCCCATGCAAAGTATAGTTTGTAGTAGGGATAACTCGGGTGAAAACATTTATACTTAATGCTTTTTTTGGACTCCGTACCTCAAAATGAAAAAATGGAACGCTTATACGAACACTTCGTTGTCCGTCTGTCAAAACCCTTTTTCTTGGGCCCCATGAAAGGTATCAAGTTTTAAACTAATATCTCTTACAGAAAATCTACGGCCTCAAAGTGCTGTCCAAAATCAGGCTTCTAACTCAACGCAAAACAAAGTTATTGCCCTTTACTTAATTAATTTCATACAAATTAGCTTACAATGAAAACCTTAGATGGCACTTCCGGTTAACTTAGAAACTTGACATTCCGTTCACAAGTAGGTCGTATAGCACAGGTAAAGAAAAAAGTCTAAAAATTACCAATTCTTACTTATCTAGACCCGTTGGATACAAATAGTTTAATGGATCGTAAGGATTAATGATGGATAGAATCCGAAATGAGGAGATTCGTCGGAGATCGAAAGTAGCCGACATAGCCTGCAGAATCACTAAGTTGAACTGGCAGTGGGCAGGCCATATTTGTCGCCAATTTGATGGCCGTTGGAGCGGAAAGGCTTTGGAATAGAGAACACGTACAGCAAAGCGTAGTGTAGGCCGAGGACGTTGTGGGTGGCGGCAGAATGAGGAGGACGGAGAAACGACATGAGTGGCGAAATTTGGGAAAGGCCTATGTCCAGCAGTGGATGAACACGGGCTGATAGATGGATGGACGGATGGAAGGATCAATTAAGTCGGTCCTTCATAACTGCACGTGGAATAAGTTCGTGTTTTACGGAACCCTCAGGGCTGAAGTCCTCCTCGCACTTGACCGTTTTTTATATGGTAGCTACCAGTGGCGTGCATTGAAGTTTTTGCTAGAAATGCAATGAGAAGTTCAAGTTTGACAATAAAAAATATATAATAGTTTAAATGTCAATTTGTAAAATCATTATTTATATGACGCGATAGCCTGCCTACCCTGCCCTAAAGTACATGATTTCATACAATTTGTTTTTCAATTTCCTTTTAAGTTATTTAATTTTGTTTTTATCGTCAAACTTGACCTTCTCATTGCTTTTCCAGGAAAAGTTCATTGCACTCCACTGGTAGCCACTAAGAGTCTTGAAGCACTACCAAATAGTATTTATTTTCAGAAACAAAGACGTACAGTGGCCTGCAGTTTCAGTTAAATATTTTATACGGTTTTAGCCGGTACAACAGCGTTATAAGAAATGCAACTGCTTCATTGGCTAAATAAACGATCGTGCGCACGTCCGGTACATCAGAAGAGAAACAGCGGAAACAAAATTGCAGATCCACGTTTTGCCTTTGAAGGGAATTGCAATAAGCACACAAAATAGGTCAGCGGCGCTTTCTTTGATCAAAGTAATGCATCAATGATGTGAAAATTATAGATGCATCCGAAATCAAGTCCTAGTTCCGTTCTAGTTACAACACGACGGTTCGCTTGCCGGCATTTCGTCATGGGGACGGCCATAAACCACGGCAGAAGTCTACCACCAGTTACCGAGTGAAAGGATTTGTTGGGCCTTAGTCTGACTGTCAGAGGCAGTTTTATTTTAACTCAGTTTACGCCATTCGGGAAGGCTCCTTCCATGCAAACTACAAAAAAAACATACATATATGATTTTACATTAAGTCTTAAAATAGTCGACACTTTTCACTTCCCGTTCCTTTCGTTCTAGTATAATGAGGTAGTTTAATTTGAGCCCGCTAGTCACGTTTTCTCCGGATGCCAAGCATATATTTCCTTTGCAAAGCCCGTAGTGAAGGAATAACAAGATCTTTTGACCTCCTTTCCGATATAATTTTCATGTAGGTCAGTACAAAATAGGCGCTCGGGCGGCTATTCCGGTAATATTGCGCATTCGCAATATCAGTCATTAGATATTTGTTTAAAGTTTGATAAATGCCATGCCATGGAAATTTGGTGACTAAAACACATCAAATAGAAGCTATAGGATATAAGGAATGCTTACTATAAGTTTTCAATCAAAAAAATCAACACATATCCGTACAAAATCCCTTTTAAAATCACCCGCAATCTGCCTTCGCAAAAATTCCGCACGTGCCAGAATTGAGGGCCCGGTTACTCATGTAGGTTGATTTTTAGGTTGTCTATGTGTTCTTTTTGCTTTGCCAGCGCACTTTGAAAAGGAACTGGAGGAGGTTTTTATTTCTCTCGGACAAAGTAAAATTTTAATTTACTGGAACCAGTGCTACACGTTACCAGAAACTGTAAAGTATACATAAATATTTATTAATTATTCTACGGTATAGCTGTACTCGCGTTGGTTTGAACTATTCGAGTTTTGGCTAAACAACACAACTCTTTTCTTTCAGGTCCGTGAACTCTCCCAATAAATTTAGTGAACGCGTTGTATCTAATAAAAAGTTACTAAAACACACTGCTATATAAAGATAAACTTCCATAAAACATTAGCTCAATAACCATTACCCAAAAAGCCTTTGGAAAAGAAAGCAGTAAGCGTACAATAATAATGTATCATAAAGGTACTACAACGTCAAATTGGTAAATAATACAGAAGGATATAAAACCATCAAATGGAGCGCAACACAGATCATGAACCCTTTTCGGCGCAAACTCTTTGGTTTCGCTTCAGGGTAGGAACACAGACATATAAAGGAACGACACGGGGCGCCTGCTGTAATCTTTTGGATTGGCAATTTCCTTTCACTGTGGCCTCTTTGCGAAAGGTTAGAAAGAGAGATACTCGGAAAATATCGTCTTCCTGCTTCAGACATATAATTATAGGCTCCAACATTTTTTTTTTCCAGGATGAAACCTTTGCTTTGTAGATCAAAAAAAAAAACATAAGAGGCAATAATGAATGAGACATATTTATTTAATTGATGTATTTCGATGTAAGTAAAAATATCAAGACTTTCTTCAATCTAGATCGATGAAGAGTCATATAAGTTTACCCTAGTTATAATTTGATTGGAAGTCTTTATTGTGTGTTCAAATTGAATTACATATTTCACAAATATTATTTATGGAAAACTGCTCCATTTAGCGATAACGTTATAAACCAGGGAATTTCTGATTTTGTATTTCTCCATCAGTCATAATAACTGCGGTCATCTGGGAATAGTATACCGAAGACACCATTTCAAACCTTAACTCATCTGTTGCTATGTAAAGGTATATAGACTTCAGTCTTTCACAGTTGAAGTTGTAAAGTTGTGGAAGGCTTTTCCTGTTCATTACGACGTGCTCCCTCTCTAGCTATTATTAAAACTTCATAAAAGATCATTATATTATAAGATACTTTTTCTCTATTTGTTACTTAATGTTACCATATATTTATGTGATTGTTTTAGTATTTTGTGTAAATCTTAAATCAACTATTTCATTTATACGTATATCGCCTACGCTTTCTCATCTTACCACAGGCTATTTAAATACTGCAGGGTTATAAACGTATATAATAAAATAAAATTGAATATTTTAAATGATGAAAGCCAAAATAAAACAGATCTTAATAATAAGACAAGACCTCCAGGGCTGCGAAAAATAGCAAACTCAAAAACCTACAACCTTCCGAAAATAAAAAACACATATGAAATGAGAACATGGCGATATATCCTACCAAAAATTATTAATGGTCTGCCATAAAATTTACAAAAACTATATATAGACACAAATAAATTTAGAGAGAAAATCAAGTTGCACTTTATTAATAACCAAAATTATATTTAAATTATAAATAAAAACATTCAAATTACACTACTTAGGTTATCCCTTACACATTTAATTAGAAATAAAATATAATACTTATATTAGAAATACCTATCATAAGAAAATCTATTAAATAAAAATATAAAAAATACCCACACGGTACATCTTCGGCTCAAAGTTGTCTGGAAGAAATTGGAAGACCATCCATAATTTCCAAAATTAATTCAACTTGTATATTTTGTTCTTTTTTATCGTTTTTTGTGCATTATGTTATGTTATGTTTATACCTGCGCGTCTGGCTTCTAGAAAAGGTAGCAGAAATCAAAGATACTTCATAATATTTATTTAGACTGGTATAATTTCGTCGTAGGGTAGAACGCGATATTATATTTACAAAACGCGAGAGTTTAAAGTTCTACAAAGATTCGATCCTGACACACCTCTTTTGCTTCGACATTTAATCCATCGAGTCCTACAGACTCTTCTGTTCCAGTGTTATTATAACTTTGCTCTTTTCCGATATCTGTATATTGATCTATTTTGCAACCGTTTGTGTATTCGTATCTGGTAACAGTATTAAAAGTATTTAAGGGCTTGTATTAGGTCTTTCAACGGTTTTTGTTTTAATATGCTGAGACAACTACTTATCTGATCAATGTAAAACTTGAACACGTGTTTTTTCAGACCTTTGTTTTTCCGTTGTCAGATCGGTTACCTAACCTGACACATTTCGCTCGATAGATTTTATTTTTGAAAATGATGCCTTTTTAAGTTATTATTTCGTTTTATGTCTAAACGGCTTGAGTTTTATGTCTGAAATTACTGATATTACAATAAAACATGGTTTATTTTCCGATTTCAGGTGGAAATACTCCTACATCAAATACTTTTTCGTAAAATCCAAAAAAAACCTCTAAAATTCACTGATTTTGCGTGCCGCCAGCGTGCGAAGCGAGCGTTCTAATGTAGACTTTCTGACAGCATACTGAACATACATACATACATACGTAACATAACATACGTGCACCAGGGGTAAGGCCTTAAGTCAAAAAACTGCTAAGAGTTTGAATTGCCGCAATTCCAAATAATAATAGAGAAAAAATATCTACCACTTTGCGCTAAATAGAAAACTAAAGTATTGTTTGTTATACCGCCTCTAAAACAAGCGAAGAGTGTGTTCGGTACTCTGTGGAGCGTAATAATGCTACCATCAAACAAATAGGTTGAGCGCGAAAAAGTTTCATATCGCGAGAAATAAAGTTGAGACGACGACGGATTGCCAGTTAGGGTTGGGATAAAGCAACAAATAAAAGTTTGATGAAAAAATACGAAATCGTGTTTGGGAGATGCTGTGTATTTTTAAATGAGAAATTCAATGTGTTTATTCAAAGTAGGCTCAAAATAGTCTGTTAAGTGGTTTCGAAGAACATTTATTGTCATGTGTAATTCATGTATTTGATACCTCCTATGTTGGTTTTTACGTGTAAATCATTTATCATTATTATCATTCACATTGCCTTCACCGTTTTTACTTTACTTTTTAGGGTTCCGTAATGCTTCGGATAACCTGTTAGCGAAGCTTTGATGTTTAATTGAGTGTCCGTTTGTGACCTAACTCGGGAACTATTGGACCGATTAAACTAAAATGACTATTGTTTACAATGTCAAAGTGAAAAGCATTCATTTACCACAAAATAGAAATGCACAGAAATATAAATCAAGAAACTACAACTAAGTGGCTAAAAGGGGCAAACTCAGCAAATGCTGCTTGTTGCAAGCAACTCACGGCGCTGATTTTCAGTTTGTCCCATTTTATACAGATACACAGACATTAAATATTATTTGCAGGTAGCAAATTAAAATTATTATATATCAAATTATTTCATCGCCAAATTCATACTAGAGACTCTGTAAGTGGTCAGGACCAAGGTCCAATGACCGTTCCTATGAAATCCGCAAAATAAAATTAAAGAGGTTGTTTTGAACAAGTATAGAGGTATAATTTTTCATATTTCGAAAACTTACCGAGTTTCCAGTATGAATTTGGAAATATAAACATAAGTGACCTTATATACTTGATGAATAACACGGAGATAAATACGTATGCAAATAATACCAATACCTCTTAAGGGGGGGTTATCCCGATTTTGTCTCTTTTTAAATCAATTTTAAGCCAATAAATAGCAAAAATAAAATTTTGTAAAATTATATATTATATTTCACTCTTTGATCTTGATATTTCGGCTGTTCGATACACGATTACTTACATTTTCCTCGATCCATTTAAATCGCAAAGGTAGGTCTGAACTATGATCTAAATATCATTTTATTTGAGTTATATTAAGTTTTGAACAGTAAACCATATACTAAAATGAATGTCTTAAAAAATGTATTATAAAACGGCCGTCCTATGAAAAAAACCATCCCTCTAATTACAAAATAATACATAAAAACACCTCGAAACCGCGAATTTTCAAAGCGGCGCGCTTCTGCTGAGCAGGATGACCATGTGTAAAACAAAAGCGTTGGAGCAGGACAGATTTCACTGAATAACCTCGCCTTAACATATAAAAATTCGTCCATGCTTTTAATTTACATTTGTCATATTATGGGAAAATTATATACATCGATGGTCAAACCTCAATCCAAGAGATGGTGTTCTCTACCCCACTCTTGCATGATTTAAATAATTAGAGATGAACTAAGTTACGGTACTGGAAAGGAGAAAACACTTGTTATTTTTAAAACGAACCTGTATTATCAAAATAAAGGTGAGAGCGCAATTATTATGTTTTGTATTTGAACGTAAAACAACACTAACCGCTAGACCAACTGCGACACCTTATGCGACATACGGGTCACTAAACTAAGGGCATAAATCGAGAATTATGAGTACCTTGGATCATAAAACTACCAACTTTTATAACCCTTGCTAGCTCCGTGAGCCATGTCTAGAAAAACATTTATCTAGCAACAATAGGACGCATTAAATTTTCCAAATATGTATGTTTTTACTTATAGATTGATCTGTTTGAATAGATACCTTGTCAGTCTTCATAAATATACACGTAGAAACTTATCATCACATTTTAGACGGACGCTTAATGGAGCTGGATTTAAATTTATTTAATTACTAGCTTTTGCCCGCGGCTCCGCCCGCGTGTTATTCGGTTTAACGAGATGCTTTTTTCTGGGATAAAAAGTAGCCTATGTGTTAAGTTAGGGTATAAGCTATATCCATTTTAAATTTCATCTAAATCCATCCAGCCGTTTCAGCGTGAAAGGGTAACAAACATACACACACACACATACACAAACATTCGCATTTATAATATTATTACTGTGATAATTAATTAACCACTAGTTAATAGCTGTCCATATTACGTCCCGCCTACAATCATCCTACCGCCATTATCCAATGACCCCACCCTCTCACAAAACTGATGTAATTTCCTTATCAGTATTACTAATGTTGTTGAAACAATAGTTTTTTTTTTCTTTTGGCAAAACCCCCATTGTTGCTATCTCTGTTCATGATATTTCCGTCAGACCAGCGCCTTATTTCAAATTACGTAATATATGGACGACCCTCAAAGCAGACTAAGTCGCAAGCAAAAGCCAATACAAAATTATTTGTTAAAAATTTATTAGTTCCACATATCGTTGCCATCTCTAAAAATCAGAAAGCCGGACTTAGCCGCAGAAAAAGCCGGACTTTTGGTTCCCAAGGCCGGACGCTTAAAATTTTTATCAGTGCTGTTGACAGTTGATTTTTCTTTGCCAGAAACCTGCTTTAAAAACTCAGTTTCAGTTTATTACACATTGAACGATGGTTAAACGTCTTAAATTAAATTCGACAAATAACGTTTTTGCAATAGTTTAACATGTTTCTTTGTTTTATCCATTGTTCTCTTATTGAAGAGTATTATATTACTCTTTCTACATTGGCGTTATGGCCCGATATTGCAAAATAATACTCGCAAAAAGCAAGGAACTCTGAGTTTAAAATATGTGACCCATTTTTGTGGGGTTGATACGACTCACGGCCCTGTTGCGTGAAAAGTAAGAAAATGAGTAATAAAGCCTAACAATAAAAGCCGGACAGGCCAGACGCAGTCAAATTTGGCCGGACAAGAGGTCAAAAAGCCTAACACTGGATGGCAACGCTAGTTCCACAGCAAATTACATTTGGATATGTATGGTAACTTTAATTCATGCAGCCAAATTCTCACTGAAGACTCCGTAACTGCCCAGTAACAAGGTCCGATGACCCTTTGTAAAATTCGTAAATTATTCTTTTCGTGTTCCTTACAAACGCAATTTTATTTTGCGAAATAAGCAAAAAGTGTTATCGATTCGTGTTACTGATCACTTACTACTACGCCTCCTAATAAAATAATTCACCTTATATAGTACATGTTTTTGATAAAAATTTGCCTATGCCAATAACAAAACCACACAAAATAAAAATATGAGGTTAGATTCCTTTTTTTTTGCTACAAGTTAAGTCGTAAAGAAAACTATACTAAAATTACAATATAAAATTTATGCAAATAAGTAACATTAAATTCAATTAAGAAAATAAAAAAAACACAAGAAGAAGTAAGTTAAACCCGCCCGTGAGATTTTTTGTTGTGTGTGTGTGTATGTATGGAAAAAATTGAAAAATGTTTAATGTTTAATCGTCGGTCGTCGTGTAGGCTATCAATAATCACGTACGAAATAAAAAAATGTGAAAAGACTCACCTGATGTTTTCTGGTTTTCTAACTGCTAACAGCTACGATCCATCGTAGAATTTGAGTTAAGCCACTAATGGACAGATACGAGGGTTTTTTTTGATAGAGGCCAAAAAAGTTTTATTAAATATGTCTACTCGTAAGCCTAGATGGCCTAGAACTAGAAACTCGTTACAAACAGCGATTTGCGAGTTTCGTTAAATCGTATTAAGAAGATATGTTACGTGTGGGAAAAAAAACTGCTACTACGTAGAAAAGATCATGATCCTATCATACGTAAGTAAAATAAAAATTATAAAAAGAAGGGTTCCGTACGCAGACGGCGCATTTTTTTTTTGTCAGGCGCTACTATTTTAGCGCCTTGTTTTTTGTAGCCTTGATGTTGCTTTGGCATGTATACGTATTGTTGTTATTTCCATAATGTTTTAGGGTTCCGCACCCGTATTGTGTGGTAGTACGGAACCCTTTGTGCGCGAGTCCAACTCGCACTTGGCGAAATCGCGTTGTAAAGCATTGTTATTGCAATACTTTGTCGTGGAAAGGCTATTTCTTAGTGAAATTTTCAATGTCGTGATTATTTAGAAATGTGTATATTATTTTTAGTATATAAAAAAATAAAAAAATATTTGTTGTAGGTGTAGGTGGTAGAGCTGATGTCGGGCTTGACTGTGGAGGTACCACCATCTTACTCCCAAATCCTCCCGGAGTTATTCGGGGGAGAGTAAGAGAACAGCTCTCAGGCAAAACTAGGCGGCCCGCTATTGCCTGGGACCGATGGATGGCGGTATATCCATCCCCAATTGCCGGGCCTTATATAAAACAGACTGGTGACGGGCAGCGGCGTCACTGGTGCAAGGGTTTCAGCACCGCGCTGAAACCAGCCCGCCTGCCCAGCGTGTGTGAGTATGGGCATTTCTTTCAGGAGGACCGCCAAGAGTGGCGAAATCCTGGAAAGGCCTATGTCCAGCAGTGGACGAAACAGGCTGATGGATGGATGGATCGATATAACAAAATATTGTAGAGAACAAAAAAATATATCTAATGCTCATTAATTATAATTCGTACTTACCTTAATAAATTTTTAAATATCTTTAAATTACATTTGCTTTTTTTATCCAAATAGCATCTGTTTATCGTGGAATCTTGAAAAGGGAATATACAATCATTATAAAAAAATTGCGATCCATGAACCACTCTTTCCTTATCTCCAAAATTATTCTATAATCCCCCGAGGTCTCGCAAATGATTCCGCAGAAATAAAAGCTTCTTGTGCCGCACTTTCTTTCCATTCCCTTGTAATTTGTACATTTCACGCAATGCTGAGCCCTGGACTTTTAAATCTTTTACTTAAAGATTTTAGGGATCCGTAAGAAAAAATGAAATCACAATCCTTGCTGTTAAAGAGAGCAATACATACATGCCAGTGACCTTGAAAGCTGAAATTGGTGGCTGGTTAAAATCACACGTTAAATAAGTAAAAAAAAAAAACACAAAATATCTGAAAATTTAAAATTTTTATCACAATATTTAACTAAATAAATACCAAACCTGGGTCTAATTTAAAACGAATATCCAGTTTAATTAATTAAGTTAGTATGCAAAGAAACAAATTGAAACTTAGTCAAATTGAAGATTTATTATAACAACAAATGACTTACCGTGATTATTTTTGAAGAATTTTAATTATGAAATTGTAATGAATTATTTTGGTATATTTTAGTGCGTTCGAGCGACGGAGAGATCGATACGGGACGAGTTGTGCGAGTGACTGACACGCACGCGCCTGTGGTCACCAGCTGTAATTCGAATGGTCCAGAATACCTTAACTGCACCTAATTGTCGATTTTTTAAAAAGAAATAGACTTTGTTTGAGGTCATATAACATATAAGAGTATAAATTTTTTTCTCCTTGAAATACAAAAGATATACATGAAAATATTCAGGAACTGAATAAATAGCTTTTATTACGTAATAGTCATGTCATTCAGGCATTACAGGAAATAGGCCATTGCCCACAAGAAAAAAAAAGTTATGTCAAAACCGACGTCTATTTATTTTATTGTCAGTAATCCCATCCTCAGGTTTTATCCCCTATTTTTTTTTCATTCTTTCTTTACGTCAAGGAACTCTCCCTATTGAGCCTAAACGGTATGACTATTACGTCACATTCCCATTTCTCCAAACTGATTTTCAAAAAATTATTTCGTTATAAAAAATACCACCTGATAGTTAAAGAACAGTATGTATCTTCATGATTTAGCCTATATTTTCAGAAAAAATATACAAAAGGGCCTGTTACAATTTTTGGTTGGTTCGAATTATCGCCATAAGCTGTTTTGTTACGTACGCTTTTAAAAATAAAAATAAAAACTGCTCATTTAATTTGATTGAACTTTGTTTGTATGGAATGACGGGTACTATCACCTTTTTTATCCAAAATGATAAAAAAATCTTCACATTTTACGAAAGAATTTGATAAGCATGCGGTTAACAACTCTATGGCTGAGATTCAGAGTGCATTTTGAGTCCGAACTCGATCTTACAAACGTCAAAAAGCGACGTGATCCCATACTAAAGTGACGTTTGTAAAATTGAGTTCCTCTTGAGTTCGGACTCAAAATGCACTTTGAATCTCAGCCTTTGTGATTATAGCCTTGATCTTAAAAATTAAAATACTATTAAATATTTTAATTTATATAGATATAACGTAATTATCTCAGAGTATTATATTGGGGGCAAATCGTGGAATTGGGCAGATCGCAAAGTAAGCAATCGACAGAGCCTGACAAAACACACTTTCTTTCGTTGTATGAAATATTTTTTAATATTCTTGCAGTCATTTGTTTGCTGTATCCGAATCAGAACTCAGATTTTAGTTCTAATTGCCTGAAGATAGATTGATTTTTGAAATATCGTGTTTATTATTACTTTTGTTAGACTCCACGCTTAGAAAGATTAGTTTGTCAGCTTTAATTTTGAATAATAACTAATTCTCCTTCATTTTAATAGTAAGAAAAAAAACATGGAACCAAGCGTAGTTTTTAATTTAATAAAACAAAAAATTATACCCGTTTTTTTATAGAAAAAAAATACGAACTGTCTTGACCGAATAATCTTTTACAAAATATTGTTGATTTGAAAAATAGGGCTCAATCCACAGATATAGATCTAAATAGATTTAGCTCAATTTCTCCATGATAAATATTGATTAAGGGCTTGTAGGTAATGATAAAAAATAAACCTATAAAATAAATGGTAATAATGTCCAAAGTCTCTTTAGAAGTATTAAAAATAATTCAATACATAAAATTAATTTCACAAAAATTTAGAGCTGATAGAATTCAGATTATTCTGCACACCATTTTGTATAAGAATAACAAAAAAATATTCAAACAACAAAAACACTGTTGTCCTGGGAAATCTTTCACCAAAAGCCAAAAATAGGAGCGCCGCGCGACGACGAGCGTGTTAGTTTTACATGTAAATAAATTTGGAGGAGGAGAAAAGCGGAGCGAAGCGAGGCGACCCCCTAGTTTTAACAGAAATACTATCTGCCTACCCCTATGATATGCCGAGTTCGACGATATGCCTACGGCATTATAACCATTGAAATAGTCGGCTTCAGTTGAGATTAAAACATTTTAATAATTATATTTTTTTTTACTTATAGATTTTCTTTTGAGGTAAGTATATATTTTTATTTTATTATTCTTATTTTTTGCATTTTAGGTTTTCTAATTTATTTTTTTTAAAGAAAGAAGAAGAAAGAAAGAAAGAAAAGAAATATATATGTGTATATATATATCATAGAATTAAATAAAACTTGAAGAGAAGTCACGATGTAAACAAACCACTCACCTCAAGAAAATTATTTATATATTTCCCGTAAGTATCATATTTGTTTCATTATAAAATATTATTTTTATACAGATAAATAAACATTTTGAATCTTTGAATCTTGAATCTTGAAATACTATGATCGGGATAGCCAACCAATATCTGGGTCATGGGTTAGTGGAGACCCGATTATAGTACTTATTAAACGTGAACCGTTTCTTTACTTTAATATCGTTCATAGTGAAATTTTAAAACAAAATTGATTTTCCCCTTAAGCGATATCTAGTATACTAATAATAGAGTAGTAAAATTGTCGTGTTTGTACCATCGTTTTTTTTTATTAAACGGATTATTAGTTTTGTACTGGAGCCAAAACTACCGTTTTTAGAACTTTTGTTTGTCTGTCTGACAGACTGACTATTTGTAGTATGTTCCGTTTTAACTCGAGAACCACTCAACGGATTTAGATGCGTATTTTTACTAGCAATGTAGTGACCCTGGTCATAGTTTAAATACACTGTGCCCTGGTCAACATATTGGCTATAAGGGGTGTTCGTAAAATAACGCCCAAGCCGAAAACGGGGCAGAAATTGAATAAACGTGGGCGGAACCACAGGTGGAAGGTTAGTTTTCGTATACAATATTTAAAAAGTAGTTAGGTACACGGGATTTTTCCTCTTACGTCTACTAATCTTATTTCTACGGTTGATTTCAACGCATACGAACACCAATTTTGAGTTTATAATTATAATTTTTATACACTTAAGGTAGTTACGACGGTTTTCGTTCCCAAATACACAGGTTTAGGGTTGCTTTTCTTATTTTTTTACAAAAAGTGTTAAATAAATGTGGCCCATGGCACTGGTTGCTGGATCCGGCAGACTGAATGATGCACTTGATCCATTGCAATCCCTAATGGCACTACGCGACAATGGTTCAATATCAATTACGCTTTTCTAGGAACGGTGTGTTATTTATTGTATGCAGAGCTATTTAATTATAAACACGCTAGGTTTTATATTTTTCATCAAAGTGTAATTTGAAAACGTGGTCGAATCTAAAGTACAGTACTCCCAAACTTATAATGCGCATACGAATCTTCGCCACTGCTCGGCAAAGTTCGTAGGTCACGTGGTACGTCTGGTCGCTCGGCTATAGATTTCTATGCGCATTATAAATAACTTTGGGCGCACTGTATTGTGCCCAACTGTGACATACGCGAGTCCATTTGGAACAATCGTGCAGCTAGAGTCCTCGCCACCACTGAAGTCCGATGGATTAAGGCATTTAAGTTCATATTCCAAAGCCAATAAAGACTTCGTCACACGACGTCAGTGGTGGCGCGGACTCTATGACAAAACTCAGCTTGGCTTCGTTTTGTAAACAAGAAAACAAAATAACCCAATTAAGTCACTACTTGCACAAAATACTATTGAGTTTATTACAATTTGCGTATTCTAAAAAAATATTGCGTTGTCTATGACATCTGAGTTCGACTCTTACTTGAGTGATTTATTATTGTATGAACTTCAAACGAGATTTGATATTAAAGCATTTCCTTCTGACACATTTCAGGACGGAATATTTTGTTGGTTGTTTATTGTTTGGATATGTATTTGTGATAAAGGGAATGTAGGTGGGGAAACAAGCCTTTGATATTACATTTTCCCCCTTTAAGGCGACATAGGTAGTAAACATTTAGATTTCAAAACAGTTGAACTCCCATGCTACAATAGACAGGGTTCTGAAAAAAAAGTGTTATAAAGAAGGTATTTTCCAAGACGATTAGCATAGCCCAAAACTTGATAGAGAAATATTCGCTGCATCGAAAAAAATTGCAAAGTGAAGGTTGTTTTTTCAGTTCAAAATAGTAATGCGTCCAAACTATAAAATAAAAATAACAATAATGACTGTTGTAAACATAATAAACCTTTTATCTAAAACATAGAAGTGTTTTTTTTTAAACGTTCTCGTGTGAACTTTATGCAGCATTGTCCAACCTTTTCTTGATTCACCTCACCGCACGTCCACTCGGACGCGCACTTTTTCAGATATCCTATCATCTGATATCAGATCTCTTTCGTTGTGCGGTGGACATCTTGCGCCTTAATGGAAATAATAAAAGTATTTAATAAGAAAATAATAATTAAATATATATAAAAATATTATTTTAAATTATTATTATTTTTTCGAGTTCTATAATCGCTAAAAAGAAGACAGAAAATGTGGGTATGGACATGAATGTAGAGTTTTGAATAAGGCAACATTAAATACTCTTTTTCATGACTAACGCTCTGAAAGTAAGTCGTATTTATCTAAAAGGCGGGAGGTGAATTCGATTTACAGCCCTAGGGAGGTGAGTAAATTTGAAAATCGAACGAGGCTCTCTAACGGTCCCTAACTAGTTAGTAAATCACTCATCTAGCTAATGATAATGACAATGAAAAATATATTTTCTGCCTAATCTCTTTTTCATTTGTTTTTATGTATTTTATTTATATTATTATGGAAAAAAGTGACTTTCATATAATACATAAATATGCTAAGCAATAACTAAATTGGTTTTGTTTTTAAAACAATGACACTGGTCAAAAAAATATCACATAAAAATGGCGGCGGTAAAATTGAAAACGCTGTTGCAAACATATTTTTGTGAGATTTTTTTATTTCCTCGCAATAGTGATGAAAAGTAGATTGTTCAACATGGGTGTAAGTGATCAATTACACCCTCACTCGCTTAAATATCTCGGATGCAATAGATCACTTACTTCCCTTGTATAACAATCTACTATTGTATGAGTCTAACTTTGCGTTGATACAAAGAAATGCTGTTTAGTTGATCATCTAGTACAAAAACTATGCACTCCCATACAACAGATATGATTTTTTTGCCGTTTTTATAGATATTGGTACGGAACTCTTCGTGCGCGAGTCCGACTCGCACTTGGCCGGTTTTTTTAAATTAAACATGTAATTTGGTTTTGATTATGTTATTTTTGCCAATTGTGTATATTATAAATATATATATATTAGTGTTTGAATCACCCGTATTGGAGAAGTAGGCCTTCAAAGATAGGTTTAAATTGCAGTTTATTATTCACCTTAAGGGCACTCTATTCGCCCGAACGCCCATATTAGCGCAGTTCGCTGATAATATCCTTATTGATAGGTACTTGCTTATTATTTTTTCTTTTTCAACATATTCCATACAATATCCATGACGTGAAACTAAAACATTTATCAAAATCAAATACATACAAAAGTTACAGGCGTATAAAAGTCCTGGATTTTACACATATTTTGATGAATGTTTATGTACCTTAATGTACTAGAAGCGATACAAAAATCAAATAATTTTAGGTTCACAGCATAGTATAATTTATACTATTTAAAAATATTTTTGTCTCATTTCGATTTTTGGGATATTTATCCTGAAATCATAGGAAGACCCAAAACCATTCTCGAGTTTTTTCAACACGTGAATTTTGTCTCGCGTTATCTTGCCTCTCACAGCGTGTTCCGTACGAGCTCGGGAAATGAACATTCGGGCCAACCAATAACAGTTAATCAGTGCTCTATAATCCGAACTTGAATGTGGAATGAAATAGCAAGCATAGCGACCACGTGCGCGACTGACTTCAAGCCACCGACTACAGGGCTCTTAATATTCTTTGGTCCAGCCCACTACGCCACAATGACTATCTCTTTTGTCGCCTTCCGCTAAACCCTCGATCCGGCCCTGATCACTGGATACTTCGTTCGGTTTGCATATTTGAAACTGCCTTTTTAAACGTTAAACCGTTTTGTTGCGTGTTCTTTGTGTAATTTGAGAAGTACAAATACCTCAATCTACCTCTTTAGCATTTAGGGTTGCATACCCGAAGGGTCAAAGAGAAACAAATACAAGGTGAATTTAAATTAACCGACCAAAATTACCCTTTCGGTGAAATTCAAAAAAATATTTTTTTTGCTTCATTACTGCCTAGACTAGAAATTGTTCTTAAAACTAGTCCAACCAGTAAGGGAGTAAAAAAAATATATTTTTCGAATTTGGCCAAAAGGATTACAGAACCTAGTTTCTGATCACTAACCGAGTCTCCAGTATGAATTTGGTTGGTTGATTTAATTTCACCCTATGTACGGGTTGTAAAAGCAAAGGTAAGAATTCCTTTATGGGTGTGTAAGTATAATCGGTAAAGTTTTTTTTTTAAATACTGGGGTCTCTAAATAAAGTATCAGTACCTCACAATAAGACGATTTTCTGTACTCAAAATACACTAATCGCGTGGACATCCTCGCTGGTCGCTGGCGGTGGTTGATTTTCAAGTTGAGAGATCGATCGCCATAAAAATGAACGCCCATCGACGTGCACTCACCGGTAATCAAATTAGCAACTATTTTTTTTATGTTTGTTTGACTACCCAGTCACTACTGCATTCTCCGGCAGCGGCTGCGGTCAGGGGATGAGAAGTGCGGGTTTCGGGGTGCAACTAGGTGCGTGGGGAGGCCGATGAGGTCGGATAGCCGCTATGGGATTGTTATATTTCGTTGATAAGAATACGTAGCCGTAGCTTAGAAAAATGATGGAATTTTGTGGTGAAAATTCAAGGTATATTTTTTTTCTCGTAATGACATCAGAATCGTGTATACCTTCATACCCTAAAGTGATTCTTGAGTTTGCATTTACACTCTGTATAAGGTGACTCTAATTTATGCGGCCAAATTTTTCATCAAGACTCGGTAAGTGCTCAGTAAAAAGGCTCGATGACCCTTTTTGTGAAATTTGTAAATTATTCTTTTCGTGTTCCTTACAAACGCAAGCCCAGCCCCGAGTCAATGACTATGGGACGTCAAGATTTCATTTTGCAAAATTTATAAAAAGTGTTATCGATCCGTGTTACTGATCACTTACCAAGCCTTCAGTATGAGTATAAATCCAGCCGTCCGTCTGTCCATGCGGCCGTCCATCACTTTTGATCCACTTCAGCCACAAACTTGAAATTTGGTACATAATTTGCATTTCATAATAAATTTCGTATCACGAGCACATATAAAGGACAGGAAATAAATATCTGAATAAAATTTTGGTACCGAGTTGTAAATTTTGAAGATTATAAAATCTGATTATAAAATAAAATTATAAGTAAAAATCCTTTTTACAAACAAGCTTATGTTTAAGCCATGCACTTAAAGGAATAAAATAAGTTAAGATCAATGATGTTGATTAAATATTCAACGTTGAATTATTTATTCTCTAAAACCTAGACCGACAGCTTAATGTGCCTTTCTAAGCACGCAGACCGAACACATACTAATGTCCAACGCGGGGATTGAACCCATGACCTCAGGGTTAGTAGGCGAGCGCCCTGCTACTCAGCCACAGAGGAGGCAGAAACTGTAGTAGTTTAAATTGAACAAATAATGACTTTTTTGGTATTAAATTGTATTGTTTATTTACAACTGTGTCAGGGTGAATAAAAAATATTCGTGGGAAAGAGCAAGTGTTTTTTTAAATATAGGATCTATTAACTCCTACCCCGAATATATTTTTAGTATAAGGAACAAGTTTACAAAATTCAAATTACATTATACTATAATGCCAAATTCATACTAGAGACTTGGTAAGTGGCTACAACTATGGATCAATGACCTTTTCTATGAAATACGCAAAATAAAAATTAGACACCCTCAATATACCTACTTATTGAGTCAAGGTTGTACTTGAACTACATGCATAGTGGTGCACAATTTTTCTTTATTACTCAATAAGGGTCATTAAACCTTGGTCCTGATCACTAAACGAGTCTCCAGTGTGAATTTGGCTGTATCAACCAAAGCCATCTTATACATATACCTATAAATATAATATAATAGGTACTTACCTACTGACTGAAAGATCTATCAATGCCTGGATACTATGCCTGGATGAAATGGCTAGACTAGGAACAAACAGACTGAAGGTTTCTTGTACATACATATGTAGACATCTGTTATGAAAGTGTTACCATATAAACCCCTAAGACGGTAAAATAGGGGTATAAAGTTTGTGATTCTTGATTAAAACTATTACTTACGCTGATTCCTTGCAGTAATGCTAATATTTTCTAAATTATCCGATGCTTTACATTTTTGGGAGATTTTTTTTATGTCTGAACTAACTTCTGCCCGCGGCTTTGCCCGCGTGGCCTACAGGAAACAAAAGACTTTTTTTTTTTTCAGAAACATTTATTATAAGCGCTCTCACCCCTCCTCAATTGAATATAGATAGGTATACAAATTGACAATCTCCCAAGCAAAGCAATAAGGACGAATTCCTCCATAAAACTAAACTAATCTCTGGAATGAGAGTAGTATGGTTGGACAGAACTTAAACCGTGTGTGAAAAGATCTAATTATGAGACAACCAGAAGTGGATAATAAATAATTAATATTGTTTGCAACGAAATACTAAACCTACCGCAGTATTTTTTTTTAAACAATATATTTTGTTTTTCCTTCAAGTGCTGGAATCACCAGCTGTTCCTATTGTCTTAAAATTTATTTAATAAAGAAACAAACGCGTTTTTTTTACATGTACTTACATATAACTTGCAAATATTAGTTCATAATAATATCAGGTACATATTACAGATATATCTCTACCTTAGAAAAATCGTACCTACTTACTAATAGGTAAATTCTCCCGCGCCAGGCGCGATTTGCGCGCTCCCCCCCGCAAGCCCTGCGCGTATTAATTTCAATTGAAGAGTGTGTACCTATTTTCGAGTTAATCGACCCAGAGAATAAAAAGTTTCTCAGAAAATTCAACCCCTCATTTCACTTTCTGAAGGGTAGAATTTCGAAAAACCCTTTCTTAATTAATACCTACACTTAACGAAGAACACACTCTTTAAATTTCATGTCTCTAGGACCAGCGGTTTAATCTATGGCTTGATATATCAGTCAGTGAATGAATTTATTTATTTACCAAAAGACATTAACAGGTTTTCTTTTTACAATATTGAAGCCAAATACTTTTGGTACATGTCTGCTTTCCTTAAACATTATTATGTATTATTTACGTACAGGTAAGTAGTAGTAAAATATAATTTTTAACTATAAGAAAACATGAGACGAAGTACGGGCGCCTGCTTATTAGGTTACTATTTGGCAGCTCTTACATCAGAATCATAACCGTTTAAATCGTTTACTCGTAACTAGGAAGGCCTAACTACTGGCGTCCGAACATGAAAAGTTGAAAAAAAACTTTTTTTTTAATATTTTTTAATTTAATTTTACTAAGTCAACGTCCCCTGGTATTGAATTAAATATTTTGGTATTAAGTAGGCACCTGTTCTTTTTCTATAATAGTTTGTTTACCTTGGTACAATATATTTAGATTTCAGTTTACTTTTGCCACGGGTTCTCATAGGTATTTTTTATTCTTAAATGAAATTTTTGGAATGTTTCCATTTTAATATTTTATTTTAACGTGTACTGGCTTACAAACTTTAAATAATTTTTCGTATACTTTGTTACAGTTCAACTTTTCTTTTTTACTGACTAGGCATTTCAAAAATCTCAATTGTAGTTTTTTTATTTCATGTAAATACATATGTAGGAAAAGTTCTCCCATAGCTGGCCAACCCGTAGCTCAAAACCGGTTCCACAAGCGCATAAAATGGTGAATCTCTAAAACCACATTATTAACCGCTATGAAAAATAAAAACTCCCATTTGAGTACGTATTCACTTTTATACTGCTTTCTTACTGATTGATAAATATTTCCCTAAGACTTAAATTCCATGAAACAATTGAGAAAAAACTGTTTCACTTGTTCCATTGCTAACTGTAGTCCCATTCCAATGGAAGTAGTGAGAAAAAAAAGTCTCACTACTTCCATCATGGAACTGTCCAATGGAACAAGTGAGAATGATCGAACATATTAATGGACATTTTTTTTCAGAGATTTATCGTGTTTTTTATAGTAAATTGATATTCAAACCCTTTGTAATTGCCTTTGTAATTGGCTCGGTGTTGTGCGGGTATTTTGTTAGTTCTTCCACGGAATCGTGTTAGGTCCTATTACTTGAATATGAGAGCATTAGGCAGTTTCCTAGGAACGATACAAATACGAATACCATGCAAGCAAAATCTGGTAATTAATTTATATTTATATATTTATGACAGACAAAACACCTTGAGGATTTTATTTTCTCATCTCATCTTTATGTAAGTACAAATTACTAAAAAGACCAGCAAAATGCATTTGTAAACATGCATATTTGATAAAGAATGCTTCCTCCTACAAAGTATACTTCCTTTTACAAAATAAATTTCTCAGGACAATTCACGTGTTGGATAATTTGTTGTTCAGCAGAATAATTTGTTGGTTGACGACTCTGGGTGTAAAAATTGCTTACATTTTATTAATTTAAGTATTGATTTTATTTAATAAATTAGAGACTACTCAATGAGCTGTTGGGTGAACAACATCAGTTGCTGCGGAGCGGCTGGGCGAGCAACACATCGGTTGCTGCGGAGAAAACGAGCTAGCAACACATCCCGAGGATGCCTCGTTCAGAGGCGAAACATGTGTCGATAAGTTTTCTTGCTTGTTATTTAAGGTTGCTTTGTATTTGTGCTCACATGGCTTGCTTGTGCATGTTTAATGCGGGCGGGCGGGCGGTGCACGAGTCTGCATTTTGAATAGCACGACAAGAATAATAATAAAAATTATTTATGTCATAAAAAATACAATTATTATACAAAGACGAGCTTAATCTTATTAGTATTATCTACCAGCTAACCTTTGGCAATTGGGAAATTATTAAAGATAGTACCAACACATTTAAAACATTTAAGAGTGTACAATTTAAGTGGCCTTTTAAATATTGAAAGCAATGACTTTATCTACAAATTATAATCTTTACAGCTTTTTAAATGCATATCGCTGCATTAAAAACGAACATATTTTATCAGTTTTAGAAATAACAAATATAAAAATGTAATTTTTACAGGAGTAGACGTCATTAAATGGTACGTAAGTTGTGAACGATATGGCGCATACTGTGGCACAGGACTCCTTAGACTGGATAGATTGATCCTTAAATTATTCAACGCAACTCACAACATGCAATAATGATAAAACATGAACGCTTATTTACACTTATTTAGTTTATTTTTACTATTAGTAAAATAGCCATTTGTAATATCCATTGACATACGAAACCATGGACCTCGGGTCTAGTATCCATTCATCCATCAGCCGGTTTCGTCCACTGCTGGACATAGGCCTTTCCAATAACGGAATATTGCAAATTATATTCATATATCCTTTACTTAGTGATGGACTTCCGCAAGGTAACGCCTATTTGAATTAATCAGTTAATGTCTTGTTTTTCAATGATAATTTTGCGATAATTTTCCTAAATTCTTTGACAGTGGCAAGTCACTTGTTTTATAAATAAGCGGTTGCATAACGTTTAAGGGAAAAGGGGGAGATTTTGATGTCATTCAAAGAGATATTTCGTCCTTTTGTAGGATAATGCATAAAAATGAATTAAAAAAAAATATATTAAAAGAATGCAGTTGTTTGGCTTAATTTTTTCAAGATAAATATGACAGTGCTTTTTTCAGGGATCCCTGCGGTTTTGTGACCTTCAAGGGGTTGGTTTTTAGGTATCCGTTCCGTTTTTCCCCTTGGGTGCGGGAATCTAAAAACCACCTTAACTTGACACTTACGATGTATTAAACTCTGTATCCAAAGGGTCTTAGTAAGTTGGACACCTATAACTTCCGGGTAATTCAATACACCTAAGCAATTTTCAGAATTTTTCCGTACAAAACAATACAAAAGTAGGCACTTGAAGTAACGGAATACAGTGGAAAAAATAAACTGCGTTTTTTAAAACTTCTGTGGAGCTCAAACCTGACCGATGAAGAAGTATTTTAATTTAAAAACACCAAAATAATCTTTCGAACAAAAGGAAATATTTTTTATATTTAGTGACGTCGTTATAAGCGCAGCGACTCAGTTGCAGGCGTGCTTCGATCAAATAAACCCTGGATGTATAATTCCCAATGACTTCTCATAAACAACTAGACTCACAATCTCGCTCAAAAAGTGTCCGCAATGCATCTTATCACCGCTACGACGTGACAAGATCGAATGACGATTGCGTACAACTGACATTGCATCTTATGTTAACGACATAACGTCTTAATTTGGTTGAAGCTTTTTTGCTATTATGAACGTCGCACGTTCGGACACTTTCTGACGAACTTTTCTTAGAGACTGTATGTCTAGTTGTTTATGAGAGATCAATGATCATTCCATACTAAATCAGATTGAAAACATGTAACAGGTTTGTGATACAATTATAGCTACATCTATACATCGAAACAAAACAACAATAACATAAGAGCCAATTAATGATTTTTCGAAAATAGACCTTGATAGCACTGCTATAAGATTTGTTTTTTACCATCAATTTGATGAGAAATTTCATTTTGCATTAATAGCTCACAAAAAGACGTAAAACCAAATCGGCCAGCTAGCGAATAAAGAGCTCAGTGATTATTAATTTTATATCTTTCAGCTTTATGTTAACTGATTGCATCATATTGTCGATTTAGGACGTATTGAACATGTATGTAAGTAGTTGAAACAGACTCTTCAAATAAGCACAGAAGTATTTACGACTTGCATATTTCTGCAACTTTAATTTCCTAAAAACTCACCGAAAATACGATATACCATCTTATTTTTTCCTTCGTCACGTGTCGTTTTTGCACCTTTTTAGACAACAATTAACCTCTATAGCGTGTCGGCGGTCGCGCGCTGCTGCCTGAACGAAAACACCACTCCTCAACTGAATTGAGTGGGCTTTTGCCGGGCCGCTTTCGGTGCGCTGTTGCAAAATCTTGGGTTTATTTGATCGAAGCAGGCGTGACCAAATGTAGTGTTATTTCATTTCGCTATTACGTGCACGCCCGATGAAACTTGCGAAGGCAATACAATCGCACTGATTTCATCACCGACACAAAATTGAAAGTGTTTCGGGGGAAAATTGTATGGAGGTTTGCGCGTGATGGCTGTTCTTATGTAATAGTTTTTAGTAAAAATGTTCTTTTGTGTTGTTTGAAGTTATCAAAGAGTTTTTTCGTTGACACTTCAACTTTGAATTAGTTATTAATAGAGGCCGGACGAATGTGCATTTGCATATTTAGCATAATTGTACCGGTTATTGCATATTTTAACTAAAAACTAGTATTTATGCATATTTTCGTGCTATGCTTACAACATTTAAGATATCCTCGCCTGAGGGGCGGGCTTCAGCTTTAGGTGCTTGGTGCTTCCCATTAAGGCTTCTTCTAAAACGCCAACGACATTGAACTGGGTAACTTTGTAATATAACCAGTTTTTACGGTAGTTATGGTATAATATTAATACCAATATATATATATATCAATATTAATATCGATATTCAATATTGAGAGTACCCTCTCTTAGTCTACAAATATCTAGCTCCGTGTATCTTTTATTTTAAAATTACTTAATTGCAATTTTTAGTCTCAGTAACTCTCAAAACCTATAGTATTAGTGCCAATAAAGCTGTGGTATTGAATGTGACAGTTTCTATCAAAGGGAAACTATGTTTACAAAGACAACCACAGCGGTTGACTTGACTTAAACTAAAGTGAAATAAATTCATCCTAAACACAGTGTTACAGTAAAATAAAATACAAAAGGGAACTCAAGAACAGTGTCACAAGTGAAAATCTAATATATTTTAATTTAACTCGGTGAAAAAGTGTTAAAGAGTCAAAACATTACTTTAAAAGTGTTTACCTACATACCTAAATATATTTGTTTGCTCATCGTCGGCAACAACTGGCGCCTGTTTAATGAGAGTTAGCAATACTAAATCTACGAATTGGCGATTCGGAAACTTTCTTTACTATAATAATCTTCAGGCACTTTGTATATTCATATATCAGATTACTATTATGGCTAATTGTGCCGGCTGTGGCAGATTTGTATCGAAAGCAGATCAATCTACTTGTACTCGCTGCATTAAAAATTACTGCAAGGATTGTGCGAACGTGAAAGGCTCGTCTAAAATACCCCAGGATTGGCTTTGTCCTGAATGCATTTCTAAAGTACCGAAAAAGGGAAATACTAATACTCCCATAAAAGGCTCAGAGGGTTTATCAGAATTGAAAAGGGACGAAAGTAGGTCAAGTAATCAGCTTAGAAATATGGATCCTGCTACGCTCGAAACTATTAAGTCGTACATCCATGAAGCTGTTACAGCTGAAATACCTTCAATAATGAAGTCCTGTTTCGCAAAGGAGTTCTCTGAATTCAAAGGTGAGCTTAAACTTATTCAAGAATTAAAAAAATCGGTAGAGTATATGAGCAATGAATTTGACATTTTGACCCAAGAGTTCAGAGTCAGTCAGGAACAAAACAAAAAGATTCGGGCGGAGAATGAAGCTCTGCAAAAAAGAAATGAGGATCTGGATGCTAGAATTACTATTTTGGAACAGTATACTTGACAGGATAATATTGAAATTAATGGTCTTCCAGAGCATCAATCTGAAAACTTAGAAAACGTTATTCATCAGCTGGGAAATGCGGTATCAAGCCAAATACAACAGCACTAAATCTTGTCAGCAGTCAGAATCAGAAAATTAGACCCCAATGGTGTCCGCCCGCGTGCAGTTGTAGTTAAAATGTGTAGCACAAAGGTCAGAGACGAATTATTGGCGTGTGTGTACAAATTTAATCAAGGCAAAGATAAAGATGATAAGCTGCACTCACACCATCTCGGATATGGTGGCACGAAATGTCCAGTTTTTGTATCAGAGCATCTGTCTCCTACCAATAAGGCTATACACGCTGAGACGCGAAAAACTGCTCGTGCAAAGGGATATAAGTACGTATGGGTACGCGATGGGCGTGTGCTGGTGCGTAAAGATGACAAATTTCCTGCAAAACACATAAAAAGTTTTGACGCAGTAAAATTGTTGTGACTGCTTAGTGATAACACAGCAAAAAACTCTACGCTTTGCCGTAACATTCACTCTCTACTACCAGAATTTCAGAGGAATGAGGACAAAGCTGCGGGATATTAGATTAGCAACTTTAACGAATCCCTATGATGTTATTGTAGTAACGGAGTCATGGCTTATGGATCATATTAAAGATGCCGAAGTGTTTAATTCTGACTACTGCATTTATAGAAGAGACCGAAGTAGCTCACCAGCTCTTGCACATATGAAAGACGGCGGAGGTGTATTGATTGCGGTATCTAAAAAGATAGACTCAATACGTATTAGCCATTGGGAGACAAATGGTGAAGATATATGGGTTAGTTTGAAAATACCTAGTGGTAACAGCTTTCGTCGTGTAAACATTTGTGCAGTATATCATCAAAAACCAGAGAGAACCCTAAATAGTTTTCTTGACAGTGCTTCCAAAATATTAGATCTAAGTAGAGATGAAACAATTATTTTAGGTGACTTTAATATGAGTGGCATTGAATGGAGGTCAGACTCTTCAGTTACTTCGTCTGGTAATGCGCCGTGTACGCTCCCTTATGGCTACGAGAGTACTTTAGGTTATTCCCTTATAGACTTTATATCTTTGAATAACTTTTGTCAGATTAACACTATAAAAAATTGTGATTTAAAAACTCTAGATTTAGTGTTCTTTAATTTTAATGGTGGAATTGTCGACAAATGTATCAGTCCCATCTCTAAAATTGATCCTTATCACCCACCGCTTGATGTATCGTTTAAATTTAATGGTAAAGCTGTTCTCAAAGAAATACCGTTTGCAACTCATAATTATAGAAAGGCGGATTATGATTTGGTAAATAATAGGCTAGAACTTTTGGATTGGAACTTAATATTTAGTGATTGTAGAGATGTCAATGAAATGGTTGAAGCTTTTTATAAAAACTTAAAAATAGTGATCAATGAAACTGTTCCCAAGACAACGGCTCATAATTCTAGTTATCCTTGTTGGTTTTCAAAAGCTCTAATAAAATTATTAAAAGAGAAGGAGAAAATAAGAAAACGTTTCAAGAAATTTGGTAATCCACGTGACAAAATAGAGTATAAAAATTTAAGTACTAGAGCTCGGTCTATGATTCAGGTATGTTATAATAATTATATTAGCAACGTAGAAAGTGCTATTAAACAAAATCCTAAATGTTTCTGGTCATTTGTTAAGAGTAGAAATAAAAATCATAATTCAATACCTTCTGAGGTAAAACTCAACAACAAAAGGGCCGCTACTGGTACAGATATTTGTAATCTTTTTGCCGAACAGTTTTTGTCAACGTTCACTTCATCTAACGGCCGAATTTCTCCTTGCCCAAATGATTGCCACTTTCCTCGGAGTACTTTAAGTAGGATACAGTTTCAGGAGAGCGATGTGCTTAAAGTTTTGAGAGGACTAGATGCTAGTAAGGGGCCTGGGCCTGATGGCATACCCCCAATGTTCATAAAAAAATGTGCAACGTGTTTAGCCCTTCCACTTAAACTAATAATAAATTCATCACTACTCACAGGTCAGTTCCCTGATGAATGGAAGTTGGCTAATGTTATTCCCTTATACAAAAAAGGTGATCGTATGGATGTTAAAAACTACCGACCTGTGTCCCTGCTTTCTGTATTTTCTAAGGTCTTTGAGTCCTTGATTTGCCCTGTACTGACTTCACATGTCGCTCCCATATTATCTCTGAACCAACATGGATTCTGCTCAAGAAAATCAACAGCCACTAACTTGATTTCCTATTTACACGATATAAATAAATTTGTAGATTCTAGCGTACAGGTGGACGCCATTTATACGGACTTTAGTAATGCCTTTGATAAGGTGGACCACGGGATACTTCTGAACAAATTATCCACTTACGGTATACATGGTTCGCTACTAAAATGGTGTCAATCGTATCTTGACCGCAGAAAGCAAAGGGTATTAGTGAAGGGTTATTCGTCGAACTTTTATGAGGCATCCTCAGGTGTCCCCCAGGGATCGCACTTGGGGCCGATCCTGTTCTTGGTGTTCATTAATGATATTGAGGATCAAGTAAAATTTAGTAAATGCTCCCTTTTTGCTGACGATCTCAAGTTGTACAGACCAATATACGATTTATCCGATGTTGATCTTCTTCAGAAGGACTTAAAAACGGCCCAGGAATGGTGTGTAAATAATAAAATGTTACTTAACCCTAACAAATGCTATCACATCAAATTTACAAGAAAATTGAATATCGTGCCTTCTTCATATACAATTAACGATACGCCACTAAAGGAGGTCGCTACGATTCGCGATCTTGGAATCATTTTGGATAGCAAATTGTCATTTGCAGCACACTATGATAGTATAGTTACTAAGGCTGCTAAGCTTTGTGGTTTTATTAAAAGAACGTGCCAAGAATTCAAGAATGTTTTCCCTATTACAACTTTATTTTATGCTTTTGTTCGTAGCACATTAGAGTTTACATCTGTGGCTTGGAGTCCTTTTTACCAAACACACATAGACAGAATAGAACGCGTGCAACGCAGTTTTACTAGATATCTAGCGTACCGGGATAAGTCTTGTCCTTTTCGTGCAGATTATACACAAAGATTCAATCATTTCAAGATGGCTTCCCTTGAACACCGCAGATGCTTAAATGATCTTATAGCCCTTCACAAAATTGTCAATGGAAATTTGCAATTGCCTGGTGTTCTTTCAGAATTAAACTTTGCTGTACCTAGGAGCAACATTATAAGACCTAATAAAAGGCGAAAAGTTTTTGAACCTCTCACTCATTTAACAAATGTAGGTAAATTTTCTCCTTTAAATAGAATGTCGGTTTGCTATAATAATCTTTATGATAATAACAGCGACATTGATATCTTTTGCAATTCCTTGGCAATGTTTAAATTGAATATAAACAAAACTAAGACATGGTTGACTTGCAAGACCGCCGATATGAATATCAATTATTTTTGTGAGTTATGAGAAAAGTTTATAAAAAAAAAAAAATTTTCAATCAAATAATTGGGCTAAGCTTAATTAATGCTTTTTTTTTTCAATTTGTAACTTGTTAGTTTTAATTTGTTTATGCAAGCTTTGTTTGTGGCTGCTTTTGTAGTTACTCATATAATTTGGCATATTTTTAATTTTGTTTAATTAAGGTTTATTATTTTTGAAAATTGTACCGGATTTATATGTGAGGGCTGTGTGCTCCTATAATTTGCATCACTCTGCAGGACAAATGTATAGAACTAAGAATATGTTTGAAATCGGAGTATACAGTTGGAGCTCCTTAATAAATAAATAAATAAATATATAATTCTAATACGTTTAATATGTACTTTCATTTATGTATTTTCTGTTTAACGGAATAATACTCTTTAAGATTAAGCTTTTGTAACATGACCACTTATATTAAACTTAAAGTTATTTGTTTTTAAATTGTTTTTGTACTATAACCAGATCTTGAAAATTAATTTTAAGTTTCCAAGTTTAAGTAGACATGTCTTTATGTTAAAACTTTCCAGACTTAAAAGAGAACATACTCTAAGTTTTATTTTAATTCTTGTTTTGATTTCGCAGACAAAAGTCAGAAACGTTATTTTTATTTTTATTTAGTCAACACACACAAAAAACACAAGAAAAAATTCCGCTATTTCAGTTTTCTAAAGAAAATATCTCAGCTTCAAAACAATGGATAATTTTTAAAAACAAATTATAAGCTTTAAGTTTATTTTTTTTTATATAAGATTAACATTTTTTTGAAATTAGCAATTAAACTCACGACTACCTTTACAGAATAAATTTTTTTTTGAAGCTATTTTAATAACATGAAAATTCAGTTTTTATACTAATTAGGTATTATATCGATTGTGAGGGGCTATGAGTATTTTTAGAGTGTTATCGTTTCTTGTGATTTCGTTCTAAATATAAAAGTACAACGATATAACGACGAAACTACTAAGCCAATTTTGATTATTAAAAAGGCCAGTAGTTTTAATTTTCTTACGTTTCAATCAAACCTAGGTAAAAAAAATATCTATGAATAAATTATTCTTTTTGCTTGCTTGGTGTATTGAAATCCTACAAAAAAAGTCTGGCAAGTTTTCTTTCGTCTTGCATTTTTGTGTTTAATTTTTCGATATAAAATATTTGCAAGTTTCTTTTCTAAATTGAAATCGAGATCCAGTTTTTGGGGAAGCACCAAGTAAAATGCGATTAATTACACTTTAAATAAAAATTTATAGAAGAGCTTGTATAACTAGATTGATGGATGTAGTAGAAGCAACAGAGGTGTGTCAGGATCGTAGCAGATAGAAATCTGTAGTATCTGCCTACCCTTCTCGGAGACAGGCGTGAGTATATGTATGTATTCAAATTCAAACTTGTCAAAAGTCCTATCACTGCCCAAAATATTTTATCTCAAAAAGAAGTAAGTTATACGGTTCATATTCTAAGTTTTTTAGCGAAATCCATCGCTTTTGGAATTTAAAATTTTATATTAACTTAATAATAAAACCATGATTAATAAATAATTTTTTATCATAATAATATTTAGGAAATCCGTAGTATTATAGTGACTATAAGCACCCGAAACTATTTCCGTTTTTTCATAATATGAAATTAGATTCCGTTATAAACGTAACGGGTCAAAACGTGTGGGACATAAGGCGACACATATTTCCATAATTTGTTACGTACATAACGATAATATGTACGTAACGATAATCGTAACGATAGGGAACCACCCTTATATTATTATGAATGTTGTAACGCGGCTGAACGTGGGTGATTCCAAAACCGTCACTAAATCTGGCCATTTATAATCCTCACGGATTCTAAGGAAAAAAGTAAAATTATAATTTATTTTATTTTAGTATTATGTAATCTTCTTTTTTAGGGTTCCGTGCCCAAAGGGTAACTAACGGGACCCTAAGACTCCGCTGTGCGTCCGTCCGTCTGTCACCAGGCTGTATCTCATGAACCGAGATAGTTAAACAGTTGAAATTTTCACTCATGATGTATTTTTGCTGCCGCTATAACAACAAATACTAAAACCAGCCAAGTGCGAGTCGGACCTGCGCACTCCAATACAACAGACATGATTTTTATGGCGTTTTTATAGATAATGGTACGAAACCTTTCGTGTGCGAGTCCGACTCGCACTTGGCCGGTTTTTATTATGCTCCCACTGAGTTGGCCGTTCTTCTCAGTGAGGTAATTGAACCGAATTCCGATAATAATTAATCCAAATTCCAAAAAAAAAAATCCCATTTAAACATTCCAATTTGTTCCTTACATATATGAAATTAAGTAACACGGCAAAAGAACCAGGCTTATATTTTTGCATGGACATTTTTTATGATATTGTTTTTTTTTTCTGAGTATTTTTTTGCATTTGTCTGACAGGCATTTTTTGCGTGTCGCCGCGCAGGTAGCCGGCCTGTTCTAACGTCGTCGTTTTCCTTTAATTTTTTTCTTTTATGAGAGTGGGACGTTTAAAATTTTTGGTTGTTGGTGTGTGATGATATTAAAATACAAGATTCGACTGATGACTTCCTCATAAAAGAGGCCGAGATATATTGAAAAAAAATACTCTTTTATTATTAATTATTATGTATATCATTATCAATATTCAAAGGAATTAAAAGCTGAATGATAGCAATTATATCTTTATTAATACAATATAAATAAGTTGTTATTTAATTTATTGACCTCAGAAAATGTGAACGAGGTATTCTTATTTCGGAAAATAAAATTCATTATTCACCACGAATATGACCTCATTTCAGTGCGACTGTAAATACTATTTATTTCCACTTATGGGTAGGCGGCATAAAAGTTAATTTAATGCAGAGTAAAATCTATATGATTATAAAAACATAGTAAAAAGGTTGCGTCTGTTCATGGCATACCTATATTTTTAAAATTTTTAACGAAATGGATTACTGAAGCCAAAACTTCCATTTTTAGAATTTTTGTCTGTCTGTTTGTCTATTTTCCTCAAGAACTACTCAACGGAATTGGATGTGTTTTATTATTATCATTGCAGTAGCCTTGGTCAACATATAGGCTATAGTATAAGGGTTGTTGATGAAATAACCGAAAACAGGGTAGAGCTGCGGGCGAACGGAAAAAACCGAATAACACGCGGCGCGGGCAAAGCCGCGGGCAATAGCTAGTAAAGTTATAATTCTTATTCTCAACCACGTTTTCACATTATTTTGTACGCTCACTCAAGTGTGTATTATTTTATCTAAATGACGGAACATTCGGGGTAAATTTGGTTTTGGTGATTCCCAACAAATCAATATCAGTTTGGTTAAGCTGCCTCAAAATAGTCAATTCTATGAATACCTACTTTGTGTCATTGTAAGTAATCAGCTGTGTTCAGTTCTGGCGTTTAGAAAGTAGGATTTTTTTCAGCCACGATCCTGACGGAAGCCTTGTTAGTAAATTTTTATCAAATTCAAATTAAAATTGTTTATTTGTAAAACAGATACATAAAGTATACGTTTAACATGTCAAATCTATCTGTATAAAAATAATATTTTATGATTAACAAATATGATACGGGAAATATATAAAAAAAACTATAGGGGCTACAAAAGTTAAATGCATGAAATAAAGACTTATTGGAATACGAATATTATTATAAGTACACAATGCAATTAATATATATGTTGATAAATAAACTGAATAGACCCTAAATAAATATAATGCCTAGCCAAATATATACATAGGTAACACTAAAAGTTTCCGGAAGTGGCCACTTACATAAACAATATTTAAAAATTTATTGCAACATTTGAAAATAGAACTCTTTGGCTGTAGAATGCAGTTTGTTTCATCTGACTGTCTTTTGTTTTTACCTTGTGGCGCCATTTAAAAAATTGTGTGTCTGCATCAACATGGATTTAACTCGGGAAAATTTTCGTAGTATGATTTTCTACGATTTTAAGTATAATTTGACAGCTCAACAGAGCATCGCTCGGCTTGAAACAGCTTTTGGCAATGAAGCACCATGCAAGACAACTGTTTATAGCTGGTTTGCAGAATTTAAGCGTGGTCGTATCAATCTCAGTGACGAATCTCGCGATGGTCGGCCGTCCACCGCTGTGACCAACAAAAACATCGATGCTGTGCGCCGTATGATTGAAACAGACAGGCATGTGACCTACCATGAAATTCGCGCATCCTTAGAAATAGGCATGAGTCAAATACAATCAATCCTACACAAACATTTGTGTGTGAGAAAGCTGTGCTCGCGGTGGATCCCACACAACTTGACCGAGGCTCAAAAAACGGACCGCGTCACTTGGTGCAGTGCCATGCTTACCAGATTCAACGAAGGTGCGTCAAATTTGGTGTGGGACATAGTAACAGGTGACGAAACATGGATTTATTTATGGTCTTTCAAGATGAGCCGAAACCAACCAAAGTGGCGCGCGTGAAAAGTGCATCTAAGCGGATGATTGCTTCTTTTTTTAATAAAACTGGACACGTGGCTACTGTTGCTTTAGAGAATCGTCGTACCGTGAATAGTGACTGGTACACGACCATTTGTTTGCCGGAAGTTATTGACGAACTCCGTAAAAATAACCGTAAACGCCGTATCATCCTGCACCACGACAATGCTAGTTCTCACACGGCCAGACAGACAAACGACTTTTTGAAGACGAAAAATGTAGAACTCATGAGTCATCCTGCATAAAGTCCCGACCTGGCACCTTGTGACTTTTTTCTGTTCCCAAAAATTAAGGACCAATTACGCGGTCAACGATTTTCATCACCAGAAGAGGCTGTCGAGGAGTATGAAAAACACGTTTCAGAGGTCACCACAGGGGAGTGGCACAAAAGTTTTCAAAACTGGTTTCATCGAATGAAAAAGTGCATAGACGCCAAGGGAGATTATTTTGAAAAACATTAAATTAATTTTGTACCTTTAATAGTATTTTTTCATATTCATTCCGGAAACTTATAGTGCGTCCAACATAAGTAAGAAATTAAAATATTGTGTATACATATCTACATAATTCAATGAATAAATAAGTTAATAGATAAATAAACTATAAATAGATATAATGCCTAAATCCGCCCATTCGATTAATCTTGCTAAAAAGAAGGGCAAGAAACTTAGCAAGATCAGGTCTTTTTTTATCAGTATTTTTTTTTCTGAATATGGCTTCATACTATTACAGTTTTTTTTAACTTATATAAAATAATACTAAACAATGTATTAAAAAGGATAAAAATATAAAAGACAGAAGGAAATTGTGTCATGAGGAAAAAAAAAATATCTTAGTCTACCTGTCTAATGACATAAGCAATACATTATGCAAAACATCATCCACCTGTCTTATATATAGGTAGTTTATCACTTTTTGATAGTCAGATTATCAACTAAGTAATCAATGCTAAGTTTAAGTTATACAATGTTCATGTCAATATGTAAAAAGAAATGTCAAAATAATAATAAAAAAACAATATAAAAATATTATACATAAAAACAGACGAATTATCGAAAATCAATAATCTTCAAGGATTAATAATAAGTTTATAGTTGAACCAAATAGTTATGTAATAGATATATTATATACGGTCCTACAATAATAAGTGAAAATAATCTGAGGTAGATCATGTATCGTTATTTAAATGATCAAATTCTAGAAGAAGAAAAAATTTTTTGCTCAAATATTTTTTTTCACTTTCCAGTAAAAAGTGGTTAAATCAGCTAACTAAATTTCTATGGAAAGGTAAAAAGAAAGTTTGCGCAAAAATGAATTGTAGGACCTTATGTATATGAAAAGATTTATTTTGTACAGAGATTTAAAATATAAAAAAATACTGATTAAAATACATGCACGGTGAAGCAACAGTGAATCAACTTTACAAAGTAATCGCAACTTTATACGAAACACTCATTTTACTTATTCTTCGGGTATTTGAGAGAAAACCATATTAATTAATTCAACGCGGGCAAAGCCGCGGTTAAATGTAAGTCCCTACCATAAAGATAAACTTATATTTTTGGAAGTAATAAACGAATCACGATAAAACTTTTTTAAATGGGATAGTGTGAGCCGAACCAGTCATCATTCACTTTTTAAAATTTGCCCATTCCTTGTGTATTATTATTGTTCTAGGTTTGGATAAGGAATGAGGTGCTAACGTCAAATTTACGCTAATGTATGAAATGACAGTTATTAAAGGTAGGATGTACAAAAATACGTAAAAACTTTTTCAGTACTGAGAAATTATAATGTGGAGAAAATGTAACATTTAACCATCAAAATAATATTTTGTAGAATTAAAATAAATTAATATATTTTATTTTCAGCTCACCATTTGTTTTGATGATCAAACATCAACTTCATCATCAATGCCAAATAGTGACATATTTGTCAAATAAAATTTCAAGATTTCGTTCATAAAACAGTTGAAAATACATTCAGCAAACAGTTCAGAGAACTAAATCAGCGATCATTTCATATTTTGGAGAAGCAATATTATTGATTAATTAACTTTTATAAACATCAGTAGTACATAAAATGCAAAAAAATATATATTATTTTACATGATGGGCTTACGTATCTTAATATCAATTCATTTGTACTATTATGCAAACGGTACTTTTAAATGCCAATCCAATCGTGGAACAATAATACTTCACAAAAACATAATGAACGTGGGCAAAACCGCGGATAAAAATTTTCCTTAGGGCCAAATCCTTCAAATGCTGGTAAAATACCCGATAGTTCATGTGTTGTATTTTTAAACTAAATTTAAAATTTATCAGCAAGTGGTAAAACAGTCCCAAGTAAATAAATTAGTAAGTGTCTACCGTGTCACTAGTGGAGAAATAGCAAATCGAACGTCGTATATAGCCTCTAGTGGCAACGTAATATTTGTTTACTTTTTTTGCCAAGGATAACGTAATTGCTGCTGCTTCAGATATCAAATCGTTGATTCAATGGGTAAGGGCACTATGTTTTAATAATCAATAGTTCAGGGGTTCGTATCTACATCGGAACATTTTTTTATCGGTTATAGTTTTACAAAAGCCTTTCAAGAAAAAGTCGAAAATATGTGCGACGATGAGTGAAGGGAAGCGAAGCGAGGTGGAGCGTGATAGGTTTACATGTAAATAAACTTGGGGAACCGAGCGAAGCGGATCGGAGCGAGGCATAGTTTTAACAGAATCTATGATTAATGCAAAAAGCCTTCTTATTTGTCAAGCAAACGTATACGAAGAAATCACGTGACTGTCGGCAAAGCAGCAAATCAAACCTTTTAGGTTGCCGCTATAGTGACACGGCAGATACTTCCAATAAATTACGTCAAAAACAATTTGTGTTCTATTTAAGAAATTAAAGTTCAGCGTAAAATAATAGTTTTTATTAATGCTTGAGTCCACAAAAAACCAGTAATTGTCCCAGTGCGTGTCAGATTCGTGACAATTAAAAACAACTAAAATATTCTGTTAAGTGAATGTCGTGCACGATGCATGGATTTCATCAACCATTGGTTCTTATGGAACTTTAGACCTACATGCCAAATAGCTTCGCTGGCGTGGAAGTGTCTTTCAATCATTTTCCGCTTGGCGGTTATTTTATCAACACGTAGCATTTGCCCGTGGCTACGCCCGCGTTTGTTCAATATCTGTCCCGTTTTCGGATTGGGCGTTATTTTATGAACAACCCTTATAGCCTATATCTTGGCCAGGGTCACTACAATGATTTAAGAAAAACAAATTTAAAAAAAAAACGGAACATACATACAAAGTGCACACCTACAGACAGACAGAAATTCGATTAGTTTTGTTTTGGTCTCAGTACAATACCAATAACCTATTTCATTAAAAATTTCAAAACAGTATTCAATGTACAAGCACGACATTTTTGCTACTTAATTATTAGTATTAATAAAAAAAATATTAGTATAAAAATCATCAGTATATTAATAACCTATATTGTGAGCAGCGGGGTCACTACGATGATAATAAAGAAAACATTTACATTCCGTCTTTTCCTCAAATAATGGGCGCACCCATGGGGCTGGTCAAGAGGTTTAATTACCCCATGGCGACGGTCAATTTCGTATATTTTTTTTTCATCTAAAGCAAATAACATTAACAAATTAGGCATTCGGTCATTTTTATTTCCAACGACAACATTCAATTAATTGTTTTTCAAAATGCCCCCTCCCCCAAATATCAAACTGGACCCACGTCTGCCTCGTATCTACACCATCTATACCAATCTACACCAATATTATATGTTTATATATGTTTGTGAGTTTGTAAGTTTGGATGTAGTGGATACATTTCGGAACTACTGATCTGATTCTGAAAATTCTTTCATTAATAAGTAGCTACATTATCCCTAAGTGCTATAGGCTGTATTTTATTCCCCGGGGACGGGCAGTTTTCTAGGGACAGAGCAATTAATGAAATTCGCGCCGCGCGAGTAATCTCTGGAACTACAAACCGCTTGAGAAAATAGTTTCGCTGATGTAGTTTTTAGACTCTTCACCTGGACATAGGTTTAAATTATTTTTATAAGAACCAAAAGTCAACTTGAAACACGTACTATAAAGTTGGTGGTCCAAAAAACATTAACAGAGTACACAAAAACTAAATTATGGTGGGTAGCGCGGATGACAGCTAGTACTAAAAATACTCAAGTTAAATTGGATTTGACAGGAGCAACCCATGGGGCACAGATGTAAAAACCCGACCTTTAGCTTTAGTACCTTCAGGCTGTAAACTTTATGCTCACATCGTGCGCGCATGGGAGGCATTCATCTTAATTTTGTCTGGATACTGTTGTTATTCGCTCTTTTAAGGGTTCCATCAAAATGGAAAACCCTTACAGCGAAGCTTCCTTGTCTGTCCATCGATCGAGACGGATGCAACTGGGAAGTTTACTGGATATTTTTTGAAATTCTTATTGAGTGTCAAATAGAAGCTGTTATTTATACATTCATATTAAAGGCGGAATCTTTCCAGCACAAACTACATACAGTTCAGCCTTTTTGGCCTCAGTGGATTTTTGAAATACTACGCGTTTTTTATAACATGGGATCTGGCGAGCGAGAGGTAAATATACCATGTAGTATGAGACAGGACAAGGAAGGAAGGTCTCGTGTCATTGTGCACGCGTAGCAACACAAAAAGTTTTGCTCTCCACAAATGCCACAAATATTTGAATACGGAATTGGCCTGTTTTTCGCCAATATTTCGCCAATATTTAGTATGCAGATTTTAAAATAAGCGCCCATATTCTTTATTAAAATAAAAAAGCGATGTCTTTCATTTGACCTTTAGTGACTTCAACAAAACAGAAAAAAAAATCTTGAACGCTTCCTTAAGTCTGGCAAGAATCCGACCATTAAATGATGACGTCACTTCCTGTAAATACAAAATTATTATAAAACCGATTTATAAGCACTAAATAAAAAAAAATGAAATTACATTTCTAAATTCATCTATTTCTTTCAGAACGCAGACAAAACTGCACATTGGAAATTTAAAAAAACAACTGAATATGGTGAAATAAGAAATAGCTACAGGCTTTTGAAAATAAGCGGTAACGGATGAATCATATCGTCATACCGGAACACGACGAGTCGAGAAAATGGCTGCGACGACGTACAATCAGCAAGGTTCCCGCCTGACCACTTCCGCTAGGTCCCACCCTGCTAGTGTTTGTCTACCAATAGTCTGCTTTCTAATCGTCTGACTAAAGTGACCGATGGACTCTGACAAACCCAAAAACGCCATAAAAAGTGTCTCTCATAAACTATAATTGGTAAATAAAATAAAAGGCGGGCAATAAGGTTTTGAAACTGGATAGGAGGGAGCCTTGGTGATGGTACGCTTTGCAGCCATTTTATTATGTTTATTTTATTCCGAGAATTTTTTTATCTTTTTAAAGAAGTTTCCTGACTTTCCTCCAATGCAACTGTCGGACTGAACATCACCAAGATCACAAGCACTTTATTTATGCTAACTCTGCTAAAAGCTTCGCTACATCGAGCTGTGATGGAAGATTATTCGTTTCTGCTGTAAGATTTACAAACTACCATTTGCAGCGCTGCTAATCTAGCTCTTTTTGTGCTAGATCTATTGCATTCAAATTTAAGGGGGGGTTATCGCGATAGTAAATAATAATAATTTTAATTTAAGTGCTGTCAAAGCTTAAATTTTTCCAAAGTAATATAGCTTCTGTTGTTGACACTAAAGATCTATTTTGGAATGACCAAATTTTAGTTTTGGCAACACTAAAACTAAAATGAAAGCCGTCAGAATCGGCTTTATTGTCTCTTCCATTTTAAACCATGAATTTGCAATAATTAAATTAAAATAAATGTATAAACTTTTAATGCTTGTTTTTTTATTATTTGTATTATTTATATTAGGTACTATTATTTTAATAACATTAAAATATAATGTTATTTTTCACTCTTTGAACTTAATATTTAAGCGTTTGATAGTAAGATAACTTGCATTTTACTGCATCCAATAAAATCACAAAGACAGGCCTAAACTATGTTATAAATACCATTTCATTGGAGTTTTTTCAAGTTTTAGAGAATAAAACGTATACTTACTAAAATGAACTTCTTAAGAAATTTAATATAAAAGGGCCGTCATATTAAAAATTCAGCGTCTTAATTCCAAAAAAATAAATACAACACCTTGGAATTGCGGCTACCTCCCACTTAGGAGAGTAGAAAAATGTAAAATGGAAGCGTTGGAGCAGGACAAATTTCACTGGATAACCTCGCCTTAAATCTAAATCCAAAGTAGTGGTCAGCGCCTAAAGTTTTTAGGCGTACTAAGGTGGACCACTAGTTTGGATTTTTTATTACGTATTTATAGTGTAACTAGCTTTTGCCCGCGGCTCCGCCCGCGTGTTATTCGGTTTAACGAAATGCTTCTTCCGGCATAAAAAGATTATTAGAGTATAAGCTATGTCCAATTCTAAATTTCATCTAAATCCGTTCACCCGTTTCAGCGTGAAAGAGTAACAAACATACAAACACACACAAACTTTCGCATTTCTAATATTAGTGTAAGTGTAATGTAATAAAAATTGCAACTTTTTTTTTGACATAATTATAGCTAATTATTTACCTCGACTAGGGCTAAATATGACTAATTAATTTCATGACAGACATATTACAGGCTTAAACCGATTTTAGGTCAAACTAGTTAGGCGTTGGTTAGGCTGGAAACTGTTAGGTTATGTGAAGACGTAATAATTCGAACAAGGGCGAGTCGGACTCGCGCACATTGGGTTCCGTACTACCACACAAAACGGTTAATGACCCCGAAAAACGTCATGAAGGCGTCAATAAAAGCCACTAATAGGCATCCTTTGAGTACGGAACCCTAATTTTATTACTTATTCTTTAACTTTAGAGTACATATCTGACCAAATTTGAAACTTGTACGTAATACCTTTACTTTAAGATACAGCTGAAACAAATAACCCTGAAAAAACAACCTTTTTAAGGGTTCTTTGTATGGGGACCGCCTTTTCTTTTCAGGAAGGACGGACATACAGACAGACATACAGCGGAAGCTTAGTAAGAGGGTCCCGTTAGGCACCCTTCGGGTACGAAACCTTAATAAAAACAATGTAATAGGGCGACGCCGAGTGAGAAGTTTCGGTTACCCAGTCAAAGAAACTTATTTTTAAATAAATTTTTCAAAATTCACTGTAGAATAGAATAGAATAGAATAGAATATCATTTATTGCTGAGTCATAGGTAGGTAGGTAAATCTTAAGCTTATAATGTGCCGTATGCTCTGCCGTTAGGCGTACAATTCTTTATCATAAAATGATTTTATATATTTACAAAATACACAAATTGATCACTTATAAAATATTAATAACTAAATACTATTACATTACTGATTTTATGTCAGAATAAATTTTAAATTCAATTGCTTGTCAGTTAGGTCAATTACCTTAAATTTAAATTACACTATAAATTACATGTCAACTATTTCATTTCATTACATACGAGTACCTATTATTCATTATCATTTTCTAAAAATTCGGTCAACGAGTAGTAGGATTTTCTGGTCAGAAAATTTTGTAATTTAAATTTATACAATACAATGTTATGTATTTCTCTGATGGAGTTTGGAAGCTTATTATAAATTTTGTTACACATACCAAAAACACTCTGATTAAAAAATTCTGTCTTGCGAGAGGCGGCCTTTACCTTATTGCGGTGTCTTCTACCAGTGTAAGAATCAAACAGGTGGATGTTAGATTTAACAAAAATTGCTACTTCCAGTACGTAAATGGAAGGAAATGTTAATAATTTGTGCTCTTGAAAATAAGGCTTACAAGTGTCCCTGGGCTTTGAGCAAAAAATAGCTCGTATGCATTTTTTTTGTGCTTTGAAAACACGGAGTCTATCTTTGGAATTACCCCAAAAAATAACACCATACCTAAGGGTGGACACCACGTATGCATGGTATGCTGTCAGCACTGTATTTATGTTTGCTACTTTGCGAAGCATATATAGGGCATATGCAAAAGAATTTATCTTTTTGCAGACGTGATCAATTTGCTTAGTCCAACTTAAATTACTGTCAATATAAATTCCTAAAAATTTTGTAATGTCAGTTTCTCCGATTGAAATGTTATTATATTTAATTTTAAGATCTAATTCTAGTCTATTTTGTTTTTGTTTGAAGTTCATAATTTTTGTTTTATCGAGATTTATTAAAAGATTATTTGAATTCAGCCAATTTATTATGTTTGTCAAAGAGTTATTAATATCTGCCTCAAAAGTATTTACATTTTGACCTGTATATATTGCAGTACTGTCGTCCGCGAACAACACCATAGGAACATTTACAGCTTTCGGGAGATCATTAATGTATACTAGGAACAGTAAAGGTCCTAGCACACTGCCCTGCGGTACACCTATGTTTATTTTTGTTACTTGGGATGCATAGACCTTTTCGATCTTAGTTTTGGAACATATTGACGTAATATGGGTTATTTGCCTTCGGTCACTTAGGTACGATTGAAAAAGTTGAAGAACATTGCCCCGGATTCCGTACTTTTCAAGTTTGTTAAACAAGATAGAGTGATTAACAAAGTCGAAGGCCTTAGTAAGGTCCATATATAGTGCAACCACCGGTATCTTTTTATCAATATTTGTTGTGATACGTTGCAAAAAGTCAAAAATCGCCATATTAATAGTTTTATTTTTGCGGAAACCTAATTGTTCTTTTGCAAGTATTTGATGGTGTTCCAAATATTGATTGAGCCCATCGTACATAACTTTCTCAAATATTTTAGAGAAGATGGTGATAAGGGCAATAGGTCTGTAAAAACTGATGTCCTCTTTGTCATCCTTTTTAAAAAGCGGTTTTATAATAGATGTTTTTAGATTCTTTGGGAACACACCATGTTCTATGCATAAATTTACAATGTGGTTTATGACTGGAGAGATAATACGTGCAACGTGCTTAATAATTTTTGTACATATCTCATCAATGCCTGTGCTGTTTGTATTTTTCAGATTCATAATAATTTTAAGAATGTCATGTGCATTAGTTGGATTGAAGAACATTGAATGAGGTAAATTATATGTCAAAGTATTATTGTTAATTGGATTATTATTATTATTAAATGTCATATTATTATTACTAAAAAATGAATTAAATGTCTCCGCAATTTGATTGGGATCTTTAATTATTGATCCGTTTACTTTTATCTGGGAGATATTGTCTTTGGGAACATTTAGCTTATTATTGTTTATTACATTCCACGTTGCCTTAGCTTTGTTCGTTGAGTTAAGGATTTGATAATTATTTTGGGCTTTTTGCGTGAGTTTAATAATTTTTTTAAGCCTTTGGGTATAAAGTTTAAATTTCAATTTATTCTCTTGACTTGGTACCAGCCTGTATTTCCAGAGAAGATGTCTTTTAAGTTTACAGCAGTTTTTTATTCCCTTACTTATCCATCTGGGCTTTCTTTGAACACTTACTCTGACCTTTTTTTGTGGAAAGCACAAATCATAAAATAGTTTAAAAAGGTCATGAAACTCGTTGAAAGCCTTATTTGGGTCTTCACTATCAAAAACCTCACTGAAACATAGGTTTTCTAGACATTCTGTAAATTTGGAAACATTTTCAGTGGTATAGTCACGTTTCATGACAAACCAGTGATTAATAGAAACGCTTGTTTTTACTGGGCACTTTAGTAACTGTCCCGAATGGTCTGAGACTGCTAATTCTACTACTTCTGCTTTAGCACCACGTATATTGTGGAAGAAGTTGTCGAGGCATGTACCACTACGTAACCGTGTTGGTTCATTTAAAGATATCTTTAAGTTGTAGCCTTGTAATAGCTGCTGAAATACCTTGGTTCGCTCTATTTTCTTATCAAGCAAATCTATATTAAAATCACCACATATAATGATTTTTTTATTATTGCTATGGGCATATTTATTCAAAAAACTGTATAAATTGTCAAAAAATAATTTTAGAGTTTCGTTTGTGTATTTAGCTTTTCTGTATATGCATACTACAATGATTTTGTGTTCTAATAGTTCTATAGCTGAACACTCGATTACATTTTTCAGGTTAAATTTGGAGATGTCTGATAACTCTTTATACCTATGACAGGAAGCCTGGATACCTATGTAGGAAGATACCTATGTAGGAAGCCTGGACCAAACTAATTTGGCCTCTTTGTTTATTTGTGTGAAACTGAGGCCAAACCTAAATTTTTTAGAATTTTTGTGTCTGTCTTTATGTCTATCTATATATTTATACGTTTGTTCCGTTTTAACTCGAGAACCACTCCACGGCTTTTGATGCGGCTTTTTCATTATTATCATCGTAGTGGCCCTGTGCTAAAAGATGTGTTGATAAAATAGCCGCCAAGCCGAAAACTCTCAACACTAGTTTTGAAAGAAACATTAATTCAGAGACACTTCACGTGAGCGAAGCCGCGGGCAAAAGCTAGTGTTGATTAATCTCGTGTTGAGTAGTTGCACTTTTTCAGCGACTTTCCGCTAACATAAGCTAGCGGCTGAGATGGCATAAGTTTTAAAACCAAGTTTATCTTGCTTTGTACATTATTGTGTGTCGTTTCTAAGAATTGCTGATAAGCGTTGTTGTAGCTGTAAATATTATGTATTCCAGTAAATTATTTTACAATTATTATTTACAATTAAATCAAAGATAATAAACTAAAAATCCTAAAAGTAAAATAAAAAAAAGAACCTACGCTATAAAAATAAAATTAACTTAGAAATAAAACCCTTACTATCAAAAAGTCCGCCCCTCATCGTACCCGGCGCAAAGGTCCCCATTACGCTAGCCGCGTTCCCGCGTTGGATGGCTAGGGAAATCCTTTGCGCCAAGTACGACATAGAGCGGTGGTCTTGGCACCTGTCTTTTATTTTTCTTCCGAGTGCCTTTAGAAATGCCCTGGCCTCAGAGCCCCATACGCCGGTCATTTCAAATGCGGCGGGAATAAAAATATAATTTTGTTTTAATTTTTAATTTTTTTTAAATGACAGCTAGCATAAGTGCTGACGCAAGTTGCATCCCACAGCAGGCATCTACCTCTCTCCCAGGGAACGAGGGTGAGACCATTTGGGCGCTTGCCGTCTGTCCGGCTAAGGCCAGGGGGCTCCAGGGTGCAAGGGATGTTGGCTGAGACGAGTGCCCGGCGGATGATTTCATTTAAGGCATGGTGCCGTGGGAATCTACCTGTACATCTTAAACAGCTCAGGCCATGGTGACCTTTTGTGTAGACTGTAGAGTTGCAGATGCAGGCATGTTCCTCGCAAACATAGCAACCAAGTCTCAGGGCCACAGTAATACGAAGGGAGTCGTTATCAAGTAAAGTACCAAGCTGTGGAGATGGAAGGGCGTGAAGCCAGGCACTGGACTCAGGTTTAGTTACGGCTTTTAGTCTTGCTAATTCCGCCCCTGAATTATTTTGTTTGAGCTCTTCTATTATGAAATTGGCTCGGATATCGTATCAGCCTCTTTGCACCTCCGGATGGTCTGGTTGAACTTGTCCAGGGCAAATAGTAGACCGTTCCTTCAAAGCCTCGTCTACAAATGGTAGCCGTGAACTGTTACCATTGTTACTAAGTATGCGAGTAACAAGTTCCACGACCCCATATGCAGAGGCTAAGAATGCTACTAGTCCAGTGTCCTCTACGCGGCGAATACCAAGACCACCGTGCCGTATCGGCAGGGCCGCCTGGCGCCACTGATTTTCGTCGAGACTAATATTTAAAATTTCCTCTAGGATATTCTTTATTGTGTGATCCAATAGGCAAACTTCACCCGGGTAGCGCCATACAGGACATGTCCTTAAAGTGTATGTTAATTTTGGCATAGACAAGCAGCTACGAAATGGAATTAGAGCAACATGCGCTTGGAGGTTTTAGGCTATTTTAAACCTTTTGTAGAGACTGATTTTTCTTTTCAATAATGTCTGGGATTGCATCTGGGAAAATAGGACCACCTAGCAGAGTAAAATTCGTTTTGTCTAAAGCTATTAGGCCTGGAATAAGTCTTTGGAAACGAGCTAGAGATGAAGAATGATTTGGGCCACACTCGAAAAGTTCCCATTTATTCAAGTTCACTTCGAAGCCTATCTCTTTAAATTTGGAGAGGACTGTTTCGATGCCTTTGAATACAGTATCAGCGCCAATTGTGCCGTCATCCAGATACCATATGTTCAGGGGGGACTCTAGTGAGGATATTATTTTTTGAATGGCAAGACTAAATATTAAAGGACCTGAAGGATACCTGCGACAAAATAGTTGAAGAATCAAAAAATAATTTGCCCGGTGAAGAATAACATTGATACAAAAAGGGGTAAAGACATGGTATTTTTTCTTTTATTTCAAAAAGTATTGTATCCCGCTCAACGCTATTAAAAGCATTTTTAATGTCAATTTTTATGATTATTTTGTCAGTCCCATCATTTGTAGTTGCAAATTTACGGGTGGCGTGTATAAGGTAGTGGCTTCACAGCCTAGGGGAGTACCGAAACCGAGTTGTTGTGGTTGAAGGTACTCCGACATAGCATCTTTAACCGCGCGGCACCCTACTTTGGCAACCAAACGACGGATTACGCTACCAACGGCAATCGGCCTTATACCACCGTCCTTTTTGGTCAAGGTGCACAAAGACGCTCCGTAAAAATATGGACAGATTTCAAGGAATTTCATTTCAATAGGAAATTACAAAGTTTCATCAAAGATTCCATAAGTTTTATACCATTATCTCGGGCAGTATGTGAAGTAAGTTCTTTCAGGTGTTGCGGTCGGAGACCGTCTAAGCTCCCCGCTGACCCATTGTAGAAACCACTTATGGCATCAGTGACGTCGGGAACTGTAACTGTGAGTGTGGGACAGGATAGGTCAGGTTCAGGTGGGAGAGAGAGTGGACGGGTCTCCTCATTTCTAGTGGCTAGGGTACAATCAGAAAGCAAAAGCCTTACAGCCCCTCTCAAGTCACCATCGTGTACTTTGCTTTCTATCTTCCTGTATATTGACGTTGATTTGTGAATGTGACTCGTTGATCTGTCCTCGATTGAGAGACTGAGAACATTGTTTATGTTTTCTTTAACCTCGGTTGTTAATGATCTCTGATCGCTGGTGTCAGGTACACGCAGGGCTGAGAAAGCAAACGATAGAAGGGTATAAAAAGCTTCGGTGCTGTTAGACTCGAGGCATTGATCAATAATCTGAGAAAGTTTTCCTGCAGCTGAATTGCGGGCGCCTTTGGGTATGTGTTTTAAAACTCTTACTTTTCTCTTTAGGAGAGATAGGCCTTCTAGATCAACTCGGGAACAAAGCTGTGATTGTGGTGCATTTGATTCGATTGTTGCCGTAGGCTGCGAGAGCGTATTATTATTATGTATGCGGCCGATATGAACATTTAAGCCGTGAGGGACGACAAACAGGCGAGAAGAGTTGGGGCACTGGGGGCAAATCGATCTCCTTGGGCTACTCATAAGAAAAATAAAATAAAATGAAATATACAAGATACATATATCTTAAAACTAAAAAAGTCTAAAATTATTATTATTACATAGCCTAAAATCGTTATTATAAAAATTATCTGATTTTTTATCTACAAAAGCTATTAAATTTTACAATGTAAATTATCTTATATAAGCTATAACTATAAAAAGGAATATCGGAAAATTAATAATTCTTAAGGTAATTGATTTTACAAAAGTTCCTCCTCAATGCTGACTGTGGGTGGTTGGTTGTACGCATTTGGGTTTCAATGCTTACTCGTAGGTACTTTTTTGCAGGCTCTAGGTCTTGAGTTAGCTCTAAATCTTGAAATATTGAAAATTTCATTTTGTTTACGGATGGTGATAAGTAATGAAGGAATACCAATCTGCTTATTTGTTGTGATAACTTTTCACTTTTCGGAAAACTTCTATTTGTATGGTTGCTGATTGAGTTGATTCGTTGTTTTGTGTAGAATTATGTAGATTTGGAAGCTTTAAAATACTGTTTTACTAATTTTATTTTAGAGAAATTTTGCACCTTTCATGTCAGCTGTCATAGACCAGTAAATTACATTTTGACCGCCTCTAGCCTAGGTCGAGTGCTTACCTGCTAACCCAGAGTTGCGGGGTTCAAGGGTTCTGAAAAAAAAACGTTATAAATGAGGCCATCTAAGACGATAACAGAGCCCATAACGTGACAGAGAAAAATTCGCCCCCCTCGAAAAAAAATGCAAAATGAAGGCTGTTTTTTAGTTCAAAACAGTAATCCGTCCGTAGGTTGTACTAAAGTTTTTTTTTAAATATTTATCTAATTAGGTACTGTTGTATATAAGGTGACTTTAATTTATAGAGCCAAACGCATACTGAAGACTTGGTAAGTGCTCAGTAACAAGGTTCGATAACACATTTTGCTGATTTCGCAAAATAAAATCTTGACGTCCCATAGTAATTGACTCGGATCTGGGCTTGCGTTTGCAAGGAACACGAAAAGAATAATTTACGAATTTCACAAAAAGTGTCATCGAACCTTGTTACTGAGCACTTACCGAGTCTTTAGTAAGAATTTGGCTGGATAAATTAAAGTCACCTTATATAAAACGGTACCTAATTAGATAAATATTTAAAAAAAACTTTCTACAACCTACATATTTCCTATCAAAATACCAACTTTGGTTTACTGTGAATAGTATTGCAAAAGTAGGTACCTACTTATTATATACTCAAAAGAAAGAAAGAAAAGGTCACGTAGAGTTAATGAGTACATAAATTTTGTCCATGTTTAATTCGCAAAAGAGCTCTAAGGTGGGGACACAAACTATGCGGGCTCAACACCTTCCGCAGGCTGAGTTGACCGGTACACAGATTTTGTTCACGTTAAATTCCTGAAAGAGCAAAAAAGGGAGGACACGAACTGTGCGGGCTCAACACCTTCCGCAAGCTGAGTTGACCGGTACACAGATTTTGTTCACGTTAAATTCCTGAAAGAGCAAAAAAGGGAGGACACGAACTGTGCGGGCTCAACACCTCCCGCAGGCTGAGTTGACCGGTACACAGATTTTGTTCACGTTAAATTCCTGAAAGAGCAAAAAAGGGAGGACACAAATTGTGCGGGCTCAACACCTCCCGCAGGCTGAGTTGACCGGTACACAGATTTTGTTCACGTTAAATTCCTGAAAGAGCAAAAAAGGGAGGACACGAATTGTGCGGGCTCAACACCTTCAACGTTGAGCCATACACTGGTTCTGGCTTTTTGCTTTTGCTTGGCACAGAAGATATCTGAATCAGTACGTAAACTTCAAGCAAACACCATGAATTGATACACACAAAAGACGCGTGCTTTTACACGCCGTCTCGGGGATTGTCGCGGAACGTTAGCGTTGGATGGCAGTTGCGAGTGCTGCACCGTGTCACAAGGTTGCTTTTAGATTTTGCCCGGTGCCAGATTACTGTGCTTCCGGGCACAAGCACACATTGACGCATACGTACGACGATCTCAGTGCCGGTGCACGAGTCTACCGAGATCGTCGTACATACGCGTGTTTGTGTGCGTGCGCCCGGAATCGCTGGTTTTATGGAGCTGGCTTTCTGTATGTATTAATTTTGTGGTCTAACTGTCCAGGGTGCGCCGAGTGTATTAAGAGAAATAAGTGTTTGTTTAAGTTTACACCACTCGGGAAAGCTCCTTTTATGCATATCAAATCATGTAGATAAATTTAACTTGTTCACGTGAACTTCTTGTAATAAAAAACTTGCTTAATTGAATTGACTTGAATTAAATACGATCGTGCAATAGTAGCCAAGAGCAACGACTTAGCGTGAATTCGGGTACAGTGTAAGTTGTAAAACATACAAAATAGTAATCCCATAAAAATGCCCCTTATTCATAATATGACCGAATCAAAACTTCTGATTGGACGTGCGGCGTCTTACCGAGAAATAAACCGTCCTCCCGAAAAATCTCTCTGTACAAAACGGAACAGGGAAGGTATAGACCCGTCACAAGCCTGACGTGTACTCAACTTACCTGACGTCCTGTCGTGTCCGACAGTGGACCTGTCGTGTGGTAATCCTCGCCGGACGACGAACGTATTCCCTTGGGATGAAGTAGGATTATGTAGGAAGCCATCACTTCATTCTAAATACGTCTTTATTGGCATTGGAATAGCATATTTTGCTACTGACTCGATATGCTTAGGTCTAATTTTGTTAGACTTTGGATGATTGAAAATTACTTTTTTTGTTATTTTATGTACGTGGAGTACCGTTATACATTTGTTTTATGAAAATCAGTGATCGCGTATTGATAAGAGTATATGAATACAGGTTGAAAATGAGCCCCTGGCTTTATTGAAATCTATGAATCAGAATCACTAATAGAACACAAAACCGTTTTTTTTTTTGGTTCCCAAATTTCGAAGAATGGCCAACCTACGCGACGCATCATGTGACTGACAATAGACAGTACATATTCCCGGCGGTAAATAATGCACATAAGGCTATGTAGCTTCGGCTTCTTAGAGCGTTGTCTCTGTCACCGTGCTTATATGACGGTCGATATCTTTTTAAAAATTATGAATCATGATAAAAGTAAGAACACATGTTTTTTTTCGAAAATATGTAGAATAGTTTCCTTTGTTATAGCTAGGGGTTCATTTTCAACCTGTACAGCGTCTATCTATCCTACTTGAGCTCACACGCATGCCGCGTTTGTCAATGTGCGATAGAGCAAGTAAGATTGAAAGACACTATTGACCCAGAGCTATTTTGTTTTCCAAGAAAAAGTGTTAATTTCAAGTTATCCAATAAACAGAACAAAAGTTGGACAGTACTGAGTACGGCCAGGGCGGCTATTCCGGCATTATTTCTCACTCACAATATCAATCATTAGATATTTGTTTAAAGTTAGATAAATGCCATGCGATGAAAGTTAGAGTGACTAAACTATATCAAATAAAAAGTACACGATGTAAGGAATGCTCATTGAAAGTTTTCAGTAAAAAAATCAAGACATATCCGTACAAAATCCCTTTTAATATCACCCGTAATCTGCCTTCGCAATTTTTACACACGTGCCAGAATCGAGGGCCAGGACGGCGATTCTCGCACATGCGACAATTTGCGAAGGCCGAAAGCGGGTGATTTTTACCAGCTCTTTATGAAGAGACGCGCATCAAACTTTTGAAACATAAACCTGTTGTACGTATTCAATAATACAATTATCATCACACGGCATCTATGATGCGATAAACAGTGGCGTATGAAAAGCAAAGCGTGTGAAACATTTTGCGAGAATCGCCGTTCAGGAGTTGTCGTGGTTTAAATTTTAAAGCACATCACTAAATCACCCATACACTTGAGACCTCAGGGACCCCATACTTGTTGAGTTTGTACCTTAACCTGTAAGGCAATCTTTTAGATACAGTTATTTTACTGGAAAGTTGACTTTGTTGCTTTAGGTTAAAGACCAACTCATTAGTATCTGTTATCTTGTTAATACGGAGACAGTTACATGAAGATTTCCTGCTTGAGATTTATGTGAAGACTAGCAGTGTGGTTTTACTCAGTTTCGCCTCCGTGAATGAGGATGTTGTAGGCAAGAACTTGTTGGTGATATCGTTTATTAAAGTTCAGTCTAACTAAAGGTTCCGTCAATGTGCCAATGTATTCCGGATAGTTCCGTATTGGCCTGTTCTTTTTTCATCAAAATTTAAGATTCGAAAACCGTTTGATTTTAAGACGATACAAGTTCCAAACTGAAAAGCTCATCTGACGAGCCAATTTTATCCTATTTTGGTTTAACAAAAAACATAAAGATTCCTAACTGGATCAATATTTTGTGTTTTCTGTAAAAATGGAAAAAGTTGATTTATTGTTTTTTGCTCTAGAGGTCCTCAATGTATGAATTGTACGGAAGCGCTGCGACTACTTTCTTTGGCTTGTGAAATGTAAGCCTCAAAAAAAGACCGGTCAAGTGCGAGTCAGACTCGCATACCTAGGGTTCCGTAATTCGAATGTTTTGGGAACAGTCAGGAAGAAGGTATTTAAAATATTGCCCATAACTGCTTATGATAACTAAAAAAAGAATTGATTGTACCACAAAAGAGAGACTCAAATATTTTTATACCGTACTCGAAATAAAACTCGTGGATGAAAAATTTAATTTTGTCATTTTGGTATCGTGAATTTCTCAGCAGCTATATTTTTCCTGTAATCTTTACGTAATTCTTAATTACCATGATTTTTTTCATATATTTCGGTTCATTCGTTTCGGAAATAAGGGGGGGGGCAGGCATTTTTTGTTGTTTTTCAAAAATTTCTCAAAATCGCTGCCAGTAAATTTAGTAAAAGTATATCTTTTTACAGTCAACTCTTTAATATCTACAATTTGATATCCATTTTGTATTTTTAAGAATTTATTTTTTATTTTTCTCACTTTTGGATTGGAAATATTCAGAACAATTTAAATTTTTCTCATTTTTTTTATCCCGTATTATGAAGGCAAGTAAATGCTATTTTTTTTGAAAATTTCAAGTCTTTATCTTTAACGGTGCTGAAGTTATGAGGTTGTGACATACGGACAGACGGACGGACAACGGAGTCTCACCATAAAGGTTCCTTTTGTACCTTTTAGGTACTACGGAACCCTAAAAAGCACACACATATACTCACATAATAGCCGTTTCCTGGTTCCACCAGCGCTATAGAAGATATTCGTCTTCTGCTCGCACACTCTCAATCCAGCTAGTTTAGCTGACTGAAAATGGTCTCATTTGTACCTTCCTTTCGTTTAAGTAAATTACACCGGCTTGGAAAGAACCTTCTTACTTTTTAGGATTCCGTACCCGAAGGGTGCCTAACGGGACCCTATTACTAAGCCTCCGTTGTCTGTCTGTCTGTCCGTCCATCCGTCTGTCACAGGGTTCTACAGTTTCAGCCGTAATAAGTAGACGGTTAAAATTTTCACACGATATGTATTTCTGTATGGCATTTACCATGCCAAAAGCAGTTTATTTCAGCTTCAGCTCAGCTCTATCTTAAAGACGGTAATACATACGAGTTTCAAATTTAGTCAGATTGTTATACATATGTTAAATTAAAAGAATAAATAATGAAAATTAGGGTTCTGTTCTCTAAGGGTGCCGAATTATTTGACAGGAGCTATAATTTTAGCGGCTTTTTTTGACGCTTTTGTGATGCTATGGTATCAATATTGTTGTTTTTATCACGTTTTAGAGTTGCGTACCCATATTGTGTGATGGTACAGAACCCTTTGTGCGCGAGTCCGACTCGCACTTAGCCAAATTATTTGAAAACGATGGAGATTATACGCCATTACTGTCATTCTAATATGCGGGCGGAAAAAGTGTATGAAAATCCATTGTTACCGTGCTGAGCGGGCAGAAAAAATAGACAAAAATTTTCATCTCCAAGTTTGAAAAAAATATACTGGCCGCTTACTATTTGTCAATCGGTTTCTATTAAAATACAACAATTTTAATTAAAAGTAAAGTTATACTAGCTACGTACTCTTAACCGTATCTCTTTATGGTGTTCAAGGAATTCTTTAGTTCTTAATCCATCCAAGTCCAAGTATATGGTTCTAGGATCTAAACACCAGATCGCGAGAATAACTTCTGCTAATCCTCCGGTTTGTACTATGAACCAACCGATGGAGTGTGTACGTGAGGCTAGGAATCTGGGGATTTTAATTGATGGTGAGCTACGCTTTGAAAGTCATGTGGCAGAGTTAACACGTAACTGCTTTTATCGACTAAAAGTCTTATACCGCATTCGTGACTTTCTTAGTGAAGAACTACGCATTAAGCTCTGTGAGTCTCTTGTTCTCTCTAAACTAAATTATTGTATAGCTGTTTACGGCCCTTGCCTCTACGCGAAGACCATGCGACTCATTCAGCGCGTGCAAAATGCGTGTGCTCGCTATTGCTTCCGTATCCCCTGGCGATCACACGTCACACCTTATATCAATGCCGCGAATATTTTAAGGGTAGAGGGTCGTCGTGAGCTGCATCTCGCTGCTTTACTGTTTGGTGTAGTAAAAACTGGTTCTCCCAAATATTTACATGACAAATTTACGTGGTCATCTACTGTTAGCAGATACAGCACCAGGATGAATCGTATATTGTTTCCAAAGCACAAAACCACTGCATTTAGGGGTAGTTTTAGGTACATGGCGTCAAAATGTTGGAATAACATTCCACCACCGCTACGTGACCTTAAGTGTAAGTATACTTTTAAAATTAAACTAAAAAAGTATCTCCTTGACTTACAAATGTCTTCGCCTGCCTAAAACTAGACGCTTCATCGCCATTTTAATAATTTTTGACCAACGAGTTTCTGACATTTATTTAGAGCTTACCTATTAATTGAATTTATTTATTTACAAATATTAGCACCTACATTATGTACTCGTATATGTATATCATATTTATTCTGCCATTCGTAATTATTATTTTCAAAATGTGCAAGAATACTCGCGCTGTTTTGTTTGTTCGTGCGTTACCTACGCGGGCTCGGACTGAAAATCAGCGCTGTCGGTCTTACTCTGTAAGACTACAGCATATGCTGAGTTCTAGCCTTTTTGTCTGCTTCGACACATGATTTCATTTAGCTTTAGTCACATTGTTTTATTCTTTTATGTTATTTCCTTGTGTTTGACTTTATAATTTGTTTTTATAATTTATTGTGTTGTGGTAGATAAATAAATGGATATTCTATTCTATTCTATTCTATTCTACTCAAAATGTCGTCTAGTAGTGGTATATAAGAATTGATGACGCCCACTTTTGTCTTTTATATAAGTGCGATTTCCAACTCGTGTGTATCAAACTACCCCCTTGTTGGTAACCAGTCCCTTTCTTTCCTCGGTGAACAATGTACTATTAAATCCAAATATTGTAAGCACAGCGACACACGATTTAAGTGACGTCACAACAAACTGGCTGGGCTAGTCTACTTACGTACCTATCTATTCAGGATTTGCTTCGATCACCAGAGATTACCACGTCATTGGGAATAAGCTCCTGTCATGTAACAATTTATTGACACGATTCAGGGCTTAGTAAGATATATTTCAGAATGGATATATTTAATTTTCCCTTACGAAACAGGGATATTTTACCGAAATCAACTGAAACAGCTTCTATTCTATTCATAAATTTAAATATCTCTTTCAAAATTATACGTGTTAGTTTGGGTAACATTTAAATTTCAAACTATGTGAACTCTTATGCACCAAGGAGAGTATTTTTTTAAATACACATTGGCCACGGTCTATGAAACCTAGGATAAATCGCGCTCACCTAGAAAATGGAAGCTCGAAAGCTGGAGGCATTAATAAAATTTTGAGCTGGCAACAGATGATCTCTGTGCAAAATACACATCATAATAAGACAATTTTCTTGTTATTACCAAACCATTTGCGCGAATTGCCATAAGACGCATTAATTTCTTACTTTTTATTCAAAAGTCAAGGGAAACAATTTTATTAAGCGCATTTTGAAGCGAGATACTCTGAAAAAATAACTGCAAAATTAAATTGGTTGACTGTTACTCGTTAACTTTTAAAACCTACTTAGCTATGATAGTTTTCCTTTTAACTTCGTTATATATAAGGTGTCTTTAATTTTGATAGCCAAATTCTTACTGAAGACTCGGTAAGTGCTCAGTAACGAGGTTCGATTACTTTTTTTGTGAAATTCGTAAATTATTCTTTTCATGTTCTTTACAAACACAAGCCCAGCCCCGAGTCAATTGCTATGGGACGTCAAGATTTTATTTAGCGAAATTAGCAAAAAATGTTATCGATCCGTGTTACTGATCACTTACCAAGCCTCCAGTATGAGTTTGGCTGCATAAATAAAAATCACCTTATATACTACTATCGTGAATTTTTTTATATATCCAAAATGGGGGAGGGACTTAAAGCTAATGGTTTTCACACACCATTAATATTTTTTTAAAAACCTATCCATGACACCCCATACCATCGGATATAGGCGAAAAAATGTATCCCCACTTTACAGTCATATAGGAGAGGTACGGTAATTTTTTTTTTAGGATTTCGTTTTCCCTATTTGTCGTCGTGATTAATATGTAAATCCATGCTGAATTCAGCTTTCAGTACTATGAGTCTATGAGCTAAGCCGCGGACAAACAGACAGATGGACGGACATGGCGAAATAATAAGGGTTCTTTGTTGACTACGGAACCCAAAAAGTGGTAGTTTTGGCTTCAGTACAATATATATCACACTATCACATCACATCACATCACACACATCACATCACACTAATATTGTAAATGCGAAAGGGTGTGTGTGTGTGTGTGTGTGTGTGTGTGTGTGTGTGTGTGTGTGTGTGTGTGTGTGTGTGTGTGTGTGTGTATGTATGTGTGTGTGTGTGTGTGTATGTGTGTGTATGTGTGTGTGTGAGCGTGTATGTTTGTTACTCTTTCACGCTTAACGGCTAAACGGATTTGGATGAAATTTAGAATGGATATAGCTTATACCTTAACTTAACACATAGGTTACATTTTATCCCGGAAAAAAGCATGTCGTTAAAGCGAATAACATTCGGGCGGAGCCGCGGGCAAAAGCTAGTAATTTAATAATTTGAAAAAATAACACTATGTACAGACACGACTTTTTTACTACTTTATTACTGATAAATACTCTAAAATTTGTGGTAAGGAATAGAAATAACATACAAGAATAATGGCAACAAAATTAGACTTTTATTAGAGGCTCTTTCTGTGCCACCCTTATCAACTGTCAGGGTAAGCTTACCTACTTGACCCTGAAAACGAAATGGAAGAAATATTATTTAAGCTACTTTAGCTATCATTTTTGCTCAACGTGAACAGTTTGAGCCGCTACAGCGTCTAATACTTCGATCGTGAAAAGTTATTTGCGGATAAACTACTATAAAGAATATCCGCGACATGAATAAATTCATCAAACGGCAGTATTATTACAGGCAGTATGAACTGTAAACATTCGTTACACCCTCTAATGGCAGCTGGCGGCCCGCAATTCGGCATTTTCAAGAAATAAAAGTACATGCATTACACAAAGCTTAAAAATCTCGTCAAAAAACGCATGATTTTTAAAGTCCGTGGAAAAAGTAAGCTTTTTTGTAAAAATCAATCCAGCGATGATTGCGAGCGAAGCGAGATAGTTCTTAGAGTCTACTTGGAAAATCCGGCGTTTGTATGTAAGTATGTATTATATGTATGTATGAATGTTTCTTTGATGATAACTCGAATATCGTTGATCGGAATGTCATAAAATTTGGCAGGCGAGTAAATAAGGCAAAAGAATTTTTAAGTTTAAACATGAGTCAAATCGGGCGAGCGCGAGTTCACAGTTCGGGGCGAACTACTATAGTCATAAAATAGAAAAGTAGTTCGTAACCATCCTTTACGATTTGGTTCCCTTTTAACTTTTCAATGATGATGAGCGAAGCGAGGAGGAGCATGTTACGTTTTCATGTAAATAAGTTTAGGAAGCCGAGCGGAGCAAGGGTAGCCAAGGGTGTTTTCAACAGAAAGTTTCCAATTATCCTGCCCTTTGCGAAAATCCAGGATTCGAACCCGGGTCCCAAGATTGGGAGTCTGGCATTCTACCGACTGGGTTATCGCTGCCTGGCCAAGGAACGTTTGCGCGTCGGTCTGTCGCTTATATCCATTGTAAGCGAGAACTTTCACCGGTTCAATAGAAAAAAATGCAAATATTTAAGTTTAGATTAGATTTATTTATGTTAGTCATTTGATTAGTATATTTTCAAGATATAACATAATGTTACTTATTTTTTGTTCGTTTTAAATGAACTTTAATTTACGTGAACAACATTAAATTAAGTCGATTTTCTAGGTACTAGACATAGACATTAGACTTAGACCATTTAACACGGGACTAGGCAAGCGCACTTATCCCCCTCTGCCGCAGTACATGAACAATTTGTTCATGTAAGTTTGCTTGTGTGCGCGTTTTGTGTTTGCGTTGCAGCTTTTCATTTAGTGTGACATATTAATTTTTCGCAGGAGTGTGCGTGAATGAGTAAATGTGTGCTGTGCGTGTTTACCTCCCCTCCCGTGGAAAACGGCAGAATAATTTCAGTATTAAGAGTCGCGCTTTGCCAGGACCTGTGTTAAATGGTCTAAGACATTAGGAGTAAAAGTTCGGAGAAAGTGTAAACCCATTGCATATTATTATGTCGTCGGAAAATCCCAGAATTCGGTATATCATGATTTCACCAAAAAATTTAATAGGTGCTACAATGAGCGGAGCGAAGCAAAAAAGAGCGTGTTTCATTTACATGTAAATACATTTCGGGAGCCGAGCGAAGCGGTGCGGAGCGAGGCTACCCCAACCGCTAATTTAAGAGTGTATTAAAACCTCACTTCGCTTCGCATGATTCTGATTTATACCAACAAATACTGCAACAATCACTCTGAAAAATATTTCTAAAATATTACCTCCAAACCGTACAATAAACCATTCAATTCAATGAATTCAATGAATACTTGAAATTAGATCTTAAACTTTGCATAATATAACTGATATTAGTATAAAGCAGATGCAGACAAGTACATAAAATTTAAAAAACCATCAGTGTAGCCCCGATTTCGAAATAACTGATATACCTATTGCGTGCGCGGCATCTGATTAGAGCAGGATAGACAGTTAAAAAGCAGAATCGTTAGAGCAGGACTGCGAATCGAGATGTTATGGGCCCTTGACAGAAATACGATCTGCCTAGCCTCTACGATATGCCAACGACACTTATAAAATTTAGGAAAGGGCTCGACGACCGATAACTGAACCATCTTTTACTTTTGGGATATATAATTTCCATAAAATATTGTATTGATAGCCAGAACTTAGTAGAATTTAGTCAACTTGGTAGATTTATCTAGATTTTGTTAAGTAAACGTATAAAAAACTTCAAAAGTTCCCTAAAAAGCGAAACCCTTAACTTCGTTGTAAGTCGAAAAACTAACAATCCTGCCGAAAAACTGCTTTCATAAGTTGAAATTATTAAATAAATAAATTATAAATAAATTAATAAAGTATTTTAGTATGTAGTACGTACACATATGGTTACCTATTTATTTTTTAAAGCACTCCTATACTCATTCGGTTTGCTATAAAAATCTCTTTGAGAGATAAGCTCGCCGCTGTACTCAAATTATTGTATCAAATATTTGTAATCTCCTTTTTTTGTGTACAATAAAGAATAAGAATAAGAATAAGAATAAGAATAATTACCATCAGAGTACGTTACGATGCTTCACTTTTCGCACTTATTATCTTCGCAGTAGAGCCAATAGGTGCGCATTTTTTCTGAGAGTACCAATAAATAATTATTATACCTAAAGCGACCTAAAATGTACCAAAACACGTATGAAGGAATTTTATTTCAGTACAAGAAGTCCAAAATCTCTTAAAGTAATAAATAACAACAAGGACTCTTAATATTCATAAAATGACACAAAAACGGACATAACCCTTACTTTGAAAACTGCATAGCGGTTGGCGTAACAATGTTTACCCACTTTGAGGTGGTAACGAGCTATTTAAATTTCATGAGGCGGGACTACACGGCTCGGCCTGTATAATGCCATAGTGTAACTACTGACAGTTGTTCGACGCCTTTGATCTCGAATAAAATTTGAGCGTACTAATACTACAGATTAAAAATCCATACAGTTGTCCAACGAAGACGGTCGGACGGAGCGGTTGTGCGGGGCTTGCTGGGTGAGACTCCGAACTGCTTGTTCGAAAATTGTATGTAGCTCGGTAGCTTACTTCCCCGCACTATTACATTGTCTGAGCGCTTTCGTTGGACAACTTTATGGATTTTTAAACTGGTGCTAACTAATATCGTAGTAAAATCTGTTTTTACTATGCTAATACTTAGCCGGATATCGCGATGGGATTTTCAGCATTCCACTCCACACATCAGACCTCCTCCCAGCACGATTGCTCTGTCTGAGTATCTTCGTCGAACTACTGTATGGTTGTTAGACTGTAATAATACTGTATAGAGACCCTCGCATAGTTATGTTATGCATTTTCATACATAGTTTTCTACGTAGTAAGTACGTTAATACAGACAGCAAAATAGGAAGTAATTAACGTGATTTCTAGTACTGATGTCTATTATTTCTGTCACCTCGTATAATCTTTGTGTCTATGTAGATTGATGTCCGCATTGCATTTACGTATATTTAATTTGGTATTAAATTGAAACTATGCGGATGATGTTATCAGAACTGCACGACGTTTTAGAATTTGTCATGGTTGCGTATGGCGCGTGTGGCGCGTGCGATACTGACTTGTGTGCGTTCACCTTTAAGGGTCGGATTCCCTAAATCGGGCAATTACAAGGTTCATGTAATGGTAATGGTAAGTATTAAACATTCTAAACAAAGTAAATACCACTTGCTACTCTATTAAATGAAATACAAGTTCATGAAAAAAAATCTGTGATGTTTCATAGTGAATTCATTAAAAAAAAAGTTTTTCCAACGAGCTCTGACCCAACACTAGTTGCTTTTGTCCTCGTCCACTAGGTGGCAGGGAGCACGCGAGCAGATGAGATGAAGTGTTCGGCTCTATCTCTCATCTCATATCCATCCATCCATCAGCCTGTTTCGTCCACTTTTTCGCCACACTTGGCGGTCTTCCTGGAAGAAATGCCCATACTCACACACGCTGGACAGGCGGGTTGGTGAGCGCGGTGCCAAAGCCCTTGCACCAGTGACGCAGCTGCCCGTCACCAGTCTGTTTTATATAAGGCTCGGCAATTGGGGATGGATAAACCGCCATCCATCGGTCCCAGGCTATGGTGGGCCACCTGGTTTTGCCTAAGAGCTGTTCTCTTACTCTCCCCCGAATAACTTCGGGAGGATTTGCGAGTAAGATGGTGGTACCTCCACAGTCGAGCCCGGCAACAGCTCTACCACCTAAACCTCATCTCATATACAATTTTATAATGTGGCAGTAGTATAATATGAAATTGAACTTGTATCTAATAATTTTATGGAACAAAAACGAAGGAAGTATTTAGTGATGTCAGTTGCTAACCGTCACAGACAAGATAGTGTCTGTGCTAACCGCCCATGCGTGTTTAAGGCTATACGTCGGTTTGTACATTTCTATTACATTATACATTTACATTATAGGTACTGTCGGTTTGTACATTTCTATTACATTATACATTTACATTATAGGTACTGTCGGTTTGTACATTTCTATTACATTATACATTTACATTGTAGGTACTTACGATACGTCTTTAGATTAGATCTCACCTGTACTTACCTCTTAACATCCCTTAAGATGGAATATTTCTATCTTGTTTTGCCTGTTGTGTAAATAATAATTAGGATAATAAGGTGGCCAGCGTGAGAATGCCCTATTTTTCTAGACACAATCAACTTTCAATTGTGTCTGGTAAAACAAAGGCAACTTTAGCGTTGACTGCCTAATTGCCTAAACAGAAATGTGTAATTTTGCAAATGTGTAAAAACTCTAATCACTGTAAAAGGAAAAATGGACAAGTTGGAAAACCTAATCTCCCTGAAATTTTGTCCCAGGAAAATGGTAAGTCTTAAGTTAAGGTTTTCAGAACAAAATTTGTCTTAAAAGCAAATGTAGTCCATAACGTTACCTAATTACGGCTCAAAATCTATTTTTGGGGATATTAGAGGTCGCTGATTACAGTTCTCAATCTCTGGTATCCAGGTATTTCCATCATCTACCCAGGTAAACTGTACAATTTAGGTGAGGGGCATCGGATTAAAAGTTACTTTAAAAAAATTAGGAAGATAATTCACTCATATAAAAATCTTAATCCCAATGCTTAATTTGATTTGAATAAAAAATGTATGAAACGTAATTGCAAAATTAAGTTGGTCGAATCTCCGGGTACGTAACTCTTAACCTGTATAAAAAATTGGGGTTTTCAGTATTTGTTGTTTAAATACAATATATGGCAGATAATATACAGAAAATTCCGAATTCCTAACTAGTTTAGTTTTTGAGGTAGACCCCGTAACAAATATGGTCAAAAACTGTCAACTTTGATGGCCTCTCATTTCTTTATAATGTATTTGAAAATCAAATTAAATAAAAAAATACATTTCTATTCTACTTAATGCGTACTAGACGAAGAAACTTTACGACGGTAAAGAAACATTTATTTTTCGTCTGCTTTTTCATGTATGCCTCCCCTATCAAATATTTTAATTTCACTTTTACTTCAATATTTGGTTTTGGGTCAACATTCTATCACGGATGTAAAAATATACGGATGGAATTTCGCTAAGAAAACAACTGTGGTGCCCCTAGTAAGCTATGTATCCGCTTGTACGCACGAGCCGGCACGCACCCATTCGCATCATAGTATGACAATAAGCCGCCAGCATGCCGCGAACCTTGGTAGAGAAGACGCGTTGAACAAAAAATAACATAATGCCGTCTTGCGTTATAAAATCTTGCAAAAATAAACGTTTTTTAAAATAACAACAACAGAGGATCACCTTTCATAGCTAAGTTATTAAATTTGTAATGTATTTTCAATTCTATACCGTCGGAACAAAAATCTCAGTGTATTCGTTGAATTTAACGAAGAAAAGTTTCAGTAAATAAAAATGTCTTTTTGCTACCTGATGCGTGGATCGGAACGCTAACCTATAGGTACTGACACTACAAAATCGAAAATATATCGATGAATCGGTGCGGCCATCATACAGGATCCCGTCAGTATGAGTACATCTTGTATGCAGTTTGTGTTTTCGTTGCGATTGCTTTGCGTGCTATTTGTTTTGACGTTTGCTACAGTGTTTGTTGACTTTTTGTTTTGTTGTTGGTGAAATTCCGAGAAAAACAAAAAAAAACTTTGAACTCTCAAACTCTGGAGTTATTGGTTCGTTTAATTTAACCAATTTAGTAATTAACAAAAATAGTTTGGATAATCAAAGATCAATCAAATAAAAAATCGATTTGATAACCCTTGTTAACTTTCTCGATACTAAAAAAAATCGATTATATTTCGTTAGGGTAGGTACATCACTAAAACTGTCAACTTTGAACTGCCACCCATATCATGATATCTCGGACAGCCTATAGTCAGGATCTAGTCTGCAGGTATTTCTGTCAACTACGAAGGTAAACAGTTCGATTTAGGCGGGGGTTCTGATAGAAAATTTACATAAAGGCCCAGAAAGGTCTACAGAACAAGTACATATATCTTAAAAGGATTGATTAAACTTTTTTGTCAACATAATATTCCCCTGTTATATAAAGGTTTTATAAGATATCCTTCAATTGATACAAGAGGTAACAGACATACAATTCAAGTTTCGGATTTCTTTAATTTGTCGCGGGTACAGACTAGTTTCAAATAAATGTTTTATTCAGGAGCAAAGCAATGTTATGGATAAAATAAAAATAAAGGCAATTTCTTTGTGGGTAAAGAATGAAATAATATGTAATAAAGTAAGTTTCCTATTCTTTGAAAGTTTTTTACTTTTGACCTAGAACTTGTTTCTTTTATTGTTTTCTTATGGTTGTGTCACGAAATGGAAACCAAACAAGTATTGTTCTTTTGTTCATTCGGGGGTCTGAAATGTAACATGAAAATTATGAAACTGATTGAATTAAAATATACAGAAGTTAAGTCTTAAGTTTTGTTATCAAACAATAAACCAATTGATGAATATACATACAGCATTCATAAATTTACTTTTTCTCTCAGAAAAAAGGTCGCTATAGCTATGGGAAAGCGCGGTGTTTCGCAGGATTATTATTTTATATAATTTCAGAAAATATAGACAAATAGCCTTTGCCCGCGGCTCCGCCTGCGTTTATTTAATTTATGCCCCGTTTTCGGCTTGGGTGTTATTTTATGAATACCCCATAACATACATACATGCATAAAGACAGACAGACAAAAATTCTAAATAGTTTTGGGTTCAGTACAGTCAATACCATATTCATATATTCATTCATATTATTTAAATTATAATTTTCGTAAAAAAAATAAGTGATAATGATATATGCTTCGAGTGATAATTTGGCTGCATAAATAAATGTCACTTTATATTTAAAAAACTGTTGTGCAGACGTTTGGCAAATGTTTTATAATTACATAAACATTTAATTTGTTCCAAAATAATTTATTATATTTATATTATTATTATCATATTTATCATCATGTAAATTTATATAAAAAAATATTTTTTCATTTTTATATTTAGGAATCACCAACGATGTAATAGACCAAGACAGTAAAAAAATAAATAACTGCAAACAATAAATGTTTTAAATTAATATCTCCAAATCTATACCAATAACAAAGTAGTAAAATACTCGTCTGTAAATTGAATATATTTTTGTGGAATTTTAAATGAAATGGATTAAAGGCAAAAACTAAGGGCAAAGCCACAAGTATTATAAATCTTCTGTCTGTATGTACGTTCCGTTTTAACTTGAGAATTACTCAACGAATTTGACGAAATTCAACAAAAAAGGCGTTAAAATGGCACAACCTGACAAACAATTTAGTACCCTCTGAGTACGAAACCCAAATTTTATTATTTTTTATTTTATTTTATTGTATGTTCGATAACTTGTGCAAATTTTAAACTTTTATGTAATACTGTCTTTAAGATAGATTGATGAAATAAATAACGATTAAAAATGCTTTTTTTTAGGTTTATAGCATGGGCAACCCTCTTAGGATGAATTTTCTTTTTCAGTTTTAATATTATTATTATAAAAATTTCAACTGTCTGCCTATTACGGCTGAAGCTGTAGATCTCTGTGACAGACGGACGGACAGACAGACAGCGTAGGCTTAGTAGTAGGGTTTCGTTTAGCACTCTTCGGGTACGGAACCCTAAAAAGAAACTTCATAGAGCTCAGTTCTAATTGATCCAAAATGAGCTACTCAATTTGTCTAAAGCTACCAAATAACATCTAATCTATGTATATTTTGTTTAAATATAGAAACTAACCAAGATACCGCAAATTTTCACGTAAGCTCAACTTTTATATTTTTGTTGATACACAGACCAATGAAAGGAAATAGGGTAGCTCAGGGCACACTTGAATGCCCCTGTTTAGAAATAATCCAACCCTTTGGGTTACTTTTTCTATTCACGCGAAATGTTTTTCTCGAAAATGGACTTACCACGGATTGAATTTTCCTTCAGCGGGACACCGGACGTTTTTCCTTGGGCTTGGGTAGTTTAGGAGAACGAGAATGGAGATTAGCAAAAAATGTTCCATGATGGGGAAAAGTTTTCAGGCTATGTGTGTGTGGGTTTTTTAATACGATTAAGCAAGTTTTGGTGACGCTTTGTTATTATAAAATAGACTTAAATAAATAATATTTTTTTTATTTGGGATATTATATATTATATATATAAACGACCACACAGACTACGCGCTGTAAAACCATGGATTACGGAATCCTTAGTTAAATCTATAATTAAAAGAGATTCGTTGCATAAAGTGGCACGAAAATTTCCAGACAATGAAGATATCCAAAAAACGTACAAAACTTATCGAAATATCTGTAAAATAGCAACCAAAGCTGCTCGTGATCTTTACTTTGGAATCAAAATAGAGCGTAATAAATTCAACTCTCGTAAAACTTGGAATATAGTTAAAGAAGCAGCGGACCTTGATAAAAAGTCAAAAAATGCCTCAATCTCACTTTTAGATGGTAAAATTAACAATGTAGAAGCCGTCAATAAAGTAAACACTTATTTCTGTAACATAGGCAAGGAACTTGCTCAATCTACATTGAATCGCCTTAATAGATCAGAAGAAGACTTATCTAATGACATCAATTCAACAACAAAACATCCCAATTCATTCTTCTTATCTCCTGTTAATGCGGAAGAAGTATTGTGTACCATAAAAGAGCTAAAATTTTCTAATTCTGCTGGCTGGGATATGACAAGCAACGAAATTTTGAAAAAAATCGGATTCCTAATTCTTGAACCTCTTGTCCATATCTTCAATCTAAGCTTCGCTAATGGCACCTTTCCTGACTATTTCAAACTGGCCACCATTATTCCTCTGCATAAAGGAGGTGATGCTAAAAACGTCAAAAATTATAGACCTATCGCTATGTTACCCACCATTTCTAAGGTACTGGAAAAATTAGTAAAACGACGTCTCATCAGCTTCCTAGAAAAACATGAGCTTTTGTCGGATAAACAATATGGGTTTAGGCTCCAAAGATCAACAGGTGACGCCTTAGATGACTTGGTTAGCTACCTTGTTGAGCAGTTAGACAATGATCGACGCTGTATCGGCGTATTCCTGGACCTGGCCAAGGCTTTTGATACAGTTTCTATTCCAATACTACTGTCTAAACTGGAAAGCCTTGGTATAAGAGACCTTCCGATGCAGTGGTTCCGCTCGTATCTAGAGAATAGGCATCAAAAAGTTAATATTGAGGGAACAATTAGTGAATCTTTGCCTGTAACCTACGGAGTTCCACAGGGCAGCGTCCTGGGCCCAGTATTGTTTTTGATATATATAAATAGTTTGACGGATTTAAATACTATAGATGGCAGGATAGTGTCTTTCGCGGATGATACTGCCCTCATTTTTACTGACTCTAATTGGGATACAGTCTTCAGCAAAGCAAATCGTGGAGTTGCGTTGATTAGAGAGTGGCTCAACAAGAATTTACTAACGCTGAACATAAGCAAAACTAAGTACTTATGCTTTACAAAAACATATCACACAGTCGTAGATGACAGTCAATCTCTGAAAATTCACACTTGTAACAACTTCACTGATTCCTCTGTCTCTCGTTGTCAATGCAATACCATCGAACGTGTGAGAACAGTCCACTACCTAGGGGTTGTTCTTGATGACAGACTCAACTGGCACGAACACATTAAAACTCTTTCTGGGCGGATACGAAAGTTGTCCTTCATTTTCGGGTCCCTTAAGAATATTCTTCACAATAAGCTTAAATTAAGTGTATACTACGCCATGTGCCAAAGCTTACTCTCTTATTGCATTGACTCCTGGGGTGGCGCAGCCAAAACAAAAATTTTACAGCTAGAAAGAGCTCAGCGAATGGTTATCAAAGTAATGTTGAAAAAACCATTTCGGTACGACACGAACCTTCTACATCGTGAAAGTGGAATACTAAGTGTTCGTAGACTTTTTATTTCCAATATTGTAACAAAATTGACATTTCAAGAGGTCGCTTTTGCAGCCAATCGAGATGAAGGTTACAGGTCAGTTAGACTTGAAGGCAAACTTAAAGTCCCTCGAGTACGCTCTGCATTTGCTAACCGCTTTAAAATTTTCTTAGGTCCATTCGTTTACAATCAAATCATCAAAGAAATACCTTTAGCAGATAAAACTAAACTAAAAAATAATTTAATAAGAAATCTCCGTACTTGGCTTTTATCAAAATCTTATGACTATATTGAAAAACTGATGTGTATCGAATCATAATTTTGAATAATCTTTAAACAAAAACTTCATTTATTACATTTTTACCGACTTTAAAATCCTATATTTGTATGTATTATATATAAGTATATGTACGTATCTATATATGTGTATATATATATATATATATATATATATATATATATATTCGGCTTACACTACAAAAATAAATTAAATTACTCTACGAACTTTGTGCACTGGGCGCCTTCTGGCGAAAAATAACTTCATAGTGCTTCCGTGTTACGGAGAACTCTAGTATCGGAGCACTTACATTCGCAATAATATGTGCAACGTACATGTTGGTTATACATAATGTACAATGTTTTTATTGGGTCGGACCCTGCCTATAGTATAAGTCCGAACCGTTGTATATTTTTGTATTCTACTAACCCTAGGTTAGGTCTATTTAAGTTTTTGTATTACTAACTTTTTTCAGTAAATAAATAAATAAATAAAAAATTATAATATGGAAGATATTTAATAAAGCTATCGGTAAATACTCTTAATATTATGCACTAAAGTTGGTCGTATATGTGAAAAAAATAATTTTACTACTACAATCTTTGTACGAAAATACGCGTAGGTCGTATAACAGAGAAATTGACCTCTTACTTACATGTTAAACATGATATCGAGAAAAAATCGCAGGCCCATTACTATGTATGGACTAGAATTGCAATATAAGATTTCCGTACAATATTTAAAAAAATAATCTACAAAAAGATTTGGTCACCCGCACAATTATACGTTGCTTAACCTTGATGATTTTTTATGATTTAATTACAAATGTTTAGTTTCAAGATTTTTTCCTATACTTGTAGTATTAGGCAGTATTTCTTGCCAAATTTCATAGTTCTAAGTCAACGGGAAATACCCTATAAATTTTGATTCCCTTGAGAGTGTCAAAATTTACGTTTTTTGCGGCATAAACGGCCCGATCTTTTTTCACGTAAACTTAGAAGTTTGATTTTTTCATAGCTCAAAGGAACTGTAGATTCAATTTAAACTCGGTATCTCCACGCGTTCCCGAGATAAAGGGTCGTGACAGATAGACGGACAGACGGAGAACAAAGTGATCCCATAGGGGTTACGTTTTTCTTTTTTGAGGTACGGAGCCCTAAAAACAGTCAATATACACCCTGTAAAACATCTGTTGACGCAAGTTTTGATTAATAAGTATAATAATATATAGTAAAGCCATTCCTTATTCGTCGAAGATCCATTCTTATTTCGATTCAAAGTCGTTTGTCTGGCTGCCAAAAATGTGTCTCGCACGTTTATTTCGCGAATGTCGAGTTGTAGGCAAAAAAAACGCACTGCGTGTTGATTTAGATTTTTTACTTACTCTTACTTCTAAGTGGGTACTAAAAAAAAAAGACAGCACAATATTATTTACAGTAGGGGAATTCACTGGTGTTGGAAACCATTGTTATTAAATTTATTTTCACCAACAATGACAATTTCATAAAGACTAAATTAATATTACGAATATGTCAAAACTAGGCATCGATGGATCGTAGTTTTAATAAATTGTTTCTTGTATCCCCAGATTATTGACTATAGGTCTGCAAAAGGATAAAGGAAGAGCGATATACATGGTATATATTTGTCTGGGTAAATAAATAAGTATATAATATGAATATCGAAGAATCCTTATACGTATCTCTTTCAAATTATACTTCGCAAGATATATTTATTAAAACGTTTTGTCTTAGAGCCACATTTTTAACACATTAATTATAAAGCGGGACTCATTGTGATTGTTTTTTATATCTTATCGAATTTTCGCCAAAAAAATCTGCCGTAGTCGTTGGATGACTTCAAAAAATGTTTGATGTCCGTGTAGATGAATACTTGAAACTTGTTTAGTAAGTTACTAGTAATACAATATATGCGCTTGATTATGAATTTATGACCCACAATAATTATGCGAAATTTATAATCGATTTTACATAGTTTTCGAAAGAAACCTGTGAAAAACGGACGGCCGGACACAAGAGTATTATTGTACTATTAATAGTATAAATAGCAATCAAATTTTGTTAATAAAACACATTTGAAGCTTCTAAAAAAAGGCTCGTCGTAAAAAGTCAGACAATTTTGTAACTTCTACTCAATAAACCACGAAATTTACATAAAACTCAAACTTTACTTAGTCCTTATTATTCTTTTTTTGTCTCGAGAGGAAATAACGAAATGAAAAAGATTTATTCAAGGTGCTGCGAAATTGATTCTTAATATTTCAGTTTATTCAGTGAAAGCAATAATAATATTACAGCGTACTGTAAAAGTCGTGTATCCCAATTTTGTCTCTTCTAAGCCGTTAAATTGGGATTATTAAAAAAAATCACTTTCTCCTCGATACAGGATTACTTGCATTTTCACAAATATAGGCCTGCACTATGATGACCTACATATCATTTCATTTGAGTCCTTTTAGTGTTGGATAATAAAACTTATACCAAAATAGACGTCGCAAGAAATGTGTTATGAAATGGCCGTCATATTAAGGCCTTACCCCTGGTGAACGATAACCTTGCTGAGCGATTTTGAACTTCAGTATGTTGTCAGAAAGTTTACATTAGAATGCTCGCTTCGCACGCTGGCGGCACGCAAAATCAGTGAATTTTAGATGTTTTTCTGGATTTTACGAAAAAGTATTTGATGTAGGAGTTTTTCCACCTGACATCGGAAAATAAAACATGTTTACTTTTAATAGTACATAGTAATTTCAGACAAACCGTTTAGACATAAAACGAAATAATAACTTAAAAAGGCATAATTTTCAAAATGAAAATCTATCGAGCGAAATGTGTCCAATTAGGTAACCGACCTGACAACGGAAAGACAAAGGTCTGAAAAAACACGTGTCCAAGTTTTACATTGATCAGATAAGTAGTTGACTCAGCATGTTAAAACAAAAACCGTTGAAAGACCCAATACAAGCCCTTAAAAACTCATCCCTCTTGAAATCGCAATATTTCTGAGCGCGCTTCCACTAAGCAGGATAGATAATTGTAAAATGAAAACATTGGAGCAAGACAGATTTCTCTGAATACCTTGAATCTCAATTTGATCACCCTCATACATTTTCATATTTATTCGTCAGAATACCTTAGTATTTTATTGAAAGTTCATAATACACCATGATATACCAAGTTGCTCCGTTTAGGTATGTAACGCAACTGAGTTTAGAGCTCCTCACATCCAAATCTTATTTTCTGCGTTACTATCCATCCATCCATTTGCCAGCCTGGTTCGTCCACCGCTGGACATAGGCCTTTCCATGGTTTCGCCAATCTTGGCAGTCCTCCTGGAAGAAATGCCCATACTCACACACGCTGGGCAGGCGGGTTGGAGAGTGCGGTGCCGAAACCCTCCCATCAGTGACGCTGCTGCTCATCACCCAGTCTGCTTTATATAAGTGCTGGCAATTGGGCTTGGATACACCGCCATCATTCGGTCCCAGGTATGGTTGGCCACCTGGTTGTGAGTTGTCCTCTTACTCCCAACCAAATAACTTCAGAGACGTTTGCGATTAAGATCACAGGACATCATTAAGGCCCCTTTATTATTTTTTAAAGTGGATAAAGTAACCAAAAACTTTAAAATATTTAAGAATAAAAAGGGCTATGTAAGAAATATTGTTAAAGTATAGCGATTTTCCCAACACTCATGGAATTTGAAGCGATACAACTTAAGAACGGGACCTTCGGTTTGCGAGCAGAATTCGCACTTGCCTGATTTTTTCCTTTTTCACCCCCTCATGTAAGATAGTCAGCCTTACAACCATTCCCTCACTATCATGGATCCTGACTGCACCGTACAGCGGTGAATCGTATCCATTTGTTCACGTCACATAAAGCTTTCGTGCAGTTGCAACGAGTACGTAATTTCATACATCCATGGCTCCATTTTCTAGTTTTATTCATTTGTTCTCTAGTTAAAGCAGAGCGGGATGGCAATTCTGATACATGCAGTTTGCGAAGGCCGAAGGTAGATAATTTTTGGAAGCTCTTTGTAAAGTCAACTATCAAGCTTTTAAAACATGACCCTTTTGCCGGGATTCATATCATGTTTTACGCATCTTTTGAAAAGTTTTAGTTAGTAGTATTATCATCACACGAAAACCAAAGTCTTATAAAAATAAAGCGTGTGAAAAATGTTTCCAAAATAGCTACCCTGAATAGGTTGCATAATGTCGACTTTAGTAGACGCCCGATTTTCCAGGAGATTTCCTGTATTTTAAAATGCCTACTGATCTACACTATTTTTTACACGCCTATCATAACTATTTTTATAAATCAGAAATTCTACCTATATAATAACTACCTAAAATATATTGGCTTTTTAAGTTTAAAAATGATTTCCCTGCACAATTCACTACTGAAAGGGTAGAAGTATAGCAGCTAAAACTGTTTATATCTAAATTACATCGAAATAAAAGTTAAAAAGGCTTGAAATAAAAAGCTATTTTCATTTACATATCCGCAACCTCAGAATAGTAACAAATAAAATTGTTTTGTTAAAATAAAGTTTTCTTGAATAACGACCACAACAGCGCGGAGTTGTAATTAATAACTGATGGAAAGGTAAACATGCATTCTCAGGAACAAGAAACGAACAAATAACTTGTAAATAAATTTAGAGTTTGCAGACTTTTAAACCACAGTTTTGCACAAAAATGAATAGATATTATTTCGAAATAAAATCAAGTAAACCAGGACCATATTTATGGGAGGGCAACTGGGGCTGAAGCCCAGGGGCCTCCACGAGTTTTTAATGTTGTACACTAATTGTTTTTTTCGAATAAATAACTCGCTGTATACATATTTTTAACTAACCCTTCATAAAAATACAGTAAGTACAAATTGCATAAAGATGTTAGGGCTCACGATGCGTTTTTTTCTTTTTGTTTTGGCTTTGTCCATGAGAGCCATATTTTTCCTTTTATCTTACCTTTTTAAGAAATGTAACTATATTAATTCAAACAGTAATGTTAAACACAAAATTGTTTTCAAACACTAAGTACAACTAACTTCGTTCTTACTCAGAGGCCTCCCTGAAATAAACATAAAAGGATAAACGGAAACAAAAACGACAACATTCAGTGTCACTCAATATAGCGGGTGTCGCGCATGCGTCCTTATTCCCACTCCGCCACTTTACCTACGTGATATATCACTCAGGAGTCTACGTGCTTCCTGAGTTTCAATGTACGGTGCGATGTTTTTGTTAGATAAAAGGTCCCGTAGGATCGTTTTATTAGAGTGTCAACGATTCTTTGTCGAATGTTTTGGGTAACGTTACAAAACAGGTACCGCATTACGTTTGTAGTGTTGACCTCCGTCCGTCTTGAGTCGTGTGCTTTGAGCTACATAACTAGTAGTTCGCCCCGAACTTTGAACACCCGCTTGCCCGATTCGCGCTTGACCGATTTGGCCCATGTTCGAACTTGAAAATTCTTTTTGCCTTATTTACTCACCTGCCGAATTTCATGACACTCCGATCAACGATACTCGAGTTATCGTCGAACAAACATTCATACACACATACATACAAACGTCGGATTGTTCCAGTAGACTCGGAGAACTCGCTCGCTCGTTCAATAATTTGTTAATCTATCTTTATGCTTGTAATGTCATAAGTCTAATTAAGGAAAAAGAAAACGGCTAAGTGCTAAGGACTCATGTCCGTACTTACCATTTAAAATACTAGCACTGCCTCCGTGGTCTAGTGGTGAGAGACTTGGGAGCGTATTTTTGAATCATTCGAATTTCAATTCGCATACGAATCCGAATGATTCGCATACGAATAAAATACTAACTTCAAGTTTTCTTATGCGAATCATGCGCATTCCTATGCGAATTGAAATTCGAATGATTCAAAAATACACTCCTTGGGCTCTCAACCCGGAGGTCATGGGTTCAATTCCCGCGAGGAACACACATGTGGAAAGTCACTTTGTGAATTGTTCTCAGTTTGGTTAGGACATTGCAGGCTTGTATCACCCGATTGTCCGAAAAAGCAAGATGATTCCGTGCTTTATTTGTGTAATATTTTACTTATAAAATTCTCTAACCATTCGTGTTTTGCTCGAAAATAATTAACGTCAACTTGAGGTGAAGATGCATGAAATCAGTAAATATTCTAACTTCAGTCATTATTTCGAAAGCAAATATCTTAAGGTGTTCAAAAGTTAGAAAATAATTGATTAGTAAAACTGCACAGCGATTTATTGGAGATAAGTGCAGTTTTTTTTTATGACTATATACAAACGAGTTAAAAGGAAGCAAGGAACGGCTTCGCGCAGCATTTTGTAGCACGTCAGAGGCCGTAAGGCTGTTTAAAAACTCTGACACCATGGCTTGTCGGGTCGATAGGCCTTGCAGCCCACACGATAAGAAGAAGAAGAAAACACTAACTTATTTCACGTGCAGTTCTGAACTACCAACCTGACGCAAACGATCCATTGAACTCTATGTATGTATGCAAAGATTCTAATTAAGATGGAAATTTATAACTTTTAGAGGTCATTTTTTTATTATTTTCTTGTATTTTAATTTTTATTTAGACAGGTCTACCGCGATGTATTTTTATTACCTTAATTTACCAGCAGTTTCCCGTAGACCACAAGGCATGCAACTGCCTCGAAACGTCGCCGGGTGCCTTTTCTCAAACAAAAGGTAATAAAAATACATCGCGGTAGACCCGTCTAAATAAACATTAAAATGTGTACAAAACGCGAGAGTTTAAAGTTCTATATTTTCTTTTACTTGTTAAAGTCGCGAATGTATTTCGCGAAAATCTTAAATGTACAGACAAGACCTTTTTACTACTTTCTTATGTATCAGTCAGTACATCCTAAGATTACTTCATACCTTTGGTGCTTTATCCGCCCGGTATCGATTATCGTAATATAGCTCTAAGGTACTTGACTAACTTAATATTCAAGATCCACTGTCATTATGATGATTGATCATGATGTATGATTAGTTAGGTACAAAGACAACCTGTCTAGGATGGGGTAAGAAAAATGGAGACGATAGCATAGCATCAGTTATTTCTCTTGAATGTCCTTCATGAATGGTTTTCCTAACGGAACTTCCAACGAATGTATCATTCAACAAATCGTTAGACCACGTCCCCTTACGGAACCCTGAAACTTGTTCAACGTTGCACGTAAAGTTTAAGCGCTGTAAAGTTTCGTGCAATATTCATGTACAAACTCTGCAGCGGACATGAGCGCTTAATTCGTTGCACTTTCAAAACTAAACTGGATTCTGTCTTGAGGCTATTTTGAGAGGGGAGAAGAAAAGAATTATGAGTTGTAACGTGACTGTAGCTTTATAATCCCTGTCCCTGTAATTTATATTTCCGTTGGGCTTTTTTATCTAGTACTGCAGCCAGTTCTTAAAGCAACACAAAACAAAACCGAAGATGCGTACAATAAATATTTTTGATAAAGTAATTTTAATGAAATTTGTGATTTGAGTGATATAAAGTTAACTATTTTAGAGTTTATTTGTCCAACTTTGCCCTCTCCGCCTTCAAACTAATAATATAACATGTACGCCAAAATATTTTGATCGAGTGCATTAATATTACACTAGCTTCGCCCGCGTGGCCTACAGGAAACAAATTACTTTTTTTTTCAGAAACAAACATAAACGCTCTCACCCCTCCTCAATTGAATATAGATAGGTATACAAATTGACAATCTCCCAAGCAAAGCAATAAGGACGAAGTTCTCCCTAAAACTAAACTAATCTCTGGAATGAGAGTAGCATGGTTGTACAGAACTTAAACCGTGTGTGAAAAGATCTAATTAGGAGGCAACCAGAAGCGGATAATAAATAATAAATATTGTTGCAACGAAATACTATTTACTATCTACCGCAGTATTTCTCTGTAAACAATATATTTTGTTTTTCGGTCAAGTGCTAGAATCACCAGACTGCTCCTATTGTATTTAATTTTATTTAAATAGAGAAACAAACGCGTTTTCAGGTACATATAACAGATACACCTCTACCTCAGAAAAATCCTACCTACTTACTAATAGGTAAATTCCCCCGCGCCAGGCGCGGTTTGCGCGCTCCTCCACACGCCTTGCGCTCCATACGCCGATCTACTAGGTATGCCATGTAGGATTTTCAAAGCCCTATTAATTGTAATTAAAGAGTGGGTGTACCACTTTTCGAGTTAATCGACTCAGAGAATAAAAAGTTTCACATAAAATTCAACGCCCCTATTCACCCTTTTTGGGGTAGAATTTCCAAAAACCTTTTCTTAGTGGATACACTAAGAATATAATATATATATAAGAATATACTAAGATATACCTACACTTCACAAAGAACACACCCTCCAAATTACATGTCTCTAGGACCAGCGGTTTAGTCTGTGGCTTGATATATCAGTCAGTCAGGACTTTGAATTTTATATATAGTTATAGAATAGAATAGAATAGAATAGAATATCCATTTATTTATCTACCACAACACAATAAATTATAAAAACAAATTATAAAGTCAAACACAAGGAAATAACATAAAAGAATAAAACAATGTGACTAAAGCTAAATGAAATCATGTGTCGAAGCAGACAAAAAGGCTAGAACTCAGCATATGCTGTAGTCTTACAGAGTAAGACCGACAGCGCTGATTTTCAGTCCGAGCCCGCGTAGGTAACGCACGAACAAACAAAACAGCGCGAGTATTCGACAATGTATCACCAACATGAAGGCGTACTAAGATTTTCATCACACGAGTTTTCACCACATTTCTGTACCCTCTATAATTAATGAATAATTAAAAAACAATCGTCGTGTTTGCACATGAGTTTGCTTTTCTGCCATTACTGTGAAACTACTCGGCCAGCTTGAGTTCCTTAATTACAAAAGATTCTTAAAAATAATGCAAAAATATCATCGATCACGTCTAATTTTGAAAAATATATTTTTAGTTGGAACATATATTTTTATTTAATCCCAATTATAGTGAGGTAAAGATGGCACCATCTTTATTACGAAGTTATTATAGAAAAACGTAAAAAGGCTGACTCTAATTAATTAATGCACAGTCAGTAGGTCGTTGTTGGCCTCTTAATTAGAAGGTTCAGGTTGAATCCGTTGCGTTTTTTATATACCTATTGACGAAACCCTTTGATGGAACCTCTAAAAGCATTGTATTTGTGTCCGAAGTAAAACTACATGCCCAAACCCTAGAAGGTGGGACGTAGAAATCGTCAGAGGGTATTCAATTGACCGACAAAACTCGGAACACTTCTGCCCCTCCCTTAGCGCATGTCATCATGAAGATCTAATCTAAATTGACGCTGGTACGAAAAGTGTCAACCACTGACCGCTATAAGTTTATGGATTTGAAATAATTTAATGTCTGTGATTTTAACTGTATATCACCAACCTTCAAAATCTACCGACTCTTTCACTTTTAACTGATTTAATATTGAGTTGAATTTTTGTTTCAGGTAATTTCTTAAAAGGAAATCTTCTTCAGACAGGTCAGCAGTATATACGTAGAAGACGCAGAAGTACTAGTTGATAAAGATATTTTTAAATACCCCATTTATAAAATAATTGCTACTTCTCAAATTGATTAATGCCCTTCATATCAATTATATTTTATTTTTTTGCTTTTAACACCATTTGCAGGTTATTGGCATGCTACATTAAAAACAAAATAAATCAGTACTATCCAATTACTTACTGTAAAATCAAATGAAACTGCTTGCTTGCTTTAATCCCCGGTCTTGTACCTCAAAACACGACTAGTTCCAGCTCCATCTGTTTGCTTTGATGAAGTTAATTTAGTTGATGGGTACGAATGTCAAACGAGTCTCTGTGTTTACTTGAAAGAGCGTACGTACAAACACATGTTTTTAAGACATATCGTTTGTTTCATTCAAAATATGTAAACAATGACGTGAGGATAAATGAAGCAAAGCTTTTCTTTTTATTCAAGAATTGTCATCTATACATACATATATAAGTTGTAGGAATAACAAAAAAGGAAGATTCTTTATGAAGATACCAGCACCGAACATTGAAATTTTTACGGAACAAATATTTTTAATTCTGAAAACTTATGTGAGAGATACCCAGAATAATCTTGTTACAAAATATAATAAAATTTAAAACATTTTTCATCAGTGTTAGTTAAGACAATACCGATGAAAAAATGTATGGTTCCAAATAAAATTCTGGTACTGAATATTTGCAATCAGATTTTGATGATATTATTCATACACAAAATGTTTAAATATTTAATAAATAATCATTAATATGAAAATAATGGATGGTTTTATTATTAACAAGTTTCTAGAGGAAAAAATAAAGATTAATTTAAAAAAAGAAACAAATAATATTATTCTTCATAATTGCGATATAAATACTTACAAAATCAATTTTACCTCTTTCAGAGACGGTGGGGGTAAGCCTAAAGACACTTTACACGTTCGTCTTTTATCCCAATTTGAAGGGTTCCGTACCTAAAGGGCAAAACGGAGCCCTATTATTGTCACTCTGCTAACAGTTTGTCTGTCTATGAAAAGCAGATAAGACATACCAGAAGTTCATTCCTTTTTACCCTTTCCAAGATATCCAAACTTTCTGCACGTACTACTGAACCCTTAATAATTGGTTCCGTGTACACATGTACGTGACAAGATTTTCATGTAACCATGCGAACCTCTAGTGAGAAATGAAAATAGAAATTGTACCTCAACTTATAATACTGCATAGCTTTTAACTTAACCCGGAAAAAGGAGAGAATCTTAGTTATCTGAATAAAGATTGTATTATTATTATCTTATTATATTCTGACTTTGATTGAAATGCCAAATTCATACTAATCGGTTTTCGTAATCACAAGAGAAAATGTTGATTCTCCATGTAAGCAACTCGGGTGATAAACTGTCCCTTCATTTATTTTAAACTTTATGCTTGGACCATTTAACGGTCTAAGATTTTATGTATAATATTCACAACCATTAGTTTTGTTTAAACGTTTGTTGGTATGTGATTTTTTGCCAGGAATACAGTTCCAGACGAGCCCAAGGAAATTTTTTCTAGAGAGTTTGATTTCTAATCGATTTTTCAATCTCTTGCAACACTCTTTAACCATCTACGATGCGTAGTGTATCAGTGACGCGTCTTTTGAAAGTATACAAGGCCAGTACGTATCCATAGTAAAGTTACAATGTATACATTCAAATTTATTAGCCAAAAAAGGTCACTTTTGCGCCCACTTAACATAATAATATATCATAATAGTAACTGGTGCAGTATATTTTTCGTACACAATGTTCGCGCACGTATTGGAATGTATACGCGACAAGTGTATAATAATCATGTATACTTCCCAAGGAATCGATGTCCTATTACAGTTTGAATCTATACGTGAGCAGTCCCAACCTCTGTGTAACTAGCCTTGTATACTTTCAAAAAACGCATCAGTGACACAGTTCACAGTCATGTTCTTCTGATAATAATAAACAACCTGTTTTCTGATTTTTAAAATAGTATTTTATTTATTGGAAAGTGTTTTTTTCGGCTAGTTTCCTAGAGTTTTATTCGGTACATTGTCGAAAGTTGTTCAATATAGCCAGTAGAACATGTGATTTACGTTTGAATGCACGGTTACTGATGTATCCGTTATAAAACCATACATGGCTTACTTCGACATTGTTTTTGAGTCCAAATCGCTAAGACTGTTTTACAAGCGTGCGTGTCGTGAAAAATAAATACAGCCCGCAGCTTAATGGTTTGGGTGCGGTCACGTATTCGCCACTCAGTGGGTCAGGAAGGCTAGTTTTCATGTGACCATGGTCAAAGAAAACAAGGTCCGCCCTACACGATTAATATTTAATCACCACCGTTATACCAGGATAATTAAATTCGCAATATTTCGATGTCAAAAACGGATTATTGACATATCGTCATGACATCATCCCGGAGGGGTTTCTGAGGCGTTTCGGAGAAGAACAGTGAACGCACGTAACACCCTCTTTTAACTTACGATTTTAACGTCCCAACGTGAAAGAAGGTGAGCATTATCGCCATCCTCGGGGCACAAATATACACTTTTTAAGTCATACGTATGTTATCCCTTACAGCTCAGGCAGCAAGTGGTAAGTTAACAAATTATTATACACCATCCATCCATCCATCAGCCTGTTTCGTCCACTGCTGGACATAGGCCTTTCCAGGATTTCGTCACTCTTGGCGGTACTCCTGGAAGAATTGCCCATACTCACACATGCTGGGCAGGTGGGTTGGTGAGCGCGGTGCCGAAACCCTCGCACCAGTGGCGCCGCTGCCCGTCACTAGTCTGTTTTATATAAGGCCCGGCAATTGGGGATGGATATACCGCCATCCATCGGTCCCAGCCAATGGTGGGCCGCCTGGTTTTGCCTGAGAGCTGTTCTCTTACTCTCCTCCGAATAACTTCGGGAGGATTTGCAAGTAAGATGGTGGTACCTCCACAGTTGAGCCCGGCATCAGCTCTACCACCTATATTATACACATTATTACACACACAATGAACTATTTCCAAATTTAAATTTATTGGTGCTTGCTTAAGCCGGCAAGATTTAGACCCGAGTCTCAAGATGGAGAAGCCGGCTTCCGACCGCCTAAGCCACTGCGGTTTTTTAAGGTTCTGTAGTCAACAAGGAACCGTAGTCAATAAAGAATTGTCTGTCCACGGCTTAGCTCAGACACTCTTAGTACTAGAAAGCTGTAATTTGGCATGGTTATAAATATTAATCATGCCAATAAAGAGGTAAAACAAAACATTGAAAAAAAATATGTATAAAATCTTGCATGTAAAGTAGTAATATAAGGAAGTTAAAAGGAAAACTTTTTGGGCTTTACAAGTCAAAGAGCAATAGTTGACCAACATAATTTTGTAGTTTTGTTTCATATATTTTGTTGGCAATGATAAGTTTGTAATTTTTATTTAAATCATTTAAGTCTATTTACTTATTTCAAGGGTACGGTACCCTTAGGGCGCGAGTCCTACGTGACTGGGTTTTAGGGTTCTGTAGTCCAACAAGGAACCCTTATAGTTTCGCCATGTCCGTCTGTCCGCAGCTTAGATCAGAGACTATTAGTAATAGAAAGCTGTTATTTAGTATGGGTATTTATGAATTAAGCCAATAAAATGGAAAAAAAAACAAAAAAAAATTTTTTTTTGATGGTGTCTCCCATTCGCTTAAATTGGGGATGATTGTTTTTATCGTCTATACCATAATGTGGGGTATCGTTAGGTGGGTCGTTCAAAAACATTATGGGTGTGTGAAAACCATTTTTCGATTTAGGGATCCGTTGGCGAAATATTAAGCTTTAAAGTGCTAATTTTTGTTAGAGTCAAGTGTCTCTCCCCTGCTGGCTCAACGGTTGTATATGGATATATGGAAAAATTCACAGAAGTAGTATGTACATTGAAGTTAAAAGGAAAACTATCACAGCTAAAAAGGTTTAGTCCCCTCTAAACACGACAATGTATGGGCCGTTCTTTGGGACTAGAAGTTTGGCGCTATCTGTATTAGTAGACCAACTTATAAAATGTAACAACTCCGGAAACCTACACTGCAATAAATAAAATACATGCCATCAAAAACAAAACCTGTAAAAAGTGCCGCAACTTAGTTCATCTACCGTAAAAAGTTGTGAGATCCATGTAAATCCAAGTCGGTTAAATTATTCAGTCCCTACTTAAGGTACCTTCTGTCTTAAGTTATTACATAATTAGCTAACCAAACAACATCTTATAGTGACCATATCAATATTTAAAATCTTTTGTTTTAAATAAATTTATTGACTTGGCCATCGCATGAAAACACAATGTATGTCACAAGTAATATTTACATATTATATTAAATTAGATTATTTAGTGCGATTGCCAAGTCAATCCATTTATTTAAACCATAAAGGATTTTTATTTTAAATATTTTATTTTCTTGATTTATACACTAAACACTAATAGGGTATTCCAAATTTGAATCTTTAGTGCTTTAGAGTTTTGATGATCGGTCAGTCAGTGAGTGACAAAATTGAGAAACTTTGACTAGTTATAATTCTTAAACTACTGGTTCAAATTGAATGACATTTGAATTTTGTGTTTACAATACCTGCTTGGTTACCGAAAATTCAGGCTTCTAGTTTTATCTACAATGAAATTATAGGGGGTCGAAAATGGCCGGAACTGCTTTGAGAAAAGGATAATACGGCCGTTTTTAGCTCGACTTTACATGGAATAAACTTTGACTTTGAAATCTATGTCTTTGACATTTTCTTTAAATTCTGTTCTCGTTGAGATATTTGAACGGGAAAATGAAAAAATTAAAAATGAAAAATTGTTTACTTTCAAAAACATAAAATATTTACATACATTCGTTGATGGGATATACTTTTAAGTACATAAATACCTGAGCCAGGATATCCCGCTCTTCCAAATCGAGTAGGTAGTTTTACAAAAATATAAGTAGGTATAACATATGAAAAGTTCCATTGCGTTTTTAATAAAGATACTTTATCTAACTTAATACTTAAATAAGTTATAAATTAACTGTTGAATGAATGGATATATAAATATATATATTATGTTTATTTTTAACACTATAATAAATATATAGATAAATTCCCAGGTCTACGGTTAAAATCTTGGGATCGAAAAAAAATATATATACGTTAATGTATTAAAATAAATATATAATTTTGTCACAAATTATTCAATGACTTTCATTAAGTTTTCAACTTCCTCATAATTATGTTTTCTTAGCCAATCGGTGATCGTCTTTTTACACTCATATAGTTGAAGTGGGTAAATATTTATATGTTTATTTATCTTCATCACTTCATCCTTAAACTGTAGATGCGCCCTCTGTATGTGCGCCGTCTTAGACTGTATTTGCGCCGCATCGTGGTACTGAGAGTGCAGCGCCCGTAAGTTTGGCTCAGTTCTTGAGCGCACTTCCTCCTTAAACTGTAGATGCGCCTCTGTATGTGCGCCGTCTGAGAGTGTATTTGCGACGCGTCGTGATACTGTGATTGCAGCGCCTGTAAGTTTGGCGCATTTCTTGAGCGCACTTCACCCTGAAACTGTAGATGCGCGCTCTGTGTGTGCGCTGCTTGAGACTGTATTTGAGCCGCATGGTGGTACTGTGAGTGCGGCGCCTGTAAGTTTGGCACATTTCTTGAGCGCGCTCCATCCGTAAACTGTAGTGTTCTGTATGTGCGCCGTCTGAGACTGTATTTGCGCCGCATCGTGATACTGAGAGTGCGGAGCCTGTAAGTTTGGCGCATTTCTTGAGCGCGCTTCATACTTAAACTGTATATACACGCTCTGTATGTGCGCCGTCTGAGACTGTATTTCCGTCGCATCGTGATACTGTGAGCCTGTAAGTTTGGCGCATTTCTTGAGCGCGCTTCATCTTGAAACTGTAGATGCACGCTCTGTAGGTATGCGCGCCATCTGAGACTGTATTTACGCCGCATCGTGATTCTGTGAGTGTGCCGCGGCCGCCTGTAAATTTGGCTTATAACCCCCCCTTCCCAAGCCTCAGGTAGGAAAAACCATTACTAAATCTATGGGTAAAACCCTAGTGTCGCAAAGCCAGACTGGGGCCTTAAATAAATTTCTATTTAAACCCAACAATTTCTTCACAAACGTCAGCTAGTTTCCTTTTCGTACTCAAAATATATTTCCTTCATTGACATCTTCAAATAATATCCCTTAATCCAAATAGAGTGGCACAGTGAAAGCCTTCGGGGCTGTCTCATTAAAACGGCGACATTTGAAAATTCTGTCCCGTAAATACGATAACTTCACTCGCTGGCGTACAGTCGGCAAAATGGAATATTGAAAGCATAGTCACTTCTGAAATATTCATGAAAGCTGCTGTTTGGTCTCTATGTGAGTGTAAAGCGATCTTTTATATATTAATTCCTAAACTCGCTAGATTTCATGAAATGGGTTTAAAAACGTTTTTTTTACAACCAAACCGAAAAATATAATCTTTAATAATATGAATATAAAACAATATAATATTGTTTCTTTATTATTTTGCAAACAAAATAACCTTGTTTTTCCTTTGTGATTTTGAAAATTTAGAAATTAAATAAATTATTTGACTTGAGCGTTAAAAATTCTAATAATATTTAATTGTAAACTTTTATTCCCAAAGATATTACAAAGCAAGATTTAAAAATAACCATAATAATTAACATCCATCCATCTATCTATCTATTGGCCTGTCATGGTCTACTGTTGGACATAATTAATATGCACATTTCTTATAAAACAGTCTAAATTTAGCCCATTCCTATATCCATTTCATTTCAGCTCCGCCCGTGTTTATGAAATCTTTGCCCCGGTTTTAGCTTGGGCGTTATTTTATTGACATCTCTTATAGCCCATGTGTTGACTAGGGTCACTACGTTGACAATTTAAAAAAAAGCATCCAAATCCGTTGAGTGTCTCGAGTTAAAAGGGTTTATTCAATATTTGCCCCGTTTTCGCCTTGGGAGTTATTTTATGAACACCGTTTATAGCCTATGTGTTGAGTAGAATCAGTAGTAGTCGTATATGTATTTTAACAATAAACTATAGCTTTACTTTAAATGTTTCCAATTATTACAACCTGTATTTTTGTGCAATAAAGAGTTATTGCTATAATTACTCCCAGTTTTCACCGAAGATTTTACGTCGGACATGGATGGATGGGTGGACAACAGGCTCTCATAATAAGTTCCTTTTATACACTTTGAAAAAATCCGACTAATGTTAGATGTCGGCACATGCTCTCCGTATCCTACAGTTCTACTATTTGTCATGATCGTTTAACAGCATTTGTATTTTTGTTATATATATGTCGGATGGTCCTCAGATCATCATTTGGTATCTACAAAAACGCAAGCGATACATAACTAGCTATGTATCGTTTCAGTAGAGTCTCGGTGTGGTACATGGGACCCAGGAGGACAGACTCCATTCGGAGATACCCAATGAAGGGCGTGTACGCGCGACTAGGGAACTACTCTCGTTTCAGTAGAGTTCACAATTATTATAAGAGGTTGATTAAAGAAAGGCTCTGATATATATGTCGCAGCCATATTATAGAATTCCTTATTTTATAATCTGCTCCAATATCGTGAAATCTGTAAAAACTGAAGGAGTCGCCCGCTCCGCTCCGCTTCGCTCTGCTCCCGAATTTATGATCACAAGCAATCTAACACGCTTCGCTCGTCGTCGCACCTATTTTTGACTTTTTGCTGGAAGTCTATCGTATTTTTTTATTTCATACCCTACGATATTGTTAAAACAATCATGAAATTATCAATTCTACGATATGTCCACCTAGCCACATATATCGATTTTATATTATCCAAGTGCCTATCTGCACCGTGACTTAAAAAAGGATTTAAAACATTGTTTGTTACATGTAAAATAAAATCATATATTATTATTTCATTAATTTGGCATAGTATTTGCTATGGTGAAGCGCAACAGATATAGTGTTAAGTTTGACTAGATTGTTTTATATAAAAAGATAAACATTGAAAGTCTTTATTTATTGTTATAGTCATTACAGATATGTTCGTAACAATTTATTCAATAAAAAGTTCTTTATTTCATTCGGTAAGCCATTATGCGTGATTGTATATTTAGATTAGTCGGTTCTATTGAGTTATTACCTAGAAGCTATTATTTTATTACGACGAGTCATGCAATATTGAATGTGTGTCTTGTCCTTTTTGAGAAATAATTTCACGAACCCTTTAATTAGATCATAGGTAAAAAATTCAACTTTTATTACATTGGACGAACTTGTCATCTTGCAAGCATACAGGTTAAATCAGTCAATTGTCGGAAAACCAGATATGTTTGCTAAAATAAACGGCTCATTTGCTCCATTAGTATCATAAATAATATAGGTATAAACTTGTCCATCGAGTGCTCACTTCTATCGCTCATTCTTATAATTTGAACCACACACCGGCATCGGAAATGTTTGCGAAACGTCACACATTCGGCCGTGCTTGACGTTTCTAGCTCGCATGGATTGAACGACATCAATAATGCAATGTTTATATGTGATATCGTATACCTTCACGCCGTTTTATTCTATAAATCACGATACGTATATAAAACATTTTTGGTCGTTTAAGTGTTTAGTGTTTTTAATGAAGGAATTCAATCATTTTACTAAGTAAATTCCGTTATTATAATGTATTTTTTTTTTCATTGTAGTCTGGGAGCCATTTTCAGGGTTCTGTACCCGAAGGGTGCAAAACGGGACCCTATTACTAAGCATTATGCTGCTGGTTGCCTGTCTGTCTGTCTGTCCGTCCGTGTGTCACAGGGCTTCAGCCGATAGACAGTTAAAGTTTTAGTATGGTGGTGTTAGTATGACTTATATAATGGCAAACAAAAATAAAAAAATAATATCTAAAGAAGCATTTTTCTACGTTATTTGTTTAAGCTCTATTTTAATAACGGTAACATACACAAAGTTAAAATTTGATCAGATTGTTGTAAAGGAAAACAAAAAGTTATAAGAATTTGGGTTCCCCGAGTAACATTTTAGCGGCTTTCTTTGTGTCGCCGCCGTTATGTTGCTACGCCATCTACTATTGTTGTTATTAACCATGTTTTAGGTGGGGAAAAGATCAGACCTACAATCTAGACTATGATCTATTGTTTAAGAATTGTTTGAGCAAAAATAAGAAAAAAGAGGGTTATTGTAAAGGTTTCTACAAACTGACCACCGTTTAGTGATTATTGTTAGCAAAATATCGAGGGCGACACTGTACATCAACGAGGGCAACGCGACGTGCGCAGATATGCACAGTGTAAATTCATACTGGAGTTCAATAATCCTGTTTGCTATCTACGAAAACTATGTTTTTGTGTACCTCGACTCAGTATAGAAAGTCTAAATTTCAATTTGCGTATTACACAGAAAGGATCATTCAACCTTGGTCCTGACCACTTATCGAGTCTCCAGTATGATTTTGGCTCTATAAACTAAGGTTTTCTGGTTGTAAAACCGTCGTAAAATCGTCGCACTAACTGATATTCTGAGAAAAGTCTAAAGTGTTATAAATGGTTGTAATTTTGTTACTTCATATGTAACTCCCAGATATTTCTTTGTGTTTCATGCATGTCTAATTGTATTTTTTTTAAGTTTCATTATTGTTATGCATTGTATTGCATTTTGTGTTTTATTCGTTTGTCGTCTTGTCGTGATGTATTATTATGCTCTATTAGTCTGTGAAAACTTTTTTGTTCTGTGTTTTGTTAATGTGTTTTTATCCTTTATGTTTTATATTATAGACTGTATGATTTACAAATCAAATACAAATCATTTATTTCCACATAAAAATACACATATTATCAATATTAAGAGTGAAATTTACCCTGAACTGAGACATTGCCCCGACTCTCAGGGTAAGGATAAATTTCAAAAAAAAAAAAATGTGCATTCAAGATACATCCTTTGTTACTTTGTTAGCTATTCAGCAAACTTCAGTCCAACGATTTTCACATTTCACCAAAAATCTGCTGGATCTGTACCATTGACAGGCGATTCGAGTTAATCCTTCAGTTCAGTAATAATCTTAGCCTAACTACGTGCTACTAACGGGCTGGCCGTGCGTCAGGTCTGTGCTGAACAGGGTTGGCTAATCTGTGTAAGCGCATTGTGGAACATTTCAAGGCCTGTTTCAGCAATACAGGACGTCTGTGACTTCGTCCGCGTGTCGCCGCCACCGGATGGTTAAATCAGCCTCCTAATTGGATACCTAGGTCTCTAATTGGATACCTAGGTCTCTAATTGAATAATGGCATCCAATTGGATGGCTAGGCTGCTGATATATAAGGTACCCAAACGTTTAACATGTCGGTTACCCAAAAGCGGGCCAGCTAAGCCAATCGTCCTAGAATTAGGACGGCTAAGCCAAGGGCCGCAGAGTTATTAAAATTTTGTATGTTTTTCTGCTACTACAGCGCTTACAGTACTAAAACAAATATGGCGTCAACGGCTGGTGTGTGTGTGTGTGTGTGTGTGTGTGTGTGTGTATGTTTGTTACTCTTTCACGCTGAAATGGCTGAACGGATTTGGATGAAATTTAGAAAGGATATAGCTTATACCCTAACTTAACACATAGGCTACTTTTTATCCCGGAAACATGCATGGTTCCTGTAGGATAGATCAATATCATTGAAAAATCTGGTGTCTAATTAGCGCGGATTTATTAAGGATAATAAGACAAGGCTTTGTTATTTCATACACCAGGTGTCTAATTAGCGCGGTCTTTAATCGTTTGTGGTGAAATAATACAAGCTTATGTTATATCATCACACTTCACACTAATATTATAAATGGGAAAGTTTGTGTGTGTGTATGTTTGTTACTCTTTCACGCTGAAATGGCGGGACGGATTTGGATGAAATTTAGAATGGATATAGCTTATACCCCAACTTAACACATAGGTTACTTGTTATCCCGAAAAAAGCATGTCGTTAAACCGAAAAATACGCGGGCGGAGTCGCGGGCAAAAGATAGTATATCATAATACCATTTCAATTAAAGGTGACGAGTCGTTCAGCTCTCTGTTTAAACTTGCGTTCAACTATTAAGCTAAGCATCCTTTAACTTTTTAATCGTATGCTGCCATTAATAGATTAACAACCTAGCCGTCCAATTAAGAGATGAATTTAACTACAGGGCGGCAACATTATTTATTGTAGAAACAGCTCATTTTACTCGTTGGAAACGCATTTTTGATACAAATGTTTACACCTAGTTTCACCCCCATAGGGGTGAATTTCATAAAATCCTTTCTTAGTGCACTTGTTGTACACGTTGTACAGTCCTTACAACCTTACAGATGTTAAGACGATAACCTTTTTCCTTAAAACGGGCTGTCCCACTCATCAATATGAACAAATTTTACTATAGAGCCAAACTTGAAATCGCGAAAAAAATCAGCTGTGTCATACATTTAGTTCAAGTAAGTATTTAACTTTTCTATGAAACAGCTGATTTTGTTTCTGCGATTTCAGGGTTGATAGAAAAAAGGTTATAATCTTAACACTAAAACGCGCTATTGTAAGTCATCGTCATTCCTTACTTGCGTTTTTGCACGTTGACAAACGATGTTTACGTGATAGCGTAAGTGGGATAGATAGACGCCGTATCGATTAGGCGTGCAAGGGGTACATGGCATATCTGCGAAAGCTCGACTGGTTGTTCGAAGCAGGTGTGTCGCTCTTTCCTTATACGGCAGACTTTTTCGAGTTGGGTTACAAACTTTGATACCGGCTTTTTGATGTAAAGTTTTTATAAAAAACTGCATACATTTTCGCTTCATCGAAAAAATATTAGGTTTGTATTTTCAACTGTTTGGTTTATTAGTACAGCATTTGAAAATTTAAAACCATAAAAAAATAACAGCCCAAATAAAAGTATTCTGAAACTCGGGTAAAATTTTAGGCCAACATCAAACCTTAAAAAACCTTTTTCCAAACTTTTTTGTAAACACAATATTTTATGGAATTCCGTATCATTCGTACTTTGATAACGCCTTAAAATATTTGGAACAATCGAAGAGTTATTTTAAGGCTTTTTCTGTGATATTGCTTTTACCTGAATCGTTTTATTGATCACGTGAACTCTTAGAGAATTCAAGTTGGTTCAATGCTCTAAGCGGGTACTAATTAATTTTTAGAGTTCCGTACCCGAAGTGTGCCAAGCAAGGCCACCGCTGTCTGTTTGTCCGTCTGTCACAGGGGTCTATAGCTTCAACCGTAATAGGTGGCCAGTTGAAATTTTCACGAAATACGTGTTATTATTATTAAAGCCTCTACAACGACAAATAATAAAATAATAATAAATCAATATATAACTCCTGTGAACGGCCATCTGCCCACGCCAAGTCGAGCTAAAAAGTAGCACGGCCATACCATCCATTTCTCGAAACAGTTCAGGCCATTTTCGACCCCGTTGTGGATAAAACTAGAAGCCTGAATTTTCAGTAACCAAGCAGGCATTGTAAACACTGTATATTTCAAATTTCATTTAATCATAACCAGTATTAAGAATTATAACTCGTCAAAGTTTCTCAATTTTGTCACCCACTCACTGACTGACTGACCGATCATCAAAACTCTAAGGCACTTCTAGCAGACATAGAAGCTTCAAATTTGGAATACAATTAGTGTTTAGTGTATACATCAAGGAAAAACTAAAATATTTTGCGATTTCATTCCAGTGCTCTAGATACGTTAACTGAATAAATAACTTTGTAATCCTATATAAATATTTTATATAAATATATAGGATTACAATGTTATAATTTCAGTTGTAAGTAGAAGGAACCGGAAAGGAAAAAAAGTAGGACTATCTACAAAAAGAAATGAGATGCCATCAAAAACAAAACCTGTGAAAAAAACAAGTCCCGCAACTTCGTTCTTCTACCGTAAAAAGTTGTGAGATCCATGTAAATCCAAGTCAGTTAATTTATTCAGTCCCTTCTTAAGGGACCTTCTGTCTTATGTTATTACATAATATAATTAGCTAACCTAACTACATCTTATAGTTATATGATGGCATATGACTTGTCTGACAGCACCTAGGTTCATTGATAAGGTGTTAGATGGCGCTAAGAGTAGCTTGTCAACGTTTTTGTACAGAGGTTCATTGGTAAGCTGATAAATGGCGCTAAGAATAGCTTGTCAACGTTTTTGTACAGAGGTTCATTGGTAAGCTGATAAATGGCGGTAAGAGTAGCTTGTTAACCTTTTTGTATCATCATGCTTTTAGGGCCCTGTACCCATGACATTGTGGTGGTACGTAACCTTTTATGCTCGAATCCGACTCGCACTTCGCCAATTTTTTGTAGCTTTGGCGCTTCTTATGACCTTTGGTCAAAACTTCCTAAAATGTTGTTTCATAGGGGCTAAAAATATTTTTTCCTGACAAGTCACGTTTTATCCTGAAAGTAAGGAAAAGAAAAAGGAAAAGCCAAATGTAATAGTACCTAGTGCCCTGCAAAGTTGAAGTGTTGTCTTTCCAATTACTTGGGATATTGTACTTGGGTAATTTCTTCTTTATTTCTTTAGTATATAAAGTAAAGGTGCTTTTTTATTTTGATCCCTTTTGTACTAGAGGAATTATTAATGAGATAGGGTTTTTTTTAATTTTTAGCTCCTTAAACTATAACGAAATAAATACTCATTTTGATTTCTACCACAAAACCTCGACGTTTTGTTCAAATATAGAGACATTATTTATGGATAATTTTTGCCTCGCGAGTCACTGCACAGATTTATCCAGTGTTGCCAACCCTACGTCTTTTTGTGTAGATCTACGTACTTTGGGGCTTTCCCGTGATCAAATCAAATCAAATCAAAATATTTATTTTGTAAAATAGATACATAAAGTATACTTTCTACAAGTCAAAGTTAATCTTTACAATAAATATCTTTAGAATAAAAAAATATAAAAAATTATATGTATAGACTAATAAGGGAAAAACATACAAAAAATTTTTAGGGTGGGCTACAAAAATTTAATTATACACCTACATAAAATAGAGAAATCTACGAATAAAAATATTATATATAAATGATGCAATCTACGAAATTAGCAAAATTATCACACAAATTAAAGTAAGTGGGACATTATATGACTGCTGGGGCCAAAAGGCGTTAGAATGGAGACCACGTACAGCAAAGCGTAGCGTAGGCCGGTCGGCCCGTGCCCGCTAGATCGACGATCTGAAGGAGGTTGGTGGCGGCTGGATGAGGAGGACGGAGGACTGCTAAGAGTGGCGAAATATTGGAAAGCAGTGGACGATGACAGGCTGATGGATGGATGGATGGATATAATATGTGGTGAATTTGGATCCCGAAAAGTCTTGATGATGATGAGTCATAATCTCAACGAAAGCTCGACATGTGCCTCCTTAAACAAGTGATTCCCTTCCGCAATCACAACATTTCCATCCATCCATCTATCAGCCTGTTTCGTCCACTGCTGGACATAGGCCTTTCCATGATTTAGCCACTCTTGGCGGTCCTCTTGGAAGAAATGCCTATACTCACGCACGCTGGGCAGGCGGGTTTGTGAGCGCGGTGCCATTTCACAACATTTAGCAAGATTTTATTATGTCTGACTGAACTGAATAGGCTGAAGGGGCTCATTCCCTTTTCCTTCGAATTAAAATTTAAAAGTGTTTCGTTTCATACTACAGGATGTTAAGATTATAACCTTTATGTATAAATTATACCGACTCGTACTTTCGAATGTAATCAACCTGCCGTCAAATAATACCCGTTAAAAATTCAACAAATATATATTTTTAATCTTTTTGAGCTTTCTTCGTTGATTTGGAATATTTAACAATTAAAACAACCAATAAAACGTATTAAAACTCGAAATATTTCAGCCCATGGTACAGGATCGTTATCAGTTCGATTGATTTATTAATCCCAAATAAACACTTAAAAAATAAAACATGACAAAAAATATTTAATCATTATAATTTCTATAAAACTTATTTTTACAATTTGTTTTTAAAGGGACTGTAGTTGTTAAGTCGAATATTTATTAAACATTTATGAACACCGGTTTATAGCCTATGCGTGGACCAGAGTCACTACGATGATAATAAAAAAATCACATCAAAATCCGTTGAGTGGTTCTCGAGTTAAAATGGAACATACATACAGACAGACAAAAATTCTAAAAATTGTGGTTTTAGCCTCAGTGCAATACCTTCAATACTAATAACCCACTGCATTGAAAATTTCACGAAAATATTCAAAAAATTCAGACACGACTATTTTACTACTTTATTATTAGTATAGATTTTTGCTAATTAGCTATTACAGAACAAAAATAAAAATATGTACATTTATTGTTTTTTTATACGTATGTATGTGTAAACGAGGAAATAGAAGATAAGGATTGGCTTAGTATTTTGTCGGCTGGTTCAGTGGATGACGCTGTTTCGGCTTTTTATAGAATAATTTTCGAAATTATCGATAAACACGTTCCTCAAACGATTGTCAATACCTCAAACCGATATCCAATCTGGTATAGCCGTGCCCTCGTCAATATCATCAAAGAAAAAAGCAAAGCTCACAAACATTGGATACGCTATAAAAATCCAATAGACTATGAAACGTTTTCTTTGCTCAGAACTAGACAAAAGGCTTTACAGGATGATTGTTACTCTGCATACATTAAAAGTACACAAGAGCTTATTAGAAAAAATCCAAAGTATTTCTAGTCTTACATTAAAGCTAAGCGTAGTTCAAACACTGGTTATCCTAGTTGTATGATTGCTGACGGTAAGAACCTAACGAATGAACAGGAGATATGCGAAGGTTTCAGTAACTTCTTTGAAAAGATGTTCAAAAAATCGGCACACGATTATCAACCAATTTCATTAACACAATATCAACCTGTCACATTACAAAAGACTGCATCCATAAATTATTGTTGAAGCTTGATGTCACGAAAGGAGCAGGGAGCGACAGTTTACCCCCATCTTTAATTGTAAAATGCGCAAACAGTCTCGTGTTTCCACTTGCGATAATCTTCAATCGCTCTATACATGAGGGTATATTTCCTGCCCAATGGAAGATTGCTCACATTGTGCCTGTGCACAAAAAAGAATCTAAGGCAAACATAGAACATTACCGACCAATATCCATTCTCTGCACATTTGGCAAGATATTTGAGAAAGTTATTTACAATCACGTGTACCCAGTTATAATGCAGGGAGTCCCTGATCAACAACATGGTTTTGTAAAGGGTCGATCCACAACGTCAAACCTCGCAGTATTTGTCAGTGATACTCTTAATGGTATGAATACACAGGGCCAGGTTGACGTGATTTACACTGATTTTGAAAAGGCTTTCGATCGCGTGGATCACGTTATCCTGCTCCGTAAACTACAAGAACTAGGTATTCAAGGGGACTTGTTTCGTTGGATGAAATCCTATGTAACAAACCGTAGGCAGGCTGTGGTTGTGGGTGGGAACAAGTCTGACTTCATTTCTATTCCCTCTGGCGTTCCACAGGGTTCGTTATTAGGTCCACTGCTTTACGTTGCTTATTTGTATGATATAGCTGAATGCTTTCAGCACTCTAAATACTTGCTTTATGCGGACGATAAGAAGATTTATTTTAACATCAAAAATATCACTGACTGTCACCATCTCCAGGATGACTTAAAAAGACTGTGTGAATTTTATGATAGAAACTTAATTAGTGTAAATATTGACAAATGTGTTCAGATTGCCTTCACCAGAAACCCAAATCCCATTAATTTCACATACAACCTAAATGGTGTAAACTTAATTAAAACTAACAAAGTTAAAAATCTAGGCATTGTCCTAGACTCTAAATTAACCTTCTCTGTACATATTGAATCGATTGTCAACAAAGCCCTTAAGAATTTGGGATTTGTCATCCGTGTAAGTAGGCCTTTCACAGACTCGACATGTATTAACATCTTATATTACGCCTATGTTCGTAGCGTGCTAGAATATTGCAGTCCTGTCTGGAGTCCGCAATACGCTAAATATGACAGTGATATTGAACGTATACAACGGAAGTTCTTAAAGCATCTAAACTATCGTTCTAAGACAAAGTGTAGGGACTATGAGGAGTCCTGCGTTCGCCACGGTGTGTTACCACTGCGTGACAGACGTATCATCTCTGACATGTCATTACTGCATGATGTGTGTTCAGGTGCACTTGACTGTCCAGCTTTGGTAACAGAGATGTTACGTCTGTCAGCCCCGTTCACCCGGACTCGACATACCAAGTTATTTGCCACCATACTAATTTTGCCAACTACATGTCGAATTGTGTCTGCCGCCGGCTTCCTACAACGTATAATAAGCGCTTCGCGGATTTAGATCTGTTCTGTACAAGCAAAATTACGTTTAAACGCAACGTATTCCAGCAGATAAAGGACCTAATGTAAACTACTATATTAAATGAACATTTCTTTTATGTTTAATATTCAATATTATTATATTTTATAGTTAATTAGAATAGAATAAATAAATTATTCCATGTAAACCCACCTTTATCCAAACTCTTAAACTGTTTATTAAAGCCACACGATGAGACACACACACACTCACACACATATACATGCACACTAATCACTCGACACACACAACACTTTAGTTTTTAATACGGAGTCTTGCTTGCGTCTTTTTATTTAAATTTATTCAGTAGTTATAGTTATGTTCCTCGTCTTTTAAAATATATTGTTAGCGTAATGAAATCCGTCATTGGCACTATTTCTTGATGTTATTTTTATGTTATCTTTAAAACTGTACTTGCTGTGGATTTTTGTTTATAAATAAAATAAATAAAATAAATAAATGTTTTTATAATCATAGAAAATAAAATAGTGACACAAATAAACTACACAGACGAAGTAAAAAACATAGTTCCTGACGCTGAATATCCAGCCTTCTTACAGCAAACGACGACGTTATTGTGACGAATGTATGAAACGTTTACTCAATATTTCAGGCTGTTTGATATTATGTAAATCTATGCCAAATTAGAAAAAAAAATCGAGAAATTTTATTTGTATTACCAAAAATCCCTAAAAAACGTAAAATTTACGGTTTTAAACGTGTAGCCAAATAATTTTAACCAATAATATGTTTGAAAACCTTCGCGTTATTGCCAAAATTCACGTTTTGAATTTTTTAGCCGCGACGAAATCGGTGCGATTTTATTGCGTTCGCAAGTTTCATCGAGCGTTATATAGCGAAATGAAATAGCATATCATTTGGTCACATAACACCTACAACTGAGTTGGTTGAGCACATGACAACCGTCCTTTACTTGACGGTCGTAACTCGAACATGTACTTACTACGCAGCACGAATTGCCTCGTAGCACGTAGCACTTGTAGCACATAACGACGTAGCCGAAATATGTGCCTTATTTCTTTCTCCGTCTTTTGTCAGAAATAGTAGATTATGCACTAAGGGAATAAAACAGTGTCTTACGTCGCGGGCAAAGAGTACTTTGTTATATACAGGAATAGAACCCTGTATTTGACCTCAAAATAGGTAATGCGTTTTAGTCGCCATCTGTTATCTCTAGTAATAACTACATCCCGGTATATGTATAGTCTGTCAAAAAAGTTTTGAAATGAAAATGAAACTTTAATGAACTTTAAAGAAAAATAGTTTGTTCAATATTCATTTCAACACTTTTTTGACAGACTATATCTTATAGCTAGCACACAGGTAGGCATTGCAATAAAATTCACTGACAATCAGAGCACCAAAAACAGTCTTTCGTTTCACATTCTTTGTAACGCACCTTTTTCTTTTTTTTTTAAATTCTGCTTATGGTGGCCAAATCAATTTGCGAACAAGCCTTCAAACGTGTAAGTAGTTTAATTTAGGTAATGTTTTTATCAAATAACAATGTGGTTAACTCCATTCACCAGATTTCGTACTTATTTGTTTGGTGTAACCAGGCGAAAGAAAAATAGTTAGTTTTTTCAATATTCATTTCAACACTTTTTTGACAGACTATATCTTATAGCTAGCACACAGGTAGGCATTGCAATAAAATGCACTGACAATCAGAGCACCAAAAACAGTCTTTCGTTTCACATTCTTTGTAACGCACCTTTTTCTTTTATTTTTTAAATTCTGCTTATGGTGGCCAAATCAATTTGCGAACAAGCCTTCAAACGTTTAAGTAGTTTAATTTAGGTAATGTTTTTATCAAATAACAATGTGGTTAACTCCATTCACCAGATTTCGTACTTATTTGTTTGGTGTAACCAGGCGAAAGAAAAATAGTTTGTTCAATATTCATTTCAACACTTTTTTGACAGACTATATCTTATAGCTAGCACACAGGTAGGCATTGCAATAAAATGCACTGACAATCAGAGCACCAAAAACAGTCTTTCGTTTCACATTCTTTGTAACGCACCTTTTTCTTCTTTTTTTTTTAATTCTGCTTATGGTGGCCAGATCAATTTGCGAACAAACCTCTTTACAATGCCATATGGGCATTTTTTTACCTATAGTTTTCCACGAGTTTCGACATGAATTTGACGTTCTAAATTCAAATAACTTTATTCCCTAGGGGGTTTCATACAACACAATCACAACCATCAACAGTTTCATACAACTTTATGTCCCTTAAGAGATAATGCTTTACTCTACGTTGAGGTTGCATGATATGTAATTGGAAATTGTCGAGCAGGTGGTGTGGAAAGGTAATTGTTAAACGTATTCCATTTAACAATTTGTCTTCATAACAAATCTCGAACAACAAAGGAATATTAAATTAACATTGTTAAATAGATATTTTAATGTTGTATGGTTCTATCTACAATATTGTACAAAACTGTATTTTAAAAAGCTCAACTATAAACTATGATTTCGAACGATCAATAGTTCCAACAACCTACAGCGGAAGTAAATAAATAAATTTTCCTAGTCGTAACAAACTATGTTTATCACAAAGTAGTTTTACTGTCTCACGTTGGTTTCTATTATGGTATATTAATTCAAGATTTTACGATGTGAGAGAAGAATAGAGCTCGCCTGACAGGCAACCATAGATTTATTACTTATACACATGCATACGGGGTGCTATTTAGGGTGAAAAACGATACGTTTCGCACGCGATATCTCGAGGTTATTATTATACACACAACACGCAAATCTATAAGTAATTTTGTAGGCTGTTTTGAAAATGGTGAAGGCTTTATGCTACGAAATATCTTACATTATTTCTCTTAATGAATAAACTAGAAAACATATGCAAGCAGAGTGGAATAAAAATAAAGTCTATATGTACAGAAAAAATACATCTGCAAAAAAGTTTCTAACGGAACGTCACTTCGTTTAGCCTTGTTTTGTACAGGTTATTGTTACTTCGTCTCAGTTTATTAATCTTATGTATTCAATTTAAAACGATGTCTTACTACTACTTACCTGTATGCAGATACAAACATAATAGTGTTTAATGAAAACAGACATGTACCGAGAGTATAGCCGATATTGCTACGCAGTTTGGCTTCAATATTTTGTTATCAAAAACCTGTATACCTTTTTGCTAAATTCTTAATTTATTAATTGATAATTTATAATTTGGACTTATAATTTTGGACTTGGAATTCTTAATTTATTAATTGATAATAATTATCAATCAATTTGGAATTCTTAATTTATTAATTAATAATAATTATCAATCAATTGATATTATTAATATGCGAACATTAAGAATTCCAAGCCCAAAACATCGTACCTGCACAAAACAGGACCGAACGAAGTGGCGTTCCGTTAGATGTATTTTTTTTGTACATATAGACTTTATTTTTATTCCACTCTGCTTCGATAGGTATGTTTTCTTTTAGAATAATGGAACCGAGTTAATCTATAGTTTGGGAAAAGACTATTCTAGACCAATCATATGGTATTATAAGAAAAGAAGTGAAATATCAATTAAAAAAACATTTATTTATAACCTAAAAGTTAATTTCAGTTTTCAATCTAATAATTAATTTAACAAAAGAACCAAATCATTTACCACAGTGAAATCAACAACAAAAATAATAAGAAATACAGAGGTACCGAATATTTGTAGCAGTTCACACCGATCAGCTGCCCAGCAGCGCTTCCGCTCGCAACGAAGTCTCAGTAAAAAGTGTGACACGCTGGCTCGTGCGCTGCTTATATAGGGACCGGGCCTCCCTCGCCCCTGCGTAAGGTGGTGTATCCTAACACGGCCATCCTGATCATGCGTCGTCCCCGACAGCATTACTCAGGTCTGGCAAGCTCTGCATAGGTGCCTCTGGAGTGGTGTCTTGACAAGAAGGCCTCGCGACTGGCTCTGCTTGTTGGTGGGCTGTGGTAGTAGTATCCTCAGCCAGGTCATCTTCTGTGAAACCGATAAAGGAAAGTTAATGCATTCATCTGAGGGGAAGAGTTTGCCTATTCTGCACTTTGTACTCAAAACTTCTTACAAGGCCCTCTGCATTCATCACCAATATGTAGCACGCAAACCTAGCTAGTATTTATGCAGTACCAAAACGTCATTTTAGTACTTCATAAAGGTCCATTCATCACACTTAGATATCGGGATTCATTACTTCAACAATCATACGACTTGTAACACTCATGGATCCATACACATTCGCTGTCATGTAGGGCCTTAATAGCCGATAGGATCGTCTCGCAGTCCGTCCTCTACATGACCCAACGTGTAGGGCAATTTACCAAAATTGCCAAAGGAACGTCTCGCAGTCCGTCCTCTACACGATGAAAACACGCGTTATGCGGGAACTACATCCGCTATACGCTCGTAAGACCGGTCAGGTACCTCGCAGTTTACCTGACAATAGACGTCTCGCAGTCCGTCTACTGTCTTACACTGAGATCCACACATGGTCGGATGTGTAGATCTCTCAACACATTAGTCCAAAGCATACTCACCTTCAAAGAATGCAGCGCAAGTATCAGGACACCACTCTCCCTTCCAGGGCACCATATACTGGGCAGCAGCCTGCGTTGTTTTGCCGTAACAGCCGGCCAGTAATCGCAGCTCATACCGCCCACCAGGCAGCGCACGGGTGACCTTGTAGGGTCCTCGCATGCCGTGATCCATCTTTCCAGTGACCTGCGAGAATTTTATCACGAAAACCAAATCGTTAGCATTAAATATCCTCGGGGGTCGCCTGTTGCGGTTTACATACTCGTCTTGAGCAGACTGGTTTCGTTTTAGCAGGTCAGCTGCACGTGCCCGACGTAATTCTCGCTGAGCTTCGCGATTTGGCTGCCTACCGTCCAGAGCAATATCTCGAACCAGAGACCTGATGACGGGAGTCGTCGCGTCAGACCCCACAAGCAGATTCAGCGGGGATACTTGAGTGGTCTTCTGCTTGGTCACGTTGAGAGTCAGCTGAAGTCTCCAGAGTGTCTCCGACCAGGCTGCCCCTTTGTGGTTGGTTTCGATGCGAAGCAGGTTAAGGACAGTGCGAGCATACCTCTCGACCTGCCCGTTAGACTGGTGCATTTCGGCTGTGATTAGGTGTACCTCTGATCCCAAGTCCTTTATAAAGTTTTTGAACCCAGAAGATTCGTACATTCGTCCCCTATCTGTTACAACCATTTTGGGTGCACCAAAAAGAGAAACTGCGTTTGTGAACACTCTTAACAATTCTTCTACATCTTGCCTTTTGATAGGATAGAGCAACGTGTACTTGGTGAAGGCGTCTACAATAAGGAGGACAAACTTGAATCCGTTGGATTCTGGGAGGGGGCCTAAAACATCTGAATGTATCACTGAGAAAGGCTGGTCAGGTTTCTCCCAGGAAGTTATGATTTGTTGTGGAGCCCTAGGCACGCGTTTCTTTGAAATACAAATCAAACAATGTTCCAAGTACTTTTTAACAAACTGTCTCAAGCCCGGGAACCAGAAATGTTTTAAAATCAAATCCAGGGTTTTATCATAGCCGATGTGGCTATGCTCGTCATGGAAAACGCGAAGTAGGCTTAGTCGGTGGCCTTTAGGTATAAAGCAAAGCAGTCGTTGCTCCTCACCGATCAAGGTATACTTATAATACAGGAGACCGTTTTTCTCAACATAGCGATTGGGGTCTAAACTGCCGTCTCTAAGTTTTTGAAGGAGGCTTTGTGTTTCACTGTCTGCAGCTTGCGCTATCTGAGCCCAATTGCGAGGTTGAGTGATATGAAGTATCTGACGAGGGGGGTTTCTGCTTAGGTAATCAGCATGAGATATTAAGGACCCTTTTCGGTACTCCATCTCAAAGTCAAAATCCTGGAGATAAATCCACCAGCGGGCCACTCTTGGCAGCAGATCTTTCTTGCGTTGGGTAGATTTGAGAGCATTGCAGTCTGTTATTAATTTAAACTCAAGACCGATGAGATAATGTCGAAAATTCTGCAATGCTTTCACAACCGCCAGTGTTTCTAACTCATACGAGTGGTATCTACTTTCTGCGCCTTGAGTGGTCCGACTGAAGTAGGCTACTACCCTTTTGTTGCCATCCTTATGAGTCTGTAAAAGGATAGCACCATACCCAATAGAGCTAGCGTCAGTATGGACCTCTGTGGGGAGTTTTGGATCGAAAATAGCTAGTACAGGCTCATTAGTTAGAATTGAGATGATTTCCTGTCGTACGTTTTCTTGCTCGGGACCCCATTTGAATTGAGTGTCTTTTTTGGTTAGTTGGGAGATACAAAATGTTTTCGTAGCGTAACCTTCAATATACTTTCGAAAATATCCAGCCAGTCCCAGAAATTGTCTCACTTGTTTGACATTTTCTGGAGCGGGCGAATCTACCAATGCCTGGATCTTATAAGGGCTCGGTCTAACCTGACCTTGGCTTACTATCCTACCAAGATATTCGATTTCGGTGTAACGATGGGTATATCAGATTCTTTAGAGAACATGAATACGCGATTAGCTTCGTTAGATTCAGGGGCGCGTACTAAGTATTGCCGGTCTTTAGTTCGGACGTATGTTATGTCATCCTTATTCAATATATCGGTACCAATTATCATTGGTATGCTCATAAACGCGGCTGGCACTACCACAAAGTCAGCCTCTAACGAAATATCCGCAAACTCAACCGTAAGAGTAACGTAAGACGTTGCTACAATTTCATGACTACTAAGTCCTTTAAGTACGCACCTAGTCGGTTTTACTGTACACGACAAATGTTTAACAAGGTCTGACGATACGAGGGAAACATTGAGCGCGCCGCTATCTATCAATACATCTACCGGTACGCCTTGTATTACAGTGGTAGTTAAGTCGTTATTCTGTCCGCGGACCCCCGATAAAAATTTACATTACGTCTATTTTGCTGCCCAGACGAACGTTCCTTAGCAAAGCAGACGTTTTCTGTGTGACCTGCCTTTTTACAAAACGTGCAGGTTGGAACGTTAGGACGCGTATTTGAGGCAGGTTCAGACGGTTTGAATTTTTTTGGGGCAATTGTGGGATAGATGGCCTTGGCCCTTGCAAGTGAAACAGGTCTTATGACGGTTCGAATCTGCATGTTCTGAACCGCGCTTTCGTGACGGAAAGTGAGAAGTGGTTTTTGTCGAACTACCCTTGGTTTGAGCGGGTTTTGTGTATATCGACAAAAATGACACAATGCTTTCCGGGGTAAGTTCCGCGTTGGCGGCTGCGGCTCGCACCTGCGCATCGTCAATGCCGCGGATTACAATTTGTGTCATCAGTAGCTCACTAAGGCCTTTGACAATACGTAAGCGAAGCAGGGTGCGCCGTGCGTACTCAGCATATGACGCGAATTTTTCGGAGGTCGTATTCATAGTCTCGAAAAGTATTGTCGCGTAATCTAATTTTCGGGGGCAAAGTGGCTTGAACTCGCGTTTGAAGCTACTCCATGATCTATCTGCCGTTACCCACTCGTTTAACCATGTCTTCGCGTCACCTTTCAGACATCCCGCCACACGTGATAGACATTCTTTGTCGTCCCAACGATTACTCAACTGTGCGCGATCCACTTCATCACACCAGGAGTCTACGTCGTGAATAGACGGATCGAAGTTTGACACATAGTATCGTGAACGTCCCGGGTTTACGGAGTGAATCGCGTCAACTATAGCTTGGGTTACAGACAGTGGCGCTGTGTCTGCTTGCGGAACGGGGGTAGACGTCGAAAATTTATTTTCAATTGTGTCCAAGCGTGAAAGGATGGTATCAAGAGTGCGTGATCCTAGCGGAAGGGACCGCGATGTATGGCTATCACGGGAGTTGGCGCAAGTTGGCAAATCAGGTGTTAATGCTCGGGAAGGAGCCCGTTCGCGACGACTACGTGACTTGTCTTTTGACTTTCGAGAATGTTCTCGCAACCGATTGTGCCTACGATGGCTTCGGTGCGATCTGCTACGCGATCTACTCCGGGAACTATGCGTGTTAGGCATGTTCAAAGTATAAAATGAACAAGATCGAAAACAACAATAAAAATAGTACAGGTAACGACAAGGTTCCTTTGTTCTGTGATCAGGATAATCAAGTATGGCTAAATGTGAGGCATGGATTGGTATCCCACTTCTGATATAAGAAAAGAAGTGAAATATCAATTAAAAAAACATTTATTTATAACCTAAAAGTTAATTTCAGTTTTCAATCTAATAATTAATTTAACAAAAGAACCAAATCATTTACCACAGTGAAATCAAAAACAAAAATAATAAGAAATACAGAGGTACCGAATATTTGTAGCGTTCACACCGATCAGCTGCCCAGCAGCGCTTCCGCTCGCAACGAAGTCTCAGTAAAAAGTGTGACACGCTGGCTCGTGCGCTGCTTATATAGGGACCGGGCCTCCCTCGCCCCTGCGTAAGGTGGTGTATCCTAACAGTATTATGTATTTGTTGAGATGAATATCTATGTACTTATTTAATTCAGGTTTGATGGCGATGTGATGAAAATTATGACACACATCATATCATATACCTCACTTGCTTTTTATCATCTTAAAGAACCCTGAACAAATGAATAACATTTTTGCTGTACTTATTTAATAAAAGGGAACGATGTTAAAAGGAAAAATATAATTAAATAAAATATCTCAAACGGCTTTTGACGCTTTCTCAAGTTCAAGTAAAACGAAAAAAGGCAATAAAGAGAAAGTGTTTAAATAAATAAATTACCGAGTTAACACTGTTTGCAAGGCATTCTTGGCTAAAGTTTTTTTATTTATCGATAATATGAAAGTGGTGTACAGTTATATTGAAGATATATTTATTTAAATAAATTGTTTAATACTTTTTTCCTTGACACTGTGAGTCCGTCACAGCTTGTGAGGATGTTGTTTTAGAACAAAATTATTTAACGGATGTGAGGCAGGGTTCGAAAATTCGGAAGGTGTTCTGTATGTTCGGTTGGGATACTCTCACTAGAGGTGTAGTTGCGCTGCGTTTTGGGTGTTTGTGTTTGTTGGATTGGTGTGAGTACTCAAATTGTCAAAAGAATGTTAAGGGCAAATTTTGGGTTTCCTTGTTTTTTTTTGTATTTCGTAGTTTCTTTAATTATTTTTTGTTAAATATAAAATCACATAATATGTGTGGTATATGATCAGTGGTGGTAGGGCTGATACCGGGCGCTACTACGTGGAACGACTCGCCATACCTAACCTTCTAACCTAAGACCGCCTCTCTTCTGCCTGATTTAACCAAACATCTGATTTTAACAAATGCCTGCGACATATCCATCCCCAATTGCCAGGCCTTATTAAAAACAGGGTGCTGACGGGCACCGGCGTCACTGATGCAGGGGTTTCGGCACCGCACTCATCAACCCACCTGCCCAGCGTGTGCGAGTATGGGCATTTCTTCCAGGAGAACCGCCAAGAGTGGCGAAATCCTGGAAAGCCTATGTCCAGCAGTGGACGAAACAGGATGATGGATGGATGGATGTATAGATGGAATGATAAAACTATTTATGTCTTTATATGTGGTTTTGTATTGGTGTAGCATTCGAAATAAACATCTTTTCTTTCTTTCTTTCAATTGTGATGTGGTCTCCACGTCCAGGGGGGCGATTGTGGAGAAACAGTCGAAGCGAGATTTCTAAAATTGGAGCAAAAATATATGGAGTTCGACAGATAAGAAGGGTTTTTACGGTCTAGAAGCTAATTCGACCTACTGAAAATGACTCTCTAGATCGTAGCTAGATTCCATCTGACAAATTATAACCAGTCGTGTAGTTTTCGTTTCGAATTTAACTATTTAGTCTGGGGACTTTTTTTCTAACAAACATCTTCAAAGGTAAAGTGACGTCCCACATAATTTCTAACTAATCACGATACCTTTGAATGCAATAGTGATAGATAGGTCCTTGGTATTTTGACCGCATAACATCAACTGCAAACATAATATAGTGGACATGGAACGTAATTCCTACGAGTCAATGGCCCGTAAAGCTACGGCCCATATCTCACTACTACTAGGCAGTCTACAGGCACTAGAGCTTTGCACTAAGCCATAGAAGAGCACTTTACGTACTGGGCTAGAATAACCTACGAAATGGCACTAATTTTGATGCGCCGGAAAATCCGTCTATAGTTTTCTTGACTGGGCTTCGTTTTAAAGACGTTTTTGTATTTTTGTACAGAAAACTAAAAATATTGTCAATACCAAAACAATTTTAAATTCTTTTTTGACAATTATAAAGTTATGGACCGGAAGGAGAAAAATACTTTTATTTGATCTAAGATTGTCGATTGTCGATGGGATTATGACGTCAAAATGGTATAAACTTTATTGAACATTTAAAATTTTTGTAATACATTATTTTAAGATAAAAACCATTTGCCTCAGATATATTGTTGAGTTTTTGTGCACTTTTGTGCTTGAGGATAACATTAAAACCAGAGACATATAATTATTACTAAGTAGCAGACCAAACATAAGGATTAAATAGCGTGGCAAGTTTCCATACAAAAAATAAGCTACATTTAGGCTTCATGGTACGAAGAAACGTATACAAATGGGTTGTTTTGAATTGGTTATTGATGAAGAATTGGTTAGCTTTCCGGGGCCAATTCTCAAAGATTGACAAAGATCCCCTCATCGACATAACTGACAAATATCAGTATTTGCTACATGCAACAAAAGAGGGCTCTATTACGAGAGACCATGACCTTTTACAAAATTGACCTGCATATCGGCACCCCCCATAACCCCAACTCTATGGGCCTAATCGAGAGATTACATTCGACAATATTAGAGATCTACCGTTTGGCCAAGTACGAACACAATTTAACTGACGCTGCAACGATTATGACTTACGCAATTATGTCATATAACCAAACTATACATAGTACAACAGGTCTTACGCCCTTCGAAATCGTTTTCGGTCACACAGATGCATCAAGTACATTTAACGTAAACTTTGAAAAGCAATATTATCAAAAACTACTAAATGACCACGCAAAAAGAACCAAATATTTATACAAGTATCTAACGGATAAAATGATTAGTAATAAAGAAAAAATTCAGCAACAACGAGGAGGCGGAACGGAATTTAATATAGACGACACCAACACCGTATTTGTAAAGGGTGTAAATACGAGGTGATCTAAGGATAAGCCTCCATTTCAAAAGGCTCATGCGATAGGTAAAATCACTAGAAACATAGTACCTGTAAACATTAAGGATAGACCCACAAAGGTACCTATTAAAGACATAAGACGACCTCCACAGGTTTCTTCATCTCCTCCTGGCTCTGGCGACCACGACCCAGGCCCTTCAACTTCAACGACTTGATAGAGGCGCCGGAATTTTGCCTGTCCAAAAAGGAGAAGCAATTATTGAATTTGGAAAATGGATAGTTTTTAAGATTTTAAATATAAGTTTATTAAATAGCGATTTAGAATTTAATATTAATAGATACGCAAATTTAAACAAGCAAGTTCTAGATTATTTTAAGAAAAAACCCGTAGATATAGAGATTGCCGATATAAAAACACAAACAGATTACATGAAAAATGCAACTGTTGAAAAATTTAAACAAATAGCTCCTACAAAGAGAACTAAACGTGGAATTCTTAACCCCATTGGCTCTCTCATAAAACTGATAACAGGAAATTTAGACAATGATGACGCCATCAAATATGATAAATTAATCAGCGAAGCAAAAACACATCGTGAAATGGTCACAAAAAGGCTGACATTGGTTACCGAAATAGTGCAGTCCTTTGTCAAGGTCGCAAACTCTACCCACAACAATTTCATCCAGTTAGATAAAGCAATTTGGGAACTTCGTAAGCAAATTAATATAACAAAATACACTGAAAAACTAAAACAAATAATTTCCGTGTATAATTTGTTCTTTCATAACTTTCAAACACTTTTTATTAGACTGGACGAATTGGAAACAGCCATAGCTTTTAGTAAATTAGGTACATTACATCAATCGATTTTGGACACTGATGAACCGTTAAACACATTGAGAAAAATAGAAGAAACAAATAAGTTAGCATACCCGGCAAATTTAAAGAATCTAGTTAAGATAGAGCAGACAATAGAATTCAAAGCTTACTTTAAAAAAAATCAGATAATATTCATTTTAGAAATTCCGTTGATCAGAAAAGATGTTTATGTACCTATATATATCGGCGCAACAGCAACGGTTCATCGTTTATAAAAGAAGACTATTAATTAAATAACTCTAACAGCCTGAAAGTACGAGTGTTCAGAAATATAAAACAAGCATAACTTATCTAGGTCCAATTTCTGAACGGGTTGCGAAGATTTTTCGGCGTTGTGGGGTTCGCGTTGCATTCAGAACCAAAAATAAGATAAAGCGTATTTGCAATGGTAAGGACAAATTGGATAAAAAACAACAGTCTGGTATTTACAAATTGTCTTGCAATGATTGTAACGGTGTCTATGTAGGTCAAACAGGTCGCAGTTTTGAAACTAGGTACAAAGAACATATCTCAGCCCATAGAAATAATCATCCTGAAAAACACACTTTGCAAAACATCTATTAGAGTCCGGTCATAGTTTGCCTGATAACCATTCATTTGAAGTAAAACATACTTGTAAAAAAGGTTTAAGAATGTGTGTGTTAGAACAATTAGAAATACTAAAAAACAAGAATAACCCTGATTTACTAAACGAACAAACTAACTTTACCACTACCCCACTGTTACGCATGTTTTCGTCTCCCCATTTTCCCCACCAAACAACTAGTCAGGCCGGTGTATAAAAGGCGAGTTTTGGTCGGCGGCTCGTCACTAGCTGCTGAGCTGTCGGGCGAACAACATCAGTTGCTGCGGAGTGGCTGGGCGAGCAACACATCAGTTGCTGCGGAGAAGCCGGGCTAGCAACACATCCCGAGGATGCCTCGTTCAGAGGCGAAACACGTGTCGATAAGTTTTCTTGCTTGTTATTTAAGATTGCTTTGCTTGTATCGCTTGCTTGTTGCATGTTTTTATGCGGGCGGGCGGGCGGTGCACGAGTCTGCATTTTGAATAGCACGACAAGAATTGTTTAGCGGAATATTGCAAATTATATTCATATATCCTTTACTTAAATAACTCTGTCTAATAATGTGATTAGATTAAAACTAGTTCATAAGCCATTAATTAATTAAACTGTAATTATTTCAATGTAAAATTAACGTAAATTCACATACATTCAATATTTAACCAAAAATTGTAAACACGTGCTCGCACACTATAAATACGGCCGCACAGCTCACGCTCTGGCAGGACTGCCTGTACGCTCGTAGTGCTCGGACGTCTTCACAGTTGCGAACTCACTAAATATTCTTTAATATTTAGTTCGAGTAGCGCCCGCGCTTCAGCTGCGCGGAGGGGATCACCTATCTCAGGAGCGCCTGAGTCGTGGTGCCGCTCGCTGTGCTTCCTGCCTCGGCCTTCCACCAGCGGAAACCACCGAGGAAAGGGGCATGGGGACTGGCGCTCGCCACGACTCATAGTCGCACGCGTTACACCCCCCCGCAGCCGCCGCTCACTTACAATGAGCGGCAACAACAGCCCTTCTCAGGGCTCGCGTTCCAACAGCCCTTCTCAGGGCTACTCCAACAGCCCTGTCCAGGGCCCCTCCAACGCCGCCGCCACCCAGCCGCAGCCTCAAGATGTAGACCCAGCCCTCCTGAGCCTACCATCGACACTGACCTCCACCCCCACTCGTCGTGCGCACTCTCTCCACGACTTCCAGTGGGGAGGCATCAGCACGAGTACCGAGTACGCCGTGCCGTTCGCGCTCGAACAACCGGGGTCTCCGCGCCGCGGTCTCGAGCTCGACGAGATCATGACGGCTCGGCTACGTCGTGCGAATTGCCTAACGGAGGAGGGTCTTCTTGCTACGATGGAGGCCCACCTGCGCCAGCGACGCCTCGAACTTGCTGTGGAGGGCTCTCCGACGGCAGACGCAGCATTGGCGTCGTCTATGCCGCTAACTCTGTCCCCCCTCCCTCAACGGACGAAGAGAGCGCTCGACACGAGCAGCCCCAAGACCGAGAGCACGGAGAAGCGAGTCTGCGACGCGCCTTCTCCAGTGCCCTCCACCTATGCCACCGCCGCAGCCACCCCCCTGCAGCAAAACCCTCAACTACCGGAACCACCGCGCGCAGCCCAGGGAAGAGCGGCATCGCGTCTCCCAGTCGCGCAACGAGCGCGACCCGACCGCCCACCACTTGGGTACCCTACTCCACGCGCCACCGCGTCGCGCGCCGTCGCGCCGCGCGCCACCACGCCGCGCGCCCCCGCGCCGCGCGCCGGCGCGCCGCAGACTGCCGCACCGCGCGCCGCCGCGACGTCCTCCGTCGCGACGTCCACCGCCGCGACGTCCTCCGTCGCGACGCCCGCCGCCGCGACGCCCGCCGCCGCCGCGACGCCCGCCGCCGCCGCGACGCCTGCCGCCACGAGGCCCGCCGCCGCGGCGCCGCCAGCCGCCGCGCCGCCCGTCGCCACGACGCCCGTCGTCGCACCGCTCGCCGCCGCACCGCCAGCCGCAGCGCCGCCAGCCCCCAAGCCGCGCGCCCCCGCGCCCACCTCCGCACCTACGAAGCTGCGATACCCACCGATGATCGTGGACAAGCTGCCCAACTGGCAGCTTCATATCCGCGAGATCGCCATCCAACTGGGTAGAACACCCAATGCCCGCGCCTTCCAGCAGGGAGTGCGCTTCACACCAGCAGCTGATGATGAGTACCGACTCCTCCAACGGTACCTCAACAAGCTGGACAAGGACCACGGTGTGAAGTGGTTCTCCTACTCCCTCCCCGCTGAGCGCAGCCTTAAGGTAGCGATCCGCGGGCTGCCAGTTAACACAGAACCGGAGGAGCTCGCAGCAGCACTGCTCGACCTCGGCTTTGAGGTCGAGTACTGCAAGCCTATTAGGGCTAGAGCAGGGCGCCCCGGCTGCATCTTCTACGCCCTAATAAAGAAGACGCCAACCCTAGTCCCGGCTATATATGAGATCACGGAACTCATGTATATGCCGGGAATAAAAATCGAAGCCTGGAGAGGGAAGAAGGGGCCCGCACAATGCCACAGGTGCCAGCAGTTCAGGCACTCTTCCCACAACTGCCACCGGACCCAGGCCTGCGTGCGCTGCGGCGGGGAGCACTCTGCGAAGGACTGCCCTCGCTCCAGGGAGGAACCCGCAACCTGCGTGAACTGCGGGGGCCCACATGCGGCCATCAACACCTCCTGCCCCGTGTTCCGGAACGAGGCCCGGAACAAGAAGGCGGGAACCATCGCCCTGACGGCTACAGCGGCGAAACCAGCCAGCCAACCGCAGCCAGCCTTCCAGCCACCGCAAGAGAGGACAGCGCCCGCCTCACTCATGGCCGAGGCTAACCCAGCCATGGCCAGGTCAGACGCTGCCAAACCTCAACGCAAGAGGTCTGGAAGAAATAAAAACAAAAAGAAGGCTGCGGCAAAGCAGCCCGACCCCACAACTGAGGCGACCCCCGCCCCAGTCCTACCTACAGCGGAGTTAGAGTACGAGGCGGTGATGCAGGCCGTCAAGAACCTCGTATGCCTACCCGCTTTCCAGAGACTCGTAGCAGCCCAGCCGCTACAGAGCTCCAGTCACTAAGAATAGTGCACTGGAACGCCCAGTCGCTTACTGGAAAGCGGCGACTGCTCATGCTCTTCCTCAAGGAGCAAAACGTCGACGTGATGCTGATCAGCGAGACCTTCCTGTCAGACAAGGATAAGTTTCACGTCCCAAACTACCATGTCTACAGGAAGAATGAGCTCTCCCCCGAGACTGGCCGAGTCTGGAGAGGCTTGGCGGTTTTAGTCAAGAGGAGGATCATCCACCAGCCAATCGCCGTCAAGGAGTACTCATCGTTGTACGCCCTTGGAGTCGAAATCCAGGTCGCAGGTGAAACCCTGCGTCTTTACGCCACCTACAAGGCACCCGTCCGGCGCCTTGACTTCAGGGATCTCCATGATATCCTCAGCGCGCCGCACCCCACCATCATTGCCGGCGACCTGAACTCCAAGCATCCTGCGTGGAACTCCGCGACGGCGAATGCTCAAGGACTCCGACTCCTCCAAGACTCGATCTCGCACCACTATGACGTCATTGGCCCCGGCGAGCCTACTCATTACTGCCCGCAAACGGGGCTTGGAGACGTCCTGGATATAGTGGTGTACAAAGATCTGAGAACACCGCCAAGCCAGGAAGTTCTGATCGACCTTCCATCAGATCACAGGCCAGTCCTTCTGATAATGGAGGACCTGCCCACCAGAGTCTCTCCGCCGGCATCACGTCGACGATACAACTGGCCCGCCTTCGAGGCCGCACTCCAGGAGGCCCCAATATCTCGCCCCGTCACCAACTCCGAAGACGTGGAAAGGCTGACGTCTGAGCTCACCAGCTGCATCCAGAACGCGCTTGAAACATCATCGCACACGGTTCCGAGCACGGGTAGACTGCAACCTCTCCCCGCTCGGATCCAAGAACTCATCCGCGAAAAGCGCAAGTTCCGGAGGCAGTGGCAGCACACCCGCTGCCCGACGCTCAAGGCTCGCCTCAACGCCCTTACGGAGAAGGTGAAGAAAGAGCTCAACGCGAACGCCGAAGACTCTTGGGAGCGCCATGTCGAATCCATAGGCGACCACGTTCCCTCTGTGCATCGCCTATGCCGGCAGCTGTCAACGACCCCAGCTCCAGTCCGACCGCTGCTGGGCAGCGACGGCCACCCAAGATTCCGAGCCCAAGACCGAGCCGAGATATTCGCCGAGTGCCTCGAAGGCCAATTCACGCCCAACCCGACCAATGATGTGGAGCACGTCAGAGCAGTCGAGTCTCACCTGCGAGACTACCTTGCTGAGCCGTTAGCCGCCGATGAAGACCCCATCGTCTTCTCGCCTGGCCTGGTGAAGCGGGTGATCAGCCGCACCAAGCCCCGAAAAGCCCCAGGAGCTGATTCCATCACCAACTTGGCGCTCCAGCACCTACCCCCTCGAGTAGTCGCTGCAGTGACGCGCCTGTTCAATGGAATCATGCGGACGGGGCACTTCCCCACACAGTGGAAGGTCGGCCATGTCATCATGCTGCCAAAGCCAGGCAAAGACTCCAGACGTCCGGAACACAACCGGCCCATCACCCTGCTCAGCAACGTCTCAAAGGTGTTCGAGAAACTCCTGCTCGGACAGCTGACGCCCCACATCACACCTCGCCCGGAACAGTTCGGCTTCAGAGCCGACCACTCCACGACCCTCCAGCTAACCAGAGTACTGCACCACATGACGGTAGGCCTCAACAAGAAGGAGTACACCGCTGCAGTACTTCTGGACATGGAGAAGGCCTTCGACAGAGTATGGCACGATGGCCTGCTATATAAACTGTCGACCTCTCCAGCCCCACGGCGCCTGGTTAGGGTCGTGGAGTCGTTCCTGACTAACCGCCACTTCAAAGTGGTGGTGGAAGACGCCACCTCGGAGGAGCGCCCTATCAAAGCTGGCGTCCCCCAAGGAAGCTGCCTGTCCCCGGTCTGCTACTCCCGGTACACCGACGACATCCCCCTGGGAGCGGGAACCCAACTCGCTCTCTTCGCCGACGACGCGGCCTATTTCGTGTCGTCCTACAAGGCCAACCACGCTGCGGCGAAGATGCAGCGGACCCTAGACCTGCTCCCAGACTGGCTGTCCAAATGGCGACTGTCGGTCAATGTCGGGAAGACGCAGGCCCTCATCACAGGTCACCACCACCACTCCAACTTCAAGGAGTAGAGGTCCCATGGCAGCCCCACGTGAAGTACCTAGGAGTCACCATAGACCGGAGACTCTCCATGCGGAAACACGTGGACAACGTCGTCATCCAGGTGAAAGGAGCGCGAGCAAAACTGCGACCGCTCCTATCTTCAGGACTACCTCTGCGTGCGAAGCTCGGGATCTATAAGACATACATTAGATCCCGCCTCACGTACGCTGCACCGGCATGGTACGCCCTAGTCTCGGAGACGAACAAGAAGCGTCTCCGAGCTCAAGACCTAGCCCTCCGCACCATCGTCGGCGCGCCTCGCTACGTGAGGAACGACACGATCGCGAGGGACCTGAAGATGGAAAGCCTGGATGACTTCGTCAGCCGGCTCGCGGCGGGGATGTTTACGCGCGCAGAGCATGCGCCGCTCCCACACCTTCGAGAGCTGGCGCCGCACCACGCGCGCCCCCCCGACCGCCGCCGCCTACCACGGGACCTCCTCCAACCACCGGAGGAGATCTCAGCGCCGCTCGACGCGACTTGCGCGCTCGCGCCACCCGCGCCGCGCGCTCCCGCACCGCGCAACCCCGCGCCGCGCGCCCCCGCGCCGCGCGACCCCGCGCCTCGCGCCCCCGCGCCGCGCACCCCCACGCCGCGCGCCCTCACCCCGCGCAACCCCGCGCTGCGCCCCCCCCGCGCAGCGCTCCCCAGCGTCATGCGCCCCCGCGTCGCGCGCCCCCGCGCCGCGCTCCCCAGCGCCGCGAGCCCCCGCGCCGCGCTTCCCAGCGCCGCGCGCCCCAACTCCTCGCGCCCCCGCGCCGCGCATCCCCGCGCCGCGCGCGCCCGCGATACCCGCGTCGCGCGCGCTCGCGCCGGACAGGACCTGACACCCGCGGTTCCTCTCTGAGTAGAGCCGAGCTCTTCCCTGAATCGAGCCGTGCTCCTCGAGAGTAGAGCCGCCAACCCCACCGGATAAAACAACGCCAAGACATGCCCATAGTAATGGGCATCGATAGACACCACAGCAAGGGGGCACCCGCCCCGACGCTGTATACCCACGCCCCAGAGGGGATGTGTGAGATGATCACTCGTCGCTCTGGCAGTCTTGCTCGAGCCGTTGGACAGTGCGGACCTCTCTAATAAGTTGTTGCGCTGTCAGTTGAATAAACGAAGCTTTGGTAATACCTTCAATGTTTTCTTTGAAAATTGAAGATGAGTGATCACCAAGAAAATATTCGTGACGTCAGCAGTGCTGACGTCACACTTTTTAAAAATACAACCGAGGCTGTTTCTCCGTCATATTTTATAAAATATTCCCTTTACCATATAACCAAACAATCCTTGTAATCCCAAAATTTCCCTTTCTGCTGATGAAATGGTTGAAAACACAATCGCTATCGCAACCCTGCAATAAAATCGACGAGGCCCGCTACATGTGCAACGAAAATGATATTTCTGCATTTATTGAAGATAAATGTGTAAGTGACCTAATGGAATTTAATCCGAATACCACGTCGTGTCACCCAACTACAGTAAAAATAGAAAACACCAAGGTAACGCCTATGGAAACAAACCGTTGGATGTTATATTAAAGAGAAAAGTCGCTACTTACCCACACCTGCAAAAACGAAATCTCTCGTCATGATATACAAGGAACTTATATACTCAGTATAGATGACAACTGTGAAATAGAAGTAAATAAAAATAGACTGAAAGGACAAACACTTCAATTTGAGAAAATGGAAATTCCCGCTTTACCAATTATCAACTTACCGGAGATACCAACTTTTGAATTTAACAAGGAGAGCAGCCCCATTAATCTGGAAGAAATTGATCTTTTTGACCTTCGAGTTATGTCGTACTTGTTGAAGAAAAGTGAAAATGAAGTGTTGTGCAAGGACAATGAAAGTGTAATCAATTTTAAAAGCATTAGTGTTGGTACTCTCATGATTTATGTAATAATTTTAAGTATTTTAGCTGTATTCCTTTATTATTATAAATTTAAGAAATCAAGTCGAAATCATCAATTGGAAAAACCCCCAAGTGATGATCTCGAACTTAGGGAGGGAGGAGTTATGCATCCTCATGGCATTATCTCCATACAAGCTTAAAGTGCATTATTACAGTTCACTACATTGTTGCGAGCCTTTCTCTAGAATGATGACGATGCAAGAGGATGTTTACGCTCCAGCTACCGTGAGAGCGGCCTATGTCACGTATCGATATGAAACACTTTTGTAGTTAGTTCTAAGCCAGACTCCTTTCAGAATAAACGTCTAAAAATAAGTTCATTTTGTCTTTTTAAAAAGGTCCTTCCGCGGTCCTGTAAATTAACTATGTTTATATTTTGTTTGGAAACAAGCAATATTTATGTTTAAAAGAGCCCGAAGTTCACTGAGCTAAAATGGCCACGCGTCGACTCTATTGCGTTTATTATTAATGTAAGGTCTGCTACTATATCATACGTCAGTGATAGAGACCACACTTGTCACGCGTCGGGCGTCATTCCAATATTTGACACGAGACCTCAGGCTGTTATAGATAGAGTACGAAAACACGCTCCCGTCAAAATATGTAGGTACTGTCAATTAGTAAATACTGTGGCTTTTACGATTAAGCCTATATTCTAAAATGTACCGGCCTACCTAACCATCACAACTGTTATTTTTAGGAAACTGGCTCAGTATGTATTTACAGAGAAAATTTAGGCGTATGTCAAACTTATTTCTTGACAAATTTCAAAAAACCAAGTTATATTTTTAACCCAAACAGAAATGTACCCCTATGTCGACGATACCGCAATGTAACCAACGATATACAAACTTTGCCCAAGTTGATTAGGCAATGTTGATTACTGATAACTTTGCCCGGGCCAAGTCAGCTATGGCTCTATTGACTTTGTTCGTAACAAAGCACACCTTCCTATCTGTTCGTATGGGCAGACGTGTCGGAATTATAAAATATAAACAAACACAGTGACTTGGAATCAAAAATCACCTCTATTTCAATAATAATCATTTAATCTAAGACAAGATTTAAGAAATTTGATAGGATAAACCAACGAAATAAATTATAGAAACCGCAAAAAATCCAGGTGCTTATGGAACTATCGAGGTGAGGATGTGAATTGAATCTGACAATATTTGAAATGATTTGAATAAATGTAGGTGTTACGAGTATGTACTTGGAAATACGCTTTATTTAATGTACTGTATAAAATTTAGTTTTTTTATTGTATGACGTTCTCGATCATTTTTAGGGTTCCGTACCCAAAGGGTGACCTACGGGACCCTATTACTAAGACTCCGCTGTCCGTCTGTCACCAGGCTGTATCTCATGAACCGTGATAGTTAGACAGTTGAAATTTTCACAGATGATGTATTTCTGTTGCTGCTACAACAACAAGTATTAAAAAACAGAATAAAATAAATATTAAAGGGGGCTCTCATACAACAAACGTGATTTTTTGCTCGTTTTTGCTCGATATTGACAACGGCAACAGGTAGACCCTTGAAATATTCACAGAATATTGAGTTATATTATTCACTTTAAATAAAATTACTAAATTAAAATAAATTTAATACATAAGTAGGGCTCCCATGCAACAGACGTGATTTTTTTGCCGTTTTTATAGATACGGAACCCTTCGTACGCGAGTCCGACTCGCGCTTGGCCGGTTATTCACGTTGTAGAGTAACGTCACATGACTGAAAATATTTTAAAACTAGATAGCATCGCTTTTTTTATTTTCACATACCTGCACAAAACAGTAAAATACTTAGGTATCAAAAAAATTATAACCAAATAATCCCATTGAAAAACTCATATTTTCCTCTTTTTCCGATAGGTTAGATTGAGTTGATCTTGGTAGAATACCATGTTCAATAAATTATACACAAATTCATGTACTTTTCATTTCACAAATACATTTAAATAATTTATTTTTATTTTTCGCTCAAGTCATTTGTCATTTGAAAATTTAAAGCAACTAATGCTGACCCAAAAGAATATAATATTTAACTCATATATCTTACTTCTATTTATTTATTTATTTATTATTAAGGTAGTTGCGACAGTCCCAAACGCACAAAAACGTTGCTTTTGTTATTTTTGAATAAAAAGCATTAAATTAATGTGGTTTATGGCATTATGCGACAAAAGTTTAATATTAATTAAGCTTCTCTGGTGAACTTTGATACACAACAACTTTAAAGAGTGTTCGTAGTTGTTGTGCGGGATCATTTACAATAAATGCATAAAATAACTCAACTTTGCTATAAACGCCTAATTGACATTAGACTATTGTCGCATAGTGCCATAAATCACATTCATTTAACACTTTTCATAAAAAACAAGAAAAACAATCATAAGTTGTGCGTTTTAGAACGGGACGAATCGCAATCATCTTAAGGATCTATATTATAATACCTGTTATAGAGCAATTTTGTAGATTAATTGTCTGAGCCAGCCCCAAGCTTAGAACCTAATGATTTAAATTTACCTAGCAGTAGTAACTTCTAAATACAATGAGCAATTCTTTGCTACAAAACTGACAGAAATGTTAGATGTTTCTGCAAATTACGAGTGAAGTAAAGGATACTTGTACACTGCTATCGTCCTTGTGGATATATAAATACACATAACAAATATACACTCGAATTTTTAAAAAGGTGCTACCAAATGTCTTTCTAGAGTCAAACACTCACTTTGTCCATCCACTTTTCATTGACGATTATTCTGTCTCAAAGTTATAGAAGGTGGGCTTGTAGTATTTAAAGGAGAAATTGGCTTGGGCAGATATACCATCTCAAAATAAAGCAAGTAAATTTTTATCATACTTTTATAACTTATATTTTGAATAATTGTATATGCTACTCATTGCTAAAACCCTGTCGTCTATTGGAAACCCTTTGGTGCTGGTGATTGCATTAGCAAAGCTGACAGAAGTGCGTGAGTGAGATGTACAATGCATTGGTATATTAAGTACACCCACGTACGTCCTTTCCTAGTAGCATTTTAAACGGATAATACATTGCATTTTAAAATTTACAAACGTCAGTACTTCTTCCTTGGCATGTTCTTTATTGAAAAAATTTCTTTACTTTGCCCAAACATCAAAAATTATGCATAAAATACGCTCGCATCGCAGCCGGAGTTTAAACAATTTTCTATTTGACCCCGACGTATTTGTGTGCCAATTTTAAGTTCCGGGAGTATTTTGATTGTTACTAAATACTTCCGGGAGGCGGGAGATTTTATTTTCAGGGTCCGGTTCCGGAAGACTCCTAGAAGTTTAGCACGCGCTGTTGGTACGTGTCTTTCCATCACACTTATTCATTACATTCATTATACATTACATTTTTGTACCTCTTATTCCCGCCAAATCAAAGTCCATATACACAGCCGGGGTCGTTATCGAACACACTTTTCACAGAAATCCAAATAGTAGATAAGCAATCAAAATCATATAAACGTAGGCCAGGGTCAAATTTATGAAATATCCAGAATGAAACACAGAGAAGTATACGATATTAAGATCCAAAAGTCAGTACTTAATCATCCTATAACTGACACACAAAATGGCTGCCGCTTCCAATTTCAAAAATTAAATCTGAAATGCGTTGGCGACTTGGCGTTCAAATTTGAGCCTTTTTGTTTATGTAGGTGGTAAAGTTGCTATTAACATAAAATATTTTTTTGTTTATGAGTTTCGTTATGCACTGCTCATTTAGCAGTCGAACTTAACAATAGATGACAATGCCATTCATTGAAAGATAAGATCTTAAGTGGATTCCGACATTTTAAAAACTTCCTACTATATCTCTTGCGATTACACATTTTAGGAATAGGGGGTAACTACGAATATAGAAGAAGTCATCCTACTTACTGAGCTACAGTTGCTCTAGATTTAATAAAATCATTTTAAACGTACGTTGTGTTAGCATTTGCATAACATTCATATTCATTTCTCTCTCGCGGAAGAGTAGGGACTACGATCTGCATTTGCTAAGAGTCTGACCAACTAAATAATTTTATATTTTCTCTTTCATAATTAGCATCTATTTGTATAAAAGCGGAATACCACTCAGTGACTCATCACGAAATGCCCAAAACTGTAGAGACTAGAAACTTGAAATTTGACTGTTAGTTTCATTATACAAAGCAGAAACCCGCGAAGAAAAGATCTGTTTGCTTTTCTTTTTGCTCACGTGAAAAAACTGCGCGGTCTACAAATGACTCTTAAAATGCGCTACATGTATGGGAATTTAATTTTGCGTTTTCTGTATCTTGACCTCGATTAAATCCAATTCTAATATCTTGACCTCGATTAACCCCATAGAGACTTATCTATATTCATTTATCATTAAGGGGATCGAATGGATTTTTTTTCTCGATGACTGTACATAATTTTAAAGATTTGAGAATGTAGAAGTAAGTACATTTTTGATCAAGTAAGTCAGTAAGTATCCTAAAAGTTACTTGGAGCTGTAACCGTTTTTGTAACTGCTTTTTTTGTAAGTAAAAATATAAGGTGACATTGATTTGTGCAGCCAAATTCATACTGAAGACTTGGCAAGTAGTCGGCAACAAGGTTCGATGGCCCGTTTTTGGAAATTAGAATCAGTTTTTTCTCCTGCTCCCTACAAACGCAAGCAGGCTGTCGTTACTTTAAAAAAGTCAAAATTTTATTTTCCATGTACTCAAAGAGAATATTGATCCGTGACACTGATAACTTACCGAGCCTCCAGTGTGAATCTGGCTTTTTAAATAAATGTCAACCTATATTGTATAATATTTATAATCACCTTACTTTTTGTTATTTTGTAACAAAATGTTGTTACTTTTGTTATTTAAGTCAACTGTCATCCATGAACAAAGTACCGTAAGTCAATACCGCAGTGCTTGAAGGCTAAGATGTTCAACCAGTGCGCCCTTCCTGTGATGACGTATGGCGCTGAGACGTGGTCTCTTACAAAGGGCCTGATCCACCGATTTAAAGTCGCTCAGCGAGCTATGGAGCGGGCTATGCTTGGGGTATCTCTGATGGATAGAATCCGAAACGAGGAGATCCGTCGGAGATCGAAAGTAACCGACATAGCCTGCAGAATCAGTAAGTTGAAGTGGCAGTGGGCAGGCCATATTTGTCGCCGACATGATGGCTGTTGGGGCCGAAAGGCTTTAGAATGGAGACCACGTACAGCAAAGCGTAGTGTAGGCCGACCTCGTGCCCGCTGGACCGACGACCTGAAGGACGTTGCGGGAGGCGGCTGGATGAGGAGGACGGATAACCGATATAAGTGGCGAAATTTGGGAAAGGCCTTTGTCCAGCAGTGGACGAACACGGGCTGATGAATGGATGGATGGATACAGATTTTATTAAAGGAAGCACTGTGCGTCACCCAAAAATACTTACGTTGTGAAATATCAGTAGAAATGTCTCCAATTTCGGGATTCCGTCTCATTTCGCGCGTGATCGGCTCCTCCTTCCCCCACGCCCTTACCGCTCCCCTTCCTTCCTCTCATTATTGCGTTTGTCGTAAACAAGGTTACTAAGCAAATTCTCGAGTTAAAAAGAATAATTATTTTCATTACTGCTGGTATGAGAACGTTTTGTACGCCAATTATTCATCTTGTACAAGCCACAGACCTCAGATCCGTGATACAAGCTTACATAATTTTTAGAGATTTAATTATTTTAGGCTTCACCTGCGTCTTTTTGGTATCTCTATACTATACTAATAATCACACCAATATTATAAATGCGAAAGTTTGTGTGTGTGTGTGTGTATGTTTGTTGCTCTTTCACACTTGGCGGATTTAGATGAAATTTAGAATGAATATAGCTTATATCCTAACTTAACACATAGGCTACTTTTTATCCAGGAAAAAAGCATTTCGTTAAACCGAATAACACGCGGGCGGAGCCGCGGGCAACAGCTAGTAAAGTAGTAAAATAGTCGTGTCCGCTCATTGAATATTTTTGCGAAATCTTAAATGAATGGATTATTAGTATTGTACTGAGGCCGAAACCACAATTTTTTGAATTTTTGTCCGTCTGTTTTTCTGTCTTTCTGTCTGTCTGTACGTTTGTATGTTGCGACGATGTTAACTCGAGAACCACTCAACGGATTTGGAAACGTTTTTTTTTTACTATCGTCGTAGTGACCCTGGTCAACACAATAGCTATAAGGGATGTTCATAAAATAACGCCCAAGCTAAAAACGGGGCAAATATGAATAAACGCGGGTGGAGCCGCGGGCAAAGGCTATTTGTGAATAAAATGTATTAAACACTCTATGATGCAGGTGCAGTCCTAGTGTTAAGGTAATAGTTCTTAGGGTTCCGTACCCAAAGAACAAACGGAGCCCTCTGCTGTCTATCCATATCGTATATCATGGGTCTCCAGCTCGTAGAAAGAATGAGTTATAGTTCTGAAAATTTGATTTATTGTGTAGAATATTAAAACAAAAACGAATATAAAATTAAAATTAAATTAATTTATTTATTGACAGCCAAAAACGTATGATTTCAATTGTCAAACGGGCTTATTTGCTGAGCCGAATAGCCATATGACAATCAATTTTAATACGATTGGCTTACACAATTGCATCTCAGGGCCCGTTGAAGTTTTCAGTTTTAGACTATTTTTGTTACTGGGTCTATCTCAAAAATTGAACTAGTTTTTAGGGTTCCGTACCCAAAGGTTAACCAACGTAACCTATTACTAAAACTGTCCGTCTGTCTGTCTATCGGTCTGTACGTCTGTGACCAGGCTGTATCTCATGAACCGTGATAGTTAGACAGTTGGAATTTTCACAGATGATGTATTTTTGTTGGCGCTATAACAACAAATACTAAAACCAGCCAAGTGCGAGTCCCATACAACAGACATGATTTTTTGCCGCATTTGAAGATAATGGTACGGAACCCTTCTTGCGCGAGTCCGACTCGCACTTGGCCGGTTTTGGTAAATTATGTGCCATTTATTGTATTTAATTAACAAACACTTAAAACTCCGATTTATAATGTAATTTTACGGTTACGTACAACTATTAACGACCAATTTAATTTTTCCTTAAGTTTTTAACTTTTTTACAAATTTATTTAAATCTCCAATATACAACGATGACATCCACTGTTTATAACCTTGGCACGTAAAAATAATTGTTGGTTAAAAGAGGGTTTACAAGTGTTAACCGTATCAGTGATATATCCACACTCTAAAACACCTCTGACACCCCCTAGTGTTGTACAGATATGTTTTAAGGGTTCTGTACCCGAAGGGCAATACTGAGCCCTATTTATGTAGATTTTTAATACAAGTTTATGGTTACGCGTACCCGAATACTCCACCAACTTAAATTTTCAGTTTCGTTTCATAAATTTTCTAGGTAATGATAAGTTTAGAAAAATTGTAACAAAATTTTTATTCAAATCATTTAAGTCTATCAACTTATTTCAATATTACGGAACCCACATGGTGCGAGTACGGATCGCACTTGACTGGTTTTTGTATTTTAAGTAGTATTACACATTTGGTAGGTATTGCGTTCTCTAAAATTCAGTAGCGTAACAAAACTTTCAGCTCTATAAGTTAGTCTATTTATCTACGTAACAAGTCATAAGGTAGGCAAACATAAAATAAAAATAGCTCACATTTTCCTCTGTTTACGGCTCAAATATTACACTTTAAAAGTTAAGGATACAATACCCTTTCAACCTGCAACTTTTGCTGTGTTTCCGTGAAACTTTTCAGGAACGCGACTTATCTAAAATACGACAGTCATACTGTTAAATATATGATATCGTCCGAGCCCCATGAGCTTGTAGCCGTCCTCTTAACGTCCTATTATTTACTGAAACACAATAAGGTTTCAGAAGCAGGATGTACAGTGACAATACATCGTGTGGAAATGGGACGTTGCTGGTGTATTCAATTATTATTTTAATAAAAATGATATATGGGTTACTTTCAAAGTGTTTAGAGTGTTGGGTGGGGTGACTATGCTTTTATAAGTGTTTAGAGTGTTGGGTGGGGTGACTATGCTTTTAAAAGACAACTTAGGACATTGTTGCCCAACTTAACCACCTATCGCAATCGCTTTCAAATAGAAAGAATAACGTTTATTGCTAAAATTAAATAAAATTAAATTGCGCTTGAGGGTTACGTGGTAAGGGTTCCGCACTATTCAAATAAGTTAATTAATCTATTTAAATAAAAATTACAAACTTATGAAATGTATTAAAATGTACGAATTAAACTGAAAAATTAAGTTGTTCGACTATTAGTTACTCGTTAACTTGTAAAGGGTATCTACTCTGTGACAGTTTTGGGGGGGATACTTGTACTTTAAAACTTAATATTTCGGAAACTCATTCCTGCATCAAAAATGGTTTTCACACACCCACAATATTTTTAAAATAAATATCTAACGACACCCCAAACCATAGGTATAGTAAAAACAGACTAGTAAGCTATCTTCACAGAGATGTCGCCCGCGCGGCTTATATGTGTGCGAGCCACTGCGAGCCTGCACGTACGAACCACAGCACGCACACAACAACAATATCTCAGACGGTTTCTGGCGGTGTGACTAGGGTCGGCTGCGCTCCGCAGTCGCGCTTACGTACGCCTCGCTACAAAACAGATAGCCGCGAGACGGTCGTCGCATCGCCGCAAAATAAATTGACGACCCTGCAGCAGTAGGCATTTAAACCTCGCACGGCGCGAGAGTTGTTCTACTATTCCGTTTTTACTATGCCAGATATGTAGACGCGAAAAAAATCATCCCCACTTTACGTGTTGGGGAGGAACCAAAAACTTTATTTTTACATTTTTTTTTAACCACTTTGTCGTCTTCATTAATTATGTACTATGCCAGATTACAGTTTCCTACTACTAGGAATCTCTGTGCTAAATACATTTGTTATTACGATACGGCACGGTGCAGTAGAAAATAAATAGTATAGTGCTAGCAGTACGCCCAAAATGGCTATAAATGGTGTTAAATTCATGAAAATCGGAGCAGTACGCCCAAAATGGCTATAAATGGTGTTAAATTCATGAAAATCGTAATGATAGATCTTTAAGCCATAAGAAACAATTTGATCCGTAGCACGAAAAAAAAAAGGAGAAGTGTTATGCCGTCATCTTTTTTTTGTATGGGGAAAAAAACAAAATATATTCAACCGTATCGTATCTGGAGGATCACAAACTTGGTATGTTTTGAAAATGATTTTCGTTTTAATTTAAAACAAGTGAACGAAATGTGAGATATTTTTAGAATTGGCTCAGAAAGCCTATTCATTTGTTACTAAGATAGGCTTTGGAACAAATTTTTTTTCCCGTACAAGAAGAAGATTACGTCATCATAACACCTGTACTTTTTTTTCGTGCTACGGTTCAATAAATTGATTCATATGGCCTTAAGATCTATCGTTCCGATTTTCATTACTTTAACACCATTTGCGGCTATTTACTGAATTTGTACCGCTAGTAACAAATGTATCGTGCGTGATTGGCTGAAGATGATGTGCGGTGTTATTTCCAGTAGTATAGATAGACGTTTGAAAGCGATACATGTTGATGTTTTTGTTTAAACAAAAAGGGTTTTGTTTTCTACAAAAATTACTAGAAAAAAGGAAATTCTCAACTTGTGATATTTGTTCGCTTATATCTTAATAACTTTAGTATCTGGGAATCCGTTATTATGTCATTACTAACTTTTGCCCGCGGCTCCTACCGCGTGTTATTCGGTTTAACGACATGCTTTTTTTCGGGATAAAAGTAGCCTATGTGTTAAGTTAGGGTATAAGCTATATCTATTCTAAATTTCATCCAAATCCGTCTGGCGTGTTAGCGTGAAAGAGTAACAAACATACACACACACACACACACACACACACACACACACACACACACAAACACACACACACACACACACACACACACACACACACACCCTTTCGCATTTATAATATTAGTATGATTCGTGTGATTTACCTGCAAACTCATTTAGTTATTATGTTATTTTATGTTTAGATTAGGAATACTATAATTGTTACTGACCAACTGGACCACATTGTAGTCTAATAATAATAATTATTGTACAGGTGTATCAGTGATGTCACGTTATGACTGAAGGAACCTACGCACCCAATTTTATATCAATATTTTTATTGGTGAAGCCGACGATTCTGCACTGCCTGTGTACTGACTTCATTGTAATTTTTGGACACAAGCGTGAGTACCGAAATCATCTGAGTTCACTCTTGGCGGTCCTTCTGGAAAAAATCCATCCATTCATCCATCAGCCCGGTTCGTCCACTGCTGGACATAGGCCTTTCCCAAATTTTGCCACTCATGTCGGTCCTCCGTCCTCCTCATCCAGCCGCCCCCCGCAACGTCCTTCAGGTCGTCGGTCCAGCGATCACGAGGTTGGCCTACACTATGCTTTGATGTACTTGGTCTCCATTCTAAAGCCTTTCGGCCCCAACGGCCATCATGTCGGCGACAAATATGGCCTGCCCACTGCCACTTCAACTTACTGATTCTGCAGGCTACGTCGGTTACCTTCGATTTCCGACGGATCTCCTCATTTCGGATTCTATCAATCAGAGATACCCCAAGTATAGCCCGCTCCATAGCTCGCTGAGCGACCTTAAATCGGTGTATCAGGCCCTCTGTAAGAGACCACGTCTCAGTGCCATACGTCATCACAGGAAGGACGCACTGGTTGAACATCTTAGCCTTTAAGCACTGCGGTATTGACGACGTAAATATGTGACGCAACTTTCCGAATGCTGCCCAACCCAAGCATATTCTTCTGTCAGCCTCGGCGTCGAAGTTGTTTTTATCCAGCTGTATGACTTGACCCAGATAAACATATTTTTGAACATCTTCGATACTGACATTGTCGACGGTTAGTGGCCCTTAGATGACGTGACAGTGACATGACCTTAGTCTTATCCAAATTCATCCGCAGGCCCCAATCATTTCGACGAATCGCTAAGGCCGCGCATCATTTCCTCCAGTTCCTGCATTGATTCCGCCATTATCACGATGTCATCAGCAAAGGGAAGATGTGAAATGTACTCTCCGTTTACGATTTTGCCTCGTCGATTCCAGTCTAGTGTTTTAAAGACGTCCTCCAGCGCGGCGGTAAACAGTTATGGAGAAATAACATCTCCCTGTCTCACGCCGCGCTGAAGATGTGTCGGTCTTGTTTATACACACTGTACATCGTAGTGGAGTCACAGACATTTTAATAACTCCACGTAACGCCAGTCAACTTGGCATCGCTGCAAGGAAAGGATTTTTTCGCTGGAAAAAATGCCCATACTCAAATACGCTGGGTAGGTGGATTGGCGAGTGCGGTGCCGAAACCCTCGCACCAGTGACGCCGCTGCTCGTCACTACTATGTTTAATATATATAAGGGTTGGCAATGGGGATGGATATACCGCCGTCAATCGGTTCCTGACATGGTGGGCCACCTGGTTGTGTCTGTTTGATAGCCGTCCTTACTCTTCTCCACAGATTACCCCCAATGTTTTTGTGCCTCTATATTTATGCAATTTATTCTAAAGTAAGGAAAAGAATATTATGATTTGCACATAGATTCTGTTCTACCATCCTAAGAAACAATTAAATTAGAATTCAGCTGTGTCCAATCACATTAAAATATGTTTTTTGATTACATTATGATTGATGACAGATGGTTTTATTTAATCCCATTTCTTGCGACGGAGTATACCTATAATTTTGACGTACTGTACTCATCGCTATTTCAAGTACAGTGCCACCAACTAATCTGTTCAGTAAAATCATTTGCCGTCTCTTTCTAATTATACTCTTTTCTTCCGCACTAGAAAGAGATGGGTGGATAATCCAACTGAACAGATAAGTTGGTGGCACTATACTCCGTCGGTTCCCGCGAAGAGCGCCTTTGAAATAGCCAATCACGTCGGTAGCCGCTGTCACGTTCCCCGCAACCTGCACCTTTTACCAATTTTGGTGAACTCGATGCAGAACAAAATGTCTAACATACGGTATCTATTGGAGGTAATCTATGCTCTTCTTTGAATAACTTCGGGGTGGTTTGCGAATAAAATGGTGGACTAACCGACCTAGTACTAGTATATTATCATTATTGTATATTAATTGCTAATGTTTATGATATATGCATCGTTACATAGCATAAGCTCGATAAATTGTTTGTGAACGACGTCAAAGTGCCGGGCTTTTCCAGAATGTCTCAAAAGCATTTTTGAGGCGAACAATTTTGTAACTTTTATTAAAATTCTTGAACTTTGAAGTTACAATTTACTTTTTATTCAATAAAGGATCCCGAACATTCATTGCTGCCTCTTTTTAATTAATGTCTAATAAAAGATCTTACACACCAATAAACTTCGATTTAAAATGATTGTCGTTCTATGAAAAACTGAGAAATTCCTGATTTCGAAACTGACACACATTGGAACGAAAGATAAACATAATCATTTATTTCAAAATATTACTACTATGACCTGGACCGACGACCTGAAGGACGTTGTGGGTGGCGGCTGTATGAGGAGGACGGAATACCGACATGAGTGGCGAAATTTGGGAAAGGCCACCAGTGGACGAACACGGGCTGATGGATGGATGGATGGACTACTATGAAGTTAAATCAACGTGGCGTTGAAAATAATGCGACACGACCACGTGTCTTATTTTTATATCATATCTTTTCCCAACGCTAACGACCTTCAATTAGGTAATTTTGTCACCAGTTTGTACGGTAACTAATAGCATTTTTTAATAGAAGAAAAATACATTGTTATCTACATGATACGAAGAGTGAAGTGGTTTTTCTTGAATTTTATTTTAATATATAGAAGTGAAGAAAATAATTTCTAAATTCACCCTTATTTCTCAGTTTTTTGTCCACTTGTAACAATATAACTGCAGCAGTTTTTATCGTAACGGTATAAAAATTTATAGTCTTTCAGACAAAACAATATCAAATGGTATGGTTTTCTCGCTTTTTTGGAAGTTCTTTTTATTTTTTTCTAAAATAAATAAAAAGCACATTATTTTCGAACTTGTCAGCCGGAGCGCCTGATGTAACAATCTAGTTTGAGTGCGAGCTGAAAAGAACTTTATTTTAATAAGTTTTCGTTCGAAACTTCAGCCAACACGAATAGAGTTGCAAATTTTTCTGACGGAGTCACCTTACCACATGCCAAAATCTACAAACAGGCAGGCCGCACCTGGTGCGTTCAGGAGTTATGGGGGGGATGACGTATTTGGACGTTGTTTTCCTCATAACTATGATTGTAGTGAGTGTATAATAAAGAAAACCACATCAAAATCCGTTAATTAATAGATAAACAGACAAAAATTTGAATAAATTTAGTTTTGTCTAAATCGCGCTTGACCGGTTTGGCTTATTTTTGAACTTAGAAATTCTTTTTGCCTTAAATGCTTGCCAAATTTCATGATATTTCGATCAACGATACTCGATTTATCGTCGAACAAACATTCATACACATACATACTTACAAACACCGGATTATTCTAGTAGACTCGGAGAACTCGCTCGCTTCGCTCGCTCGTTCAATAAAAAGAAAATACCTATTCAATGTATAGACTTGAACGTTTTAGTTTATTATTCTTGGTAAGTACCGAGATAAAACAGAGTCAAAGTGCGAATCGCTTGTCAGAAGAATTTCTGTGGGGACACGTTTTCGACGCCGAGTTGCCCACGCATAATAAAATGAACAAATAAAATTTTTAAAGTTACTTTTTGAGGTCCGGAAATAAATTGTGAAATTTGCCGATAAGTTGCAATAGTGATATCAGCTGGGTCGGTCGCTTCCTAGCCGCGGCCGCACCGATGCCGACAACGTGAGCTAGCGACCTAATTACATCGTAATAGTGCTGTAACTATGGCGGACGCCGGGAAACGTGTCGAGACCATCATAGTACATGAGCTTCTCGCCTTCATGCAAAACAAGCTGAATGTCATGGACGAGCTCAGTCTTGAGCAGATCTGCGTAACCAGCTACACGGAGACCGAGATCCTCACTGCCAAGACCATCTTGGAGAAGACCGCCGTCACCACCGTGCGTATAGCATCGCGGCGGGACTTTGGAGTTGGAGTCGCCAAGAAGACACTGTATGACATTTTCCGTTTCTTCAAGGAAACAAACCCAGATAACGTCCCGACATACGTTGCGAAGGAGCTCAGCAAGCTGCCGCCAGTGACATTTGACCACATCGATGTCACTTCGCTGGTCAAGGAGATCATGCTGCTGAAAGCCCAACTCAACGAAACCCGAGCCAAGATGGAGGTCACTGAAAAGGTTTGCTTTGAAATGCGCCTTGAATTGACCTCCTTACGTAAAGCCTGCAAGATATTGCCTGTGGCAACGCCAGTCATACAGAATGCGCCGACGCAGCGAATTGCCGGTAACAAACATGACGGCGGCGCCTCGACGCAACCGCTGACACATAATGCAACTGCCCTAGTTCCGTCGCAGGTGAATGACCAAGTGGCACCACCGCCTGGTAACGATGAAAACCAAACTTCATCTATCATGCTGCCGGTTTCAACGGAGACTACAGTGTCTGAGCCTCAAAAAGGCTCATATGCACAGATTTCCCGCCGCCGTAAGCAACAGCCACCGCCACCACCCCGCCGCCGCCTGCCAGCCTCTCTGCAAAGAAGAACCTGTCTGCGACGCGCGCGCCCATTGCGGCTCCCGCAACATGCCCGCCTAGTACCGCGGTTTGTGACAAGGATGGCTTTATTTTGGTTAAAAACAAAAACGGCGTCGTTGTCAAACCCGTAATAAGCGTGACACGGCACCCACACCTTCAACTGGATTGAAGGCTGCATCGCCTACGGCTTAGATCAATCTATCCCGTGTGAGTGAGCAATCCTCACAAAAAAATATAGAAAATCATATCTCACAAATGCTACAGGGACGTATTGCGGGAAACTTCCGCATGGAAATAAAGCTGCTAACGTAAGAAAGACAAACACACTTTTCTTTCAGGATTCGAGGGTTGGCTTTCCATGCAAAATTTTTCCTCAGTTCTGACTTTTGGCCGGAAAGGATAGTTTTCCGTCGCTACAGGGAGGCGCCGATGAAAAGGAACACCCCTAAAATATAGGCTTGCTAGATTTTAAATAAATTGTTACTATTATTTTATATATGTTAGATGGGCCATTACAAATTGTAAAATAGTTACCTGAAAATAAACGATATCATTATTATTATTATCTTTCGTTTCATGTTTATATTGCGTATCCAGTATTTGGGCGCTAATCGATTTTCTTTTTCTGCGCTCTTCTTCAAATGAATAATTTGAAATATAACATTTCTTCATCTGAACGATCTAGCTTGATGACGACTTGTAATTACTGACCGATCCGCTTCAATTTGTGAGTAATGAACGCTACCGGAAGAAATGCGATCTATTCGACGAGTCTGGTTTCAACTCGATTCACCTCTAATCGACGGAAAATGACGCAAATAGAAATAAAATTACAGACTTTGTGCCTGACGCGTTGCGTTTGCGTTGCGTCGTCGAATTTCTTACAAAAATACGCCTAAGGTCACACGGTGCGTCAAAATTACTATAGAATACTATACTATACTATAAAAATAGACGCAACGCAAACGCAACGCGCGAAATGGACAGGCCCTTTGGATGAATTTGTTGCAATAATCAGGAAACCTATAGTTGTCAAAAATATATTTATGAGGTAATTTTTAACAAAATTTACTTTACTGTAAACGAAAATACCTAACATTCTTTCAATTTAAATATTTTCTAAGTTTTTATTCTTATTCATATTCATTTAATCAGTAAATTAAAGGTACATTGTCAAGTTAATATACAGGATATTTTAAGTTCATATAATTAAAGTATTAATTATTAAGTTATAAAAATTAAAACACATTAAATATTTTAACAAATAAAATTTATTTACAGTATGTAAAGCCTCCTTGTGCCTACAGTCCCACAAAGGGACCTACTTCTGATTTTTTTCAAAAAGTGGGCTCGCGACCCGTGTCCTTTAACAAGGACTTCAATTTAAGGTGGTAGAGCTAATGCCGGGCTCGACTGCGGAGGTACCACCATCTTACTTGGAAATCCTCCCGAAGTTATTCGGGGGAGAGTAAGAGGACAGCTCTCAGGCAAAAAAGCCAGGCCGCTCACCACTGCCTGGGACCGATGGATGGCGGTATATCCATCCCCAATTGCCGGGCCTTATATAAATTAGACTGGTGACGGGCAGCGGCGTCACTGGTGCAAGGGTTTCGGCACCGCGCTCACCAACCCGCCTGCCCAGCGTGTGTGAGTATGGGCATTTCTTCCAGGAGGACCGCCAAGAGTGGCGAAATCCTGGAAAGGCCTATGTCCAGCAGTGGACGAAACAGGCTGATGGATGGATGGATGGATGGAACGGAGGATCTCGGTGCAAAATGCACATCATAATATTGTTTTCCTTACATTTGAATAAAAAGTTTACAATAAATGCGTTTTATAGCAATTCGCGCAAACTGCCTGTTAATAGATAGTAATCACATGAAAATTATTCAATTTTATGCGTTAAATTTTACCTGCATTACGTTACAACTGTAAACACGCTTTTAAGTTTGTTAATGTAATGCAAACAAAATGTAATACATTAAAATGCGTATTTTTGTGAAGACTTTATTATTAATAAACTATTTCTGCAAGTTGCTTTAATAGTACATTACGATACGAGAGCGATGATACGTTTTCTAACGAGTGTGAGTTTGCGGCACGAGCCGAAGGTGAGGGCTGCAATCACACGAGTCGAGAAAAAGTTTCTCGCACGAGTATCGTATAATATTTTATAGCACAAGTGCGGAAAATGCCGACTTTACGCAAGCGCAGCGTGCGTAAAGCGGTCATTTTACGCACGGTGTGCTATAAAACACATTAATTGCATAATTTTTATTCAAAACTAAGGAAAACAATATTATGATGTGCATTTTGTACCAAGGTAAAATATTACCCCCCTAATAGCATATTAGCGGTGTCACTAGTGCGAGGGTTCCGGCACCGCACTCACCAACCCGCCTGCTCAGCGTGTGTGAGTATGGGCATTTCTTCTAGTAGGACCGCCAACTGGCGAAATCTTGAAAAGGCCTATGTCCAGCAGTGGACGAAACAGGCTGATGGATGGAATAGCATATTTGGTATTTACAAAGCGTACCTGGGTCGTAAGAAACAAAAAAATCTCTATCACAAGAAAATTGCTTCGCTTGAGGGTCTTAGATGGGATTTTGGCTTAGACCATTTAACACGGGACCGGCAAAGCGCGACTCTTAGTACTGAAATTATTCTGCCGTTTTCCACGGGAGGGGAGGTAAACACGCACAGCACACATTTACTCATTCACGCACACTCCTGCGAAAAATGTATATGTCACACTAAATCAAAAGCTGTAACACAGACACAAAACGCGCACACAAGCAAACTTACATGAACAAATTGTTCATGTACTTTGGCAGAGGGGGATAAGTGCGTTTGCCTAGTCCCGTGTTAAATGGTCTAAGGGTTTTGGGCGTCAGGAGGATATTTTAGAAAAAAACTTCTGGGCATTGGAGGGATAGAGATGACATTTATACAAAGTCTGACGACAATAGGCCACGCAGCGGAAGCAATTGGCAGTCTGCCTTATAAGTAGATTTTTGCACACGCTTCAGAAGTTTATCACTTTATTTATTTTACACGTTACCTGCACTTACTGAACCTTACGGAAATAATTCACTTTTGTGAAAGCGCTCAAACAGAACAATTGTGTGGGGCGGGCCTGCGGGGCAAGACGCGGGGGGTAAGTCACCGAGCTACGTACAATTTTCGAATAAATAAATAAGCAAGCAGTTCGGTGTCTCGCTCCTCAAGCCCCGCACAACTGATACCTACGTCCGAACCACTTCATTACTGTATGGATTTTTAAACTGTGGTACAAATACAGATTATTTTGCTCTACGTCTATTAAATGTATCTAGTTATGTCCTCCTTTAAGGTGTAATTGTTGTCTACTCTATGTTTCTTTGGTCGTATAGCCACAGATTATTATAATAGTTACTAGTATAGCATACAATTTATTTTAAATTTCTTCGTTCATATGTTTCAGGTAACTCTCGAGACAAAATCTAGCACAGGTTTAAGCATCAAAAACAAGACAGGTGAGCCTTAAATCACATGCGTATGAACTGTTGGCGACAGGTCGACATAGCAATTTTCTAGTGTTGTGACATCACACACCAGGTAGTCGATATCGATCATTTTTTTGCTACACAACAGTTAATTTAACTGTAAATTATTCTTGCCTTTTTATTTCAAGTAACATTTTATTCATAACAATCAAAATCAAATGAACTTATGAATCTGTTCTAAAAAGGAATTGTTCATCTGACCCTACTGATTTTGATTCTGATTTAATTCTTAACAGGGTTCTTTTCGATATGCTGGTGTAAAACACAGCCCTCTCCAGTGTCTGATTGACAAGATATTTATAGCAATTATTTTTCCGTTCAATGTCACAATTTTCCAAAACTTTTCTTGCTAGTTCTCTTGCTTGAGAATTAATTATTGTTATTTTTTTATTTTAACGATAACAAAATGACAAAATGAAATTTTTCATTCACGAATTTTATTTCGAGTATAGGTACGGTATAAAAATACTTGTGTCTCTCTTTAGTTGCTACAAATATTATGATTACGAGAAAAGAAATAAATGCCATCAAAAACAAAACTTGTAAAAAAAACCAAGTCTCGAAACTTAAGTTCTTCTGTCCCCCGACAAGCATTTCTTATGGTTTTTCAAAGATTTCTCGGAAAAGATGCAAGTTAAAGATTATAAATTTTTACAATCAGCTCTTTAATACCTTGAATTTGATACCCAATGTATTTTTATAAATAGTTTTCTTGTCATTGACCAGTTATTGCCTATAATCGTTATTTTTTTCGGTCCTCCAGTTTCGGAAATAAGAGGGGGGGAGACAAGCATTTTTTGTGTTTTTTAAATATTTCTCGAAATCGGTGCCAGTAAATATAGTGAAACTATATATTTTTATAATCAGCTCTTTAATATCTACAATCTCATTTTGTATTTTAAGGTTTTTTTTTTCTTAATTTTGTACTGGAATATTTTAAAAAATTTCAAATCTTTCATTTCTTGCACCTTATTGTGTAAGCAAGTGAATGCTGTTTCTGTAGCTTTCAAGTTTTTATCTTTAACGGCGCTAAAGTTATGAGGCTGTGACATACGGACGAACGGACGGACAACGGAGTCTCACTCTATAGGTTCCTTTTGTACCTTTTAGGAACTACGGAACCCTAAAAACGATTACTTACATTGAAAAAATATACTCTATGTCCTAATTTAGCTGCAATTTCAAAATAACTAGGTATATATAAGAGTAGGATTCATTCACTTTCATTCAATTTAAGAGCTGTGCTCTTGTCGGTGAAGTCTTCTCCATTCACTTCTGCACTCTGCCTTCTCTTTAACTTCTTGGTACGACACGACTTTTACTCTTTCTTTCACTTGATCCATGAATGTTCTCCTGGGCCTTCCTCTCTTTCTTTTTCCCTCTACTTTTAGCACTTTTCCTTAGAGTAGGATAGACAATTAAAAACAAAAGCATTAGAGCAGGACTGAAGCCCCTTTGTGAAGCCCCTTATGAGGCCGGCACGGCGGAGCATGCATATTTCATACAAACGAAATACCAAAATAATTTTTAAACTAAACAAATTCATGAGGTACGAGTAGGTTGTGTTTATTCCGATTGGGTTACGGAATTTTTCTTCGATTGTTTATACATGGTTACGCACTAGGTCTGTATATTATTTTTCATCACTAAGCTCTGAAAGTAAGTCATATATAACTCGAAATACGGGAGGTGAATTCGATTTACCTACCTAGGGAGGTAAGTAAATTTGTAAATCAAACGAGTGTCACTTTCAGTCACTAGCTATGTAGTCAATCCACAGACCGTGAGTCAATCATTCGTCTCGCCAAATGACAATGGAAAATATCTGTTCTGCCTATTTCCTTTTTATTTTGTTATGCTCTATTTTATTTATAATTATTATGGAAAAAAGTTACTTGCGTATTTATATATGTAAATATGCTAAATAAAAGCTTAAAAAGACGTTTATGACTTAAAACAGCAACTAAATTAGTTTTATTTTTAAAACAATCACACTAGCCAGTACGACGCGATTGCACAAAAAAAAAGTCACATGGAAATACAATGGCGGCAGTAAAATTATCTTGCTGAAAAGGTTGTTGCAAACATAGTTTCATAATTGATTGATTAACGATATATTTAATTGATTGCACGTTATTATATCCTGCAAAAAAGGGTTTTTAGTCATTTAATAGACCTTTGATAGTAGTGTAAAACCGAAACCGGTTGGGATATCGATCGCTTACCTCGCTTGGATAACAATCTACTATAATTCTAACACGATACCGATACATACCAATCATATTGCTGATATCAGAATACCAAGTATTCTGAGTATTCTGAGTCAAGTCAAAAGCACCTGGAAGATCTTTCATGATTCTGTTGATGATTCTGATGAATGCAGACGTGAAACAGGTATGTTAGGATCGAGGGACCTGTGATCTCCGTATGTATAAAAGATCGAAGAAATTTCTATAGAATACCTAAGTACATGATACTATAGTCAATACCACGGCCAATAACCAAAAATTCAAGGAATTTAAACCCCGTCCAAAAAAAAATCTCATGCTTTTTGTTGCAGCTCTATTTTAAAAACGGCAATACATACCTGTTTCTTTAGTCAGATTGTAGCACATACATCACATACATACTCTATAATAACACTACTAAATAGTAAAACTAAGGTTTCCGTACCAGGAGGATACCAAATAGTTTTTCAGGCGCTACCATTTTAGCACCTTGATTTTGTCACATTGGTGTTATTTGCCACAATGTTTTTACGGTTCAGTACCTATATCGTAATCCTTTGAGCGCGAGTCTGATTTCCAATTGACCAATTTTTTTTAAATGTTGAACAAAACTGCCAATCCATGATGATAAGCAAATACAATAATAATATTATTTAAAATCATAAATATAATAAATTTCATTAATAAATATTGGCTTGAACGCTTCACGTATTATTATTGTTAACCGGTTTAATCGGTATTTCACCAATTCAGTGGCAGTTTGACAACATAATAAATAATAATAAATTTCATTTATTTAGAATAACTATGATCCAATTGTATGTATTTCCCGTATTTATTTATCAACTTATTTGTTCACTGCATTATGTATATATAATATTTTTATTCCTAGATTTTTCTATTTTATGCAGGTGTATAATTACATTTTAGTAGCCCAACCTATATTTTTTCATGTATTTCCCTTATTAGTATATGTATTTTTTATATTCTAAAGATATATATTGTAATGATTAACTTTGACTTGTAGAAAGTATACTTTATGTATCTATTTTACAAAATAAATATTTCGATTTGATTTGATTTGATTCCATATTCGTTTGCTACATACATGTTTGAAATCAAAATTAAATAATTAATAACTAATATTAAATTACAAAACTAAAAATAAAATGAAATAAAATTAAAATTACAATAATAAACCAACAATCAAAAGATAAAATGTCAAAATTCCCATTTCAATTTCGTCGTTTTAGGCCTTGAAAATGCCAAAATTGTATCGGTGAAATAGTTGGCATATACTTAGTCAAAAATAATAATCCGTGAGTGTTAAACTCGATATTTCATCTGTTCTGTATTCTGAGCATCAAATAAATCAAAATCAATTTCATCAATACATTATGTTGATAGCTGTAAAACTCGCTGTGTGCACTTTATTAACATCTTTGTGCACAGTTTATTAAAATTTAATTGCTTTTGTATCAAAGCACAACTGTGATGATATTTTGTCATCCATTTTATTGGCTTGTTTGCTATATATTTTGTAGTGAAAAATAGGAGTTTTTCTTTTCATTGTTCGTGCTCTCCAATCTGGGTCAACTATTCGTTGAATAATTTATTTGTTAATATATGTGTTCATTTCGATATAATATTTATTTTTGTAGTTTGTTTCAGTTATTTTAGGAAAGGCTTTTTATGTATTTATATGGTGAAACATATCATCATCATCATCATCATCATTTATTAACAAAACAGTGTTTACAATAAAACTTATATACTAACAGTGTGACAAAAATATAAATATTAACTATGAATAATATAAAATCACGTTTGTGGTCTAGTAGTTCGAGTATTGGACCAGTATTCTGGCGGTTACGGATTCAAATCCTGTTGGGTCTAACTTGTGTTTGGCCTGCGTATTTCAGAAGGCGCTTTAGACTGTTGGTCCTTATTTGTATCCTAGTACAGAAGCTTACCACTTATCGTGCTGGGACTTACATTTCAAATGTTTTGTGTGTCTAGTGGCACATAGGACTGTACCAGAGCCTAGAACATGAACAAAGCCAGATTTGCGGGGGTTCGTTTGATAAAATAACGACTCACTTCATACTGAAAAAAAAATGCATTTGATTTGTTGATATTTTATAAAGCGAACGTACTATAAAAATAATATATTTATTAATAAACTTATCTAAAAAAATATGTTTCAAAACTATAATTTTTAGTTTTAAAATGTTTCTTAGACGAACGCGGTTACGGGATTTACTTGATTTTTTTTCATGAAATAGGTAAAGATACAAAGCTTCAAAAACGGTCCCGTCACTCCAAGCACCGCGCGTGTATTTGGCAATTACTTGAAAAATATTGTACGAGTAGTTATGTAATTAGCATTCACGTAGACAAAAATACAGGTAATAGAAATTTAATTATTTTGTGCCTTAGTGTCCTTTTTGAGGGATATCTGATACCGGGCGCGCAGACAAACACAGAGGTACGAATACCTTAGTGGCGAGTTCTACCCTGTCCTTGATACCAGGTGCGCAGAACATAATGTCAAAAGTTAAAGATGTCTAAATATACATATGTTAAAAGTGACAAAAGTCAAAAGCGGCAGAAGTAAAAAATATCAGATATTAAACGTGAGGTCTTTCAAAAGTGACGGTTCTCAAAAATTATCAAATATTACGGAAACTGCATTTCTCCGGGATAAGTATTTTAAGTTATTTTCCGCCCTTTACTTAACACTATTGTTACTTTTAAATAGTTTGAAATTAAATTATGCTAATGAAGAAGTTCTTTTCATTATTCTATTTCTGGTTAAACCATTAAAAGTAAAAGTCCTAGGTACATTATCAACACCCTAAGTTGGTTACGTAGGTCTGTGATTTTTTTTAGAAAAATAGTATTAAATACGCTATCGAACGCCTTAGCTAGGTCAAGAAAGAACTCAACACAAGGACGTTCGACAGGTTCTTGATAACTGTATTAAAAGTCCGTAAATCGCATTTTCTGTTTATCTGCCATACCAAAATACATTTTTTTTTACTATTCTAAAGTACCTTCAGTATCCTTATGTGTAGGAATCACACATGCTACCTTCTAGCTCTGAGAAGAAATACCAGAAAACAGACTGAGATTGTTAAGATAAGCCAAGGGAGAAATAGCTTCAGCACACTCCTTTATTAATAGATTGCCCATTCAGTCAATATCTGGTGCGCTATCTATCCTTAATTGATTAATTAGGTCCTCTATATCCGTCGCGTCTGTAGGATGCTTAGAGATCCAAAAGAGAGAAGTACCCCAGATACATCAGCTATGTTTATTTGGTTTTGTTTAGTTTCGAAAGAATGGCATTCAGAATAAAAATTGTTTCGCATACCTCCGTTGGCCCAACTTTAACAATACTAAACCGCGTCCATAAGGCGCATAGGCACGCGGCACGCCGCTGTTTTGGTACAAGATAATCCTTTTCTCAGTTGTTTTTCGCTAGAGACCAAAGTATAAAACCTCTATCATCTAGTACTGATATTTTAAAGGCACCATATTGCCAGAATTTTTAAAATTGATTTTGTTTTGTTTTCTTGCCTTAAATTGTACTTATCCCAAAACTTTACATTTCCGCCAGATACTCGTAATGACTTTCTATAAGTCTGTATTAAACTATAGAAGTCTTAAACTTTAGTCTATAACGAAAAACAACAGAGAAACGGGTTATCAAATTTGGTACTAAAACGGTGAAAAATTGAAAAATCAATTTAAAAAAAATCACTTGTCTTTAAGTTTTATACAGTGATTAATTATCTATGGAAAAGTGTTTTTTATTTTTATTTTTCATTTATATCAGTGGTTAATAATTATCTAAGCACATCATGAATAGACTCAGTTCGCCTTATTTTTATAGTCTGAACGAAAATCGACAACATTTCATTTTATTTAACCATTGAGCCTTGTTGCAAATTGCAACAAAAAAAACTGCTTGCCTCAAGTAGGGATATCACAGAGCGAGCTCGGTTTTTTGCTGTGGCAGAGCACGAGTCGGGTCTCTGGCTCCACGCCCTCCCATCCGCCAACATCGGGACACTACTAGACGACCGGTCCTTCACCACAGCTGTCGGTCTGCGAATAGGGGCTTCATTAACTGAACCTCAGCACTGCCCTTGCGGGACTAGCGTTTGTCGGGCTGGACTCCGTGGACTTTCTTGTCAGCGTAGTGCTGGCCGCTTGTCTCGCCATGCAGCCCTCAATGACATTATCCGAAGGGCCCCTGTCTCCGTCGGTGCTCCGGCTACTCTTGAACCACCCGGAGTAGTTCGCGATGACGGCAAGAGGCCTGACGGTATGACGTTAATACCGTGGAAGCATGGGAGGCCGCTCGTATGGGACGCAACCTGCGTGGACACGCTGGCGCCCTCTCATGTTTCCATGAGTAGTAGGGCTGCTGGTTCGGTGGCGGCCGCTACTGAGCTCTCCAAGGGGCGTAAATATGTGGCAATAGGTTCAAGCTACATGTTTACGCCTTTTGGGGTTGAGACAATGGGAACATGGGGTCCAGAGGCGCGACAATTTATCAAGAACCTCTCTGTCAAGCGGTGACCGGCGGCGGGCTGGCTCTTATCTGGGCCAGCGTATAAGTCTTGACATACAGAGAGGTAACGCTGCCAGTATTTTGGGCCCTCTCCCGCAGGGCAGTGATCTGGAGGCAATCTTTTTTTTGTGATTGTTGTGTGTGTACAGTTGGGTTGTGTTTTTGTTTTTTTTAGGATTATTTAATTTCTGTTATTAAATCTTCTGTTTTATTTATAGTTAGTTTATTTAAGTTTTTGTATCTTGTTAGTATTTACTATATAACATTATTGCAAAAATACAATAAGTTATCGTAGGTTAACCATTTGTTTTAATATTTATATTGAAAGTCTGCGTAAAAAAGAAGCTTATGTATTTTTCATTTTGTTTTATTTTATTGTTTTCCTGCATAATTTAATGTTTTCTTATTCACTCATTCGAAAAGGAGGTAAGTCGCATCTGAGGATTTCAAAAGTCAATATTCATTGACAATGGATTATTAAAAAAAAAGCTTGGCATATTTACATCTGCTGTCACATGGCATGACAGTTGATTTTTTTTAAACAAAATGATCTTTAAAGCAAAAGAAATTGTTTTTAAAATCCTGTGTTTACCATAATAATATTTTTAGTATTTTAAAAATATCTCTTTATTTAATCACGATTTAATTCTGAAAAAAAAATATGATGCTGAGAAAGCCCATATCTCGAAATGGATTTTACTTTTGCATCAATTATTAATTTGTAATGTTGTCGATTATAAGAGGAATTTATACAAAAAAAACCCTTGTACTGTATGTATATCAGCTATTCCAAAAACCTCATTGTATGTGGGTAGTAAGGCTTCGCTGCAAGTGTTTTCGTGTATTGACGGAATTTCACACATAAATAAACGATCTCCTATGCACGATCAATAAAACATAATTATGTAGAAGGAACTAGTTTCCAAAGCCTACGTCAATAAAGGTAGTTTCAATCAACATGCTACATCGGGCTGACATACATTATGTATTTGTAGCGTCAATTGAATGCTAAGTCCCCTCAGCATTCACACCCTGTCTCTGTGCGAGCTCAGCCTACATGTTCTTATGAGCCTCGAACTTGTAGGCCATTCCTCGGTGAAGCGTATTTACTAAGTCTGTTTATTTAACATGAGCGGAAAATTATATGATTTGCTTACTTAGCGTCAAGAGCGAATTTTGCCGCAATTAGGTTATCTATATTTATACTAATAATAAATTAGTAACAAAGTTGTGTCTGTTCTGTACATTGAATATTTTCGCGAAGTTTTAAATGAAATGGGTCATTGGTATTTTATTTAGGCCAAAACCATAATAATTGAGAATTTTTGTTTGTCTGTTCCGTTTTAACTCAAGAACCACTCAACAGATTCGGATGCGTTTTTTTTGTTATCATCGTAGTGACCCTGGTCAATACATAGGCGACAAGGGGTGTTCATAAAATAGCACACAAGCCGAAAATGGGGCAAAGATTAAATAAATGCGGGCAAAGGCAATGTCTCATAAATCTATATTAATAAAAGCGAAATACAATTAACTGCTCATCATACAGTTTTGGGAACCAACATTAAACTTTATATTTGTAGGTTGCTCATAGCAGGCAGGCCCCAGATTTTTCGAAAAAAAAATTATAGAGTTGTGATATTTGTAAGTGATAATCCATTTTTACTTTGAATTACTATTCGAATCGATATTATAGGTAATAAAAGCTAAATAGTAATCCCTGCCTTATTATGGAATCTATGTAAATATACGTAGAGTCTACAATATTAAATTTGGCAGGTAGTTTCCTTATGCCAAAGAATTTTGTGATGTTTTGTTTGTCAGGTATTAACAAATACATAGGTATTTCTTATAATTTAATCCGTCTAACCGCGATATGTATTGAAATTTATGCGTTGATCCACTTTTTTCCGATTATGCGATGAGTTCAGTTGTGCGTACAGTCAGCCCTTAAAGTTCCTATTTTCTTTACTCATAAGGCGCATGCCTACCTTAAATTAGCAACTCGATGTGTATCAGTACAAAAATCGACGTAAAGGACATTGAATTCAAATTCAAATTAGCGTGTATTGCAAAATGGCTGTTACGACTATCGCTGCGTCTCCGGATAGCGCAAAATAGGAGAAAATAATATTTTTCACACGGATGAGATCGACAGGAAAAAGATATTATTTTGTAAATCTACAAATTCACTTTAGTATGGTGAAAGAATCATTAAAATCGCTTCAAGGATTCGGAAGGAGTAAGAAAATCCTTACATAAAGAATAGGAAACTTTCGATAACTTTTTTGTCAAAAGTAAAGATAGTTTATTTTTACTAAACATAGAATTTATTTTTGATAATGTTATGCCAATGATGTATTTTTTCTAAGTGTTTAAGGGTCTTATATTGCAGTTTGATTATAAACATTCACCTCAAGCCATCCTTCAATAGTTTAAGTTTAAGAACATCCTATGGGAAATCCGAAATATTTCCGCGTCGGTGAACAGCCTTTCTCTTGTGTACTTAAGCCATAATATAATTGAGATTCTACGAGGAAGAGGTAAGTCCCTTGAGCAATTTGTACTCTGACCTCACGCTCTTAACCCTGGCCCTATATGCACTTACGAACCCTATTATGCCACATCCCTTTGGTGAAACACACTTATGAAATACAAGGCTGTCAAAGGCGTGACCCTTTGCTTTGTTACTTGTGGTTTTTCGATTTAGTTTTAAAGCTAGTTCAAAGCACGGTTTGCGATTAAATAAATGCAAAACGGCCGGTTTTATTTCAGATTTTTTATAATTATTAAAGAACAACAAATAACGGGTGTGATCGCGGCTTGAGAAATTAGACGGCTTAAATAAGAAAAAAACATTTTTGTATTTTGGCGTTTTTCGAGATAAAAAATACAGTCGAATTGAGAACCTCAGTAAAAAACATAAAGTGGCATTGGTACTGCTACTATTTTAAAATTTTACAGCTTATACACGTGACTTTGTGCGCATGATATTCAGAACATATAGCTTTTTTGAAAATTAAGCCAAAGTAAATAAATAAGAAAAAATATCAACATAAATTTTAATATATATTTTTGTTCACGAAATTCAGCTCGCTTAAATTCAGCATTGGAAACATGGTTATATTATGCTCCTCAATTACAACAATTCGCTATTTTGTGCTGTAACACAATGTGCCATTAGGACCCGAGTGTTTGTTCGTTTCGTAAAAGGCTGTACGTGTGTCCCAATGGCTAATTGTGTCCAATGGATACAATACTTTATCTAGGATCATCAGAAATATTGGTTTCGCGTGATATTATTTATAATCTTTTTACCTAAAAATTTCATGAAAAATCTGGTCAAGTGCGAGTAGGAATCGTAGCTTGAGGGTTCCATACGTACCGTTCAAAACACAAAATTACTCCACGAGCATTTAAACTATCAACTTAACTTGATATTTACGATGTCTTAAGGAGGTGGAATCATTTGCAGAAAAAAAAGAGGGATGGCTGTTACTCCACCGACAAGAGCATAGCTTTTGAGACAAGATAGGTAGTAAACCGTAGAACTTACATACTACAAAAGATAGGGATCGCAAAATCACAAAACACACTATATCACAAAACGAGATAGAGAAAATTTCGCTGCATCGAAAAAAATTGCTGTTTTTTCAGTTCATAACGGCAAAGTGGTCTATCCAAACTATATAATAAAGTAACTATTAATCTAAAACATAAAAACGCGTTTTTTAATGCTCTCGTGTGAATTTGTACTGAATATTATTCACTTAAAAAATAGGAATATCCAACCTTTTCTTAATTCAAACAAAACAAAGAAACGAATTACCAAAAACATTAAACATGATTATGCTTTACAGTGGCCCCAATATAGGCCAAGCCTGACCAGTGGGTGCCGGTTTTCAGATGTTTTATGCATATTTTAGTTGGTCATCTGCAAGTTGCAGTGGTGTTTATCTAATATATTATAATTATAAGGTATACACCACTGTCACCGCTTTATTTACCTTATAATTCACCGCACCACTCGAGGGCGCACTTTTTAGGGTTCCGTACCTAAAGGGTAACCAACGGGACCCTATTACTAAGACTCCGCTGTTTGTCCATCCGTCTGTCTGTCACCAGGCTGTATCTTATGAACCGTGATAGTTAGACAGTTGAAATTTTTACAGATAATGTATTTTTGTTGCCGCTATAACTACAAATACTAACAAACAGAATAAAATAAATATTAAAGGGGGCTTCCATAAAACAAACGTGATTTTGTTGCTCGTTTTTGCTAGATATTGATAACGGCAACAGGTAGACGCTTGAAATATTCACAGAATATTTAGATATATATTCACTTTAAAAATAAATAATTAAATTCAAATAAAATTTATATTTAAGGGGGGCTCCCATACAACAGACATGATTTTTTTGCCGTTTTTATGGATGATGGTATGGAACACTTCGTGCGCGAGTCCGACTCGCACTTGGGTGGTTTTCCAGATATTCTTTTTCGTTGAGCGAAGGACATTGCGCCTTAAGTTAATAGATGGATTTTCGAGTTCAAATTTTATTTTATTGTTTGTACAATTTTTTCTTGTTATCTTACGCCGCTTTTAGCTCGTTACTTGTCGCACAGTGGAACCGTAAACCGTTACTCACGATCACATAAACAAAACAACACAAGGATTTATAAATACGCGACTTCGTATTACATTACCATAACATAACGCGGCAGTATTTCGTCGTCACAGAAACGAACGCTCGTAATTCTGTTAAATACGATCCCTTTCGAATAATCAGGCTTTTTTAAGGCTCGATAAGTAAAAGGGTGGTTTTTCCATTCCGTCCTATTTATGCGGTACTTGCACATTTAATACGTTTACGTTTGTTTTGGCTGTTTTCTGTTTATGTTTATCTTCTACACTTACTAGTAATAAAGTAGTATAAATGTCATGTCTGTGCGTTAAATATTTTCAAGAAATTTTAAATGTGTTTCAGAATTTTTGTCTGTCTATCTGTATGTATTTATGTTCCGTTTTAACTTAAAAACTATTCAACGGATTTGGATGCGATTTTTTATTATCATTGTAGTGACTCTGGACAACATTTAGGCTATTATGGATGTTCATAAAATAACACCCAAGCCGAAAACGGAGCAGAGATAAAAACGCGGGCAAAGGCTAGTCATTAAATAAAAAAGAAACAAGTTTAATAGGCTGGTTCAGTTCAGTCTTTAGGATTAGTCTTTTAACACGCGCTCAACGGTGATTGAAAACACTCGTGTCCCTTGAAAACAGTGGATTTGTGTCCGAAGTATGGTGCTAAGGCTAGCTTCTTCTTTTTAGGGCTCCGTAGTACCAAAAAGGAACCTTTGTGGTGAGACTCCGTTGTCCGTCCGTCCGTATGTCACAGCCTCATAGCATTAACACCGTCAAAGATAAAGACTTGAAACTTGCCTGGCAAATTCCCTAATGGAGAGCGGCTTTGGACCATCATCCTCCTCAAGGTGGAACGTTTCAAGCTCGGTGCGAAATGCACAACTTATGATTGTTTTTCTTATTTTTGATTAAAAAGTATAAATAAATGTGATTTATTGCATTTCGCGACCATAGTTTAACGTCAATTAGGCTTTTCTACCAAAATTTTATAATTTTATGCATTGCGTTGTAAATGAATGTCAACACCAAATTAAAACACGCTTTTAAGTTTGTATGGATATTCACGCTAACTGTAATCCATAAAATGACGCATTTCTGCTAAAAACCCCTGATAATTATTAAACAATAGTCGCAAAATAAGATGAAATTATTTTATTTTATACATTTTATTTTAAAATGAGATAACAATCATAAGTTATGCATTTTGCACTGAGCTCGAAACGTTCCCCCTAAGGTACGGCGCGGCGCGGCAGATACTTTTAAAGAGCCTCCCATTTATTGTCCTCTAAAAAAATATGACTGTTCAGACATCAATTCCTAACAAGGAATCTATTGTTAGCCCCTGGAAAGGTCTTTGTTATAGTTCTCTTGAACCCCCTCAAAACTCTACCTGAAAAGATCCTACCCGAGATCCAATTTGGCCTCAGACTTGACCGAGGCACACGTGAGGCGATCTTTTCCGTTCGTCAACTGCAAGAAAAAAGCAGAAAACAGGGTCGTCAGATATACGTCTGCTTTGTTGATTTTTTCCTTTTGAAGTGAAATTAAATTGAAAGCAGAATGTGATATTTCAGAAAACATTTTGTTGTTGGTCAAATACATTTTAGGGTTAACCAAACTGAGTAACTTACTAGTCCCGATTTAGTTCAATAAACTTCTACCTTAATTTAATCAAATGAATAATTTATATGTAGATAATGAACACATGTGATATATTTAGGAATCTGTCGACAACGGAATTATAAGCTAACTGAATTCAATATTAGTTGTTAATTTAGTTTATGATTAGATCTACATATTGTTCGCAATATAACCATGAACCAATCATGTTTGATGATACACCAAACCCTTGTCTGTTAAATGGATGAAACCCACGTCATGCCATCATAGGTGCTTATATACAGGTTGTAAATAGAGTTTGACCATTAAATAAAACCACATACTCAATAGAACATACTACACAACTATAAGAAAAAAAAAACGCACAAATCTTCAGAAAAAGAGATTATCACCTGTAACTCAATGACTTTATCTCGTAGAAGGAAGGTCTATTTTAGAACGCTGCACCGGAATAGGTGTTTCACGGACAACGCTCTCTCTAAACTCGCCCGTATGTCGGTGCGTTAGGATGCACGCATTTTCGTTTGAAACTCAATTATTTCCCAAACTAAGGGTGTCCGCGGGTATGATTCTTGAAAAAAGTGGTTCAGTAGGGTCAGTAGAATATGTGGTTTCATTTAATGGTAGTAGTCTATTTACAACCGGTATAGTAATAAAAAATAGATAAGATAAAACATTATGTCTATTACATTATAACTAGAACGAAATCAAAGAATAATCTAAAGCAATAAAAATTCGAAGCATCAAAAAACGTACAAACATATTTAGCTGCGACCGATTGACCTACAGGTGCGGATATTTTTTTTACGAAAATCATAGATATATTAAGTCAACATCACCAAACTTCCTGAAACTTTGCAATTTTCATAATTATTATTCACTGAATATAAAACTACACGATCCAATTGCACAGAACGTTTTATATTAACATTCACGTGCAAAATAAGGCAACCATTTTCACGAAAAAAATTGTTGGGGAACTTTTTTCCTGTTACGCTAATTTTGGCATAACTTTGTACATCGCTCAAGTTTTAATTATATAACTACGGTTATAAACTGTTTTCTTGTTTCGCGCTGCATTTTGTATTTTTTGTTTTGGAACAGTTAGTGGAAAAGTTAAAAACATTTAACGCCGTCGACAAAAAATTGCAGCAAGTACTCGTATTTCATCTTACATACAGAGCTTGGCGGCTGTTTTTTTGATAGCAAGTGCTTAAAGAATACATGCTTTTTGTGCATAAATATAGGTAGGTTAGATTTTGGTTAGATGATTTATTTATTTTTATACTTCATTTTGACTGTTGCCGGACCCAGGAGAGGGCCCGGTGGTCAGCATCAGTAGAGCGCCGCTTTCAGTCCTCCTATACTTTGCCATTGCGGCGATATAGGCGCTAGTCGCAGCGTCACCTCCTTCCGCAGCAAGTATTGGTCTTTGAAGTTTCCCTTGGACAGCATCTAAGGCACCTTCTGTGCCTTCTAGCATTATAGAAATTTTGTACTTCCATGTTGACCAATTTTTCTTGCCTTCAAGTTTCCCAATATCTATTTTTGTTGAAAAATCCATTGTTACCCTATTCTCTTCTTCTTGTGGGGCACAGAACCTGTTAGTTTGTCCGTAATCTATTCCTTTTCTTTGTTTGAACCCTTTTACTACCAGCCTGGCCTTATATTTGTCAATGGTTCCATCTAGGTTGCGCTTAATTCTAAAAACCCATTTGCATGGAAGCGCCTCTCGGTTGGAATAACCGAACCGTTAATAAAATCAAATCAAAATTTAAAGTTTTGATTTAATTTTATTAATCAGTATATCTATACAGGATGGAAAAAATTTAAGGGGCCCGGAGGGGAACTACCTTAAATCCTTTATTTGGCTAATTTTACTGAAAGGAAACATTCCTTTACTTTTTTAAATAACGAAACTGCATTCAAAGAACTTCTAAAATTCGCTTACCTCACCCGGGAATCGAACCAACTAAAAATTAAAAAATAAACCCTCGCTGTTTTATTATACTAATCGGTAGGAATATTGTTCAGGATAAGTTTGTCTAATAAACATTTGGTCTGACATTCATCTGTTATGCGAGATACCCATGAACTTGAATATTTATTACAAGTTCTTTATTCAGTTCAGTAGAACGAGCTAACTAAAGGATTTAAGGTAGTTCCCCTCCAGGGCCCTTAAATTTTTTCCTTCCTGTATTTAAACGTTATAATAAAGACAAACAAGTAGACTAATCATATTTACTTACATCTTAAACACATGAAATTCGCTGAAGAATAATTACTGATCTAAAATTTAGTTTCCTAATCAAGCTGAAATCTCGTAGTATTTCCAGTTTGTATATTTGCTACGCCGTAGCAGAAAATATACTGCACGTCATGATATAGGAATTTTTTATTGTGTCTGAAAAATTATGTTAAAATGTTGATTTCAAAAAAATTCTCTGTTCTAGAAATATTGATTTTTGAATATGCATGTCCAAATAGAAAAGCAATCAATATTTATCTTTGTTGGCGCAATAGAACGTGCCTTATTTGAATATATGTTTGAATAGAGATGCCACGTGGTTCAAATCTAAATCTATGCCAAAATAAAGTGGTAAAAAAACCGGCCAAGTGCGTGGCGGGCCACGCGCAATGTAGGATTCCGTAGTTGCCCGGTACATATAAGTTGGTCTACTAATACAGACCGCGCCATACTTCTGGTCCCATACATTATAGGAGCCCAAAAGTTTGGCGCGACCTGTACTCGTAAACCTGTAAAGCCGTGATAGTTTTCCTTTTAAGTTTATTATATATACTACTTTTGTGAATTGTGAATTTTTTCACATTTCTATAAACAATCGTTTAGCCAGCGGGGGGGGGGGGGGGGACGCTCCACTCCTCCACTTTTTACTTTAAAGCTTAATATTTCACCAACGGATCTCTAAATCGAAAAATGGTTTTCACACACCCACAATGTTTTTAAACGGCCTATCCAACGATACCCCACACTACGGGATAGACGAGAAAAAAAAATCCCCAGTTTACGTGTATGAGGTACCCTTAAAAAAATATTTTTAGAGATTTTGTTTTACCATTTTGTCAGCGTGATAAATATTTATATTCATGCCAAATTACAGCTTTCTAGTATTAATAGTCTCTGCGCTAAGCCGTGGACAGACGGACATGGCGAACCTATAAGGGTTCCTTGTTGGACTACGGAACCCTAAAAAGTCGTGTCTGCACATAGAATTTTTTTTCTAATGAACCATGAAATGTGTTATTGGTGGTTGTACTGAAGCCAAACTACAATTTTTAGAATTTTTGTATGTCTGTCTGCATGTTCCGTTTTAACTTGAGAACCACGTAATGGATTTGGGTCTAGTTTTTATTTATATCACCGTAGTGATCCTGGTCAATACATAGGCTATAAGGGCTGTTCATTAAATAACCCTAAGCCAAAAACGGGGCAAAGATTGATTAAAGGCTGGCGGAGCCGCGAGCAAAGGCTTGGAAAGTCATCTTTATCATATTAAAGTTGACAAATCTAGCTGATTTTATTTGAAATAACAATCACTATCAAATACATAAAGTAACGAATAAAACCGGTCAAGTCCGAGTAGGACTCGTGCCCTGAGGGTTCTGTACTGTTATAAAGAAGTTAATGAATCATTTGAATAAAATTATAAACTTAGCGGTACCTAGAAAAAGTATAAAACAAAACTGTTAGAATTAAATTGGTCGAGTTCACTGGTCAGCATACTAACGCATTGGCCACAGTCTATAAATATTCTTTACATGCCTTGACTAAAACATTTTTACCATTTCCAGCTGTATTGGAATGTTTTTGTTTCATAAAATAATTCTATTGCGCTACCGAATTAGTTGATTAATACTCTATCCCAAGGAAAATGCCATGGGATCGTAACAAATGGCATCACAACCAAATATAAGTCATAAAATTACTTAAATTCTACATGTTTTTGATCAAAATAGTTTACTTAAATCCGGAATTCTAACATCATAATAAAAAATATTTCAGTATTTTCATTTCCATTGTCGCTTTCCTATGATTAGGATGCCAACCAATAATGGCTTTTATCAAAAGGTAGGTAATAAAGTCTTTGCTATTGCCCTTGTCAATGTACAGTAAATTCGAATTGCGGATACTAATTTAAATGAGACTTGGTGATTTGGTAAGAACATTTTGGTCTCCCCAAAATTAACTTGGTTTGGTTTTGACGCCACGACTTTGGGATCGGTACGAGGCGCCATATATTACGCAGCATTCTTCTTTCAACCTCTTGATACACTGAAACCAATGAGCGGGTACCGTCAGTAAATATTTTTTCCGGACGCTTCATCTAACAGTTATGCCGCAGAATGAAGGTTTTGTAGGGAGATACCAATTTAACGTTTTTATTTTTATATGGAACCCTAAAATATGATGCGGCCCTTTTCAGAAAATTTTTTGTGAATATTTTCATGTAATTAAACAAAAATGATTTATTTGTTTTTATGTTCTGGTTACGAATAACACAAACAAGTAATAAATCAAGAGATCTTTCAAGTTGTTTTCATTTAACCGTTTTTTTGCAATGAGAGAGTCTTATGGTAATTGTACTCTTCGTAGTTTCATTCTAATCGATGTCTCGTCATAGTGATTAAAGAAATTATGATGAAATACATCCAGTAACGTTTAAATCTTGTGCTCAAAATCAAAGCATGAACAAGAAACGTACAACAACATAACTTAATAAAAACGTGTTTTTCGTTATTTGAAACATTTTTTTTATATTCTTGTGGTAATTTCTGGGCTGAATCCGAATCTGAACTCAGATTTTATCTATCACATCGTGATGTTTGTCTATTAAATATTAAGCGTGTGTTTTTACTACTTTTGGTGGGGCTCATCGCTTAGAACAATTAATTTTCCGGATTTAATTTTCAATAATACTTCTCCGCAACGGTTCTTTTTTAATAATTAGTTAAAAAGATTCATTGACGTAGTTTTTAATTTAATAACACAAAATGATCACACCCGATTTTTTCATACAAAAGACAGTTGAAACGTAGGGACAGAGTAAGCTCTCACAAAATAAGTATTGTTTATTTTTTAAAATAAGGCTCTATCACAAATTTTGTTATTTTCGTCATGATAATCGTTTTAACCTATACTTATAATAATGTCGTAAAAAAGTCATATCTGTACATTATTGTATTTTTGTATTTTTTTTGTATTTGTATTTTTTTGTACATTTAATATTTTTTCATATGTGTCAGAGTCACTCTACGATGATTATAAAAGAACCGCATCGAAATCCGTTGAGTGGTGCTCCAGTTAAAACGGAATATACAGACAGACAGACAGACAAAATTTCTAAAAATTGTGTTTTCGGCCTCATTACAATACTAATAACCCATTTCATTTAAAATTTCGCGAAAATATTGAATGTACAGACACAACTTTTTTACTTCTTTATTATTAGTATAGGTATAGATATAGATTGTAAATAAAAAGAAAAATAAACCTTAGCTCGTTCTGTACTTGACCATATGGAGTGAAACTTTCGTTTTGCTGTTGGTTTGTCATCGGTTCCACGGAACAACGGTACTTACTATATGAACATTTAAAGCATAAGTATTGTTATTGTGAAATAAATAAGTTTTATTGCAAGAATTGTTTTATATAAATATACAGGATGAACCAAACGAATGCCCCCTGGAGGGAAAGTACCTTGAAATTTACTTAAAGGAGCCTTTATTTTATTTTTAAAATTAAGGAAAACTGCATTCAAGAAATTTAAAAAAATCACCTGCATAAGTGGACAAATGTAAAAAAAACATCCTGTATTTTTATGATACCGATCGAAAGGGGCAAAGATATGAACCAAATTCTTGTAAGTAACATAGTATCGTAAATTAAAGGAAAACCATGAAATTTTACATTTTAATAACAAAACGTTTATAGATATCCCAAAATTAAATATTGTCAGAAGAACAAAAAAAATAATCTTTGAATGCAGCTTTACTTAACTTTAAGAATAAAATAAAGGTTCCTTTAAGTAAAATTTGCTATCTTTAATATTTAAGGTACTTTCCCTCCAGGGGGCGTTCGTTTGGTTCACTCTGTATAATTCAGTTAACCTGGGTGAGTTGCCCTAAAAAGAAGAAATAAGTATTTTACCGACTTCTTTGCTTAAAATCACATGACAGCTGAAAGAACTATTTCTAAAGGTAGCGAACAGAACCCGAACTAACTTGCAACCCCTAACAAAAGTAAACCATTTCAACAAGGCTCATTCATCAGGGCTAGTGGTTCAGCCACAAATTAATCTGGGAAACCATAAAACAAGGCGTCGGGAACACTGACTAGACTTATTCGGATCTGTTTTACTACCGATTCTTAAAGAGTACATTCTTGTAGATTTTTCTTATGAAATCCTCGTAACATCTTTAACTCTTAATTTAGACTCTTGGTAATTTTGAAATTACGTTTTAAAATGCTTAAATATGTTTTGATTAAACTTTTTTTTAATTGCTTGTTTATTGAACGAGCGAGCGAGTTCTCCTAGTCTACTTGAACAATCCGGCATTTGTATGTTATATGAATGTTTGTTAGACGATAACTCGAGTATCGTTGATCGGAATGTCATGAAATTTGGCAAGCGAGTAAATAAGGCAAAGAGAATTTTTGAATTCAACCATGAGCCAAATCGGTCAAGCGCGAATCGGGCGAGCGTGAGTTCACAGTTTTATATGGTTACCAAATGCATATATTCCAAACAATAATTTCTTCAATGTAGGCTCCTAGTTTTTTACATTTATTTACTTTCAGACTTGCCGTAAAGATCTTCTAACACGAAATACTACTTAGTACAAATATCCGCTCTCTTGCTTCAACTTCCGGCTTGTGCTCTATAAAAAGAAAATAAAATAAAATAACAAATATTAACGTTACCAGAATAAGGTAACAGGTTTTGGTTATCACATTGTGTACTATTCCCCTAAGTGCAGTTTTGGCGATTGCTCAAATAAATGCTCTCAGTTACACAGTGCGAAAACCAAAAAGAGCGGTTAAGTTATTTTTAACCTTTTGTTTTCATGGCACCCTGGTGTCTCGAAGTGTGAATGGATATATTAAATGAATTGATTAAAATAGGTGTGCTTATTTTCTGTGAATTTCATGAAATACCTTGAAAATTGTAGTGAATTTCTAGCATAGGTATGCATTTTAACTATAATAATATCATCTAGGGATTTGCTGTGGAAAGCATGTTTGGATATATTTTCCTTAATAGAATTAATATTGATTGTGGTATTCAAACACACTTTTTATCTTCGCTTGACGAAAATATATATTTTTTGGGTGGGTTTTAACTGCGGAGTGATTCTAACAACTTCTAGATTTTGGATTTTGGAATTTTTGTCACCTATTTTGGTATTTTTTAATGAAAAATACGCTTATTAGAGTTTTGTGCCCAAAGAGCAACACGGAGCCCTATTAAGGCGAGGTTATTCAGAAAAATCTGTCGTGCTCCAATGTTTTCATTTTTCACATGTTCATCCTGCTCAGCGAAAGCGGGCCGCTCAGAAAACTCGCGGTTTTGAGTTGTTTTTATTTCTTATTTTGGAATTAAAGGGATGGAATTTTGATATGATGACCGTTTTATGTTATATTTTTCACGACGTTTATTTAAATATAAGTTTTATTGTTCAAAATTTAACATAGCTCAAATGAAATGATATTTTTATCATAGCTTAGACCTATCTTTGCGATCTAATCGGATCGAGGAAAATGTAAGCAATCGTATATTGAACAGCCGAAATATGAATATCAAAGAGTGAAATATGAGCTGTATTTTTTGCAAAATTTAAATTTAATTTGAAAGGAGACAAAGTTGGGATAACCCCCCCTTAATGTCGGTCTGTTGTCTGTCCGTCTGGATGTGTCACGGGTCTCTAGCTTGCAGACGGAATGAGTTACAGACTTGAAATTAATTAAAAATGAAATTGAATTAAAATTAAAATGATTAAAAATAAGTTGACAGATGATATCGTAAGCTTGTCTTAGAATATTTCAAAAATTTAATCTAGGAGCAGAGTTATTAAATAAAAACGCAAGTTTTTGTGGGCGCGTGTTTCTTGGTGGTCGTAACAGCCACGGATGAGAACGCGCTATTTTAAACCAAAAGAACGTCATCGTAGAGTTCAATTCTGATTAATTCAAAATGAGTTCCTTAATCTGAACTTATATGCAGCCTTAGGACTCATTTTCTTACTTTTTCCCACAGTTTTAGACCAAATCAACACTCAGGGCCATTACAAAGTAACTTTCTCGGTTATGACCCTTTCACATCGACATAAGGTCCATGTGTGAACGGACTATAATGAGCCCAATAACCACTTTGCAGACCTTTCACTTCTTAGGGTTGGACAATGACAGTGCACAAATCCTTATTTCACGAATTTAAAGGTGCCCAAAATACCACGCTATTCCAATAAGAGGTACAGAAATTTGAACTCTGTTTTTGAGGAACTGAGATTTTTACTGATACAGCTGCTGATGGATCTACAGCCATAAATACTATTAAAGATGAAATTTTTCTTTTTAGTACGTGTCCTTTTCTTAGACGCTCGAAAATGAAAACAAATTTAAACAAAATTAATAATCAAATACACATAATAATTAAAACAGATAAAATAAAAAAACAAGCCTAATCGGTATAGAAAATAAAACAAATGGTGTAAGTAGCATTAAAAAAATGGCAACTGCGCAAAAGTTTATCAGCTTTTGTAATCGGTCTCGGATTTTCGGTAAAGTATGAAAGGGTAATAGGTTTAACCCTCTTAACTCTTTATATAAATAACCCTAACTTAGCAGGCTAAAGTTCAAAATTAATAAAAATTAAAGCTTATGAACCCTATGATAGCTTTGTTTATGTGAAATGCCCTACCAAATCCAAAGAATGGGTTAGCCCTTTGAGGGACTGTAACAGATTTTTGCATCATTGACAGAAAAAGCATTAAAATTAAATTTCTAGGAAGAGTCCATCGCACAACGAAAGACATAAACCTGAAAAAGCGTGCGTCCGAGTAGATTCGAGAAGAGGTTGGATAATGCTGTTTTTTAATGATTATTATTTGATATAAATTCAAATAAGAGCGTTTAAAAAAATGCAATGTTTTAAATAATAATACAATTTTTACTTTATTAGTTTGAACGGACTACTGTTTTGAACTGAAAAAACAGCCTTCACTTTGCAATGTTTTTCGATGCAACGAAGTTTAATATTACGTTTTGGGTTCTGCTATCTTCTTGGAAAAGGCCTTCTATATAACAAGTTTTTTTTTCAGAACCCTATCTACTGTGGCATGGGAGTTTCACTGTTTTAAAATCTCATATTTTATTACCTATTTCGTCTTAAAACTCAATTTCTATCAAAAAAGTAATTCCAATACGCGACAGCCCTATTTTTATACAGACAGAAAAGTAAAATAAACGATAAGGAGTCAGAAAAAAGGCCCCTTTTCCTGCCATCGACGGAACGTTTCGTTTAGAAATTGACTCGGAATAACGACGCACGGCCCCGATAAAAAAAACCTTGATTAGAGGCGTTCATTAGTATGAACGCGATGAAAAACCTTGTACAAATGGTGAGTCGATGTTCATTTGTTTATTGTACGTTCCATTTCTCGTGCCATATTTGCTCTTAATAAAACAATACTTTTTGAATTTCCAAGAAGCATGAAGTATGTGTAGTAGATATAGGTCAAGGGCGGATCCAGAATTTATATTTGGGTGGGGCACATAGGCCAAATGGGCATAGATATAGAGTGTCCCGCATAGTATTGGACTATATCATTTAGTCCTACCGGTGATAGGCCAAAAAATGCTGCAAATGCATTGACCTCTCATAAACAACTAGACACACAGTCTCTCAGAAAAATTCGTAAGCAAACGTCCGAACGTGCGACGTGCATAATAGCAAAAATGCTTAAACCAAATTAAGACGTTACCTATATTGTTAACATAAGTAAATCATAAAATGATAGAATTTGAATGTAAAACCCTAATTATTACTAATAATTAGCTAATTGCTTTGAAACGCAATTTTTGCATACTTTTTATTCAAAAGTAGGGAAAACAATATTATGATGTGCATTTTGCACCGGGATTTGGTATAACCACCTTAACTCAAGAACCACTCAACTCTGGACTCTGGTCAACGAGGCTATAAGGGGTGTTCATAAAATAACTCCCAAGCCGAAAACGGGGAAAAGATTGCATAAACGCGGGCGGAGCCGCGGGCAAAGGCTAGTTTAAAATAATACCTAGAATACGGACTAAATAAAAAGGACATTTCTGTTTTCTAAATATTATGTAGGGACAGTTCCCCGCGGGCTGGTGGCGTTACATCGTTGTTGGGTCGCGAGGCTCATCTACTGTCCGAGGTCCAGCCCGACGGACAAAAGAAACGTCGTACAGCGTATATTTATATTAGCGTATATTACGTATCTTTGAATTGGTTGCCAACTATGGTTGCTATTCACCAAAAACAGGTAATCAATAAACTTCCAAAATAACCTTTAATGTATTTCATATTGTACTATTTACGAATTGCGACGTCATTTCAAGTGTGAACGTATCCTTAGATAAGCGGATATTATGTTTTCGACGATAGGCACTCGGTTGGCAACTGATTTTACAATACAGAATCAAGGGGTAGGCGCGGGGGTGTCTTAAGGTGAAGTGACCGCTGGTAAATCCAATTTTAAAAATGTAAAATGAAATAAAAATATATTCCAAATTAAGTACGACGATGGTCGAAGTGAAGCGAAGCGAGGCGTGTTAGATTGGTATGATAATAATAAGATTCAGGAGCTTTTCGAAGCAGAGCGGATCCAACCAGCGTTGAACTTACACCCAGGTGTACCCGATTAAACGCCGATTTTTTTTTACTTCACCCAAAGATCTTATTTAATTCTAAGTTTACCCGGGGGTAAACCTAGGTAAACTCATTTTTCTAGCTTTACCCGTGACATATACAACGTGAAATTTAAGTCATTTTGTTAACGAAAACTGGTGATAGTACTCGTCCATATGAACAACTTTTACTATGGAGCCAACCCTGAAATCGCGAAAAAAATATCAGCTATGATATTTATGAACATTTATGAACATGTATGAACATTTTGGTCGAGTAGTAACAGCTGATATTTTTTTCGCGATTTCAGGGTTGGCTCCTTAGTAAAAGTTGTCCATATGGATGAGTACTATAACCAGTTTTCGTTAGCAAAAAGACTTAAATTTCACGTTGTATATGTCACGGGTAAAGCTAGAAAAATGAGTTTACCTAGGTTTACCCCCGGGTAAACTTAGAATTAAATAAGATCTTTGGGTGAAGTAAAAAAAATTCGGCGTTTAATCGGGTACACCTGGGTGTACGTTCAACGCTGGTTGGATCCGCTCTGCTTCGGAAAGCTCCTGAATCTTATTATTATCATACCAATCTAACACGCCTCGCTTCGCTTCACTTCAACCATCGTCGTACTTAATTTGGAATATATTTTTATTTCATTTTACATTTTTAAAATTGCATTTACCAGCGGTCACTTCACCTTAAGACACCCCCGCGCCTACCCCTTGATTCTGTATTGTAAAATCAGTTGCCAACCGAGTGCCTATCGTCGAAAACATAATATCCGCTTATCTAAGGATACGTTCACACTTGAAATGACGTCGCAATTCGTAAATAGTACAATATAAAATACATTAAAGGTTATTTTGGAAGTTTATTGTTTACCTGTTTTTGTTGAATGCAACCATAGTTGGCAACCGATTCAAAGATACGTAATATACGCTAATATAAATATACGCTGTACGACGTTTCTTTTGTCCGTCGGGCTGGACCTCGGACAGTAGATGAGCCTCGCGACCCAACAACGATTAAACGCCACCAGCCCGCGGGGAACTGTCCCTACATAATATTTAGAAAACAGAAATGTCCTTTTTATTTAGTCCGTATTCTAGGTATTATTTTAAACTAGCCTTTGCCCTCGGCAAATCCCTGAAATCGCGAAAAAAATATCAGCTGTTACTACTCGACCAAAATGTTCATACATACAATGTACAATGCACGTACATGTTGGTCGAGTAGTAACAGCTGATATTTTTTTCGCGATTTCAGGGTCGGCTCCATAGTAAAAGTTGTCCATATGGATGAGTACTATAACCAGTTTTCGTTAGCAAAAAGACTTAAATTTCACGTTGTATAGGTTGCCTGGGAGATATTGCTAAAAGCAATAAGTGCCGCCTTTGTAAATGTCTGTTTTGTTTGTTAAAATGTGTTGTTAAATATGTGTATAAATGTACAGAATGTAATACATAAAAATAAAATATATCTATGAGGTGACTTTCGTTTATATAGCCAAATTCATACTGGAGACTAAGTGGTCAGGACCAAGATTCAATTACCCTTTCTGTGAAATAAGAAAAATATTTTTTGCGCCCCTACACTTGTGCAAGAACAACCTAGACTAAATAAAGTATACTAATTTTTATCTTTATTTTGCGTATTTCTTAGAAAGGGTCATTAAACCTTGGTCCTGACGACTTACCGAGTCTCCAGTACGAACTTGGCTATGTAAACGAAAATCACCTAATATACAAAAAATAACGTTAATTTCATGCTTCAGTTAATTATTTAAAACATTTTGGAATTATCCAGTAAAATATGGCCAAATTATGCACACGACTGATTAATAAAAACCTACGCATTTAAATTCCATTACTGAATCCCAAAATACCGTACACTTCCAATAAACCTGTTAAAATATTATTATTATAAAAGTCAGATAAAATATCTCGGTTTTAAAACAATTATCTGGATATTACGTAATTTCTGTGGTTAAAAACCAATTCAGTTGGTTAACCACATAAGTGATTCACTGATAGCTGAAACTGTATAATTTATGTTCACGGTTTAATACCTAATTATTGGTTTTAATTACTATACATACATAAATATGAGTATTTAAATTATGGCAATAGTTTCACATATGCGATGGATTGCGCTATAAATCATAGCAATCTTGAGTTGTTTGTTATTTCTTGTATTTGGAAATCTAATTTTATACAAGATTTAATGATAAATCTTAGAATCACTTTCAAAAGCGATCTGGCTTCAATTTTTTACTTAGTTTAGGTACCCATCCTGTGTTTTATTTAAGGTAGGTATTCTTTTTCTGTTTTTTTTATATAACTATTTTGGTAGTTAGTTTTATTTATAGATAATTTGTTATTTCAGTTTTAGATATTTACTTTCAAAATAAATAAATGGGACTTTCGTTTATATAGCTAAATGCATATTGGAGACTCGGTAAGTAGCCAGGACTAAGTTCAATGACCCTGTTTGCGAAATACGAAAAAATATTTTGTGGTGCCTCTATACCTGTTCAAGAACAATTAACCTCGACTCAATTAGTATAGGAAGTCTAAATTTTATATTTGCGTATTTCACAGAAAGGGTTATCAAACCTATTTCCTGACCACTTATTGAGTCTCTAGTATGAATTTCGCTGTATAAACGAATGTCACCTTATTTATCCAATAAATCAATATGCGATTATCATCTTGCAAGTCAGGATTTGGTATTACACTAACACACTAATATTATAAATGCGAAAGTTTGTGTCTGCGAGGGTGTGTGTGTGTAAGATAGTAGTAAGTAGTAAGTAGTAAGTAAAGCTAGTATAATATAAAGTTAGTTTAGGGTTAATTTATTTTTAAAATGTATAATTTTTTGGAATTTTGATAACGAATGTTTATGTATACATTCACAGCACAGAAATCGAACGTGTGCAAAAACGTTAACACCGTTAAAGTAAAATCGTATTTCCTAATTGATTTGCTTGTGGACCAATCGACATGTGTGACATAATCTGGCCAAGTCCGAGTCGAACTCGCGCACAAAGGGTTCCGTACCACCCCACAATACGGGTGTGGAACCCTAAAACATAATAGTAAATATCACTAATATATTAAGGCTACAAAAACCAAGGTCCTAGAATGGTAGCGCTTGTTCCACGCACAAAGGTCCAAGTAAGAGACTGGGTACGGAAACCGAGCCCGCCAAAAACGGTAGCGTCTGACAAAAAATTTGGCACCGTCAAAATTTCATTTTATTTTAGAGTACGTCCTACAACCTAAGTAAATTTAAAAGATGCATGTATAACCGTCTTTTAGTAAGAGCCAAAACAAATAACGTTTCAAATAATGCAACTTTTCCGAAATTTCTTGTATGGGGGATGTTCCTTAAATTGTTTTTTTTTTATTATTATTTGTCGTTATAGAGGCCATAGTATCACGTATTCTGTGAAAATTTCAACGTTATATCTATTACGGTTGAAGCTGTAGACTCCTGACAGACGGACAAAGAGACAGACAGACAGTGGAGGCTTAGTAATAGGTCCCGTTTGAAACGGAACCCTACACTGAAACAAATAGCTTCCTATCAAGAGGCTTGTTTGTCAATTTTGGCTATATTAACCAACTTAATGTTTGTTTCCAATGTTTTTATGATCAAATAAAATAGTTGAGTTTTAGTACAGGAAACTGACATCTTGTTGCGCTCCTATGGAGTTAAGATGTCGGTTTTGAAATTACTTTTTTTTTCTTGTGGGCAATGGCCTATTTCCTGTAATGCCTGAATGACATGACTATTACGTCATCAAAGCTATTTATTTAATTTCTGAATATTTTCAAGTATATCTTTTATATTTCAAGGAGAACAAAATGTATACTTTTATATGACCTTAAAAAAGTCTATTTCTTTCAAAAAAATCGACAATTAGGTGCTGTTATGGTATTCTGGACCATTTAAATTGTTATTTTTTGTCTCTTTTTATCATTGACGTCACTTTTTGAAGAGCTCATCCATCCATCCATCCATCAGCCTTTTTCGTCCACTGCGGCTTTTCCAGGATTTCGCCACTCTTGGCGGCCTCGTGGAAGAAATGCCCATACTCACACACGCTGGGCAGGCGGGTTGGTGAGCGCGGTGCCGAAACCCTTACACCAGTGACGCTGCTGCCCGTCACTAGTCTGTTTTATATAAGGCCCGGCAATTGGGGATGGATATACCGCAATCCATCGGTCCCAGGCAATGGTGGGCCGCCTGGTTTTGCCTGAGAGCTGTTCTCTTACTCTCCCCCGAATAACTTCGGGAGGATTTGCAAGTAAGATGGTGGTACCTCCACAGTCGATAGGTGGTAGAGCTGAAGAGCTCATAGTAAGACTTAATAATTAACAAAGCTCTATTTACCATGCAAACCATAAAATGTATTACAATCGGGAAAATCAATTAGTTCTTTTTACTTTCCTACAAAACTGCTAAAAATGAGATACGCCTGTTTGTAACGACGTTTCGAGACACGGTTACCCATTATAAATCATAAAAAATCATTTTTTTTTTTGCTTGTATTTTATATAATTAAATATTAAAAACACCATTTATTAAACATTTAAAGCCACTATCTGGATTTCTTATAAAAATATAAATTAATTTACGAACTTTATTTTATTTAAACAAAATATTTGATACCAATTCAGAGTGAATTCTTTAATTTCAGACCTCAATAACAACGGCTTCGGAGTATGAAAGGTAAAGTTTATTGAAATAGATAGGTATTCAATAAATACAATATTCTCTTTTAGATAACTCCAAAACTGAATTTCAGTGACAAAGTTTCGAAGCAAACGGGGAGTTCGAGAGCTTTCGAAATTTCAATAGAAACTCACCAGAATGCATTGAAAGAAAAATAAAATTCCATTTTAAATGCCCTTTTGAACAGTGGAAATATTTGAAATAGGTTTTATTTCGACTGACTTATTTGTATTTTTAAGTTTCTTATTGCAAAATAAAAAACTCAGAAGCAGGTATTTGAACAGCGGGCCTATTATGTAACTTCGTATCGGTTGCCAACTTGTTGCTAAACACTAAAAACATACATAAAAACTGAACTTTCAAAGTTGCCTTTAGTGTGTATTGAACTGTTCACCAAACTGTGACGTCACTTTAAGTTCGAACGTATTCATAAATAATCGGAATTATTAATTATGTTCTTGACGTTTCGCAACCAGTTGGCAACCAATTCAACGATAAAAAATCTAGGGTTGATCAATAAATTAAGAAAAAGACAATCATAGTCGAAATAAAGTAATTATTTTATTTTTTCCTCCAGAAATAAGTACTTTGCTGGGACTTATATTGTGAATTTATGAACTCATTTATGTAGGTAATAAGAAATCGTTTTGTAATATTTGGTCAGCGGTTATTATAGAGAAGAATAACGAATAAATAATTTGGCCAAGTAGACTTGCGCACAAAGGGTTCTGCACCACCATAATACCAGTGCGGAACCCTAAAATATTATGGTAAATATGCATGTCAAAGCAACATCAAGGCTACAAAAAACAAGGTGCTAAAATGGTAGCGCCTGATAATTATTTTCTCTTATTTTTTATTTTATTTTATAGTACCTACGAGTATTTCCCACAATCTTACTAAATTTAATGTATTAGCGTATTTAATGTATTAGCGTATTTAAGTAAGAGTCAAAACCAATACGGTAAAAAAATGCAACTTTTTCAAGGTTTCTTATATAGAGACCTTAAATAGATTTTTTAAATATTTTATTATTTGTCGTGATAGAGGCCATAGTAAATAATATATTGTATATAGTTATAATATACCTGAAAATTTCAACTTTCTCTCTATTACGGTTGAATCTGTAGACTCCTGTAACAGACGGACGGACTGACAGTGGAGGCTTTGTAATAGGGTCCCATTACGGAACCCTAAAAATTACCCTAATACTCCCCATAAAAGAGGAAAACATTGAAGAGCTCATTTGAAACAGCGGTCGCATAACTTTTAAGTGTTTACCCGTTGACACCTCATACTTTATACTGTAAGCGCAAAGTCCGTCGACGAGAGCACGAGTTTCGGTTCCTTTCCTTTCTGAAATTTATTAAAATGAAACTACAATTTCACCTTTGAGAATTTCAAATAAGGGGATATTTAAGTATCAAGAAAATTAAGCTATGTTATTGGCGTATGCCTCACTTAAGTAAATATAATGTAAGTATTGCTCAAATAAGAAACCATAAACAAAGACATTATTTTGAGATTTGAAAAGTCCCAAACATTCTTAATAAAAAAATGTGATATTGAGGTAATGTTGTGGATAGTATTCGTCCGTGTAAATTTATTAAATTCCATGGTATTTATCGAAGGCTTGTGTTTAAATGCCCACCAGAAACGCACATATATTACTTCCAATAAATTCGAAATACCTGCGAAAACGGATAAATGCTCACCAAATTGTGTTTCATGAAGTAACTTTCATTTTAGTAATCTTTGTATAGTCAATGCTATACAACATTTCGGGTGTTGCCTCACTCCTTCTGCCTTGCTCGGCTCCCAATGTGTATTAACATGTCATTCTAACACGCTCCTCCTTGCTTTGCTAGTCGTCGCTACCTATTTTCGGACTATAACCGATTTCGGGCTTTGACTATATTTGGTGAGCATTTATCCGTTTCGGTCAGCACTTGAATTATACCCTTTTGAGAAATCTAATATTACTCAAATCGTTGTACATTTTTTCAACTTGAACACTAATGATCTCTCTTAGTATTCCAAATTTTTTGTACATAAATTGAGGCATTGTAAATTTTCAAAAGGTTATTTTGTCCGTCCGAGTTCAATTAGATTAGTGACTTAAATACACAAATTAATGTAATAATATATATACCTACAAAGTGTTAACAGATAAGTTACTTAAACCTAAATCATATTTTCTACTAATTATATTAAATTACTCTTTGAAAGACTAATGTCAGCGCAAAATGAAAAAAAAATGAGAATCGAAAACTTATTTATTCTATTGGGTACGTATCATACACACTATTAAACGTCTATTTTGTGTAGGTTTTCACTGGTAACAATTAAATCAAATAAATAAAAAATGTAAAGTATAACAAATTAAATGAAGATTCAGGCTTCCTAAATTTAATAAAATAATACACGAGCACGAAAAAATTAAACTAATATAAATTGAATTTATACTACGAAGTATACCGGGTATAAATGAGCAGGTATGTTTTAATCAAAACACATATTTTACTGATATAAATAACTTCTTAAGATACATATCGGTGGAAATGCAGAAATAGCTGGCCAGCCTAAAAAAATTTACAGTAAGTTTTCAAAATTATAACGTGTTTTTTTCATTTCTCAGCTATGTTTCTTTAGGCAGCTTTTCAGTATGATCTTTAGCTAATATGGTTTATTTGGTGATCTACATATTTACATCTAGTATTAGTATTTTACTGCTCCAGTAGTTACCTCAAATCATGTATTGTGTTACGATTCTCAAAAACATATCCAGCAGACGGTCTCTCCGTAATGGCGCCAAGTTTCATCTTGCGCCATATTTCTGCACTGCCTCTGAATTGTTGATTACTGCGCTTGGAGTTAAGCGCTAGCTTTTTCAGGATAATTTACTTAAAACATGACAAGTACTTATTTCTTAACTAGCTGTTTGCAGCGTGTCCGCTTACGCTGACCTAGCTAATTTTATTTGACACTTTCGCCAAAATAGTTGCTGCTCAGGTGCTTTTAAGTACTTCCCAGCCTTTCTTGAGACGACATAGGTAGTAAAACTGTTGTGTTTTTGAACAAGTAGTACTCCCAAACTACAATAGATATGGTTCTAAAATAAATATATGTTATAAACAAAGCCTTTTTCTAGGCGATGTCTCAGCCCAAAACGCGATATAAAAAAATTGTCTCGACCGAAGAAAATTGCAAAGTTAAGGGAATTTTTTCACAACAAACAAGCACGATGAACAATGATAAACATTGTAAAAATAACAATGATTACTGTTTTGCCCATATACTCCATTATCTAAACGTTTTTATCTATCATAACACATCATAACACAGCGTTTTTTTTTAAATGATCTTTTGTGAATTTGTTTTGAATTTTATTAATTGAAAAACAGTATTATCCACTCTCTTCTTGATTTACCGCACTGCTCAGACAAGCGCTTATCTCTTTCGTAATTAGGGTTGCAAAGTAACGTAATTTTACCAAAAACGCTCGTAAAATACGGGATTTTTACGGTCATATTTATATATTACCGTAAAATTAAAGTCGAGTTATGACATTTGAAATTTTGATTTCTTTTAAATCCCGCGCGTGTATAATTGCAAAATAATCATGCGACGTTGCCGATTAGTATAAATAGTCATCGTAGTACTTGTAGTCGATTTTGCGTCGTTGCCGTTCCGCGCCCGCTTTCTCGACTCTCGGTGTTCCGTTGTCGCGACGGCCAGTGTTGCCGTTTTAGTCACTTTGTGGCGAGAACTAGCGGATTTTCATCGGTTTTAGCCAAAAGATAATAAATTTTAGACACCAAAACGAATTTAAATACTTCTAGCTACCTACTTTTGTTTTTTTTAGGAAATAATTATTTTACAGAAATTTGTTGTTATAGCCTTTTACTTAGTACTTTTACGCCGCAGTTGTAATCTACAATCCAGGTTTCCACAATGAATGTTTTTATTTTTCGATTTGACCCGTACAAATATGACATATATAAAATGAAAGTTAAATAAAAGATTGTAAAAACAACTAAACATACATAATCAAATCATATTACATACCCTAATGAGGCAACATTCTGTGGTGTGATACGAGTAGGTATAATACAGTTCTTACGGAATTTTACCGTAACTTACGTAAAATATCGTTGTTTACCGAAACTTACCGTATTTTACCGTATATTACCGGCGTAATTTTACGGTTTTGCATCGCTATTCGTAATGCGATCGACCTACTACGCCTTAATAAATATTTAGCTTAAAATTAAAACTCTCTCAAATTTACTTATATATCAATACAGACTAATATAACATTTGGAAAAAGCAACATTTTTGTTCAACGTGTTGTGCAAAATTGGTGCCTTTATATATTTTTTTTTTCTTACAAAGAAAAACCTATCGCTCGAAGTAATATTACAGAGTGTTTTGCGAAATGGAACATCAAAGAGAAAACAGATTCGAAAATAAGAATCACGTTTTAAATGAATAATTAGAATCTTCAACGAGGCATCTCTATCTTTCTGATAAAAATCATTGTCAAAGATCGTTATATACACCAATATCTACATTAACATTATAAAACTGGTCAAGTGCGTGTCGGGCCATGTGCAGTGTAGGGTTCCGGAGTTGCCCAGTACATATTATAAGTTGGTCTACTGATACAGATCGCGCCAAGCTTCTAGTCCGCTCGGAAGTTGCTCTCCCGAAGCACGGCCCATACATTGTCGCGTTTAGAGGGGACTAAAAGTTAAGCGCGAACTGCACTCGTAAACCTATAAAGCCTACCTAGCTGTGATAGTTTTCCTTTTAACCTCATTATATATTATATAACTACTTCTGTGAATTTTTACACTCATTCATATAAAATTGATTAATAAGATTGAAAAATTAGCACTTTAAAGCTTAATATTTCGCCAACGGATCCCTAAACCGAAAAATGGTTTTCACATACCCATAATGTTTTTGAATGACCTATCCAACAATATCTCACACTATGGGATAGACGAAAAAAAAAACATCCCCAATTTACGTACGTTGGTAACATAAAAAAATGTTTTTTCTTGATTTTATTTTATCGTTTTGTCGGCGTGATTAATATGTGTCATTCATCTATCCATCAGCCCGTGTTCCTCTGGACATAGGTCTTTCCCAAATTTCGCCACTCATGGCGGTCCTTCGTTCTCCTCCGCCACCCACAACGTCCTTCAGCTTCAGGTCGTCGGTCCAGCGGGCACGAGGTTGGTCTGCACTACGCTTTGCTGTACGTGGTCTCCGTTCTAAAGCCTTTCGGCCTCAACGGCCATTAAGTCGGTGACAAATATGGCCTCTTCACCTCCACTTCAACCGACTGATTCTGCAGGTTATGTCGGCTATTTTCGATCTCCGACGGATCTCCTCATTTCGGATTCTATCTATCAGAGATAACCCAAGCATAGCCCGCTCCATAGCTCGCTGATCGGTGGATAAGACCCTTTGTTAGAGACCACGTCTCAGCGCCATACGTCATCACAGGAAGGACGCACTTAGCATTGACGACGTAAATATGTGACGCATCGTATTAATTGATGATTGCGGCTTAGTAATAAAACCTTTGGATACGGAACCCTAAAAAGACCGAATACTCAGGACATAATAATCTCTGGGTGTGGGTAAATCTCGTAAAGACTCAATTTCGAAAGATTTGAACTTAAATTCACTTAACCAATATTTTTCTTCTTCGTCCACTATTGACAGTGCAACGAAAATAAAAACTCTAAACTATCTTTCTTCAATCCCAACACCCGACTACCCTTCTTTTAATTTTAGTCAACTCACCGATTGTGATGTTAAGAAACACATTAATGCCATTTCATCCAACGCTGTAGGAAGTGACTGTATTAGTCGTAAAATGATCGTTCCTATCCTTGATATCCTCTTACCCATCATCACCTGTATCCTCAATCAATCCATCTCCACAGGATCTTTTCCGAACTTATGGAAAGATGCTCAAGTGACTCCCTTAGCTAAAAAAGCAAATCCCACTACTTTTTCTGAGTATCGTCCTATTTCTATCCTTTCGTTTCTTTCCAAGGTCCTTGAACGTGCTGTCCATCATCAGTTAAGTGTTTTTTTGAACAAAAACAACCTTCTGAATCCTCATCAGTCAGGTTTCCGCCCTGGTCATAGTACCGCTACGGCCCTTCTAAAAATTACTGATGATATACGCAAAGGAATGGATGATGGACAACTCACAGTTCTGACCCTACTTGACTTTTCTAACGCATTTAATACAGTTCACTTTGAAATCCTACTGGGTCTGCTACGTTCTCTTAACATATCTCCAACGGTGATTGACTGGTTTCGTAGTTATCTACAGGGGCGCCGGCAACGTATCCGCATTGATGATACCTTTTCTGAATGGTGCGACACTACTGCCGGTGTTCCTCAAGGTGGCGTCCTATCTCCTCTTCTCTTCGCTATATTTATTAATAATATATCTCAGTTTATTTCTTCGTCCTACCACCTTTACGCAGATGATCTCCAAATTTACACTCAGGCCAAATTAGAAGATCTTCCAGTAGCCATAGCTACGACAAATGCCGATCTATCAAAAATATCTGTCTGGAGCAACGAATATGGTTTAAAAATCAATCCCTCCAAGACGCAAGTCATTATCATCGGAAGTCCTTGGTTCACCGATAGGATTGACTGGCAAACAGTTCCTACTATTGTATTTGATGGGACTATAATACCATACAGCAACAAAGTAAAAAATTTAGGTCTCCTATTAGATAGTTGCCTGTCATGGGACCCCCAAATAAATGAAGTTAGCAGAAAACTTTTTGCGGCTGCAGGAGCTCTGAGAAGGCTTCGAAATTTCCTCCCGACTGCTACTAAAATTGCGCTTGCACATTCCTTGTTACTACCGATTCTCGATTACGCAGATATTTGTTACCTCGATCTTACTCAGGTCCAACTTGATAAACTCGAACGTCTTCAGAATTTCTGTATTAGGTTCATTTTTGGTATTCGTAAATTCGATCACATTTCTGAATTTCGTTCGCGTCTTAATTGGCTTCCTATTCGTCGTCGTCGCAATTCTCATATTCTGTCTCTTTTGTATTCTGTATTAAATAATCCTGCCACCCCATCATATCTCAAAGCTCGCTTTCAGTTTCTTCATGGTACTCATGACCGTATCTTACGGTCCTCTCAAAATCTACTCCTGGCTACCCCAATACATTCATCGACCTTCTATGACAATTCCTTTTCAGTACAAGCCGTCCGTTTGTGGAATGATCTTCCTCTATCTATAAGAAGAGCACCTTCCCTACCAGTCTTTAAGAGACTGGTAAAAGAACACTACCTCTCACTCTGACCACTGAACTATCTACATTCCTCTTAAAGTTTATTTATTATTTATGTAATATATGTATGTATGTATATATTTATTCATTCATGTTATTTATCTATAATACATAATTTTTTTTTTTTTTAATTTATTAATGTAGATTTTGTATAGTATATTTAAATATTATTTTAAAATTAGTGCACCGCCTATTCATCAATCTCCTTTTAAACCAGATTCTACCCAAAGGTTGTCTGGAAGAGATCGCTATAAGCGATAAGGCCGCCTGATTGTACCTACGTTATTTGGCTATTGTAATTTATATTATTTTTGTTTCCTTCTTTGTGGTGTGCAAATAAAGTTATATTGTATTGTATTGTATTGTATTGTATATTGTTTCAAATGAGCGCGTGAATATGAAGACAAAACTACCCCAAAACTTATGTTAATTCTTAGTACGCAAATTTAAATAAGTTTTGTAATTAACGTTTATAAGACATAAAAGTGGGTTATTACTCGTGGTTACGCTAAATTAGTATAAAAAAATATAAATTATCTCAAACCATTCTACCTACCCTTTCCTACCGTGCATCACCTTTGACACCCCACCACAGCGCCGCAACAAGCTGCGCGCGCATCATCGATTTCCAATGTGATTGGACGATGAAGATCTGACCAGTGGCCAGTCAGTTGTCGTTGCTCTTCCGCCCGCGCTGTGATAACTGCTAACACGCGCGTCGTACTTATTAAAAGTAATTACCGTAGACAATAACGTGTACAGCTGTAGTTCATGACCAGCTTCACATATCGCCCATCCGCTAAATGAACTGTCCTATATCTTGTGATAACCGTGTGTGGAATCGAGGACTCAATAACGGACACTGAGAAGCCGCCATTGTGGACGCCATCCCGTATGATCGAAGCTAATTGCAGCGGACACCATCAGGTTAGTGCACGGTTTCCAGCTTCCCTCCTCTCTCATCATCCATTTGTGAATGAGATTCAATTCTGTTAATGCATTTGGTAAACGCAAGTATAGGCGTGATCATTGTTGGTCCTTCGAAACCGGATATTTCCACCCGCCCTTGTTAGGATTGCCCTTACAAGTATTTATTTAACCGCTTTACTTTATATTTATATTATATTAAATACGCAATATATTATAATAAGTAAATTCATAAAATTGTTCACCTACCGCTCCGATAAATATACGTTACGCGCTTTCCCGCTCATTTTAGTCGCCTATTATTCTTCCACGTAAGTATTATACTTGCACATATTACATACTCACTACATATATATATATATATATATATATAATACTTTTCTACAGTATTTGTTTTACGTATTTCGTAAATAATATTCGCCATCTACCTACCTATCTAACGGCTAAGGTTCGCACTCGATCGATTCATTATCATAATCAGGATCCCGCTCACAACTTATTGTTGTTTCACTTTAGTTAATGATTATCGTACTTCGTGTATCAGTTGCCTAATTGTACAATTATCGAAATGGCCAAAACCGAAGTGTCCGATCCTGAGCTATCTATTTTAGTAGCAAAACGCAATGTCATATTTGAATGTTTACAAAATATGTACGATTTGTCGAACACTATAGTTATAGACACAGACGCGAGGGACGAAGACGTAGGTACCTTTTTAGACGCTAGCAGTAACGTTGATACTCTCCGGGCTGAATTTATAAGTATACTGGATTCATATAACAAACGATTGTTAACCCTAAATGCCGCCGCGAATCCAGAATATAAAAGCTTGATTTCCTTCGAACGATTGTACAGTCGCATTAAGCGACTTACTACTCAGTACAGTCGCGAACTATGTAACTCAACGCAGCCCAGTGATTTACCGCAAAAAAGTAAACCTCGATTGCCAGCTATCGAATTAATGTCATTTAATGGCGAATTTCGCTCATGGCCGCTGTTTTACGCGAGTTTTAAATCGACGATACACGATAATTCATCGCTGACAGATGCTGAAAAGCTTTATTACCTTTTAGGAAGAATATCAGGCAAAGCTCAATCCGCGTGTTCAGGCATTACGCCCTGTGCAGAAAATTACCAGCTTATGTTTAAAACGTTGGTAGATAAATACGAAGACAAACGGATGCTCGCTTCCACATATATGAATCAAATGTTCGAGTTTAAGCCGATACCTAACGCCTCCGCTAATAACTTTGAATCATTTATTGATACCTATGTAAACGCCGTCCAAGCGCTTAAAAACTTAAAAATAAAAGATCTGAGCGACTTGTTTATTTTGCATGTCGCTCTTAAGAAACTAGACTCGGATACCGTACGCGCGTTCGAAATGCATAATAATTCTAACGAAATACCCTCTTTCAATAGCTTGGTGGACTTTGTTAGGAATCAGTCGAAAATTCTCCAACGCGCACCAGTTGCAACTACCCTCAAATTACCGAGTAGCACTTCGAAGAAAGCTAACGACCGCGATCGTCCTCATTCGAATAATAATATGAATAATGTTGCTTCTCCGCCGAACTATCAAGCTTATGTTAGCACGTTTGACAACAATAACATGCATAAATGTTTGTGTACCAATATTACCCACCAACATTTATTTAAATGTACGGAATTTAATACTATGACACCGCAGCAACGCTTTAGAGCTATTAAGGAGTGTAACGGTTGCGTGAACTGTTTAAGTATTAAACACAGGGTTTCGTCGTGTAATTCTAACTCGACTTGCCGGGTCTGTAAGCTGAAACATCATTCGTTGCTTCATTTCAACCGCGAACCCGCGACCCTCCGGCCCTCCGCGACACTAACCACTGTGCCGCCGATCGTGCCCCGCACGCCCGCGCTCGCATCTACTGACACTCCGCCGATACCGCCGCGCGCGGACGTGGCGCTGTGTGCAACGTCCATTGCCGCTCCGCCCCTGATGCCGCGTGACTTGCGCATTGCCAACGAGCAGTGTACCACTGTGTTATTGGCTACCGCTCAAGTCGCCACTCGCGACGCCCGCAATAATACACAAAACGTTAGAATAATCCTAGACACGGCCAGCCAAGGAAACTTTATTTTAAGGGAGTGCTGTGATCGTTTAGGTATTCACGCTCAGGAAGTAAAAGGCACAGTAGTGAAAGGCTTCGGAGGCTCAGAAAACGTAGTAAACGGCTCTGTTAATTTCGAGTTTGCATCCCGCTATAATTCCGAGATTAAATATAATGTTAACTGTTTGGTCGTAGATCGGATTACGGATAGTTTGCCAACCGCTCTCGTCGATATATCCGCTCTGCCACATTTGAAAAATTTACCGCTCGCGGACGATACTTTCGCGACGCCTAATAAAATTGATGTTTTGATAGGCGCATCCTTATTTCCGCATTTGATATTACCCGGTGTAGTACACGGTGACTCATCTGCACCACCCGCTATAGAAACTGTGCTCGGATACGTGATCATGGGTTCAGTACCCACCGCTCATTGCAATGCAGCATCTTTAACGTCGTGCTGTGCCACAGTGCTTGAGCCTGTTGACGTAATTATTAAACAATTCTTCGAGCTTGAAGACGTACCCGGCCCGCCCATTCAGCGTTCAGAAGACACTGAATGTGAAGAATTTTATCGCTCAACTATAGAAAGAGATCCAATAAGCGGTCGTTACACTGTCGCTTTACCGTTTCGTGACGATGTTTACTCGTTAGGTGACTCACATGAAATCGCCCGCAAGCGCTTTTTGTGTTTAGAACGCAAGCTAGAGGCGTCCCCTAAATTAAGAGCTGCTTATGATACTGCGATTAGGGAGTACCTAAGCAAAGACTACTTGTCTCCCGCACCTCCGGATGACTCGCGGTTACCATCATATGTCATCCCGCACCACGGTGTCGTTCGCGAGGATAAACCTTTGCGTCCTGTTCTGGACGCCAGCTGTGAATCGACCTCTAAGGTATCTTTGAACCAAATTCTCCACAGTGGCCCGAATCTTCAGGGCGATCTCTTTCAGATTATTCTAAACTTCCGCTTATATCCCATCGCTATGACTGCCGACTGTCGGCAGATGTTTCTCCAATTAATTTTACGAGATGAAGATCGTCGCTTCCAAAGAATATTTTATCGCTTTAGCCCGCAAGAACCTCTGGTACTATATCAATTTAACCGAGTCTGCTTTGGATTAAAATCGAGCCCCTTCCATGCACTGCGCACGGTAAAGCAGCTAATTAGCGACGACGGACATAAATACCCGCTTGCGAAGGAAATTGCTTCCTCATCACTTTACATGGACGACATTGCATTTTCTGTTCTTGATGAAAATCTCGCACCCGTCATCTGCAAGCAGCTGATCGATCTGTTCAAGGGAGCTCAGTGGGACATGGTCAAGTGGAACAGTAATTCCCAGTCCATTCTCGATAGCATACCTGTATCGCATAAACTTAGCTCGGGAGTAGAATTCGATAAAAACGTGCAGCATAAAATACTAGGCTTGCATTGGTCTACTGAAACAGATGAATTTTTCTTCAAGCTGTCGCCGCCGGAAGATAAGTGCACTAAGCGCTCTATCTTATCCACAATCGCTAAGCTGTGGGATATCATGGGGTTCGTGGCACCCACAGTCTTATTTGCAAAGCTTCTTATCAAGCAGCTCTGGCAGCTGAAGATCGACTGGGACGATGCGCCGCCTCCCCACCTCGTCAAGGTATGGCGTCAATATTGTACTGAACTTCCATTACTGAACGAGTTCCGCATTCCACGACATGTAGGTGTGACTGATAATTGCGTCGTCTCTGTGGTTGGGTTTTCAGACGCGAGTGAGGGTGCTTACGGCGGAGTAGTATATCTACACGTTAAATCCAATGACGACATAACGGTGCAGTTGGTTTGCGCTAAATCTAAAGTAGCGCCCACTACACCACATACTATCGCACGTATGGAACTTTGCGCAGCTGTGTTGCTTTCGAAATTAATGCGAACAGTCTTAAATAATTATGCCCCCCGCTTTGCTGTAAATGTTTACACATTCATCGACTCTAAAGTAGCACTTTATTGGATAAAGAGCTCGCCCCACCGTTGGCAGACCTTTGTCGCCAATCGCGTAGCTATGGTAACGGAAAACGTTCCCGCTGAGAATTTTCATCATGTCTCTGGATCAGAAAATCCCGCAGACTGTCTCTCTCGCGGTGTCACTCCTCGGAAATTAATTACTCACCCGCTATGGCTTCACGGGCCTTCATGGTTAGCTATGGACTCCTCTCAGTGGCCCATTAACGATGAAGATACTGTGTCATGTCACGACATACTTGAGCAGAAATTATTAGCTCACCCGGTCTTTACACACGCAACTAACTATATTTACGAGCTTGCTCTTCGCATGTCCTCGTGGAGTAAACTTCTGCGAGTGATCGTGTTCGTCTGTAGATTCATGAAGTTATTACCCCGCCGCGATTCCGCGTCTATTACATCCGCAGATTTGGACTTTGCAGAAAGTAAATTGCTGCAAGTTCTACAACATAAATACTTTTCCGACGAAATTTCTAATTTACAAAATGACAAGCCAAGCTCTCCCGCCTTTAATAAATTGGGACCAAAAGACGGAACTGTGCGAGTAGCGACGGTCAAAACCGCAAAAGGTACTTACCTTCGTCCTGTCGTTCGGTTGTGCCCTCTCCCCAATCAATAGTTTAGCCATTCTTATTATGACTTGCAATTATTCTTTACATATTTATGATTTTTATATATTTATGATATACCTACTTTATTCGTGACCATATACTGTCACAAATTACGCTATTTTTCACATATTTGTTTGTTATTAATATTATATTATCTCCGCATTATTATGGTTGTTTTTTAAAGGTGACCCTTTAAGGGCGGCTGGAAATGGTTACGCTAAATTAGTATAAAAAAATATAAATTATCTCAAACCATTCTACCTACCCTTTCCTACCGTGCATCACCTTTGACACCCCACCACAGCGCCGCAACAAGCTGCGCGCGCATCATCGATTTCCAATGTGATTGGACGATGAAGATCTGACCAGTGGCCAGTCAGTTGTCGTTGCTCTTCCGCCCGCGCTGTGATAACTGCTAACACGCGCGTCGTACTTATTAAAAGTAATTACCGTAGACAATAACGTGTACAGCTGTAGTTCATGACCAGCTTCACATATCGCCCATCCGCTAAATGAACTGTCCTATATCTTGTGATAACCGTGTGTGGAATCGAGGACTCAATAACGGACACTGAGAAGCCGCCATTGTGGACGCCATCCCGTATGATCGAAGCTAATTGCAGCGGACACCATCAGGTTAGTGCACGGTTTCCAGCTTCCCTCCTCTCTCATCATCCATTTGTGAATGAGATTCAATTCTGTTAATGCATTTGGTAAACGCAAGTATAGGCGTGATCAACTCGTATAATATAATTGTCGCCGCATAAGTTAGTAAATAGACAAATATTTCAAAATATTTTAGTAAGAATACCCTGCTGACAGTGTCACCCTTTTTAAGTTTATGACAATTTATTTCGAGGATTATCCTGGGTCGGGGCAGAAATAAATAGGTATTTTTGTTCTTGGTGTGTCCAATGTATAAAAAATATCAAAAAGTCCGTTTTTAAAGAAGCCTACATCTGACACATGATTCTGTGATCGATCGAATAAATGTTCAATTCAAATTAATAAAGTATATATAATAATGAAATATTTGTAAGTTGTAAATTTTCGCCGTAAGAACAATTTGATAAATGTCTTAATTATCCTTTTTAGGGTTCCGTACCCGAAGGGTGACAAACGTGACCCTATTACTAAACTAAGCCTCCGCTGTATGACTGGCTGTCTGTCCGTCTGTCACAGGAGTCTACAGCTTCAAACGTAATAGGTAGAAAGCTTAAATTTTCACAAAATGCGTGTTACTATGGCCTCCATCATCGCAAGTAATAAAATATATACAAAAAAAACATTTAAAAGAGATCCCCATATGAGAAACCTCGTAAAAGTTGCATTAGGTATTTAAACGTTATGGTTTCGGTTGTAACTTAAAGACGATAATACATATAACTTTTGGTCAGATTGTAGGACATACTCCAAAGTAAAATAAAAGACAATAAAAAGTAGGGTTCCGTACGCGGACAGCTCAAATTTTGTGTTTTCTAGCCTTGATGTTGCCTTGACATGCTTATTGTTGTTATTTACCATAATATTTTTAGGGTTCCGCACCCGTATTGGGTGGTATGGAACCCTTTGTGCAAGAGTCCGACTCACACTTGGCCAAATTTTGTATATATATATATATACTAAAAATATTTTGTCGCAAAATTTAACCCCGAAGGGACGTCAGGGTGTTTCCGAGTCTGTTCTGTAACTTGCATTTCACAGTTCACACCCGGAACACCTATGAAACCCCCTCAGGGATTCATGTCGTGACGATATATAATTGGTACATTCATGAACGACAAAATTCGACCAGGTTTTCGACGAGCTGAGGCTGCTACTTATCAACAAACATATTCAACAAATAATGTCATTAAATGCCAACTAAAATATAGTGTTGTAGCTGTTAAAAGCTAAGTGATAAAAGATGCTTGCATCTGCAAACTAGTTCTGAAATTAATTATTTTACATAACAAAACCCTAACAACGACGCGCTCCTCGACTCTTACAGAACAATAACCCGGCAATGAATAAATACTTTTAGGGTTGGCAAAATTTTCGATTTATTTTGAACCTAACAATTAAAATAAGACTTTTCTTTAGTTGTGAACTGTTCTTATACAATAAAATTGATGAGCATTTGAACAGTAAATAAAAAACCCACTTGTTTGCAATTACAAATGAAAGTAATAATTTTATATAATTAATTTTATTATTGATCATTAATTTTAATAAACCACTGGTTGTCCTTCCGGATAAAATGAGATGCCGTGTTTTCACGCTAATACTCGACCTTTTGCAATCGGAATCGTGACACCCCCGCAGTAAAAGTACGATGCTCATAAAAATTACTGACGGCTTTCATGAAGCCATAGATGGTAGGGAACTTACTCTCTTTACCCTTTTTGACTTTAACACTGCATTTAACTGTAGTGACCATAATATCTTGCATGTTATCCTCCGTTCGCTCAACGTATCTGAAAGAGCTGTGTCGTATTTTCGGTCGTAACTTTGTGGCCGCAAACAGCGTATACGTGTTAATGATGTTATTTCCGAGTGCTGTTATATTACACCAGGGGTTCCACAGGGGGATGTACCATCTCCATTAGTGTTCTTGGTCTTCATTGATATTTTTGTTCCAGTATTATATTTTTATTGATATCGGGATGTTTATGACCTTTAACTTTACTAGTATTTTAAACAAAATGATAAACTAGACTCCATTCATAAGCTTACTTCTGATCTCGTTTAAGCGAGTAGACGAAGCAATTTGAGAACCTCTTTAAGACGCGCGTTACTGTCGTTGGTAGTAGATCTCTGATTGACAGAATATATTTTACCACATTTCCTTTAGTATGCTACAGCTTATTCCCCTTTCATACTGTAAATTTAAATATTCAGTAAATTTGTGAAAACTTTGGTCAATATTTGCTTTCTTAGACATTCTCATGTAGCATCATTTCCTTATTCTCAATAGCCCATTTTCTCCTCCTTATTTTCGACACCGGTTTGCCCCGTTAAATACCTTGGTCACTGAAGAATCCCTGGACTTAGCACCAATATGTACACGAATTCTTTCACAGTAATGACATTTTGCCAGTGGAAAATAGTCTCTCTACTGACATGCGACATTCTTCTATATCACTAACTTCAAAACCAGAGTATTGCAATATTTTTTACAGCTACAGAATATATTCCCTCGTTTGTAATCTTTATGTTCTCTCGACGCATCTTCATTCTCTTTTGTTTAATTACGAATGTACTCGTATATGCGTAAATAAACATAATTATATGTATAAAATAAATGATTATTATTAAATTTTATTTTATATACTGTTTATGTATACATTTACACAATGGAGGATATGTGTATAACAAATAATACAACGTAATGTATTAATACTTACATAGATCGGATTAGGCAGAATATATAGGTATATACCTAAACTTCTTGGAACATAGTCACAAAATTGAGACTTCCGCAGGTTTTTTTTTTTAATTCGGATGTTTATCCGGAATACTATTTTGGTATATTCGACACAAATATAAATCAAACTACGAAATAGGTTAACAATTTATGTGCTTGCATCAGCTGTTAATTTTATTTTAAGTAGGATTTTTTTTACCGTGTGTTCGATATTTTTCTAATTAAACGTGAAAAAAACAGCAAAGTACAATATTAATAAATCTCGTTTATTATCAACTTTAGTGCAAAAATGTATAAAAATAAAAGTTATATGAGTAAAATAAAACTACACTTTCGATTGCTAACTCTGAATAAAAATAAATGGATAATTCAATTAAAAGAAATATATGTAACCATTCCTGAGTTTTTAATATGGTGCCCAATATAATAAAATGATATCCCGGATAACAAAAAAATGTCTTCATTTTGTGACTATAATCCAAGAAGTTTGAATAGATATCCATCCATCCATCAGCCCGTTTCATCCACTGCTTTCCAAGATTTGGCCAGTTGGCGGTCCTCCTAGAAGAAATGCCCATACTCACACACGCTAGGCAGGCGGGTTGGTGAGCGCGGTGCCGGAATCCTCGCACCAGTGACGCCGCTGCCCGTCACCGGTCTGTTTTAAGGCCCGGCAATTGGGGATGCTCATACCGCCATCCATCGGTCCCAGGCAATGGTGGGCCGCCTGGTTTTGCCTGAGAGCTGTCCTCTTACTCTCCCCCTGGTAAGATATATATTCTACTTTTTCTGATCTTAATCTTTCCACAATTCCAACGGTTAACGGTGACAAAGTAGGTTCGCTTTGTACGTTATAAAATGTTGTATAATAAAGTATTTACGTATGTACATACATATGCATGCCCATAGTATCATATTATCATTAACAAGCATAATGTATAAAAAGTCCTGCAGCGTAGCAGTGGCGTGCGTTGAACTTTTTGCTGGAAATGCAATGAGAAGGTCAAGTTTGACAATAAAAAAAATATTAAAAAATTTAAATGTCACTTTCAAAAATTATTATTTGTCTGACGCCAGGGTAAGCACTGCCAGCCTTAGAGTACGTGATTCCATACAAAAACGTTTTGTTTCAAATTGGTTTTTAATTTTTTTCTTGTTATTTTTATAGTGAAACTTTACCTTCTCATTGCTTTTCCAGCAAAAAGTTCAACGCACGCCACTGTGGCGTAGCAGATTCACATCGTAGCAAATACAAACGCAAAGGTAAGTAAAACTACAACATTCTCGTTACAAATTTTAAATTTAATTTCTTTGCAAAATTGAAACACTGTTTCCTTGATAAAGCTTTCAAAACCTCATTCCTCTAAACTCACAACCCTGAATCTTTTATACAGCGCTACCGCACTTGCACTCTCCGGCGGCATAATGAATCACATCTCGAGAATAATGGCCTGACGCCTTAATGTAAGAACCTTTAAGTATTCACCGCCAGATTAATACGGCTTCAACGGGTTATGCTTTTACTTCTTGCGCCTTTTTATTTAAACAGTTTCATTTATTTATTTTCAAGATGAACATTTTTGTTTTGATAAAAGTTTATAGGTTACGCTTACACGGAATTAAGACTTGCTTTCCCTTAGTATGTACAGAATTATCTATGTTAAAAGTTCCAAAATGGAAAAAATATGCAAGAAAATCATGTTTGAGTGATTTTTAACCCTTATAAGATGACTCTATTGTTCGTATGTAGACACAGCTTAGTATAAATTACATCTAATACCTACTAAGTTTTATAGCTTCATACTGCTGTAAGGATTTCAAGTTGCTTATATAGCGTAAGACAAGACACGGCCCGAGTATTGAGGTCTATTTTCATTGTAAAATTGCCACTCATTGATAGATTATCTAAACCTTAAGGGTGATACCCGGTGACCTAAAATATTGAATTTTGGCACGAACGGAAGTTTTTTGCGCGCTGACCGAACACAAATTAATTCGAATCGCGGGGATTCAACCTATGACCTCTGGGTTAGCAGGCATGCACTCTACCACTCGGCCACAGCTCATTAAATACACAGATAAAAATTCTTTAATGGTTTTTTGGATACAATTTATACACTGGAATAACCAAAAACTAAAATAGTTCACAAAAAGAAACTGCACATTTCCAAAAATCAATGCAGTTGTCACTATCAAAATAAATAACAGACAAATCCTCGTTGCGGGCTCTTAATAACTAGAATGATCGCGCTGGAAAAGCCTGTTCGTAGTATTTAAACTTATCGACAACCGATCACAAACAATGTTTCGGTTACGGCACTCGCACAAAAAGTAACGACCTAAAACAGCCATTGTTTGTTTTATATAAACCCCTTTAAGCCTCAATAGGCATTTGATCGGTTGGTGAATTCAAAATTAGCTCTGTGTGGCTTTTTATTGATTCGGAATAATTTTAGAGGATTTGATGTTTGGTTTGTTTGTACCGTACGGTTGAAATTAAATCTTTCACATTGCTACAATTCCCAAACTATTATTAAACCACGTGCGATGTGAATTGTTTTTTCTGATATGCTACGCTACGACCGTTTTGTAAGTAAATAATTAAGGGTGGTATTTAATCACAAACCAGAAAATACTAAGAATGCTAACAATAGTTTCGTATCAAAAATTATAACTGCACATCAAAAAAATACTAATCGCACATCAAAAGGTCAGAATGTTGACAACGGGGCAAAAATCTACGCTGAAAGATTTCCGGGTTGTCATAATAGTACATTGTTCACCGAGTGGATAAAGAGGCCGATTTCTCCCGAGTGATACATAGTGCTTTATACTACACCTGCGAGGAAAATAAAAGACAAAATCACCCATTCTTCTATATCACTACTAGACGACATTTTGGGTTACTTTTAATAAAGATACAACCAAAGAAACAGATTGATGACTCGCGTTCGATTTGCAGTTTTTAATTTCTTTTTTTAATTATGTACATAAATAACAAATGGCCAGTATTATTTTGCAAATTTAGACATAAAATCTTTTTGACTTTCACTTTTTTAATTCTTTTATGATCATAAATAGCAAGTGGCCAGTATTATTTTGCAAACTAAGACATAAAAACTTTTTGTCTTTTGGCATTATTGTTCATGCTAGGTTATTTACCAAGAAGTTTATACCCTTTTTAATGTAACATTTATGCTTATCGTACGGATGTTGTCAACAAATAAAAAAAAACAGCACGTTAACAATGGATTTTCATATACTTTTTCTGGCCGCTCAGCACGTTAACAATGGATTTTCATATACCTTTTCTGCCCGCTCAGCACGTTAACAATGGATTTTCATATACCTTTTCTGCCCGCTCAGCACGTTAACAATGGATTTTCATACATTTTTTCCGCCCGCATATTGGTATGACAGCAATGACGTATATTCTCCATCGTTTTCGAAAAAGTAAGAAGGAACTTTCCAAGCAGGTGTAGTATAAAAAATAACCACTCGATTCTCTACTCTATTATTTATAACCTAACCTAACGGTTCACCTTTGCGCTCTATTTGATGTGGAGTTAATATTTTTGGTGTGCAACAAATTGTTATCCAGCAACCTATACGCCTGCTTGCTTATAGTTGGTACAAAAACCATTAAGATAAAATAAAAAGTTATCAGAGATATAAAGACGTCGGGTAATGATGAAATGAAATGAAATGAAAAAATATTTAATGAAAATAAATGTTAATGTAAATGTTCCTGGCTCCCAAGCTAGAATCCTCTGTTCAATGAGTAGCCAGCCTTCTTTCGTTACATAGATAGGTACATTTTGCAACTTATACTTATAACTTAGTAAGAATATTACTTTAAATAACAATCGCCATACCATTCGAACTAAATTAGTTAGTTTAGATAATAACACGAATAGCAAAAGTAAACAGAAAAATTTCACAGCTAAAAATATATGATACCCTTGTGGCTTCCAGCACAAAATATAGTTTTTTTGTCCGCGCAGCCACTCGTGCCAATTATGTAAAATCCAGTCAAGTGTGATGGTCACTGGTGCAAGGGCTTCGGTACCGCGCTCACCAACCCGCCTGCCCAGCGTGTGTGAGTATGGGCATTTCTTCCAGGAGGACCGCCAAGACTGGCGAAATCCTGGAAAGGCCTATGTTCAGCAGTGGACGAAATATTAGGACTCGCGCCTTGAGGGTCCCGTACCATTTAAATGATTTCAATAAAAATTACATGCTTATAGTACCGACAAAATGTATGAAACAAAACTGTAAAATTAAGTTGGTCGATTATTTGGGTACGTAACCTTAAGCCTGTATTAAAAATCGGCGTTTTCAATATCTGCTTTTTAAATACAGAAATATGGAACATAACAAAAAAGAACATATTCCTAACTAATTTAGTTTTTGAGATAGACCCCGTAACAAAATTGGTCTAAAACTGACTACTTTAATGGCCTAGAATTTCTTTAAATAAAAACAATTTTCTAGTTGAGACCTACCCTCATCGTTCTACGATATGTACGGCTATTCCGGCATTAAACTCAGTGATTCGCCCTTCGAGATTACATTAATTATACTTGTAGTAGCACGCTTATGTGCTGCCATCATACACTATTTCAAAGCCAATATCTAAAAAGATTGTACTTGACTCTTTTTCTTTTTTCTGCGGGTAACATCCGCTCCCGCTCAAACTCATACACGTTTTGTGTCGCGGCCATCTCGCACGTAATTATTTTATTTTCTCTGAATTTGGTTGTTTTTTGCCGTTTTACCAACGTTTAACCATGGGAAAACTCAAAAGACGTGGCAGCAGTGATAGTGAGGATCACATTGCACGGAAAATCAGAAGATTAGAAAGGAAAATGGCTCGAAAAGCACGTCGACGCGATTGACATGATTCATCGAATTCAAGTCCACCAAATTCCTTTCCAGACAACCATTCTGTAGGCGCATCGGTGTTTGAGGGTGAAAATATTCAAGGTACTGTACGACTAATAATACGACATAAGTACGACACTCCCCTGTAGTTTCTTACTGTTGCTAAAAGCGTAGTCTGCAAGGTTACGTTATAGCTTACTGAGAACATACAATACGTACAAACGTAAAATGTATTTTCTATACTGAAGTTCAATCTGGAAGGTTGATCGATATAGTCATACTGTCTTAACATTATTGAGTCTAGTCTGTAAGACTGGGGACCTATAATGTGACGTTTTTTCCAACCAATAAAACCTACTTAGAATGTAATCTGTAAGGCTACATCACGGTTTGTTTACCTTTTTTCAACCATTGTTTAAGAATGTACCCTGTAAGGCTGCATCATGGTTAATTACCAATGTTTCTATCTTTGGTTGGTATGTACTTACAGAACTCCAAGACAACGAGGCGGATCCTATTATGGATATTCAACAAGAACCTGCAGTGGAGCTAGATGACAATATTTTAAATATTCTTGGTGATGAACCAGCTAAAGAAGAAGACTTTGGGGTTGGTATCCACAAGGATATAGCTAGTCGTTGGGCTGACATCCTTATTAACGGATTAAAGGAAGATACACAGAAAATTATATTAGAGACCTACAAAGTACCCGAAAACCTTAAGCTAGTGTCAGCGCCGATACTTAACCCTGAAATAAAGGCGGCCGTCAATGACAACATTATTAAACGGGATACTATTTTGTCGGAAAATCAAAACCAGCTGGCCTGTGTTATTTCCAACATAGGTACCTTGATGTCTAATATTATTTCTTCTGAAGCACAAGATCAAGTCAAGGTATTAAAGTGTCTAGGTGATGCTGGTAGAATCCTATGTGAAATGCATTTCGGAGAAACAAATTCCAGAAAGAAATTCTTATTAAGCTGCCTTAACAAGGAAATTAAGGATAATACAAAAGACTTGAAGAGGGACCAGTTTTTGTTTGGTACTAACCTTTCAGATAACTTGAAATCTATGAAAGCAATTTCAAAGACTGGGGCTGAACTGAAACCAGTGTCAAACCGGCCCAAGGCTCCAATTAGGAACAAAATTCAGTATTCGACTGGACCTTCTACCTCAGGAGCTTTAAACTGGAGGGGCCCGCCGCCGCCGCCGCCACCGCCAACGCAGCCGGCGCCACGCCGAGCGTACCGGCTGGCTCCGACGACGAGCGGGCGCCGGCAGCAGCAGCCACAGGCAGCGCGTTGTCCCGCCCCGCCGCCGGACCGGAGAACGACACGCAACTTCAGAGGCAACCGTCACTGACTGATACATTACAGGTCGGTAGACTGCACTGGCTTTATCAAAACTGGCTATCATTAACTAATGACCCCGTTATTTTGTCATGGGTTTCTGGTCTAAAATTGCCTTTTACCCAGACAGTTCCTGAGTCGAGCGTAAATAAAACCAGGTTGATGTCTGGTAAGGAGGTTTCCAATATGTTATTGGAAATCGATCAACTTTTGTCTATAGGTGCTATTAGAAAATGTACTCCATGCAAAGGTCAATTCTTATCAGACATTTTCCTAGTTAGCAAGAGTAATGGGAAAAACAGATTTATTTTAAATCTAAAGAAGTTAAATAATTTTATTCCAACTTCTCATTTTAAACTTGATGATTATAGGACAGCAATGAGGTTAATGACTAAGGACTGTTATATGTGTACTCTTGACCTCAAGGATGCCTACTTTTCAGTTTCTATAGATCCTGCTTACAGAAAGTACCTCAGATTTCACTGGCTCGGGCAATATTATGAATTTAATGTCCTACCCTTCGGTCTTAATAAAGCCCCGTATAGTTTTACTAAACTCATGCGTCCGGTCTTGCAACACCTTCGTAGTAAGGGTTTTTTGTCAGTCTGCTATCTGGATGACCAATGCCTATTTGCAGAATCATACAAGGCATGTCTTGAAAATTTTCAGGCCACAAAAAAGTGTCTTGAATCTCTTGGATTTGTTGTAAATATGGATAAAACTAATTCCACCCCCAGTAAAGTCATACAATTTCTGGGATTTATATTTAACTCTAAGGATCATACTATTAGTGTAACAGATGAAAAAAGAATAAAGATTACGGAGGAGTTATTGCATTATAGTTCGATAAGCACGTGTAAGCTACGTCACTTTGCACATTTTATTGGACTTCTAGTGTCAGCCTGCTCAGCCATAAAATATGGATGGATGTACACAAAGGCTTTTGAGAGAGTAAAATTCTTGTATCTCAGAGAGAATGATAACTATGACCAACTTATTGAAATACCTAATTACCTGAAGAAGGATTTTGACTGGTGGTTACGACATATCAATACAGTCAACAACCCAATTAGATCTGGCGATTATAAATTAGAAATTTATTCGGACTCGTCACGCTCAGGCTGGGGGGCAAGCTCTGGGGATCAAACGGCTAGTGGGCAATTACCTCGAACTTCAGTCTGCCTTTTTTGCCCTTAAGATTTTCGCTAAAAAACATAGAGATTGTGAAATTCTTATGAGAATTGACAATACCACCGCTATCTCTTACATTAATAGAATGGGCGGAATTCAATATCCCCATAAACTCATTGAGTCGCAATATGTGGTAGTGGTGCGAAGATAATAATATATTTATATTTGCTTCGTACATTAGTTCCAATGACAATGTCGTGGCTGATGCGGAGTCCAGGCGTGACCACGCTGATGTTGAGTGGGAATTAGCAGATTATGCTTATCAGTCTATATGTCATAGATTCTATATACCTGACATTGATTTGTTTGCCAGCCGTTTAAATAAAAAATGTCCAAGGTTTATTTCCTGGCATAGGGACCCAGAATCTTACAAGGTGGATGCTTTTACCGTATCGTGGTCATCATATTCATTCTACGCCTTTCCGCCTTTTTCTTTAATACTACGCGTATTACAAAAAATCATAACTGATGAAGCAAATGGCATCGTAGTTGTTCCAAAATGGCCCATGCAACCATGGTTCCCCTTTGTAATAAACTCTTAGTGTCTGATACAATAGAATTCCCTCCTAACAAGTTGTTGTTATTCTCACCTTTCAGTGTAGAACACAAACTGCCACGGAACCTTACGATGATTGCAGGAGTGTTATCAGGACGGCGCTTCTGCGACAGTCCACGCCCCCAACGCACTCGAGGTGATGCTAGCGTCTCTTTCTGATAATACCATACGACAATATAACCCATGTTTAAAACAATGGCACTCCTATTGTCAAACTAAACTTCTTGATTTTTACGACGCCTCTGTTACAGACGTCTTGGGTTTTTTATCTGGAATCTTCGATAAGGGAAACAAATATGGAACAATTAATTCTACTAAATCGGCCCTTAGTCTAATATTAGGCCCTAAAATCATTAATGATTATAGAATTAAGCGATTTATGAAAGGGGTATACAAACTAAGAACACCGCTTCCAAGGTATGATGTAACGTGGGATCCCGCCGTTGTTCTTACGTTTTTAAGTGGTTGGTCTCCAAATGAAGGTCTCTCGTTTAAAAATCTAACAAAAAAGTTAATTACATTACTGGCCTTAGTTACTGCTCATAGGGTGCAGACACTAAGTCTTATTAAACTTGAAAATATAAAAGAATTTACTAATAAATTTGTCATTTGTCATCTATTAGGAATTGGACAAAACGCTATGGGCTCAATGTCAATCCGAGAAATTCTCAAGTCATCATTATTGGTAGCCAATATTATATTTCGAGACTGGAGACTAATAATATTGCAAGTGTTATCTTTGATGGTGAAGTTCTGCAGTATAGCGAAACTGTCAAGAACTTGGGCATAATCATGGATCAGACTTTGTCGTGGGAGAGTCATGTTAAGGAAGTTAGCCGTAGGATGTACGGTTCATTTCACTCACTGAAGCGCCTTCAGTACTTCTTGCCTTTGCAAACTAGAATCACTCTAGCCCAATCTCTTCTTCTGCCTCTTCTTGACTATGCTGATGTTGTGTTCTTGGATGCCACCGAAGAGTTGCTCGACAAGCTGGAACGTCTTCAGAATTTGGCTATCAGATTTATTTTTGATTTGCGAAAGTTTGACCATGTGTCTGAGTTTCGACGTAAACTGAAGTGGCTTCCAATACGTTATCGGAGGTATAGTCATATCTTATCTCTACTATATAATGTCTTGAACAACCCTTCTTCCCCCAAATACCTAAAAGATAGGTTCAATTTTCGCACTGATATGAGCAAAAGGAATCTTCGGTCCTGTCATGATCTTATGTTATCTTTCCCAACTCATTACACTGAACGTTACTCTAGGTCTTTCACAGTTGACGCTGTTCGACTTTGGAACGATCTTCCACTCTCTCTTAAAAGTCTTCCCTCAATTGATTCTTTCAAATTCAACTTGAAGAAGCACTTTTTGTCCTCTCAGCAGTCTTAGCTACTAAATATGTATATATTGTAAGTATTTATGTAGTTTATCGTAGTCAAATATATATATATAAATATATATGTACTAATTTAGTACGGTATGTTAGTGTTTAGGGTGTTAGGTTAGGCATACTTTTAGGTTAATAAGTGTATGTAGATTTATCTTATTTATAAACATATTGTACTGGAATTAATTTTCAGCGCCAATTTGTACATATTTTCTCCATTTGTGTTTTGGTTGACTGGAAGAAATTTCTTTTAGAAATAAGTCCGCCTTTGCCATGTACTTTCAACATTGTGAATTGTATTTATCCGTGTTTTTTGTGCAATAAAGTGTTTATTATTATTATTATTATTATTATTATCTCTGTGCCAGATAAAATTAAAACTTCAGCGATCAACAGATTACAGCCATCGTTGATTTTACCCTGTTTTGATGAAAGACCTTCCATTTGCCCTGCTAGAACCCTAAAACAGTATATGATTGTAAGCAGGGAATTAAGATCAATAAATTGTGAATTTCTTTTTATAAGCCTTAGAAAACCATTTAAGAAAGTTTCATCTCAGACTTTAAGTAGATGGATTAAGGCTACATTAGGAGAGAGCGGGGTGGATGTGTCTGTATTCGGTGCCCATAGCACCAGGCATGCATCAACATCCGCAGCAAACAGACTTGGCGTCAGTATTGATCTAATTAAAAAAACTGCTGGATGGACAGGTAGCTCAGAGACATTCGCAAGATTTTATAACAGAGAGGTAGCTACGGACACCACAGACACATTTGCCCGCTCTTTATGTCGTTCAATTAATAATAACTAACCATTATAAACTTTTGTGAATTATTGATATTATAATACTGAGGAAGGAATACAGAATTTAATTTCTATAAATATCTGTTTCATTTGTTGTTGCCAGTTGATCATATTTTGTGGTTCTCTAAACATCTACAAGTATAATTAATGTAATCTCGAAGGGCGAATCACTGAGTTTAATCGAAAATCAAACGAACTTACCTGTAAGTGAAGTTCGATGATTATTAAACGATGTGATTCGCCCGAGAGATTACAAACTCTCCCTGACCCTGTTTCTAGCTCTTTCAGATCTACCCCATTAACTACCACGAAATAGGTTGAGATTATCTACAAAGACGTGTATGAGTTTGAGCGGGAGCGGATGTTACCCGCAGAAAAAAGAAAAAGAGTCAAGTACAATCTTTTTAGATATTGGCTTTGAAATAGTGTATGATGGCGGCACATAAGCGTGCTACTACAAGTATAATTAATGTAATCTCTCGGGCGAATCACATCGTTTAATAATCATCGAACTTCACTTACAGGTAAGTTCGTTTGATTTTCTATTATTGCGCATTCGCAATATCAGTCATTAGATATTTGTTTAAAGTTTGATGAATGCCATGTGATGAAAACTAGAGTCACTAAACCACATCAAATAAAAACTGTATGACATAAGGAATGCTCACTATAAGTTTTAAATTAAAAAAAACAATACATATATCTACAAAATTCTTGTTTAAATCACCCGCAATCTGCTTTCGCAAAAATTGCGCAAATGCCAGAATGGAGCATGGTTGCCACTAATATGTTATTCATCAAGAGGATATGTCGCGCTTGAAAAGGTCACTGTTACTCCATGCGGAACGCCCCGCAGTGCGAGAGGGACGGATTCCAGAAAAAATAGCAAAATGTCGGTTTTACATTTATATAAATTGAACTAAAATAGCTATCAAAATATCCAACTGAGAAAATTTTGATATCGTTAAAATATATCTAATAAAATATCGTTCAGGTCTGTATGTCATTCCTGTTTGTCATACTATGAAAAAAAGTGTAGAAGAAGACCTCATTTCAATAATTATTTCTATCGAGCGAAAGTTACGCAATCGCGTTTCTGTACTGAGCAAAACTAGAAAAAGGTTCCGAAATTTATATACTGATTTATCGAAAAGCAGGTATACAACTTCAAAGAGTTCAATTTTTATCGAAATAGTCCCTTAACATCATAAATAAGGTCAAATTACTCTTAGAATTACCGTTCAAGGGTTTTTATTTATTATTGTTTTATTACTTGTTAATAGTGCTGACAATATTATAAGGGTCAATGTCAAGTATAAATCATATTCCTTTTTGGAGGTAATTTTATTAGTCCACTGTATTGTAAGTGTTATTTTCCCTACTGACAAAAACGAAAACAATCAATGATCCTAAATATTGCTCGGGTATTTTCGTTTGTATTTTGCTCGGGTATTTTCGTTTGTATTTTGCTAGGGTATTTTTGTGGGATAACGAATGAAGATTGGCATAAAGAAGATATTGTTGACAACGTTAAGTAACAAAAGCTGTCGAACGGCTCACCTATTTTCTGGATTATTCTTAATATACTATAGCGGCTGTAAATGGACATCTTTAAATACCACAGAAACAACTTTCCCAAAGAAACTTATGCCTGTCCATTGAAACTAGGTACAAAATAATTATAATATTTTTACAAAGTTCAAAACTTTATTGTCCCAAAATAAATTAAGTAAAGACAGTTTAACATAACGACGTAGCTGAAAATAACAAAAAATAACGTAAATAAACTTAAATAAATTGACTTATATAGACACCTATAAAATAAAATTTGATGATTTTGCCTGTGATAACGATATTTGTAAATTATGTTTTACTAGCTTTTGCCCGCGGCTCCGCCCGCGTGTTATTCGGTTAAACGACATGCTTTTTTCCGGGATAAAAAGTAGCATATGTGTTAAGTTAGGGTATAAGCTATATACATTCTGAATTTCATCTAAATCCGTCCAGCCTTTTCAGGGTGAAAGAGTAACAAACATACACACACACACACACACACACACACACACAACACGCGCAAACTTTCGCATTTATAATATTAGTGTGATAGAGCATAGTAACCTTTCATCAGCGGCTCCCGCGTAAATTCTATATCCGCCCTGTTTTCGGCTTGAGCGTTTTTTATTAATAGTCTATGTATGTATTAACAGTACTCTGATAGTCTATATGTGGACCAAAGTCACTAGGATGATAATTAAGAAAACCGCATCCAAATTTGTTGGGTGGTTCTCGAGGTAAAACAGATAGACAGACAGACAGACTAAGAATAAGAAATAAGAAAACCAGGACCATTTTCAGTAAACTCTTCAAGTTGGGTCAACCAAGAAGGCAAGTATGAAGTTAGTCACGTCACAGGTAGCGCCGCTGTTGCTTAATTTCGTCTTCGTCGTCAGGCGTCGACAAAAAAGGGAAGGCGCAGCGGAGCAACTCACAACTAAATTCACTCCCGTAGTCTTGGCTCGCCCGAATTGTACGCGATGTGCTAGGTATCCAGGAAGCATGACAGGAAAAAAAAATTACAACAACAAACATACCTATATATAGGCAATATCTCGTCACGACAACACGACAACCGAGGCCTCAGAGCTGTTCCAGAGTGTGAGCCGTGGAATGCAAGTCTAAGTCCACAATAGAAATCTATTGTTAAATTTAAAGAGCTCCCAAGTTAACAGGTTAAAAATAATATCTAATCTCAAATTTTTACAAAAAAAGTGTAATAAAGTTCAAATTTCTTAAAAAAAGCATAATATGACTAACACAAACGAAACTGCGCTCTACCAGCAAAAAAAAGAAAACAAACATTAAAACGAATTAGCGTCGCTCTCCGTTCGCTAGTTAAGTGAATGAAGTTTGCCATTCCACTTTGTTTCATTCAAAGGAGCAATTTTCCGACCGTCCGTCCATTTGAAGTCAAATTTTTAGCGGTAAATTTAAATATTAAAATTTCCTTGCGTCTTCAAACATTATTTTAACAGACTTTCAAAACGAACTTTATTCGTCATGTAGGTTGGGTACTATGTTGTGTGTTATATGTATCCATTACAAGAATCTCGACATCCTGTTAAAAATACACAATAATAACCAACATTTTGCTTCACCCGCACTGAATACTTTTTTGCCAGCGGCTGTTTTAGTTTGACTTGTTCTGTTAGAAACATAATGAAACTTCTTATATTTTTGTACATTTAAATTTTGAACGCAAACAAAATGACGCGTTCGTGCTATTGTTTTTCTGACCTTCGGTTTGTAAAAGCTATCGAAAAGAATGGCCACACAATTTCTACAATTCTAAATTAAATAATGGTGTGTGTACAGGTAGTGCCTCATATTTATTATTGAGTGGTAGCGGCCAAACCCTTGTTGTATGTTCCCTGGAACATACTTTTGCTCATTCTTTTGTATAGGGTGGGGGGGACGTGCTAAGGGGGGGGGGGGGACTTCTCCCGACTTTGTATCTTTTCAAATTAGGTAAGTAAGTACTCGTATATTAATGTGTGAACTGTGCTCGGCGCCACAAATAGTCTAGCGGAAATACTGATAAAATCAATAAAAGAAAAGCAATTAATTTCCGAATAAAGTTTTTTTTAGGGATTCTTATTGTATTACTGTAAACTTTTCTAAATGATCTTGGTCGTAGACTAGATTTTTTGTTAATGACATGAAAAACTTGCCAAAAAAGACTTCGAAGAAAGAATCACATTTTCAAACGTTTATAGGTTTAAAGACTGTAATAAAGCATGATTTATTATTTTATAACAATTTCAACATTGTAAATGAATTTTCATCACTAATTCTCTGAAAATAATTCATATATTTAGACTCCCACGTTTCAAGCTCGACTTAGTTTGGGGTCTGTTATTAAACTGGTGAAATTAATTCAACGCTCAAACGTACAAGCTCCACTTTTTTTTTCTTTACTACACTGTCTGCGTACTGTGCAATACTACACCTACACCTACTTGCGCATGATTCCCCATTACATGAAACACAATCTGCGGATTGAGCGTCTTCAGAAGAGATTTCTTTGGCATCTCACTTATAGCTGCGGTCTCGGGAAAAAACTGGTCTCGTACGAGCAAAGATTGAGTTATTTCAATATTAGTGGCTTAACTGAGCGACGAAATATATTAGACTTGTCCTTTTTGTACAATGTCATAAACAGTAAAATCGACAGCCCTCAGCTTTTAAGTAAAATTAACATAAAAATTCCATATAATTGTCCCCGCGCTCCTTTTCGAATGTTTTCTCCGCCTTTATCCCGGACTGTTCTGGGTCAATTTGCTCCAGTGTCCCGACTTCTAAACACCTATAATAAAGTGAGTCACACCTGTGATATTAATGCAGATAGTTTAGGTTGTTTTAAATTATTGTGTAGAAAAGCTCTATCTAAAGTTAAATGATGTTTGTTAGTTTTAGTAGTTAGATATTAAGATAAAATTTAGAATTTGTAAATTATTAAAGTAATTTTAGTAATTAAGAATTTAAGATATGTGTATAATTACATGTTATACGTCACTTATATAAAATGCATGCTGTGATTACCTTAATAAGTTAGAAGTTTAGCAGTTATTTATGTTCAATGTGTAGTGTTAAAATTAGCTTACTAACTACTGGTTTTCCTAATAAAGAAAATAAAAATAAAATAAATGATAACAGGATTATTATTTTTTACGCTACCCACCTATATTTTTGTTTTTTGTGTACTGATTATTTGTTTGTGTTTGGGTTTGTAATTTCTTATTTTTCTTTTTTGTATTTGCATGTACTTTTGAGAAAATAAATGCTTTTGTATTTGTATATAACTCGAAATGCGGGAAGTAAATTCGATTTACCTACCTAGGGAGGTAAGTAAATTTGAAAATCAAACGAGTGTCCGTTACAGTCACTAACTATGTAGTCAATCACTCGTCTCCCCAAATGACAGTGGAAAATATCTGTTCTGCCTATTTCCTTTTTATTTTGTTATTTTGTATTTTATTTATATATTTATATGGAAAAAATGTGTTTGCAAAAATAAAATAGTATTTTGGTACTTTAATAAAATTTAGTTCCCCGTTGAAATTGTTATTAAATTATAAAGCATGCTTTTTTAATATATTCGAACAAATAAATTTTTGCAAATGTGACTCGACATTTTCCCTTTGAGTTATTTACATCGTATCGGACTAAAATGCAAGTATCCACATAAATAATTTTTACAACCCGCAGTATTTTTTCGCACAAATATTCTTGTTTTTATGTAGGAACATTTAGTTCAGTCTTGTCTAATTCATCAGCTTTGGCACTAATAACAATAATTTTAAGATTATAATAATCTTTTATAGTCTGTTGGCCCTAAAAATGCAGTTATTTGCATAGTAAGATCTAGTAATTTCCCTTCTTTTAAAAATTCAATTTCCTCATCTAACAGCCTAATTCTTTTTGTCTTCTAATTCTTCATCACTCTCGTTCCCCTTGGAATCATGCATGCTTGAGCTGCTGCTATCAGTATAGGTATATTGTAGTAATCAGAAAATGTATTAAATAATAATTGAAAAATTAGCCCTTAAAAATTACAGTTATTGGCCCCCCGGACAATTGCTGATCCGTTAGGTTCACGGAAGTAGGATTTTGCTAATTAAGTCAAGACTAAAATAAGGAATGACAATGCAATTATAATAATAGATGTAAAATATTTTTTACAAAAACATAGTTATTTGCAAGGGGGGCCAATGGCTGAAATTTAATGAAATTAGTTTTAGTAATTAGCCAGTAATATAAACTAAGATTATGTTTTATTTTAACATCAAATCGCTCGTCAATACACGCTTCAAGTATGATAGAACTATGGTAAAACATGACACAAACAATACAGATAAAAACAAATCACATATCAATCTGTTTTCACCTTACTTACCTTAATTTTTTCTTAAGAAACCGGCACACGATTTGACCTGTTGGAAAGTTTGGCTCATACTGCCGTCAAACGCCATCTAGAGCAGACGCACTGAACTAATTCTGAACAATATGACTACAATGTATGCATTGGCGTACTTTTCACTCGCGTGGTTTCAATAACAAGCTTATTTATTTCAACTAAATATGTAGTGGCTAATTGCTGTACCCAGGCCAATAGCTATAGCATTCACGTTTCATCTTTCATTCATATAAGAACTAAAAAGACACTGCCAATATGACATGTGATAAATATACGAAATCATGTAGGTATATTTTGATTTTGAAAACTTTAATCATAAAAGCAATAAGTTTGAGAATTTGAGTATTCATTGATTAATTATTAATATTTTTTATTTTGAGGCTCTGGATATATGAAAAACTTTTTGCCCTTAGGGGGCGAATTTTCAAAAATCCTTTCTTAGTGGATGCCTGCGTCATTACAACTATCTGTATGCCAAATTTTAGCGAAATCCGTTCAGTAGTTTCGGCTGTGCGTTGATAGATGAGTCAGTCAGGTTTGCCTTTTATCCATATATTCACATCATGTACTTACTTCTGACATAATGGAAAAAAATCATTATTATTTATACTGTATTTATTACTCCATTTTCGCCAAAATGAATTAGTGCCTTAATTAGGAATTTGCGAATTGAAGTGTATATTTCTAATCTACATTCATACATAAGGACATCAACTATGTATTTATACTTGTGATTGCAATAATAAGCTCTCTTTGATATGCAAACGAATTTGGCAGCCCCTTTACAGAGATTTTTAGGGATCCGTAGTCTGACAAGGAACCCTTATAGTTTCGCCATGTCCGTCTGTCCGTCCGTTTGCCCGCAGCATAGCTCAGAGACTTTTAGTACTAGAAATCTGTAATTTGATATGGCTATACACAATCACGCCGACTAAATAGTTAAAAAAATCTTGAAAAAAATTGTTTTTAAGGGTATCTCCCATACACGTTAATTGGAAATAAAAAAAATTTCTCGTCTATCCCATTATGTATGATATTGTTGTATAGGTCGTTCAAAAACATTATGGGTGTGTGAAAAACATTTTTCGATTAAGGGAGGATTGAGAGTGAAATATTAAGCTTTAAAGTGCTAATTTTTGTTTGAGTCGAGTGTCGTCGTCCCCCTGGCCGGCTAACGGTTGTTTATGAATATGTGGAAAAATTCACAGAAGAAATTCATTATATAGGTATATAATGAAGTTAAAAGGAACACTATCACAGCTAAGTAGGCTTTACAGGTTTACGAGTACAGTCGTGCCAAACTTTTAATCCCCTCTAAACGCGACAATGTATGGGCCGTTCTTCGGGAGAGCAACTTCCGAGCTGACTAGTAGTTTGGCGCGATCTATATTAGGGACCCTACACTGCGCGTGGCCCGACACGCGTTTGGCCGGTTTATAATTATTGTTTTAAGGGGCAAGATAGCACAAATAGAAATAATATGTCAGACTTTGGATGAGATTTTGTTGCAATAATCAGGATACGCACAGTTACCAAAAAATATACCTGTTCTACTTACGTTTATGAAGAACAAACCGCATCAAATTTATTTATTTACTTTAAATAAAATCTTTTGTAACCTTCGCTTTTACTCCGTTTTAGACATTACTGATTTTCTCTCGAGTATCGGCTGCAGGATTTAGTTGTTTTTTTCTCCTTAAAATTTGTTTCAGTCTGTCGATTTAAAAGCCGTGTTTTTATTCCAACTAGAAGCAGAGGAAAGTAATAAAAACTTGTTTTTTTCGGGAGCGCGTAATATTTAGCTTGAGCATTAATTTAGTGCAGGCTTTGAAAATAAAAACTCACTGTCTCATTAAAATTTGTCAAGAAATCTTTTACTAGGTATTATTACATCCCTTAAATTAAGACTTGCAATTTTTAGAGAAATATCACCAAAGCTCAGAACACCAGCTATTTTCATATGTCCGTTGCTGCTCTGGAGTATTGGAAACTCCATAAACTGTACGTGCTCTCTGCTTATAGCGGACCAAATGTGCCGGAAAAATACCGACATACAATGCCCTTCACTGTGCAATCCGACCAGTCTAACTAGACATTTACAGGCACTCTATGTTAAAGAAAATAGAGACGCTTTCAGATATGTGAGTACATAACATAGGGAGGTAAAAGTATGCGTGTAATAAATAACTCGATAGATGTATCGAGCTGCGCCATTGCAAAGGCGATTTTCTACGTGCTGCAGGGACTAAAGGTGAGTCGTGTTTTTCTTTGAGGATAAGATGAATTTGAGTAAACTGGGTGTTAATGGATGGGTAACTTTCAATGTACACACCGCCCTGCGAATTGCATTGAACAACTTCATTCTCAGAGAAGTTTAATTTAATGAACACGAATTTGGTCTTGCCCCTACAAAGCTTTGCAATAACTGTTTACAGAAACCTTTTGAAATTTGCTATGTTAGTATTTTTTCTTATAGGCGTGTTGCTTTATGTGTGCCCATGCTAAATCTAAATCTACACTTTATTAAATAAAGAGGTATAATTTATGAAATGAAATGAATACATTATTTCTGTAATATAGGTACATAAATACACTTATCGCACGTTAGTTTCTTTGTTTGTTTATGTTTGTATCCAGCAGTGGACGAACACAGCCTGATGGATGCATGGATGTAAGGGGTTATCTCTGGAACTAATCAACCGTAACTAAAAATCTTACTCTAATAAAAGCTGCACTATCGCTGAGTTACATAGGTTGTAGTTACCTGGAGACGGGCAGTTTCCAGACATAGCCATTAATTACATTTGCGCGGGTAATATCTGGAACTATTAAATCGATTTTAAAAACTATTTCACTATTATTTTAGTTAATAAACTCTTCACTTGGACATAGGCTAGAGTTCCCTAAGGCCACAGATATCAATTAAATTCAAGCTGGTAATCTTTAGAACTATTAAGGCGACGACACGAAACTTTGGCAACATGGATCTCCATTTTTCTCAGCAATAAAAAAATATATGTAATTACCAATTTATATACTAGATTAAGCATTTCATTGACATCATTTTTCCCGAAGATTTAGTTGATTGATTAATTTTCATAGCAGAGAAAAAAATATTTGGAAAACCTCTTTTAAAACAGGAGTGAATTAAGCCTCTAAGTTTTTTATTTAAATTAGTCTACAAATACACTTCAATATGGCCGATTGGATTTACTAAATTACTTATAGTTGTCATTTTAAATGAAAAATACTGTTTTGCCGCATACAACCTTACAGCATAAGCTAGTTCGTGAGCGCATATTTGTATGGAGTAAGTTCCCCTCACTCCACTCCCCTAAGGCGCCGATTTGAAATTAAAAGTTTGTAAATGCCTCGCCTTAACGCGATTTAAAAAAATCTTTCACTGTTGTAATGTCTAGACTCTTCAATTGGATATAAGCTATAGTTTTTTCCTTGGGGAATGACGGAAAGTTCTCTGAGGATATAGTCATTAATAACTACGGAACCGATTTTATACCTTATTTTCATTGCCCTCTCATAAACCACTAGGCACACAGTCTCTTAAGAAAAGTTCGATGAAAGCGTCCGAGCGGCGACGTGCATAATAGCAAAAATACATTCAACCAAAGTAAGACGTTAAATCATTAAAATAAGATGCAATGTCAGTTGCGGTCGTAGCGGTGACAAGATGCATCGCGGACGCTTTTTAAGCGAGGTTGTGAGTCTAGTTGTTTATGAGAGGTCAATGCTTATTTTGCTGTTATAATAGTTAGATCACTCGGACAAAGGCCATAGATTGTTCCCTGGGTAAGAGCAGTTCGCTAGGGTCATAGTTATTAAATAAATTCGCGCGGGAAATCTCTGAAACTACTGAACCGATTTTGAAAATTCGGACTGGAGGTCGTGGTTCAAATCGCGTGAGGTCACGTTTGTGTTTGGTCTGAGTGCTTTGGAAGGCACGTTAAGCTTTTGATCCACCTATAACGCTCGTACGTAATAATTTTAGGCGAAACGTGGGTGACTGTGACTTGCATGATACCGTGACGATGTCTTTTAGGTATTAATTTTACTTGATTCTGCAAACAAGCTGATTCAATGTCGGTCTAGAATGTAGGACAATAGCATGATTGCTTTAGTTCTGAACAGAGAACGAGGAAAACAGCATAAACTTGAATATTAAATATCGTAGTAAAGGGGTCAATGTTTCCAGAACACGATAAAGGTAGAACCGTAGCTAGTTCCAGTGAAGCTAAATCGCTGTACCGTTAAGATAATTTTCCATTTGCAATTCTTATACAAGATTCGAAGTTTTTACTAACTTTTCTGTTGCGCCCGCTAGCTAAATCGATAAAACAGTCTAGTTCATAATACATTTTATAGGTTTCAATTTGCATTCCTGTTTTGTTATAGGGTACTAGATACTGTTTGTGTATGTAAATTTGATATCTATAGTATCAAATTATAATTTTCACATATTTGCAAATCTGGTTAAGATACGATGGAAGTCTTTTCTCGAAAAATTACCGAAACATACATTTTTGGAAACTTCTTAAGAGTGTATCTGAGCCTAGAACATGAACGACAGATTTGCGGGGGTTCGTTTGAAGAAACCATAACTCACTTCATATTGAAAAAGGTATACGCTCGTTACACCTACGGCTCGTTTTTAAAACCCACACTTGTGTTTTAATAATCTCTTTTTGTACCAGTTTCATAATTTACCATAATAGCTTCTTATTGCTGTTTTATTCATTTACAAACGCGGGTAGACTAAAGTTCTTGCAAGTCAAAACTCTTGTCGATTTATTTCTCTTCATTATTCTACAGTTGTGATTTTGAGCTGTGTTGACAACGACCTACAGATACTTATAGACTTGTAACCACCGTACTAGCTGGCATTTCAATATGACACCAAACATGTATTGTCATTTGTGTGTCTTGCATGGTGTAAATGTTTGCATTTGTGTGAGTCACGGTTTTTAAAATGCGTCTTATCACGGCCACAGAAATACTACTTTACAACGAATATACCAACAATAACATATTGGCCGGGAGCACTCTCCTGTTTATAGAATCAAAAAATGGTGTCACTGTGTGATTCAAAAGTACAGTCACGGCATACACAATCAATGTTCTTATCCAAGCTTACATATTTTTTTAAATCTCATCTCTTTTAGGTGAAATAGACCCAAAAACTCGTTTTTTACTCGATCACAAAATTCGAGTGGCCGACTTTTATTGTAATCTTTATGTAATCCCAAATTACCATAATTTTTTTTCATATTTTTTGGTTCATTAGTTTTGGAGATAAGATCCCTGGGACATGCATTTTTTGTGGTTTTTCAAAGATTTATCGAAATAGATGGCAGTAAATATAGTCAAATTATATATTTTTACAATAAATTTTGTAGTACATACCTTGATTTTGATACCCATATTGTATTTTTGTAAAGTATTTTTTTCATTTATTTTAATTGTTTTTTAAATTTCTTGTTTATTTTCAACTTTTTTTTAATTGCGATAGTTTTCATTTAATTGGCTAGTTATGGCCTATAATCGTAATTTTTTTCGGTTACTAGTTTCGGAAATAAGGGGGGAAACATGAATTTTTTGTGGTATTTCTCGAAATCGGTGCCAGGAAATATAGTGAAACTATATATTTTCATAATCAGCTCTTTAATATAAACAATTTGACACCCATATTTTATTTTTAGGTTTTTACTTTTTTGTTTTCTCACTTTTGTATTGGAAGTATTTTGAACAATTTCAAATTTTTCATTTTTTTTCACCATTTCAGTATATGTATGTAGTAAGTGAGTTTTTATCGGATAAAAAAGGATGAATACGAGTATTTATATGCAAAAATTGATAAATACTCTGTAAATACTGTTTGAGTATTTATCCACCGCCCATCTCTAGTTTCATCATAGAAAATACACCGTCGATGCACAAAATCCAACTATTCATTATATGATTATAATATTTTTATATAATATATTCCGTGGCAGTACAATAATTTTTTCACCAAGTTCATCCTGGATTTTCTATCAAGAGGGATATGTTTATTACATGAAAAACGATATCCTTTTACATTTGCAATGATGTTGGGTATCATTTAACTGCGCAAGATGGCATTTTTACTTTTTTATATATTTCATTGCGAGATTTTCTCTCGACAAATGTCAACGCAAGAATGAGGTTGGTAAAATTTCATGGAAATTTCCGGCTCTTATATCATGCGGCCATATTTTGTCTTTGGTTCTATCTCCTTAAGTATCTATAGCTCGTTGGTGGTACGCGGTAACTTGGCTGGAAAAATAGTAGAATGTATTTTATCTGTGCTGCATAAGTTCACCACTGGACTCCACGTTTTTGACATTTCTTACACATCTTCATGGATAAAATTTTTGAAGTAGATCGATTCGGACTGATCCTTTTAAAACCGACGACGACAACGTAAGAAATTCCAACTGATATACGGCGGATAAGTTATTTCGATATACTTATTTATTACTTATTTATTTTTTGTACGCGTGCACGATAACCTCACGGCTTGAACCATATACATCCCGCCGTCGGATGGCAGTCAATTTTCTTTCTAGTTTTGACAATGAATATTGATATTTAGTTTTTTGTTATTTTATACGAAATACGATTAGTCAAAACATATTATAACTCTGCGATCGCTGACACTTGACACTCGCAAAAACTTCAGTCTATCCACGTTAATGGCGAGAGCTATTTCGCCGAAATATCGGGACCCATGAAAACAAATAAAACCATGGTAAGAATATCAAAATCAAAATATTTATTTTGTAAAATAGATACATAAAGTATATTTTCTACAAGTCAAAGTTATTTACAATATACCTATATATCTTAAGAATAAAAAAATTATATCTATATACTAATAACGGAAATACATACAAAAAATATTTAGGTTGGGCTACTAAAATGTAATTATACACCTGCATAAAAAAGAGAAATCTAGGAATCAAATATTATATATAAATGATGCAACGAACAAACAAGCTGATGGATGGATGGATTGATATATACATAATGCAATGAAGAAATAAGTTCATAAATAAAAAAGGGAAATAGATCCAAAAATATTAAGGTTGGGCTACTAAAATGTAATAAAGTTATACACCTGCATAAAATAGAGAAATATAGGAATAAAAATATTATATATACATAATGCCTAACCATCCGCACCATTCGATAGTATTGCTAAGAAGAAGGGCAAGAAACTTAGCAAACATGATTTTTTTCATTTGTAACATAAGCTTAATCTATACAATTTTCTTATACCTACTTAAGAAAAGGCAAATAAAAAACCATAGGAATTATGCCCAAGAGAAAAAAAAAAATATTGATCTTAGTCAATCCGTCTTACATTGTCTATTAACCTTTTACAGCAAAGTCAGTTTACACATTAATTAACCATAAAAGGCTTAGGATTAGCCTTTAGAGGAATCAAACATTCAAATACATATAATATGATTTGCTTTAAGAAATCATACAAGAGTAAATTTACGTCCGTTTGTCGTCTGCACATCGTAGAATTGGACATATCTTGATTCTGTTAAGATTATAGGGATCACTTCGCTCCGCTTTGCTTACACTTCTCCTCGATCCGCTCGTCGTCGCACCTATTTTTGACTTTTTTAGGGTTCCGTACCTCAAAAGGAAAAAACGGAACCCTTATAGAATCACTTTTTTAAAATCGAACCAAAATCGAAATATCTGTTTTGTAAAATAGATACATTAAGTATACTTTTTACAGATTTTTTAATCTTTACAAAAACAATATAATATCAGAATAAAAGAACACTTTATTGTCCAAGACCCTTTATCTTGGGAACGCGTGGAGGTATCGATTTGAAACTAAAACCATATATTTCCTCTACAGTCCTTTGAAGCTGTAAAAAAATCAAACTTCTAAGTTAACCTAACAAAAAGATTTATGCCGCAAAATTATATTATAATTATTTATTTCGACACTCTCAAGGGAATCAAAATTTATAGGGTATTTTCTGTTGACTTAGAAGTTCTAAGTTAGAACTATGAAATTTAGCACGTAATACCGTCTTATACTACAAGTATAGGGACAAATCTGAAAACTATACATTTGTAATTAAATCATAAAAAATATACTCTTTAAAGAAACCCTCGGTGGGCGAGTCCGACTCGTACTTGTCTGATTTTTTAGGGTTCCATTATCCGACAAGGAACCCTTCTAGTTTCGGATAGTATAGGCTTAGAGATTATTAGTACTAGAAAGCTGATAATTGCAATGGGTATAGAAATGAATTACGCCGATAAAACTGTAAGAAATATCTCGAAATAAATGTTTTTTAAGTGTATCTCCCATACAGGTAAGTTGGGGTTCATTTTTTTCGCGTCTATCCCATAGTATGGAGTATTGTTGGATAGATCGTGCAAAAATATTTATGGTTGTGTGAAAACCATCTTTCGAACTAGGGATCCGTCGGCGAAGTATTAAGCTTTCTAATTTTTGTTAGAGTCAAGTAACTCTGGCTAAACCGTTGTTTATGGATATGTGAAAAAATTCACAGAAGTAGTGTATTTTAAGGAAAACTATCAACGCTAAGTAGGCTTAACGAGTACAGGTCGCACTAAACTTTTAGTCCCCTCTAACCACGACAAAATGTATGGGCCGTTCTTCGGGAGAGCAACTTCCGAGCGAACTAGAAGTTTGGCGCGATCTGTATTAGTTGATGAACTTATAAAATGTACTGGGCATATACGGAGCCTTACACTTCATGTGGTCCAAAACGCACTTGGTCGGTTTTAATATTTATTTTAAATGACCTTTGATTTCTTCTTCATGATAGGTAATAAATAAATATTAAATGAGTTGCGATTCCTCCAAGTTGTGGAACTGGTGCCGGGCTCGACTGTGGAGGGACCACCAACTTATTCGCAAACCACCCCAAAGTTATTCGGAGGAGAGTAAAAGGACAGCTCTCAAACAACCAACCAGGTGGCCCACCATTGCCTGGGACCGTTTGATGGCGGTATATTCATACCCAATTGCTGGGCCTTATTATATTTAAAACAGACTGCAAAATTACAGTTTTCTAGTTCTCATAGTCTCTGAGCTAAGCCGCGGACAGACGGACGGACGGACGGACAGATGGATATGGCGAAACTATAAGGGTACCTTGTCAGGCTACGGAACCCTAAAATGATGGTGAATGAATCAATGAATGAATGCAATTGCAAATAAGTTTAGTTGCATTGTGCTTGTATTTATTAGTTATTTTTTCTGCAGCTCTTGTTTAAATTTAGTTCGCTGGCCGCAGCCCAAATGCTAATTTTATTGAAATTATTAAGTTGTTTAATGGTTGGTTAACTTATGAATACAATTTAAATCAGATACAATGTTATAAAGGTTAAATATTTGTTATGAGTATCATATTTAATTTTAGAAACCATAATATTTGTTTATATCAATAATTAGGTACTCATTATTGATTAAAGCGACTCATTATTGATTTTGACAAATATTATGGTTAAAAAAATAACAAGCCTTTTAAACGTGACAAATACAAAAGTTGCTGGGACAAACAGTTTACGTCCACGTCCCCTTATGCATCCAGACTGACGTAGCAGGTGTACAATACAAGGACTCTTTGAGTCGTAGCGATTGCTACGCCGCGCCGTAGCAAGCCCTCCGGATTCTAATTAAACGGTTTTGACGATACGAATTTATCCTATATCCTAAAGGCCCATGTCTAGCAGTGGACGAACACGGGCTGATGGATGGATGGATGGAATTTATCCCGCCGTAGACACGGTTTTAAAACCGGATCCACGCCCGGTTGTCAGAGACGTACGAGACACTATAGAGGCTTTTTAACCGTCTATATTACTACGCAAAATTGCGTTTAATTATATATTTTTTCTCATTCGCTCACGAACATAATATAATAGAAAGCTAAGCATAAACCGCACCTCCGTTTGCTAGCAGTACATACGTGCGATGAATATCGTGTCCTTGACTAACCCCCGGTCTCTCAGCGGCACGGCTAATAAACCGAGCCGTTTTCAAATTAGTTTTTTAACAACCGGCTTAATGATTGGACTACATGCATCGGTTTTGGATCCAAATAAAAGGGACAAACCTAAAATAAAAAGTTTTAAAGACTGTGCTACCTTCACTTTCAGTCGATCCCGGAATATGAACGAATTACTAAGCCAAAAACGAATAGGCCATAGAAGCGCGCAGAAAAGACGCACATAGCAAATTCTATGCACGTTGACATTTATGACTATATATCTACCTATAAACACATTATTTATTTATATAGCCTAAGACAGTGGTTCTTGAACTTTTTGTAGGCACGGACCCCTTTCGGAATTTAATAAATTCCATGAACCCCTGTCGAAGAATATTTTACGAAAGGAAAGCGAAGCATGAAATAAAAAATCTTATATCTTTAATTACTTAATTAAATTGGATTAAAGCTAAGTTAATGAGTAGGATGCTATTGTTTGGGCTCGGTATAATAATTATGTTAAAAGTGAGCGAAGTAACTATGGGAGACCCCTCTGGCAATCATGTCTTGGAACCATTGACCTCTCTTGCGCAACTAGACTCACAATCTCACTCAAAAAGTGTCTGCGATGCATTTTGTCACCACTACGGGGTGACAAAATCGAATGAAGATTTCGTACAACTGACATTGCATCTTATGTTAATGACATAACGTCTTAATTTGGTTGAGGATTTTGGCTACTTTGCTCGTCGCACGTTCGGACACTTTCTGGCGAACTTTTCTTAGAGACTGTGTGTTTTGTTGCTTATGAGAGGTCAATGCTTGGACCCCACTTTAAGAAACCGTGGCCCAAGAGGACACCTATCAAAACGTATCAAGATCAATTTTATTTCTGTGTTTAAATATAAACACTCAACTTATTTTGCTTACCAAGTGGATTCTAATAGAATGCCCACAAAAGTTCGTCAAAACATTTCTTCGTCCACAACCATGTAGCCAAATATTTTGCGACACTTCCGCAAACAATTTCTTTTGTCGTTACATTGTTGACACAGAAATTAATGTTTTCTCTACCGGTGTCGCGGGAATAAAAGAAAAACTTTGCGTTTTCCTTTCTGTGCTTTCAGAAATGAGTTCCGTAATCGCCGTTTTATTCGACAAAGTTTTAGAGTTCCGCGTAATCATTATTCACTGTTGTTAAAACAATGCGCGGCGCGGCGTTTCCGAATGCCGACTGCAATTTTCGTTTTTAAAAACTTAGACTGGTTAAGTTGAGGCCTGAGACATGGATAAACTCTTACAGGAGGTGAATTCTACTGATCCTACTTAACGTTACTGAACGCTTGCTCCCGAGATGCTTTAACCACAAAAAAAATATGGTTCAAACGTTATTTTGCATGCATGGCCCAAGTGTTCATAATGGCCGGATGGATTGAAAAATATACAATATGACAATAAGTAATGAAAATATTGAAATAACAGGATCAAATTGGGCAAAATAATAACAAAATGTGTTTTGTATGAAAATATTAGTTGTGGATTAAAAAGTACAAGAATTTGTGGATAATTTATTGAAAATAATAAATTGACCGGGCTTTACGAATAAAGTTCTTCACTTATTTTACCAGGCAGAGAAAAGATTAAATTTTTTTTTTTATCTTACATCAGGCACGACAACGCAGTTTTTTTATTTTACATTTATATTATAAATGTTTGTAGTCAAAAATGGCACAAAATTAGGATTCTGTCTGGGGCGATATTTATTTGAAGCTTTTTAGAGGATTCCAGATTCCAGAAAAATGAACATTTATTTTTATCTTAGATCAGGCACGACGACGAAGTGTTTTAATTTTATTTTATTATAAGTTTATATTACAAAAGTTTGCCCTCAACGATGGCACAAAACTAAGATTCTATCTGGGGCGATATTTAAGTATTTGAAGTTTCGTAGATGATTCAAACTTTTTGTTGTTTTTCTTTGTGGTAACATTCCTCTTTCTGCAACCATGTTTATTAAAGACGAGCTTTCATTTTTTTATCATTAAAACCAATGTAAGTCAAGCATCTACTTCGGAAACGCTTTCAACCTCACAAATGGTGTGAATTGTTTGATCAGGGGGAAGAGAGAAGAAGGGGATATTGAACACAAATACAATTTCCAATTTTTCCCATCCATGGCCGAAATGGCATAAATTTTCTGAACACATTTCCTTTTGATGTCGCAAGTTATCGTTACCGACTCCTTCTCTACTTTTACAACGGAAACAAGACTGTAAAATAAGGGCAATTACGCAACGTTACTACCTTGCATGCCCAATTTAATATTTTCTTTGTACACTTACCTTTATTTCTCAGAATATTACGGACATGATTTTGATTAAACGAAGATAATAGCTATACAATTTTGCGATTCTAATTGTGTTTCGCATAGCTCTTGCCCGCAGCCTTATGAAGAATTTTTGCCCTTTATCTTGTTTTCTCTTGATTTATTTTACTAATACGGTCTCACGACTGATCACAACGTAGCTTTTTATATACTTTCATTTATAGAAAGAAGAATATGGAGGAAAAAATTACAATATAATCCCGGGAACCGCAAATCAGGTTAGTATAGAAACCACTGACAACCACTGAACAATCTACATCTACATCTACACTATATTATATTATTTATTATTTTATTTTTATTTTATGTTATCTACACTATTATATAAAGAGGAAAGATTTGTTTGTTTGTTTGTTTGTATGTTTGAGGTAAACTTTGGAACTACTGCACCGATTCTAAAAATTATTTCTTTTATAAAAAGATATACTATTGTTGAGTAACATGGGCTATATTTTATTTCAATAAAAGTAAATTTTCAGTTTGAAAATTCAATATTTGTGAACCATGTCGGGAGAAAAAACGCTGCTTACCTGCTTTATCGGCGTTCCTTGACCAAATGGTTGGTTATACGTGATGAAACCGGTTGTTTTCCATACGAGGAAACTGTGTCAGTTTAATCTGACTAAAAATTCCCATCTACAACGATCCTGACACACCTCTTGCTAATATTGAGCTTGAAAAAGTAACTATAGCCAGGTTTAAGCATACCTATAGATACATTAAATACCATGGTTTAAGTAATGATTTGTTCCCATACGGGAAAACTATATCAATTTAATTTGACTACAGATTTACATCTACAACGATCAGGACACACCTCTTGCTAATATTAAGCTTGAAAAAGTGATTACAGTCAGGTTTATGTATTGATTTTTTCCCATACGAGAAAACTGTATGAGCTTAATCTGACTACAGATTTCCATCTACAACGATCCTGACACACTTCTTGGCACTTTGGTAAAACATGGTGACCAGGGTCTGATGATGGGACTGGAAGATGGGTATAGGATCTCCTCAACGGATAACAGTAGACCCTTCGAGTTTGGGCTTATTTCATTGGTCATTATTATCACTTTGGTAAAACATGGTGACCAGGGTCTGATGATGGGTCTGGAAGATAGGTACAGGATCTCCTCAACGGACAACAGCATACCCTTTGAGTTTGGGCTTATTTGATTGGTCTTTATTAGCACTTTGGTAAAACATGAAGACCAGGGTCTGATGATGGGACTGGAAGATGGGTACGTGATCTCCTCAACGGACAAAAGCAGACCCTTCGAGTTTGAGCTCATGTGATTGGTCTTTATTAGCACTTTGGTAAAACATGGAGACCAGGGTTTGATGATGGGACTGGAAGATGGGTACAGGATCTCCTCAACGAACAACAGCAGACTCTTCGAGTTTGGGCTTATTTGATTGGTCATTATTAGCACTTTGGTAAAACATGGTGACCAGGGTCTGATGATGGGTCTGGAAGATGGGGACAGGAGCAGACCCTTTGAGTTTGGGCTTATTTGATTGGTCTTTATTAGCACTTTGGTAAAACATGAAGACCAAGGTCTGATGATGGGACTGGAAGATGGGTACGGGATCTCCTCAACGGACAACAGCAGACCCTTCGTGTTTAGACTTATTTCATCATCATCATCATAAATACTTTATTGCACAAAAAAATAAGTACAAAAAGGCGGACTTAATGCATAAATCATTTTCTACCAGTCAACCCACAGATGGTACAAGATAAATAGGTAGGTGGGCGTGCAAGAAGAGTAAAAACTTAAAAATTAAAAATTAAATGAAGATACTACTCTAAATTAATAACTATAGGTAACAATACCTAAAAAGAATATATGTTAATACATAAATAAATTCAAGTTTTAATAAGTATATTGTAAATAAATACATACCATGACTGCAAAAAATAATAAGAATTAAAGAAGTTCATATTTGTGTGTTTTTGGAGAGGTAGTATCTGTGCACAGAATACTTAAAGGAGTTACGGGAGGGGGCTAGTCTGACATCGTCGGGAAGTTTGTTCCAGAGACGAACAGCAACCACACTAAAAGAATTGGATACGAATCCGGAATGATGCAAAGGAATCGAGAGAAGAAGGTTATTTGAGGATCTGAGCATTCTATCGTGATTGTCAGACAAGAGATGTATCGTTGACTTGAGGTATGAGGGGGTATTTGGATCGGTAATTATACTATAAAGAAGGCAAACAATTCTTAGGTTTCTACGGTCGCGAATAGGAAGCCAGTTGAGTTTTGCACGAAACTCTGAAACGTGGTCATATTTCCTCAAGCCAAATATGAAACGGATGCAGGTGTTAAGCAAGCGTTCCAGTTTATTGAGATGCTCTTCTTTAGCATCCAAATAACAGGTATCAGCGTAGTTAATAATAGGGATCAGAAGGGAATTGGCGATAGAGATTTTCGTTGAAATAGGTAATACGTTTTTCAGACTTAAAAGAGAATGGAGAGAGGCATAAAATTTTCGAGAAACTAAACCTAAATCATTAACGGTAGAAGAGAAGCTGATGCCGCAATCGTTATATTTCAACTGTGGCAGCGTGTCAAAGTCAATTTTTGTAATTTGTTGTGAACTTCCGACAATGATAGCCTGACACTTGTTTGGGTTTACCGCTATACCGAACCGCTCTGACCAGAATTGTATGCTACGTAGGTTAACGTTAAGATGGTCAATACAATCGTGAAGTTCATCAACCTTAGCCTGCCCATAAAGCTGGAGGTCATCAGCATAAAGATGGTAAGAACACTTAAGGTAGGGTGTAGCTAAATTAATAAATATTGAAAATAACAGAGGGGAGAGAATGCTACCTTGAGGAACACCAGCATCTAAATCACACCAATTGGACAGGGTCTGATCACAGCGAATGGCCTGCCAGCGTCCTCGAAGATAGGAAGTGAACCAGTTTAAAGCAGGGAGAGATATATTCAAACGGTCAAGGGAAGCAAGTAGGAGGTCGTGATCGACAGCGTTGAAAGCATTACTTAAATCTACTAGAACCAGCGCAGTTACCATTCCCTTCTCCATTCCTAATCTTATGTCCTCAGTCACTTTAAGGAGTGCTGTGGTTGTGCTATGACCAGTTCTAAAGCCAGACTGATAAGGGTTTAAAAGATTACTCATCGATAGGTAATATGTGAGCTGACGATGAACAAGGGATTCGATGACTTTGGACAGAAATGGAAGGACAGAAATCGGACGGTACTGAGTTGGAAGTTGAGGGTCATGAACTTTTGGAAGAAGAATTTATTTGATTGGTCTTTATTAGCGCTTTGCTTAAATATGGTGTCCGTTGCATATAGTCGTTCAAAAATCATATTATTTTGTTTTCCTTATTTCTACGAAAATCTCTTCGACGCGGGCGGAGCCGCGGGCAAAAGCTAGTTTATAAATAAAATTGTTCTAGTACAGAATTGAGATAGGCGTGTATCTTTGTATAATATGTATACGTCAACTTGAAATTGTAAAATCCAATGCTTTCTAATTTTACTAGTTAAAGTTACGTTATTTTATAAACAAACAATCGTGAAATTATAAACTATCGCATTTTACAATCTTATGGTGACATAAAAAGGTGACTTTCGTTTATGTAGCCAAATTTATACTGGAGTTTCGGTAAGTAATCAGAATCAAGGTTGAAAGACCCTTTCTGTAAAATATGCAACATTAAATTTAGACTTCCTACACTAATATATTGGTTGTTCTTGAACAAGTATAAAGGCGTAAAAAATTTTTTTTCGTCTTTCGCAAACAGAGTCTTTGAAACTTGGTACTGAGTCTCCCATATGAATTTGGATATATAAACAAAATTATTAATCCATGACTGACTGACTAACAGAAAACAACAGCTTAAACCACTGAACATAGAAACATGAAATTTGGAAGAGATGTTCCATAAGGAGTGTAGAGGTGCGAAAAGAAAGGTTTTTTTGAAATTAACCCCTAAAGGGGATGAAACGGGGTGTAAACTTTTGTATCGAAATTGTGTTCCCAACGCAACGGGTTTAACGGGATTTTATAACTCATATTAACGCGGACGAAGTTGTGGACGTCGCCTAGTTAGTACATAGGTAACACTAAAAGTTTCCGGAACTGGCCACTTACATAAACAATATTTAAAAATTTATTGCAACATTTGAAAATATAACTATTTGGCTGTAGAATGCAGTTTGTTTCATCTGACTGTCTTTTGTTTTTACCTTGTGGCGCCATTTAAAAAATTGTGTGTCTGCATCAACATGGATTTAACTCGGGAAAATTTTCGTAGTATGATTTTCTACGATTTTAAGTGTAATTTGACAGCTCAACAGAGCATCGCTCGGCTTGAAACAGCTTTTGGCAATGAAGCACCATGCAAGACGACTGTTTACAGCTGGTTTGCAGAATTCAAGCGTGGTCGTATCAATCTCAGTGACGAATCTCGCGATGGTCGGCCGTCCACCGCTGTGACCAACAAAAACATCGATGCTGTGAGCCGTATGATTGAAACAGACAGGCATGTGACCTACCATGAAATTCGCGCATCCTTAGAAATAGGCATGAGTCAAATACAATCAATCCTACACAAACATTTGGGTGTGAGAAAGCTGTGCTCGCGGTGGATCCCACACAACTTGACCGAGGCTCAAAAAACGGACCGCGTCACTTGGTGCAGTGCCATGCTTACCAGATTCAACGAAGGTGCGTCAAATTTGGTGTGGGACATAGTAACAGGTAACGAAACATGGATTTATTGCTACGATCCCAAAACAAAGCAGCAATCGAGCGTATGGGTCTTTCAAGATGAGTCGAAACCAACCAAAGTGGCGCGCGTGAAAAGTGCATTTAAGCGGATGATTGCTTCTTTTTTTAATAAAACTGGACACGTGGCTACTGTTGCTTTAGAGAATCGTCGTACCGTGAATAGTGACTGGTACACGACCATTTGTTTGCCGGAAGTTATTGACGAACTCCGTAAAAATAACCGTAAACGCCGTATCATCCTGCACCACGACAATGCTAGTTCTCACACGGCCAGACAGACAAACGACTTTTTGAAGACGAAAAATGTAGAACTCATGAGTCATCCTGCATACACTCCCGACCTGGCACCTTGTGACTTTTTTCTGTTCCCAAAAATTTAGAACCAATTACGCGGTCAACGATTTTCATCACCAGAAGAGGCTGTCGAGGAGTATGAAAAACACGTTTCAGAGGTCACCACAGGGGAGTGGCACAACAGTTTTCAAAACTGGTTTGATCGAATGAAAAAGTGCATAGACGCCAAGGGAGATTATTTTGAAAAACAATAAATTAATTTTGTACCTTTAATAGTATTTTTTCATATTCATTCCGGAAACTTATAGTGCGTCAGTTCAAGCACTTTGTATCCATGTTGGAGCTGCATCAAATAATAAAAACCCTTAAGCCTAACTTCAGCATCGAAACATTGTCCCTTATTAACTGAAACTCTTTGGATTGAAATACTGTAGTTGAACGGAAAAAAATACAATATAATTCAATAATTACGCCGCAAATATTCTAATTATTTTATCTTATTTAGGTTACTACACTCTCACCATTTTCCCCAACGCTTGTGTTTCTTGCTCCCTAAGCTGGCAACAAAAAATCCTATCACCCATGCTTCCAGATTGCCACTACAAAAATGGCGGGAATGGCAAAAAGGCCTAGGTTGCTCCGCCGACGTTGCAGTAATTAAACGGCAAAAATCGACTTCCGCTGACAGCTTGACCCAATTTTTGGCTCGAGTCGAACAATCGAGGAATTCTACGTTGGGCTTCGATGGTATGACCCAACAAAAAAAATGTTTTAATTCCAGCCAAATATTTCACCCTGTTTCAAAGTACATACACAGGCCTATATCTTTAAAAAAATATGTATTAACAAACATAGATGATATTATGCAGATTATCACACTAAATAAGAAAGAGTGTGTATATGTATGTGTGTATGTTTGTTACTATTTCACCGTGAAACGGCTGAACGGATCTGGATGAAATTTAGAATGGATATAGCTTATACCCTAACTTAACACATAGGCTAATTTTTATTCCGGAAAAAAGAATGTCGTTAAACCGAATAACACGCGGGCGGAGCCACGGGCAAAAGCTAGTACATATTAAATATTTACAAAATACTGAACCCTTGCAATCTTTTGTAAAGTGGCTCTGAACCCATTCTGTGATATATATTGTTCATGGCAAAGAGATGCACACATATTGCATAATATCTACTACCTAGCATTTTTCCCAAAATTTTAAAGAGATGGTATGCCTGTCATGATTATTTTAGCTTACTGTAAATATAGGTTGGGGAAAAAGTTTCTTCGCATTTTATATGAAAATTCAAAACATTTTCAATAAAGTTTATTTACATTTAACTAAAGTATGTTGGTGCCATTTTGTTCGATAACTTTCTGCCATCTTGTAGGTAGGGAGATGATCCCATTGCTATAGAAATTCTGGGGCTTCTGATCAAAAAACCGCGACAAGTGGTTTTGGCAGTCCTCTCGTGATGTTAACCTGACACTGCCTAAAGAATTCTGAAGAGACCGAAACAAGTAGAAATCTGAAGTTGCAAGGTCAGGACTATATGGCGGATGCATAAATACGTCCCAGCCAACCTCTCTTGATTTTTTCTGAGTGGCTAAAGATGTGTGAGGTCTAGCGTTATCATGATGAAAAACCGCACCCCTTCTGTTGACTAATTCCGGCTGCTTTCTCTCAACTTCTTGCTTTAATCTCATCAGTTGTTCGCAGTAGAGTTCAGAATCCATGGTCCTGCCTGGTGGTAACAACTCATAATGAATAATGCCCTTCCCATCCCACCATATACACAGCATTACCTTGTTGCGAGATAACCCGGGTTTCGCCAGAGTCTGTGAAGCCTGACCAGCCTTTTACTACGACATTTTTCGCACGTTCTTGTCGTACGTGATCCACTTTTCATCACCAGTTATCAGGTTTTTCAAAAATGGTTCGGTTTCATTACGTCGTAATAAAGAATCACAAATGAGTACACGGTTCATTAAGCTTCTTTCAGTGAGCTCATGAGGCACCCAAATGTCGATCTTTTTTGTGTACCCAGCTTTTTTCAAATGCGCCAAAACTGTTTTGTGGTCAATATCCAGCTCTTCAGCTACATCGTAACTACGATCGTGCTCCACTTTTTTCAAAAATGGCATCCATTTTATCCATAACAGGGCGCCCAGAGCGAGGTGCATCTTTGACATCAAATTTTCCGGATTGAAAACGCTTAAACCAAATTTGTGCTACTCTCACAGATACTGCACTAGGTCCATAAACATCACAAATTTTTTTCGCGGCTTGCGTTGCATTTTTACCTTTTCTGTAGTAAAATTTTAAAATGTATCGAATTTCTTCATTAGATTCACTCATCTTAACAGTAAGAAAAACAAATGAAAATTACACATTTTACCTAATTTGAATTTGGAATTATATTTTTAAAAATTTTAATTTTTAATAATACCAAAACCAGCCAGATACTAATGGTATAGCCAAAGAGATTTTATTATAAGTTCATACGTACTATTTGCGAAAAGATTTTTCCCCAACCTATTAAATTATCAAAATCTGATGCTGGGTAGAATGTTGAGCATCGAGAGCTTTTTCTCTGGCTAATTTTATTAAAATGGTTAGGCCAGCTCAGATATAATTTACACAGCGCAACTATAAATAAAAATATAAAATCTTAATTCTCAACTAATATGTTGTCATTGGTCAGCTTCACAGCAACAAGATACATAATAGGATATAAAATAGAACTGATCGACCCCAGAAAGACAGAGCATTGTATCAAGCGCTATAGAGCTCGATATGGTCCTTCATGTTACAGGTGCTGATGAGTGTTACACTAATACATTTAAACAGTCTAATTGGGCCCAAAGTGTGAAGTATAGTTAGGAAAAACCCAATAATAGCGATGCCCCTTCGAGTGGGTCTCAAAAACGTGTAGGCTTGGTGTGCAGTTGAGGCTAATTCCCTGGCGACGTAATTAGGCGAATTTTCCTCATATTTCTCAATCTTTATTAAAATTTTACGGACAAAAGAAGCCACGGAAACATTTCCCCTTGATATAATACATTTTTTGTTGAACAATCATGGCCGTATTTCCTCTGGAGGAACGTTTGTGGTTGTGCTGAAATAAAATAAGATTGTTGTGACAAGAATGTCTGTCTCGCGTAGACATTATGTTGGACTGACATAGTTGTTTTAATTGGATAGAAGTCAGATGTAAGTCAGATGTTATATTGTTATTTTGAACACTTGTATTGTTCGTAATATTATTCAATTTATGGACATGGCATAAGATTTTACAATAAGCTTCCAGAGGAGGTCCTTAGTTTGCCTGAAAATAAGTTTAAACTATATATTAAGCAGGGACTACTTAAGAAAGCTTATTATAAAATCAATGATTATTTGGACGATAATGAAGCATGGTGTAATAAATAATAATAATCTTATTCAAAATTGTAATTCATAATTATCATATTTTAATACTTTATGATTCCTCTAAAGGCTTAAAATTAATTAATATGTAAACTTACTTTGTTAAAGGTAATAGACAATATGAGACGGGTTGACTAAGATGTATTTTTTTCTCGTGACTAATTCCTGCAGTCTTATATTTTTTTATGCCTTTACTTGAGTAGGTATCTATATAATTTTGTATCAAAATATATTTATTTTTGAAAAAGGAATGTTTGCTAAGTTTCTTGCCCTTCTTCTTTGCAATACTAATCGAAAGCTGCGGATGGTTAGGCATTATGTATGTATAATATTTTTATTCCTATATTTCTCTATTTTATGCAGGTGTATAACTTTATTACATTTTAGTAGCCCAACCTTAATATTTTTGGATGTATTTCCCTTTTGATATTTATGAACTTATTTCTTCATTGCATTATGCATATATAATATTTTTATTCCTAGATTCCGCTATTTTATGCAGGTGTATATTTTATTTCCCGTATTATTATATATTTTTTTATATTCTAAAGATATATTATATCGTTATAATTAACTTTGACTTGTAGAAAGTATACTTTAAATATCTATTTTGCAAAAATAAATATTTTGATTTGATTGATATGTATTAGACCGCGTTACAGTCTATAATCAGAAAATACATTTTCCGAAAGCAAGTTTTCCAATCCCAAACTCATGAATTTCTAACTTAGAATGCGCTCTCGTAGTACGAGTATAGGTATATGTATAGGTAATGTGCAAAATTCAGCAATAGCAATCGGAATATGAATATCATTTTCTGGGTGAATCAACCTTCCGACCACAAATCTGTCATTAAAATCGATTTATCATGTCGTTATTTTTAGATAGTCAGAATATTAGATTTTATCTGCCTTTAAGGGTTTGAGCATTTTTTTAAATAATCACATATAAATACAACAGAACACTGAAGTACGTGTTTTGCAGTTCCAGTATAACGAACAAGGTAGGTATTCCTTTTCTCTTTTTTTATATATTTATATTTTTAGGTAGTTTTATTTATAGATGTAAAATGTTATTTATGTTTTAGATTATGCTACTTATGTAATAAAATCTAATATTAAATACAGTAAATTGAATAAAGACAAGATTAGTGTGAAATTGATTTATTAGGTATTTACCCGTGGAATTCCCGTTTTCTATGGAGAATCAAATTTGCTCGAAAGCATGCCCCACTCTAACCGCGCGGCGCACAATGGGCGAAAAATCGGGGTTCCCTTTCGTAGGATTAAAAAAAAACAACAGTTTATTTTCGGCAGTTTTAGGTATGTAGTTGTGTTAAGGACATCAAAACATAAAATAAATGTAGCGGTCAAGAGTTTCTGTCTTTAGTGTATAACATTATCTAAGCGTTTATACGTTTGGAATGTATGAAAATGGAATTTGTTTTCTCCATAACTTTTTTCGTTATTACTCGTTAGGGCTGAATCTTTTAGGAATATGTGTGGAGATCATAACAAAGCTATACAACCAATGTCCTTGACCCCGGATGGTCCCGTTTGATAGATATGACCAAATGAAAAATACTTATTTAGGAATTATGTTGTATCAGGAGGAATAAGTTTCAAATTAGTTTGCCACAGGTTTGTGATGAACCTCATTGCATCCTGGCCATCTGCCAAGATGTCAGAAATTTGAATAAGATGACGGTTCGATCACAATGTTTTTTTTTTGTTTGACAGTGATTGGTTTTACAATTGATGAGGAAAGTAAGTTGTAATTTTATTGCTAACAATGGAAGGACTTGTTTCAAATCTCGACTGTTTTGTGTTCATGAAGCAAAATTCATTTGATGCGGACAAACTTTTCCAAAAAATATTAAGATCTGCGAAATTTTCTCCATCCGAAGAAGAAAAAATCAAGCTTAAAACGTTTTGTGCTACACGTACGAGTAATATGAAACAAAAGTGGAAATCTGCAAACAGTACAAGTGAAAATTTTCGGAAGAAGTTTTCTGATTGGTTAGACTTAGAAGTGAAATGGCCAGAGTTTGTTCAGATTAGAACAGAAAAACTATCGGCTTCTATGATGAGAACTGAAGACTGCTCAGTGAGTGATTCAACTCTTAGTACTTCTGCTGAATTTCCTGTGCACCATAGTGTATCTGTCTCAACGTCTACCAGTACATTCACTCCACGTAAAGAATTTTCTGACCTAAGACCACTTCAAAAAAGAAGAAGAATCGAAAGTCTTGCTGAGTATGATTTTGATACTCTAGCTTATGCACTTGCCAAGAAAGCTGAAAAGGAAAATAAAATGGACATTGCTGACTTATTAAAGCATTTAAGCAAACATCCCGAAGATGCTGCAATGCTTCGAAACTGCTTGAAGTCAAAGAAGCGTACCTGCCCTGCTGATAAGGCACTCGGTGTTGCAACATCACTCAAGTTGTCAAAATGGCAATATACGACACTAAAACAGACCACTAAGGAGATGGGTTGTGATATTTTTCCAGCTTATGATACTCTAAATAATGAGAAGAAAAAGTGCTATGTTAATAAAGAAGACATGAAGATAAACGAAAATGAAGTAAAAATTAAACTTCAATCGGTGTTAGACCTCACGGTCTCGAGACTTTGCAGAGATATGGAAATCGATGCTGGAAGTAAGTTGACCCTTATTAGTAAATGGGGATTTGACGGTGCCTCTGGACACAGCAACTATAAACAAAAAATGGAAGGTGACGATTCTAGTATATTCATGTGTTCATTTGTGCCGTTGAAACTGATGAAAGTCGATGCTGATGAAGTGCTGTGGGAAAATCCTAAAGCTTGTTCAACGTTTTATTGCCGACCAATTTATTTCAAATTCGCCAAAGAAAATGATTTAAATATTAAAGACGAAATGGCAATTATAGATAATGAAATAGCTGCCCTAGCACCAACTGTTATCGAAAATGCAACTGTCACACATCAACTGCATATGACAATGATCGACGGCAAGATAATATCGCATCTTTCCGATACCTCTACAGCAACGTGCGATATCTGCAAAGCGACACCAAAGGAAATGAACAACATTGAAACAGTATCGCAAAAAGGCTTATCCGTGGATATATACAAGTTTGGCTTGTCTTCTCTGCATGCGAAAATTAGATGTATGGAATGCATCCTGCACATTGCATATCGACTTGACTTCAAGAAGTGGCAAGCCAAAGGCGATGATATAAAACAACAGTTGGCCAGCAAAAAGAAGTCAATACAAGAAAAATTTCGAAATGAAATGGGTTTGCTTGTAGATGTGGTGAAGCAAGGTGCAGGGACCACCAATGATGGGAACACTGCAAGAAGATTTTTTTCTGATCCGCAAGCAACTGCGCGGATCACTGGTGTAGATGAAGAACTCATCAAGAGATTTAGAGTGATTCTTCAAGTGATCTCATGTGGAGAGTTTGTTGACGTGGAGAAGTACCGACACTATTGTGCTACAACAGCACAAAGATATGTTGAATTGTATGCATGGTACTACATGCCTTCAAGCGTACATAAATTACTTATTCATGGCGCTGACATAATTGAACATAATAACTTTATACCTATTGGAAAGCTTTCTGAAGAAGCATCTGAAGCACGTAACAAGGACTTTAAAAATTTTAGATCATTTCACTCTCGTAAAACCAGCAGGATTGCAACGAATGAAGATATTATCCATAATTTGTTGATATCATCTGACCCTCACCTCTCTAGCTTTAGACCTAAGATAAATTATATTCGCAGCCAACCTCTTTTAGGTGAAACAAAATTGTTATTGGCATTTACTTCTAGTGTAGATAAGGAAAATTTAGAATTTGTAGATGTTGGAAACGTGTCTTACTCTGACATGATTAGTTTCACTTAACTAAATAATACAATTACTCCTAAGAATATCCTTTGTTAATAATTTATACGATAAGAGTGGTGTTTCTTTGCCGCTTTCTTCACCACTAAGATTCGCTAGTGAAATTACTTTATGTAAATAAATTCAAGTTGTACTTTGTATTGAATAAAAGCCTTTAATCTTATATCTATTATAAATAATCAAACATCGATATTGGGTATTCGGCGAGTAGGTCTTCTATTATATGTTTTGGTAGGAAAACCAATTTCCTTATTTGTTGTAACCCGTCTCTCTGTTAAAGGAAAATAATGCATGAATGTATGGTGTAAGTACCTATTGTTACTGTACTTAGAAATATTCATATTTTTTCTGAATTAAAATTGTTTTATGTTTTTCTAACCTTCTTCGGATCTTTCATCTCAATTATTGTCATTAAATGGCAAACTCGTATAATGGCCATTTGATAGTGTGCAAGGTTTATCCCAATATATGCTAGAAGTCATTCTCTTCTATAATTTGGATTTATAATAGTAGCTCAAATACACCTCAAACAAGTGACAAAAAATGCAAAAAATTACAATCTCTGTAGTTTAGCCCTTGACTTAAAAGCTACCGGACCAATCACTGTCAAACAAAAAAAACATTGTGATCGAACCGTCATCTTATTCAAATTTCTGACATCTTGGCAGATGGCCAGGATGCAATGAGGTTCATCAAAAACCTGTGGCAAACTAATTTGAAACTTATTCCACCTGATACAACATAATTCCTAAATATGTATTTTTCATTTGGTCATATCTATCAAACGGGACCATCCGGGGTCAAGGTCATTGGTTGTATAGCTTTGTTATGATCTCCACACACATTCCTAAAAGATTCAGCCCTAACGAGTAATAACGAAAATAGTTATGGAGAAAACAAATTCCATTTTCATACATTCCAAACGTAGAAACGCTTAGATAATGTTATACACTAAAGACAGAAACTCTTGACCGCTACATTTATTTTATGTTTTGATGTCCTTAAAACAACTGCATACCTAAAACTGCCGAAAATAAACTGTTTTTTTTTTTAATCCTACGAAAGGGAACCCCGATTTTTCGCCCATTGTGCGGCGGCGGGTAGCATGCTCAACAATAAAAAGTGGTTGTTTGCTAACGATGTCTAATTCACATGCTACTAGTATGCTTGATACTAGCAGGATAATAATATAGCATGCTTTCGTGAATTAAAATATATATTCCCGGCTTTACAATAGATGCCTAGCACGATCCATCTCTGCTTTACGGGTTCACGGGTATTATCATTAAGGAGTGAAAAAGGTTGTGAGTTTTTGTAACGAAAATACCGTTATATATTCCATGCGAATAAAATTGCGGGCGTCCTCTAGTCTTAATGTAAACACACTTCTTGCGTTTCGATTGCGTTACAATTTTATTAAATTTTTAGATGAAACATAATAATATAAATTAACTTTTTTTACCTAATACTCGTCGGTGAAAAGGGGTGCGTACCAAGTATGGACCGTGACTTGCATTTCACAGTTCAAACTTGTTGGTCACACCACTGACAACCCCTCGGGGATTCATGTCGTGATATCTTTTATGTTTTTTGTGTAAAAATATTAATTTTTTGCTAAATGTTTGTCGAATATTTACATAAACCGCTTTTTACTCTGAAAAAATTGTGAAGGAAAAGCGAAACTATATTTTTTTTGTAGATAAAGTAGTTACATTGAAACAATGTTAACAGGGGATTAAGTAGAAAGTAGGAGATTAATTAAACAAAGGCCTGTTACGATCAGTTTAAACTTAATTAATTTTCTTTCTAATAAGAAGGAATTTAGTCGAAGCAGGATATTTGACTTCAAAGGGAAAGATAAATATATTAAGACTAGATTTTTTACAGAGTGCTCGAGTAATTCTACTCTTCGTATTACCGCTCTCTTTTTTTAACCAGTATGATGAATCCAAGCCACGATATGGACTATTGTTCTTGTGATATTGAGACCTCACAAGATTAACCCTTTTAATTCTCATTATCGCCAAAACAATATATCGCAGTCCCGCTCAAAACTGTAATTCGGTGCCCGTGAGATAAATTAAAAAAAAGTACTGATAGTTTTCTCATTGGTCAGTAGCCATGATTTCTGGGATACGCCAACATAAACATCACGTGATATAACTTGGCCAGCCCGAAGTAAGGCCCTTCGCTCTCTCTCTCTCTCTCTTTTTCTCTTCTTAAGGCGAGTTTATCTGGAGAAATCTGTCCTGCTCCAACGCTTTCATTTTACACTTTTCTATCCTGCTCAGTGGGAGTGGGCCGCTTACAAAACTCTCGATTTCAAGTTGTTTTTATTCACTACTAGCTTTTGCCCATGGCTCCGCCCGCGTGTTATTCGATTTAACGACATGCTTTTTTTCCGGAATGAAAAGAAGCCTATGTGTTAAGTTAGGGTATAAGCTATATCCATTCCAAATTTCATTCAAATCTGTCCAGCCGTTTCAGCGTGAAAGAGTTACAAACATACACACACACAAACTTTCGCATTTATAATATTAGTCCATAAATATATTTTCTTATAAACCAGAAATTGGCTTTTAATTTTTATTATTTAAAGCTTTTGCCCGCGGCTCCGCCGGCGTGTTATTCGGTATAAAGACATGCTTTTTTCCGGTATCTTTGTGTTAAGTTAGGGTATAAGTTATATCCATTCTAAATTTCATCCAAATCCGTCCAGCTGTTTCAGCGTGAAAGAGTAACAAACATACACACACACACACACCCTCTCACACACGCCCTCTCACACACGCACACACACACAAACTTTCACATTTATAATATTAGTTTGATTTTGGAATTAAGGCTTGGCCCATGGTGCACGATAATCTTATTGAGTGATATTGAACGTCAGCATGTTGTCAGAAAGTCCACATTAGAACGCTCGTTTCGCGCGCTGCCGCCACGCATGAAATCAGTAAATTTTAGAGGTTTTTCTGTATTTCACGAAAATGTATTTGGTGCAGGTATTTTCTAGATTTAAATCTGAAAATAAACTATGTTTTCTTGCTATAGCAGTACATTCAGACATAAAACTCAAGAAGGCATCATTATCAAAAATAAAATTTATCGAGTGAAATGTATCCAATTAGATTAGTTTCTTTAGAAAAGAAAGTTAAAAGGTCTGAAAAAACATATTTGTGAGTTTTACATTGATCAGGTAACAACTACTTACCATATAACTACTTACCATAGCATATTTAAGCAAGCCTTGTAATGTAGAAGATCAAGCCTTAAGAAGACGAATTTCTAATAAGACGGCTGCTTTATATTATATTTTCACGACGTTTATTTCTATTGTCTAAAACTGAAGGAAATGATATTTAAATCATAGTTTAGACCATCTTTGCGATTTCATTAGAATGAATATTAAAATGAATATATGAAATAGTAAAATGAATATACTCGTATTCGTACATCAAACATCTGAAACATTAAGCTCAAAGAGTGAAGTTTTTCAAAAAAAACGGCCTCACACGCAGCGCGCTAACAATGCGTATGGCGAGCGAACAACCGGTTTTATGATGCCTCGGCTTATCAATAGCTTACCTTCCGATCTCTGCAACAGTTTAACTCCTATTAATATTGTGTAAACTAAGAAAATATCTTCTAAGTTTAATTATTTTATCATAAGATTCATAAGTGTCTGCTTATTCGTTTACATCTTTTACTTATATAGCTCCTGTGAAAGAAAGTAATAATTAGTATATATGTATAATGTAATTAATTACATTTATTATTTTTGACTGTTTATTGTAAACAAAGTAAGTACCTAATTAACAACTACGTGACTCATGATAGCACAAGTTTAAACCTTTGTGGTTTTTAGCTGCTATTGTTATTTTTTGTTATAATCGTTTGTAAACGGTAAATAAACTAAAAAAAAATGATAATGATATATATTTTATTGTGATTATTACAATTTCACCGTTTGAAATGTATTTACCAAGAGACAATATCGGGATAATCCCCCCTAAAAACTATATCTGCGCAGTCACAAGAGGGACCCTATGCTAGCTAGTCTAGCATAGCAAACTACATCGAGCTCGATAGCGCGCGATACAGTGCTCTCTCTCATTCTGTTGATCTTCCTCGAGAGGGATACACATTCTGTATCGAGCGGTTAAAACTCGATACTATCTACTGTGCTAGGCCCCTAGGTACCCAGAAATCCTTACTTTGGGCTGGAAAACAAAGATCAAGCGATCTGTAAAGCTATAAATACACATATTAGCGTGCTTAGAGCGAGACAGCGCTATAAGAAAGAATGAAAGAGCCGACTACTTCTCTTTTTTCACTCTCTGAGCATAATATGTGTCTTTACTGAACAAGAAAAAGGTCAATTCTTCAGCTGTAAAGTTAAGATGCTTTACTTAGCAGCGCTATTTCATAAATTACATTCATATTTTGAACAATTTCTTGTTCGAAGCGAAATGAGATAATAAATTCTAAATTGTAGCCTTTTCTGATGAGAGTTTATATAAAACGAAATTATTTCGTTAAGTCACCGTGCAGCAATTTAATATAATTTAAAGCTGTCCCCGGACCTGAAATTTCAGTTTAAGTTCCTATCTTAAATATCTTAATTATTTTTTAAAGCATGAAGCATATTTTGTACTGTTGCAAGCAGCACAATCTTTTTGTTACCTTCTGAGCTAAGAAGTCGAAGACTTAAAAGAGGGAAGACCTAATTTGTAATTGAGTTATCTGAGTAGTTACTCAACGGACTAAGTAGCATGTTTGTTAAAATAAAATGAAAAGTCGATTAAAGCGAGGGAATGCGGCCTGCTTCCAATGAGCAAGATGTCAAGTGTAAAATAAAAGCGTTGGGGCAGAACAGTTTTCTCCGAATACCCTCGCCTTAATTAACTCAGCAATTACGAGTAATTAAGAGAATACCATATCAATAATTTTCCGCCCGAATTTAGCCTTAACCGAAATTGAAACCTTAAACGTTTAAAATGAAATGAAATGAAACTAAATATTTTATTAAAATACTTTATTTTTACAATATAGGTACATAAATACACTAATCGCACGTTAGGATTTGTTAACTAATTAAATTAAAAAAAACCGGCGAAGTGCGAGTCGGACTCGTGCACGAAGGGTTCCGTACCATTATCTATAAAAACGGCATAAAATCATGTCTGTTGTATGGGAGTGCGCAGGTCCGACTCGCATCATATCTACAATGCCTGTAATGACGACGAAGAAATGTGACTTAACATTTTATGTTATTTTTAGATCTGTTGTTCAGCGGAAATAAAATTTTGCTAGATCCTTGAAATTCAAAATTTATAAAAGTTTAACAAAATTAGGTAAGCAATTTATTATTAAATGTGTTCATTTGATTTTACACAAAAAATGGACAAAAATAAATTTTCTTGCATCACTTAAATCAAATCACTTGGTTTAATTATTAACATACGAGTAGTATGATTATAACCAATAATATGTATTTTTTTCATGTTAGTAAGTACTTGCTTTAATTTATGTTTTTATTTTTATTTTCGTCCAAACAATATCACTCTTACTAATTCTGTGTGGGAATTATACAATGTGCAAACTAAAACTTCACAACTTTCGCCGAGCGCTCAAAAATCGTGGCGATTTACATAAAAGAAGATTACAGACACGTTAAGTACCCATTGAAGTATTTAAAATCTACTACATCCTAAAAATAACTCAATATAAGTTCCTGCCGAAGTATATCTAAAGTTTACAATTTAGAGCGGCAAGATTTAGGAAATCAAAAAATTCAGCATGAATACCTATTAGATTTTGTTTTGAGATAAAGATAGCAAGCACGTTTACTTTTTTTTAGGGTCCGCTTTTATAAAATATGTATGTTTGTAGGTAAGTCCACTCAAGTTAGAATACCTAGTTTTTGGCATTACATTACCTTAAGGCGCCTAGGCACGCCATCGTTTTAGTACAAAGTTTAATAATCCGTGTTGTTTCTCGTAATAGACCATACGATATGACCTCCATCATCTGGTGCTGGTATTTTAAAAGGCACCATTTTACCAAAATTTTGAATATTAATTTTGTTTTAAAGATATCAAGCTGGACAGATTCACATACAAAGTTGTTTTCTTGTCTCAGATTGTACCTATATCAAAATTTAACATTTCAGCCACATAGCAACTTTGTAAATGCCTGTATTAAACTATTGAGGTCTATACCTTTAATCTATAATGAAAAACAACAGAGAAACGGGTTATCAAATTTTGTACTAAAACGGTGGCGTGCCTAGGCGCCTTAATAAAAATCAAAACTTATTTTATACGTTCAGTATAGCTTGATTAAAGGTTTGTTAATAAAAAGGTGTTTTGTTTTATTTTTAACCGTCCTTAATTTCAGCTTAATCCGTATTTATGTGTTTAAAATAAGGAGCAGTGCACGTTTTTATGTTTGCCCTTTCTTTAAATTGGATTATTGCCTGTTTTAGCGATGTCTTAGCAATTATGAAAACTCCACAGTTGCTCGTCAGAGAAATTTCTCATTAAATCTATATTTTGTTAAAATTGTTACGTGTCGGACCCACGGCACCACTGGTTTATACCCCTGGGGGTACGGTGGGTACCAGCTGGTGGTACCGTGGGTCTGACTTTAGTAAAACGGTACCACCGAATAAAAGAGCTACGTTCTTCATCTCACAAAAAGGCGACAACATTAGAATTTTAACAGGTGATACCCCGAAGAATTGGAACTTTCTGGTGTCGCTTTACTACTTTTATTAAGAAGCTACTAGTTTTATAATTTAGTGTAATATTTTTGCAACCTTTTTCTAGATTTCTGTAGTACAGAAACGCGATTTAAAAACTTTCACCACATAAAAATAATTACAGAAATTATGTAAATAAAACACACTTTTTCTCATAGTTTGACGTATTGGAATCGTGTACAGAACTCAGACATATTTTGTTGTATGGGTTTCTTAACAATATATACACTTTGGTAATATTAAGTTTTTTATATAGAATTGATAAAACTCCTTTTATTCTATCTTCTGAATCGGTCCTTCTTGCACTGCGCGTTTTTCCGCTTGGAGTAAAATTTGTGTCGAATCGGTGTAACACGACTTATTTGACAGACCTAAACTTAATTTAGCATTCTGTCTTTTTCTTTCTGTATCGAAAAGACAAGGACAGGTCGCTTTATATAAGGTTAGTCTTATCAAATAAGACGTGGTTCACCGAATTGACACCATTGACCATTGAGAACACGATGCCTCACCCTAATTTATAAGTACGTGTATATTCATGCACCCTTATTCTACCTTTTCAATTTCTACCGTTTATAAAGTTAAGTTTAATCCTGTATGGAGAATACCGCAGCGGCCATGCTGAAAGCCGGTGTGTTCAGGAATTATAATTAACAATATAAATTAAACCACATTTCCGAATTGTGAAATGTTTCTTGCCGGTGTAAACCGTCGCGGAATAGCTTTTTTCGCCTTCTGGAAATTTTTCATTTGAAAAAAAAGTTTCGAGTAGTATGTGGAATATAATAAACTAGTCGTTCGCTCCGAACTTTGAACTCGCGCTCGCCCGATTCGCGCTTGACCGATTTGGCTCATGTTCGAAATTAAAAATTATTTTTGCCTTATTTACTCGCCTGCCAAATTTCATGACATTCCGATCAACGATACTCGAGTTATCGTCGAACAAACATTCATACATACATACAAACGCTAGATTGTCCAAGTAGACTCTAAGAATTCGCTCGCTTCGCTCGCTCGTTCAATTAAAATGAGTAATATACTCGTATAAGGTCCTTAAATAATAAGTGAAAGTTATTCTATGAAAGATTGGGTCTGTGTATAACAGAACGTTAACTAATAATAATTACAAACAAGAAGAAAAAAAAATCTGTGCGAGTAAATTTTTCACTTTATCGTACAAAATGGTTCAATTGGAAAGTAGTCTATTAGCGATACCCAATCACCTTTTGATTTTTTTTTCTTTGAATTTTACAACCCTATAATTTTAATATATATTTTTTTCTGTTCCCCGTACAAGTGGTTCAACCAGCTGACTTAATTTCTATGGAAAGGTGAAAAAAAAGTTTAAAGCAAAAGATTATTTTTTTCAGTGTAATGTGGTCTTAACGACTTATAAAAAAAATTCACTTTGAATCGTAGGACTTGATATAGTGAGACGGACAAGAAAATAAAAAGATTATAATAAAAAAACCGGCCAATTGCGAGTCGGACTCGCGCACAAAAGGTTCCGTACCACCACAAAATATAGGTACAATATGGATATGGAACCATGGAGTTATGGTAAATAACAACAAGGTGCAATAACAACATCAAGGCGACAAAAGCAAGGCGCTAAAATGGCAGCCCGTGACAAACAATACAGCGCCCTTTAAGCGCCTGCGGAACCCAAGCTTTACTTATTTGTTTTTTTCCTTTAAAGTATGTTCTACAATCTAACGTGATTTAAAACTTACCGTTACCGTTTTTAAGTAAGACCTTAACAGATTTCGTTGAACATTCTCGAGTTATATTTAGTACTAGCTATTGCCCGCGGCTCCGTCCGCGTGTAATTCGGTTAACGACATGCCTTTTTCCGGGATAACAAGTAGCCTATGTGTTAAGTTAGGGTATAAGCTATATTCACTCCAAATTTAATCCAAATCCGTTCAGCCGTTTCAGCGTGAAAGAGTAACAATCATACACACACAAACACACCCTCACACACACCTACACAAAATTTCGCATTTATAATATTATTCTGAAGTCTGATAATCTGATTTGACATATAATGTTTTAATATTATAATGGATAGTATTAGATAGAAAGATTATTTATTTCTTTACTTTACAAAGTTTCTTTAATTAGATCCCTACATTACACATTAAAAGAAGCTTATTTTCATTATTCGGAAAATTATTATTGGCTTGTTGTAAGCCCAATTACCCACCCTGTGCATTATATCATCCCGAAATTCGTGGGGGGGTCGAAAAAACCGTACCAAAAAATACATCTAAATGTTGCATAACACTGGTTTAGAGTCCAGCACTTACTTTACTAAATTCGTATATACAAGTAATTACGACGAAAACTACAGTTTTTTTCTTAACAAACAACTGCCTTGATAGATTTTTCTATTTTAAGGTTCCGTAGTCCGACTATTGGTATTAGAAGGCTGTAATTTGGTATGGGTATACATATTAATCACGCCAACACGATGGTGAAAAAAAAACGAAAATTTCTATTTTTACGGATTACTCGTAAATTGGGGATGATTTTTTTTCTTGTCTATCCCATAGTGTGGGATATCATTGGATAGGTCGCTCAAAAGGGTGAGTAAAAATGATTTTTTAATTTAGGGATCGTTGGCGAAATATAGTATTAAGCTTTAAAGTTATAATTTTTGTTAGAGTCAAGTTTCCCCCCACTGCCAGCTAAAAGGTTGTTTATGAATATGTGAAAAAAATCACAGAGGTAGTATATATAATGAAGATAAAAGGAAAACTATCAACACTAAGTAGGCTTTACATGTTTACGAGTACAGGTCGCGCCAAAATTTATGCCCCTCTAAACACGACAATGTAAGGGCCGTTCTTTGGAAGAGCAATTTCCGCACGACTAGAAGTCTGGCGCGATCTGTATTAGTAGACTAACTTATAAAATGACCGCGCAGCTATGGAACCCTACACTGCGCGTGGCCCGACACCTTAGTTAGACCATTTAACACGGGACCAGGCAAAGCGCGACTCGTAGTACTGAAATTATTCTGCCGTTTTCCACGGGAGGGGAGGTAAACACGCACAGCACACATTTACTCATTCACGCATTCATATACTTCGGCAGAGGGGGATAAGTGCGTGTAAGTGTTATATGGTCTAAGGCTAAGCCCGACACGCACATGGCCTTTGGTGTTGGTGTGTGTAAATCTATGATAGACAAACTAATGATGTAGCTGTAGGAGGTGACGGGATTTGTCACTATGATCATTGATGCGGGTAGATTTATTTTTATGGATGACACTGCTATTGCCACTAGGCAGCGTCCCCTAATGTGAATAATGCCGGACTGTCTGCTCTCAGTGGTTGTATATGAATGACAGAATTTGTAGAAATTCATTTAAGTTACATGAATACAAAGGATATACTACTTTACTAGGTCCAAGAAGTAATTTCTTCTAACTACAATCTTATAATCATGATTTAACTAATGCTCTTATTCTTCGAAAAACCTATTTTTGAAATTGCCACCGGCCAGCTAGTACTTTTCATAGATCGCTCATAGTGCAAACGCTCTGAAGCATAGGCATATCACACAATGGCGTCGTTAAGGATTTCGTCTATGATAAATAAGGTGAAATTTAATCAATCACCCTTATTCATACTGGAGACTCGGTTAGTGATCAGGAACAAAATTCAATGATCGTTATTTTCGAAATCATAAAAAAAATTGTTTCCATACTGACTGAATAGGCAGTAGGTAGGTACGGGAGCAATTTTTTGTTTTCAGTTTTACCTTGAGGTTCATTAAACATTGTTCCTGATCACTAACCGAGTCTCCAATATGAATTCTGGCGGTTGATTAATTATTGGGCTCACAATGACTCGGAATGATGATAGACGCGATATAATCGATTATGTCGCGACACGGAATGCACTGCATGTCAAATGTCATGTCATGACGTCATAGATAAGTCAAATGAAGTTCATTGTGTTTTGTTAAAATATCTTTAAAAGTATAGATTTATTTATTAATCTGATAAGTAGCAACTGTACAGAAAACATATTTCTCGAAATGGTTTTAAGATTTCCGTTCTTGTCCAGAAAGTTAGCACCCCCAATTGTCTCGGGGCTGGGCTTGCGTTTGTAGGGAGCACAAAAAAATGCGATTTTTACAAAAAGGGTCACCTAATCTTGATACTGAGCACTTACCGAGTCTTCAGTATGAATTTGGATATTTATGTCACCTCATATACAACTGCCATGTTTTTTTTCATATGTCCAAAAACAACCGTTTACTTGGAAGGGGAAGGGGGGACACTTGACTCTCATAAAAATTTGCCCTTTAAGGGCCAATAATACCTCAATTCGCAGTCCCGCTCTAGCGCTTTTGCTTTTTAACAGTCTATCCTACTCTAATTAGATGCCGCTGATGGTTTTTTCATTTTTATGGAACAGTCTGCAGCTGCTTTATGCTAATATAAGTCATATTATGCAAAGTTTCAGATCTAATTTCAAGTATTAATTGAATGCTATCGGTTTATTTTATGGGTTGGAGGCAACTTTGTAATTTTTTTCCATCTAGAAAATTTAATGGAATCAAGCTTTCACAACAATATGGACATAGCATTAGTCTTCAACTTTACCATATATTAATTTCAGAATGATTGCTTTAGTATTTGTTGCTATAAAACAGGATCATGCGAAGCGAAGTGAGGTATTATACACCCTTAAAGGTGAATATTTTGCACTGAAACTAAAAATATTTTTCACTGACCCATAATATTTTTGAAAGACCTATCCAACGACACCCCGCACTTGGGGTAGACGCATAGTAGGGTAGAACAAAACACGTACTGAAGACTCGATTCAGCCGGTAGTAAAGTTATTCAATTGGCAACTCCCACTTAGCTCTCAGGTGACTTCGGTTTAAATTTTGCCATGATTTTCTACCCTGATATATCTCTATACATCTATGCAAAAACAAATTTTCGAGGTAGGAAGCAGCCAAAACCGTACATAGCAATGTTAAACTTTGGCTTTGATGCTTACATACTGCAGACTGCCTAAGCGGTTTAAACTAGCTAACAACTTTACATTGACGATATAGTATATTCATGGCATAATCATAAGTATTCTGCTACCGTAAAGTTTGCAAGATTAATCAAACCTAAGAAAATCTAACATGATCCGGAAAAACTAGAACTGACTTCGTTAATTCAACAAAAAGCGTACCAACAAACCTATATTAAACTTTTTTAGTCATTGACAGATTTCGAGTCTACATCTTTCTGTCACTGACAAAAAACCGGACAAGTGCGAGTCGGGACTAGCCCATCAAGAGTTCGGTTAAAGACTATATTTCTTATGATTAAATTACAAAATTTGTAAAATATGAAATATAGACATTACTTGCCAAATTTCATAGTTCTAGGTCAACGGAAAATACCCTATAAATTTTGATTCCCCTGAGAGTGCCAATGTATACGTTTTTTGCGGCATAAAGGGCCGTAACTTTTTTTTACGTTAACTTAGAAGATTGAATTTTTTACAGGTTCAAGAGACTGTAGACCTATGGTTTTAATTTCAACTCGATACCTCTACGCGTTCGCAAGATAAAGGGTCTTGACAGACAGACAAAGGGATGTACAGATAGACGGACAACAAAGTGATTCTATGAGAGCTCCGTTTTTTCCTTTTGAGGTACAGAACCCTAAAAATACAGCAAATATAAAATCACATAAGATTATGTTGTGTTCAAATCTATCGAATTACAATTATTTTATAATAAAAAAATGCAGGGTCTTATTCAGATACGTTGGCATTTCTTTAATGTACTACTTTTGTCCACTTAAGGTTCCGCTAGCTCATAAATTATACAAAGATAAAAGGTAACCACAGACGTTTAACATAGTAGCAGACCTAACGTCGTCGCGTGGCAATTTTAGCTCAGTGAACTTCGGGCTCTTTTAAATATAAATATTGCTTGTTTCCAAACAAAATATATACTAGAGATTAGTTCATCATCATCATAAATACTTTATTGCACAAAAAATAAGTACAAAAAGGCGGACTTAATGCATAAAGCATTTTCTACCAGTCAACCCACAGATGGTACAAGATAAATAGGTAGGTGGGCGTGCAAGAAGAGCAAAAACTTAAAAATTACAAATTAAATGAAGATACTACTCTAAATTAATAACTATAGGTAACAATACCTAAAATGAATATATGTTAATACATAAATAAATACATACCATGACTGCAAAAAATAATAAGAATTAAAGAAATTCATATTTGTGTGTTTTTGGAGAGATAGTGTCTGTGCACAGAATACTTAAAGGAGTTACGGGAGGGGACTTTTCTGACATCGTCGGGAAGTTCGTTCCAGAGACGAACAGCAACTACACTAAAAGAATTGGATAAAAATCCGGAATGATGCAAAGGAATCGAGAGAAGAAGGTTATTTGAGGATCTGAGCATTCTATCGTGATTGTCAGACAAGAGATGTATCGTTGACTTGAGGTATGACGGGGTATTTGGATCGGTAATTATACTATAAAGAAGGCAAACAATCTAAGGTTTCTACGGTTTAGGAATTAACAAATATATTCCGAGTACAAGCCAGCCAAAACAACCCATTCTTTCTTATACTTTTCTCATACCATGAAGCCTAAATGTAGCTTATATTTTGTATGGAAACTTGCCACGCTATTTAATCCTTATGTTTGGTGTGCTACTTAGTAATAATTATATGTCTGTGAAAGTAACTGATACGTTTATGTATATTCTTACCTTTAAGCTTAAGAGCTTAAAAGTCTAAGGAATGATAATGTTCGTATTTCTTTTAGGGAAAACTTCGGCTATAAATTTTAACATTTCGCTCCCATTTAGGTAGAGGGTACTTTTATTATTCCGTTCGGCTTTTTGGCTACGAAAAGCCGTTCTTCTTTCGAAGTGTTTTTCGTAGATGCGTTTTTATGGAGCAGTATATTGTTCAAACGTGTGAATTTTATCGCCGAAAGTGACATGTTTTTGGGTCTTATATAGAAATGGAAACCCATTAAGTATTCTTCCCTTTTATGCTAATAAATCAAATCAAATTTTTTGTACGCCCCTATAGTCGTGTGTTAGAGGTTCGTCTGGTAACCTAAGAGTCCAATCCCCGCGAATTTGTGTTCGGTATGCGTTCTTCGGAATGCACGTTAAGCTGTTGGTCCGTTTGTGCCCGAAGTTTGGTGAAAGGACTCACCACCCATCACGTTTGGAACGAAATAATCGTCAGAAGAAAGCGGGTGTACGAAGAGTGGACTATCACTTGAAACATTTCCGACACCTGGAGGATTCATGTCATGACTACATATCTTATGTTTATATTGGTAATTTTTGGTATTTTCTCACGAAATTATTGATATATACAGTACTGTTACTGATTAAGATAGGGACAAACAAAAATGATCTTGCTGGGTGATCGCCTATAGGTATTTACGTTATACAAGTATACGAGTAGGTTTCAGTAAGATATAAAGCGGTGATCTTAGTGAGAGAAGAAAGTAGCCTACATTTGTCATGTTGTGACAGGATCAGTGGCGTATTTTTCTCATAGTTTTTAGGGTTCCGTACCCGAAGGTGGAAGGTTGTATCCGTCAGTCTGTCACAAAGGCTTCCGGCTTCAACCGTAATAGGTAGACAGTTAAAATTCTTACAAAATACGTGTCACTATAGCCTCTGTTTCCTTCATGGTTACGGTAAATAATAATAACATCAAAAATACTTCAAAAATTATCATTTTTAACGTCATTTATTTCAGATCTACCTTAAAGACGGTAATACATACAAGTTTCTAACTTGGTGACATTGTTGTATATAATTTAATGAAAAACAACAAATAATAAAAAGCCGAATTGCTTGTCAAGTGCTACCATTTCAGCGGCCTGTTTTGTGTCGTCGATATCTATATTGTTGTTATTTGCCATGTTTTTAAGGTTCCGTACCCGTATTGTGCTGTAGTACGGAACGTTTTGTGCGAGAGTCCGACTTGCCAATGGCCAAATTATAATGGTTTTACAAGCACGTGTTAACGCGCATATTTCGGTATGCTTTCAGTCTACGACGTAGCGGGTCTACAAAGCGAGAAAACCATGGGATCGTAGCACTTGCTACGCCGTAGCTAAGGGAGCAGGCTAGTGTGTTTAGTGTACATACTGACGTCATCAATGAAATTTCTCTAAAAATGATTGAAGCCTCTCTCATGGGATATCACAACAACTACAGGCCCAATAATCTCTAGGTTCTAAAAAAACCTTGTCAAAATGAATGATTTTATTTTTATTTTAGTTGGACTCGCGCACGAAGGGTTCCGTACCATTATCTATAAAAACGGAAAAAAAATCTTGTCTGTTGTATGGGAGTGCGCAGGTTCGACTCGCACTTGGCCAGTTTTAGTATTTGTTGATATAGCAGCAACAAAAATACATCATCTTTGAAAATTTCAACTGTCTAACTATCACGGTTTTAGAGATACAGCCTGGTGACAGACAGACTGACAAAACGACGGACAGACGGACAGCGAAGCTTTAGTAATAGGGTCCCGTTGTTTACCCTTTGGGTACGGAACCCTAAAAATGAGAAAAAGTCTGTAAAATAAACGTGACTTCAAAGTTAATATTTATAATCTGTGCAGAGTAAATATCAAATAGTTTTTCAAAATTAGACGCCATTAAAGTGAGGTTAATTATTGGCAGGATAGGTATAACCCGTTTCATTGGACCTTGGGATTAAACATGGCACCAATACTGCGATTACTAGTTTTTCAGGCGTCATAAATAGATTACACAACCACTTCGTGCACCCAGACTGACATATTTAGCATCAAAGAAATGCCCTTTATCCTGTGAACCCAGATTCAGCCATTTCCCTTGTTCTTACCAGATTTTTCGTGACCTACAGACCCAGGACAAAAGGTTACTCAGCTTCAAAGTGACTTTTCCCACCATGCCCTCATCCTTCAAATTAGCTTCCTATACCAAATACGTCGCCTAGACAATATTCTCGAATCCTTCGATTCTGCTCACGTTCTTAGCTCACATAAGAGAAGGAGTCAGCTCATTGCATTACGGGGCCCGAAGGGAAATCGACGGTCGTAGTATAAACAACTCAATTACTCTTAGCTATTGTTTAGATTCGGGTTTGGTACCTGTGTCAGTGATATTTAATGCTTTGGGAGTTTGGGTCTGAGTTCGTAGGATGTGGGACACGGTAAAAATGTGATTTGATTTTTCATTTTTGGAACTGGGATATCATTGAAATTCAAAATTAAGAACTTTATGCGAAATTGTTGCATCGATTGCAGCAAGAGGAAAATGATTATTAATGGTTTTACTACATGGAATTGATCAAATCTAAACTTATGTAGTAAGTAATAAAGTAGTAAAAAATCGTATTATATAATAATAGTAGTTTATGAAACTGGTACATAAAAAGGTTATTAAAAACTCGGCTCGTTTTTTAATAGAACACGCGTGTTTTAATATCTAGTTATGTATAGTTTCATACACTATTTTATCTGAACTCATGCGTAACAACCTGTTTTCATAATAATCTTGATAAAATTTGTCGTTGGCGATTTTTGATTTTTCTTGTAAAAGCTCGTTCTAAAAGTGTTCGTAATTTCCGTCGTTATTTCCAGAATGTCAGGTGGAGTCAAATTATCATCACCATCACTGCTATTAGTAATTTTAGGACAAAATAATACTTTTGGTTTGACCCATAAAACCACAGTAAATAATAATTTCCACGTAAGCTATTGCTCCAAAATCCAACAGTCCACCAGGCATGTGTGTGTACGCGTTGCGCGCGCCGGCAGCCATAGACGATAATTAAATTATAGTAAAGGTCTTCGAACAACTAAAGCTATAAAAAAAAAAAAAAAACGAAATTACAGTACATGTCATACTAACTAGGAAGGCAAAGGGAACTTAGACTATACAGCCATGTCTGAGGTTTAATATCAAATACCAATGAGGTTTTTATATAATGGTCTCCAATACATACATAATAGTAATGAGGTTACAGTTAAAATTTATTTTCGGCCAGGTATTGTCTATGGCTTACGGCGCGTTGGACGTTGGACTCGGTCTGTCAATGGATTAACTGTTTGTTGTGCCATAGTTTTCGGGGAAATTTATTTATTACTTACAGTGGTTTTATGGGTGAAAATAATTATTTTGCCCTACAATTACTGACTGCAGGGATGGTGATGAATGATATTTGACTCCACCTGACATTCTTTATATAACGACGGAAATTACGAACACTTTAGAAAGACAAATTTACAAAAATTATGAAAACAGGTTAGTAGGCATGAGTTTAGATAAAGAAGTGTATGAAACTATACATAACTAGGTATCAAAACACTCGTGTTCTATTAAAAAACCCACCTTCGGCTCGTTTTTTAAACTTACAGTCGTGTTTTTAATCATCTTTTTATGTACCAGTTTCATAAACTACTATTACGAAAATGAAATGGATTATTAGTATTCTACTGAGTCCAGAAACACATTTTTTATCTGTGTGTCTGTATATATATTCCGTTTTAATTTGAAACCCACTCAAAGGATTTGGGTGCGAATTTCTTTATTCATCTTAATGACCCTGGTCAACATTTAGGCCATAAAGGCTGTTGATAAAATGACGCCCAATCCAAAATCAGGGCAGTGATTGAATAAACGCAGACAGAGCCGCGGGTGAACGACTAGTTTTTGAATAAAAGGTATTAAATGAATGTGGTTTATGTTACTACGCGACACTAGTCTTATATTTATTATGATTTTATATATAGCAATTACTTTGTATATGATCCTACACAACAACTATAAACACGCTTTAAAGTTGTTGTACATGATTGATTACAATATAATGCATGAGATAATCTCATGCAACTTAAGTATTGGGAATGTTTTTGTCACATAATCGCATAAAGATCATGTGACAAAATCTTACAATACTTAACTTGGATACTGCTCACTTGACCATTAAGAAGAAACCAAGCCAGTCTAGGCGTATAGAAAACAGCAAAGTAATGTAAATGTCTTCGGCAGATCGTAGAATTGGGCATATCATGATCTGCCCAGGCATATCGTATGTCTGTTAAAACTAGGGGGGTGGTCTCGCTACACTCCACTTTGCTCTGCTCCCCAAATTTATGATCACAGGCAACTTAAGCTGCAAGCCACACAGAAGAGGCGCGGCGCGCATCGAGCGCGCGGGCGTCTTTCAAATTTCGTACAAAACGCATGGAAATGAAGTCACAATTTGAGGTATGGTACGGACGCCCGTTCACCGCCTGAAACCTACCATTCGGTGTGTTCAAATTGCGGCTTTATTTCCATGCGTTTTTTTACGAAATTTGAATGACGCCCACGCGCTGGATGTGCGCCGCGCCGCTTCTGTGTGGTTTGAAACTAACACGCTCCTCCTTGCTACGCTCATTTGCACCTATTTTTCGCCTTTGGTGAAAGAGTTTTGTTTGATTTCATATTTTACGATCTGCCGAACCCTACGATAGGCCGACAACATAGACACAACGAAAAACTTCGTATTTTAATTTAAATCCTATATTAGCTACGTAAAAAGGTAACTTTTACATCCTCCGGGCAGTTACGGACCCCGAATGTATGGAACGAAGTTAATTTACTTAAATTTCTCCAACAAAAATGAAAAAGTTCTTAGATGAGAGTTTTTTATTGTTCTGCCTGTTTTTTAAGACATTTGGTCAAAATACCGAATATAGGATGGCTTTAATACAGCGAATATCATACTGGCGACTCGGCAACTGATCAGAGCCAAGGTTCAGTGACCCTTTTTGTGAAATCCACACTTATAACTAAGTAGTAAAAAGGTTGTGTCTCAACAATCAATATTTTTTCAAAAGTATTAAGCTAGAAGTACCTATTAGAATTTTTGTCTGTCTGTCTGTATGTTTCGTTTTAACTCGAGAACCACTGAACAGATTTGAATGCGGTTTTCTCTATTGTCATCATAGTGATCCTGGCCATAAAATAATGCCCAACCTCAAAACAGCGCAGATATTGAACAAACGCGTGTGGAGCCGCGGGTGAAAGGTGGGTTAGAAAGTAAATTCTGTACCCCCATACTTGTTTTGTGTGGAGTTCTGATACGAGCCTGGAGATTTGGATTTTGAGAAATTTGTGTTTTAATATATTTAAACCTTTATATTTGAATTTCGTTAAATCCTTTCTTAGCAGATGCCCGCGTCCTACAAGGAAACTACCTGCCAAATTCCAAGTTTCTAGGTTTTATAGTCCTGAAGACTTCGTGATGAGCGAGTGGATGGTAGTTCGCTTTTATGATATAGATGAGGACTTTTGCTGATGATATATTTTTATCCTTTCAGGTAAATTGAGAACAACGTTGACCTTCTGCTGATGTACCAGTAGGTATGTAAGTTTGGCCTCCATGACACAGATAAATTTCTTTCGTGATAAACGACCTTTTTTATCGGAGCCGCCATATTGATTTGACCTACGTTTCAATATACGAAACGAATTGAGTTTTTTTTAATGACCTTCATATTGTGACAGTCACAAATAGAGAAAAAAATTTAGGTACTAATAGGTTTAAAATAAGCCTATGTTCATGATACTGATGTGTTTAAAATTCTTTATTGCGTAATGGCTCTTAGCTGTAGGAAATTAAAGCTGAATTATGTGGACAAATTTTAAAGTTAAGGTAAAAATGAAATAGTATAAAAGGCTTTCAGAAAACGCAGCACTTAAACTCAAAGATAAATCAATATTGTGGATAACTTCACGAAAAAAATAGGACAATTGGTTAAAGTAGTCTATATAGTTATCGATTTTGGAAAATACAAAATCTTAAAAAGTTTTCAAATAAATCTTGCTTCACCAAAAAAAAACTGGCTTTTATGCACAAGAATGTGATTCTGTATTTATAAATTTTATATAATTTCGCTCGCATTCATTCAATTTCCACCCTGTTTTAAGCTTTGGGGGTTATTTTATTACCATTTCTTTGATGACATTTTAACCATGGTCACGATGATGATAATAAAGAAAACCGCATCCAAATCGGTTGAGTGGTTCTCGAGTTAAAATAGAACGGCTAGATAAAACTGTAAAAGAAAGACACCCACCAGATGTTTTTGTCTCCAATCGCAAGAAACTGATCCGATATTTCTTCTGCGAGCCGGTTTTTTATTAACTGCTGCATCCGTCTCCGCTTTTGTTTGCCAAGAAAACTATTACGCGATTTCATTACGAAGAAAATTTAAATTGGATTGTTGCGCCATGTCCGTCTGTCCATCTGTCCGCCTGTCCACGGCTTAGCTCAGAGACTATTAGTATTCATTCATCATTTTTTTTTTAAATTAGTATTAGATTTAACTTTCTATTAGTATTAGAAAGCTGTAATTTGGCACACATTATTTATTTCGCCGACAAAAAGGTAAAAATGATTTTTTCTCGTCAATCCCATGCTATGGGGTATCGTTGGATAGATCGTTCAAAAACATTATGGGTGTGTGAAAGCCATTTTTCGATTAAGGGATCCGTTAGCGATATATTAAGATTTAAAGTGTAAATTTTTGTTAGAGTCAAGTGTCCCATCCTGCCAGCTAAACAGTTGTTTATGACTATGTGGGAAAATTCACAGAAGTAATATATATATATTATAATGAAGTGAAAAGGAAAACTATCACAGCTAAGTAGACTTTACGGGTTTACGAGTAAAGGTCACGCCAAACTTTAAGTCCCTTCTAAACAGGACATTGTATGGGCCGTTCTTCTAAATGTATGGGATTAGAAGTTTGGCGCGATAGGACACCAACGAATGAAATGTACCGGGCAACTACGGAACCCTACACTGCGCGTGGCCCAACACGTACTTGGCTGTTTTTTTTTAAATTCTTAGTTGCTTCAATCCACATGTAGCGACTTTATGTTTTAGTGTTCCGTTACCCAAAATTAAAAAAAGGAAGTTAAAAATTATACAATTTTGAAAATTTACTGGATTACTTTGTTGTCCGTTTGTCGTCCCCCTAATAGACATAAAACTATTGTTGCGTAGTGCCATCACATTTATTTATTACTTTTAATTCAAAAATAAGAAAACAATCATAAGTTGTGCGTTTGGGAACGAATCCTGGTGCAACCACCTTAAAAGCGTATCTTGTCAATCCAATCTGGCGCAGGCGCAATAAATGAGTATGTACATCGGTATACCCGCTGTTTGAAATATGGCTTCCTGCTTTAAATGAAACAACACCTTAATCATTGCAAACAAGTTTGGTATCCAAATCCTCATAAATCTTTTGCATCGAGGAAGTATGGAAAGAATGCGTTTTCGATTTTCATCAACTAGAATTTTGTTGCATTGCAGTTTATATAGTAAGCTCTATAATAAATTGTTTTCCTGAGAACAGACGAGAGAAAACATTTTTTTTCTTTTAAAGGTCGGTTCCTAAGCAAATCGTAAGAAATTATTTTAAAGCTTAATTGCCCTCAGCTAAAACAATTTAATTAGACAAATAATTACCGTATGTAAAAACAAATTTTTGTTTGATTGACTAACCTCAAAATAATTGTATCTTCCATAGTCGTAAAGTTTGAAATGTTTTTGGAATTAATAACTTAATTGACGACTATGTTTATCAAATTATTTTTGAAGCTTCTTAAAAGTCGTTTTTGAAATGGTACATTTTTTTTACATTAAGCTGGAAGCTATATTTGGCCGTCTTAATAATTTCTTGCGCCGCGAATAAATTGGCACTTTTTGAAGTCGTTTTGTCACTTTCAATAAGAAGCCAATATTTTGATAAATTTGAATAACATTTTAGGAACATTTTTCTAGGTTTCTGAACCAAAGAAACGGAATTGAAAAATTTTCACTCGATAGAAATAGTTACTGAAATTGATGACCTTCAAACACACGCTTTCTCATAGTTTTAATGAATAAAAATAGGTAATGTACAGAACCCAAACACATTATTAAATGGGTTTTAAAAATATCCATATTTTCATCATTGGAAATTTAACAAGCTGTTTAGGTTTTTCTTATATAAATAAAAACACTCCTTTTTCTCAAGAAATTTAACTGAATAAATATCAAAACAAGGTTCAAATTAAACTTTGATCCGATTCAATTATGTAATTAATTGTGCAAAGAAACAAATTGAAACAAACAAATTTAACATAAACATCAAATGATATCTGCTTGACGTTTCAACGCCTCTGTAGGCTGTCGTGGTCACAAGCTGACTGACGAGAGTAGCAGCAAAAATGTCCTTGGTGAGCCGGCGGTAGGTAGCACATTATTTTTCTTTTTCTTACCCGCGAGTAAGACCCCAACACAAAGTTAATAATGTGTGAAAATCGCGAAAGTTTAAAGTTTACTAACATCAAATGAGTTTCGTTGATTATTTTTAAAGATATTGATATTAATTATTGTATTTTTTATATATTTTTGATGCGTTAAGTCATATTATGTTTTCCATTCGCCTGATGACGACCCCACGAGGGGTCAAAATAGCGCATTTAAATGTATATATTTCTTTGTTTTTGTTAATAGAAAGATACAATTTACTAAACATTATTTATTTAGGTATATTTGAGCGCACTTGCAAATTGATTCCCCCTCGAACGACGAAGAGATTGGACGATTCGTGCGATAGAGAGAGATGCAAGCACCTAAGTTCGCCAGCAGTGTTAGTCGCTTTAAGAGAATAGGTCGCGATTGCATTGATCACTGTCACTCCATGCGGAAAGACCCGCAGTGAGAGAGGGACAGATTCTGAAAAAAAGTCAAAATGACGACCATTATCACGAATTCTATTATAAAAAAAACTAAAGTTTGTATCAAATATCGGTTCCTTTCAGAGATTAGTAAAGTTAATACAGATTTTAATCCATTAAATAATATACGTATATATGGGGTTTTGATCAAATAATCTTAAAACTCGATATGAAAATTTTTTTTAGAGTCATTTTTGTTTTTTTTTTGTCAATCAATATTGGAACGACGACGTCTGAAGATTTTGTTTCGATATGTGCATTATATTTTTAGCAGAGGTTCAATTTGTTTTTTTTTATATTTTGTATTGCATCAAACAGGGAAGAAAAAGTTATGGTTTTTCAGGGACTATCCTCTTGAAATTGAGGACCTCATTTAGCGTCAAGTAGAACTGAGCTCTAAACCGTTTCATTATTATTCAAAATAGCGTACTCTGAGCCGTGGCTTTTACGACAACCGAAACATCACCTGCTCTCAAAAAAAGCGTTTTTCAAGAGTATAATTTTCAAAAAGTGTCGGTTGAGTACTTAGTTAAAAGCTGTTTCTTTAATTATCTGCAATTTTCATAGTATAATTTGATTATGAACTTTCGTACAAAACAATCCAGTTTTCTAAGGCAAAGTATACCGAAATCGATAAAAAATCGGCAAAAATGATGTATAGGTATAATAAAATTGTATCATTTAAAAAAAAAAATTCATACGTAGCGTACTGAAATATTCAAATTCTTAATTACACATAATATGCATAACACACAGTAATTTTAAAATTTATGCGATGAGGCGAGCTTATCTCCAAAAGAGATTTCTACCAGGAAACATACGTGATAGGAGAAACAACAAGATACAGTATGAATAAGACATAATGTGCACCAATAAAAAATATGGTATACCTACAATAAAAATACTGGGAAAACGTCCATCAACTCAAATCTGAGTATTGGTTCGGCATCGATTCACCTCTAATGGTTTCCATTGCTTATAATCAGCTCCACTGTGATCCATTTATCAACACCATACCGCCCCGTCTGCAGATAAGCAATAAATCTCCAGCACTAATTAGTTGCTGATGACCTAGTTTCTGATTAACCGGTAGATTTGCGTAGATGCCAATTTGTGCCAGTTCCCGCCCATTCCCTAGAGAGCCGGTAACCGCCAATTCGTGGCGAGAGCATTCTTTTCAACGTCAACTGACAATTCAAAATTGTATGAATACAAGCCTTTCGCTCGCGGCTCCGCCCGCGTTTATTCAATCTCTGCCCCGTTTTCGGCTTGACGTTATTTTATGAACACCCCTTATAGCCTATATGTTGACCAAGATCACTATGATGATAATAAAAAAACCGCATTCGATTCCGATGAGTGTTTCTCGAGTTAAGGCGAGGCATTGATACACTTTTAATTTCAAATCGGCGCCTTAGTGAGGGGGACTTACTCCATACAAATATGCGCTCACGAACTATCTTATGCCGTAAGGTCATGTGCGGCAAAACAGTATTTTTCATTTAAAATAAGTAATTTAATAAATCCAATCGGCCATATTGAAGTGTATTTGTAGACTTATTTAAATAGAAAACTTAGGGGCCTCATCCAGAGGTTTTCTAAATATTTTTTTCTCTGCTATGAAAATTAATCAACCAACTAAACCTTTGGATAAAATGATGTCAATACAATGCTTAATCTAGTATATACATTGGTAATTAGATATGTTTTTTTATTGCTGAGAAAAATGGAGATCCATGTCGCCAAAATTTCGTGGCGTCGTCGCCTTAAAACGGAAAATACAGACAGACGAAAATTGTAAAAAGTATGGTTTGGCCTTAGTGCAACACTAATAACCCATTTCATTTGAAATTTCGCGAAAATAATCAATGTACGGACACGACCTTATGTATAGGATATAGATTGGAATCACGTTGCGAGTCAACAGAGCTTTTATTTTTTTTCGTTATTTCTTCTGTCTTCTTTAAAATTAAAAGCATGTCTTGTTAAGTTCAGTAATTTGAAAACCACTGAATAGATTTTGATGTCATTATCACTTTTAGCTTAATAATAAGGAAGGTATAGGTATACGTGATGAAAAGTATGTATGAAGGAAGCTTAGTACCTTTTACATGAAAATATTTTGAGGCGAGGTTATCCAGAGAAATCTGTCCTGTTTCAACGGTTTCATTTTGCACATGTTTATCCTGTTCAGCGGAAGCGGGCCGCTCAGAAAACTCGCGGATTCGAGGTTTTTTTATTTTTTATTTTGGAATTAGAGGAATGGGTTTTTAATATGATGGCTGTTTTATATCACATTTTTCAGGACGTTTATTTTAGTGTAACTTTTATTGCCCAAAACTTAATACAGCTCAAATGAAATAATATTTAGATCATAGTTTAGTTTAAACCTATCTTTGCGATTTAATTGGACCGAGCAAAATGTAAGTAATCGTGTATCGAACAGCCGAAATATCAAGATCAAAAAGTAATATATTTCTTACAAAATTTTATCAAAGCTATTTATCGGTTTAAAATGAATTAAAAATGGGAAAAAATGCGATAACCCCTCCTTAACGCTTTTTACATTCAGTATGAGTGAAGCTGTGGGCAGAGGCTAGAAAAACAAGAGGCAGTAAAATTTAAACTTAAAACGTTATATAATGTAAAATACATCAAGTACTTTTACCAAAATTCTCCAAAGGTTACTATGTAAAAAATATGTATGAGTGGTTAAATATTGTATAACCCTTCGTCATTAAATTTAATGTCCCATGGCATTCCATAAAATTTCGCTGTCATAAAGTAAAATTTTATTAAATCATCATAAAAGCGGATGTTGTACCTTAACGAGCGTGTATCCTTACGGGTGTTTAGAGTATGAATTCTGTAACACGAGTATACTTTAAGGCCTGGTGCACGATAATCTTACTGAGTGATTTTTAACTTCAGTATGTTGTCAGAAATTCTACATTAGAACGCTCGCTTCCCGCGCTGGCGGCACGCAAAATCAGTTAATTTTAGAGGTTTCTCTGGATTTTACGAAAAAGTATTTGATGTGGGAGTTTTTCCACCTGACATCGGAAAATAAACCATGTTTTCTTATTATAGCAGTAATTTCAGACATAAAACTCAAGCCGCTTAGACATAAAACAAAATAATAACTTAAAAATGCATCATTTTCAAAAATAAAATCTATCGAGCGAAATGTGTCCAATTAGGTAACCGACTTAACAACGGAAAGAAAAAGGTCTGAAAAAACACGTGTCCAAGTTTTACATTGATCAGATAAGTAGTTGACTCAGCATATTAAAACAAAAACCGTTGAAAGACCCAATACAAGCCCTTAAGCACAGTTACAGTTGTACAAAGAAAGCGCTCAGACAGAGCAATTGCGGCCTGTGGGGCGAGACGCGGGAGGTAAGCCACCGAGCTACAGTGCGACCAACTTATCTGTTCAGTTGGATTATCCACCCATCTCTTTCTAGTGCGGTAGAAAATAGTATAATTAGAAAGAGACGGCGAATGATTTTACTGAACAGATAAGTTGGTCGCACTGTACTACAATTTTCGAACAAGCAGTTCGGAGCCTCACCCCGCAAGCCCCACACAACCGCTCCGTCCGAACGGCTTCACTTGATAACGACCACTGTATGGATTTTTAAACTGTTCTATAAGTGTACTAGTATAAATAACCAACTACGTATATTCACAGTTTCGCTTGCAAATATTGTTTGCGAAGATAAATTTCCATAATTCTAAAATTTTTAATGTTTAAACAAAATGTATCACATCTTTGTAATTATAATTTCGCAAATACTTTCTTAGTGGGTTTCCGCGTCGAACTAATATCTGATGTGATAACTGTTGTGTTTGAGCACTATAAGGATTCAGTCTGTTAAGTCCTTTTCCCTGAATGTCCATCGTCCGAATTCCTTAAACGTTCATTTCCTTGTACGTCCATTTCTTTGTACGTCCATTTCCTTGTACATTTATTTTCTTGTACGTACATTTTTTTGTACGTCCATTTCCTTGTACATTTATTTCCTTGTACGTCCATTTCTTTGTACGTCCATTTCCTTGTACATTTATTTCCTTGTACGACCATTTCCTTGTATGTTCATAAATGATATTTTTTTCAAAAAATGTCTAGAAATCAATGCTAAGCTTGCACTGGACCCACTTGTTGTGTAATATATTTAACTTTAGTTAGAAATTATTAAGTTCTCATTTTAAGTGTATATATGTAAGTTCATATGAGAAATAAAGAATCTTAAACCTTACTAAACAATCTGACGAATTTCACGTTTGTCAAACTATTCCAGAAATTCCGGAATTTCGTCCTGGGGAACATTACAGGTAGATGCATAACATCGGTTATTGTCCGTTACCAACTTTCATAAATTTTGTGGACAGACTGATAAGCGCCACAACTTTAAGAGCCAGTCCACCAAATTATGCTTTTTTATGGAGTTTCTTTGTGAATCATAATTTTCTTGGAATTAGGAGTGATGTCAATTATGTTTTGCGTTCTAATTAAATGAACGGATGCATAATTCGATGGGTTAATCATCGGTTATTGTGACATGAAATCATAATAATATGTGCGTGAAGGTCTCTTGCGTAAGTTACTTCAGTTTTTGGTTAACGAAACAACGTCCATGCCTACGTACTATATAGTAAGCTGGAAAGGCCGAATAACCGCATATTTTGAATTTCGTAATGCAAGACCACTCGAAAGTCTCCTAATTTATAATACGTATAGAGTATTGCGGGGGTAGTGAAAAAAGCCAAAATTTGAATGATAAAACACAAATTTTCAATTCTTATTTTCAGAAAACAATGAAATCTTTGCAATGACATTATAAACAATACATATTTATCATGTAGTATAATTAGTTACATAGCAAATATAATTTAAGTGTTTAATTTCAATTAATAACGAAAAGGTGGGATAAAGAATACACCTGCAATAGGGCTCTAGACACCGCTAAATTTGCCCTTGTAATTCGAAAAAAATATATATATACCACACTCTGCTAATCAAATTCAATAAAAAAGGAACCATTTTCATTCGTGTACAGTTACCTACCCAAAATAGTCTTAAATTTGATAGATTTCATAACGACCATGAATCACACCTAATCCTACGATATGGCCACGACATATTCTTATGCCTCCTCTACAAGTAGACAGATGCATCAGCAGATGCAATCTGCCGAGGTATTCACTCGTCTGTGGTAGGTATTTAACGACGGCAGGTGCAATCCGTTTGTTGTTTGTTTTTGGGGCACGGATCAAAGGATTTCAGCGCGAGCGCAAAGTGTCCGTCCACCACACGTCTGCGGACGCATCAGTATTGTGCGGATTGTGAACGAGAGTGCACGCATATTTTTGCTCGTTATTTAAATAGTTTTTATTGTTAAAATATGTGTTCTCTATATACCTCCGCTGTCTGTCTGTCCGTCCGTCGGTCACAGGATTTACTGTTTCAGCCGTAATAAGTAGCCAGTTGAAATTTTCAGAGAATATGTACTACTATGCCACTATCACGAAAAAAAAAATACAAATGGAATTTTTTTCAAGGTTATTTGTTTGTGCTCTGAGCTATCCCCACACCCTGCTTCTCCCTACAAAGTACCCAATCGATTTGAGATTTCCCGCTGTTTGGGGATTTGGCAATGCTGATTTTATCGATCCAGCCATGTCAATTTGTCATTTCGGTACATTTTTGTGTTTTTTTTAATGTTTTTTTGTGGTTTTCGAATAATTTCTTGTAATAATTCCTTTGTGTGCCGTACCAGACAGGTTACTTAAATAATGGTGATCATTTATACCAGAAAATCCTTGTTAAAATGTATAACTATAATAAGTACGAGTATAACATATTATATTCTCGGCCGGACCTATGCTAGAGCCGTCTACAATTAGTTTTGCCTGTGAATCTCCATTATTAAAGCCAGCATTTTGAATACAGTGTAACCTGACAGGTACAAATGAGGCGTTCGGCGCCATTTGTGTGTGACAAAATCTTTGGCACTCAATAACTGAACCCGTTGACCACACTGGACAAATTTTAAAAATATTCATACACGAATTATAACACATACAATATTTAAATTATTATTAAATACCGGCTTTAACACTCACGTATTATTATTGTTGACTTTATGCCAACTGTTTCACCGAGACAATTTTGGCATTCTCAAGGCGGGTGTCGTTCTTAGGACGACGACGCGGCGTTCACCGACGTTGCCACACGACACGTAAGAACGACACTCGCCTTGAGAATGCCAAAATTGTTTTGGTGAAACGGTTGGCATATAGTCAACAATAATAATACGTGAGTGTTAAAGCCGGTATTTAATAATAATTTAGTGACATTCTAAGTGAGTTTAAACAACAAGACACCCCTTTTCGTTTGAAAGTTCCTTTCGCTACTAACGCGCACGCCGATTGTCTGTCTATACAGTAATATACGTGCCCTCTTATTGTTTAACTTCAATATCTCTCGCTATAGCCATCAAATGTGCTGTGATTGGCTAAACATGATGTGTGATGTCATTTCTAGCCAATCACGGTCCGTTTGAAGGCGATTGCGATGAATGTTGAAGTTAGACAAAAAGGCCCCTGAACACCACATATATTATGTTCACCAGGGTCACAAAGATGATAATAAAAAACCGCATCCAAATCCGTTAAATGGTTCTCGAGGTAAAACAAAACATACATACATACATACAGGCAAACAAAAATTCTAAAAATTGTAGTTTTGGCTTCAGTACAATAAATTTATATCACTGCGGTATAGAAAATCAGAAAAGTAAATCTGGACGTGAGGAGCTCTGAACCGGGATTCGAACCCGGGACCTCTCGCTTACCGGGCAGTTGCTCTACCAACTGAGCTATCCAGTTCTCAACATGACCTGCGAATTTACGCTTGTGCTTTCCCATACCGCAACGATATATTATGTATAGGTACTCACTTAGTAGTGAGCCTCTTGGCGCCTAGGTCCCCAAGGTCCCGGGTTCGAATCCCGGTTCAGAGCTCCTCACGTCCAGATTTACTTTTTTGATTTTCTATACCACAGTGATATAAATCTAATTTGTTATCTCCCTGCGATGGATAAATATTATAGTTTCAATACAATATTAATAACCCATTTCATTTAAAACTTTGCTAAAATATTGAATGTTCACAGTTCAGGCACGACTTTTTTAATACTTTATTATTAGTATAAATAGTCTAGACGTCTATTTTTTTGTATTTTATAAAGGATAATTAACCGACGATATGAATTTAACACAAAATTCGCTAAGCTTTGTACGGGGCTTTAAATGTAAAATACTACTACCAGTGAATTACACCAGCATATCATACTGTTAGAAAGTTATAAAAGGTGAGTTCTAAATGTATTCCGAGGGAGAATTTATTATGTAATATCAGGTATTCTGAAATGTACTGCCCACGAATGCTTGCGCTAGCCCGCGCCTTGCGGCGCTCTGGGGCAAGTTATAGGCGAATGCGTTTATACTTATAAATTGTTTAAACTTATAAATTAATTATCATGTTCCCAGTCAATAGTATGTATTTATTGTCTAGCATAGTGAAATCCTTTATTGGCCTTGTTAGCTGATGTTATTATTAGTTTATATTTAATGTATTTGCTGTGGATTTTTGTTCATAAATAAAATAAAATAAAATAAAATAAAATAAAATACTTTTCATTTTATTTAATACTTTTTTTACATTTAAACACATATTTAACAACCCGTTTTAAAAAAAACAGAACAGACATTGTGTTACAAGGTGGCACTTATTGGTTATAGCAATACCTCCCAAACAACCTTTGGGTGGAAAGAAAAGATTTTAACGAAATTAAACTTTCAAGAGCGGGTAAATGCTAACAAAGAGAAAAAAAGCAGAGTGCTATTTTAAGCAAAACGTATTTTTAACATATTAATATACTGCCCTCATACGGAGAACTACGGCATTTACATAATGAAATTCATACGAAGATGCCGCAGTTCTCCGTATGAGGGCAGTATACCGGGTGTAAATAGAGTGCGACCATTAAATGAAACCACATATTCTATCATCCCTACTGAACCACTTTTCCCAAGAATCATACCCGCAGACAGCCTTGGCTTAGGTAATAATTGAGTTCCAAACAAAAACGCGTAAACCTTGACGCACCCACATACGGGCGAGTTTAGAGAGAGCGTCGTCCGTGAAGCGACGGCCGTGAAACGGACGACGCTCTCTCTAAACTCGCTCGTATGTCGGTGCGTTAGGGTTCACGCATTTTTGTTTGGAACTCAATTATTTCCTAAACTAAGGGTGTCCGTGGGTATGACTCTTGGGAAAAGTGGTTCAGTATGGTCGGTAGAATATGTGGTTTCATTTAATGGTCGCACTCTATTTACACCCGGTATAGGAAATACATATTTGTAGTAATCAAAACGAAAACTGCCGTACAAAATTGATTTTTAATTTAATAAAAGTGATTCTTGGTTTAGATTCATACTGATATTGAAACGGCTACTCACGATTTAATCGAATAAAAGTGCAACAATAAAATTCCTTTTCGACCGAAATATGTGGAAAAGTAGATTCTTTTTCGAGATTTTCTGGTTGGCTTTATTTGTTGGTACAATAAGACAAGTAGGTACTATCAGAGTTCGTTTCTAAATCCCCTAAATTTTTGGTGTTATGGCTTAAAGACTTTCGAGTGATTTTTGACCGCAGCCTCAGAAAATCTTAAAAAGTTTACACGATTTATGCTTTTCGTATCATTTTAAAATAATTAAAAATAGCGACGAAGTCAAAACCTTCCTAACAATTTTCTTGTAATTGAGAAAATGTATTTTGTACCCAGTTTGTGTATAATAATAATAAGACACATATTTTTATGGGTCAGATAAATAGTGTAAGGCGCTGAAATCTTGTGTTTTGAGCTCTCCCTTCAAGTTGAGACCTGAATGTACCACAGCACCATGAAATTGAAAATTTATGAAATAACAAGGTTTTCGCTGTTTTGTATCTTTCAGTAGGCAGTTTATCTATGCCAGTGGCGTGTAAAAATTTAATATCACATTTTGTTTGTAGTACCTTTATATGAAATTTGCGGCTTAACCAAAATAAAGTTTCTTCAAAATATTATTGGCTATCCCACCATCCTTCAGTATCCAACCATTAGCTTGTTTCAAGGCCATAGGCCTTTTCAAGAGTTTGCCACTCTTGGCGGTCCTCCTGGAGGAAATGCCCACTCACACACGCTGGGCAGGCGGGTTGGTGAGCGCGGTGCTTAAACCCTCACACCAGTGACGCCGCTGCTCGTCACCAGTCTGTTTTATATAAGGCCCGGAAACTGGGGATGGATATACCGCCATCAATCGATCCCAGCCATGGTAAGCTGCCTGGTTGTGCCTGTTTAAGAGCTGTTCTCTTACTCTCCCACGATTATTTTCGGGGGGAATTGCGAGTAAGATGGTGGTACCTCCACAGTCAAGCCAGGTATCAGCTCTACCATCCCTCTGCATCATCATTGGTAATCTCACATCTCCCTTTCTGGGGCGTGGGTATACAGCGTCGGGGCGGGTGCCCCCTTGCTGTGATTTCTTCCGATGCCCAATCCAGGTCTTAGTCCGGTGGTGATGTTCGCGGCTCTACTCTCGAGGAGCACGGCTCGACTCAGGGAGGAGCTCGGCTCTACTCAGGGAGGAGCCACGGGTGTTATATACTGTCAGGCGCGGGCGCGCGGCGCGGGGGCGCGCGGCGCGGGGGCGCGCGGCGCGGGGTCGCGTGGCGCGGGGTATCGCGGCGCGGGGTCGCGTGGCGCGGGGGCGTCGGGCGGTGCTGAGGTCTCTTCCGGTGGTTGGAGGAGGTCCCGTGGTAGGCGCCGGTGGTCGGGGGGGGCGCGCGTGGTGTGGCGCCAGGTCTCGAAGATGTGAGAACGGCGCATGCTCTGCGCGCGTAAACATCCCCGTCGCGAGCCGGCTGACAAAGTCATCCAGGCGTTCTATCTTCAAGTCCCTCGCGATCACGTCGTTCCTCACGTAGCGAGGAGCGCCGACGATGGTGCGAAGGGCTAGGTTCTCCTGTGCTCGGAGACGCTTTTTGTTCGTCTCCAAGACTAGGGCGTACAACGCCGGCGCAGCGTACGTGAGGCGGGATCTAATATAGGTCTTATAGATCCCGAGCTTTGCACGCAGAGGAAAGCTTGAAGATAGGAGCGGTCGCAGTTTTGCTCGCGCTCCTTTCACCTGGATGACGACGTTGTCCACGTGTTTCCGCATGAAGAGTCTCCGGTCGATGGTGACTCCTAGGTTTTTCACGTGGGGCTGCCATGGGACCTCTACCCCGTGGAGTTGGAGTGGTGGTGGTAAGCTGGTGTTTCCGGTACTGAGGGCCTGCGTCTTCCCGACATTGACCGACAGTCGCCATTTAGACAGCCAGTCTGGGAGCATGTCCAGGGTGCGCTGCATCTTCGCCGCAGCGTGGTATGCCTTATATGACGACACGAAATAGGCCGCGTCGTCGGCGAAGAGGGTGAGTTGGGTTCCCGCTCCCAGAGGGATGTCGTCAGTGTACCGGGAGTAGCAGACCGGGGACAAGCAGCTTCCTTGGGGGACGCCAGCTTTGATGGGGCGCTCCTCCGAGATGGCGTCTTCCACTACCACTCTGAAGCGGCGGTCAGTCAGGAACGACTTCACGACCCTGACCAGGCGCCGAGGGGCTGGAGAGGTCGACAGTTTGTATAGCAGTCCCTCGTGCCATACTCTGTCGAAGGCCTTCTCCATGTCCAGAAGTACTGCAACGGTGTATTCCTTCTTGTTGAGGCCTACCGACATGTGGTGCAGTACTCTGGTCAGCTGGAGGGTCGTGGAGTGGTCGGCTCTGAAGCCGTACTGTTCCGGGCGCGGTGTGATGTGGGGCGTCAGTTGTCCGAGCAGGAGTTTCTCAAACACCTTTGAGATGTTGCTGAGCAGGGTGATGGGCCGGTTGTGTTCCGGTCGTCTGGAGTCCTTGCCTGGCTTTGGCAGCATGATGACATGGCCGACCTTTCACTGTGTAGGAAAGTGCCCCGTCCGCATGATTCCATTGAAGAGGCGCGTCACAGCAGCGACTACTCGAGGGGGTAGGTGCTGGAGCGCCAGGTTGGTGATGGAATCAGCTCCTGGGGCTTTTCGGGGCTTGGTGCGGCTAATCACCTACTTCGCCAGGCCAGGCGAGAAGACGATGGGGTCCTCTTCGGCGGCTATTGGCTCAGCAAGAAAGTCTCGCAGGTATGACTCGACTGCTCTGACGTGCTCCACATCATAGGTCGGGTTGGGCGTGAATTGGCCTTCGAGGCACTCGACGAATATCTCGGCTCGGTCTTGGGCTCGGAATCTTGGGTGGCCGTCGCTGCCCAGCAGCGGTCGGACTGGAGCTGGGGTCGTGGACAGCTGCCGGCATAGGCGATGCACAGAGGGAACGTGGTCGCCTATGGACTCGACGTGGCGCTCCCAAGATTCTTCGGCGTTCGCGTTGAGCTCTTTCTTCACCTTCTCCGTAAGAGCGTTGAGGCGAGTCTTGAGCATCGGGCAGCGGGTGTGCTGCCACTGCCTCCGGAACTTGCGTTTTTCGCGAATGAGTTCTTGGATCGGAGCGGGGAGAGGTTGTAGTCTACCCGTGCTCGGAATCGTGTGCGATGATGTTTCTAGCGCGTTCTGGATGCAGCTGGTGAGCTCAGACGTCAGCCTTTCCACATCTTCGGAGTTGGTGACGGGGCGAGATATTGGAGCCTCCTGGAGTGAGGCCTCGAAGGCGGGCCAGTTGTATCGTCGACGTGATGCCGGCGGAGAGACTCTGGTGGGCAGGTCCTCCATTATCAGAAGGACTGGCCTGTGATGGAAGGTCGATGAGAACTTCCTGACTTGGCGGTGTCCTCAGATCTTCGTACACCACTATATCCAGGACGTCTCCAAGCCCCGTTTGCGGGCAGTAATGAGTAGGCTCGCCGGGGCCGATGACGTCATAGTGGTGCGAGATCGAGTCTTGGAGGAGTCGGAGTCCTTGAGCATTCGCCGTCGCGGAATTCCACGCTGGGTGCTTGAAGTTCAGGTCGCCGGCAACGATGTTGGGGTGCGGTGCGCTGAGGATGTCATGGAGATCCCTGAAGTCAAGGCGCCGGCCGGGTGCCTTGTAGGTGGCGTAAAGACGCAGGATTTCACCTGCGACCTGGATTTCGACTCCAAGAGCGTACAATGATGAGTACTCCTTGACGGCGATTGGCTGGTGGATGATCCTCCTCTTGACTAAAACCGCCAAGCCTCTCCAGGCTCAGCCAGTCTCGGGGGAGAGCTCATTCTTCCTGTAGACGTGGTAGTTTGGGACGTAAAACTTATCCTTGTATGACAGGAAGGTCTCGCTGATCAGCATCACGTCGACGTTTTGCTCTTTAAAAAAGAGCATGAGCAGCCGCCGCTTTCCAGTGAGCGACTGAGCGTTCCAGTGCACTATTCTCAGTGACTGGAGCTCTGTAGCGGTTGGGATGCTACGAGTCTCTGGAAAGCGGGTAGACATACGAGGCTCTTGACGACCTGCATCATTGCCTCGTATTCTGACTCCGCTGTGAATTGGACTGGGGGAGGGATCACCTCAGTCGTGGGGTCGGGCTGCTTCGCCGCAGCCTTCTTCTTGTTCTTCCTTCCGGACCTCTTGCGCCGAGGTTTGACAGCGTCTGTCCTGGCCGTGGCTGGGTTGGCCTCGGCCATGAGTGAGGCGGGCGCTGTCCTCTCTTGAGGTGGTTGGAAGGGTGGCTGCGGTCGGTTGGCTGGTTTCGCAGCTGTCGTCGTCAGGGCGATGGTTCCCGCCTTCTTGTTCCGGGCCTCGTTCCGGAACACGGGGCAGGAGGTGTTGTTGGCCGCATGAGGGCCCCCGCAGTTCGCGCAGGTGGCGGGTTCCTCCCTGGAGCGAGGGCAGTCCTTTGCAGAGTGCTCCTCGCCGCAGCGCACGCAGGCCTGGGTCCGGTGGCAGTTGTGGGAAGAGTGCCTAAACTGCTGGCACCTGTGGCATTGAGCGGGCCCCTTCTTCCCTCTCCAGGCTTCGATTTTTATTCCCGGCATATGTATATGAGCATATGTATATGAGTTCCGTGATCTCATATATTGCCGGGACTAGGGTTGGCGTCTTCTTTAGTAGGGCATATAGGGAGACATTAATTTATGCAGCCAAGTTCGTACTGCAGGCTTTGTAAATGATCAGTATTATAGCGAAAATTTAAAAATAAAATTTTGCCTTTTCTTATTTATTGATTACAGGAATTAAATAATTTTCGAATTTCCCGAAAAGTTTACTTACCGAGTCTTCAGTATGAATTTTGTTATATAAACTCAAAAACGGCTGTGCCAATTTGACTAAGAGAAGGAGAGAAATACACGGGAACCCAAGAGAAAAAGATATGACTATATTAATCAAGAACTTGATATAAAGCTTTGTATTTTGAAGTTTGTTACTGACCGTCTCTGTGGCCCAGTGGTAGAGCGCTCGTCTACTAACCCAGACCACCATGGGTTCAATCTCCGCAGTTCACATCAATCTATGTTTGGTCTGCGTTGGTCCATTCGTGCCCGAAGTATAGCGATAGGGCCGGCTAACCAACAACCATCACGTTTGGGACGTAATAATCGTTGGTAAAAAGCGGGTTCGTCAAGTGTGGACTGTGATTGCATTTCACAGTTCCTTGGTAACACATCTGATACCCCCTTGGGAATTCATGTCGTGTCAATGTGTGTGTGTGTCTTAGAAGAGTGGATTTTCCAAAAGGAGGCGAATTCCAACCCCGAAACCGCCCTGAAGCATATAGGAAGTTCCTTTATCATTCCCCGCTGTGTCGTGCCTGATATATTAGAAACCTGGAAGCCACCTTTGCATCTTGTGTGATTTATGAATATCATATATTTTTCTTTTATGCTCTAATGCTCCCGTTTTACAGGACAAGTGCGGGTACTTTCAAACTAAATGTTTTACCTGTATTTAAACAGTCAAATTCATATGGGAGACTCAGTAGTGATCCAAAACTTAACAATTAAAATTGAAATTTATTGAGTTCCTAAAAACAAATAACAGCGCATTGTATGGTCAGCCTTAAAAATAAAAACCGTCTATTATAACTTTTTAACCGTCTAAAAAATCACTGAAATAAAGAGCTCTAAATTAGACACATCATGTGACCTGGAAACCGCCCCTAGCAAACAGTTAATTTTAGTTTTAGTGCTGTCAAAACTTACATTTTTCCAAATTAATATAGCTTCTGTAGTTACCACTAAAGAACTTTTTTGGAACGGAGAAAAAATTGTTTTGACAGCACTAAAACTAAAATTGAACCCTTCAGAACAGACTCTAGTAGCAGAACCACTTAAGATGAACGCAACTGTACGTAACCGTGATATTTTATACTAAACCTTCGGTCTGGCGATACTGACGCATTACGTTGCGCCGAGCGGTGTACGTTGTTGAAAGAATGAATGTATGGAATATGGAAATGTTCAATACTGGTCTTTCGTTCCGTCGACGTTTGCGTCAGCGGTCACGGGGAAGCATGATACCGCACAATCCTGACCCCGTTCATAAATTAACACTTTCGTCAGGTTTCGACACTGACAGCAGGATAGCGTATACAATTTTCAAAGCGTGCGACAGAGATGGCATTAGAACCCGTGTCGAGACCCTCAAATTTATGAACGCGACCCAGCGTCGTGTTTGCGTTGCGTCGTCAAATTTCATACAATACGAAAATACCGATTTCGACGACGCAACGCAAACGCAACGCGCCATGTGGACTGGGTCTCATTCATTACGGTGTGCGTCGTGCGTGCGTCAATAGCTGTCAGGGGGTAAGTTGAGCTAAAAAGCAGCACGGCCGTACCATCCTTATCTCGAAACAATTCAGGCCATTTTCGACCCCCTATAACTTTGTGAATAATCTAATTTAATGTAATATGTATTACTTGTGAGCTACACTGTGTTTTCATGCGATGGCCAAGTCAATATATTTATTTAAAACATAAAAGATTTTTAATATTGTTACGGTCACTATAAGATGTTGTTAGGTTAGCTAATTACGTAAAACCTTAAGACAGAAGGTCCCTTAAGTAGAGACTGAATAAATCAACCGACTTGGATGTACATGGATCTCACAACTTTTTACGGTAGAAGAACTAAGTTGCGAGACTTGGTTTTTTACAAGTTTTATTTTTGATGGCATATCCAAATCAAGATGTTTACGTCAAAATGACATCTCGCATGCCAGGGTAAGAAAAATAATTTTATTCGGCTCCATTTTCCTGTATGAGACCTCCCTTAAAATAATTCAATTTAACGTTTAATTCAATATTCGGTTTGGGGTCAACATTCTACGTAACTTATCCATTTCAGATCTGTAACTCATTCCGTCTGTAAGAAACCCGTGACATATCCGAACGGACAGACAGACAAACAGCAGAGTAACTAATAGGGCTCCGTGTTGCCCTTCGGGTACAGAACACTGAATATCCAATTGATGTTTCCATGAATATTCATTTAACGTTTAATTCAATATTCGGTTTGGGGTCAGCATTCCACGTAACTTATCCATTTCAGATCTGTAACTCATTCCGTCTGTAAGAAACCCGTGACATATCCGAACGGACAGACAGACAAACGGCAGAGTAACTAATAGGGCTCCGTGTTGCCCTTCGGGTACAGAACACTAAATATCCAATTAATGTTTCCATGAATATTCATTTAACGTTTAATTCAATATTCGGTTTGGGGTCAGCATTCTACGTAACTTATCCATTTCAGATCTGTAACTCATTCCGTCTGTAAGAAACCCGTGACATATCCGAACGGACAGACAGACAAACAGCAGAGTAACTAATAGGGCTCCGTGTTGCCCTTCGGGTACATAACACTAAATATCCAATTGATGTTTCCATGAATATTCATTTACGGTTTTTTTTTGCAAACGTTTGCTTTTATTAATTATTAATTTAAAAAAAATAGATTTATTTTGTTTTAAAGTTGAATCGAAAAATGTTTTTGGTTATAAAAGAGGGTAAGTCGTAAGGCGTAGTCAATAAAGTTCAAAATCAAATAAACTTGAGATGTCAATTAACCAGGTTTCTGGAACAATTTTTTACCACATCAATCAGGTAGAGAGAGGTTACTACGACACACAAAATAATTGTGTGCATGTGTGAACTAAGTCACGAAAGAACACCTGTGCCGAAAAAGATTGATTAGAAAAAGGTACAGTGACAAGCAGTGAACTGAGATATTTTGAGAGAAATACAGAAATCTTAGAATAAAAATATTTTGATTTCACTCAGTCTCATATGTCGTTATAGAATTTGAGTGAGGCACTTACAGCAGTAATAATCTGTCAGATCATTGCAAAAAAAAACAACTCATGTAGCCTGCCTACTTTATCGACGCTTCGTCGAGCGATAATTTACTTTTAAGTTAATCTTTACTAATAATAGAGTAATAAAAAGGTCGTGTCTGTACATTGCATTTTTTCCCAAATTTTACATGTAATTGGTTATTTTTGTCTGTTTGTATGTATGTATGTTCCGTTTTAACTCGAAAACTACTCAACGGATTTGGATGCAGTTTTCTTTATTATCATCATATTGATCCTGGCCAATATATAAGCTACTATCCTAATAACCGCTCAGATAAAAGTTATCATCTTGCGCGCTAATAAAGGATATATATTCATTGAGAAACCCATCCAGGCGAACGAAATCGCGCACAAATGCTAGCATATACCGGTTGAAAATGAAACCTCTAGCTTTAACAAAGGAAACTGTTCTATGTTCGAAATAAAAAATACATATTTTGTTACTTTTGTCATGATTCGTATTTTTTTTAACAGATATCGACCGCCAAATAAGTACTAATACTCCGGTAACAGAGACAAAACCTATGTGTACATAGCCTATGTGCATTATTTACCGCTGGGAATATATACTGTCTATTGTCAGTCACATGTTGCATCGCATAGGTTTGCCAATTTTTAGAAATTTGGTTAAAAAAAACTGAAAAGCATGCTTTTTTTACGGTTTTGTGTTCTACTAGTGATTCTGAACCATAGAGTTCAATAGCTAGTGACTTAATTTTCAACCTGTATATAAAATACGCTAAAACTTACAAACACAACAAACAACGAAAAGTAATTCGACATGAGCAACAGCAAACCAATAATTTATTTACGCAACGAAATAGCTTTTCAATTCACAACAAATCCAGAACACGATAAATTCTACTTCAAACTTTCGTTTCAAAACATTCAACTTCAATCCATGCGGTATTTTCGTTGACATTTTTGGGCCTAGTGTGTTGTGGGCTTCCAAAATAGATAATGCAATTTTCTCGCCAAGCCATACAAAGTTAGCACACTCTAAGGCCGGGTTCCGAATGGCGCTGACAGCACTAAAAGTACCATCAAACTACGCGATGTAATCGATTATGTCTTGAATCGGAACGCACTATAAATAATATCAGTCGTGCGATATTCTAATAATTCACTGCAAAGTTGAGTAACTAAAGCCCGTCAAATTACGTTTATGAGGAATACGCACTAGAAAAAATACACCTAAGACCAATATAATAAAGTAGTAAAAAGGGGGGTCTGAATATTTTTGCGATACTTCAAATGTGATAAATAGGGTATTGTGTTATTGTGATGACGTATGGCGCTGAAACGTGGTCTCTTACAAAGGGCCTGATCCACTGATTTAAGGTCGCTCAGCAAGCTATGGAGCGGGCTATGCTTGGGGTATCTCTGATGGATAGAATTCGAAATGAGGAGATGCGTCGGAGATCGAAAGTAACCGACGTAGCCTGCAGAATCAGTAAGTTGAAGTGGCTGTGGGCAGGCCATATTTGTCGCCGACATGATGGCCGTTGGGGCCGAAAGGCTTTAGAATGGAGACCACGTACAGGAAAGCGTAGTGTAGGCCGACCTCGTGCCCGCTGGGCCGACGACCTGAAGAACGTTGTAGGTGGCGGCTGGATGAGGAGGACGGAGGACCGACATGAGTGGCGAAATTTGGGAAAGGCCTATGTAGTAATAATAAAGTACCTACTAAGAAAGTCGGATGGATGACGCCAGGGTAGGCACTGTTTAATAGATTACATGATTTCATACAAAAATATATATTTTAATTGGTTTTTTATTTTTTTTCTTTAAATTTTTATCGTCAAACTTGACCTTCTCATTGCTTTTCCAGAAAAAAGTTCTATACAAGCCACTGACTGGACGCTTGGTAAGAGATTGATCAGTAACACGGATCGATAACACTTTTTGCTAATTTCGCAAAATAAAATCTTGACTTGCCATAGTATAATTAACTCGGGGCTAGGCTTGCGTTTGTAAGAAACACGAAAAGAATAATTCACGAATTTCACAAAAAGGGTCATCGAATCTTGTTACTGAGTACTTACCGAGTCTTTAGTAAAAATTTGGCTGGATAAAATAAAGTCGCCTTATATATATATTTACTCGTAAATCCGCACCTTAGTAAAGCAAGAAAATGTAAAGGCAATTTGCAAATTCAAAGGTTTCCTTCTGATTTTAGGAGTCTAGGGACTTACTATTAAAGTAATTTGCTTGTGGAATTAATTAGCCCAGGATATTATTTTGAGAGATAAGCTATCTTAGAGCTCAGGTTTATATACTCTATCTACAGTTGAGACTTAGTAATTATAAGATTAAATATCTATATTTATTTTAATTTTTAATCAAGGCTTTCGCAAATCATGTTAAAATTACAGAATTTGAATTGATCTAATCTAAATAACATTTACTGTTGTATAACATTACGCCATGGAAGTAACATAGATAAAATGTATTACTGAATAAACAAAAAGGAATACCAGGTATAAAATCAATCTTGTTCAATACTCTATTTCATTTACCTAATATTAGAAAACAGAAGATAACAGAAGCAGGGATTAAGAACTATTTCATACCATGCACATTATTTAATTCACTAGAAAACACTACGGAAAATCTATAATTTGGCTTCACATAGGTACTACTTTATGCAGAACTAGCTTCTGCCCGCGGCTCCGCCCGCGTGTTATTCGGCTTAGCGACATGCTTTTTTCTGGGATAAAAAAGTAGCCTATGTGTTAAGTTTGGGTATAAGCTACATCCATTCTAAATTTCATTGAAATCCGTCCAGCCGTTTCAGCATGAAAGAGTAACAAACATACACACACACACACAGACTTTCGCATTTATAATATTAGTGTGATGTTAATTATTTTATTATTTACTAGCTTTTGCCCGCAGCTTCGCCTGCGTCCAGTGAGTCTTTGCCCCGTTTTCAGCTTAGGCGTTATTTTATGAACACCCTCTATAGCTTACGTGTTGACCAGGTTTACTACAATGATAATAAAGAAAACCGCATCCAAATGCGTTGAGTGGTTCTCGAGTTACAAAAGCGTTTATTCAATCTTTGCCCCGTTTCCGGCTTGGATGTCATTTTATGAACATCTTCCCCATAGTCGATGTGTTGACCAGATACTAAAAAAACCGCATCCATATTCGTTGAGTGGTTCCTTAGTTATAACAGCGTTTATTCAGTATTTTCCCCGTTTCCGGCTTGGGCGTTATTTTATTAACATCCCTGATAGCCTTTGTGTTGACCAGTGTCACTACGATGATAATAAAAAAAACACATCTAAATCCGTTGAGTGGTTGTCGAGTTAAAACGGAACATACAGACAGACAAAAATTCTAAAAATTGTTGTTTCGGCCTCTGTACAGTACCAATAACCCATTTTATTTAAAATTTCGCGAAAATCTTCAATGTACAGACACGACTTTCTTACTAGGTACTTTATTATTAGTATATTAGACGTACTAAGTACAAAGAGAGCATTTTGAGTCACTCACTAAAAAGTCAACATAAATAATTAACAACAAACCGTGTTGCTTAGCAACGCATTTCATAGAAGACTGCGACACGATAATCGGATAAAATTAAAACGTTATACCTACTTTTGCCGATTGTCACGTCTATTGTCTCGAATATTTAATTGAATGCATTAAAAGATTAGAGAACCTTGCTTCTTTAGGTCTTTCAAGAGGAACATTTTGTAATTTTGTTGTTTGAAATGATATTTCGTAGCTTGGAAGAGTTGGAAGGTCCTTTTCACTAAAATAAGTTAAACATTAATCATTATTTTAGGTCAGGTATTTAATAATCGTTTAGATGGTTATGCCATACAGATTTTTACAGATAAAATGATTAATGTTTAACGTTTTTGTTGCCATTTCGTCGAAGTGTGCGCCATGAAGAACCTATTTTTACTTCTTTCTAATCACACTAATATTATAAATGCGAAAGTTTGTGTGTGTGTGTGTGTGTGTGTGTTAGTTACTCTTTCACTCTGAAACTACTCAATCGATTCGGCTGAAATTTTGCATGAATATAGTTCTAGACCAAGAATAGGACATAGACTACTTTTTATCCCATAAATCAGTTCCCATGAGATGAAAATAAGCTTCCAAGTAGAAAATTGATGTGTCGCTATGCTTACGAAACCGATTGGGCTGAAATTTTGCATAAATGTAGTGCTAAACCTTGAATAGGACATAGGCTACTTTTTATCCCATAAATCAGTTCCCATGGGATGGAAATGAGGTTTCATGTTTCTATAGAAAAGTGATGTGTCACCCTTTCACGCCGTTCCTATTGAACCGATTGGGCTGAAACTGTGCACAAATAATGTTCTAAATCTAGAATAAGACAAAAACTACATTTTATCCACTAAATCAGTTCCCATTGAAAAGCTTTTAAAGCTTTAAAAGAGACATACAAAACGGGAAACACAGAGGCGCATAATACACACATTTCAACAGCTGTGTTAACTGTAGGTAACAGTCCGAAAAATATTGGCAGATTGTATAGGATAGACGTACACAAAAACTAATTCAACGCGGGTGAAGCCGCGGGCAAAACCTAGTACTACTATATTATGCCAAACTACATAAATAATGTTAAGTTGTCATGTCAATGTATTGATAAGTTCATGGAATGAGTAACCAGATGGCGCTGTTTGCTTTGGCGGTAGAGTCACTGCGGAACAAATTCGTAGAAAAAATCCAAAAAAAAAATTCGAATTAACTTCATAGAGGTATTCTTCTAAATCTCCCCAGCGACGAACAATATTTTTATTCCGACTAGGTACTTTTATATTATAATTATAATAGTAGTTACTGGTATAAATAAAGGTTATATTTTTTTTTTCACGAACGTTTTAATACTTAGTTATGTGCAGTTTCATACACATCTTTATCTTAACTCATAAATTAGTTTCCTACCTACTTACAGGTCTAGTGAGAAATGTTGCGACTTTGGCATTCGCGAAATCTATGAATAATATTATTTATGTAATGACGTCTTATGACTAAGGGCCTGTCCGCACTGCGAATTTTCACCGCGCGATATTTACTCTCGCGAATTATTTCCGTGTATTATTATATTTTATTTTATATCGCTAGTGCGAATACTCGTATAAGATTCAATGTGTTACAGAATTGCGAGAAAAAAACCGCGCGGTGAAAATTCACAGTGTGGGCAGGCCCTTAATACTGAATTTTATGGACTTTGTTAGTTTACGTCAAAAAGATAAGGACAAGGGCCTGCCCGCACTGCGAATTTTCACCGCGCGGATTTTTTCTCGGAATTCTGTAACACATTGAATATTATACGAGTATTCGCACTAGCGATATAAAATAAAATATAATAATACACGGAAATAATTCGCGAGAGTAAATATCGCGCGGTGAAAATTCGCAGTGCGGACAGGCCCTAAAACGAACTTATCCGACAAAACACGAAGTCGCAATATTTCTCACTAGAGCTGTACACAATTTTTTTTAAAATTGTGTTAAGGTTTTTTTGATTTTTCCTACAGAACAGAGGTTTTTTTCCAGAATGTCAGGTGGAGTAAAATTATCATCAGTATCACTGCTGTCAGCCATTTAAAGTAAAAATACCTTTTGACCATGACATAATGTCTGGTCACAAAAACATGACATAATGTCTGGTCAGGACCAAGGTGCAATGACCATTTCTGTATAATATGTAAAATGAAATTTTGCCTCCTTATACTACTAGAATCGAGGTGGTTCTTAAATGAACAAGTGTAGAGGCACAAAAAATATTTTTCATATTTCGCAAACAGTGTCACTGAACCTTGGTCCTGACTACTTACAGAGTCTCCGGTATGAATTTGGCTGTATAAACGAAAGTCAACTTATGTAGGTATACAGGTTAAGGCGCTACGTTAGGGCTAATAAGGCGTCAAGAATTCGTCCCTCCCGCACTGAACATTTTTCAGATACTATCGATAGTATTATTTGCGTTAATCAATGAAACTATCGATTGTATCGATACTTTTGAAAGTATCGATTGATTTGGTCCATTAAATTTCGATAGTATTAGGGACTTAAAAGGAACACCTTAAATGGTACATAATCATATAATGTATAACATCGTGATTTGATAATCCACTTTTAAAATTCACAAGATTTTCAAACAAACTTTCGCTCGATCTTGGCTGGCAAGAGTTGCCAGATTTCAGTTCTCAAGATCTTTCTTATTATGTTACGAAACCAATTGAACTTTAATACGACCTAGATATATTATTATGCTTACCGCGTTGACAAACAAAGCAATCAGACAAAGCAAAGAGTATCGCATTTTCATGGACTATCGATGGAGCAAAACAATCGTTACTTTCAGTAGTATCGATAGTATAATTGATAAAAGTAAATAATACTATCGATAGTATTGCTAACATATAAGGTGGAATCGTAATACCTGCCACGGATGAAATAGGAGATACTATTATGTTTATAGATTACATTAGTGAAGAAATTTCGTACCCCGGAATAGTTAAATAAATTTGAGAAGGTAAAGTAATTAAATAAACATTTTCTTCATTCTGCATAACGTGGTTCACAAATTACGCTTGACGAGTCGTTTAGTCAATGATAACAATTGCTATCTCTTTCTAACCGTTCAATGAATGAAATCAGCTGCCCAGTTCGTCTCTACCAGGTAGAGATATTTGTACCTATTCTGTGTAGCACAAACTTAAATGTAGAGTTGTGAAAACCCAAAATAATACAAGCTCATTTAACTGTCATCCCTCCGCGTTAAGGTCTATTTTGCTATGAAAATTCTTGGTTTTTTTCAGCTCGAAATTTAAAAGTGCTACACGAGAATAGGTGCCATTGCATGCCTCTCCAATGTGCTTACGCTCACACGCAAAGTAGATGTAAATACGAAATACATTGAAAATTACTCTTCGTCATTGGTCATTAAGACACCGGTAAATTAACTAATTAGGGTACTGTTAAATTTCCAAACGGCTGGATCTGTTGGCCAACCAGTACCCAATAATACGCAGGCAAAAGTTTAAAAGTGCACTTACCAGTTATTGTATTCCTCTAATTCATTCCGCAGATAAAAACTGATGTAATAAGATGGTAAACTTCCCATCACACTTAAAGCCGGGTCTCCTGATTATGTTTTGCCGTAGGTACACATTACACAAAAACATTATGTTCTGTCTTTGCATTTTTACACCAATTGTACCTTATTTACACCAATTACACCTTAGCTACAGTTATTTGCATAATTTACAACAGTATTATTTATCTACAAAACTGTTGCACAAGTCCGCCTTCGCGTTGCACACAAATGTAGGCACGCTTGCGTACATGTCTTTGCACTTTATTTAAGGTGTCCGTTTCACTTTTTACTTGCTGAAAAGCGCGCTTGATGCACCTTTTTAGTTCTCGCACAGTTCTAATATCATGTCCGGTTTGGCCGTACACAATGGTATGATGGCTCACTCGTACACCAAATCTCTGCTCGTATAGGTTTACTGCATGCGCGGTTACGTTGTTACACTCGCGGTAGCACGATACCATCTCAAGATATTCTTGATTTGAATATCGTGGTCTAGGAGGCATTTTTAAAGAATGCGCGCGAGATACGCACCTCTGCGACCAGCGAAAACAGCGAACTGGGGTGGGGGCACAACAGCAAACAAAAACAAGCGCGTGCGACGAAGGGGGTAGTGGGGGACGGGGTGGCGGCAGGCGGTCTGCCCTTTGACTATTTGACGAGTGGCTCGCTCGGATAGAGCGGCGTCCTTTGACGGACGGTTTCATACAATTAAATGAATTTAAATTTATACGCACATTTGTTTGTATGGAAAAATTTATGAAGTTAGATCAATAAATTATCTTCACTATTGTAATCTATAAACATAATAGTATCTCCTATTTCATCCGTGGCAGGTATTACGATTCCACCTTATATAATCGATACTATCGATAGTAATGGAATTTTCGAATTCGATATTGTTACTTTTTCCAAGGTCACGATAGTATTGATAGCCTATCGATGGACTATCAATTTTCATGCAACACTACTGCTTGCCCTGATAAGCGTGTATTTTAAGGTGGATCAATTTTTGCGTTTTTTGGATTTTCATTCGGCCTGGGTGCGAAAAAGTTGCTACAAGAAAACAGATAAGTTAAAAAAATATTAAAAAATATATCTTTTAATGTTTTGTACGACCCCAAGGGGGTTGAAGTTTAACAAAATGTATGAGAGGAAAAAAATGTTTTTTATATTATCTATATTTGTTTTACATAAAGCCATATAAATTACATCACATAAAAATAATCATAAAAATATTAGTCCATTCACATGTCTCAAATTAAATAAAAACTGTAAATTTATAGAATTTCCCAATTATGTAAGGCATTTTTATCACATTTATTTTATCTTACGACTTCGAAACGCAACAGAATTTTCATGACCTGTTTTTGTAAATTGCTTACATAAGGATTTAACTAAAAAAATATTAAAAACGAAAATATATTTTTTTCCCTTTCATACATTTTGTTAAACTTCAACCCCTTGGGGCAGAACAAAGCATTAGAAGATTTTGTTTTACTATTATTTTCATTTATCTAAGGTTCATCCCTTATCACGTTGGAACGTAAAACACACACAGTTGGCACTGAAACACTCTGACAATAGCCCGAAAATAAAATTTATGACATTACACAGACGGTGAAATATAATTGGTTTATCATGAGCGTAACGGAAGTGATTTATGGTACTTATCTTAATAATTTATTACTTATCAACACCCGTTTACGGTAGCCATAAAGCCTTCACCGAACCCTTCACACTTTTAACAAAGCGCCGTCCATCACCGTAACCCTTTAACTGCTCAAGTAATGCCCGTAGCAGCTGATAAATTTCCTAATACCACCGCAAATAGAGGCTAATTTTCCTCAAATAGATTTATGAGGAAAGGTTAAAGCTACTGTGAATGGTGCGACTCAATTTATGCGACGTTGGCATCGTTAAACTGAAAGAAAGGGTGTTTTATTATTTCATATCTCGATTTGTAAGGTTCAAATGTACCTCTTATGTAGATTAGATAGAGCAGCGCGATGTTCTTTCACTTCTTAAAAAGTAGGTCATTGTTTATTAAAAATCGGGCTAAGTGTGTCCCTTTATAGGAATTTGAAAATGTAACTAAGCACAAAGACAAGAACACAACACTAGCATATTGGAAGACCAACCAAAGGGAGCTTTTCAAAATCAGGCAGATAATCGATGCTAAAGAAAGTCACGGGAAGCCTCCCGTTAAAAACCTGCTTCACGGCCAATTTCGATTTACCATCTAAATCGGGCAATAACAATATTTTCACGTCTCCCACATTAAGGCATTTTTGTATCTAATCATTGGCACTAAATAATTTGACAGGGGACTTGTTTCGTGAAAAAAAACTTTAGTCGGATTGGCAACTGCCTTCCACACGATCTAATTTAGTCGACAATCGAGTATAAATTGTCAACCAAATCGGATTGGGCAGGCCTATATACAGCTATAAAGGAGTTGCTTGCTGCCGGCCGTCTCATCCAGCATCCGTGTATGCAGGTGTTTACTTACCCCGAGTACCTATTATGATATCTAACATACTAGTATTATTCTAGTACTGGCTTTGATGGACACGTTTTGTATCAGACACTCGTATTTCCTAGAGCAGTTTCTGCTTTGGGTATAAACCAACTAATTAAACCAGCTATAGTTATCGTGAAGCTGTTTATTGGTTTACTTCAGCTTCGTTTTCGTACCAAATAATGTGTTTATTTATATAAAATAGTATAGCGTAGATTGATTTAGTAAGCTTTAGGAATTTTATTTAGGAATCGATAATTCTTGTTGCATATTATATGAAAAAGGGTAACTTTCCTGATTATATCTGCAGCTGTGCCGACAGTTTTCTCTGCGTTCGTAGTCAGGAATCAAGAATAAGCTGGATAGTCTCATTTTATGAACTTTTTTTTCTAATTTATACACATTAGAATCCACATTGGTTAGTATATACAACATATATTAGAAAATTATTGATTTGTTTATATTTTGATATTTTAGGCGATTTTGCTCAATCGACGCTTTCTATCAAACGCTAGAGCCAATCGAAAAACGAACGTGAATTTTAAAGAAATATGTATTTTTCTATTCAGTAAATACGCGCCCTGTATTTGCATTACTTTCGTTAGCACTTATAAATTCCTTTTCAACTGAAACTGGGCACAAATTCTCATTTTTATTCGCCAACTAGTTTCTTGTTACAACAAAAGTATTATTCAGCTTCCGAAAAAATACCCATCCAATCCCCACACCTTTTTCTTTTTTTACGCACCACTATCGGACATCCGTTTTCCCGTAAAAGCCCATCGCCTAATACTCCCGGCTTATATATCACTGGACAGGACAGCCTGGGACTGTAGCCTGTGGACACATAAATACATCAGCTGACAATTAGGTGAGTAACCGAATGGTTTCCGCTTTGTGTCAGGTGAAAATTGGCTTAAGAGTTCGATCGATTTGTGGCCCTTTGGGGCTATTTTGGTCCCAGACTGACTATTGATGTTTGGATGGTACACTTTTGATACACCGTGTTTTAATTTTTTTTTACAAATGAAGGTTTGTTTCCTAGAAGCTAAAGGTACTTATGCTTTCCTATGATTATTTTTTTACGTGAATCTTACATTCACATTACATCTTATCATTATATACAATCTTACATTACATCTTACCCTGGCAAATATAGGTAAAGAATAAAAACGTAAAGTACTTTTTTAATCTTAAGACAAGATACACAGATGTATGTAGGTATGCTATATCTAGTATAGCCATAACATTTTTCTAATAAATTCTTTAATTTAATATAAAAGCCAAAAAACTTTATACGAATAATATTCGTGACTAAAAATTACGAATTGTAATTTTTCATCACTAATGCACTAAAAAAGTCGTGTTTAACTCGAAGTTTGGGATCTAAGTTAGATTTACCGCATTAGGGAGGTAAAGTAAATTTGAAAATCGGATGTGGCTCATTTTTATTCACTAACGTTAATTCGAGTACAGAATAAAAACTGAACAAGGCTTTCATAGTCATAGTCATTAATAACTACGGAATCGATTTGTGAGTAAATAAATTAAGCGTAATTAAAGAAACAAACAAACAATAAAACTTACTTCAAATGAACTTTAGGGGGGCATTCTTTTTCTTTTGCTTTGCACGCAAGTTGCCAACTTGACGGAAATAAGCTGCTTTCAGTTTGATGCGTTTGATCGAAGGTTGCTTTCAGTCATACATAACATAAATTCGACTCCACTGGCTTATTCCAATAATGTAAACAACAATTAAGGCTCCCCAAAACTGTCTGTTCTTTAGATACAAAGAATGTTGTTTACAAGAAAGACCGATCGATAACATTGTATTTTTTTATAATGTACAGAGGATGCAAGTGGCCAGTATCATTTTGCGAACTTGCACATTAAAACTTTTTGTCTTTTGACATTATAATCAAAAAGTTATTATTCATATTAAGATTATATGAGATTACCTACCAAGTAGTTTATTTTAACCAGATTTCAGTATCCTTTTATCAAAAGAAAAGCGGCGGTAGCTTAGGGGTAGAACGCTGGCCTCTCAATCTTTGAGATCCAGGTTCGATTCCCGGCCGGGACATGCACCAATGAGTTTTTCGGAATTTATCTGCAGAGTATTTAATACTTACCTCTTGCTGAACGGTGAAGGAAAACATCGTGAGGAAGCCTGTATGCCTTAAAAAGCGCGTATTTGTGCCCGAAGAACGGCGATAGGGCTCACCACCCATCACGTTGGGACGTAATAATTGTCGGTGAAACGCGGGTGTACCGGGTGTGGACTGTGACTTTCATTTCACAGTTCACACCCGGAACACCTCTGACATCCCCTCGGGATTCATGTCGTGACGATATATATTTATATTTTTTATTTATTATATCAATAGATTGGTTGGTTAAGTTTCATCAGAATTTGCAATTTGTAAAGTTACTACCTACACAAAATGTCGTCTAAACAGTTTTCATTTCAATTCATCAATCAAACTGATCGCTGCCTATGAGCGCATCAAACTGAATCTGTCATGTATATCTATGGTACACAACATCCTCTATGGTACACAAGATAAGACTGGCAGCTGTTTCCGATAAATTAAAAGAATAAAACATACCTCGGACATGGCTGTATGAGCTAAGTTCATTTGCCTTCCCACTATGTAGGGAAACCAAACTTAAAAAAATAAAAATAAAAAAATGAAAACATTAAACACTCTTGTGGTAAAGTTGACTTTGACAACGGATTAGACGCATATAAAACAGAACTTTACGAGTACTTGCATTGAAAAATATATATATTTTTTTAATGGTTAGATCTTCATCTCTTGGAAACAGGTTATAGTTTGTTGTATGTTTTGTCGCCTTCATGTTGCTAAGGCATTTATGTTGTTGTTATTTACCTTAGTATTTTAAAGGTGCCGTACCCATATTGTATGGTGGTATTGAATCCTTTGTCCGACTCGCACTAGACAAAATTACAGCTCGATAGAATTATCTAGAATTCGAAATGAGGAGATCCGTCGGAGATCGAAAGTAACTGACATAGCCTGCAGAATCAGTAAGTTGAAGTGGCAGTGGGCAGGCCATATTGTCGCCGACATCATGTCCGTTGGGGCCGAAAGGGAATGGAGACCGCGTACAGCAAAGCGTAGTGTAGGCCGACCTCGTGCCCCGCTGGACCGACGACCTGAAGCACGTTGTGGGTGGCGGCTGGATAAGGAGGACGGCGGACCGACAGTGGCGAAATTTGGGAAAGGCCTATGTCCAGCAGCGGACGAACACGGTTTGATGGATGGATGGATAGAGAATTGTCTACTAATAATGGCCGCGTAAACATAAAATCTCTCTTACCCATAAGTGTATAACCCCTTACAGTAAATTAAACCTGAGAAATTGTGTTATCTATAGTGGTGGATCTACATGATTTATGTGTAAATAAAAAGTTTCTATTTGATGATATTTCCCCCCTGAAAGGCAACTCTAACGATTTTCAAACCAACAAATACATAAAACATCAAAACCAAACTTCTACTTTTAACCTTTTGCCGCACTTCATACGCGAGAAACCGAGCCCGTGCATTCAACGGGAAAAAAAAACTGATGTATTTGAAAACTACTGTTGTAAAAATGTATCTCTTATGCTAAAGGATTTAAGGCCTACATGGAGTTAGATTTTACATGAAGGAGATACTATACAACAGTGTGTTGCGTAGATAACTGGTAAATTATGGTTGCGAGCGAGCCGCGTGGATTTACAGAAAAAAGTGCTGTTTCAGTGAAAAAGAGCTTGTTTCTGGTGTGTTTTTAGAGTTCCCTAGAAATAAAAACCTTTACAGACAATTCTTTTTGAAAAATATACACATTGGAAAATTATCCGAGATCAAAAGTTGTGTTTTGCCTCCAGAGTGTTCTTTTTCTGTCAATATTACATAAAACAGTATATCAAAGCTTAGACAATGTTTGTTTGCCTGTGTATCCATGCGTGACATAGTTTAGTTATTCAGCTGGAACATTTCCGGCTCTTTAAACCCAAGGAAAACCCAGAAAATATTCGATAGCGCCATTTGTCATTAATTTATAAATAATTACATAATTGGAGGGTATAATTTTGTGCAAGACTGAGTTATTGTTACAAGTAGCAATAAATGTTGATAGAAAATATTGATGAAGGACACGGAACCCATTTTACGTTGGTATTCTTGGTAGCCTATTTTGTAGAAGAAGCCAACGAGTTGTTGTTGCTTTTAAAAGCAAAAACGGTTGGATGTTTAACTAGTTACTTAGTGAAAATTGTCTGCATACAGTATAGTGCAATCTGTTATTTCAAATCAACTATCTTTTTATTATTTTCAAGTTGAGCTCCGAAAGTATGTATGCAGCATATTATTTGTAACTTCCAAGAGGAAGTGCGAGATGCCTGAACCTCAGTTTATACTTAACTTTTATCAGGGTCTCACTGTAAATTTTGTATGATTTATGGGTTATTAATTAGTTTTTTTTTATTATGTCCCTAGGTTATAACACTTTTAATGTTTGAGTAGAGTTGCTTATTTTCGTCCATAATAATTACTGTTGCTTCCGTTATAAGCTGCAGTTTTTCTATTAAATATCGTCAGAGCCCTATAGCTACTTACTACAAACTTTTAAAGTGCCGATTTATTTAGACCATTTATTAGGGCTCCGTATTCAACAAGGAATCCCATGTCTTTAAATAATGCTCAAATACATGTGTGTTCTGAAAATGACTGTAATACAAGAATAGGTCGTTGCAGAAACGTCAATATCCAGAAAAAGTGTCCACGCTTCAAACTTGTGTACGAAAGTACGAAACATAGCGATGTCTCGCTCCTTTAAACCACAGAAGAACTGTTATCATTCTCTTTCATCAAGATGCCATTTATTTGTTTAGATTTTTAGCAGTTGAAATGAATAGAATAATTTGTGTTTCCCGTATTATTGTAACAATTTCTAAAAGCACATGAAGGCATTTTCAGGTATCTTAATGACAAAATGACCAAAAACGTGGATCACTCACTTTGTTCCATAACCTTGAAGTGTGTGTCCACTCCTCAGAATATTGACAAATTTTCGCGAGGCCTAAGTATGGTAAAGGCACATATTGGGATTTACATAATCTGTTAAACACCGAAAAATACAACATTGCCTTTTTTATGTCGAATAATTTATTAAATCTCTTAACTCTTTTAGTTCTCATTTTCGCTGAAAATTTGTGGAGATCGTGAGTTAACCCATTAAAATCACGTAAGATTAATTAAATACCGGCAAGTTTGTTAGAGAACAGTTTGTAATAACTACATTATGAGTAATAAATAATTTACTTAGACATATTTAGCGGAAATATTTTAATAATTCCAGTTAGGTTTTATTACATCTAAATATAAAGAAAGTAAAAACGCCTTTTCCATCTTTTAATAACACTTACTTTTATAACAGCAAAAAGATGAAAAAAGTATTAGGTAGTCTATATAAGGTGGTGTTCTATTAGTTATAATGAAAACTGCCGACTTTATAAATAAATAAAAGTCGTATTGAATGTTTTATTATACTTATTTTCGGTAATTGGTACAATTACAAAGCCATCAACTTGAAATGTTAAAATAAAATAAGTATATTTTACATTTTTTTTTCATCTGATAGAGGAATAGAGTATGGAAAATCGTGATGATAATGATCCAATTGTACGGAATGGTTTTGAAATATCAAATTAGCTGATTGGAAATAACAGAGTTTACTAATAGATCAAGAGCCCACGACGGCCAGACCTTCGTTATTTTATAAAAGCTGAAAGTTTAAGAACGACCAGCAACTATAGAGTCTGGGTTGTGGTTACTTGGGCAGGTAACAGGTAGTAAAGGTGTATAAAATAGTACCGTAAATTCGTTGAAGTATAAAGCTAAATTTTTTTATTTTTTCTTCGGGATAACTTTAGGAATCTCGTCATCCACTGCCGGATATTTATGACAGTTGCTACCCCCTGCCAGACACCTGTAAAAAAAATTAATCGTTTTTATTCAATTGTCGTCGATATTTTCGTTTTTTTCGTCACTACTCCTCCAGTCGTTGGCACGATCTTCGTCAATAACGCCTTCTTCGACAGTTTCTAAAAAAAAAAACAATTTTATACAATTACAACCTGTTGCCGCGTCGTTATACTTATACTATACATTATGCTTGCTTGCTGTAGGCCTATTCTCAGTCTGTCGAATTAACCTTCTCGATCGTAAAAACCCATTTTATCTGTCGAACTCCATACATTTTTAGATCGAGTCTTAGATATCTTGATTCGACTGTTTCTCTGGAATTGCCCCCCTGCGTACATACAAAACTACGAATCTCTCAACAGAGGGCCAATACCACGCTCGCGTTGCTGCGTGTCGCCCCGTCGAGCAGCAAGCAGACGCACACCGACTGTATAATGACGATTACGCGTCTTTGAAGATACGCATCATTGAAAATTCGCCTCCGTGGACATTGTGCCTAAGTGTGATAAAAAGATACCAACTCATACTAATACTAAAGTAGTAAAAAGTCGTGTCATTACACTGAATATTTTTGCGAAATTTTAAATGAAATGGGCTAGTTATTTGTTATTAGTATTGAGGCCAAAACTAAAACTTTTAGAATATTTGTCTGTCTCTGTATGATCCGTTTTAACTTGAGAACCACTTAATGGATTTGGGTGCGGTTTTCTATTATCATCGTAGTAACCCTGGTCAACTTATATGAGTGTTCATAAAGTAGCTTCCAAGCCAAAATCTAGGCAGAGGTTTATATCTAGGCATGGAACCGCGTGCAAAGACTAGTAAAAACTAAGTCCATTAACTCAAGGTGAACTATGATTACTCAATTACTCGGTTAACTTTGGAATGTACAAAACTTAGTGTGTTCAAGTACCTCGGTGATCAGTCTTGTGGCTTACTTAGACGGTGGATCAATAATGGATTGGGCGGCTGCTTGGCTTTTAACAACTTCTAAGCTTACTTTTGGAATTAATTAAATAAATACTATTTTTGTGACTTCTTGAGCCTCTAACTAGCTATTAGTTATATGGATCATACATATGTATAGAAACGAACAAAAAATATAAAGATCGATAAAATATTTCGGCCAACTTGCGTCGTCAGTCGAATAATTCTTTTGGAATTAACTAATAAGAAGATATTTATTAAAAAAACCTCGTTCACAAAGCGCAATTGCACTCCTGTCTAAATGGTATTCAGTTGTTCTCTAAAATTGATAACTAAATGGATTAATCATAATCTTCTTCTTCTTCTTCTTATCGTGTGGGCTGCAAGACCTTTCGGCCCGACAAGCCCTGGTGTCAAAGTTTTTAAACCGCCTTACGCTCTCTGACGTGGTTTAAGTAACGACCACTCTACTAGAAAGTGGCCGGGACCAACGGCACGGAATTATCTTACTTTTCGGACAATCAGGTGATTCAAGCCTGCAATATCCTAACCAAACTGAGAACAATTTACAAAGTGACATTCCACTATGTGTGTTCCCCGCGGGAATTGAACCCACGACCTCCGGGTTGAGAACCTAAGGCTCTCACCACTAGACCACGGAGGTAGTTATATTAATCATAATGACAATGTGATATCCATGGAAAAAAAATGTACTATAAGAAATTTGCTGAAAGGACTCCCGTCATCGATTTTGGAGAAAATATAAACTGTAATCAGCGCTTTTTGAATTTGACTTATCTTAGCTGAGAATCGAATTTGCAAAAATATTTATTTATGTATATACTAGTTGCCCGTACTGTTTGTCATCATCTTGGTCTTTTTGTCATTCATTATGAGACCTGTATCTCCAAGAGCGGCTTGAAATTCAACAATAGTTTGTTGTAATTCTTCTGATGACTCTGCTAGTAAAATAATGTCATCCGCAAACCTCAGTGCGGTCATCCGATATCCATTTATTAAGATGCCCTTTTTGCTCCAGTCCATTGATTTAAATACTTCTTCTAGCAGAGCGTTGAACAAAACAGGAGAAAAGGGATCGCCTTGTTTCACTCCTCTCTTAATTTGAAAAGAAGGACCCTCTGATTCCAGTCTTATTTTTGCACTGCTATTTTGGTATATTTTTCCGAGCGTTTCAACGTATTTCAGTACGAAATCACCAGTTCAAGTAAATGGTAAGTCGCTAGAATATGTCGAAGACTATATATACCTGGGCCAACTTATCTCTTTTGACAAAAGGCTAGACAAAGAGATAGAAAGAAGAATAAATGTTGGATGGAAAAAGTACTGGGCTCTAAAACACATATTTAAGTCAGATCTCCACATAGATATCAAAAGTAAAGTATTCAACATGTGCATTTTACCAACAATGACGTATGGCGCACAAACTTGGGCAACAACCGAAAAACAGAGAACGAAGCTATTAGTAAACCAAAGAGCAATGGAACGTAGTATGCTGAACCTACGAAGACAGGACCGAATACGAAATGAAACTATTAGAAAGCGTACACAACTCAAAGACATCATCACTACAATAAAAAAACTGAAGTGGAATTGGGCAGGACATGTTATGAGGATACAAGACAATAGATGGACGCGTCTTACAACAGAGTGGATACCTAGAGACGGTTGGCGGAGAGTTGGGAGGCCACTGACGCGATGGATTGATGAACTTAAATCCTTTAACCCATTATGGTGGAGGTATGCCCCAGACAGAGCTGAGTGGAGCGACATGTCAAATGATTTCATTGCTCATGGTAATGCTAAAAAGAGCTCTATAAAAAGCACAATATCAGTCACCCAGTCAAGCCTGGTCAGCTAGGGTGACCTAGACCAAACCTCACTGAAGAAGTGAGAGGCCTACCATGTTCTGAAAGGACTTAAAATGAATTTGACATTTTTGCAAATTTCATTTTGTCATTAACTTGAAAATGACATTTAATCTAATTTGTTTTGAATTTTATAATGATTTTTTATTTTATGAATTTATAATTTTGTTAATTTGACATAATGAATTATTAGCATTTCCGCATGAATTTTCGAATGTAATTTTTTTTTTGTTTTTTATTTAATTTTCAATGTCAGTGCATGTCAAAAATTGTATTATGTTATGTAAAATAAAGGCTTTTATTATTATTATTATTAGTTGCCCGTGGCTTCACCCGCGTTGAATTAGTTTTTGTGTACTCCTATAAAATCTGTCAATATTTTTCGGACTGTTACCTACAATGTGTGTGTTATGCGCCTCTCTGTTTCCCATTTTGTATGTCTCTTATATAGCTTTTCCATGGGAACGATTTATGGGTTAAAAAGCGGTTTTGTCCTATTCTAGATCTAGAACTATATTTGTGCAACGTTTCAGCCCAATCGGTTCAATAGGTACGGCGTCACTTTTCTATAGAAACTTGAAAACTCATTTTCATCCCATGGGAACCGATTTATGGGATGAAGTACATTCATGCAAAATGTTCGCCCAATTGGTTCAGTAGCTACGGCGTGAAAGAGTAACAAACAAACATCCATCCATCCATCCATACATCCAAACTTTCGCATTTATAATATTATTAGTGGGATGGAATATTTCAACATTCTAAAAATAAATCCGAATAAATAAAAAATATGCTGACATTTCCTTTGATTTGAAACATAATGTTTTTACTAGCAACACTATCGATTAATGCTATTTTACAGTATGTATATTTGTTTCAAAACTAGCTGGTTCAATTCCCCTTACAAAGTGTGTCATTTTTCAAAACGTTATGAATGTAGTTTTAATTTTTTCCAAAATCGATGACGAGAGTCTTTTGAGTCCTTTTTAGGGTTCCGTAGCCCGACAAGGAACCCTTATAGTTTCGCCATGTCCGTCTGTCGGTCTGTTCTTCTGTCCGTCTGTCCGCCTGTCCTTCTGTCCGTCTGTCCGCGGCTTAGCGCAGAGACTATTAATACTAGAAAACTGTAATTTGGCATGAATATAAATATTTATCACGCCGACAAAATGGTAAAATAAAATCTCGAAAAAAAATTTTTTTAGGGTACCTTTCATACACGTAAACTGGGGATGATTTTTTTTTTCTCGTCTATCCCATTGTGTGAGGTATCGTTAAAACAATTTTTCGATTTAGAGATCCGTTGGCAAAATATTAAGCTTTAAAGTGAAAATTTTAGTTAGAGTGGAGCGTCCCCCCCCCTGCTGGCTAAACGGTTGTTTATAGAATTGTGAAAAAATTCATTCATTTATAATGAATTTAAAAGGAAAACTATCACAGCTAAGTAGGCTTTACAGGTTTACGAGTACAGGTCGCGCCAAACTTTTGGTTCCCTATAATGTATGGGACCAGAAGTTTGGCGCGGTCTGTATTAGTAGACCAACTTATATGTACCGGGCAACTACGGAACCCTACATTGCTCGTGGCCTGACACGCACTTGGCTGGTTTTTTTTTTCTAGGTATCTTTTTTTTCCATAGTGATGGTGGATTTTTTTCATGGGATTTAGGTACCCATCTTAACGCGTTAACCTATGCACATATTTTTATTTATTCTTTTAAGGAGTTTGTTCATAAATTAACAAATAACAATAAAAACTATACTTTTTCTAAATACAAAAATTATATGAGATATTATATCAATTAAAACAACAAATGCTCCGAGCGTATACGCTAAGAGCGTGAAACCCGTGGCTCAGCCATAATAATTTAATAATGCCTAGATAAAACTAATTTACTGGTATGGTTTACTAAAAATACAATTCAATAAAAGGAAAAGTCACTTTTGTTTACTTTCTTTACGTATAGTTAGATCACAACCGTATTTAATGTTTTTTTTTTCTTTTGCATAACGAAAACTCTAGTCAATTTATATATTTTTATGCCGACTTCTAATAAACCTTAAACAAACACGTAAAAATAAAGCAGCTCTAAGCCAGCCATAAGCTTTTAACCGTGGCTAACAACAACATGCTATCAACTAATTCCGAGAAAATTTACTTCTTTCTTTATAGAATACATGCTGCTCTTAGGAAAGGTTCCGCTTTCATTAATACCTTGGCTTTTAACTTTAAAAACTTACTTTTATAGATTTTTTTCATCTAATTATCAGCATCAAATGCCTACGTTAATATTAATCTTAATCGTTGTATCACTGAATATTTTTTGTTAAATTTAATAGTCTGACAAATGCGATTGGTGTACCATTTACGGGACCCTATTACTAAGACGCGGAGTCTTAGTCCGTCTGTCACCAGGCGAATGGACCGTGATAGTCAGACAGTTAAAATTTTCACAGATGATGTATTTCTGTTGCCGCTATAACAACAAATACTAAAACCGGCCAAATGCGTGTGGGACTCGCGCACTCTCATACAACAGACATGATTTTTTGCCGTTTTTATAGATAATGGTACGGATCCCTTCGTGCACGAGTCCGACTCGCACTTCACCGGTTTTTATATACAATTTTTCCACCTTTCTTTTATTTCTTTCTCCTAAAAATGCATTTTGCACAATTTAAATTATTCTTATCCGTCAAAAGTGCGTGTTAATATGTATAGTAAATTGTGTTTTTTAATAAAATCAAAGAAAATTACAGTAAAATGCGCTATATTTCGACCCTTCAGTGTGGTCGTCAGCAGGCGGATGGAAAATATAAATGACGTAATATAACGAAAAAACACTGACATCTAGAATCATGAACAAAAAAATCACTCGGAACAACAACGACCACTTTTCTAAAAAAAGTTCATGATTCTTTCTATCAATAGATGTCAGTGTTTTTTCGTTATTTATAAATATATATATATATGTCATTTATATTTTCCATTCGCCTGGTGACAACCCCACTGAGGGGTCAAGCGCATTTTACTGTAATTTTCTTTGCTTTTATTAAAAAACACAATTTACTATTCTTGCAATTTTCAATACAATATAACAATTTTGTTAGTAATGAATTAAAAAAAAATAGACTAAGGGTTTAATAAGGTGTGTGAGTGTGTGTGTTTCAGATGTGTGTGTTTGTTAAGTGTGTATCCCTAGCCCTACGACCAAGGTCTTGGGATCAGTTTACTACTAGGGAGGGTGTGTAGTGAGAGTGTTTGTGTGTGAGAGGGTATGGAAGTAGGGTGCGAATTTCACCCTAGAGCATTCAAAAATTGACTAAAATTAAAAGCCAATTTCTGTTTTTTTTTTTTTCAATATATTTATTAACTTGTTAATACTTAACTACTTTTAGACCGCTAAGCAGATTTTGCTGCAACTTCGCCCACGATTTTTTAAGACACACAATGTATCAGAGAGAGACACTTGGCGAAAACTAAAACTAAATGCAAAAAATTATACAATTTAAACTTTATATTTGCTTGCTTATGACGTTTTCTTTCTGCACTTTCAAAAGTTATTAAAATTAATAATTTCTTGGCCCGATGATGTGTAATACGAAACCGGTAGTCTAAATTATAATAAAAATAAATATTTTTGTAATAAAAAGTAAAAGAATTTGTGTATAATTTATTGAAAATGATATTCCATCAAGAACCATCAATCGTATCCATCCAATATTTAAAACAAAATTTCCTTAGTACGCTTCGAGTTTTAGTCGAAAAACCGATTCGCATTAAAATTAAATGGATTAACAAAAAAAGATTTTGAAACCATAATAAAAGTATTTGCTTTATAGAATCGTTAATAATATTTCATCTTAAACCGTTGCCTCAAATTAGTTAATTTAAATTCCATCTTAACACAAATTCACTTCAAATTAATTGTGAAACTTTTCTACATCAAAGGCGAAACCAAAAACCAATATTATTATTAAAAGCATTTAAGTTATCTTTTATAATATAAGTATAAATAATTTAGTAATTTATTACCCAAAGTTTCTGATTTGAGAAAATCTCACTAAGCGATGCTTAAGGTACAAATAAACCAATAAAAGCGCTGTATTGCACATATAATGTGGTTTGTTACGGTTTCAGTGCAAAATACACAACCTTAGATTGATTTTCATATTTTTTAATAAAAGTTATAGTTTTATTTTACGGAATTACGTCATTTTATAGATTATAGTTCGCGTGAATGTCCAAACCAATGTAGTAGCTGTGGCAATTTTACAACGTAATGCATAAAGTGATTCAAATTTGCTGGAAAAGCCAAATTTACATTAAACTACGATCACAAAATGCCATAAATGACCTTCTTAATAGACTTTTTATTAGAGATAAAAAAACAATCATATGTTGTTTATTTTGAATCGAGGCCGTAACGTATGAAATACAGCGCATGGTTAATTTGTGACTTAAGTGTCGCTCAGCAAAAATAGGAAACTGGGCGTAGATATCCCCTTGAAATTTTCAAATGTGAAATTGGAGGTTACTCTTCAAGATATTGCTAAGAAAATTGTTAGCTTACTACTCTTGAATTTTCATTTCAGAGTTGACTAGTTATTTGCCTGTGGCATCGCCCGCGTTGTAATTTACCGTTCATCAATTGTTGGTCACAATCAACAAATATATAAGTAATAATATGTTATTCTCAATATCGGTAAAAATTGAGCATAACAATCTTATCTTACTAATATTATAAATGCGAAAGTTCGTGTGTGTGTGTGTGTATGTACTCTTTCACGCTGAAACGGCTGGACGGATTTGGATGAAATTTAGAATGAATATAGCTTATACCCTAACTTAACACATAGGCTACTTTTTATCCCGGAAAAAAGTATGTAACTAAACCGAATAACACGCGGGCAGAGCCGCAAGCAAAAGCTAGTATATTATAAACCAGATCGTGGCTCATAAATAAAAGATTAAGAAAGTAGGGGTTGGGAAGTAGTTACAGGAAGTGGGGGTAGTAGGGGGTAGTGATTGAGGCATGTGAAGGAATACTTAGGTGGCCTCACTTCATCACACAATACTAAAAATTTCCAGTCTTCGCCCTACGCGGAGCTGCATCTGTTTTTTGATAAAATAATTCATAAAGTAAGTAGTTAGCCTTTACCGTATTAATTCTCATTTTTTCCGAAACAATAGATCGCAGTCCATATCCTAACTCGGAATCATCTTACTATGTGAAAAAAAAAACCCGAAGAATATCAAACTTTTTGTCTGGAAGTAAAAAGAAGTGTGATAAAAATGAGTACGTGTATAAAAAAGGATTTTACTGAATTAATAAATTCATGAGGGAATGATGGCTACTAGCCATTGGCTAGTGAACCGATATTGAAAATGGCTGAAGACGGATAAACATACCAACTCGGGTTTAATAAAATAAATGTAGCCAAGCGTGCTCAGGCTCTCCACGAAATTAAATGAACATTTAAACTAAGACATTTTCATTTGCTGATGCAGTAAAATAATTTTAATTTGTCTACATTCGTAATTGACATTACATTGTTGAATTTAAATAAGGACTGACGGTTTGACTTTTAATTCATAATTAAAGACCTCAAGTGCGAGTCAGACTCGCATACCTAGGGTTCCGTAATTTGACAGTTTTGGGAGCAGTCAGGAAGAAGGTATTTAAAATCTTGCCCATAATTGTTTATGATAACTAAAAAAAGAATTGATTGTACCACAAAAAAGAGACTCAAATATTTTTAAACCGTACTCGAAATAAAACTCGTGAATGAAAAATTTAATTTTGTCATTTTGTTATCGCGAATTTCTCATCCGCTATATTTTTCCTGTAATCTTTACGTAATTTTAAATTAGCATGATTTTTTTCATATTTTTCGTTCATTAGTTTCTAAAATAAGGGAGGGAGGACATCTATTTTTTGTGGTTTTTCAAATATTTCTCGAATTTGGTGCTAGTAAATATAGTAAAAGTATATATTTTTATAATCAGCTTTCTAATATCTACACTTTGATAACCATATTGTATTTTTATAAAAAATATGAACTATAACTGTCATTTTTTTCATATTTTTCGGTTTACCAGTTTCGGGAATAAGGGGGGAGGACATGCATCTTTTAGTGGTTTTTCAAAGATTTCTCGAAAACGATTTTCGTGCTTCAGAAGGCACGGTAAGATGTCGGTCCATATTTGTGCCCAAAGTACAGCGATAAAGTTCACCACCCATCGAACAGGACGTAGTAATCGTTGGTGAAACGTGGGTGTACGAGTGCAGTCTTAGACTTTTATTTTAAAAACGTGGGTCAATGACGCGCTACAATACATGCTCCAATGATATGCTCATTAACGAAACGAGTTTTTGGAACGAAGTTCTAAAAGTATAAAATAACGCATCTTTGCTAGAAAAACGTATATTTTCGCGTAGTGCCATAAAGCACATACATTTATTATTTTAATAAAAAAATATGAGAAATCCAATCATGAGTATACGTTTGGAAAAAAGACCCGTCGCATCCAACTATAGCTAGCATGGCCGAAAAAAACAAGGCAGGACAACATATGCATTTTTGCATGAGTTGGAATGAGTGAGGAAGAGCGCTCGTAATTTTTGAAAATTTAGAACGCGCTTCGCGCAACGAGACGTCATTTTCATGAGCTTTTGTTATCATTATCACACACAGATTGGCTGATTTCCAAAGTAAATACATGATGACGTCGTTTTGTGCTCTCCAAGAGCATACCTTATTTTCTTGTTCCATGAAAGCTAGTTAATAGGTACTCGAAGCTTCGATGAGGAAGCGGCGCAGGGGTGTGCGGGGTATTACGGGTCCAGCTAACTTGACTGCTGCCTTTTTTGGCCTAAAACTGTACGGCAATTGATCCAAAAGCCTAGAACCTAACTACAAAATAATTAACACAGTCATAATTTACTGTTTAGAACCTAAAATGGCAAGATTTAGATGATTATTTTGAGTCGCCTATTAAATTTTAAAATGATGGCAATTATTTAGCAACCGCAGCCATAATTCCTTCAATTCACAAAGAGTTGTTCGCGTGCCGTGGGTAAATTAAAACAAAATAATAATTTTCACTAAAGCTGGGTTTACATAGCGCAAAGCAGGCTTTTAGAAATCACAAGTTAATGATGTTAATGCGTTTTAATTAACTTTTGTATTTTGAAACTTCTCTTTTTTATGAATATTGTGTAAATTGAAAAAACTCAATAAAAAAAGTAACTAAATTGTGATCATAATTATATCAAATTTCAACATAGAGCACATTAAGAATAAAACCTTCAATTGTATTTTTTTAACTCAATATTAAAAATGTATCTGTATGTTTTCAAAAAGTACAGAGTTTTCATTAGCTTTTTTATCTACTTGGTACGTATGAAAACGCCAAATTTTACTCGAATAAAACCGGCCAAGTACGTGTCGGGCCACGCGCAGTGTAGGGTTTCGTAGTGGCCCGGTACTTATTATAAGTTGGTCTACTAATACAGATCGCGACAAACTTCTAGTCCCATACATTTGGAAGAACGGCATTGTCGTGTTTATAGAGGGCTAAGAGTTTGGCGCGAAACGTACTCGTAAACCTGTAAAGCCTACTTTACTGTGATAGTTTTCGTTTTAAATTCATTATATATACTACTTCTGTGGATTTTTTCACATATCTATAAACAACCGTCCAGCCGGCAGGGGGTGACGCTTGACTCTATTAGCACTTCCAAGCTTTATATTTCACAAACGGATCCCTAAATAATTTCACACAAATAATGTTTTTGGACGACCTATCCAACCATACCCTACACTATGGGATAGACGAGAAAAAAAATCATCTACAATTTACGTGCACGGGGGAAAATTAAAAAAAAAAAGATTTTTTTGCCATTTTACATATACCCATACCAAATTACAGCTTTCTAGTACTAATAGTCTCTGAGCTAAGCCGCGGACAGACGGACATGGCGAAAGTATAAGGGTTCCTTGTCGGACTATGTAACCCTGAAAAGGGTTTTACAAAAATAGTGATAAGGAAGTTTAAAAAAAAGCGTTGGTGTAATTTCAAATCGTAATAAATATGTTCGATACGGTAATTATATAGTAGTAATCCGAATTTTGTATAACTTCAGTACTCTTACGATATCCAATAAAATTAATGCCTTTCAGAACAACTGTTTTTTTTTTATTTGCAGAGAGTAAATGTTTGACTTTGGTTTGCGTGGTTTGCTATACTTTTAATCATCAGTTATCAAAACTAACTCGCCGCTGTGTAGACCAAGCTTGAAATGTGCACGACTGAAAACCGTCGCAATTTTCTCTTTGTGTCCAACTTTCAAAAGCACATCCAAAGCCCGCATATTGTAGCCTCATAATACGCTATTGTCAACTTTTTTACAGAACGGCATTCAAAAATGGTGAAAGGTCTTTTCAGCAACATGTTTTAAACGATAATCCTTGTGGTTTTGTGAAGGCGCTAAACGTTCAGCTTTATTCGGTTTCCAATGGAATTGACCGCACTAAAAAATCTAATCTTACTTGTTTACATTCGTTGAGTTTGAAAAAAACATCAAAGTGGCAGTGATATTTTTAACTTCGAACAGCTTTTGGTTTTTAGGGTTCGTTAAAAAACAAAAGATTTTATACGTAGTACAAAGTCCAAAATTTTACAAAAAAAAAGTGTATTGTGTTAGCTTTTTTTTTCATTCAGTTTTGTACACATTTATCTTCTTTTCGTTTTTTTAATTGAAGTATATTTAATAATAAAGTAGTGGTGTGCTCCCATACGTAACCTTTGTGGTAAAATTTTTTCTGACCACCCAGAAGTAAAATTTAAACCGAAACGCTAGCCATTTAAAAGCGATTTAACCAAATGGCGGCAGCATCTACATCACTCAAACAAATGATAGTGGGAAGGCAAATGGAACTTAGCTCATACAGCCATGTATTAGGTATGTTTTATTTATTTAAAGCAGTTGCCAATCTTAACTTGTGTACCATAGATAGACCTGACAGGTGGTAAATATTCAAAGCCTGACAGAAATGAGCTGATTTCAGTTTGATGCGTTCATAGGCTGCGTTCAATTTGATGAAATCAAATGAAAACTGTTTAGACAACATTTTGGGTAGGTAGTAACTTTACAAATTGAAAATTTAAATGAAAATTTTTACTTTTTAATTTCTTTTGATAATATAAAGATACCAAGAAGGATACTAGAATCTGGTTAAAATAAACTTCTTGGTAGGTAACCTCATTTAATCGTAATATGAATAAGAACTTTTTGATTATAATGTCAAAAGGCAAAAAGTTTTAATGTGCGAGGGTTCGTTTGAAGACATTAGGAGTGACTTCATATTTTGAAAAATATATTTGATTACGTAATATAAAAAACGAAACGAGTGTGAGTTGGACTCGCCCACCGAAGGTTCCGTTAAAGACTATATTTTTTATGATTTAATTACAGATTTTCAGATTTTTTCCTGTATTTGTACATTATTACAAAAAATACAATGTTGTCGATCGGTCTTCCTTGTTAACAACATTCTTTGTATGTAAAGAACAGACAGTTTTGGGGAGCCATAATTGTTGTTTACATTATGGAATAAGCCAGTGGAGTCAAATTTATGTCTTGTATGACTGAAAGCAGCCTTCAATCGAACGCATCAAACTGAAAGCAGCTTATTTCCGTCAAGTTGGCAACTTGCGTGCAAAGCAAAAAAAAAATAATGCCCGACTGAAGTTTATTTGGAATATTTATTGTTTGTTTGTTTCTTTAATTACGTTTAATTTATTTACTCACATTTACAAAAACGTAGTTTGATACACGTGCGTAAGGGTAATAACTTACTTGTAACGTTTGATAAATCGTTCCTCGTAAGCTATTGCCTCCTTTACGCACTTGCAGCATAAACTACTATATTACTGAATGTCTGCTATAATATTTGAAGTCAGTTGTAATTTTTTCATTAAAAGTTTTAAAAATCTATACGCCCCTTTACGGGCCAAACAGCGCTTATGTACTGATTAGCTATGTTTACAGTTATATGATAATTTTTGATGTAAAATATTTTATTATAAATATCTAAATATCTCCGTATTTTAATACATGAGTGGGGTTATTATACAAAGTATATTTTCATGCAGATGACATCTACATTGGCCGAGCCCGTATCTACATTGTGTAGCCCATCCCTCGAGCCCAATATTATTTTGCCCCACTGCCCTCGGCGTGTGATATCTGTAACCCGCCTATTTGTTTTCGAGTACGGCCACAAATACCCCTATTATTTATTTGGGCTCTAACCGATCGCTCCGAGGTTGAAGTCAGTGAGTTCAGACGTCGGGCTTTTGTCGTGTCCGATCTATAGATCAATATCATACTTAAGGGGCTGTGTAAATTTTATTTTTGTCACTCTCACTCTAAGCGAAAAAACGCGCAATGCGAGAGAGGCAGATTCAGCGCAAAATAAAAAGTAAGTTTTTTAATTTTATAAAAAAGAACTAAAATACCTACTAAAATTTTCAAAATTAAATATGTATGTTTGAGTTCTGTACATGATCCCTAACCGTCAAACGAGGAGAAAAGGTATGTTTGAAGACCTCAATTCACTAATTATTTCTATCGAGAAAAATATATCCAAACGTGTTTTCCAGAATCAAAACCCTAGATTATATAGTCAAAATGCATAAGCCGAAAATTATTTATAATTTTCCGTTTACTTCATGAAATACACAAAAACAAAGCTTCCGTATATTTTTTACATAGCACCTTGAAGGGGTGATCCCGATTTCGTCTCTTTTCAAATTAATTTTAAGCCAATAAATAGCGAAGATACAATTTTGTAAAAAATATATGTTATATTTCACTCTTTGATCTTTATATTTCGGCCATTCGATACACGATTACTTACATTTTCCTTGATCCATTTAAATTGTTAACATAGGTCTGAACTGTGATCTAATTATCATTTCATTTGAGCTATGTTAAGTTAAACTTATACTCAAATAAACGTCTCAAAAAATGTAATTAAAAACGGCGGTCATATGAAAAACCCATCCCTTTAATCCCAAAAAAGAAACAGCGAATTTTCTAAGCGGCGCGCTTCTGCTGAGCAGGATGACCATGTGTAAAACGAAAGCGTTGGAGCAGGACAGATTTCGCCAGATAACCTCGCCATAAGGACTGTACGTAAGGAGATTTTGCCATACAAAATAAGTTCCCATGGGCTTGTTACTGGCGCTGATGGCAATTTTGAAAAGAGTACTGGCAAAATTGTCCTGTATTCTATGTCAAACTGCTCTTCATTTAGACAGATTTTCCAAAACTTACGCCATCGACAAGTCATTGCAAAAAGTACAGCAAGTTGCTAATATTACTGAAAAAAAAAGAAAAAAACTTGTCATTAACTGTGTAGGACTAAATTAAAAGTTATGATTGTCAAGATATAAATACGAAAATGCCATAGTCTGCGGGACTTCTTTCGTGGCGTTCGTCAGCCTTCATTGACTACAGATATCGTGGAAAATTAAAATGATAGACACATAGATTTCGATACCTGAACCAAATATTTTTTTTATTTTTATAAACCAACGTCCACGGCAAATACATTAATTAAAGACTTAGAATAACATCAACTAACAAGGCCAATAAAGGATTTCACTATGCTAGACAATAAATAAATACTTTAGACTGGGAACATGATAATTAATTTATAAATTTAAACAATTAAAGACAAAGATGCAAGACTGTGTTTAGTTACTTACTAGAAATTGGTTGCGAGAATATGTGGGTAGATTGATAAATGTGTATGTGTACGTTTGAGGGTGTGTGGGTGAGTTAAGCTCAGATAAAGATGTGAATAAATGTGGGTTTACATGTAAAAAGGGTTTGACAAGTTTTATACATAATATAGTTAAATGGTATTTTACAGCTTATTAACAGTGTTCAGTATGTATGTAAAATTGTAAACAGTAAATAAAATGTATTGCTTTCTTTACTATGTATACTATGTCCTCGTTTCGCTAATCAGTTCTTTTTAGGGTTCTGTACTTCATCAAAACATGGAAAAACGGAACACTTATAGGATCACTTCCTAGTTCGTCTGTCTGTCTATCCATGTAGCAAGGATCTTACCCTTACGGCTTGAGGTATTTTGAGGTATCAACCTGAAATAAATATCGTATAATAAAGAATAAAGTTTCATTTTGATGTAAAAGTCAAGTTTCTAATAATAAGAAAAACTAATTTAATTTATGTCATTACAGTAGAGAAAATCAGAAAAGTAAATCTGGTCGTGAGGAGCTCTGAACTGGGATTGGAACCTGGGACCTAATCAATTTAGATAAGAGTTTAGTAGCCCAACCTTAATATTTTTTGTATGTATTTCCTGTTTTTATTTATGAACTTATTTCTTCATTGCATTATGTATACATAATATTATTATATTTTTATTCCTAGATTCCTCTATTTTATTTATTTTTTATTTATTTATTTAAAAACTTACGACTATCATTTATTTATGCAGGTTTATATTTTATTTCCCGTATAATTATATATTTTTTATATTCTAAAGATATATTATATTGTTAAAATTAACTTTGACTTGTAGAAAGTATATTTTTATGTATCTATTTTGCAAAAATAAATATTTTGATTTTGATTTTTGAGAGTAGTGTGTATTATTCACTACCCGATGCTGTAACAGCGGTAATCTGAAAATCATTAATTTACAATTATATATGTTATAAAATATAATAACTGCTGACAGCTTCTTCCTTTTATTATTTAATATATATAATTGTTACTGCACAATAATTCTATATGTATAATACAATTATAATATAACCTAAAATAACCGAGAAGAGCGTTGCTTAACTACAAGCACCAAAGAACATAAACATTAAAAGGAACCCAAAAGTTCATACGCATGTGTTCAAAGTTGCATTTGAAGTATTTTAAAATCATTATATCTTTTTATTTAGTAATAATAAGTGTTAGTAAAGAGATTAAATAAAAACTACAAAACTAAATATTAAGAGTCTAGTACGTATCAAGAACTTATTTTGCTTTTGCCTGCGGCTCCGCCCGCGTGTTATTCGGTTTAACGACATGCTTTTTTCCGGGATAAAAAGTAGTCTATGTGTTAAGTTAAGGTATAAGCTGTATCCATTCTAAATTTCATCCAAATCCGTCCAGCCATTTCAGCGTGAAAGTAAAACAAACATACACACACACAAACACACCCTATCTGGTGTGATGTGATTTGTTTAGTTTAGTTACACTAATTATGATTTCATCCGCATAAATACCCATTTCGGGTTGCGACCCGGGTTGCTACCCATTTTGGTATTCCCAACGGGAATCTTTCTGCCGCCTATCTCTAATCACGACTGAGCCAGTGTCGCATGACACTTTGTTAGAAACGCGTCTTCTATATTATTTTCATTTACCGGTTTTGAAGCGTAAATATATTGACGTCGCTTGATGCATAAATTCGTCCAGGCTACGACGTAGAGGATCTACAAAATGGGAGATGTAGCGCTTGCTACGGACAATTCGTATAATATTAAGAGGACAGGTCAAGCTTGCATCAATCGCTGTTACTCCACGCGGAAAGTTCCGCAGTGCAGGACCACCTCTGTAAAATTCAAAATGGTGCCTTTTCACAAATCACACTAATATAATAAATGCGAAAGTTTGTTTGTGTGTGTGTATATGTATCTTTGTTCTCTTTTTCGCTGAAACAGCCGAACGGATTTGGATGAAATTAAGACTGGATATAGTTTATACCCTAACTTAACACATAGGCTAATTTTTATCACGGAAAAAAGCATGTCGTTAAACCGAATAACACGCGGGCTGTGCCGCGGGCAAAAGCTATTTTATTATAAACACAAACTAAAAGCTGTATGAACTATTTGTTTATTTCAGAGTTAATTAAAGTTTCTACAGATTTTAATCTATAAATAATATGTATGGGTATTGCTTCACATTTTTTTTATGGGGCGTCTTTGTTATTTTGTTTCTCAATATTGAAATGACTTCTGAAGATTCTGTTTCGATATGAATGTGCATTATATTCTTGGCAGGAGTACATTTTTTTAATATGTGTTATTGCTCGATTCTTCAGACAAGGAAAAATAAATTATAATTTTGCGGGAACTATCCTCTTAATTAGTTTACTCGCCAGATGGTGACATGGCGAACTAGACTTTAGGGACAAATTAGAATTTTGTGAAAGCCTTTGAGCGAGGGTCATCTTGCCTATTTTGGTATAATCTAACTAGTAATGTTTAGGGTTTAGCATTTAGTGGGAATACGAGAGAAAATTGAAAAACTTTTACTGTTTGTTTCGACCCGTAAGGGGGACTACATACCAACAAGTTACTTTTGTGCACACGTCAGCATGAAAGTACCTATTGGCAGTTCTTATTTTGCAGTCATTGTTTATAGGGACCTTGAACTGCAGGTGACTTTTAATTATCCAGCCAAATTCATACTGGAGATTCAGTAAGTGGTCAGGACCAAGTTTCAATTACCCTTTCTGTGAAAAATGCAAAATAAAACTTGTGTTCCTATACTAATTTACGACTAACTCCGAGTCAATTCATCCATCCATCCATTCATCAGCCCGTGTTCGTCCACTGCTGGACAATGGCCTTCTCCAAATTTTGCCACTCATGTCGGTCCTCCGTCCTCTTCATCCAGCCGCCCCCCGCAACATCCTTCAGGTCGTCGGTCCAGCAAGCACAAGGTCGGCCTACCACTACGCTTTGCTGTACGTGGTCTCCATTTTAAAGCCTTTCGGCCCCAACAGCCATCGTGTCGGCAACAAATATGGCCTGCCCACTGCCGCTTCAACTTACTGATTCTGCAGGCTATGTCGGTCACTTTCGATCTCCGACGGATCTCCTCGTTTCGGATTCTATCCATCAGAGAGTCAAAATTAGTAAGCCTAAGTTTTATATCGCGTTTTTCACAGAAAGGGTCCTTGAACCTCGGTCCTGACCACTTACCGAGTCTCCAGTGTGAATTTAGCTGCATAATTAAAAGTTACCTTATATTTATACATGTTGTTCAACCGGATACTTTGTGGTCGAACAACCTTGCCGGATTAAATTCTTGACTGATACCGATACACGTATTAAATTACTTGACCCAGAACGTAATATTATATTATCTATCCATCGATCAGCCTGTTTCGGCCCCTGCTGGACATTTATTTATTTATTTAATTTAACAACAAACACTATCATTACAGGTTGAAAACCTAATGCAACAGTGCATGGTACACAAAACAATCTGAAAAACCATAAATGCTAAAAACATATCTAACATGAAAAATCAAAAAAACCAATTACAAAATATTAGAATATACATAAATTAACGATAGCTCAAGTAATATAATGTTGCTCTTGTGAACTCGCTCAATGAACACGAAAAAAGATCGATGTGATCTCCAACCTCATTGAGAATTCGAGTAGCGCGCTGTAGTGGTGCTTCCCCATGGAGGTTCGTCCTCGTTCTCGGCAGCCCAAACAACCTCCCGCGACGTTGTCGAAAGTATCGCTTAGGAATTACTAGCCTCATATTGCCTAAAATACTGGGATTACATATCCTACCAGTAAAAACTTTAAATAAATAAGCTGTCAGAGCATAATCTCCCCTTACTTCCAATCTGTTGTATCCCACCATACCCAAAACAAATAGGGTAGGATACATCAAGGGATAGCAAGGATAGACCCCATACATTTTCATGTACAAAAACCTCATGAATTTGTTTTGTATACGCTCCAACATCAGGCAGTATTTGGTTTCATGTGGAGCCCAAACAACCGCGTTACATTCAAGCTTGCTCCGAACATAGGCCTTTCCAAGATTTCGCCACTCTTAGCGGTTCTCCTGGAATAAATGCCCATACTCACACACGCTGGGCAGGTGGGTTGGTGAGCGCGGTGCCGAAACCCTCGCACCAGTGACACCGCTGCCCGTCACCAGTCCGTTTTTATTCATAAGGCCCGGCAATTGGGGATGGATAAACCGCCATCCATCGGTTGCAGGCAATGGTGGGCCGCCTGGTTTTGCCTGAGAGCTATTCTCTTACTCTCCCCCGAATAACTTCGGGAGGATTTGCGAGTAAGATGGTGGTACCTCCACAGTCGAGTCCAGCATCAGCTCTACCACCTGTAATATTATATAATATTAAACTGTATTTATATAATTTACCATTACATCCATTCATCACATCACAGCCATTACAAATGCCTTTACTTTTTCACGACAACGTTTTTAGATTTTGTAGGCGCCATCAATCATACATACGAGTATGGGTGTCATGTCAATATTAAATTTAGTTCGAAAGGTAATTTTGGAATGCTGAACAATATCAAAGCATCATGTTTCACCTTAAGTATTGATTTCAGGTTTAAGCACTAAAACAACTGCTTTCACATTTAGAAATTTTCCAAATTCTGTCTTTGTCTAATTTTGATTTATCGTTTTTAAATGCTTTTTGCATTAGACGACTAAAAATACACGGACAAAAATCGGACAACAAGAACTTTGAAACTATGTTGCGGGTCCTAACATTCTCGTTAATATTAAAATACGTTAAGTGAAAATAATAAAAAAGTCTGGTAACATCCAATTTCGTTTAAGTTATCATTATGTTTCGTTTATAGGTATATTCCAATTAAAATGTGATAAACGTCTCGTAACATCCGCTTTTATTAATGTTAACATCTACGAGAATTCTATTGTCTATAGGTATATTAATGCGCTCAGTATTCATTCTGTTGTTAAAACAACACGCAGGAACACATTTCAATTCATTCCTGTAAACTAAATGGCACCAAAAAGTTTCTGCACTGGTGGTGTAATTTTTTTGTGATTATTGACCATGCATGTTTAGTTCATGTTTGAAACCTTCCGTATAAATAGTATATACATATACAAAATACTATTGTTGTAATTTCAATTCAAATCAGTGTTATATTAATTTAGCACACCAAGCAATTTATTTTGGTAATGGTAAAGATATATTTTTGAGGCTAAAGACCCGTAGAGTATTCAATACTAACAACTTTTGTTACTAAACACGTTAAACTAGACTCCAATTGTATAATCAGTTACTGAAAGGTTCTTGTTGTCACAAAAGTACCATTTAGGAGGGTTTTCCTAGGTTTACGTGTTATGGAGTATTTAAAGAAAGTTGTGGTGTAATCTGGTATGTAATTGGCCACTATTCACACAGTAAACAAACGATTATTTTACAAAAAGCTTTCCCGGCTCGTAATCTCTCAAAAGCTCTGTCTCGGAACCCCCGCAAGCGGGCGCGCGGGCTGAGGTAAATCGTGTTCATCGAACACGTGAGGCAATCGTGTTCATAAATCATTCTACAATCGGTGAGCGGTAGCGGGCCGGTAACAGACCGCGCGTAGTGCGTGGTGGAAGTTTTGCATCCCTGGCTACAACCAGAAATATCGACGAGATTTTAGTACTTTTTTCTCTCAGCGTATTTGATGTTATTTTGCCTTGATATTGTAAAAATTTTGAATTTATGCAAAACGCTTACCTTCTGGGTCCTTGTGCCTAATCAAATACTACACAGGCGTAGACAAAGCTAGTACAAAAAGTAAATATTTTAATCAGGTTTTCCGTAATTGGCATAAATAACGAAGCAAATAAGGAAATTGTTCCTTCAAGGAGAAAATTGGCTTCTGAGTTCTGATAGGTTTGTTCTGTTATCTTTCATTCAAACATACGTCGTATCATACGACTCGTATTATAATAACCCTTACAATGTACATAATTGTATCTGCATGAGCTAACCGATTTTTGTCTTTATCTGTGGTCAATGAGAGTAAACTTATGTTTTTAAAAGGAATGAAAGTAGGTCTGACATACCCTTAAACGGTTCAAAAGAATTGGCCACTGAAAAAAAAAATACAAGTATCCATGCTAATGGTTCAAGCAATTTTATTTTGTTTATGGTTTCCTTAAAATGAAACTGGAGTGCCCACGAGGCAATGCCTTGTGAGCTGCCCATATGTCCTTCTAGACGTGTAAGTCGAGATTTGAGAGTGTAACCAAAATAATTTGGCCAAGTGCGAGTTAGATCTTGCACAAAGGGTTCCGTACCACCATACTAACTAAATTAATACATCTTGTTAGAGACTTTAGAGACTTGTTTGTTCGAGTCATTAAGATGTATAATAAGTTCCACCAAGTGCCGACTATCACAACCATCAACATTTTTGTAGCAACGTCAAAGCCATACAGAACGAGCCATGACAAACAATCCGGCTCCCACCAGAAAGTACATTAAAATACGTTCCCACTGAAGGCGCTAAAACGATAGCGATTTACAAACAATTGGGCACATTCTGAGTATGTAGCACATTTAAAACTGATAAGCTCGTAAGTATAATCATCTTTTAGATAGAGCTAAAATAAATAACGTTCAAAAAATGCAAATTTTTTGAGGTTTTTTGTATAGAGCCCACGGGTTTATTTATTAAATTTTGAATTTTTCTCCTGCATGATAGAGGCTATAGTAACATGTATTCTTTGAAAATTTCAACTGCCTACGGTATTACGGTTGAAGTTGTAGACCCCTGTGACAAACAGACATACAGACAGGGAAAGCTTATTAATAGGGTCCCGTTTGGCACCTTTCTGGTACAGAACCCTAAAACAAAAGTAATGACGTCTTATTTCGACAATTAGTGTGGGGTAAATTATTATGTTTCAGGCAACGAGCTATAGATACCCAGTTTCAGGTCCTATTTTTGTATCACTTAAGCATGCGTGAAGCTTTATTTGGTCCAGAAAATACTTCATTACGACAGAGATTTACTGTTTATGGTATTTGTGCACACTGCTTTTATTGGTGTATTTTATAAACTTAACATTGTTTTATTTTTGTCCGTCAACATTGTTAAGGAAACAAAACTTTAATAATGTTATAGCGCAATAATATTATCTGTATTCTGATATATATTAGGGCAGTGCAAGAACAGGCATCACAAAAATTCCATTTAAAAATGTAACTCTCACTTCGAAGAATTTATGAGCAGTGATCGGAGTAGGTATAGTGATTTCAGGTCATTGATCTCAAACATATGCTAATATGGATAAGTCTCCAAGCAGTGGCGCGCATAGAACTGTTTGGTAGAAAAGCAATGAGAAGGTCAAGTTTGACGATAAAAATAAATTAAAAAGAAATAAAAACCAATTAAAAAAAAAAATGAAATCATCTACTCTAGGATACGCAGTGCCTATCCTGGCGTCACACAAATAATGATTATTCAAAGTGACATTAAAATTTTTTCCATATTTTTTATCGTCAAACTCGACCTTTTCTTTGCATTTCCAGCAAAAAGTCATATGCAAGCCACTGCCTCCGAGTTTCCGGATGAGGATTAATAAATGGTTGTATTTTGATGATAATTTACAATGTATTCATTGTTTTAACAATAAACGATTTTGTTTGCTTATCTGTATTTCTGGTACTTTTCGAAAAAATGGCATGTCCATGTTATAATATCATGCATGATGCAAGTACTCCGATCACTGTTTATGAGTAATGTTTATGTATGATATGACAATTCAAATTAGATCTTTTAGTTTTAGGGTTCCGTAGTACCTGAAAGGTAAAAGGAACCTTTATGGTGAGACTCCGTTGTCCGTTCGTCCGTATGTCACAGAAAATGGATTAGTTAATAGGAAATTTTTCAACCTTTCGTTACAGTTTATTATTTTTAGCTATTGCGTCATTTTTGAACATTTTTCTTACTACGTCACGATTAGATAGAGATATATTTAGGCGTCAGTTTCAGCCTTTTTTTGTCCTAGAGTATGAAGCTATTTAATAAACAACATATTAATTTTTAATCCCTAAAACGGCAAACAAGCAAAGCAGCCGACTGGCTTGGTATATTAGCTAGAATAGTGGCGGTGAAGTATGTCGAGCAAGCGTGAACTGTTCACAATTTCTTTTTCTGGTTCCGTCATGTCAACGTCAAAGTCAAAAAGTTATATATAACTTTTAGATAGGTATATCTAAAATATTCATTTAACGTAAGTACACATACCATTTGTTGAATTTACATAATCAATATTGATGACACTTTATAGCGGGTGTAAATAGACTTCTATACCATTAAATGAAACCACATATTCTACCGACCCTACTGAACCACTTTTCCCAAGAACAACACCCTTACTTTAGGAAATAATTGTGAAATGTCGTCCGTGAAACGTGAAACGGACGATGCTCTCCCTGAACTCGCCCGAATGTCGATGCGTTAGGGTTCACGCATTTTTGTTTTGTACTCAATTATTTCCTAAACTAAGGGTGTCGTGGGTATGATTCTTGGGAAAAATGGATCAATAGGGTCGGTAGAATATGTGGTCTTATTTAATGGTAGCAGTCTATTTACGCCCGGTATAATTGCGGTATAGAATGGACCGTGGATGAAATTATTAAAAGTGCTCGAATATTTTTCTGTTCGTAGAAATAACCTTATCCATAAACAGGAAGAAAACGCAGATTTTTTGATGGTGTTAGATACATTTAAAATATAAAAACATTTAAATTGCGTAAATACGGGCCTTCTAAAGCTTCATATGAAAATTTCCAGAGCCCCCATATTAAAAAACAAACCTGTCATTACTCAGTATAAGTCTCAGAATAATAACTATTATTCTGAGGTATAAGTATATTATCTATGGTCAATATAATACAGAGGAATATTTTTATATGCGGGCAAAGGTTATATTCGTAAACAGCTGTATACAGACCGCATTTCTGAAATTTTAATGTTTAATAACACCACAAAAAAATCTGAGATTTTTTTTCAGTTTATGGTAAAGGTAATTCCTATCAACATAAAAATATTCGAGCACTTGTAATAATTTCATCCATGGTCCATTACAAGAATTTTTTTCTGGTTTTAACTGAGATATTTACTCGAGTTATTTTGCTTGGCGATTGCTCTACCAGTTTTGAATAGAAAACACTTGAACTAAAAGATAGATGTCGCATTTAAATAATGTAAAAAATAAATTAATTACACCTAGTTTGTTTGCATCGGGGCAATCAAACTATTTTTTTAAATAATGGTGGATGTTAAGTGGAATAGGTATGTGAAATTTTATTAATTATACTTAATTCCACCAAAAGCTAGCAATCACCATCATATATAACTTGTAAATAACCTTTAAAATTGGTTAAGAATGTAAAAAGTTACACATAGAATACAATAATAATATTTTGTATATAATAACAAGCTTTTGCCCGCGGCTCCGCCCGCGTCGAAGAGATTTTCGTGGAAATAAAAAAATAAAAAATAAAGAGTGAAAACAAATTTTACCAGTCTGGGTTTGAACCCGCGACGATCAACAATGCTACGGAGGTGAACCTTCCATATGTCTCACTAAAACACTCACTGCGCTGCTCCCTTTTGTCATAGCGTGATGATACATAGCTTTAAGCCTTCCCGAAGAAATGCTTTATCTTTCACTGAAAACTGCATCAAAATCCATTGAGTGTTTCTCAAGTTATAAGCGAACGAACAGACAGACAGACAGACGCTGTATTTTATATGTACAGAGATAATATTATAATTATTATGTATCTAAATATAATTCGCCTGTTTACTTATATATTTTAGTGGGCATTAGTGGAATAAATTGAATTAAATAATATTAATTACATTTATTTATGCAGCCAAATTCATACTGAAGACTTGGTAAGTAGTTGGTATCAAGGTTCGCTGACCCTTTTTGGAAAAGTCTAAAATATTTTTACCTTTTTCCTACAAACGCAAGTTCAGCCCCGAAGTCAATACAATGGAAAGTCAAAATTTTCTTTTTCAATTTACACAAACATGTCATTGATCCGTGATACTGATCACTTATCAAGCCTCCAGTACGAATTTGTCTGCATAAATAAATTTCACCTTGTATAATATCAAAATGAAAAATCTGTTTCATGTGAATTAAAATTAAATAGTCATAAAATAAAAATCAATTTTAATGAAAAATCTTAGACAAAAACATGGTACACAACAAACTTCTGGACAATTGTGGGCACCAGTCTTAGACCATTTAACACGGGACCTGGCAAATAGTGACTCTTAGTACTGAAATATTCCGTTTTCACGGGAGGGGAGGTAATCACGCACAGCATACATTTACTCATTCACGCACACTCCTGCGAAAAGTTGATATGTCTAAATCAAAAGCTGCAACACAGACACAAAACGCGCACACAAGCAAACTTACATGATCAAATTGTTCATGTACTTCGGCAGAGGGGAATTTGTGCGCTTGCCTAGTCCCGTGTTAAATGGTCTAAGGCACCAGTGCACCGCCCGGACCCAAATATCTAACTTGAAACCCGGAAGCCGGACGCCAAAATGCCTGACAGTCGGTCAGAACAACGCACTGTGTTTCTTAGGGCATTATGCCAGCCAGTCTGCATTTATATAAAAGGCGACTTTTATTTATGCAGCCAAACTCATACTGGAGGCTTGTTAAGTGATAGGTAACACGGATCGATAACACTTTTTAAGTAACTTTTTAACTTTTTGTTAAAGAATAACCAAAAGAATAACTTACGAACTTCACAAAAAAGGTCATCGAGATTGATACTGAGCACTTACCGAGTCTTCCGTAAGAATTTGGCTGCATAAATTAAAGTCACCCTTTTTTAAACGCAGAAACGATCTTCTTCGAAAGACTCTTTATTTGACACGCCCATTATTAAGACGTAGAATCTTTTTGCCCACTTTTTCTCGTGTTCTCAGATTATTTTTCTACGCTTAGTTACGTACTTTTTAGCTTAATTGGCTAAACCGTTCTTAAGTTCGAGAAACAAACACCAAAACTTCGCTACTAGGTTTTCCATTTTTACGCAACGCAAAGAAAGCCGTTGCAAAAATTCCAGACAATCTGTACCGACGCCTCCAAGAATAGTCATTCACTGTCAAAGGACCGTTGAAAATCAACTTTAAATGTAAGAAATTTTAGGACTAGTTTTGCTTAGCCTGGCATACTAATTATAGCAACGCAGAAACAAGAGGCGAGAAGCCTGTGAAGTCATGCGAGACGATAACCTACACATATATACCTTACCATATCACCATCTTATCCGTTAAGGTGGACCAAATTGGAACTATTATTATATCCTTTATTGTACACACACACAGAAACTTAAACTAAAATGTACAAAAAAGAAAATATATGCATAAAGACGGGCTTACCTCTTCAAGAGGTTTCTTCCAGGCAACCAGTACTGTGGTGAAAGATTACATAAAATAGGTTGGCAGCAAGCATATAACAGGATTTTTACAACACAAAACTTACTCTACACAAATAAAAAATAAAAAATGAAAATTATAGATGTAGATATAATAGTAGAGCTGATGCCGGGCTCGACTGTGGAGGTACCACCATCTTACTCGCAAATCCTCCCGAAGTTATTCGGTGGAGAGTGAGAGAACAGCTCTCAGGCAAAACCAGGCGGCCCACCATTGCCTGGGACCGACGGATGGCGGTATACATAGGTAACACTAAAAGTTTCCGGAACTGGCCACTTACATAAACAATATTTAAAAATTTATTGCAACATTTGAAAACAGAACTCTTTGGCTGTAGAATGCAGTTTGTTTCATCTGACTGTCTTTTCTTTTTACCTTGTGGCGCCATTTAAAAAATTGTGTGTCTGCATCAACATGGATTTAACTCGGGAAAATTTTCGTAGTATGATTTTCTACGATTTTAAGTGTAATTTGACAGCTCAACAGAGCATCGCTCGGCTTGAAACAGCTTTTGGCAATGAAGCACCATGCAAGACGACTGTTTATAGCTGGTTTGCAGAATTCAAGCGTGGTCGTATCAATCTCAGTGACGAATCTCGCGATGGTCGGCCGTCCACCGCTGTGACCAACAAAAACATCGATGCTGTGCGCCGTATGATTGAAACAGACAGGCATGTGACCTACCATGAAATTCGCGCATCCTTAGAAATAGGCATGAGTCAAATACAATCAATCCTACACAAACATTTGGGTGTGAGAAAGCTGTGCTCGCGGTGGATCCCACACAACTTGACCGAGGCTCAAAAAACGGACCGCGTCACTTGGTGCAGTGCCATGCTTACCAGATTCAACGAAGGTGCGTCAAATTTGGTGTGGGACATAGTAACGAGTGACGAAACATGGATTTATTGCTACGATCCCAAAACAAAGCAGCAATCGAGCGTATGGGTCTTTCAAGATGAGCCGAAACCAACCAAAGTGGCGCGCGTGAAAAGTGCATCTAAGCGGATGATTGCTTCTTTTTTTAATAAAACTGGACACGTGGCTACTGTTGCTTTAGAGAATCGTCGTACCGTGAATAGTGACTGGTACACGACCATTTGTTTGCCGGAAGTTATTGACGAACTCCGTAAAAATAACCGTAAACGCCGTATCATCCTGCACCACGACAATGCTAGTTCTCACACGGCCAGACAGACAAACGACTTTTTGAAGACGAAAAATGTAGAACTCATGAGTCATCCTGCATACAGTCCCGACCTGGCACCTTGTGACTTTTTTCTGTTCCCAAAAATTAAGAACCAATTACGCGGTCAACGATTTTCATCACCAGAAGAGGCTGTCGAGGAGTATGAAAAACACGTTTCAGAGGTCACCACAGGGGAGTGGCACAAAAGTTTTCAAAACTGGTTTGATCGAATGAAAAAGTGCATAGACGCCAAGGGAGATTATTTTGAAAAACAATAAATTAATTTTGTACCTTTAATAGTATTTTTTCATATTCATTCCGGAAACTTATAGTGCGTCCCACGTATCCATCCCCAATTGCCGGGCCTCACATAAAACAGACTAGTGACGGGCAGCGGCGTCACTAGCGCAAAGGTTTCGGCACCGCGCTCACCAACCCGCCTGCCCAGCGTGTGTGAGTATGGGCATTTCTTCCAGGAGGACCGCCAAGAGTGGCGAAATCCTGGAAAGGGCTATGTCCAGCAGTGGACGAAACAGGCTGATGGATGGATGGATGGAGATATAATGGATATGAATAAATAATATATTATATAAAAATATATATTACCTCCTTAAATAATTTAAAATACATACTTAAAAATTACTAATAAGAAAGGAAGTGCTCTTTTAATTTACGTTTAAATGAAGATATTGACGGACTATCTCTCAGAATCTTAGGCAGGGTGTTCCACATTTGAGCTGCTCGAACTGTAAATGATTTCTAGTTCTTTGAACTAAAGCCGAATATAATGTTTTACAGTACTGAAAAGTACCTGTTAGGCTAAGTATTTAAACTCAAAGAGTTAAAAAAATACTTAGGACGCGTTCCCCTATCAAAATGCTGGTGCAAAGCCATTTCTTGCTTCCTTTTAACTCTTTAAAATTGAAATAAGAAACGAAAATTAGAGCACTAATCTACAATATCTCGCAGTGAAGTTCCATGAATAAATACTTTTTTACCTTTTCAATACATTATGAGATCAGCTTTCAAAATAATGACTGAAGTTGGAAATAATTACTGATTTCATGTCTCTTCACCTCAAATTGACGGTATTTATTTTCGAGAATACACACAAAAAATTCAAAATATGATTTTCTCTTATTTTGCGCCACCCGGAGACGCAGTGATCGTAGGTATAGCCACTTTGTAATGCGCGCTAAAATTAACGTTTTTTAAATTTTGTTTCCGTTGTACTCGGATACATCAAGTTGCTAATTTATGTCATGAAAGTGTCTTAAGAGGATATGTCGCGCTTGCAAAGGTCACTGTTACTCCATGCGGATCGCCCCGCAGTGCGAGAGGGACGGACTCCGGAAAAAAAAGCAAAATGTTGGTTTTAAATTAATATAAAATTAACTAAAATAGCTATCAAAATTTTCAACTGAGAAAATTTAGATATCGTAAAAATCTATCCAATAAAATATCATTCAGGTATGTCATTCCTGTTTGTCATACTATGAAAAAAAGTGTAGAAGAAGACCTCATTTCAATAATTATTTGTATCGAGCGAAAGTTACGCAATCGCGTTTCTCTACTGAAAAAAACTAGAAAAAGGTTCCGAAATTTATATACTGATTTATCAAATTAGTGGCTTCATCTAAAAAGCAGGTATACAACTTAAAAAAGTGCCATTTTTATCGAAATAGCCCCTTAAGTTATGCTCGTGATGTGTTTTGCACATTTTCACTTCTCCCTTTTCATGACAAAGGTCCAGGGAGTGTATTTTTGAATCATTCGAATTTAAGTTCGCATACGAATCCGCATGATTCGCATACGAATACAATACAAATTTTTTACGTATGCGAATCATACGGATTCTTAAGCGAATTGAAATTCGAATGATTCAAAAATACACTCCCAGTAGCGACGCGTGAACCGGACAGATTAGGTGTTGGTGCTTAAAATGGAGGCGATTAACGTTGGGTTTCGTTCGATTAGTGATGTTTATTGTTATCGATATAATTTTACATCAGCACACAGAACAATAAAGCTAGTAATTGTTGCATGAACCGGATTTTTTGTGATACCTAAGCCGATTTCGGTAACTGAAACGAAACTTTGAAACTTTTTAGCAAAAAAGAGCTGTTCGCAAACCAACATAGGCGATTGCCCAGTTCGGCACTACGCTTTGAACTAAACTTTCAAAGAACCAAACTAAACTTTTTGTATAAAATTGTTTTTACGCTGTTGAACAAATATTTTATTTTTTTAATTCAACGCTTTAAGAAATGTTTTATATGTAAGATATGGACTGTGTTTATAAAAAAATTAACAATGGAATCAATTGTTTTGACCTCTGACTAAACAGACGAGCGGAAATAATTATAAAATAAAAAATCACGTCAAAATGTGAAATGAATTCGGAAAATATCGGTGATGTTCTTTTTAATAAATCCCCTTATTACAAGAGGCGAGACGTGAAAAAATAAAATATATATATATCTAACAAAAAGAAAATTATAAAAATAAAAATAACGTTACGAATGTAAAAGACTGTCGCATAATAATAATCATATAATGTGGACCAGGGTCACTGCGATTATAATAAGAAATCCCATTTCATTTTAAATTTCGCGAAAATATTCTATGTACAGACACGACATTTTTACTACTTTGTTATTAGTATAAATGACTATTTGTGCTTTACCCTAATTGGTTAATAAATCACGCTAAACGAATTTGGAGTCATTTATAACTTAACTCAAAGATACTCGTAAAAAATATCACTTATTCTTAATAAAAACAGACTGTTACCAAGACTTCCCCATGCTATATTATATACTTGTATAGTGTGAAAGTAATGCTAGAAAGTTACAGCTAAATGAATGACACACACAGCCCACTTAGAGACCCCTTTACCCACTCAGGGGTTGACGAAACTCAAATTAAAATTGATTTACGTTGTACAATCTATATCGTATTATGTAAAGTAATTAAATCCTCGCCTCAACTGAAATTCCCTGTGCTATAATTACCTGAAATAACGACAAACATTAAACACCCGGACCCAAGCTGAAATAATTACTTACACAGGCCTTTTCCTAGTAACTGGACGGTTTGCGGCCTACTTTTTGAACCATGAAAATTATTTAATTTTCTCCGTTTGCTAAATGAGTAAATGTTTAAGATTTAAAGTACCTGGGAAATTAATTGAAAATAAAAACCGGACAAGGGCGAGTCGGACTCGCCCACCGGGGGTTCCGAGGCTATATATTTTATGATTTAAATACAAATGTACAGTTTCAGATTTTTCCCTTTACTTGTAGTATAAGACGGTCTTACTTGCCAAATTTCATAGTTCTAGGTCACCGGAAAATACCCTATAAATTTTGATTCCCTTGAGAGTGTCAAAATATACGTTTTTTGCGGCATAAATGGCCTTACTTGGAAGTTTGATTTTTTTACAGATTCACGGGTTAGTAGACCTGAGTATGGTTTTAATTTAAACTTGATACCTCCACGTGTTCCCGAGATAAAGGATCTTAACAGACAGACCGACGGACAGACAGAGTGATCCTATAAGGGCTCCGTTTTTTCCCTTGAGGTACGGAACCCTAAAAAGATCTAAATGCATTCAAATTTGGAATTCATTTACGAAGTCGAATGAGAAGAGTCTTAAAGTCACCTATCAACACAGCAATATAAAAGATAACATCTTGTTAAAAATACTTGTACGGTTTAACTTATATAAACTCTAACTAATCATTTATTTATATATTACTTCGCTTATAATTTGACATCATGAACTTAATCTGGCCTCTTTGTGATGTTAACAATCATATTTCCATCCATCCATCAGCCTGTTTCGTCCACTGCTGGACATAGGCCTTCCCAGGATTCTGCCACTCTTGGCGGTCCTCCCGGAAGAAATACCCATACTCACACACGGTGGGCAGGGTTGTTGAACGCGGTGCTGAAACCCTTGCACCAGTGACGCCGCTGCCCATCACCAGTCTATTTTTTATAAGGCCCGGCAATTGGGGATGGATATACCACCATCCATCGGTCCCCAGGCAATGGTGGGCCGTCTGGTTTTTTTGCCTGAGAGCTGTCCTCTTACTCTCCCCCGAATAACTTCGGGAGGATTTGCGAGTAAGATGGTGGTACCTCCACAGTCGAGCCCGGCATCAGCTCTACCACCTATCAATCATATTTATATTATTCATAATATGAATATAACAATCGTAAGTAGTAATTATATAAGATGACTCACGATATCGATATATCGATACTTGATCTATGATCCATCCATCTATGTCCAGCAGTGGGCGAACACGGGCTGATGGATGGATCATAGATCAAGTATCGATATATTTAAAGTATATTTTTCGAGACAGAAATTTATTAAAGACGCAACTTAGGGAACCTTACGGGTCCATAGCCGCATCCAGATCTCTCACTTTTGTAAGACTAATGTGTACATTTTTCATGAGCGGAACTTTTGGGTAAACCTAATTAACTTTTATACCACCTAATTCGAAAAACTTCTCTTGTGAAACTCTTGGAATAAAAGGGATATAAACAAGAGTAACAAATCTCATAATTTTTAATGAGAAGGTACGTTAAGGTGGTAAAACCAAATCTGGGTGCAAAATGCATATTATTTTCCTTACTTTTGAATAAAAAGTATGCAGAAATAGCGTTTTGAAACGATCGGAGGAAATTTATTACTAATAATTAAGTATCCACGTTGAAATTCTATTATTTTATGATTTTTATTTTTATTGCATTCGTTTAACAATCTTAAAGGCGTATTTATCGTTGTAATCGAATGTAATCAAAATGTAAGGCATAAAATAACTTAATTTTAATGCGAAAACCCTACTATTAGGTAATCAATTTCCGCTAATTGTTCTGAAACGCAATTTTGCATACTTTTTATTCAAAAGTAAGGAAAACAATACTATGATGTGCGTTTTGGCCTTAGTACTGTACTAATATCTCATTTCATTCAAAAATTTGCGAAAATATTTAATGTACACACACGACTTTTACAATTTGCCAACACAGACATATAATCATTCCTAACTAGCAGACCAAACGTAAGGATTAAATAGCGTGGCAAGTTTCAATACAAAAAATAAGCTACTTAGGCTTCATGGTACGAAGAAACGTATAAAAATGGGTTGTTTTGGCTGGCTTATGCTTCGAACATATTTGTTAATTCCTAAACTAATCTCTAGTATATATTTTGTTTGGAAACAAGCAATATTTATATTTAAAAGAGCCCGTAGTTCACTGAGCTAAAATTGCCACGCGTCGACTCTATGCGTTTATTATTAATGTTAGGTCTGCTACAATATTATACGTCTGTGTTTGCCAAGCAGTAGAGTGATTGCAGTGTCGAAATCTGAACGTGTACTTGGATCTGAACGTATATTGTTCTATTATTTTAACATAGCTGTGTATAAAATTGACCTTAAAACATTAAACAATAGTGAACAAAGTTGCCTGGCCTCGCAAACTCCATTAACTCACATTCAGGATATCCCGACCTAACCCAAAACGTCCACACGTTTTCGGCACTTTCATTGGGCTGCTGACAATTTGTGACAGCTTGCTCATATATGTCACAACTTGGTTAAAGTTTACAACGTTTATGATTTTAGCCCTGCCCTGTGTCTACGAATGTTTACAAAGTGGAAATGGTGTCGTAATGAGTCAGCTTTTGCTTTTAGATAGTTTTGACACTTACTCGCAACTAGCTTTTTATCTGCGTCTTCATTTACAACCAAAGTGTTCCTGCCAGACCTTAAAAACCGCAAAAAAGCCTGAGTATTCTATGGCTAAGTCAAATAACTGAAAACTAAACTCAAATTGCTTGTCATCTTCAGAATGAGTTTGTTCTGTTCTGCACCATTCAAAGATAGAGTAAACTGAAACGTCAGAGTTTCCCAAACTAATGCCGGGAGAACTTCGATACGTGTATCAAGTGTCTTAATTAGTTGTAATAGAGGCGACAATCGATTGATACTAAGCCCGGTTGACGAATTGCGATTGTTATAAACTTAGATATTCGTACTTCTCAATGGAATTTAGTGTCGAACTCGGATGTGGTTAGATTTAATAATAGACGAACAGAGATTCAGTAAATTTATGAACTATAATACGAGTACAAATACTTAATGTGTAATAGTGTGTAATCTTCTATTTCAACTAATAACCGTGCCGGGAGAACTTCGATACGTGTATCAAGTGTCTTAATTAGTTGTAAAAGAGGCGACAATCGATTGATACTAATCCCGGTTGACGGATTGCGATTGTTATAAAATTACGTACTCGTACTATTCAATGCAATTTAGTGTCGAACTCGGATGTGGTTAGGTTTAATAATAGACGAACAGAGATTCAGTAAATTTATGAACTATAATACGAGTACAAATACTTAATGTGTAATAGTGTGTAATCTTCTATTTCAACTAATAACCGTGCCGGGAGAACTTCGATACGTGTATCAAGTGTCTTAATTAGTTGTAAAAGAGGCGACAATCGATTGATACTAATCCCGGTTGACGGATTGCGATTGTTATAAAATTACGTACTCGTACTATTCAATGCAATTTAGTGTCGAACTCGGATGTGGTTAGATTTAATAATAGACGAACAGAGATTCAGTAAATTTATGAACTATAATACGAGTACAAATACTTAATGTGTAATAGTGTGTAATCTTCTATTTCAACTAATAACCGTGCCGGGAGAACTTCGATACGTGTATCAAGTGTCTTAATTAGTTGTAAAAGAGGCGACAATCGATTGATACTAATCCCGGTTGACGGATTGCGATTGTTATAAAATTACGTACTCGTACTATTCAATGCAATTTAGTGTCGAACTCGGATGTGGTTAGGTTTAATAATAGACGAACAGAGATTCAGTAATTTATGAACTTTAATACAAATACTTAATGTGTAATAGTGTGTAATCTTCTATTTAAACTTTATTATTTTGGAATGAGAGGGATTTATGCTTTTGATATGACGGCCGTTCTATATTTATCACATTTTAACGGCTTTTATTTAAGTATTTTTACCGTACAAAACCTAATACAACTCGAATGATATGATATTTAGTTAACAATAAAGCCTAAATTTGCGATTTTATTTGATGCAAGCAAAAAGTAAGCGTGTGTCAAACGACTGAAATATTAACATCAAAGAGTGAAATATGATAGACATTTTTGCAAAATTTTATTGTTACAGCATCACGGTTTTCAAAATTATATTTTATAGATAGATGTATAAAATTTATTCCGACTATAAGAGATGATAGGAGTGATAGAACAGGAGGATAAAGAGATAATCTATTATATTATATTTCGTTTTGTTTTTAATATTATATAACTCAACTTTTGGCCTGATTATCCGACTTTCTCTTGTCCTATACCTTCTATATCTTTACTGTTGTTTATAATATATATTTTATCGAAAAAAAAGACATAATCTTGCTAAGTTTCTTGCCCTTCTTCTTAGCAAGACTAATCGAATGGGCGGAGTTAGGCATGTAGGTATTTATATTTGTAACGTATTAGTATTTAGTATATGGGTAGCTATTATTATTATCATATCGTAATATACAATTGTACCTATATACATTAAATATCCCTTTATTTTAGTTCATGTACGTGTATTTACTTATAAAATATAAGCAAACCCAAAACCTATTTTAATATATTGTATTTCCTCTTTTAAATGTAATTATTTTTATTATTTAATCAATCTTAACGTGCGATAAGTGTATTTATGTACCTTTTTGCAGAAATAAAGTATTCAATTTGAAAAAAGACAAAGTCTGGATAACCCCCCCTAACCCCCTTTGTAAGCGACCACTTTTCAATTAGATTAAAATTTGGAATCGAATCCTAATAATTATACCAATCGGGTTTCCATTTTCAATAAAATCATAATCAGTCTAGATTTATCGAAACAGCTTTAATGAACTAACAAACCTACGGATTAGCGCGAATGACGGTCGAAATTTATAGCCCAATCCTAACCCCATATTTGAAACATACATTTGAATAAAGGTCAAAATTGCGTGGAGTAAGCCAAGAAGGCTTTACAGATTAGCTTAATGACAGCTTTGATCAAAGGATTACTATTGTTTCATCAAATGAAAATCTTAGAGGTTCCATTAATTTATTTGTACTGTGATGCCTTCTTACTGCTTTCCGGGGGTCTTCGTTAGAAACTACTCTTCCTATCAGAATATATTATATTAAATAATCAAATCACACACATTACTACCTACGTTTTCGTAAACTTTTAACACTTACATTTTCACAATAGATTAAAAACTACGCTCGGGGGATATTCAGAATAAAAATTTAAACGGAAATCAGCTTGTGTTTTGTTTAAATTGGGTTTTATATGCTTTTTGGTAATTTTTGGAAGATCGCGACATAAATCATCCCGTACGATTATTCGTAAATATCTTCGATTGCCAACTAAGAACAAGCCCAAATTAATCTTCCACCTCTATATGACCAAAGTCTAGTTAAATTACAGTTCAGTAGCAGTTCCCGTATAGCTAGCATTGATGACACGAATAGATAAATTTTGTCTCTCGATGTAACGTTTGACCAATGGACACGCAGGAGGAGTCCAATTATCGAGGCGATGATCATGTGATAAACCTGATTACCTGCGTTTCCATTGGTCAAACGTTTGTTCGAGAGACAAAACTTCTCGATTATTTTCGTCCATATTAGCTTTGCTGAGGAAGTTCCGTTATATAATCGTCTGAAAAAATTCAAGGCTCACTTTTTGACGTAACGGTGACATTTCAGCGACAGCTGTTCGTTTTTTATCTGGTTGGTCCACCGATATCAACCAGGCTTATCGGAATTTCGTAATTTACACTAAGAATCCTATCAATAATAATTTGCTTTGTTTCAGACTATATGGAGCCGTCTCAACTGAAACTGATGTTTCATCAATAAACCTGATGAAATATTCTTGGTAAGTTAAATAGACAATAAAGTCGATTTGAAGGCTTCAATTTTAGTTTAGTGCTGTCAAAACTGTTTGTTTTTCAAAACTTCTCGTTTTAACACTACAGAACTATTTTGGAATGAAGAAAAATTTCGTTTTGATAGCACTAAAACCAAAATTGAAGCCTTCAGAATCGGTTGAAATTGTTATGTAAGTTTCACAAATAATAAAGTAGTAAAAATGTCATGTACATTGAATATTAGTATTGTTTATCTATCTATCAATAACAGAGGAGCTACGGTCTTGTCGGTGGAATAACCGCCATTGATCTCTTTCTCTTGGTAATGATTTAACCTCTAAATATGACATAACATTAACCTTTTTCATAGGCTTCCTCTTCATCTTCCTAATATAATTGGGTAAACATTTTAATTTATTAATTTTTTTTTTGGTCTCTCTGTCATTCAATCAATCTGGATTAAAAGATTTCTGAACTGGGAGATAAACACCAGTCAATTGCTCTACCACTGAGCCATCCAGATATCAACGCAACTCAAGAGTTATTACTGTCTTTTTCAATACGCTTATTTCGATCAGAAATATGAAGTGCCTTTCATAAACGACGGATTTGGGGGATTTACCCCAATTCGATATATGCATCCTATTATATTTTATTCTGTGTCATTTAATCAATGTATTTTTTATTTGCGCTTAAGATAAAAACCATTAGCGTCAATTGTTCGCTTATTGGGTATTTTATGAACACTTTTTAGAGTTTAAACTATTACCGGGGTCAAAACGATTATAATGAAGAAAACCGCATTCAAATCCGTTGACTGACGTGTGGTGTACCACAAGGATCCATTTTGGGTCCGTTGCTTTTCCTTATTTATATAAATAACATTAAAGATATTGGGCTTACGGGACAAATTTACTTATACGCAGATGACACATGTCTTTTTTACTTCGGCAGTTATATTGACAACATTATTAAACAGGCTCAGGAAGACCTTGATAAACTTTCAATCTGGTTTCAATGTAACCTTCTTACTATAAATACTTCCAAAACAAATTATATGATTTTCTCGGCAAAAAACAAAAAAATTCCGATGCATGACCCACTAACTATAAATGGCAAAACTATTTTTAAATCCAACCAGGAAAAATATTTGGGTCTTATTTTAGATCCTAAACTAACACGGAAAGCCCACCTAGATCGAGTAAAAACAAAATTGTCGTCAGTAACTGGAGCAATACGTGGAATCGTGGGATGTTTACCTAATAGTGTCCGGTACACAATCTACAATTCGTTAGTTAAACCACACTTAGAATACCTTACTGAAATTTGGGGTACCGCTGCCAGAACCAATCTTAAGCAAGTACAAATTGCTCAGAATAAATTAATAAAAACACTATTTCATTTTGATTAAAAATTTATGAAAAAACAAAACTGATGCACATAAATCAGCTTTACACTTTAAAAACATGCATTTTCATCCGTAAGGTACTAAATAAAACTACACATTCGCAACAGTTTTTCAGCAAAAAACGACATAAATACGCTACAAGAAATGCCAACAATTTAAAATTAATCTCCCACCGAACTTTGTAAGGCAAAAAAAGTATAGCTTACGAGGGAGCACAGCTATACAACAAATTACCAAAAGACATTAAAAATGTGAAATCAATGTTTACATTTAAAAAACTCCTTAAAGCTTACATTTTTAAAAATGTCACCACTATTACATAATACCAATGTGCTAGCTACATTTATTTTGTTATTAATATTATATTTAAGTACTAACAAACATCAAAATTAAACATTGTATTTTGGAACAACTTGCATGCAAATCTATGTAAATATATTTTAAGGACTAACAATTAATACGTAAGAAAATTTATTTCTCATTTTAAGTGAACAAATGTATATAATGTTCTTATGAGAATAAACATTTAAACCTTAAGTGGTAGTTTTGAATTCAGTACAATCTTAATAACCCATTTCACTTGTAACATTTGAAAAAATATTCTTGTACAGATACAACTTTTTAATACTTCATGAATATAAAGGAATAGATATAGATGAAGTTGCCATAAGAAAGTCTTTTTCCATGGCCCAATAAATATAAGTTTGTTTTACCATAAAACAATCCATACATCATAATTTGTCAATGCCAGCAACTGGCATAACCATCCAGAACATAACCTCGATTCTTTATCATACTAAAGTACATTGTTCATTGCGAATATTGCCAGCACTTTTTTACTTTTATACTTTTGTAAAGGTCTTTTATTCTTTTGTCTGCTGCGAATACAAAACCTTTTGCCTCAATTGCATTGGAATACATACCGAATAGACAACGATTCTTTTGAATGTACAATGTACATATACCAACGCGTTTCGCTCAAAGGGGTAGACAGAGAGTACAAAGCTCCATCGGTTTGGATTCTCACATTCTTCGAGTTATGATTTTAGTTGGCTCTTATTTGAGAACACTCGCTTTTGTTATCAAATTGTGAATAGAATTTAGTACGTGCAAGGGAAAATAGCATTATTAAAAATATCACACATCTTTGTTTGTCAGTCTGTCCGTCTGTTTGGATACTCACGATGAAAGTAAAAAGTACGAACGGGTTGGTCGGGTTGGTGTAGGGATTTCATGTCATGTATTTTAAGGGGCTCTATAATGTTAAATTTCAGTTTTACATCAGATTCAGTTCCGCCAATGTGACTGATAAAGATGTGAAAAAAGGATTTTCGGTTTTGACTTGAGCAAGACCGTTATTGATATGATAACATTTCAAAAATTTACATGCCTTGAATCTTTTTATAGTTAAATTATTTAAAAAAGGTATAAATTTCACGAAAAACCGATTAAGCTATCTTATTTCCAACCCGACTAAAACAAAACTAACACACCCAGATACTTACTTAAAAAACTATCTTATTACATAAGTTATCATGTTGATCTCGTAATGTAGCTGCAATTTCTAATTAACTGAAGTTTTGCGTGCGCGGCCGTTGATTAGAGCGGGATAGATCAATAAAAAACAAAAACGTTGGAGCAGGACTGAAGTTTACATTAAGGAGCCATTAATATAAAGGTGCCATCATGGATGACTTGTTTGACAGTTTTTACCGAGGTTCATTAATAATAGATAGCGCTAAGAGTAGCTTGTCAAACTTTTTGCACCGAGTTTCATTAGTAAGATGATATATAGCGCTAAGATCTTAAAGGCGGTCAATTGTAAATTTTTGTTAATGTAGAATAATGTTTTTAGGGTTCCGTACCCGTAATATGTGGTGGTGCAGAGCCCGTTGTGCACTTGGACAAATTTTTACTACTCATTCTGTGTATTCCTTTTCGTCTCTTTTCTTCTACGGCTATGTGTACTAGATAATTACTCGTATGAAACGATCAAACAACATTTTATAACGAGGGTACTCTATAGCTTAAGAGGGTATTATTCGCAGTGCTCGGGAGCTAACCTACTTAAATTTAATCTAGATTTCTTGGGAGTAAAGTTTGGGATCCCAGATTATGAACGAACTCACAAGATATTTTAGCCGTAAAAACTCTTTATTTACGAATACGGGAAATGTTGTGGGTTGCAACCTCATTCGGTTCACCCCTAAAATTTTAATAGTATTTTTGATTGAATCTTCTTTTATTGAGTATTTTCCGCTATGATTTACTTTTTTTTTTATTATAACCGAAAAGTAAGGAAACGTAATGATATCTTCCCAAAAATTATAAAAACAATACTGGCCAGTAAGATAAGAACCTTTGTGGTATTTTATTTGACAGTAACATTATGCAACTTTACACATTAGGACAACAACTAAGGTAATTTTATCTTCATATCAATTGAAAGATAAGCAGATGGTGTCCTTTGGCAATTTCCTTTGATCTCACTCACCGTTATACTACACAAATTCTTGTACTTTTTATTCCACAAAAATATTTATTTTTATTGTTACTTAGGCTACCGGTTTCGTATTAGATATCATCGGGCCAACAAATTATTAATTTTAATAACTATTTAAACTACAGAAAGAAAACATATCTCTTAAACTAATAATTTGTTGGCCCGATGATGATTTATACGAAACCGGTAGCCTGAGTAATAATAAAAATAAATATTTGTGAAAAAAGGACAAAAATTTGTGTATACTTTATTGAAGATGATATTCCAACAAGAACCATCAATCGAATCCACCCAAAATAAGCAGATTAGATATTAACCTCGCATGACGTGATTTGATTCATCACATTTTGAAGGCCAACGCTCGATAAAATTGTAAATCCCTTCTGCTAGCTTTCACCTCTTAATTAACGTGAAATAACAAAAATACTTCAAACGTGTTTCAATTTAAAACAATAACATTGTATTCAACACGCCTCAATTTTACCATCCGCTTACACATGTATTTGAATATTTTTTTCACTATTTTACCTCTAAAGCAATCCATCCGGTAGTATCCATACAAACATCCTGTGACGAACGAGTCCTTTGTTCTATTCCGGACTAACAGAACACATGCCCGTCGGATTTTCCACGTTTATCCCGGGAAAATTGTCGATACCTGGCGGCGTATTGCTTTGGACTAGCTATAAAATATCAGGTTTGTATTCTTTTTCCGTTTATACGCGAAAGTGTACAGGTAAAAGTTTTCTAACAGGTATAGTGACCAGGTACAAAACTAAAACGACAAACAATTATGGTGAGATTTAAAATTAGGTTAAAAATTGTAATTTCACAGTACAAACTTTCCATAACTTCTGGCTTATTAATATCATTACTTATTTTACCAATATCCTTTAAAGGAATGCAACGAAAAAGCGCTGCTAACTGTTATTATTATTAAGGACCCATAGTACCTCAATTCGCAGTCCTACTCTAACGCTTCTGCTTTTTAACTGTCTATCCTACTCTAATCAGTGCCGCGCACGCAAAAACATCAGTTATTTTGAAATCGCGGCTACACTGATGGCTTTTTCATTTTTATGTTATAGTGTACAGCTGCTTTATACTAATATCAGTTATATTATGCAAAATTTCAGATCTAATTTCAAGTATTCATTAAATGCTATCGGTTTATTGTACGGTTTGGAGGTAGCTTTGTAATTTTTTTCTGTGTTTTCACCATATTAGCATTGACAAACTTTAACGACTCAACCTTACGATATATTAATTTCAGAGAGATTGTTGGTATAAAGCAGGATCAAGCGAAGCGGAGTGAGGTATTAAACACTCTTAATGTATGGAAAGGCAACAGTTTCGCAACTCAAACCTAACCTAGTCCCATAACCTACGGGCTCAATTCCTGATTCCTGAGGCGATAATTTTGATGTGCAGTTAGTATTTTGGATATGCAATAGAATATTCTCCTAAGCTAAACCATAAAGTGATAAGTATGTATTGAATTCCATCATAAATAACGGAAAACAATGGATAACGAAACCCTTGTCTGAATGCCGATTTCTTTTTGTGTGTTGGTGACTGAAATCTGTGACGTTTTTATTTGTTTAAAACAGAAATAAAGAGAAAACCTCGCTCAAGGAAATCTAGGTTTTTATTAAATAACTCTTGCAATATAGTTATGTTTATTTATATAACCGCTTCTTGCAACTTTTGTTTAAAGGAACGTGACATTTAAGTACCTAATTTTTGACTTTTTAATATGCTCCATACCTTATAGAAACTCGGTTAAAGCTGGAGGTAAATTCTTGTTTATTTTTTTATAATGAGGCAATTTATTCATTTTCGTCGAGTAATTTTCGGAACATTTAGGGCTTATTACACACTAGCTTTTGCCCGCAGCTTCACCCGCGTTGAATTAGTTTTTGTGTTTTCGGACTGTTACCTACAGTAAACATAGCCGGTGATACGTGTGTGTTATGCGCCTCTGATTTTTCCATTTTGTATGTCTCTTTTAGTGCTTTTTCATGGCAACTGATTTATGGGATAAAAAGTAGTATTGGTCCTCATCTAGATCTAGAAATTTATTTGTGCAAAGTTTCAGCCCAATCGGTTTCGGAAGCATGGCGCGAAAGGGTGACATCACTTTTCTATAGAAACTTGAAAATTTTCATCCCGAGAACTACAGTCGAGTGATAGATCAGTATTATATTACTTAATCAATAATAGTGCTTGTTTAAATTGTTTGATAGTATTTGTAATCTCATTCTCGTCTGTGAGTCCTAACCTCGATTTCACATTTGAAAATTTCAAGTTAAGCGCTGCTTAACTATGAAATACAGCGCGGTGATTGGCTGATTTGTTGCCCTAGCATTACTATTTGCTAAGCGAAATTTAAGGCGTTTAGGATCAAAGAATGAACGCTGCGCCGCGCTTTCTTACTATCTTTTTTGTTGACTGTACACTTGATACACTTTTTAGTAAAGGTCAACTGTTTATGGCGTAAATAATTAAGTTAAAAAAGTCAATTAGTTTTCAAGTAGCACATATGGTAAAAGTTTTATTACTACGGAACTAAAGTATTCCCACACGAATTCAGTACGGTTTTATTTTTAATCTCTCCATAAGGGCGTGAATCGCGTGACAAGAGACAGTTTCAGTCGACACTCCTTGCCAATCACATGCGATGCAAATTCTGAGTAACTTGTTACTGCGATAATTAACTTTAACGAGTAGGAATAGAGTTTAAAATTAACTTTATAATGATACCGCATTGAATGTTACATAGTTGATGATACGATCGTCTAGGCTTTCATGTTTAACCTAAGTCTCTGTCTAAACCTAAAAGTTGGTGGACCAATTAAAAGGAAGACAAAAATAGCTGAACGATTGGTAGAGAAACTGCAATAAAGGTCCGGTTCCATTCAGATTGTATAGACTTACTAACTAAGAAATATATAAAATATATAGTTAAAATTTTAAAATTAAATCAAAAACTTTAACTTTAAAAATTAATTGGGTATGTATGCAAAGAAATAAAATTGAAACTAAGTCAATATAATATAAAGATATTATAACAACTAATGAGTATCATTGATTATATTTGAATATTTTTTGTTATAAGCAATGTAACCATTTATTTAGGTATTATTTTCTCCTATTTCGTCCTATCCACAATCGCGCGGTCGTCGGTACATCCAGTTTGCAATGAGCGCTTCGCTGGTATGAAACATCCCAATGTAATTTTCGAGGACATTTGTACCGACACACATCGAGCTGCTAATTTGGCAGCAGTGTGCGCCTTAAAGAGTCGTGGTCGTGAGTCTTGTAAATGGAAGCGGAAGGGTTCCAAAGTTGTGGGTTCCATACGAACCTATTAAAGCAGTTTCAAACATGCGATGGATTTAAAAGCAGCCAACCGAGTTGGAACGCATTGAAAAGTTTTCAGCATAAATTATTTTGGCCATTTTAATTTCCTACGTAATGGCGGATGTGGTTTTTTAATGTCACATGGAGCGTGTAATAATGTTCATTAAAGTTTCAGGTCGTTGTTAATGTTATACTTAATTTTTTTTTTATTGCTTCATGACAGTAAATAAAGATTTTCGTGTTCCATCTCCAAACGCCGTTTGAAAGTGTTGAAACTAGATACTTTAAGATTAAAAGGAAATATAACCAAATTAGTTTTTTTTTATGTTTTGTACATTTTGGTTCTTTATCTCATTATCATCAATCAGCCCGCATCCACCCACTGTTGGGCTCTTCCAATTGCCGGGCCTTATATTAAACAAACTGGTGACGGGCAGCAGCGTCACTGGTGCAAGGGTTTCGGCACCGCGCTCATCAACCCGCCTGCCCAGCGTGTGTGAGTATGGGCATTTCTTGCAGGAGGACCGCCAAGATCGAAGAAATCCTGGAAAGGCCTATGTACAGTAGTGGACGAAGCAGGCTGATGGAGGTATGGATACATTTTATACCAACTTTTCCACGAAAAACGAGTGTGATGGCTTTCGGTCATTAAATTAAAAAATCACTTTGTCTCGTGAATCTTTTTATCTTACTATCAGTGATAATTATTGAAGTGTAATATTATTAAAGATTGAGGCAGGAATAGTACATTGTTCACCGAGTGGAGAAAGAGGCCGATTACCAACGAGGGTGTAGTTTGAGGTCCGAGGCGCAGCCGAGGGCCTCAATACACACCAGTTGGGAATCGCACTTTCTTCCGAGTGATACATAATGCTTTATACTACACCTACGAGGAAAATAAAAGAGGAAATCACCCATTCTTCTATATAACTACTAGACGACATTTTGAGTTACTTTTAATAAAGATACAATCAAAGAAACAGATTATGACTCGCGTTCGATTTGCAGTTTTTAATTTCTTTTTTAAATTATGTACATAAATAACAAATGGCCAGTATTATTTTGCAAATTTAGACATAAAAACTTTTTGATTTTCACTTTTTTCATTTTTTTATGATCATAATAGCAAGTGGCCATTATTATTTTGCAAACTAAGACATAAAAACTTTTTGTCTTTTGGGATTATTGGTCAAGCTAGGTTTACCAAGAAGTTTATACCCTTTTTAATGTAATATTTATGCTTATCATACGGATGTTGTCAACAAATAAAAAAAACAGCACGTTAACAATGGATTTTCATATACTTTTTCTGCCCGCTCAGCACGTTTAGGGGGAACGTTTCAAGCTCGGTGCAAAATGCACAACTTATGATTGTTTTTCTTACTATTGCATAAAAAGTACTAAATAAATGTGATATATGGCATTTCGTGACCATTGTTTAGTGTCAATTAGGCTTATCTACCAAAATTTTGTAATTTTACGAATTACGTTGTAAATTAATGGGCATACAAACTTAAAACACGCTTTTAACTTTGTTTACCCATTCATTTACAACGTAATGCATAAAATGACGCAATTCTGCTAAAAACCCCTGATAACTATTCAACAATAGTCGCAAAATAAGATGAAACTATTTTATTTCATACTTTTTATTTTAAAATAAGGTAAACACACTTATATTATGCACTTTGCACTGAGCTCGAAACGTTAGCCCTTAACAATGGATTTTCATACATTTTTTCCGCCCGCATATTGGTATGACAGCAATGACGTATATTCTCCATCGTTTTCGAAAAAGTAAGAAGGAACTTTCCAAGCTGGTGTAGTATAAAAGTTTTTATTTTAAACGTGAAGCCCCAATAAGACTGGTAATAAAAATCAAAAATTTCCAAAATTTCAATCTGCCTTGTACTAGTATTGCCAAGTGATAGATTTACCACACGAATATAAAATATAATAAAAATTAAATATTTGAACACCAAAAAAGAATATGTTTTTGTTGGCCTGTGTTATGATATGAGATATATTTCAGCTGAAACTTATAAATTCTGTTTTTGTTGTGGTCGTGTGATTTAATAATAACGGAAAAATAAACGTCTGATATAAATTAAAAGATAACTGAAATACTAGTAGTTATTTTGTTTACACGTTCTAGCGTTTTGTCGAAATGCTTTTTACGATACAATCTCTTATTTTGTTCATTTGTACGCAATATTTTTTATCTTTAACGTGGGCAATAAATGTACGTGTCATTAAAATAATAGCCAAACTAAAAGGGATGGTTTGATTTCCGATAATGATCCCTAAAGCAAAACATAAGGCAGATCTGCGAGCAGACTATTATTTTTGAGGTAAATATTATATTTTTTTATCCAAATAGCAAATAAGGAGACAATAATAAATATATAAATTTAAGTTTTTGTTGCATCTCTATTTTTAAACCAGTACAGATATTTTATGCCACGAAGTCCGTTTGGCTATGGATAAGTGGTGCCTACGCATTTTGTTCAAGTGTGCGTAACGTCGGGAGCGCCACACACCAAACGCGCTTATCTATTCACGTCACTACTACAACCATAGCTAAACGGACTCCATGATATAAATATCTGGAATAGATACACAAGTTTTAGATTTTGTCAGATTGTAGTACACATAACGTGACCATTTATTTTTTGAGTCATAACGGGACATCGGTTTTTTCATGCAAGAAAGCCTGTTTTTTAGGGTTCCGTAGTCCAACGAGAAACCCTTGTAGTTTCGCCATGTCCGTCTGTCCACGGCTTAGCTCGGAGACTATTTGTACTAGAAAGCTGTAATTTGGCATGGATATAAATATTATTAACTAGCTTTTGCCCGCGGCTCCACCCGCGTCGAAGAGATTTTCGTGGAAATAAGGAAAACAAAAGAATATGATTTTTGAACCACAATATGCAACGGTCACCATGTTTTACCAAAGTGCTAATAAAGACCAATAAAATAAGCCCAAACTCGAAGGGTCTGCTGTTATCCGTTGAGGAGATCCCGTACCCACCTCCCAGTTCCGTCATTAGATCCTGGTCACCATGTTCTACAAAAATACTCATCAATACCGATCAAATAAACTTAAACTTGAGAGGTGTCCTAAAAAAACATTTACCAGTGGATGATTGAAACCCCGAAGATGAGACTGCATACGTACGACTACGCAAGGCGTACATACCACATGATTAAGTAAAAATCTTATTGAGTGTTTAATATTATTAATCGAGTATCAGACATATTTATGACAAAACTAACTATTGTACCACGTTGTCAATCAATTAAAAAACAACAAGAAAAACCAACCATAAAAATCAATAAGAAAAACTAACAGTAACGGATTAGTAATAACAAAAACTACACAAATACGTAAACGAAAGAATAAGTATCACTTCGAACGCAATCCAAATAGGAATGAACTTGTTCATAAAATGGCGGACCAAAAGTTGGTAACTGTGGTACTGACTGCTTACCTGTACCACACGACTCATGCAACGACAGCTGTCGTCGACCAACTGACGTCATTATTGCGTACGAGCGGTATGAGAGATAAGGATAGAGATAACTCAGTAACGGTCCAATTGCTAACATTACGTATTTTATCTCGTCTCGTTGGCCTTACTTTAGTACATTGCAAACGGTAAGAAAGACTAGACGGGGAACATATTGTTTTTTTAGGATACCTCTCAAGTTTAAGTTTATTTAATCGGTATTGATGAGTATTTTTGTAGAACATGGTGACCAGGATCTAATGACGGAACTGGGAGGTGGGTACGGGATCTCCTCAACGGATAACAGCAGACCCTTCGAGTTTGGGCTTATTTTATTGGTCTTTATTAGCACTTTGGTAAAACATGGTGACCAGGGTCTGATGATGGGACTGGAAGGTAGGTACTGGATCTCCTCAACGGACAATAGCAGACCCTTCGAGTTTAGGCTTATTTAGTTGGTATTTATTAGCACTTTGATAAACATGGTGACCAGGGTCTGCTGATGGGACTGGAAGGTAGGTACTGGATCTCCTCAACGGACAAAAGCAGACCCTTCGAGTTTAGGCTTATTTAGTTGGTATTTATTAGCACTTTGATAAAACATGGTGACCAGGGTCTGCTGATGGGACTGGAAGGTAGGTACGGGATCTTCCCAACGGACAACAGCAGACTCTTCGAGTGTGAACTTATTCTATTTGGTATTTATTAGCACTTTGGTAAAACATGGAGACCGTTGCATATTGTCGTTAAAAAAATCATATTATTTTGTTTTCGTTATTTCCACGAAAGTCTCCTCGACGCGGGCGGAGCCGCGTGCAAAAACTATAGATAATAAAATCATTTTTATTTACCAAATTACAAATTATTCTATAGTAAAACAACAAACAATAAAAACTACTCCCAGATGGTGCTCAATTGTACGAAACCCTCAAGGCGCGATTCTAACTAGCTCTTGCTTGACCGGTTTTATTTATATTGTCAGGGCTTTCTATCGACCGAGATTATTAGTAGGCCAGCATTAAATAAATCATTCATATTCTGCTCCAAATCCACACAATTTCCTCTTTACCATCCGACATTCTAGAAATGCGATTTTTCTACATACATTTCCAAATAACAAAAGTGACCGTTTGTTAGTCCGTGACATTTTATTGCAAAAGTCAACTTTTTAAAGCAAAAGTTTGTCTGTTTCGAAATGAGCGACGAATATGGTCTGTCCTTATTTTGCAAAATGTATATAAGTGATTTTGGAAACGAAAACTGGTGATAGTACTAAACAACTTTTAGTATAGAACCAAACTTGAAATCACGAATAAAACATCAGCTGTTCCATAGAAAAGTTAAATACATAATCGACAAAATTGTATGAAAAAGCTGACTTATTTCTCACGATTTCAGGGTTCGCTTCATACTAAAAGTTGGTCATATATATGATAACTATCACCAGTTTTCGTTTTCAAAATCACTTCAATTTCACGTTGTATTTAAACTAATGAAAATGGTTCTTTCTTAGGGTTCCGTACTTTAAAAGAAAAAAACGGAACCCTTATAGGATCACTTTGTTGTCCGTCCGTCAGTCTGTCAAGACCCTTTATCTCGGGAACGCGTGGAAGTATCGAGTTGAAATTAAAACCATATACTCAAGTTTACAGTCCCTTAAGGCTGTGAAAAAATAAAACTTTTAAGTTAACGTTAAAAAAAGATACGGCCGTTTCTGACGCAAAAAACATATATTTCGATACTCTCAAGGGAATCAAGTGTAAGAAAAACTATTAAAACTATACATTTATAATTAAATCATTAAAAAATCATCGAGGTTAAGAAACGGTATGCGCGGTCAAAAATGTACGGCTGACCAAATCTCTTGGTAGATTATTTTAAACTTTTACTAATTTGTACGGAACCCTCGGTGGGCGAGTCCGACTCGCACTTGTCCGGATTTTTTTTTGTATAAGTATTTATTTCATCTTTCCGCAAGCGTTTAATGAAGTGCAATTAAACTGTTGGTGTGCAAAAGAGAGTGATCAGCTTTATCTCGGCTTTGTGTACCCGATCTACTGCGATAGGGCTCCCACTCATCACGTTTGGGACGTAATAATCGTCGGCCAAAGGTGTACCAAGGTGGGATGTAACTTGCATTTCACAGTTCACAATTGCGAACACCTCTGACACTCCTCGGGGGTTCATGTCGTGACGATAATTATGTGAATCGTAAATCAGCTAGTTCTTAAGAGCTGCCCAAAAAATAATATGTTCCCCGTCTAGTCTTTCTTACCGTTTGCAATGTACTAAAGTAAGGCCAACGAGACGAGATAAAATACGTAATGTTAGCAATTGGACCGTTACTGAGTTATCTCTATCCTTATCTCTCATACCGCTCGTACGCAATAATGACGTCAGTTGGTCGACGACAGCTGTCGTTGCATGAGTCGTGTGGTACAGGTAAGCAGTCAGTACCACAGTTACCAACTTTTGGTCCGCCATTTTATGAACAAGTTCATTCCTATTTGGATTGCGTTCGAAGTGATACTTATTCTTTCGTTTACGTATTTGTGTAGTTTTTGTTATTACTAATCCGTTACTGTTAGTTTTTCTTGTTGTTTTTTGATTGATTGACAACATGGTACAATAGTTAGTTTTGTCATAAATATGTCTGATACTCGTAGCTTTTGCCCGCGGCTCCGCCCGCGTGTTATTCGGTTTAACGACATGCTTTTTTCCGGGATGAAAAGTAGCCTATATTTTAAGTTAGGGTATAAACTATACTTATCCATTCCAAATTTCATCCCAATCCATTCAGCCGTTTCAGCGTGAAAGAGTAACAAACATACACACACACGCGCACACAAACTTCCGCATTTTTAATATTAGTTTAATTATTAATAATATTTTATAAAAATAAATGTTATAAACCCCTGAAAGTGTGTTTACATTCTTTATCTCGTATTGTTGGCCTTATTTTAGAGTATCGCTCTGTTTTCTACGACGGGCGCAAATACATTTCGAAATTCGAGACGGTTAGAACCAGAGTAGCCCATCTTTTCCAGACACAATATATCTTCAGCTGGTCTACTCTAGTTCTGATTGCCTCATTTATACAATCCACTAGCATTATATGCCAGTTCTGAATAGAATCTCTGCCATTGCCGCTAAGCGTCTAACTTGTTCCATTTTTTTTCTGGGTAGCTCTTTTTTGTTACCTACAATAAGGAGCGTTAAAATATGATACACATAAATATACTCACGCCTGTTTTCCAAAGGGGTAGGCAGATCCTGACACACCTCTTTTGCTTCTTTTACATATAGGTACGTGATACAATATCGTTTAATCTTCTCTAAGAATCTTTCTAGGTAATATCACTGTATACTTATAAAAAGAACTAAAAAACACAGCATAGACAGAGCCAAAGGCAATAGCGAGTTGAGAAATACGCCATTCTCGAATAGGACATAAATCTTAGTAATTTGGAGCAAGGAAAATCGAGATACGTCTATGTAAGTAATAGCTCGTAACTTTATTAGAAAAAATCCTATGAAATATTAGCAGTAATTTATCTACTTATGACGCCTGTTCCGCTTAACTGGGGTACGATAAAGACCCATATTTATGTATGTGGTATTATGTTGGTCTATGAATATGGGCCTTAATGGATGTGCTTTTTTAGGGTTCCGTTCATTGAACTTTGTAGCGAAACTTCAAATGCTTGGTCCGACTGAACTATTTTCTATCTTATCTACAGTTCCTTGGGTTCTTAAACGTTTACGTAAAAAACAGGGAAAGAATCCAGCGAATGATGCAAGGCTGTATCTGCGCTGGAAGCGAACTGCTGCAGAATTTCAACCACCTCAGTTTAGTTTGATAGCCAGGTCAAGATACTTCCTCCTTGGTATCTCGAATCTCGAGCCCGATTAGGGAGATGAAGTTGAAACTAACACCTCCTAGGAATATCTACAGCCGAACAGCTGTAAAAAATCAGGCTTCTAGAACAACGCGGAAAAAAGTGATTTCCTTTTACGTAATCAATTTCATACAAATTGCTCTCCATGAAAACCATTTGGATACTACCAACTGACTTAGAAACTTGAAGTTCCGTTCAAAATTAGGTCCTAAAGCACTTATCTAGGAAAAGACCTGAAAATTTCCGATATTTGATAAGATATTGAGGACCGACTTAATTATACCCTTTGGATACATGGAGTTTCATAGATCGTAAGTTTCAAGTTAGTTTGGTCGTGTAATACGTTTGTGTTTTAATTTAAACGGTATGCACGGACGGAACCCTCAGGGCTCGAGTCCACCTGGCTCTTGTTTATTCTAAAATATTATTATTGTAAGGTGCGTACAGATTATATAACATAACATCTTAAGCATACAACATTGTTATACATGTTGAAAATTAAGTCACTACTTTTATTGAACTCTATGGTTCAGATCCACTAGTAGAATATAAAACCGTAAAAAAAACAGTTTTCTTTTTGTCAAATTTAGAAAAAATGGAAAACTTACGCGATGTAACATGTGACTGAGAATAGACCGTACATATTACCGGCTATGTACACATAAGTTTTGTCTCTGTTACCGGAGTAACAGAGACTTGCTTCTTTGTGGTCGATATCTTTTTTAAAAAATATGAATCATGACAAAAGTAACAAAACATATATTTTTTTATTTCGAACACAGAACAGTTTCCCTTGTTATTGCTAGAGGTTTCATTTTCAACCGGTATAACATGTTTCATATGAAATGTTATTTAAAGAACATGTAAAACGGTATTTTTATCGCTACATTATTTTTCTCTAGTCAATAAACTAGGACGAACCCAGCATAGCTACGTTTTTTTGTTTTTCTTTTGTTATTTAAAAGTCATTGACATCTCATAAACAACTAGACACACAGTCTCTAAGAAAAGTTCGTCAGAAAACGTCCAAACGTGCGACGTGCATAATAGCAAAAATGCTTTAACCAAATTAAGATGTTATATCGTTAACATACGATGAATTGGTCACGCCATAGCGGTGACGAAATGCATCGCGGACACTTTTTGAGCGAGATTGTGAGTCGTGTTGTTTAGGAGACGTCAATATTAAAAGTACAACAGTCGCTGCCGCAGCTAGAAAAACGTCCTCTCGTGTCGACTAGGGCTCCCTATTAAACGTTAAAACGTATAATCGAAATAAACGGTATTTGACACATCAGTTTCTCAAAATCGTCCAAACGGATGACCTGTCAAATATCCGTTTAATCGAAATTTCCAATCGTAAAAACGAATGCACGACGATTAGACAGATCGCAAAAACCAACATTATTATTCAGATGACAATTACGTAATGTCACTATTTGTTGTCTAAACCTACCAAAGCTATTCAGACGTTTGTTTGAAAACCTTCATGGTCGTCCGTGTGTTCGAGTATTACGATTAGTACTTTCGATTATTTGGTACCTATGTCCGGTACGTTTCGTTTAATTCGATTTTGAGAAACGTCACTGACAGCGTTTTTTCATTTAGCGATTAATCGTTTTAATCAAAAACGGATTGGTCTGGGAGCCCTAGTGTCGACATTGTGGATAGCACTGAAGAACAACAAATGACAATTGCTTATATGACATTGTTTTATTGCATTGTTATTCTAATGTGTACAGTATTGTTTTATGTTGCAATATTGAATAACAAGGTTTCATGATGTGGACGTGTTATAAAACACAACTTATATAACATGTTACATAGTATGTACGCACCTTTAGCCTAGGCCACAAATTTAGAGCACTAAAATAAGATTATTCAAAGGTATTAGCGGTAATAATGCCGCAACAATTAACCCATTGGTAATAAAGATAAGAGCTTAATTACTTTGGCTACTTTTTTTGCTGACCGTTTTATGAAGAACCCCCCCCCCCCCCGTTTTCTTCATACAGTTTATTGGTATTTCAATTAAGGTTATTTAACTCCGAAAAGAGGTTTTAAAGTGTAAAGAAAACTAAATTTTTGAAACCCATTATTTGCATACGACGTAAGTCCATTGTTACGACATGAATACCCGAGAGGGGGTCGGAGGTGTGTCCGAGTATCTTCGCAGTCCACGCTCGTACACCCGCGTTTCACAGACGATTATTACGTCCTAGAGTGATGGGTGATGAGCTCTATCGCCGTAATTCAAGCAGAAATGGATCGTGCCTTCCAAACATAGGCTCTAATCAATCAATCAATCAAAAGTTTATTTGTCCGAAAGCATGTTACAAGAGGTCTCAAGTTAAAAAATGTGAAAAAAGGTTAGCTCCAATGCTTTCTGCCAAGCAAGCACACAAATATTCAAAAATAAATTTAATTGGTTGACCAAACAAAAGCAATAACCACAGATATAGATCTAAATAGATGACGCAAGTGCATCAAACTCTATTAAAATCATGCGTGTCACATTTTACAATGAAATTGGTTGACAGCGGTTTGAATCTTAGAAGGGATTTTAAGACTTAAGACATAATATATGTACATAAGAGTCAAAGTTGGAGGAGTCAATATCTGTGAAGGAAGAGCATTGCTCTCCCTTTTGGCGCGCAATTGGGCACGCGAAGTATATACACTCGCGGCATCTATTTGGATCTATATCTGTGGCAATAACAATCATAATTCAAATATTTTTACATGTCCAATAGAATTAATTTCAAAATATAAAAAAATCAAACAAATTAATGTCATTATCTCCTAAGAAAACATTCAATTCTGTAGTACGATTTCTTTTTAGACTGTCGCTCTAACTTGTCTAAGCTTCCGAAGCACGCAGATCGAACCCAAATGTGTACCTGCAGGATTTAAACCTGCGAGCTCCAGATTAGCATCCAACTACTCGAACCACTTCACCACAGAGGCGGTAAACTTATCATAAACTAATAATAAAGTTGTAAAAAAGTCGTGTCTGTACATTGAATATTTTTGCGAAATAAATGAATTCAAAATATTTATTTTGTAAATTAGATACATCAAGTGTACTTTCTACAAGTCAAAGTTAATTATATATCTTTAGAATATAAGGGAAATATATACAAAAAATATTTAGGTTGGGCTACTAAAATGTAATTATACACCTCCATAAAATAGAGAAATCTAGGAATAAAAATATTACAATAATAAGTGAAAATAATTCTAGGGTAGATCATATGTATCGTTCAGTGATAAAAATCAAGATTTTTTTTTAACAATTAATTTTTTTACTTTCCAGTACAAAGTGGTTCAATCAGCTGACTAAATTTCTATGGAAAGGTGAAAAAAAAGATCGCGCAAAAACTAATTTTTTTCGGTGGAAGTTGTTCTATTAGAGATACTCTAACACCTGTTAATTTTTTTCAACTTTGAATTGATGCATCTTATATACATACATAATGCAGTTAACAAATGTGTTGAAAAATTAACTAAATAAACCATAAATAAAAATAATGATTAACCATCCGCACCATTCGATTAGTATTGCTAAGAAGAAGGGCAAGAAACTTAGCAAAGGTGTCTTTATTTTTCAATTTTTCTTTTTTTTTTGTAAAAATTTGGTATAAAGTCATAAGTAAAGGCATAAAAATATAAGACTGCAGAAATTATGTTACGAGAAAAATGTATCTTAGTCAACCCGTCTCATATTGTCTAGTACCTATAACAACTAAGTCAGTTTACATATGAATTAATTTTAAGCCTGAAATGGGTTACTAAAAACCCGTGCGGTTAAAGAAACAATCTATAAATGGCGACTGGTATTTAGAGTAGCGTCAGCAAGAGAAGTCAAGCGGCAGCCAAACAATATTTCATGTATTAATTTTGAATATATTTTAGGAAGTATATACAGTGCTGCTAGCAACTGTGTATTTTAATAAATATTTTTTTTAATAGTTTACAATATCCCGAGAACATTTATTTATTTTACTTTATTCTGTACTTGTTTTTCTGTATGCAATAAAGAATTTAAAACATATCTCGGCGTCTTGCTTACAGGCAAAGACAGTGTGAATGCTAAACCAATCTAATTTTTTTTTTGTACGTAGGTCGAGACAGCGTGAATGCTAATCCAAACTGATATTTTTTTTGTACTTAGTACAAAAGTACACATTCTATACTGTGCGAGTATAGACAGAGCGATGATGTGAGCGAGATAGCATGAGACCGGTCGCCATTTATAGATGGTTTCTTTATCGCACGGGTTCAGTATCTACTGATCAGTATTCTACTGAGGCCTACCTATCTGTCTGTATGTTCCCTTTTAACTCGAGAACCACTCGTTGGCTGCGGTTATTTTTATTATCATCGCAGTGACCCTGGTCAATACAAAGGCTATAAGAGGTGTTCATAAAATAACGCCGAAGCCGAAAATGGGGTAAAGATAGAATAAACCCGGGCGGAGCCGCGGACGAAGGCTAGAGCGACATAAAATGTTTTATTTTACATGAAAAGAAATCGTGAAATTCCCATTTACGAGTGCATACTTGTGTAATAGTTTCCTTTTATGTTAGTTTCCCTGTGGTGTAAAATGGAGCAATAAAAAAATTCATGGTCAAGCTATCACGGTAATGTTTACCATTCGGACAGGCTCGTGTGTGTCGAGGTCACGGGAGACCATAAATGTATGGTGATAAAACATGTTTTATGATTATTGAAAAAAATGTCACAGTCTGTCTTAGACGTGACCTAAAAACTCGCAGGCACACATAGAATAACACGACGTAAATCTCTGAGAGTTGACTATCGTTTATGTAGCCAAACTCATACTGGAAACTCTGTAAGTGGTCTGGACCAAGGTTTTTCGTGCCTTATACTTGTTCACGAACAACCTCGACTCGATTAATATAAAAGTCAAAGTTTTATTTTGCGTATTTCAAGGAACGAGTCGAGTTATTACCGAGTCTCCAGTATGAATTTAGCTGTATAAACGAAAGTCACCCTAAATAAGTAGATAACAGAGGTTTCTTTTTAGTTTGCACTGTTAAATGCTAGTCACAGTCCACACTCGTACACCCACGTTTCACCGACGACTATTCCATCCCATCGTAATGGATGGAGCCTTATCGCCGTGTTTTGGGCACCAATATGGATCCACAACTTACTGTGCGTTCTGAAACATGCAGACTGGACACAAATTTGAAATTTCTGGATTTCTGCTCGAGATTTTCGAACCACTAGAGAAAAGAGGTGGTCAGAAAAAAAAAACTGAACTAATATAGACACACTTTGTTGTTTGTCCGTATGTCAAGATTGTTTCTCGCCATTTCTTTAGCGAGGCTAAAGGGATGGATTTGAAATTAATACGGCGCAAGCTAAGTAAACCAAGTTACCCAAAAATAGTCCACATAAGGCGACAACTAACTCTGGTGTCCTTGGTGCATCTCACTTTCTCAAACGGCTCGTCCCATACTGATTTCTCTGTCGTTCGAGGGGTAGTCAAACTGCGAACGGGCTCTCTAAATAAATAGTTACAATTATTATTACAAAGGTAATAAAAGAAACTTATTTGTACTTATAATATTTTCAATTTGAGTGAGTTTCAATTTGTTTGTTGTGATAGTTTTGAAGTTCTAGTTAAAAATAAAAAAAATACCAATTAAGATCAAAATTCGGGATAAACTACAGAAGTACATCATATTTTTTATTTTATTTTATACTATTATAACATTTAAAATTAACCGTATCGCGGCTTTTCAAAGTCATCAGCAGTAGTAGTCCTTTAAACTGTCAGTACAAAAGATTTGTCTACATTTAACATGTATTTAACATTAAAAATGTCTTTCCTAAAATTGTTAATTAGGCGTTGGAAATTTAAAATTACTTGCATGCAAATGTAAAGGTGGTATAGGTGGTAGATCTGATGCCGGGCTCGACTGTGGAGGTACCACCATCTTACTCGCAAATTCTCCCGAAAATATTCGGGGGAGAGTAAGAAAACAGCTCTCAGGCAAAACCAGGCGGCCCACCATTGCTTGGGACCGATGGATGGCGGTATATCCATTCCCAATTGCCGGGCCTTATATAAAACAGACTGGTGACGGGCAGCGGCGTCACTGGTGCAAGGGTTTCGGCACCGCGCTCACCAACCCGCGTGCCCAGCCTGTGTGAGTATGGGCATTTCTTCCAGGAGGACCGCCAAGAGTTGCGAAATCTTGGAAAGGCCTATGTCCAGCAGTGGACGAAACAGGCTGATGGGTGGATGGATGGAATGTAAAATAGCCTTTATTCCTTCAGATGAATCCACCCACCATCTGGACTGCCATCTAGTGTTTTAGCGGTAATGACAATTTAACAAATTAATTTGTTCGTGTCGGACACAAGATACAACTGACCCATACCCTTGTGAGTATGGTGGGTATCGTCAGTTGTTATCCCCTTAAACGAAGCGCTGGCAAAAGCTAGTAGAACATATTTCCGTTGAAAGCTGAATGTCGGGACGTCCCCGCCTTTCTCGTCTCTTAACCTATATGAAGACATTACATTTTATCCTTCAGCAATTTATTTGGTCCCGAAATGATGTCGCCCGTCGACGCGTTCGCATGGGCTCAAATCGGCTAATATAACTTGGGCCCAAATGGACCTTAGACCGGGAGTGGGTTGATTATTTTATAGAGTTATGGACTTTTTTTGTCCATCTGTCTGTATAGCAAATTTCAATTAGTATTTTTTGGCAATTAGTTTACGAGCGCTAACGCTGTCATGCGTTGTTCTGCTCAATAACTGTATTTTTCGAACCTGTTGTTCATATACATAAACCACTTATTTTAGAAATATCTTAATTACTAATAATAATAACTTAAGGTGTTGTCTAACTTCAGTAATATACTATTTGTAAATTTTATCAAGATAACTGAACAAAGGTTTTGTGCATTTAATAATACATAAATTCTTTGGAAAGTTATTAGTAAAAAAAGAATTCTATTGTAATGTTTAAAGATACTTTATTCTTACTAAAGACAATCTGTCACTTACATAAGAAGAAATCTTAATTATATAATTATAGTTTCGTCCATCCGCACAGACAATAGTTGAAGGTATCGTGATAATATTATTCTATTACACTCATCTCTGTGTGGTGTTAGTAAACTCCGCAGTTCACTTCTTTAATCTTATAACCACCTCTCTAACACCAGGTATTATTTATTTAAAATATGTTGAGCCAATTTACGCTTGAAATCATTAAAGAGTTCAGAATTTTTAATTTCTGAGGTTAGATTGTTAAAAAGCTGTGCTCCCTCATATGTAAACATTCTTTTGCCGTAATTTGTTCGGATCTTTGATAGTATGACGTGGCTACGCCGTCTTGTGGAGCGTTTAGACACTTGCCTGTGCTGGATAAATGAGATTGATGTGTGAATTGATTTTCTCAATATTTTTCTAACAAGGATGCATGTGCAGTAAATACATAATTGTTTTAGATTCATGATGTTGTAGTTGGTGTTAAGTAGGGATTGTAATGGGAGCATATAGTGTTAGTTACACTTTAAAGTTGCAACTAAATTAGCTTTGATTTTTTTTATATAAATATTAGAAAACTACAATTGAATATAGGAATTTTTAAAATATAAATATTTATGTATTTTTTTAAATTATTATATGCCTTCATGGTGTTATTGAAGGTAATCAAACCACCTAGCAATAAACTTCTCGTGTGTCACATACGTCATATACCTACGTAATTTGTTTCTGCGGGGAAAAAAGTGCTAGTGGCTCCCGTACCATTTATCGCCTTGAGATATGAACGAAACCTCCCCAGATATTGCGCCTTTTATCAAGACTTAAGGTTTGATTTGTCATGATTTCCGAGGAGAAAGCTTACAAGAAATTTTGTAGTATTTTGAGCCGACTTCAAAATAGGAGGATATCTTTCTTACATATCGAAATCAAGAATATTTGAAATATAATTATTTATATAACATAGGTTCAGTTTAAACACTTTTTACAAGACATTTTAATGTAAAATAAAAAAAACAATGGAACTAAATATAGTACGTCGACAAACAAATAAAAAACCGGACAAGTGCGAGTCGAGCACGCCCACCGAGGGTTCCGTACGAGTTTGTCGGTACATATTATAAATATTAGATGAAATTTAATGAATTATTTTTTTATGATTTAATTACAAATGTATAGTTTTCAGATTTTGCCCTATACTTGTAGCTTATACTAATACTTGCCAAATTTCATAGTTCTAGGTCAACGGGAAATACCCTATAAATTTTGATTCCCTTGAGAGTGTCGAAATATACGTTTTTTGCGGCACAAACGGCCGTATCTTTTTTTTAACGTTGACTTATAAGTTTGATTTTTTTCACAGCTTCAAGGGACTGTAGACCTGATTTAGGTATATGGTTTTAATTTCAATTCGATATCTCTACGCGTTCCCGAGATAAAGTGTCTTAACAAACAGACAGACAGACGGACGGACGGACAGACGCACAACAAAGTGATCCTATAAGGGTTTCGTTTTTTCCCTTTGAGGTACGGAACCCTAAATACAAATTAAAATTTATCCCACTTAATTTTTTATTAATAAAAAAATATAACATTTCAAAAACATAAAATATAGGAATAATGAAATAAATATAATAATGGTTTTGTATAAATACTTGAAATATATATATTTTTTATATACTTTAAGAAAATTAGTATTACCTATTATCCGCTCATTCGATTAGCTTTGCTTAGAAAGGGGCAAGAAACGTAGCAATAAATTAATCAATCGTTTGTTAATATAAAAATAAATACTTTGTTATAAATTTGGTTCGAATTGAAAAGAAGATTTAACAACATTTTATTAATATTAAGGTATAGTTACGTTTGCGTTTAAATTGTCACCAAAATACATGAAATGTACTAAGGATTATTAGTATACTAGCTTTTGCCCGCGGCTCCGCCCGGGTGTTATTTGGTTTAACGACATGCTTTTTTCCGGCATAAAAAGTAGCTTATGTGTTAAGTTAGGGTATGAGCTATATTCATTCTAAATATCATCCAAATCTGTCTAGCCGTTTCAGCGTGAAAGAGTAACAAACATACACACACACACACATACACACACACACATACACACACACACACAAAATTTCGCATTTATAATATTATGTGACTAAGGAGAGTACTATACCTATATTAGCGATATTATTAGTATTATACCGATATATCTGAGTATAGTAATACAATAATAAAGTAATAAAAAATTCGGGTCTGTATTTCTAATTTAATATTTTTTAATTTTTTTTAATGAAATCGTTTATTATTATAATTTACCGTTGGATTATACTGATGCTGTTCGGTTTAAAAGCGTTCGGAACGCGCAAGTATGTCTCAAATTCTATTTTACTGATATGGCAACACTAGTTGTAAAAAAGTGAAATGTCAAAGTTGTTTTTTCCGGTTTACTATCAATTTTGCTCTCGAGGAGATGCGTGTAAAAAATGGGATCAACCAGCGTTGAAAGAATTATGGGTTTCAAGGAATCAAACGTTTAAAAAGTGGTAAAATAACCCAATTAATGAGCATTAATTGCGAGCCCTATTGTGTGTCCGAACAGTCTCGGAAATCGGTCGCCGGTGGAAAGTGATGTGAATGGATTTTTGGATTTTCATTAGCACGATTCACGGAAATCGTGGTAGAGGTCTGGGTCGAGCTAGCTCGGGGTTAGGGGTTGAGTTTAGAGAATTCCTCCGCAAGCTGCGGGCGGGGCCAGTAGTTTGTTGAAGACCTGTGACGCGCCAGACCGACGAGAGGACAACGCTGTCTGCCCAGACACCAAGATTGAGTCTGGTGGTCTGAATCCAGCGAAGAAGTTCGAGAAGTAAGGCTGCATCCAAATGTGAGTCTTTGAACCATTTACCCTTCAGAAAGGAATTGTAGTATATAAGAACCCCCTTTGTATGGGAAGCCCCTTTCTGACAGGTTTTAACCTCCTTATAATATTCAAATGGGTGCAGCACGCGAGGTTTAAACCATATCTGTGGAGAGGGGGGCTTTTCACATACATTTTCTGGTAGCAGAGCGTGGTTAAGTTGTTTAATATCGGATATTAAACAACCCCGGACCAAGATATATTCTGTTTATATAAGCCGAACCGATATAGTAGCTCCGTTGGCCTTGTAAGTTAATTTGTGAATTATACTTTGTTTTAGGTAGGTAGTTTGGAACCTTGTAACCTAAAGCGAGATCAAATAGAATATTTTGTTATTTCTTATACTACAGTACTCGGACTGTGTATATGAATAGGTTTATGTAAGCTGGAAGGATATTTACACAGCTCCTTTAGCTTTAGGTATTGTATTATATGTTGTATTGTGGATAAACATATAACTTTATAAGCGCGGTTAAGCCTAGTGAACCCGGCGACAAAACTATAATAGTTTGTAAATTCATACAGCATAACCATTGCTAGCAAGCGAAGCGGCTTAATTATTAGTTATATAGTTGTTGAAAGCCTCGGCTTATATAAATTACAAAGTACATAGCAGGGCTAATGTGTGATGTGTAGTTTTTGGTTAGTGAATCATATTAACTAAGCGAGCGCTTAGGTATAATATTATAACAACGTACATAGGTTATGTTACAACTTGGAATTGTTAAATTTGTTTGTTTTGGAGTATGTTTAGTCTTTAACAAGTGTTTAATGTGATTACATACTTTCAGAAGCCAATTACCTTTGGATATACTGTTAGTTAGTGCTACAGTTTGGTTTATATTGTTTATTTTGAATGAAAACTTCTTGACACTTGCGATTGAGGCTTGGACATAGTTGTTTGTCAAAAGTGTAGCATAAATGTAACTAACTGGTTTATGTTGTATGGATTATATATATATAGCAGCAGAAACGGTCTGTCTGTCTGTTCATAAAGTTATGATATTGTGTTTACTTGAAAATGTTTGAGTGATATATAGCAACAGAAAAGGTCAGTCTGTTTGTTCATAAAGTTATGATATTGTGTTTGTTTGTACACATTTGAGTATTAAAAATTGGTTTTGGTTGAACTCGCATAATTGAACAACAGGGTTGTATTGTGTATTAATGTACTGAAATTAACATACTGACTAGAGTCTAGTATATTTGGGTCTACAATATTATTGTATACGGGGACGTTTGTGATTCGTGCCAGAGTTAGTTCGGTTTTTAATTGTTGGTATTTTCTTTGATTTCCCGGTCTACAATGTCGAAGACTTCTCCGAGGAACATCTTGGCCAGCCAGCTGCGCTGGTTTGTCAGCGTTCAAGGCTTGTTGGCTCGAGCTGATCGGGGCGATGCAGTCCTGGAGCGGTACTCACAGATGGAGCATCGCCTCGAGAAAGCTGAGCAGGTGCTCATCGAGCTGTTGGACCAGGAGCTGCCACCGGAGGTAATGGCTAGCCCTAATAATGACATGGATCAAATTATGGATATTTATAATGAGGTCACACAGGTCGCCTGTCAGATTAAAAAGCGACAGTCAGGTGTTTCGAGCACACCTGATGTAAGACATGCAGCGCAAGGTACATCGTTGCACAGTAGGCTCCCTACTTTGGAGTTGGGACATTTTGATGGTGCCATGGAGCTGTGGGTGGCATATAAGAATATGTTCACCTCGTTGGTTGACAGTAGGCAGGATTTAACCAACGCACAAAAGATGGCATATTTGATGTCCACTTTAGAAAGTGAGGCAAAGAGCTTAGTGCAACATTTAAGAGTAGAGGACGATTCTTATAGCATAGCGTGGGAACTATTAAATAATAGATATCAGAATGTCCGTCTGTTGGCCGATGCTCATACGAGCCAATTGTTAAGTTTGCCTAGGGTAGGTAATAAGGCTCAAATTCGAACGCAGTTACTGACCCCGGTTACAGTAGCCTGTAACGCGTTAAAAATGTTAGGTTTGCCCGTGGATGAGTGGTCGTTCTTGTTGGTACACATTATTTTGGGTAAGTTACCGTCTGATACTCGTTCACGTTTCGAACGTGAGACCGCGGAAAGGGAGGACAAGGCTCTTCCTACTTTCGCTGATTTGATGAAGTTTTTAGAATTTGAGGCTAGGGCCGTGGAATCTTCATCGACTTCGGAGGTGGCGCCACCTACCGGGAGTTTCAGGGAACCTGCCGGTAATTCGGGGCGAAGGGGGCCACAGGGAGTGCAACCGCTTCGGGGACGCGTTGCTGCACGTCTGGCTGCACTGGCCGCTGTTGCTGAGAGCCCAAATTGCCACCAGTGTGGACGCCCAGGACACGCGTTATCGCAGTGCCATGATTTTGCTGCATTACCGGTAGTGGACAGACGGCGATTAGTTAAAATTAATAGACTGTGCTATTTTTGTTTAGAGGACCACTTAGCGCGCGAGTGCTCCAGACAGCGAATGTGTAGAGAATGTGGCCGGCCACATAATGATATAATTTGTGCGAACAGGTCTGGAGCCTACGGTCACGCCACGAGCGGGGGAGCCGCGGCGCAGTCCACCTATCAGTCACGTCCGTCGAGTGGCCCCTCTCAAGGACGAGGAGCGCACCCGTCAGAGAGTGGAGAGAGCCCTCGCGTGAGTCGTGCTCAGTTTGATAGTGGTGTGAATCGTGCGCCTGCGGTACGAGGCTATATTGCGGACCCGGGTGGGGGACCCCTCATGGGGGGGGATTCAACGGGTCAGGGCCGCACTCAGGATATTAGGAGTGGACCCCATGCTTCCGCGACAGCGGGCCCGAGTAGGGACCCCCCGAGGGTGTCGCACTTGCCTTGAAGAGGCGGCCAGGCAGAAAAGAAACAAGTTAGAATACAATTTAAGAATTTATTACATTTTAAAACAATATGGAGTTCGCAAATCCCTACACACAGTCAATCTTCTTCTTCGATCAGACACGGAAAGAGAACTCCCCTTTTGGTAGATTGCAGGGTGGAGTCCCGATAGCGTGATCTGTATGGCGTTGATATCCTGGAGTGAAGGTCAGGTCAGACAGAGGTCAGGACTGCGAAGTGGCTAGTCGACGACGACGATTAGAGGGCCTTCAGCCAAGACGGTGGACCCTGGAATTGGAAATCAAACGCATAAGACCACAGCTATTGGTGTGTTTCCACGCACCGCCACAATACCTACAGAGAGAACCTATCCCAGCTTGATTGTGGTGGTGATAAAAATCAGAAACGGATTTACAAAAAAAAATAAACTAGTTAAGGGAAAAAAATGACTACAATTTACAGCTAGCTGCAGCAATACAAAACTGTTGAAATTAATATTTAGGACGCAAAATGTTAATACGCCTGTTTGAATACCTATAGCAAAACCAAAGACGTAAAACTTAGCTCTCAGCTACTCAAGGCGATATCTCTCTCTTTCTCCTTTGAAGTGTTCCATACATGCAAGCTCTGTACACTTTTTATTTTATCTTTATTAAATGGTCTGTAATCTCAAAAGTATCGTGTCATTTCATCAGGTTATGGGCCGTCTCATACCTGGAAAGTGAAAGTTCAAAGAAAAAGACAGTTTTTGAAAAAATAGCAGTGAAAAGAAAATTTCTAACCTAAAAATTGCATGCGGCCAGACTTGACCGCACAGATTTTCGGCACCGAGTAGGTTTTTATTTCAGCCTTTCAGCATATTTCAGGCAAGATTAACCGAAATGTCGACTGATAATGGCAATGGAGCCATGCATATTCAAAAGTTATGCGGTCGAGAAAATTATGCAACGTGGAAGTTTGCAATGAAGGCTTATTTGCAGCTGGTAGAACTATGGAAATGTATAGATATCAGCCCTGGCGAGGTTCCTGATGAAAAAAAGGACATAAAAGCTAAGTCGAAATTAATTTTATTAATTGATCCTACACTTTATGTGCATATAAACGAGGCCGAAACTGCAAAAGAGGTTTGGGACAACTTGACGCGTGCTTTTGAAGATTCAGGCTTGACTCGTAAAGTTGGCCTACTGAAAGACTTAATAAACACGACTTTAGAAACTAGTACAAACATTGAAGACTATGTAAGCAAAATTATGTCGTCCGCACATCGGTTAAGAAACATAGGTTTCAAGGTGGACGATGAATGGCTTGGAACACTGATGCTGGCGGGCTTGCCGGATGTATACAAGCCCATGATCATGGCTATTGAAAGTTCCGGAGTAAAGATATGTGCAGATTCCATTAAGACTAAATTGTTACAGGAAGTAAAGTCACCAGAAACAAGCGCATTTTACTCAAACTATAAACATCAACCGAAAAGCAATGTTCAACAGCAAAATAAATCAAAGGGGCCGAGATGCTTTAATTGTAATAAATTCGGTCATATAAGTAAAAATTGTTGGCATAAGAAAAATAAAACAAGTAACAAAGATAACGGTTTTATTGCTGCTTTTTCAGCCACCACACTCAATGACTCGCTGAACTGGTACGTCGATTCCGGTGCATCGATGCATATGACGATGCACAAGGAGTGGCTCGAGAATGAAATGGCACCACCAGTAAAAAGTATTCGAATCGCTGATAACAAAGTGCTCCGTGTGGAAAGTTGTGGCAACATAACTATCAGAGTACCGGACACACAGGGCTGTATCTGTAAAATACAGGTAAGAAATGTTATTTATGTACCAGAATTATCAACAAACTTAATATCAGTGAGTAAAATGATTAAAACGGGCTGTAAAGTTGAATTTAATGAAAATGGATGTAAAATTTTGAACCAAAAAGGCCAAAAAGTAGCGCATGCCAACCTGATAAATGATATGTACAAGATGAATGTGGTTCATGATGAAGCCCATGCTATGCCCGCCGTTACTGAAAATGATACCTACTTGTGGCACCTACGAATGGGCCACTTAAACTTTGCTGATATGGACAAAATTCCAACCTGTACTACAGGTGTAAAATTATCTCCGTGTAAAGAAAATATAACCTGTATTAGTTGTATTGAAGGAAAGCAGACTAGACAGCCATTTCCAAGTGAAGGCTCCCGGGCAACTGATTTGCTAGAAGTCATCCACTCCGATGTATGTGGACCGATGCAAGCTGCATCACTTGGAGGTGCCAGGTATTTTGTCACTTTCATAGATGATTTTTCACGTAAGGTATTTGTCTATCCGATTAAAAGTAAAGCCGAGGTACTGGAAAAATTCATTGAATTTAAAAATAGAGTTGAGAATGAATTAAGTAGAAAAATTAAAAAGTTGAGGACTGACAATGGCAAAGAATATGTAAACAACAATTTTGACAGTTATCTCAGGAAATTTGGCATATTGCACCAGACCAGTAATACGTACACACCGGAGCAGAACGGGCTTAGTGAACGTATGAACAGGACGCTTATTGAACGGTCCAAATGTATGGTTTTAAATGCTCAATTACAGAACAGTTACTGGGGTGAAGCAGTGGTCACGGCAGCGCACATCATCAACCGCTCGCCGACGAGAGCCCTCTCCTACATCACTCCTGAACAAGTGTGGACTGGCAAGAAACCGAGTTTAAGCCATATAAGGGTTTTTGGGTGCAGAGCTATGGTGCACATACCGAAAGAACGCCGCCGAAAATTAGATGCAAAATCACATGAGGTAATATTTGTCGGATACAGTGATTGTGTGAAGGGCTACCGATTTATAGACCCTAAAAATAAACAAGCTATAACAAGTAGAGATGTTGTATTCCTCGAGGCCACCGTAAAAAGAAATTTGGTCAGTGATGGTAATAACTCAGCTCCTGAAAAACAAAATATAATTAGTAACATAGAGAAAGAAAATCAAGTCAATGTAAGTAAAATGGAAGAAAATAAACATGAAGGAAGGAAAATTGAAGAAAAAATTTATAACAGAGAAGAAAGACTCTTACCATTGTCTAAAATGTATAACTTACCTTTGTTTGAAGATGAGGATAAAGAAGTCCAGAGTGAAGAAGAAAACAGTGCTATGGGTGATGATCATGGTTATAGAGTAGAAGAGGAGAGTTCAATATTACAAAATGATGCATCGCCAGTATCATCAACATCATGCTACTCTGACCCCAATGATGAAACTTACATACCAGAAAACTCATGCCTATCCGATAAAAGCTCTGAATTTCCAAAATCCTGTATGTCTTTACGACACAGAAGACGTGATGAGGTTTATGAACCTACTCCACTTGCTGATTATCGAGATGAAGATAACAATGTATCTTTCATGTGTATGAGTGGTGAGTCTGCTATGAGCATCTTAGACAAAGATCCGCAAAGCCTATCTGAAGCACTCCAATGTAGTAAGGCAGACAAGTGGATAGAAGCTATGAAAGAAGAACATCAAGCCTTGCTACAAAATACCACCTGGACATTGGTTGAGAAACCGAAAAGTATAAATGTTATCCCTTGTAAATGGGTTTTTAAAACTAAAACCGATGAAAATGGTGATATAACAAGGTATAAGGCTCGACTTGTTGTGAAAGGCTATCAACAAAAAGAAGGTATAGACTACCATGAAATTTATGCTCCAGTGGTTCGCTACAGTTCCATTAGATACATGTTTGGTTTGTCTGTGAAATATAACTTGAAAGTTCACCAGATGGACGCAGTGACTGCTTTTTTTACAAGGTGATGTTGAAGAGAGTATCTATATGACACAACCACCATATTTTGAAGACGGAGACAAAGTTTGTCTTCTCAAAAAGTCTATTTACGGCCTGAAACAGGCAAGCAGGCAATGGAATAAAAAATTAAATAAAACTCTACTAGAAATTGGAATGTCACGATCAAAAGTAGACCCATGCATATACTACCGTATAGTTGATGAAAAAGACATCTTGTTTTTAACAGTGTATGTTGATGACATTTTATATTATTTTAATAAAGAAGAAACTGCCTTGATGATAAAGAAGAAATTAAATGAAAAGTTTCATATGAAAGATTTGGGTGAAGCTAAATGTTGTATTGGATTTAAAATTATACACAACCCGACCAAGAATGAAATTTCACTAGATCAGTCATTGTATATTAAAAAAATATTAACACGTTTCAATATGAGCGATTGCAATCCTGTGTATACGCCATGCGAAGCAAACTTGCAATTAAAAAAAGCTGAACATGATGAAGAAATCATGAAAAACATTCCCTATCAAGAATTAATAGGTTGCCTGTTATATTTATCACAGGGAACGAGACCTGATATAGCTTATATTGTAAACCAGCTCAGTAGATATAACAACAAGCCCACATCTCAGCACTGGACAGCGGCAAAAAGAATACTGAGGTACTTGAAAGCCACGCAAAACACAAAACTTACATTCAAGAAAAACAGTAACAATATAGAGGGTTATTGCGATGCTGATTGGGCAACAGACACTGAAGACAGAAGATCATGTTCTGGATACATATTTATGTTTCAGGAAGCTGCCATTAGTTGGTGTACTAAAAGGCAGCCTACAATAGCTTTGTCAAGCACCGAAGCAGAGTATATGTCATTGGCCACAGCTATACAAGAGGCTATCTGGCTTAAGCAAATGGAAGAAGACTTCTGGCCTTCTCTGTCAGGTACACCAATTAAAATGTACTGTGATAATCAGAGTGCTATTAGCATTTCAGGTAACGACATCTATCACGCTCGAAGTAAACACATAGATGTCCGCTACCATTTTGTGAGGGAGAGGATCTCAAATAACCAAGTCTCCGTCCGCTACAAGAACACACATGACATGGTGGCTGACGCTCTAACAAAGGGACTTCACCGATCGAAGCTCCAAAACTTTACCAAGGCAATGGGTTTGCGTCCAGAGGAGGGTGTTGAAATTAATATTTAGGACGCAAAATGTTAATACGCCTGTTTGAATACCTATAGCAAAACCAAAGACGTAAAACTTAGCTCTCAGCTACTCAAGGCGATATCTCTCTCTTTCTCCTTTGAAGTGTTCCATACATGCAAGCTCTGTACACTTTTTATTTTATCTTTATTAAATGGTCTGTAATCTCAAAAGTATCGTGTCATTTCATCAAAAACTACATACTAATTTAAAACAATGAATAGCATGTAGCGTAATGTTTTACATGAGATTTTATAATTGAACATGATTATGCAATAATGATGCAACAAAAGTGTACACCGCCATTTTGTAGCCACGCCTCGGCGGTTTGACATAACGGTAATTAAGAGCGTCGCAAAAGCTTATGTTGAAGCAAGAAATATGTTATCAGCAACACTTTAAATATACAAACATAACTGATATTAACTAAAATAATAACTACTCGCTTAGGCACTAAACAATCTGTTCAAACTTACCCAAAAGTGGGGGAATACACTGCACAGGACACAACGACTGGTTGGTAAAAAATGTCTTTATCAAATTTATCAGACGTCCGTTCAAGAGCGGAGCAAAAAATATATGAAGTGCCGTGGTAAGCGCACGCACACCTCCAATGATGGTTCAAGCTCGACTGACGCTGCCGCGTGATCCGTGTTCGATCTGAGTGGGGAACGAACGTGCGAGAACAACGGTGACTAGTGTTGTAGTCGCCGTCGATGTTTAGGCCGTATCGAACGTCGATGATTAAGTTGTCGATAAACTGTATTTTATTATTAGTACTGCATTTATTTATGTTCAAGATAAATAACGCTACAAGGGGGGGGGGGCTCCACGGGCGGGGGCCCCACTCAAGGTTGTATGAGTGGACCCCAGTTTGCCGAACCAGTGCCTGCGCCCACTGTAGGACAGTATAGCAGGGCGGAGCCACAGCGATACTCTCCGCCGATACACGAGTATCCGCGGTTAGAATATCACCCGCCTTATTCGAGATATGGTAGGGCAGCGGGTTACGCGCCACCTCGGATGGCATTGTGTATACGCTCACCATATATAGGGCAATGGATGCACCCTGGATTGGAGGGGCCGGGCCCCCAATAATTTGTCTGCCCCTGTACCGGTGCGGAGCCGAGGACAGTTCTTCGGCCCACCATATTAGTTAGTAGTTGGGGCCCCCCGGGGGGAGATTCAGTTAGAGTAAGGACCACTGTTGAATTTCGGGACGTGTATGCATGATCGGATAGTCAGGTTGCGCGAGCATGGCTACGCGCATCCCCACGTACTTTAGAGATTTTTGTAGGAAACCGGGTTTCACAAATTCAGAATATAGTTATTCATATTAAATTGGAGGCACGTCCCAGGTGAATGTAATCCTGCAGAGTGCGCATCTAGGGGCTGCACAGCGCCGGAGTTGGTGTCGCATCATCTATAGTGGGTGCCGGAGTGGTTTAAAGAAACAGATTTCTTGGCCTGTCCAGCTGTTGGATAGGACACCCCAGATTTTACCCGGGTTGCGTGTGCATGCTCTAGTTCTAGGGACCAAACTAATTCCTGATTGGACGCCGTGAGTTGGGTCACCGTGCGTTGAGACGCTGGGGCGTCGCGACGGTGGCATCGGCACGGTGTGCGTCGGGTCGGAGCACGCAAGTCGCCATCCTTTGTTGTTACCCAAGGAGGGCCTTTGATGAGGCGTTTGCTGTCCGACCGACATGTTTGTAACTCACACGCGGGATGAAACGTGTTATTGGCGATTTTACAGCGAGAGTTTTGGATTTTGTCAACTTGCCGGGTAATTCGCAATGTTCTCTTCTCCTGTGTTCTTTGTTACAGGCTGCGAGCCTTGTCGATGCAGCCGCAGATAGGAGATCTGCCAGCTGATGGGATCACACAGTCGAGACCTTTTGATGGAGTGGCTATGGACGTGGGGGGACCGTTCCTCGTCCGAACGTCTAGCCTTCGCAACGCTCGGATTGTTAAGGCGTACCTGTGAGTATTCGTGTGTCTGTCCACCAAGGCCGTCCACTTGGGATTAGAGTCCTCGTTGTCCGTGGAGGCCTTCGTCGTTGCATTAGACCGATTAGTATCGCGTAGAGGTTTGCTTTTTTAGTTAGTTCAGACAACGGCACGAATTACAAGGGTACCGCAAATTACTTGAAAAGATGTATACATTTTAGAAGATAATTGTATTTAGTTAAGTCATGGTTATTATGTGAAATCGGCCAAGACCCACCTCCGCCGCGTCATTGGGGATGTAATCTTATTGAAAGATGCGAATTTGGAATTATTTGTATTGGCGACGTGGTCGCATTATTAAATTGGTAGTTGGCGGGGATGAGACTCCTCGCGCCGCTGAGGTGTTGGTCGAAGGTTTGATTCTGTGACGAGCCTTGGCGACTCTCTCCCGGCTCCCGGTTGAGTAAGCTAGCGGTCTGATAAGGATAACAGCCCGGAGCGGGGGATTGTTCGGTTTAAAAGCGTTCGGAACGCGCAAGTATGTCTCAGATTCTATTTTACTGATATGGCAACACTAGTTGTAAAAAAGTGAAATGTCAAAGTTGTTTTTTCCGGTTTACTATCAATTTTGCTCTCGAGGAGATGCGTGTAAAAAATGGGATCAACCAGTGTTGAAAGAATTATGGGTTTCAAGGAAACAAACGTTTAAAAAGTGGTAAAATAACCCAATTAATGAGCATTAATTGCGAGCCCTATTGTGTGTCCGAACAGTCTCGGGAATCGGTCGCCGGTGGAAAGTGATGTGAATGGATTTTTGGATTTTCATTAGCACGATTCACGGAAATCGTGGTAGAGGTCTGGGTCGAGCTAGCTCGGGGTTAGGGGTTGAGTTTAGAGAATTCCTCCGCAAGCTGCGGGCGGGGCCAGTAGTTTGTTGAAGACCTGTGACGCGCCAGACCGACGAGAGGACAACGCTGTCTGCCCAGACACCAAGATTGAGTCTGGTGGTCTGAATCCAGCGCAGAAGTTCGAGAAGTAAGGCTGCATCCAAATGTGAGTCTTTGAACCATTTACCCTTCAGAAAGGAATTGTAGTATATAAGAACCCCCTTTGTATGGGAAGCCCCTTTCTGACAGGTTTTAACCTCCTTATAATATTCAAATGGGTCCAGCACGCGAGGTTTAAACCATATCTGTGGAGAGGGGGGCTTTTCACATACAGATGCCAAACTACGATTTTTAGATTTTTTGTCTGTCTGTATGTTCCGTTTTAACTCGAGAACCACTTAACTGATATGGATATGTTTTTTTTATTATCATTATAGTGACCCTGGTCGACATAAAGGCTATAATAGGTGTTCATAAAATAATGCCCAAGCCGAAAACGGGGCAGAGATTGAATAAACAAACGAAGACAAAGGCTAGTATTATTATTAATATTGAGAAGATAGGGAGTATGCAACTGAGACTCCTGGAGCCTGCAAGGGAAAAGGACTTTTTATCTTTGAGACTTCTTGTGCCGGCTCATGCTTACATTTTTCTCTGTCCCGACTTTTGGCCGCAGGGTACCATGTTCCGGCGCTGAAGCGCTGAAAGGAAGATAGACATTCAATAAAACTTCCTGTTCAAACTGGTTAGTAGTTAGTATGTAAAAGATTTTGTATGTATTAGTAAATTATATAATAGCATATATAAAAGGCCATGTAAATAATAAATTTATATAAAAGGAAAATCGTGCACCTATTTGTTGGGAAATTTGAAAAAGTTAAAAACATGGAAGTTACCAATCGCCGCCAAAACACACAGATTTATAATTCAGACCAGTATGTTTGATAAGTACATGAATGGTGATGACGTACTCTCCAACCTGGTTTTTGTAATTATCCTTTCTGGTAATTAAAGCTTATTTACCAATAAAAATGTCCACTCAGGTATGATAAGCATCAAAACATACAAAGACATTTTTTTGAAACGATTTTGATTTAATACGACCATTTAAATTTTGAAGCCTGCAATCTGGTTTATAATATTGAATATTTTTACTACTTGCACAAAGTACATACGAAAGCTTTTGAGTTGTGCCATCAGTCAAAATAATTACTGGGCTTTCTGGGTTACCATAAAATAAAAGGAATCTATTCCAAAGCAGTGCCCCCGCCAAGACGAGCTAAAAAGCAGCACGGTCGTACCATCCTTTTTTCGATTATAATTTTGTTTTCTACTTACGAGCTAAGTAAGTGTTCACTTTTCCCCCACTTTCTTACTTACAAAGCTATTTGTCTTAACTTTTGCAATTAGTGAGATGAAAGTTATTTCTTGGTTTAAACACAAGTTTAGTCGATTTCAATATAGAATATGTTCCACTCACTTGTCTATTTTCAGGGCAATTAAGATTAGGTACATTATAATCTTTTAAACATGACCCCGGATACTATGCAGAAAATTAGATTTACATAATTTCATAAGATAATATTTCGTAGTTTCAGATTTATAGGCATTACAAAACTCGAGTAATTTCAACCAGTCGTGGGAGTGCATGCTGTGACGTCATTGCTAGTGCTTCGTCCCAAGTACCTTTAGTCTACATTATATTTGTCTACAACTGAACAGTAACTTTACTAATATTGATTTGGTTTTCATTTTTACCTAGATCGTTTCTTTAAGAATGTAAAATAGTATAAATGATTGCGCTGTGAAGAAAGGGAGCAGAGCATGTTCAGGTGTTGTCTATTAACTCAACCGTCTTTAAGGGGGGTTATCCCGACTTTGTCTCTTTTCAAATTAATTTTCAACCAATAAAAAGCGACGATTAAATTTTACAAAAAATATAATGCATATTTCCTTCTTTGATCTTAATATTTCGGCTGTTCGATACATGATTGCTTACATTTTCCAAGATAGGACTAAATTATGATCTAAATATCATTTCATTTGAGCTATATTAAGTTTTAGACAATAATACTTATATCAAAATAAACGTCGTGAAAAATGAAATAAAAAACAGCCATCACGTTAAAAACTCATCCCTCTGATTCCAAAATAATAAATAAAAACACCTCGAAACCGCGAGTTTTCTGAGCGGCCCGCTCCCGCTGAGCAGGATGAACATGTGTAAAATGAAAGCGTTGGAGCAGGACAGATTTTTCTGGATAACCTCGCCTCAAGATTTTGAGCCCAACGTATGTCCCATGACGTATGACTCATGAGTTACAGATCTGAAATTTTAATATGTTGAGTATAATTTTGTCCTTAAACCAGATATTGATTTTCACGGTGTCTCATAGATGAAAGAGGAGCCGATTTTTTTTTCCTGGTATGTGAGATGTCATTGTCTCATGTACTCATTAATAGAGTACATATGTGTATTTTTTTATCTCCAAAAATAAATAAATGGGGGAGGGGGGCATGCAAGTTGTCAGTTCTAGATCATTTTTGTTACGGGGTTTATTTATAACTAAACTAGTTAGGAATTTGGAATTGTCTGTACATATATTGTGTACCATCCATCCATCCATCAGCCTGTTTCGTCCACTGCTGCACATAGGCCGCCCCTCTTGGCGGTCCTCCTGGAAGAAATGCCCATACTCAAACACGCTGGGCAGGCGGGTTGGTGAGCGTGGTGCCGAAATCCTTGAACCAGTGACGCCGCTGCCCGTCACCAGTCTACTTTATATAAGGCCCGGCAATTGGGGATGGATATACCGCCATCCATCGGTCCCAGGCAATGGTGGGCCGCCTGGTTTTTTTGCCTGAGAGCTGTCCTCTTACTCTCCACCGAATAACTTCGGGAAGATTTGCGAGTAAGATGGTGGTACCTCCACAGTCGAGCCCGGCATTAGCTCTACCACCTAAAAATATTATTGTGCACATTTATTGTGTACCATATGCTGTATTTAAGCAACAAATATTAAAAACGCCGGTTTTGCAATTTAGCATATGTATGTTTGTAATTTGTAATTTTTATTAAAATCATTTAATGTCTAATAACTTATTTAATTGCAACGGAACCCTCAATGCGCGAGTTCTCTCGCACTTGACCAGTTTTTGAATCTCATTGGCGGTATCCATTTTCAAATCCAAAACACATATTACGGAAAAACTACTTGGTTTATGTAAACCTAAATATATTCAAAATTCCTCGTACAAAAAGCTCTTTTCTGTCGCGGACGAAGTCAGATATAATAATGTTCAAAATGGTGCTTTATTTTTTTGCCTTGAGGTGTGAGGAAATACTTTTCCTCTGTGTAAAGAGAAAAAGCAAAAACCATTTTACAGGCTACGTATGCATGTATACTATATGTATACATGGCTTTGTGAAGGGCTGACATCTGAAACCACCTACCATTGCATACTGAAAATCCCATCCCTTAAAAATGCGGAAGTTTGGATGGATGTATGGATGTTTGTTACTCTTTCACGCCGTATCTACCGAACCGATTAGACTGAAATTTTGCATAAATGTATTTCTATGCCTGGAATAGGACAGAGGCAACTTTTTATCCCATAAATCAGTTCCCACAGGATGGCAATGGGATGTCACTAAATCTAATCCAACGCGGGCGAAGCCGCGGGCAAAAGCTACTATTTTATAAACGGCTGTGGCTTAGGCAATAAGATAAGCAAGTTGTTGACGCCACAGGTGTCTTTGTTAGTAATAGACCTGGGTCAATCACGATTGATCGATGGTCAATCAAAGTGATTCAATCACACCCGTTTCCGGGTACTCGTAATTGAATTATCGATCTCAAAAAGATACGCGTATTATTGATCCACTGCGATATAATCTTTCAAAAAACTAAATGAGAATGCACAAACAATGGAATACTTACCGACTCAGACAAGTTATATTTTAGTCTCCTCAGTGAGCTTGATCGTGCGGCTCTGGAAAAATGAGACCTACAGACCCACCAACTTATCTGTAAAATGTAATTGGCGGAACTAATATATCTGATTGGATAATATTGAATATTACAGAGAAGTTATTATATACAGAGAAGTTGATAGGTCTGTACCTGCAGGTGATCAATGAAACGATCGAATCATTTTGACCCAACCACCAATGGGTCAAGATCTACCCGGGTCGCAAGAAACGATCGTGTCTGTCTACATTGAATATTTTGCGTAATTTTAAGTGAAATGGGTTATTCAATTTGCAATTTTTAAATGTTCGTCTGGCTGTAAAAATAAATCAAAACAGTATGGGTACTTTACTCACTGAGCTCTTGACAATGGCACAGTGTAAAAACATACAGTGAGCGTCTAGACAGTGGCCATATTGCTAGGGTTGTCACAGTTCTTAACAATAAAAATAAGACCCAATCGTGTATTTATATTAACTATCTTCTAATAAGTTTACATAATTCATACTCTAAGACTTACATAACAAAAAAATACTTACATAACTTAGGTTAATATATAATATTTAAATAACTTGAGACTAAACACTTAACACTAAACTAGTTATTGATAGCACTGAGACCCAGTAGTCATGTCTCTGCTCCTCATCAGACCCTCATAAGACCCTACCTAGAAGTAGCACCCTGAGACTAAACATGGACTAAGCACTTGACACAAAACTGGATGTTTCTAGGTATCGCCATTACTAAGATCCATTAGCCATGTTTCCGTTCCTCAGCAGACCCTCACAAGACCGTACCTACTAGGAGCTACACCTGCTGTAACTATTTGACACCAAAATATAGTCATCCACCACTCCTACTGTGCGGCCGCCATTTTGAACTATTATCAAATTACGTATGTAATGTACATACATTATCTTTATTATTTTGTAAAAAGTTTACCTGTTATTCTCCAGTGGAAAATGGTGGAATCTCAATTCTTTGTTAAGTCTTTGCAGTCTTGCACAGCACAACTAGTAAGCACAATTTTTTATAAAAAAAATAGCTTTATTGTTCAAAACAGAGCATTCACAACAAGTTGCAGGGGCCCCTGTACCAGAATTGCCCCCTGATACTGTATCGTAAAATCAGTTGCCAAACCGAGTGCCTATCGTCGAATACATACATTAGGTATTTAAAGATACGTTCGCACTTGAAATGACGTCACAATTCCGTAAATAGTTCAATACCCATTTTGGAAGTTCACTTTTTATCTGTTTTTGGTGAATAGCAAGCAACGCATAGATGGCAACCGATACTGAGTTACATAATAGGCCCGCAGGTCGTCGGTCCAGCAAGCATGGGGTCGGCCAACACCCCGATGTTGTACAATTTCCAGTCATGTTTTTTAACATGTCAACGGATTAAATCAACCTACCGTTACACAAATAAAAAACTTTACTCGCATACCTAGGGTTCCGTAATTAGACAGTTTTGGGAACAGTCAGGAAGAAGATATTTAAAATCTTGCCCATAACTGTTTATGATAACAAAAAACAGAATTGATTGTACCACAAAAGAGAGAGTCAAATATTTTTATACCGTACTCGAAATAAAACTCGTGGATGAAAAATTTAATTTTGACATTTTCGTATCGTGAATTTCTCGCCCGCTATATTTTTCCTATAATCTTTACGTAATCCTAAATTACCATGATTTTTTTCATATTTTTTGGTTCATTAGTTTCGGAAATAAGGGGGAGAGAAACATACATTTTACATACTTAAATACACGGACATGAATGTTTTCGACGATAGGATCTCGGTTTGGCGACTGATTTTACGATACAGTATCTGGGGGCTGAGCTGAGGTTGCGGGTGGCGGGCGGGGATAAGGAGAACAGAGGACCATCAAGAGTGGCAAAATTCGGGGAAGGTCTATGTCCAGCAGTGGACGAACACAGGCTGATGGATGGTTGTTTGGAAATTTTGCCGTTATCTGTCAACTGCATTTTCAGGATATTTATTCGGAATGACCCATTATAGCGCTCTTTTAAAGCTTAAGCTACCTGTAAATTGACAACCGCATCCCAAAAACAGGATGCGTAAAACATTTTACAGAGAGGCTGTAATTATAATGCAAGTCAGGTACACAGCGATGAAGTGTTACGAAATATTATCCTGTCACGTCTTCCTTGTAACCCAACCTAAGAGGTGGAGAGAAATACAGAGACTTAGTGCTACGTATGTAAGTTGAATAACGTGGAATAAGATACACGATTTTTCTGAGATTTTACTTTTATAAATTCTGTATCTCTCACCAATCATTTTAAATTTGGTTATGAAATTTTGCTACTATTTATGACTAATTGTACTATAAGTACTGTTCAATGAATAATTGAGTATTAGAAAAAGTACCGTGATCATTTCAACCACGTTTAGTATAAGTGCAAAACATTCCAAAAAAAGCCCATTTTTAGAAAAATCCCATTAATTGGGTACCTACCCTACTATCCACAAACTTTAAATTAGTCTAAAAAACGGTAAAAAAATGTTGATTGTGTAAATAAGAATGGTTTAGCATATTTTTTTTGTATTAAGTAAGCGTTATTCTTTTTTTTGGGTTGTACCTATTACTTTTATACTTTACGTGGTTGATAAGATTGCAGTACTGTGATGGCGTCATTTTGGAGGCTAACTTGCCATGACAAAATAATTATTTAAATCTATTTAGAAAAAAGGAACAAGCAAGTTAAGGCAGCAGGATACAAACAATTAACGCAAAGTGAAATTCAATATGCTAACGTCTCAAAAAACAAAACGTCCTTCTCGAAAGTAAGCAATAAATAATGCTCATAAATTGTTTTCCAGGATCTCAAATTCTATAGTTACAAAAAACATTAAAAATTAATGGATACACACACACTTCAACAACGAAAGGTCTAATGTTCTTGGAAAAGACAAAGGCGCACGTGTACCTATGTATATTCGAATTGGCAACTAAGCTATCGAATTACATTTGCCATACAAATGTGAACCTTATCGACTTAAAAATATCGACGAACAATGATTATTTACAAATGATATTGTGCTGGAGTCTATCTTTATACTTTCAGGAAACGACCTGATTTGAGTAGCTGAGAGTTACTTTGTGGAGGATTGGTCTAGCAAAACAAGATCTAGGTCTTGCGTTTGATTAGATAGCGGAGTTTGGAGTGCGTGTGAAGCACAGGCGCAGATAGGCTGTCTAACCGACGGCCAATGACGTCAGGGGGTGCCTATACTGCTTATGCGCTGACGGCGATTCGACTCTGCGCGTTAGTGTGTGTGCACGGGTGCTATTAGTGTGATAGTGCAGTGAAAATTGGACGCTAAATATGTATAGCATAGATGTTAATTTAGAGTAAGATTTATTGTAAATTATTATCTACCTAAAAAGTGTTTGTTAACGAGGGATGGTTGGGGGTTTTTCCGAAAAGCGGAAGGCAAGCGGGAAGACAGGCAGTTGGTCTTGGAGCGCCAAGAGACGACCTAGTCTCTTAGATAAAACTTAAATGTTGATAAAACCTTGAACTGAAATCTCAGTATAAATTACAAAGTGTCAGTATCAGTCAGTGAGCTGTACGTGGGAACAACAGATAAAGCTAAGTGTTTAAAACCTTTGCGGATAAAGAGTTTATTGAGCGAGATCATGATTAAAGTTGATTGGATAAGATTTCCTTTGCCAAAGTTTATAATCACAATCGAGACAGTTACAGACAAAGTAAATGTTGATAAAAGTATGATCTCGCAATAGACACTTTCCGTGCCCAGATGTTGTCTATGTATACTTTTAATTATACAAATTTCTTTGAAATCTGTGCCCCATTACGAGGAACTTTAAGCTGATAAAACTGGGCAACATTTGATTTGCCAAATGTTAATGTTTCAGTGTATGTTATAAATACTCCAAATGAGAAGGAGTGATTAAGCAAACGCTCAGAGAAAGGGAGGTCCCGGGTTCGAATCCCGGTGACGAGCGTTTTACACCTAGGTATACCTAGCTGTCCTCAGTGAAGTTATACTCCAATGAGATAACGTTAATTTATATCTCCATGTGAGGGCTAAATCACCAACAGCTTAAAATTATATGAATGTGCCAATGTCAGTAACTTAGGAAGCTGTGTCTATAAATTGCCGTTCAATTTGGCAATATTTACTACTATCAATAAAGAAAGACGCAGATTATATCCCGGCTATATAATACATTTTATAAGAGAGTGGTGGGAGATATTGTGTTGTTAAGCGAAATTTCAATGATTACGCCTTTGTTAAAATAAACAAGTCAGACCCGTAAGAACAAGAGGTTTCTACAAGAGAGGTCAGGGTTCAGTTCAAACCTGAACCGTGCAATTAATCATAGAAAAGAATTGTATCTGTCATAATCTTTATGTACTAGATAAGTAATAGATAATAAGGCCAAAGGGGTTTCTTGTTCATTAATTGTTCTTCCCCTTTATAAAATTGATTTGGGCCATTGGAAACAATGAGAAAAAAATGATAAAGTAAAGTAATAAATTAGAGTCACTAAACTATCCGTCTGTGTATGTCTTTTTCTCTTTCCTCCCTTTTATAGTTGTTCCTATCCCACATCTAATAAATACTAAACGTATTTAGCAATTATGATACATTGTTGATATGATTTGCTACGGTCATAATTGGAAAAATAATTCAGTAATCAAGTCCTAGTCCAGACTTTCATGGTTAGATATATCATGGGTATGCATGTATATGTATGTATTGGCGCCGATGCATATATGTATATTTATATCTGTGTAGAGAGGGGTTAGCTGATTACGTCTAGATAGCAGACCATCACACGTGCTGCCGCGGACCAGAATCTTAGATATTGCGCTTAGCAAATAGCAAACGCAACTAAGAAGAACTTGAAATACCTAAATAAAAAAATACACAACGTAGGGGGTCCAGTACTGAATTATTTAACAATAATAGATTGTGGGAGATATTTATTTCATAGTATGGAAATAATTATAATACATTTATTAACATGACTGAAAGACAGCCTTAATAAATAAATATACAGACAAAAAGGGAGAGAAGACAGAAATACACAGGGACGCGTTTCGTTAGTTTGGAACTAATTACTTGTTTGAAAAAAAAAAAGGACAAGCCTTAATCTTGTGTTGGACGTTTCATTCAGATTAATTTTAATATCTTTACTTACATATTTTATAGTAATATAAAATGTAAAGAGCCAGAAAAGCCAACATTTTATTCTAGAAATCTTGATCGTAAAATTAACTTTCTGACTGGAAATTACCCACTTAGCTCAAAGCTATAATATTGTTACAGTTAAAATTATATTGTTACTGTAAAATAAAAGAATGGCCTAGCCGACACTGTCATGAGTAGTCATGACCTTCCAAGAAAGAAGGGCATTTCAAACGAAATTGATTAATAAAATTGAGAAGTATATGTCACCCTAGTTAATGTTTAGCGTGCTAAAAATCTGTGTTTCTAAAGATCAAATGTAACAAAGCCGAAAAAAAGAAAAGATCGCTAAAGCTGAACTCAGATCGGTCGATCGAATACATTCAAATCACATAGGGCGATAATCTTGTCTACACAGTGCTAAATTGTGACTAGACAACAAATAGTCAGCTATCGTCTCAGAGCTAATCTAGAGTCGATCAAAAAAAAAAAGATACTAGGAAACCAGATATTTAGTTGGGTTCAAGCTCCTGGGTTTCGCCAGTTGACAATTGGGGAAATGTCTACAAGATCCTAGTTTCTTCAAACTAGTAGACACTTGGATGTGACCTTCAAGTTCCTGGTGCAAGAAACAAAAAAAAAAAGAATCGGTGACACTTAGGTGGTCTGGATTTTAACTACGGATGACTATAACTCAGAGATAAAAACTGAACTAGATTGCCTGGTAAATGACTGGGAATCTATAAAATAACTTATGAAATCAAGATACTATTTGCAAAGTAATAGACCGTGATTTGTCCAACCAAGACTAGGAATTGGAGAGGTGTTTTGAATTACAAACAAATTAAAATTACATGACAGCCCATATTAAGGCCAAAATATATCGAGTATATAAAATAATATACTTTTAATGTTCATTATTAAATTCTTCAGAATGAATATCAAGGCTTAATTTTTTCAAAATTATAAAGATGAATATAAGAAGAAGAAGGGCTACGTAGAAACATTTTATGTGTGAATTTACAGAGCTGAAATTATTCAGAAAATATTTTCTACGATATGTTTGTATTCTTTGTGTCATTTTGCAGAGCGTTGGTTGAAGTGTGTGTGTTAATTACGCTATAGTACATGATAATAATTGAGTCCTAAATATGCGATAGTAATAATAAAGGAAGGTTTCGGGTTTAAGTTGTCTAATAATTTAGGTTGTTAAGAAAATAAGGTCGCTAACAATACCATTTAGTGAACAACAATTAATTAACTGCGTTTTGAGGCATTTTAAAGTAGACATACAAAACCTATTGTCTATGAGGACTGCGGAAGTAACGGTACTCACAGCGTTTGAATTTCTCAGAAAGATGAAACAGAATGTTACGGTTAAAGGTAAAAACAGACCGGTGAATGAAGTTAGGTTTGTAGGTATATCAGGTTTTAATTAGGGGTAAAGGTCTTAGAAGAGGCACGTTGACGCATGAAAATTATTATAGAAAAAAAAAAACCCAAACATGGCACCGGGGGGCCTACGTCTTCACATTAATTATATCTCGTTCAATTGAGATAAAGACTCGAGAGTTACAACGACAAAATTATAAGAGAGAGAGGACACATACTACTAAAGGTTTGAAACAACAAAAAAATGGTCTTGCGTTGTAAGCGAGTACCTAAAGATCTTTGCCTCGTAACGAGACGTCTTAGCAAGCAGGTACATAAGCATACAAATTCATACATAGAACTTTAATTCATAACAACATGCTACGAGTTTAACGAGTTGCTAACGAGTTAAACAGCTAATAAAAATGGAGTATTAATACTAATTAATAGATACATAAATTTATGAAATTCATTAATTAATATTAATGATTTAAGAAGTAAACGAAGATATAAAAGTCCTCAGTTGATTGCGAAGAGTTGCGAAAATTGTAAAATATATAAATGGGCATCTGAATTAATGACGATTGATTAAATAGAGATACGGAGTATATAAAGGGTTTAATCGATAACGGCGTAGTAAATATGTATACAAAATAAAACGAGATAAGATACACAATTATATAGGAATCTATAATTGATATTGAAGTCAGATTTTGGTGATCACGATTAAATCATATGGAGTAATAAAAATTCCAGGTACACATAATATTTCCACAAACGATGGGCGTTTGATTGATTTTAGAAGAGAAAAAGCGATAGGTCACTAAAGAGACAAGGTTATTTTGATTCTTAATTAGACAAAGTCCTTCAGACGAAATTCTAGCTTACAGTCATTTCTGATTAATTTTTAAAATCTGTACCAAGTACAGATCTGCCTGATTATGCATTATACTTTTGTCACTATGATTAAATATATTATAATTTGATCCTCTAGACCTTTAATAAAAGTTGAAAGAGTCGAGTATTGCAGGCAATTGGACCACCTTAAATAAAGGGATCCAATACTTAATAACATACCTTTATTCTAAGCTAGCGAGCTGCTACAAGCTTCGGTGAGTACCTTCAAAAACCTATTCTACGAATAGCTGAATCCCAGAGCGGCCGCTCAACAAAAAAATAAAAATCAAGTCGGACACATGAGCTAATCTGTGTACCGACAATAAAGGATCAGCTAATCGAATTTCAGTGCTAAATTGATTTCGATACAAAGGTTAAAAAAATAAAAAGGACTCTAGAACCTTGTTTAGCGCATAGCACTCCCTTGAGCTTGCTCGGGATACTGAGTTTACTTGGTCTAGCCTTGAATAAAGTGGTAACAACCAATAGATCTCAAATAAGAGACCTAGGACAATCAGGCAATCCCTGAAACCTAGAACACAACCAAATCAGAGAAATTTAGTACTCATAGTTTTCATACAGATATTTGTACTTATATTCATACATGTATTGTCTAATCATGAATCTAGAGTTGGCTTGATAGCAGGTCAGTAACCAAGTTATATAAACAATATAGTTGCTCAAATTGACACTCGTGTATTAGACCTTCACGACTATGAGGATGGATTAGATTATGAAACCAGAGGAATTGTAAGATTGATTTAATAGACATAGTATTGTATAGAAGGCAGATAAAGACACGGTAGCTACCTAGATCGCTGAAACTAGTATTTGACTTGCTAAAATATTAGAGGTTGAATATTACGTAGAATTCCATGTGATATTTAAGCGTGGGAAAGGAAAAAGAAAATAAAGCAATTAACCAGAACAAATGACGGAACAGAGTATAGAGTATCGTAAACTCCATTGAAATAAGACTAAAGCGCAAATAGGGTTGTAAAACGAAAGAAGAAATATAGAAAATAGAAAGATCTTTGCATTGGGCCATAATACAGAGAAGCCATTTAGCCATTTAAAACAGCCGACACAAGAGTTTAGTTAACAAGTGAAAAAGGGACGTTTATGATGTGCTATAATACAAAAGTACAAAACGGTCGGAAAACAAATGGCATTTCGAGGTAATATTTTTTTCGTTCTTCCTATGCAGTTATGCAAGGGATTTAAATTTGAACAGATTTAATATACTTATTGGATATTCGTAGAGTTAATAATGAAGAAGGTTTAGAGCCTAGTCTAAGTCTCAAACCGTCTGCACTATGGTGGGGGGGTGTGATGGCGTCATTTTGGAGGCTAACTTGCCATGACAAAATAATTATTTAAATCTATTTAGAAAAAAGGAACAAGCAAGTTAAGGCAGCAGGATACAAACAATTAACGCAAAGTGAAATTCAATATGCTAACGTCTCAAAAAACAAAACGTCCTTCTCGAAAGTAAGCAATAAATAATGCTCATAAATTGTTTTCCAGGATCTCAAATTCTATAGTTACAAAAAACATTAAAAATTAATGGATACACACACACTTCAACAACGAAAGGTCTAATGTTCTTGGAAAAGACAAAGGCGCACGTGTACCTATGTATATTCGAATTGGCAACTAAGCTATCGAATTACATTTGCCATACAAATGTGAACCTTATCGACTTAAAAATATCGACGAACAATGATTATTTACAAATGATATTGTGCTGGAGTCTATCTTTATACTTTCAGGAAACGACCTGATTTGAGTAGCTGAGAGTTACTTTGTGGAGGATTGGTCTAGCAAAACAAGATCTAGGTCTTGCGTTTGATTAGATAGCGGAGTTTGGAGTGCGTGTGAAGCACAGGCGCAGATAGGCTGTCTAACCGACGGCCAATGACGTCAGGGGGTGCCTATACTGCTTATGCGCTGACGGCGATTCGACTCTGCGCGTTAGTGTGTGTGCACGGGTGCTATTAGTGTGATAGTGCAGTGAAAATTGGACGCTAAATATGTATAGCATAGATGTTAATTTAGAGTAAGATTTATTGTAAATTATTATCTACCTAAAAAGTGTTTGTTAACGAGGGATGGTTGGGGGTTTTTCCGAAAAGCGGAAGGCAAGCGGGAAGACAGGCAGTTGGTCTTGGAGCGCCAAGAGACGACCTAGTCTCTTAGATAAAACTTAAATGTTGATAAAACCTTGAACTGAAATCTCAGTATAAATTACAAAGTGTCAGTATCAGTCAGTGAGCTGTACGTGGGAACAACAGATAAAGCTAAGTGTTTAAAACCTTTGCGGATAAAGAGTTTATTGAGCGAGATCATGATTAAAGTTGATTGGATAAGATTTCCTTTGCCAAAGTTTATAATCACAATCGAGACAGTTACAGACAAAGTAAATGTTGATAAAAGTATGATCTCGCAATAGACACTTTCCGTGCCCAGATGTTGTCTATGTATACTTTTAATTATACAAATTTCTTTGAAATCTGTGCCCCATTACGAGGAACTTTAAGCTGATAAAACTGGGCAACATTTGATTTGCCAAATGTTAATGTTTCAGTGTATGTTATAAATACTCCAAATGAGAAGGAGTGATTAAGCAAACGCTCAGAGAAAGGGAGGTCCCGGGTTCGAATCCCGGTGACGAGCGTTTTACACCTAGGTATACCTAGCTGTCCTCAGTGAAGTTATACTCCAATGAGATAACGTTAATTTATATCTCCATGTGAGGGCTAAATCACCAACAGCTTAAAATTATATGAATGTGCCAATGTCAGTAACTTAGGAAGCTGTGTCTATAAATTGCCGTTCAATTTGGCAATATTTACTACTATCAATAAAGAAAGACGCAGATTATATCCCGGCTATATAATACATTTTATAAGAGAGTGGTGGGAGATATTGTGTTGTTAAGCGAAATTTCAATGATTACGCCTTTGTTAAAATAAACAAGTCAGACCCGTAAGAACAAGAGGTTTCTACAAGAGGGGTCAGGGTTCAGTTCAAACCTGAACCGTGCAATTAATCATAGAAAAGAATTGTATCTGTCATAATCTTTATGTACTAGATAAGTAATAGATAATAAGGCCAAAGGGGTTTCTTGTTCATTAATTGTTCTTCCCCTTTATAAAATTGATTTGGGCCATTGGAAACAATGAGAAAAAATGATAAAGTAAAGTAATAAATTAGAGTCACTAAACTATCCGTCTGTGTATGTCTTTTTCTCTTTCCTCCCTTTTATAGTTGTTCCTATCCCACATCTAATAAATACTAAACGTATTTAGCAATTATGATACATTGTTGATATGATTTGCTACGGTCATAATTGGAAAAATAATTCAGTAATCAAGTCCTAGTCCAGACTTTCATGGTTAGATATATCATGGGTATGCATGTATATGTATGTATTGGCGCCGATGCATATATGTATATTTATATCTGTGTAGAGAGGGGTTAGCTGATGTACGTCTAGATAGCAGACCATCACAGTACTTTTCCTAACAACCTGTATATAAGAGCCATAATCAGCGCGTACAATTGTTTTTTTATGGCTGAAAATCAGCACCTTCTGGAGAATGGTTCAAATGGGACATACCTGACTATTTCCGTTGCATGTTTAAAAATGTGTAAAACACTTTGGTCCATGCCAGCGGGGGGTGGAATTTGAAACATAATATAAATCGGTCAAATCAAGTTGTTCACAAGTTCACGGGTAACCTTACCCGCCGCTTCGCCGAGTAAGTAATAACTCAGTGCAAAGTTTGTTCACATAGTTTGTTCACACAGTTTCTATTTCCTTCGGGGATCTCGTATAGTTAATATGTGCGGTTAAATTATATTTTAATTCTTTTGTTGTGTTTTGTCCTTGAATATACATTCTTATTATATTTCTAAATATCTGTAACAAAATATATTTTATTTTAGGACTTTGTTAATAATTATCAGATAAACTTTTCAAATTGTTTGCCTAAAAAAATATAAAATTAAATTAAGTCGTAAACTTACCATATGAATAAGCTGCCACAAATATTTGTAAATAATAAAAAACTGGTCAAGTGTGTAGTAGAATTCGTAACCTGTGGATTCCGTACATATAGTTTAAAACGGTTTTTTTTTCACAAGCATTTATAGTTTACCAACTTTACACTTACGATCTATTAAAATCTATCTATCTAATAAGTTGTTTCGTTCTTTATTATTGAATTACCAAATTTAAGGATAATTTTTAGATTTTTTTATATAAGACCTTATTGAGATTGGAATTTCAAGTTTCTAAGTCAATTGGAAGCAACCTATTGGGTGTTATGGTGACCAATTTACGTTAATACGTTAAGACCAAAAACTTTTTTTTGCGTTAGTAATATAGGCCATAGACGTCTTGTATCTCAAACAGGGCCCGAGAAAAACGGTACTGACCGACAGGCAGACGGACAACAAAGTGATATATTCCGTTTTTTCAGTTTGAGGTACGGAACCCTAAAACATTTTGAATGTACATACTTTTCGGCCAATATGAAGAAAACAATTTTTCTTCACATAAATAATAAATATTCAATCGTTTTTGGGATTTGTATTCACATAAATTGAATAATGCAGCAATTTTGTTTCGGATTCAATTCAATACAATTTCAAAGCTTACGAGTATAAACATGAAATCACTTAGAACAAAGTCTCGGGACTCGCATGTGTCCCACAACAGACATTTAATTTTGCGCTCCGACCTAAAGTAAATACTCTCGCAAAATTGTTTTCGCAATAAAAACAAATTGAATTTCTTCAACAAACAACCCGTGACAATCTGTTTAAAATAATACGTTATGGAAAATAATTTAATTTCACCCTTTCTTTGTTCCAGAACGCCAATGTGGGATGCCGTGATAGAGGTCTCCCGGGAATGCTGCGATTCGAGGCAATGACCGAGGCCGAGACAAAATGGCTCATAAATATCGAAAAAAATGGTTGAAATTCGCTCTTCTGCCTCTCATATTACTCTCTACCGCTCACGCCGACTTCACGGAATGCCAAAGGCCTTGCGAGTGTCGCTGGCAGTCTGGCAATAAAGCTGCTATTTGCTCCAACTCGAGTCTTAAAACTGTTCCAACCAACCTAAGTAGCGACATTCAGATTCTGGATCTTTCTAATAACAATCTACAACAGCTTCACCAAGAAACCTTCAAAAAGGTCGGCCTAAGTAACCTTAAAAAACTTTTCCTAAAAGATTGTAATATAGAAATCGTTCACCGATCCGCCTTCCTAACCTTAGCCATTATGATCGAACTTGACCTATCAAAAAACAAAATACAAAGTCTACACCCAGACACATTCAGAGGCACAGAGAAACTGAGATTGATAAACTTAAACAACAACTTCATCGATAAGTTAGAAGACGGTCTGTTCAGAAACTTGAAATACCTACAGAAAGTGGAGATGAGCAATAACAGAATAGTTCGGATTTCGACTAGGGCATTCACGAACTTACCTCAGTTGAAGATACTGAGATTCGACGGAAACAATCTAAGTCACATGAAGCCTGAAACTTTGATGGGATTGAGCAATCTATCCGGCTTAGATTTGCACAACAATCCTTGGAGATGCGATTGCAACTTGCAAACGTTCAGAAACTGGGCGATCAGCCATAACCTTTACACACCGCCCACTGCTTGCGCCGAGCCGCCCGCACTCAAAGACAAACTTTGGAACGAACTGGATTCGGCGAACTTCGCGTGCCGTCCGACAATCCTCGAGCCATCACCAGACGCAACGGTGAAAAGTTACGACGAAAACGTGACTCTGACTTGCAAAGTCGTCGGGAACCCCACTCCTGAAGTCACATGGCGTTTCAACTCGAAAACAATTGAAACGCGAGCGTTCGGCGAAATAAGATACATTATCTCAGAAAATACTGTCGAGTTGATCCGATGGGTGAATTTGACTGTTTTGCATGCCCGGTATAGTGACAGAGGGAATTATACATGCATAGCTGAGAACCCTGGAGGACGTGACGAGAAAACCCTAACCCTAATTCTATCCAAATACAGTGGTAATACTATAGCTGGTATGGACACGGATTCCTTTGCTATAATGATCGGATGCCTAACGGCGATAATAATCATATTTGGAACGATTTTAGCGGTATGCTACTTTACAGCGGCGAAAAGCGACCCAAAGAAATTTATAAAGCCGGACGCTAGAGGCTCGAACGGAGAAGCTTTGATTGAGGGTTCGGTAGGTTCGGAGATAGATAAAGGGTTCGTAACCGAAGTGAATCCTTTGACGAAGCCTCCAAGGAAGCATGAGCCGCCTCCATCTCTAACAAGCGCTGCGACGGAAATGTCAGAATTAAATAGAACTTTGCTAGACAACGATTCCAATTTAGGTGAGTTAATAAGCTTAAAATACAGTTAAAACAAACATGAAATCAGAAAGAAATGTAACTATGAGTATTATTGAGCAGGTTGTTCAATTCCATTAGATACGTTAGTATTCGGTTATAAGCTGTGATCAGATAGTTGGATGCATATTCAACAGCCGATTTTTTGTGACAAAAAGCTACGAAAGTATAGAAGAGGCTTCCTAAAACATTTTTACCGGTATAACAATATGGATTTTTTACTCCTACCACTATCCTGATATTGGATATCAGGTTACGATAATTTCATCCAAAAACTTAACTTCCTGAGCCGTTTTTAGAGTTCCGTATCCGATGCCTAACAGGACCCTATTCCTAAGCCTCCTCTTTCTGTCTGTATTTCTATCACAAGTGTCTACAGCTACAGCTGTAAAGGGTAGACAATTGAAATTTTCACAGAATTCGTGTTACTATGGTTCCTATCAAGGAAAATATAAAAATTTTAAATAATTGAATCCAAAGCGGGTACCCATACAAAAAACTTCGAAAAATGAAAAAATAAATTCGTTATTTGTTTGAGCTCTATCTTAAAGATGTAATACACAATGATAAAATTGTTCTTTACAAATAATAAAAATGAGGGAGACGTACCCAGCGTTAGCTGAATTGCTTATCACATTTTAGGGGCTCATTTTTAGGGTTCCGTACCTGTACTGCGTTGTGGTACGGAACTCTTTGTACGTGAGTCTGACTCACACTTGGCCATTTTTTTTTAAATCTACTTAAAATCATTTTATTTGGCAGTTATAAATTTAATACATAGTATTGGAACAATGAAAAGAATAGTACAAACATTTTATATTATATAATAATATATTTTGACAAAAATTTGACATCCATACTAGCCACCAACTCTAGTTTTGGTAAATATGCAAACGATTATCCGATCACTGGTTATAAAGTTTCCAGATTTCTTTCAAATCTATACATTTGTTACATTTTCATAAAAAAACAATCGTCTTACTACAAAAGCTTGATTGAAATTTACAAATACATCTCACACTAGAATCTAACCTGTCACTTTTCAATTACTAAGCAGGCTTACATGGAATAAATCAAATAAACTAATAAATGCACTATAAACCATTGTAGATATCAGAACAATGATAAATACAATTGATGACACCATTTGAATGTTCAATTTGATGGTTGTTCAAAATGCATCTGTGCATATAAAACCACGAACCGGTGATGAGTTAGATCCGTGATATAAATGTGTTTTCACGCCACCTGCTCGACAATGTCCAATTACATATCATGCAACCTCAACGTAAAATAAAGCATTATATCTTAAAGGATATAGAGTTGTATAAAACTCCCTAGCTAGGGAATAAAGTGATTTGAATTTGGAACGTCCAATTCGTGTGGAAACTCGTGGAAAACTATAAGTAAAAAATGCTTATATGGTTAAAGAGGTTTGTTCGAAAATCGAACTGGCAACCATGAGCAGAATAAAAAAAAGGTGCGTTTACAAAGAATGTGAAACAAAAGACGGTGTTTGGTGCTGTAATTGTCAGTGAATTTTATTGCAATATTCATGTTGATAAAAAAATGTCGAGCGATATTGATTCTACGCCAGAGGTTATCAAAACAGACGCTTTAGATATTATTAATAATCTACTACCAGAAAAATTTAAACGACAATAGATAAATAAATATTTTTTTAAATACTTAATTAAGGGAGCCCTGGTTTTTTATTGTTTCGCAGAAGGTGTGAAAAGTAGAGTATTCTCCTCCGGAATAAAGCTTGTCTTCATCTAGGACAGCTTGAACCCCTCGCTTCTTTCCCTTAGTGCATAATCTACTATTACATCTTTGAAAATTTATCAGTTTACATAAAATCAGAATATTATATCGTTATAGTAATAATCATAGCATAAAGAAAAATAGACTTATGATTGATTCATGTCGTCTACAACGATATTATAAAGAGCGTGTTTGTGAATTTGGATGGGAAGGGTAATTTACTGAACTACTAATCCGATTCTGAAATTTCTCAATAAGAATAATCACTAATTAGTTTTAATTAGTTTGTTTCCTGGGAATGACCAGTTCCCTAGGGACATAGATATAAGTTCAGATTTATACAATTATTTTCATGAGAACCAATAGTCAAATTAAAATACGTATTATACTTATTGGTCTAAAAAATATTAACAGATTCAACAGGACTACTCATAAAATAAATAAACGCGGGCGAAGCCGCGAGAAAAAGTTAGTTTATAATAAAGTTACTAATATTTTAAGTTACTGAGTAATTATATAAATGAATATAATATATATAAATAATAAATGTGATAACGTGTTGTATTTTATGTGTATTGACAATCACATACCTATACATTAAGTTGAGATACATTATACGTAGTTCCACAACAAATACTATAAACAATAAAATAATAAAATAATAAAAAATACTATAAATAGTGATTGATTATTATGATTACTGATGCAATAACGTTTTTGTATTTTATCCATAGATATCTTATTCTATAAACTATACTAGGTGAATTTAAGTCAACCGACCAAATTTATACTGGAGACTCGGTTAGTGATCAGAAACAAGGTTCAATAGCCCTTTTGGTGAAATTCGATAAATATATATTTTTTGCTTCCTCACTGACTGGGCTAGGAATTGTACTCCAACCAGTACGGGAGCAAAAAAATATATTTTTCGAATTCGGCCAAAATGATTACAGGACCTAGTTCCTGATCACTAACCGAGTCTCCAGTATGAATTTGGTCGGTTGATTGAATTTCACTTTATATATCAGTGATTTATCAGTCATCTTTAGTAAAGTTTCGAGTTTAGAACGTTAGTGCATGGTCTGTATAGCTAGCACGAGCCGAGACATCTTACTAGCACTCTCACCCCTCGGCCACGACTTCAGGCTTTCCGCGGCGCTCACGCTCTGTGCAGAGCTTCTTGCTTTCGCGCGAGAGAGAGCGAGAGAGCATAGAGAGCATATAGAGCTCTCGCTCTCTCACGCGCCAAAGCGAGAAGCTCCGCACAAAGCACCGCGCAAAGCCTGAAGTCGTGGGCGCGAGTGGTCAAGCATACTGCGTTTTTTATTTGCTCAGTGCTGCGTTTGTCAATGTGCGAGGAAGGACGTATGATGGAAAGACAGTATCGACAGCACACGCTATACCCCCTGCCTACAATATGTAAAAAATACTTTTTCAAAACATTGTTGCATCGTTAGGACTACATTGTCACTTCTAACCCTAATTTTCTTGGAAAGAGCTCTTTTCTAAAAAAATATGTAGCCTTAAGTCTCGATTCGCAATAACCCGCCAGAGTACTTTTACATTGAAACGGAAAATCTAATGATATCATCAAATTTTAACCATTTGGGACATTTTAAAGAGCTGTCCAACTATGCACAACAAAATTATGCATGGAACATGTTAATAACCTTAAGTATATAAATACTGAAACTACATATTCTACGAAATATTCTAAGCAACTTTTGCAATGTAAACGTACAAGTCAAGCAGTTATGAATAAACTATTTTGTAAGTTGACCGTTTTGGTTCAGTATCATTATAGGAGATAACATAAATAATGCCATTAATGAATAGGTCTAAATTTAAATATTAACTTCCTTTTGAACGCTTATTTTGTGTCGCTAAATTATTACAAGAAAAAAACCTTAGCAGTTTCAACTGAAAAATAGAAAAAAAGTTCCCACTAGATTTTTTTTACAGTACATGACCACTTCGGGTCATGAATTATGCGCTTAGGAGGAAGTATTTACGCATAGTAAAGTTCTACTAAAGTTTCCTTAACAATATCCATCTTGAGAACTAGACGTCAAAATTGGTGAGCGAAATGAAATATCCCGATAAAATCAAGTTATTTCTATCGGAAATCTCTTAGCCCATTTATCGATGTCGATGTGGGTCCAATCCAATTTATCAACTTATCTAGTTAAGTCGAATCAAGAGTTTCCTGCTATAGTATTATTTGTTGCTGTAAAACTATTTTCAATAAAACATTCTTGGCTTCGCGTGCTTTGCTCGGCGGACCATAAAATTTAATGAGCTCTACCTCCTTTGTGCCAAGGCTTGAGCGGAGTTATTATAGCGCTGAGCCGGTGCCAAATTTTTATACGAATGTCTCAAGCACGCTTTGTGAATTCAGTAGTAGGGCGCCATTATACCTAGCAACAATGAATTTTTGAAGTTGCCTTTGCTTACGAATGGTTGATGTTGGAGGTAATGTTCTAAGTCGGCAGAACTTAGGATCTAAACTTGGTTGGTTTTTATTCTTAGAAAATAATGTACAGAAGAAAAAGTCATAATTTATTGAAACTTTGACTTAAATAAAAAAATAAACTTAAATTTCTAAATAATATAACAACCACCATTTGTTACGTTATTTGAAATAACGATATAAATATTACAGCTAAGACTCACTTTGATTTTGCGATGAAAACTCGACTTAATTTTCTCGTAAAAATCAAATTTTAAAATTTTTTACTCTAATAATATAGGTATATTTCGTTATTATGGACACTCACCCTAATTTGAGAAAAACTAGGCTTCCGAAGAGATGTATAATTTTCAAATTATTATTCTTCTAATAAGTACTTTTAGCTGTTTACAGATATATTTTGTAATTCAAAAGATATTTTTTCTTTCTACAGCGTCCACCGAAGACAACAGCCGGAATCAAGACACCGAATCTCTTCCAAAGATCAGCCAAGAAACCTTACTCTTAGATCGACTTGCGCAAGAGCATCAGTACCCACCAGATCTGTTGTCGTTTCCTTTAAGACCTGGCCATCAAATATCACCAGCTAGTGCTATATCCACCGACAGGCCTAAATCCTCACAAACTTCGGAAAGCCCAATAAAATCACCAGGATACGGAGTTACAACTCTCAATCCTAATACGTTCAATAGGTTTCAGGCTCCCAGCACTTCCCAAGGCTCGTATGTGACCTCGAAAGGTGGTTACGTCACTTTACCCAGAAGACCTAGAATGCCGAATTGGCTACCAGATGGCAACTTCAATCCTCAAGTTTTTTCGACTCTAAATGGAGTCATACCGTACTATGATAACTTCGGAATGAAACTCTTCGGCCACGGAGGGAATTACTACAGCCTCAACAAAAGTGAACTAGACATAGGTAATACTAAACATAACTATCACATACCTATTGAAGGTTCTGATGAAATAGAGCCGGCGCCATCGCCCGCCCCTGGCACACCCCACGCGGCAATACCTAGAAATAGTATAAGCTCTCCTAACATCCATAATCAGTTGCTAGCCTTACAGGCGATGTCAATGAATCAAGGTAGAGTACTAAAAGTCCCGATGGCTACGGAACCGAGGCCGTTGCAAGTGATACTGACCCCTCCTGAAAATGAAAGCCTAATAAAGAATTCAAGTCGTGAATTATTACGGATGGGCACTAATATCAATGGTGGAGTGCAAGGGAGGAATCGGACCGCACCCAAACCACCTCCGAAGCCTAGGAAAAGAGGTAGTAATGAATTGAAGGAGCCGTTTTTGATGAATTCGGGAGAAACTGCTACTCAGGTTTAAGTTTAATTGTTTTGGCAGCTTGTTTCCATACAAACGTATTTTCTAAATCGTTTCTAATGCTATGTTGAAATCAAATTAAATTCGGGTGTCATTTGAGTATCATCCTAACATGTATTATAAATTTATATGTATAAACTGAATGTAGGTACTTTTTATACCTTTCACTTACTAATGTGAAATTTTTTAATCAAATCTGTCATTATTTTGCAGTTTTGTATTTTTATTGTAAAGAAATATGTTCCACAGATTTAAACAAAACGTTTTTGTCTGCTGCTTTCTCATGTATATTATTGAACGAGCGAGCGAAGCGAGCGAGTTCTTAGAATCTACTTGGACAATCCGGCATTTGTATGCATGTATGTACATATGTATGATTGTTTGTTCGACATTAAACTCGAGTATCGTTGATCGGAACCTCATGAAATTTGGCAGACGAGTAAATAAGTCAAAAATAATTAAAATAATAAAGTTCGAATATGAGCCAAATGGTCGAGCGCGAAACTCGCTCCGAAATACTAGTTATTATTAAAACTATACTAGTAGTAGTTCGCCCCGAACTTTGAACTCGCGCTCGCCCGATTCGCGCTTGACCGATTAGGCTCATGATTGAACTTAGAAATTTTATTTTGTCTTATTTACTCGCCTGCCAAACTTCATGACATTCCAATCAACGATAATCAAATTATCGTCGAACAAACATTCATACATACATACAAACGCCGGAATGTTCTAGTAGACTCTGAGAACTCGCTGGCTTCGCTCACTCGTTCAATAATTTCAATATTGGGTAATACATAAAGAATTTATTTTATATTCTGATAGAGTTATAAGTTGTAAGCAATTTGGCTATCATTATCATTTGTAAAATTTGTTTGTATGTATACTATGTCTGCCAAATAATTTTAGTTTTTAGTGTCAAAGTGACGAATATTTTTGAAAAGTGATTTGTAGTAATATTTCCTTTTTTGGGGTTGGTTTGAAGTTTCAGAAATATTTGGTACTTTAGATGCGACTAGGTCTAATCTGATGTAACGAATGTAATTCCTTCAAGTTGTAACACAATAATATACATACATAGTATTCAATATTGGTGCTTATGAAATTTTAACAATGCATAACATTCTATAAGCCAGAGGAACTGAGAGGTGTCTGAATACGTAAGTTTCATGATTTTCATTCTTATTTTATTTTAACAGATGTTTTTGAGTCTTTGGCCAAGATGTAACGTGTTGAGACCCACCACAGCTCCTCCCCTGAAATGCTTGTTTTAAAAATTCAATAGTTCTTGTTAAAGTGGAGAAAAAAACTGTAAATATAGAATCGACTTCTAATCATTTGTTCCCACTTTTTTAGCGAAATAGTGTAACGATAAACAAGATTTATGCAGTTAACCTAAAAATGTTAAGTTATTATGTTGAAACTGATAGTAGATAAAGTTTAAAAAAATATAACTTGTTAGTCCATTAACTAAGGGAATGTAAAAATGTAAATAGTAATTTGAATTATATACGAAAAGTACCTAATTGTAAAACATAGTTCTATTTTACTGTCATTGTTACTATGAGTGTCCAAAAACGCACAAAATGAAAACAACTGAACGGTTCTTTATGACTTAAAAATATTATTATTAATATCAGTCTCTACACCAAATTTCGGCATTACATTATTTGAAAGGCTTTGTATCACTATCGATCCCATAAAACGAAAAATTTTAAAGCCTGGAGCATTTAGTTACGCACAATAAGAACCAGTTGCGCGCTACGGTAAACATTTGGCTACGACGTAGCACCTAGACTTTTATATCGTAGCAATACGTATTACTCGAGTCATGATTTTATCAGTTCTATAACGATTCACTACTACAAATCAAAATAGTCTCCATGGCTTGTCATCAAAAATCAGGAAGATGTCTTCCAAATTCGTGGCTCATGAAAATTTGCCTCTAATACTAGTTAATAAGAGTAATCCAATGTAAAGTCACTGAACCATGAAGATCACGGCCCAAGTATAGCACATACTAGAAGCATGCCCTGTAGTATGAAAGCCGGTGAATATCAAAATGGAAAAACTTTAGGCAAGACAAATAGCGCTTGCTAAACAATTGCAAACAGGGGAAGCGAACGCGCTAGCAAATTCGATTTTTGTTTAAAACCTCCAAATAAACTGATCTTCATTTTTTTATTTTACTCTTCTTTTTTTATTCTGCTCTTAAGGTAATGAACCTTTAAATGCAACTTCAGCTTTGGACACTCATATACACAAACAAGGTAATGTTATGAAGACTAGAGAGAATGTTATGAGTGAAGGACCAATAATGTGGCGACAGAATGCAAGAATGATTACGAAATAAAAAAATTAAACTAAAAATAAAACATTTTTGAATTATTTCTTGGTTTGTTTTATTTTAATCAATATTTTTTTATATAAATTTATGGACCATTATATATGCAACGGACCATTAAGTAATCGAGCGAGGGTTTCATAAGATTTAATTCTATATCTGTAATTATCTAAAATGTAAGAGTTTTTATTTAACCCTAGAAAGATCACCTGCAAGTCTAACATGGTTGCCACTTTGACACCATTTTCAACACCATTTGACAGTAAATACCGGGAATTTTCTGTCAAATGGTGTAAAAGTGGCACCATGTTAGGCCTGCAGCGGGTAAAAAACACCCAGAGTGTCCAGTTTTAAAGTATACTTTCAATCCTTATTAGTTATTATTACGCGCTATCACTACATTACCTTCAAGCGATATCCTCTTGCTCTCGACAAATGAGAGCTCAGTCAATACGCGCTATGAAATATGTAGTTATGCTCATATGTAGCCTAAAAGCGAGGCAACTAAGTTGCTGAGCATAGATATTTCTTTGATGATAATAGGTTTATTTTCTGTTCTCGTGTTTAAATAATTTAATTATTCGAAAAACATAGTTTGGAACTAAATTGCATTTTATTAGTTTTGCTCAAGGACAACGGGACGGTTCAAAGCCGCTCTCCATGCAAACTTCTCGGAACCAACAAACATGGCAACGGAACCCTTAAAATGCCTTGCATTCCAACTGGAATTCCAAATTCAAATTAATGTCATACTGGTAACAAAGTCACAACATTGCTTTAAAAAAAATCTGTTCAAAGTTTTCCACTTCGTTATCGTTTCTTTGATATCAGTGTGTCTGCCACACTGGAAAAAATAATAATTGCGTCATTGCGACAATGCAACTCAAACGGCACGGTACGCAATATCAACCACGTGTATTGACTTGGCACGGCAAATGAACAGTGCGTTCTGTATTGTGGAAAATTTGAGTGATTTCTTTTCCAGATAACGTTTTCCATTATATCTTTCGTTACAATGTTTTCTCTACCAAAATAATATTTATAATTATTACTCTACGAATAGTTTGAATTTACAAAAGCCCTCAAAACTTGACATATAAAGATAACTTAACGAGCTTTGTGTCAATATGACAGTTCGTAGTACTCGTAAAAGCCACAGTTTGTATTGTTATGCAGAAAGTTTTGATTTTGTAATTTAAAACACAATATGATGGAAACAAATGTTTGACTCGGTAGGGCCTGTAGTACAGTAATCTACTTAAATTGTTAAGCTTTTAAAATAATGACGAAAATTTAAATTATTAAATTTTACTGAGTTCTGTGTAGTTAACAAGCATATTTTTTTAAAATTAGTATTAGGATCAAGAAAAGGTAAAAAATAAAAGTAAATTTTTTGAGGTTATTATTGAAGTATCTTATTGCACGATTAGTTTAAGTTCGAGGTAAAATTCACGTCATGTACTTTGTTCGATATAAAGGATTGACAAAAGGTATTTGGGGCTAGTGGCGGATCCAGAAACATATTTGGGGGGGCTTTTCAGGAAATAGTAATACTCTATTATGTACTATTAAGATACGTGTGGGTAAGTAAATTTAAGAGTAGTACAACATAGGTGGGAACTTGCAGGAACAGGATTTTTCGGTAGATCTAACGATTTCTTACTTCATCTTCTGATCTCCCGACCTACATGTATTTTCTTCAAATTTTTACTAATATGTGGATAAACGAGCGAATCTTTAATTTTAATTTTGTAAAAACTTAGAAAGTCTCGAAGATACATTCATTCAATTTAAGGAAGCTACATCTAAATATAGTAATTTCTAGTTGATTTTTAATAAAATGCAATTTTATTCGTAAAAGCAAAGATACATACAATTTAATGTATAATGATACTGTTTTTCTCACTGAGGGGTCGAAATATAGCGCATTTTATTTATTTGCTTTTACCATTAATCCGACAATTTTTGGAGTTCCTAGATTTTGTTCTGCCCAATTTCAATATTCTACTTAAAGAAATGCAAGCTGCATATCCGCAAATACATCTTTTGTATTTTGAAATTGCTAAAACGCTCAGGATTCCATATTATTGCTTTTTATGAGAACTTATCCAATGACTAACGAAATTGAATTTAAATTGAATTTTCACTCATAAATAAAAGGAAGTCAATCAGCGATCAAATTAATTTCTTTAGACTCAGATCTTAAGAGTAATAGTTGCGCGATTGACTTTAAAAAGAAACGACCTAAATGATTTGATAGCCTTGATCAAATCAAAACAGGCGACGCAGTTGAGTCCATTGTACCAATATGCGGACATTCTTCTAATATCATACAGAACACTGATTTACAAAAAATCGACACTGAATGGAATTGCAAGCTCCTTCCTATTCATCTGATTATACAGAAGAATTTTGGAAATATATAAGTAAATTTAAATTTGGCGATGGCAGTAAGAAATTCCCCACTCTGTGCAAATTTATTCACAACATTTTTAAGCCTGTGCCGCTTCTCCGCAACAGCAAAAAGATTATTTTCTTTGGTAAAACTCATAAAAATCAAACAATGAAACGTAAACTGATTTGAACATAGAAGGATGGTACGATAAATAAGTCTCATTAATTAATAAATAAGTTAAATTTAAAAAATAAATGTCTTTTAATTTTTTGTGAATCTCCTGAAATCTCCCGATTTTCCGACCATAGTTCTACCGCATTAACTTGAATGCATCGAACTTGGGATCTCATTCACAACGACCTTCCAATCTTAGATATTGTCTCAGGACTATGCTGTGGGAAATAGCACTCTATCGCATTGCAATAGAGAGTAACCGAATGAGGCTTCGAAATGAGATGCTGAAGGAAAGATACTAAAATGAAACAAAATCAAATCTGAATACTGTTCGAGGGATAGGAAATAGACTGTCTAGAACGTCGTACGTAATGTAGGCATTCTAGAAATATTTAACGGACTCAACTAACAATTTTTCGGACTCGTAACACTATTCCTGAGTGCTATAACGTATATTTTGGGGAAATGGGGGGAGGGGGGGAGTCTTTAGTCCTGGTTCCGCTACTGTTTGGGGCTTTGCTTCAATGAACGTACCCAGAAAATAGCTCGAGATATTTTACCAAATACGTCTGAATTTCTCAAGCTAAGAGCAGAAGTGTACTGCTGATATGTTTTGAAAATAAAACCGCATATCAGAGTGAGCTTGTTCCAATTTAAAGGCCAGTGTATACGTGGCGGAGATGAATGACAATTTTCTTTTGTTACTAATTTTTAATCAATTTTGTAGCGACAGCTTTCCTTAAACCTCGAACTTTAATGTTTGAGGGGATTCAACTATACAATAATTGCAAATATTATATGTAATGTAATATAATATTTTTTGTGAAATTCGTAAATAATTCTTTTCGTGTTCCTTACAAACGCAAGCCCCGCCCCGAGTCAATTACTGACTATGGGACGTCATGATTTTATTTTGCGAAATTACCAAAAAGTGTTACCAATCCTGCAGTATGAATCTGGCTGCATAAATAAAAGCCACCTTATACCGGATGAACCAAACGAATGCCCCTGGAGGGAAAGTACCTTAAATATTAAAGATAGCAAATTTTACTCAAAGGAACCTTTATTTTATTTTTAAATTTAAGGAAAACTGCATTCAAAGAATTTAAGAAAATCACCGGCTTTGACCGGAAATCGAACCGGAAAAATTTGTAAAAAAACACATTCTGTATTTTTATGATTTTAAGAAATAAATTATCCGTTCCAAATGCTGTTAGGACACGACCTTTTGGAACTGCGTTACGCAGCGCATTGAGTACACACGCAGACATACGTACTCGCGCACTTCTGTCAGCATTGCTAACCGCTCCAATTCAAAATATCTTATCCTAATAGCATTTAAAAACACTCTTTCAGGGAAATGAAAAAATGAGCAGATTGCTTATCTAAATGACGTTTATCTCAAATAAGGCTTGCTGTCTATGAGCCCCTTCTTTGTCTGTGTTCATATTTTATTGTTTTTACAATGACTTTTATTTTAGGAACAGAAATGTCAGATACTGGCTGGAGGCACGAACGACCCGTCTGCACGGTCCTTTAGCGCACACCGAATGCTTCGCAATTTGTGAGAGAGTCACGTTGAAAGTTGCAACTCGTTTAAATTTCAAGCTACGGTAGTTGTTTTCAGAATGTACAGGAATTTTGGCAACGAGGTCCTGAAAGGGTGCTTTCGCGGTGACACCGCTCGTTGTGGAGAGCTTGAAGATACATTTCTATTTTGCCTAAATTGAGTACGATTAAAAACTTTGTATTCTTGTACCCAACTGACACTGTCTTTTAGCAGTCAAAGAATAAATTTTGAATGGTGTGTTCTATTTTTATTGCGTACCATTCCAGTAAATAGACTTACAAAAATTACAAACTTATCATTATCTAAAAATGTTTACGAAAAGATTCTGCAAAGTAAAAATGGTCAAGTATAATCTATACTAATTATAAAACTAATCATAAATATTAAAGTAAGTCGTGTCTGTAAATATAATATTTTGTCAAAATTTTAATGTAATTTTACTACTTCTGTACTGAAGCTTAAACCATAATTTTTGTCTGTATGTATGTATGTATGTTTGTTCCGTTTTAACTCGAGAAGCACTCAACAGATTTGGATGCGTCTTCTCTATTATCATTGTAGTGACCCTGGTCAACATCCATCCATCCATCAGCCTGTTTCGTCCACTGCTGGAAATAGGCCTTTCCAGGATTTCACCACTCTTGGCGGTCCCCCTGGAAGAAATGCCCATACTCACACACGCTGGGCAGGCGGGTTGGTGAGCGCGGTGCCTAAACCCTTGCACCAGTGACGCCGCTGCCCGTCACTAGTCTGTTTTAAGACCTGGTAATTAGGGATGGATATACCGCCATGCATTGGTCCTAGGCAATGGTGGGCCGCCTGGTTTTGCCTGAGAGCTGTTCTCTTACTCTTCCCCGAATAACTTCGGGAGGATTTGCGAGTAAGATGGTGGTACCTCCACAGTCGAGCTCGGCATCAGCTCTACCACCTAAAATAGTAGAAATGGTCAACGAAATGGCTTTAAAATATGTTGTAAAAATAACACCTAAGCGGAAAATGGGGTAGAGATTGAATAAAAGTGTAGTTCGATATAAAATTTTAAATTTATTATTTTGGCTTCATTATTTCACTTATACCAGAAGAGATGAAAAAAAACATTCCTTATAGAGAGGCTATTGGATGTCTTTTATATCTGGCACAGGTTATAAGGCCTGATATTTCATATACTGTGAATAAACTTAGCCGATACAGTAATGATCCTAGAAATCAACACTGTCTTGGTGTAAAGAGGGTCTTAAGATATCTTCAAGGACGCTTTTGGAGCCGCAGAATTAGCAGTGACCGTCCTATGCAGTAGATGCTGCATCCTTGGCCCCAAGGCGCCCAACAGATGCGGCGGCAAGCCCCTAGCCTCGAGCAGAGCCTGCAGCCGCCCTACTTCTCTTCTTCCAAAGAAGATTCTTCAGCGCCTCCCGGCGCGTCGCTCGCCGATAATTTTATCGGAAGAGATTTGACAGTCATTGATACCAACACAACATAGAGCACATAACAATACCAAGGTAAAGTACAAATTAGGTTGCGTTCCTAATTACCAACATACCCTTCTGAACGCAATCCTAAATTTCTTATACAATGCAAATGTTTTAAGCATGTTACACTCTTTGTTAAGTTATCCGCTAACATATCACAACTTTTAACAAATTTATATTTAATTTTAGGTTTCAAATTAATTTCCCGAAGGAAATGCAAACGTATGTTTATATGTTTAGTTTTAGACTTGTAACAGTCTGTAGATGCTAGCCGTATTGCACTCTGGTTGTCACAGTAAATATGTAGTGCGCTGTCAATGCCCTGCCCAGTGATATATTTTCTATAGTGCCACATACATCACTGTGGATGAGCTGCAGTGGTTGTGACGCTCTTGAACCAACAGTACTGAAGGGTTGTCTGGTTTCCTTTCCTTCTAGACAGGTTGTGCATGTAACAGATTCTTTATACGGAGACCGGTTTACTCCTACAGTGCAGTTTGGCAGTTTATTTACATCTGAAAAATTAAGGCGTCTCAATCGTCTATGCCACAAAACAACATCAATCAACTCATCTGAGCAAGCTAGGTTTGAGATGACTTGACAGGGATTGCAACATACCTACCCAATGATTGATATCTCTCGGTGACTCTTTATAGCTAGATACCTAAAGGAGCTTACCATTTTATTAAAGAAGTTTACGTTGTAAATTTGCGTTTTATTGTCTGCACTTTTCATAGTTATCATTTTCAAATAATTCACATTATATACACAAAAAAGCGTCTTCACTTCACACATTATCACCCATTTTTCATACACCTAGTTGTTTTTGTTTTTGAGTAACACTCCTGTACCAATTGGATGTCTGGAAGAGGGCGACCTTTCTTTTTAATATCGAAACGTTGTGAAAATGTCTCACTGTTATTTTTAATAAACTGAATACTAAATGCCATATTTATTAGTACCGACAAGCTCCTTGCGTACAAAATGCTCACTCGAACAGTTTTTTATTTCGCTCAATAATATGTCACTGAACAATGCAGTGCAAATATGACGCAACACTAACAAAATAATTAAAACCAACAACGGTCAAGGGCTCCTCTCACCTCCAGCTCTTTGATCTCCGACCCAGTTCGGCTAAATTCGGCTACACCGTGCCAGGTGCATCGCACTGAATTCAGTATAATTTTCATACAAAATGCCCCGTCTCACGCTTACGGACCTCAGTACCTCTCTTTCTTTTCTACGTACAAATTTTGTATGGGACATTTTTTCCTTAGGAGCGCTAGTCCCGGGCGCACGCTCTACCTACTCGGGCCGGACAACTTACAAATTATGGGTTTGTTTACACAGCTATGTTTATTGTATTGTTCTTTGTGATAAGCGTAGTGTCCACTTACTATTTTTTGTACATTGCTGTGGTCGTGCTAAGATTTGAATAATATACTGTTAACATAACTTTATGTGAGAGTTCACCGCTCCAGCGCCTCTTAATACAAACCGCCACTGCTTCTCTGTGTGTATCTAACAAATACACGTTGTTTGTAAGTTAAGCTGAACACAGCAGTTTGCCATAAAAAACATTAATATCACAACCATTTTCTCTAAAATTTATCTTGCACCCATTTTTCACCATGGCGCTGACGGAGAGAAGATTTGCAGCTAGTTTAGGTATGTAAAAGACATCTCTTGCCTGAATCTTATTGTTTTCATTTTCATTTATCAACAAATTAACTTTTCCCATATTTTCCACAGATAATGGTGTCTTACTGGCAACACTTTGTACATCATACATCCAGTCACATATATTGGTCATGTGCATAGACGCACTTGACTCCACATACCATAAGTCCGGATTCATTGTTTGTGAGGATGCTGAAAATGCTGCAACAAAACCTTTGATTTCCTATGTTTTAACCAAAGTCTTCTTTTTCTGAGCATGGCAATTTATAGCAAAATGTCCATGCTTATTACAATTGAAACAACGGGGCCCTTTATTTAACTTTGTTGTCTTATGATTTCTCTGAACAAACTTATTCTTTCTGAAGATCGCTGAACCCTCAGGGTCTTGAACTTCCTGCAGGAGCTTCGTTTAAATCAGATCCGCACTGATCATCACACTCGAGTTCTCAATACCCATAATCACAGGTTTATATGTTTCAGGTAGACCGGCTAACATGAGGGTCCCGAGCCACTCATCATTTACATCAAACTTGATATTTCTGAGCTTATGTGCACACGACATTATTTTATTCACATAGTCTTCCACATTTCGAGACGACTCCAGTGTAGAAGTGATGAGTTCTCTCAGCAACACTACTCTTCGATTCAGCCCGCTGTCATCAAAAACTCTTTCCAAGCTGTCCCAAACTTCCTTGCATGTACTCGTAGTAGCACGTTCAACATGCACATAATTGATCGGGTCCAGTAATACAATCAGCTTGGACTTTGCCTTGGTTTCCTTCTTTACATCGGTATTGCTGCCAAGTACACAACTCCACAGTTCTTCATGTTCAAAATATGCTTTTACTGCAAATTTCCAGGTCGAAAAGTTATCTCGTCCGGTGAGTCTATCAACATGGAACGAATTATGACCTGAATTTGACATATTTCTTCAATTCAATATTCAGCCACGCCGCTCCAGTTAACCTCAAAATGTTTGACGGCCAACTACGTCAACCAGATTTTCCGTCTTTCAGAGTTTTACTTCTTGCAAACGGTAGCCAGATCAACCACGCTCTTCTACCATGAAGGATTTGATTGCATGATCGCTAATATGAATCTCATCATCGATTTAACTTTTAGGTCGTCTGGTAGACAGCGTAGTTCAGTAACGACAGACACGTTGCCATAGTCCACGAAAAGGACTTCCGTGCCTTCGTAGTCATCGACTATAATCAGAGCTCAGTACCACGCGCCATCTTCGAGACATTTAGCAGCGCAAATGACTCCTTCTTCCTTCTCAGCAAGTTCAAGAATCTTGTCGGCGTCAACCAAGGCGGCTTCTATGGATTGTAGCTCGGCTGTGGCAGTTTATAATCGGATCCAGAACTCTGAGGGCGACTTGACGTGACTCGCGAAGCAAGACGGAAGATCTCCGCCGCATTTAGTCTCTTCAGACCTTGTAGCGTGACCTTCGCTTATCAGTTTATCTATCACGTTTTGTCCGTTGACAAACATATTCACGTAAGTAGTGACATCTTTGAGCACGATCATCACATCGAATGGAGCAGATAAGTCGCCCACTAATTGGGTAAAGTAATCGGAAGCGGTTTGGACCACTGTGCCGTTCCAGTCGGCAGGGCATTCATGCTACACTTGATGGCGTAGCCTTCGGTTACCTTCAAGTTATCAGGTATAATCCCCTTGAGTGATCCGGGTTGGTTGTTGAACACATCCGAGTTACCGTAATCGATAAACCCTATGACTGTGATATCGGAATCAAAGTCTATTATTTCAGCGCGTCTCCATTGATTACCTGCCAAATACTTGGCTATGTAAAGCGTTCCCATTTCTCTGGTTTTTACATCAGCGTAGTTACCCGCGTTCGCTTGCAGTTCGGCCTGAATTTCCTTGATCGCTTCAATTTTATCAGACATTTGCAGCCAGAACTGAACGGGAGAATCGATGTGGCTAATGTATGCTTGTGTGCATCCAGCAGGCAATGACAAAGGCTTTTCTGCTGGAGCCTCGGCCGTTACTTTCTCATTGTTGTCTGTTTGTGGTGTCGCTAGTTTTTCGTTCACAAGTTTAATGGACAAATCAACGCCATCTAGGTGCAACCTCGACAACCAGCGGTCGGAACCAAAGCTGAGGGTCACCTGGACTTCCTTTTCCTCGGTCCACTCCTGAAGTTTGGAGATCGCGTCATTCTGTAATGCCACTAGATCTAGATCGGTCATCGGGGCTAGAACACAAGGTTCATAGAACCTCATATCGAGTTTCATCAGAGATTCCTTGGCGATGGTCTCTGTGTTGCCATGATCTAGGTTATGAAGTTTACACTCGGTTTCAGTGGCACTGATTACGGTAGCTCTGCGCCAGTTCCCATCGCTGGAATGAGCTGCGCAAATGGCATTGGCTCCGAAGTTTGTCAGCTTTTCTGGTGTCTCTTTTTCGTACAACTGGCACATCTCATCCAGCAAAGCCGCGATCATGTCCCTGTCAGCCACCTTCTGCAGATATATCTCGTTAAGGGAGTCCATGTGAGAAATAAGCGCCAGTCCAAAGTTGTAGTTGAAGACAACGCGTGTGTGAGGTTGCACAACCTCGTTGAACGTGCCGTGTGGTTTAGAGATGTCCGAGTTTTGTCCAGTCTCGTTTTCGTTTGTTACTGGTCTGATGCCGTCAAGGCAATTGGTGTTAGCAAATAGCTTCTTATCCATGATCCATAGCTTCAATTCCTTCAGAGATTGTAATGTCTTGGACTCTTCTGTGTAGTTGTTGGGGCAATCCAGCGCCTGGTAACAGTAAACGCTCAATTCCTTCGGCAGAATCATTACCTTGTTCAAAGCCGTAGTAATGGACATGCCATAGTCCGGGAGCACAGCTTTGATATTCGATGCATCCGAAACGTCGTTCAATATTGCACGACATAATCATGTTCTCGCTGAGCCACACTGTACAATGTATGCCATCGGCAAGGATGTCTGCTACCAGCGGAGTGAGCAAATTAGTGCCTTCATTACAGACGACGGCAAGTTTATTCAGATCCTGTTGCACGTACACCTCCTCACACGATTCCACCTTTTCGGAGCGGTCAGAGCTGATCACTGGCAGATCAGTCGTTTCGTTTTTCAGGGTGACTGAAGATCCTAAATCAAATAAAATGCAACAGTATCATGTCAAACAACTTTGTAACTACGACACATGCAGGGCCGATATCTGTAAAGTCGTGCTACAGTGACAAGTCACACTTTACCACTGCAATGAGTAACATTCGCTTAGACAATTTGCATAGATATGTAAAAATAGAAGTAATACAGCAAGGTGACTTGCATATCAAAGGCTTCACAGGAAATGCAAACGTATTTTAGACTTGTAACAGTCTGTAGATGCTAGCCGTGTTGCACTCCGGTTGTCACAGTAAATATGCAGTGCGCTAAGTACTGTTGGTTCAAGAGCGTCACAACCACTGCAGCTCATCCACAGTGATGTATGTGGCCCTATAGAAAATATATCACTGGGCAGGGCATTGACAGCGCACTACATATTTACTGTGACAACCAGAGTGCAATACAGCTAGCATCTACAGACTGTTACAAGTCTAAAACTAAACATATAAACATACGTTTGCATTTCCTTCGGGAAATTATTGTGAAACCTAAAATTAAATATAAATGTGTTAAAAGTTGTGATATGTTAGCGAATAACTTAACAAAGTTGATATGTGCTCTATGTTGTGTTGGTATCAATGACTGTCAAATCTCTTCCGATAAAATAATCGGCGAGCGACGCGCCGGGAGGCGCTGAAGAATCTTCTTCGGAAGAAGGGGAAGTAGGGCGGCTGCAGGCTCTGCTTGAGGCTAGGGGCTTGCCGCCGCATCTGCTGGGCGCCTTGGGGCCAAGGATGCAGCATCTACTGCATAGGACGGTCACTGCTAATTCTGCGGCTCCAAAAGCGTCCTTGAAGATATCTTAAGACCCTATTTACAACAAGACAGTGTTGATTTCTAGGATCATTACTGTATCGGCTAAGTTTATTCACAGGGAAGAGCAGCGGAAACTTGAGGCGGAACTCTTGCGGTATGCAGAAGCTTTACGCCAGCAGGCATCGTGGCGCGGGACTCACAACAGGCCGAAGTAATACACGGCCAGACAACCTAACCTACTCGTATATGTGACAAATTATAACAGTATTTATTCTTAAAAATAAAAAACTTGTTACTCATACATAATTATTTCATTTCAAAGTGTATGTCAGCTTAGCAACGAATGCCAAGCATGCGTGTACCTCCTCATAAATGTCAAGACACACTGGTTGCCTTCATGATACTAGATGTTCAGCTAGTTGGCTTAATAATAATAACAATGATATATTGCACTACAGTTCTATCCACTTAGAGGTTGTATAATCTGCATCCTATGCATAAATAACCGTGGTCACTACACTTTGAAAGAAAATTGTAGGTGCACAGTGACATGCTATGCAGCGATAGGTAGGTATGGTACACGTTACATAGTTTCTAGGTAAGGTTTCTGTGATACTATACCCTAACATTTCAGGCAAAATAAAGAGGACACATCTTGAGAATAATATTTTATTACACTATTATAGTCTAACAAATCCTGTAAGCTATGAAATGACAAATCTTAAATATAAGTAAGGTGTATGAATGTATTAAAAACACGCTTATGTCGCAGTAGTCGTCTACGCTAACACATCAGGTTGCATTTCGTTTTATCATACACGCTGCCACATAGTACTCGTCCAAGCCCACTTTAGCCAATATTCTGCAGTTGCCATCTCGCCGATTGAATAATAAAAGCCTGTTACTGGCCCGTGCACTTCGCTCACGCGGTACTCGTAGTGCTTCCGAGATTCTTTCAACAGAATCGCACGTTCCAGGTAAAACTTCAGCCACTGATGGACGTGTTCCGCGCAGTAGTGATGCCCGTGATTATCTTAACAACGGTAGTCGGAATGCTCTTGACCTGGTTCGATGTTGCGCTGACACGCGCAAGAAGCGTAGTCACCGTGTGAACAGTCATCCATGTTTATGAGCCGGAGGAAATTGGAGAGCTTCGAGATATAGGTGTATTGGGGTATACCGGGAGGTGTGATACCTCCGAACAGTGGTACCAAGCTGTTGAGGCCTATTTGCAGACATTTTTCTCCCATAATTTCGGAATGGAAAAGGTACTCGATGCTCAGCTTTTTCCCATTGTAGAATGTTGCTTCGAAAGTCTTCACGTTTAACTATGTCAACAATTGTGTGACACAGCTTGCTTCTTTCACCCCGTGCGGACATTGTTTTACATTTATCTTTTCTTAACTCAATAAAGATGGCAAAGAGGTAGGCACGTTCGTAACGTCCAGTAAGCGAAAGTGATCTGTGACTGAAAATCTATTATATTAAAGATGAATACTTATCATAAAGTAAATATAGCGTTGGGTTTTCCTCAAGAATTTGTAGCTAGTGCCAACTGACCGTAGGTTATCGTAAGACGCTGAGCCCGACTAACTGTCTCAAGGCAGGCAATAATAATATTTTGATAACGATCCCGTACTCGTCACATATTACCTATATTCTGAGTAATGACACATGGTTTATTCTATATTTAAACTGAAGTGCGCCACGTCTGGCAACGTATTATCGGGAAATCTATGTCTGCGTGTAGTTACACATAGAACGTTCATTGTCGCGGCTCTTTGCCGTAATACTGTTTGCGGCTTATGCGTAGTTACTACTCATGAACTAACTTAAGAAAAACGTTATTTAGACGTCTCACATTCCTGTATGGTCTGCTCCGCACCTAAACGTTGCAGGTACACGTACTCAGTAAGCGAATGCACATTCAGGTCTTGTTCAAGACATATGATAAGCATTTTTTGTGATAGCGGAGCTTTGCATCCCATGTGCACGTAACTCTTATCATCACGCCTTGCAACTCAACTGATAGTGGTGTGACGTGCTATGCGGCCGCTAGTAGCACGTCACCTAGCCGTTACCTCTAGTGCCGTCCAAGCTTGACTTGATTGTACCTAACACAGAGTTGTCATGAGCGAAACTAAATTTGATCTTGGAGCAATGTAAGACGGAACGGTCTCAATACCTTACCTGCACAACTCTCCATCATCCTACACTAATAGGAATAAAACACATAAAGAAGACATATTATACACAGCCATTTATTTCAATCTGCAGTACCTTGGACTTACAAAGACTATTCAACACTCTTAACACAATTGAAATGCAGCTGGACTAGAGCCGGAACCACTCATGCTGTGAGCCGAGTCAAGCAACAATTGTGTGTCCGTCCGTTCACCCGTGGAATAATATTCCATGATGGCTGGATTGTCTCGATGCACTTTTGCAATCATCGCATGGAACATCTCTTTAGATTCTTTAAGAAGAATCGCCGGCACCAAATAATTAGTCAACCACGCAGAGACGTGCGCGGTGCAGTAATGATGCAAGTGGAGTTCGTTCGTGCACTCGCTTCCAGGAGATACCACTTCATGTGGATTGTTGTCACAGGAGCTTGTGTCGCCGGCAACCGTTTTGCACTTCTGAAAACGAAGCTCTTCCTCAACAAACTTCAGTATCGTAGGCAGCCGCACAATATCTCTTTCACCTGGCGGCTCCCTCCAAAATACGGGTTGGAGCTAGTCCCAATTTATCAGCAGGCGATCCTCTTCCGGCCTCGTTGCATCAAAGCTGTAGCGGACAGTGCATGTTTTTCCATTAAGAAAAGTCAAGTCCAGGTTTCGCATTGACCGAGCAAACTGTTGATATGCAGTGTGAAAACGTATAAATTCGCCAACGCTGAAAGGGGGTCCGCGGAACGTGAAGGTGTCCACCGGAAAAGTAAGTGCTCTGTATTGATCTTCTTGGGACGTCATGTTGATTTCTCGATGTCACGGAGCTTCTCCGTCTAACAATGAGTCATTACTCATTACTTCGTAAACGTTCGCCGTTCAGTGTGTAGCTATCGACTATGCACAAATCAATTTATACCAAGCCAGTAGATTGCCAAACAGGATAAATGAAACAATATAGGGGTAACAAAGCCATTTGGAATTACCGCAAACTAACCCGCGGGTTATCAGCGGGTACGCTGATGTAATCGCTCGTAATATGAAACATTGAATAATAAAATATTCTCGTACTACTTCAGTCAGACTTGCATTGTTATAGAAATAGATGGAAATAAATGATCCTGCGCTTTCATACCTGAAGCCCGGGAGTTTACGCTATGAATTTGGTACATCGTTAACAATGTTTAATTGCTGTGCCAGACGTATTGTCTTACCTAGGCAGTCTATAATAGGAATGCTGGAGACTCATCGCAAAAACCAGTTCAAAAGTTTCTACCTTTTAAGTACATACGGCATTGTGTGCGTGATAAGAGCATGTCTTAACAACGACAACGATGCAGATCGGATGCAATTCTAGTAAGTTAAAACAACTAGTATGCGATCCTTGACCGAATGCCACATGCTTGACTGATAACACATAAACTATAAACAAAATTGATTGGGTTTTACCCAACAAAGTAGCCGTATGGTTACTGGGCGACTTTGAGATAAGCAAGCGACGTGGGAAATTGAACTTGTGTAAAGAACAATGCTGCGACCACGTCATCCCATGTCCCGGTTGCCTGCAGTTATAGGTATCATCACACTTTAGTAGTCCTGTTGAAAAATTAACTTCAATTCTAGCATTTGTGGGTCTTTTGAGTGCCCGCTATGAATGCTGCGCTGCAGTCCATCGTCATGCGTACTTTGTGCAAAAGTGGCAAGCGGTGCATGGCCTACGAGATGCACAGGTGAACGCTGCATGTCAACGATAAGCAGATAATTCTACAAGGAGTATGTTTGTTCTAGGCGTCCTAAGTGTCGTTCTGTGAGAACGTGAGCTGTAGGTTTCTGATAATTCGGCCCCAGCTTGGATGCTGATGCTGCAGCCTTAGCAAGGCATGTTACCTGTTACTTCGACCCATATTCATAGCACCTTCAAGGTGGCACATAAAAAAATGCATTTGATCCCTATGCACTTTAATATCTTCATCACTGAATACGAAAATATCACCCTTGCCTTGCCTAGATGCTTAATTGTGAAGTTATAGACCATACGCTCTCCTGTCACTGACTGTAAAAGACATCCAATAGCTTCTCTATAAGGAATGTTATTTTTCATCTCATTAGGTTTATCATCAAATTTCATATTTACCTCAATGGGAGCTCGAACTGGCCTGCAGTCAGACATACTGAAACGATTCAGTACAAAGTTTATATACTTTTCTTGATCCAACATAAATTCGCCTGTCTTGCGATTCCTGGTTATATTTATGCCAATACACTGACTAATCTCACCTAGATCCTTCATGTAGAATTTTTTTTTCAGTTTATTCTTGATCTCAGTTCTCGTGCTCTGATTATTTGAGAAAATCAGCAAATTATCCACCCATACAGCAATGAATATCATTATTGATTGATTAACCAAATAGTAAATACATGGATCAATCGTTGATCTTTGCAGTTCAATTTCAAGTAATACACTGTTCAGCTTTAGGTTCTATTGCCGGCTAGCCTGCTTGAGTCCATAAATGGATTTTTGTAACAAACATACCTGTGTGCTTTCTGTGTAGTTTTCGGGTTGTGACATATAAATTTCAGTGTCGATATCCCCCTGAAAAATGCACTTATAGCATCCATCTGATTATTTATTTATTTATTTAATTTAACAACTAACACTATCATTACAGGTTGAAAACCTAATGCAACAGTGCAGGATTGGTACACAAAACAATCTTTAAAAACACTTAAAAAACCATAAATGCTAAAAATATATCTAACATGAAAAATAAAAAAAAAAACAAATTACAAAATATTAGAATATAAATAAATTAACGATAGCTCAAGTAATATAATGTTGCTCTTGTGAACTCACTCAATGAACACGAAAAAAGATCGATGTGATCTCCAACCTCATTGAGAATTCGAGTAGCGCGCTGTAGTGGTGCTTCCCCATGGAGGTTCGTCCTCGTTCTCGGCAGCCCGAACAACCTCCCGCGACGTTGTCGAAAGTATCGCTTAGGAATTACTAGCCTCATATTGCCTAAAATACTGGGATTACATATCCTACCAGTAAAAACTTTAAATAAATAAGCTGTCAGAGCATAATCTCCCCTTACTTCCAATCTGTTGTATCCCACCATACCCAAAACAAATAGGGTAGGATACATCAAGGGATAGCAAGGATAGACCCCATACATTTTCATGTACAAAAACCTCATGAATTTGTTTTGTATACGCTCCAACATCAGGCAGTATTTGATTTCATGTGGAGCCCAAACAACCGCGTTACATTCAAGCTTGCTCCGAACAAGTGCATTATACAAGGCTTTCACTGCGCCAATACTGTCAAAACCCTGAGCTTGTCGCAACACAAAGCCCAACGTCCTCAAAGCTTTCTTGCATACTTCTACAATATGGTCTCGAAACTTAAGATCTGATGTAAAGCGTACTCCAAGGTCTTTTACTGCCTTCACTCTTTTCATGTCACTCCCGTCTATATTGTACAAGTGCTCTAGTGGAGCATGTGCGCGGCTGAACGTCATTGTAACGCACTTGTCCACGTTAAAATCTAACCTATTCGCACGACTCCATTCTACCACACGGTCTATATCTTGTTGCAATTTTTGATGGTCAGAGTCTTCCTTGATACCCAATATTAACTTAAGATCATCTGCAAATAGCAAACAAACCGCGTTCTTGACAACATCTGAAAGGTCATTAACCATTATTAGAAACTCGAGTGGTCCTAAATTGCTTCCTTGACTCACGCCAGAATAAACAAAATAAGATTTCGATACGTGATTTCCGAACTGAACAAATTGTTGTCGATTTTTCGTATAATTGGCAAAGAATTTTAGTGTATGCGGTGTACAGCCGACGACTGCTAACTTCCTTAGTAGGACGTCGCTACTTACTCTGTCAAAAGCCTTTTTGAAGTCAAAGTAAGCAGCGTCGACCTGCACTCCGGAATCCACCAACGGTACCATATATGACATGCCACATAACAAATTGCTCGCTGTGCTCCTAGCTGGTCGGAAGCCATGTTGAGAATCTGATAATTGAGATTTAATTTCACTGAATATTACTGTATGTAAGGCTGATTCAAATATCTTTGCAAATGTTGACATGATAGCTACTGGCCTATAATCACTTGCTTTTGTCCCCCCTTTACCCTTCAGAATCGGCGTCACTCTTGTGGCTTTCCACTCATCTGGGAACAAAGCCAAAGAGAGGCATAAATTAAATACATAGAGCAAAGGCTCTGCTAGAACCATACGGTAGTCTTTGATAATGAACGCAGGGATTCCATCAGGCCCGGCTGATATTTTCGGCTTGAGACGCACGAGGGCCGCTCGGACGTCCGCCAGCTGCAAGCCAGTGAGATGAACGTGCGGCCCGCCTACACTTCTTGTCAACCGCATCGCGTCCTCAACGCTCAACTGTGCTGGATTACTGTCGTATACTGAGTGGAAATAGCTTGCGAACTCGGCCGCAGTTTCTTTTTTAGATAGAACTGTTCCATTTTTTACAATTTTATTTGATTTTAAAACAGATCTTTTTGTATTAACATATTTCCAAAATGATTTTGGGTCTTTTTGTAACAAGAATTGTAATCGTTTCTTATACTCTTTATCAGCCTCCGCTACTTCTAATTTCACTTTTGCCCTACACTTAGTAAAGGCTTCGTAATCACACGGTGCTTTTGTACATTTATATCGCTTATGTAGTCTGGCTTTTAGCTTAATGTTGCGAATCAAGTTTGCCGTGTACCATTCAGGATAATTATAATCTGAACCAACACCCTCTTGCTTTTTTGTAGGAACACATTGATTGAATATTTCATATATCAGGTTATAAACCTGCTGTAACGCTTCATTTGGGTCATTTATAGAATATAATGAAGACCAGTCAATTAATGCTATTGAAGAATACAACATACAAAAATCAGCCTTACAGAAATTCCATTTATGCGTAACCTCAACATCATCGTCTGCCACTGTATCGAGGTCGGTATATCTGAGGGTAGAGGGAGTCTTTAAGCTCACAGCAAGCGGCGGGTGAAAAACGTCAACCGCCACGAGAGGCTCCCCCGACAGACAAACATTTACACACTCTTTCCGCAATGAAGTCAGAAGCAAGTCCAAACATCGGCCCTTCTGGTTTTGTACCGTGTTCATTTGAGTCAGTCCACAATAGGTTCAATAGGAAGATACTCATAATAGTACATTACGATACGAGAGCGATGAAACGTTTTCAGAAAAAGTTTCTCGCACGAGTATCGTATAATATTTTATAGCACAAGTGGGGAAAATGCCGACTTTACGCAAGCGCAGCGTGCGTAAAGCGGTCATTTTACGCACGGTGTGCTATAATCTTTTTCTCGACTCGTGTGATTGCAGCACTCACCTTCGGCTCGTGCCGCAAACTCACACTCGTCAGAAAACGTTTCATCGCTCTCGTATCGTAATGTACTATTTATTTCGACAGAGCTAGAATACAAATTAAAATCGCCTAAAAAAATAACATCTTTATACTTTTTACAGAAGTGTTCTATTATTTTGAATAGGCACATGTATTCACAGTCGCATGCTCTTGGGCGGTATATACAAATAAAAAACAAAAACTTATTATTACTATATACCGCAGCACCAACAATCTCAAAAATGGCCGTGTCAATGTTTATGTCAGGTGGTACCGGCACTAACCTGACCTCAAACCGGGGTGTTGCCACTAAAAACGCACCTCCCTGCTTCCGTCCATCTGTTCTGTCGCAGCGCAGTATTGAATAACCAACGGGAACAATTTCTCTGTCAAACACTGATTTGTTACACCCTGTTTCTGTTATTACAAATATATCAGCTGATGATGTAGACAGATTTAATTGAAATCCATTCAGTTTCGTTCTAAGGCCCCTCACATTCTGGTAAAACAAATCAATTTTTTTACTAGGTGGTTTGGTGTTTTTCCGCACTTTTACGAAACCAAATCCATTCGCAAAATTCAATATTTAATGGCCATACTTCTGAATCACATAATTTGTCGTAACCTTTTTCTGACACCCCTATAATGAAGGAAGCGTAGTCTCTCTCGGTTTTATGCTGGATCTTATCTACTTTGCACTTTGTTTCCTTTCCTAGTACTTCCCGTATATAATCAGATAATTCTTTCTCAGTCGTATTCTTCTCCAGCCGCCATACATGAAGGAATTTTTGACGTTGAACGCCCTTAATTCCAACAATTAAATTATTACCCCCCTTTTTCACTTCCTTTAATTGATTATTCTTCTTATGAGTAACCTCTATAAAATTATCATTCGGTACATTTGCATTGTCTTCGTGGCCTCTCTTTTCCTAGCCGCAGCCGCAAGTTTCAACTTGCTGCCAGTAGATGTCGCATTCGACACTTGTTGGTATGGATGTTCTTGAACTCCCGAATAACTTGTTGATTGAATATTGTTCATGTTATTCTCACCATCATTTTTGTTCACAGTTTTTAAGTTTTCTACTTCAGCCTGAAGTTTAAGGCATATCTCATTCGCTTTCTTTAATTGAGCCCTCAATCGTTCACATTCACATTCTTTGGTTACTTAAGTATCTTTTAAAATATTTATTTGCTTTGAGTATTCGTTAGCAACCTCAGTCTTAATCTCCTGAATCAACTTAAGCCTCAGAGCTTCCATCTTGGTTTCAATTGTCACATTTATTGCTTCTAGCAACTCCTGAAAATTGCTGGTCATCAATTTGGTCTCGGTTACAACTGAATGCTCCGGTGAAGCACCGGTTAGCATCCCATCAAATGACATGTTGTCTTCTTGATGCGATCCACCCGCGCCACGAACAGGAGTATCGTCAGTGACTTGAACGCGTCGAGTAATATTCACGCGTGATTCACACTTAAACGTTTTTTTAGTTTAGTCTGTTGTTCTCTAAACTTGGCCGATGTAATGTTTAAACATCGATAATGGTAACTCCCTTTACAGAACACACACTTCAAAACATCCAGGGGTTCAATTTCACTATCACACGTAACACATTTCATCATTATAATTAGGTAAATAACGATCGATACATTCACGGAGCAGTCAATGACACGTTCACTATGGCGACTAACTAAAGTTGACGAAAGTCACGGGTGAATCCAGGCGCAAACGGCTAGTCTCGCTGATCACTCTATTTTGTGGCAGCGGCCGCCAGATGGTCGAGCGATCGAGCGCACGAGGCGTGGGCGCGCGGGGGGCGGGGCGCGACCGACCGTCTAGATTTGGACGCTATATTTGACGGTTAAATCAAATTTTGAAATGCTTTTGCGTATAACTCTGGTCTCACTGTTCGTACGGTAAAATTATTTACACCACTGGATAGCTTAGAACGTAGGTAAGACGTTTTTAACTATCACTAGACCGAAACACAACTTTTTACTACTATTTGGATTTTATTATCTCGGAGCGACGTAATGCACATCCGTACCGAACCAAGGCGCGGGCCGAAATAAAAGCTAGTGTAATAATTTCTAGATTATATCTATAGGTAGCAGCTAGTGCAACTAAGTAGCGGACTGAAGTGTATCTTACCACTGGAGCGTATACTTCTTCATAGTCATTACCTTTTCTGTGAGCATATCCTTTAATTACCAATCGTGCTTTAAACTGACTATTTCTCCTTTCTCGTTAGTCTTTGTCTTAAACACCCATTTACAGGGCAGAACCCTTTTACTTGACGGCAACTCCACTAGCGACCATGTCTGATTTTTAATTATGGAGTCATATTATTCATCCATAGCCTTCTTCCACTTTGATTTCGATAAGTGTTTTAGGTTCAAGTCATGGATATTGTGTGGGATATGTTAAAAAAGAAAAAATTATAAACAAGTACCTATAAAAAAGGATATTATCAGCGAACTGCGCTAGTACGGGAGTTCGGGCGAATAGAGTGTTCTTAATATTAGCGTACGACGCCGACGACGCGAAGGTTAGACACTTCACTCTGTAGTCTGTCCTCTCGTGTTCGACTTTTATCGTGGTTGTTTTTAGGGTTCCGCGCCTAAAGGGCAAAACGGAGCCCTATTAATGTCGCTCGCTCTGTCCGTCCGCATGTCACTGGTCTCTAGCTTGAAGACGGAAGAGTTACAGATCTGAAATTTGGATATGTTGTGTAAAATGATTACCTAACTAATTTGAAACAATTTTCGTTTTATTCCTCTAGTTTTATTACTATCATTAATCAATTTATGAGAAAATGTCTAGTGCTTGGATTATTTCTAACAACAGCACTAAGCTGAATGTTTCCAAGATATTTCTCAAAAACTCATTAAAAAGGATTTCAGACGTAAATGCAGATCGCATAGTACTTGACATGATGAGGACGATTGGGACGCAATTGTTTTTTTAAGAAACGAAGCTAAGCTGAGTTTCGTAATAGCATATAATAAATGTTACGTACCCAATGGCTGACTGAGTCCACAGACATATAATTACTAGAAGACCAAACCTAAGATTTGAAAAGCGTGGCAAGTTTCCATACAAAAAATAAGCTACATGTAAGCTAGATAGTACGAAGAAACGTATAAAAATGGGTTGTTTTGGCTAGCTTATGCTTGAAACATATTTGTTAATACCCAAACTAATCTCTCATATATATTTTGTTTGGAAACAAGCAATATTTATATTTAAAATAGCCCGTAGCTCACTAAGCTAAAAGTGCCACGCATCGACTCTATGCGTTTATTAATAATGTTAGGTCTGCTAGTAATTATACGTCTGTGATTATGACATAGTTAGACACACTACTTTTTAATCTATGACCACCTTTTCACATAACAATGGAATGAAAAATTTGAATAATAATGTGCAGTAGTCTTTTATTCTATTTGATAAGTTAGTCAAGGATCTCAGCTGTTCATACTAATTTTCAGTAATTTACGGACAAACCCATATTGAAGGTGTGATGTGGAAGCATTCGGGGCTGCATGGCAGAGATACTCTTTGCCTAGCCCAACAAAGCGAAAGAAAAAATATTAGACGCTGATTGGTCTTCAAAGTAGTAGAAACGCGGTGTTATAATAATATAATGTTATGTTATGACATCGTTTTTGCTGACAACGTAGGTACCAGAAAAACCGTTTTTTATGTTATAATAGTTAAATAATTGTAGTATGGGAGTAGATAAAATTTCATACGCAAAGCCGATATATCCGGCTATAAGAACTTGTTCCGGTTGGTTCTTATTGAATAAGGTATTTGGGTCACTTGGACCAAATGGGTTACAGAAAATGTACTGTAAGCCATTTTTATGTCACGAGACTATTCTTCACACCAAAATTTGGGTACCTACAGCCAGTGGCGTAGCTATTGTGGGGCCGGGTAGTGCAGTGCACCAGGACCCCGGAGCTCAGGGGCCCTCTAATCTAAGCTTTGAAAAGAGAGGGTCAGCCAAGAGGGGAAGAGGGCCCTATTATTTCTCTATGCACCGGGCCCTTGTCCAGCTAGCTACGCCACTGCCTACAGCCCAATTTAGGTTGCAGTTAACATGGAAATTGAGCTAAAATAGTAACTTTTAGATATGATACCAAAACTAGTCGTCTTAAATTCGCTGAGTTGGTCGCATCAAAAATTAGAGCGATTGAAGAGCTTACGAATCTAGCTGTACTATTTGATTGTTGACATCTGAATATTCAGTGAAGTAAACAACTGTTCGGTTGTGGACTATTTAAGAGTTTAGAGAACTAGCTTATCTATTTGATTGCGGACCTCTGAATATTCAGTGAAGTAAACAACACCACAGTATAGGCAACAACAGTAGTTTAACTAGGCGGTGTCCTTGAAATCGGCACCTAAACATGCTCTAGGGCTGCCAACTGTCTGCTTACGTATTTGATAATGATATATTATAATTATAAAATTTGAATATAAGCAACCATACAATGCACAACGTACTCTGTAATTTCGTGCCATAATTTACGAAAATGCGTGGGAGCGTCCCAGAGACAATGTGCGTACGTAACTGCGGTGTGACCGTGACTGTCGTAAACCGCGTTGTACCGAGTTTGGGGGGGTTCGTTTCGGCCCGTTTGTATGGAGATAGAATACTATTACTTATTTATACTACGACAACACTGTTCAGGTGTGGACTGCTTAAGATTTCGTCATACCTATTTTAACTATAACTAACTATTTTATTATCAACTCTTTAAAGTTTTGGGAAGAAATACGGCCTGGAGAATTTCAAAGCCGCAACTATTCAAGTTGAGATCATAATCAAAATCAACTGATAATGACAGTCATCAGGGTGGATAGCCGTCTGCACGAATATCATCAAATCACGTTTCATCATCGTCACATGAAACACCTCGAGCTGGGCTTGTACCCCCAGGAGACTTCAAAACCACGTAATATGGCAGGAAGTATTCTACCAAGTGTCAGTCCAAATGAGACGCCAACATTTTAATCTCAAGTCCTCATAGCCCTGCATCAGTAGGATGATACTATATTAACCAAATGGAAAAACTTTGATGTCGCGAAATCCATAAAGGAAACGATTTTCTTTGTCTTTCGGCTTCATTGCCATGTAGTGAGTATTAAAAGAACTTCCACATGACAACAAAATCATTGTAGTTCAATAATTAAAATTCATTTCTTAATTACCTAACTTTAGCTGGACTTTTAAGCCGGTTTTGTACCTCTTCGGTAGCTAAAGTTTAGTTGTTGGCAAACAGATACATCAGCAAGTTAGTAATCGTTTATACAACTTTCAAACGCTTTTGTATCTCTGTATCCAAAAATTTGTTGTAATAAATTAGGTGAAGCAATCAGATACAAAAGTGAGTAGGTAATCGTTTACACAACTTTAGCTAGACTTTCAAGCGTGTTTGTACCCCTGGAGCCAAAGTTTAGATGAGTTTCGTGTTTATTTGCTTGTAGGTAAAAACAGCCAAACCCAGTCATACAAACCCAACTTATCCGTTTTAGGAGCTAATTGTTCAGTCGTAGCTATTAATTCCTAAACGTCAAATTTAAATGAAGTAATTGTACTATTTAGTAAAACGATTTTTTGGGTGTTAATATAAAATGGTTATATAGAAGAACACTTTTGCCCGCGGCTCCGCCCACGTGTTACTATTCCGGGAAAAAGTAGCCTATGTGTTAAGTTATGATATAAGCTATATCCATTCTAAATTTCATCCAAATCCGTTAAGCCGTTTCAGCGTGAAAGAGTAACAAACATACACACACATACACACACCCTAACTTTCTCATTTATAATATAAGTGTGATGTGATAATGTGATATTAGTGTGATGTGATTATTGTCAGTGTTGATTTCAACCATACCTTACAATGCCAACCACGCCTTTACTACTTCAGAAGGGTCAATAAAACGTCCAAGTTCAGTAATTAATATCATGCACAACATTTTGTCAAAATTGTAGGAGTTAGATAATAATATTATTATCTACTTATAAAATAAAGCTTACGCTCGCAAAGTGAACATTTATCATCAAAAAAAGTTCATAAATCTTCCTTTCTACACTCATCCTAATTAAATTCTAACACAATGTGCCTACCATTATAAAGCATGACTTTTGAAAACTGCTTATCAGAAAGAAAAAGGTTTTAAAATTGAATTAATGGGAGTTAAGGAAGTAATAAATCATTTAACGCATAAAGGTAGGTATGAATTATCTTTGCAAGTGACATTTTTGTTGGATAAAATGAGATATCTGGGTGTTACAGGCAAGAAGGGGGTCTGCATTTTACCTGGTGGTTAATTCTTTAACTTTATTTGATGTTTTTTTAAGGAAAATTAGTTACGTTTAAGTCTGTCAAGCGATGTAGACGTTGTAGATAAATTGTAGCAATAAAATTGAAACAAGTTTTATATTATATAGTATAAACATACATATATGGTATTTTACAAAAACCAGTTATACATAGGTAACACTAAAAGTTTCCGGAACTGGCCACTTACATAAACAATATTTAAAAATTTATTGCAACATTTGAAAATAGAACTCTTTGGCTGTAGAATGCAGTTTGTTTCATCTGACTGTCTTTTTTTTTTACCTTGTGGCGCCATTTAAAAAATTGTGTGTCTGCATCAACATGGGTTTAACTCGGGAAAATTTTCGTAGTATGATTTTCTACGATTTTAAGTGTAATTTGACAGCTCAACAGAGCATCGCTCGGCTCGAAACAGCTTTTGGCAATGAAGCACCATGCAAGACGACTGTTTATAGCTGGTTTGCAGAATTCAAGCGTGGTCGTATCAATCTCAGTGACGAATCTCGCGATGGTCGGCCGTCCACCGCTGTGACCAACAAAAACATCGATGCGGTGCGCCGTATGATTGAAACAGACAGGCATGTGACCTACCATGAAATTCGCGCATCCTTAGAAATAGGCATGAGTCAAATACAATCAATCCTACACAAACATTTGGGTGTGAGAAAGCTGTGCTCGCGGTGGATCCCACACAACTTGACCGAGGCTCAAAAAACGGACCGCGTCACTTGGTGCAGTGCCATGCTTACCAGATTCAACGAAGGTGCGTCAAATTTGGTGTGGGACATAGTAACAGGTGACGAAACATGGATTTATTGCTACGATCCCAAAACAAAGCAGCAATCGAGCGTATGGGTCTTTCAAGATGAGCCGAAACCAACCAGAGTGGCGCGCGTGAAAAGTGCATCTAAGCGGATGATTGCTTCTTTTTTTAATAAAACTGGACACGTGGCTACTGTTGCTTTAGAGAATCGTCGTACCGTGAATAGTGACTGGTACACGACCATTTGTTTGCCGGAAGTTATTGACGAACTCCGTAAAAATAACCGTAAACGCCGTATCATCCTGCACCACGACAATGCTAGTTCTCACACGGCCAGACAGACAAACGACTTTTTGAAGACGAAAAATGTAGAACTCATGAGTCATCCTGCATACAGTCCCGACCTGGCACCTTGTAACTTTTTTCTGTTCCCAAAAATTAAGAACCAATTACGCGGTCAACGATTTTCATCACCAGAAGAGGCTGTCGAGGAGTATGAAAAACACGTTTCAGAGGTCACCACAGGGGAGTGGCACAAAAGTTTTCAAAACTGGTTTGATCGAATGAAAAAGTGCATAGACGCCAAGGGAGATTATTTTGAAAAACAATAAATTAATTTTGTACCTTTAATAGTATTTTTTCATATTCATTCCGGAATCTTATAGTGCGTCCACGTAACTATTCGAATTAGAACGGACTCTTACGGTCGGTCATAAAATAATATTCCATTATAAATTTTTACGAATTCCTAAACCATCACATAATTCCTGCTCGATAAAATCTGTTTATTTTATTACCAACTTAAGGTGCAAACAATATTTCACTAACAGCCTGTATCACTCTGTCCCATGTGAAGAAAATCAAAAGGAAATCACCTAACATTTTCCAACAATAACACTGAAAAGCTATCTTTTAGGAACCCCACGGGAGTAGCAAGAAACCATCAATCTTTGTATTGAATCCTTTAGGGGTTACAGTGCTCTGTACTCTAAACCAGTGATTCCTAAAGTGGGTTCTGTAGAACCCAAGTACCGCAAAAAAAATTGCAAAAAAGTATGTATGCATTTATTATGCTACTAGGGTTTATTTTATCGAAGGAAGCTTTTGCCATTTTGCTTCGCTCGCCTGGAAATGTCTTTCAATCAATGTACGAGTAAGTATATTTTATATTCGCGTAAGATAAAAATTATTATCGACGATTCTCGGATTGGGGTCACTACGATAATAATAAAGAAAACGGCACCCAAATCCGTTGGTTTTCGAGTTAAAACAGAAAATACAGACAGAAAAACAAAATAAAATAAAAATTGTCTTGGCTTGAGTTCAATACTAATAGCCCATTTTATTCAAAATTTCGCAAAACATTTTCGACTTTTTTACTACTATATTATGAGTATATACTAGATATAGAAGATAATATAATTATATATATTTTTAGCATCAGAGGTGGTAATTAATTAAAATAAAACCTTTACAACAACATAAGTAACCTTATTTATTATAAAAGAGAATTTTACAGAATAACCGAAAGACTTACTTATACAATCAACCAAGGAGTTCAACTCAAACAATAATCAAAGAAGTCCCGTAACAGGCACCGAGGTCTTATCTAGGCAAGCGACAGCCAGCAAATAGACAGTCAAACTGTCACTCAGTGCTTTTATACTTTCATATAAAAAATTGGCTGATGTAGCTTGACGAGGTATTTGGTGGGGGTAATTTATTATTTTTATTATTATTTTTTGTTTACCCTAGTAATATAATTAATATCTACACTTCTATCTACACTATATTTATTATATAAAGAGGAAAGATTTGTTTGTTTGTTTGTTTGTTCGTATGTTTGAGGTAATCTTTGGAACTACTGAACCGATTCTAAAAATTCTTTCTTTTGTAAAAAGCTACACTATTGTTGAGTAACATAGGTTATATTTAATTTCAATACAACAATCCTGACACACCTCTTGCTTTTGTATGTTTGAGGTAATCTTTGGAACGACTAAACCGATTCTAAAAATTCTTTCTTTTGTAAAAAGCTTCACTGTTTTTGAGTAAGATAGGCTATATTTAATTTTAATACAACGATCCTGACACACTTCTTGCTAATATTAAGCTTGGAAAAGTTACCCGATTCCAAAAATGTTTTCTTTTGTAAAAGGCTACGCTATTTATGAGTAACATAGACCATATTTAATTTTAATACAACGATCCTGACACACCTCTTGCTTTTGTATGTTTGAGGTAATCTTTGGAACTACTTCACCGATTCTAAAAATTCTTTCTTTTGTAAAAAGCTACACTATTGTTGAGTAACATAGGCCATATTTAATTTTAATACAACGATCCTGACACACCTCTCACTTTTGTATGTTTGAGGTAATCTTTGGAACTACTAAACCGATTCTAAAAATTATTTCTTTTGTAAAAAGCTTCACTGTTTTTGAGTAACATAGGCTATATTTAATTTTAATACAACGATCCTGACACACCTCTTGCTTTTGTATGTTTGAGGTAATCTTTGGAACTACTTAACCGATTCTCAAAAGTCTTTCTTTTGTAAAAAGCTACACTATTGTTGAGTAACAAAGGCCATATGTAATTTTAATACAACGATCCTGACACACCTCTTGCTAATATTAAGCTTGGAAAAATTACCCGATTCCAAAAATGTTTTCTTTTGTAAAAGGCTACACTATTGATGAGTAACATAAGCCATATTTAATTTTAATACAACGATCCTGACACACCTCTTGCTTTTCTATGTTTGAGGTAATCTTTGGAACTTCTTAACCGATTCAAAAAATTCTTTCTTTTAAAAAAAGCTACACTATTATTGAGTAACAAAGGCCATATGTAATTTTAATACAACGATCCTGACACACCTCTTGCTAATATTAAGCTTGGAAAAATTACCCGATTCCAAAAATGTTTTCTTTTGTAAAAGGCTACACTATTGATGAGTAACATCAGCCATATTTAATTTTAATACAACGATCCTGACACACCTCTTGCTTTTGTATGTTTGAGGTAATCTTTGGAACTACTAAACCTATTTTTTTGTATAAAGCTTCACTGTTTTTGAGTAACATAGGGTATATTTAATTTTAATACAACGATCCTGACACACCTGTTGCTAATATTAAGCTTGGAAAAGTTACCCGATTCCAAAAATGTTTTCTTTTGTAAAAGGCTACACTATTGATGAGTAACAGAGACCATATTTAATTTTAATACAACGATCCTGACACACCTCTTGCTTTTGTATGTTTGAGGTAATCTTTGGAACTACTAAACCGATTCTAAAAATTCTTTCTTTTGTAAGAAGCTTCACTATTTTTGAGTAACATAGGCTATATTTAATTTTAATACAACGATCCTGACACACCTCTTGCTTTTGTATGTTTGAGGTAATCTTTGGAACTACAGAACCGATTCTAAAAATTCTTTCTTTTGTAAAAAGATTCACTATTTTTGAGTAACATAAGCTATAATAAATTTTAATAAAAGTAAGTTTTCATTTTGAAAATTCAATATTTGTGAACCATGTCGCGAGAAAAATCGCTACTTAACTGCTTTATCGGCGTTCCTTGAACAAATGGTTAGTTATACGTGATAAAACCGGTTGTTTTTCCATACGGGAAAACTATATCAGTTTCATTTGACTACAGATTTACATCCACAACGATCCGGACACACCTCTTGCTAATATTTAGCTTGAAAAAGTGATTACAGCCAGGTTTATGTATTGATTTTTTCCCATACGAGAAAACTATATGAGTATAATCTGACTACAGATTTCCATCTACAACGATCCTGACACACTTCTTGGCACTTTGGTAAAACATGGTGACCAAGGTCTGATGATGGGACTGGAAGATAGGTACGGGATCTCCTCAACGGACAACAGCAGACCCTTTGAGTTTGGGCTTATTTGATTGGTTTTTATTAGCACTTTGGTATAACATGGTGACCAGGGTCTGATAATGGGACTGGAAGATGGGTACAGGGTCTCCTCAATGGACAACAGCAGACCCTTCGAGTTTAGGCTTATTTGATTGGTCTTTACTAGCGCTTTGCTTAAACATGGTGTCCGTTGCATATAGTCGTTCAAAAAATCAAATTATTTTGTTTTCCTTATTTCCACGAAAATCTTTTCGACGCGGGTGGAGCCGCGGGCAAAAGCTAGTATTTATATAATTATATATATATTATCATAATATAATATATTATGCGAGACCAGATATTCTAATGATATTATATTAGGATCGGGATAATTGGTTTATTGGCAGTTGTGAAATGTTGTAAAATGTAAAATTGTAAAATTGTAAGATGTGAAAACCCATAAAATTTTAAGCAACAAACTGAGTGAGTTTTCTGAAGTTGCCAAAAAGTCCATCTTATCGTTGCTCCTTTTTTTAGAACTCACAAATAAAATTTTTAGTTTTCAACCATAATTGTAAGAAAAACAAATTAATATTCAGTTTGGATGCTGCCCCTCAAATACACAGTCAGACAAAAATCAAAATTTACAAGTAAAACAATTATATCTATAAAACTGTGCAATAGTTTTCTCGTATGAATAATTAATTAATATAATTAACCCGAGGATCCGCACCATAAGGCACTCCATCTATCTGTAGATACCCTCAGTATACCACCACTCAAATTGAACCGTCGAACTAAATACCTGTATAGATTAGCCGACTATAGTTCCATTAAATCTGAACTTCTAAGCATATGCTGGGTTGACATCTTTAGTAGTAAAGATGTCGAGAAAGCTACAACTACTTTCTATGATATGTTAAATAAACTTAGAGACAAGTATGTTCCTCAAAAACCTGCGTCATCGGATTCATATCCACCTTGGTTCAGTTCCGCTCTCATAAAAATTATTAAAGAAAAACACAAGTTTCTTCGTAAGTTCAAAACCTACGGGAACCGGTCAGACTATCTCGCGTTCTCTCTCCTAAGAAAGCGAGCGAAATCTGTAGAAAGGGATTGTTATCACTCTTACATAAAAAACCTCGAAAAATCCATTATCACTAATCCGAAAAAGTTCTGGTCCTATATTAAATCAAACAAAAGTAGTAATGGATCATATCCTTCTACCATGTTCTACGGGGACACATCCGCTAATACTGGTGTGGAAATATGTAATCTATTCGCAAATTATTTTCAAACAACCTTTCTTTCACCCGTGCCTAACTGTGGGCAACAGCAAACAGGGTTAGATTCACGTAACTTTTCTCCTCACAATTTCAATATTGGCAACATTACCGTTGATCCTACATTTTTACTGAAATTACTTAAGACTTTCGATCTAAACAAGGGAGCAGGGCCCGATGGTGTCCCTCCAATATTTATTGTAAATTGTGCCGAAGGTCTAATTGCATCTTTATGTTTTTTATTCAAACTTTCAATATCAGAGGGAGTCATGCCTAAGATCTGGAAGATGGCCTTTGTTACTCCGGTACTAAAAAAAGATAGTAAAAGTCACGTCATTAATTACAGACCCATATCTAAATTATGTTTTTTCTCCAAGTTGCTTGAAAAGATAATTTACCACCAAGTATACGCTGCCCTTGGACCAACATTTATTCAGGAACAACACGGTTTCTTGAAAAATCGTTCTACCGTCTCCAACCTGTTACTGTCAAACGAGTTCATCTCAACTGGTATGGATGCCGGTGCCGAAGTCCACGTAATTTTTACTGATTACAGTAAAGCTTTCGACCGAATCGATCATTTTTGTCTTCTCCATAAACTACTTGCGGCAGGAATTCATGGTAGTCTCTTTCGATGGTTCAAGTCCTATATTGACAATAGGTCTCAAGCAGTCACAATTAACGGTTATCAATCAAGTTGGATGCCAGTTCCATCCGGAGTTCCACAGGGGTCATTGCTGGGACCCCTCTTATTCATTATATTTATCAACGACATCGGATCATGTTTCAAATCATCAAAATTTTTATTATTCGCAGATGATATGAAAATATTAAAATATATCAAGACACCAAGGGACTGTCATGACCTGCAAGGTGATCTAATAAGGTTTCAAAATTACTGCAAGGTCAATTTATTAGATTTGAATGTGTCTAAATGTTTCCTCATGTCTTTCTCCCGCAAGACTAAATTAATTAATTTTGATTACTCACTTCGAGGTCACACTTTGTCCATGGTTGATTCTATAAGGTACCTTGGAGTAACTCAAGATTCCAAACTCCTGTTTGATGTCCACGTCAACAACATCTTTACCAAGGCCTCCAAAGCTCTGGGCTTTGTCATACGATCTTGTTCCAAATTTAGCAACATAAAAACCATAAAGACGCTCTATTGCACATATGTACGAATATCTTAGAATATGCCTCTCAAGTTTGGAATCCGCGTTACGGTGTCTACATCAATAGAATTGAATCCATTCAGAAACGATTTCTCAGATACCTCCAATTTAAAGCAAAAATTGTACTTGATAATTATGATCTGAGATGTTCTAAATTCCATATTTTGCCATTGCATGTACGTAGAAATATAGCTGATCTCACATATTTAGCAGGTATCGCTAATGGCACGGTTGATTGTTCTGAACTGCTTGAGCATATTGGAATGGCAATACCAGTTAGAGCCAATCCAAGACGAGGTTTTAGGTTGTGCACTGCTCCGGCACGTACAAGTTACAGGCAGAATAGCTTTTTTATACGTGCGAGCAGATCGTTTAACTCACTGGAGGATGCAGTGACGTACGATCTGTTCAATTCTAGTTGCTCCAAGGTACGTCAACTGATGACGGTCCAGCATTTTAACAGGGTACACAACAACAAATAATTTTATATGTACATCTATATTTTATATGTCTTATTTTTGTCGACGTCTTTTTCCATCTAATGCTGGTACTTTCTTTTTTTAATGTATAAAACCACTTTTTTATTAACTGTAAAAATATCTACATACTTTATTGTTTATTTAAGCGATCAGGATTGTTTACTTCTGACTTGTTCGTATTGTATAATTTTGTAAATTATCTGTATTTACTACCTTCTTCTATCCAACACTGTTTTTTGATTATGTATATGTTCACTTATAGGCGAAAACTTCTTAAGGCTATTGTTACTTTTTTTGTATCGTTAATATCGTTTTATAGAATAGCTGTTTGTTTTCCTTAAATAAATAAATAAATAAAAATTGCATAAAATGCATTATTTTGATTATAGAAAAGTCAACGCACGTAAGAAAAGCTCTGGGCCGCCAGTGGAAGGGGTCTGTGGATGGGGTATAGTCGTGCACGAAAATGCTTGAGTATAATATTGTTTGATTATGTAAGTAAAATGTATATTGTAGAATAACATCAGTCAGCTATTTTGTAACAGGTTAGAAATAAAAATATACGGGTTGTCCACAACTTAGTGATCAATGTCTGTTATGGGATTTTTAATTCTTTTGTTTTTCCTGGGTGTTCAAATCACAACAATACACTCAGAACTTCTCGACTGTTCTAAAATCCGTTTCAATGTAGACACTGATTTTTTTGTTGCTTCTGCAGTCCGTTTCATGCATCGTTTTAAATTACATACTTCGCCTCTATCAGCTTCGTTCCTCATGAAACAATAAACATGGTAAATAATTTGTTCTTTCTTTTCTAAGCAAAACCATTGTAACGTATCGTACATTTTTGCGCGTGACTGTATTTTGAGATCTACCAAACGTGACACTGCGCTGTGAAGCAGACAGCAAATCGACGCGCCGCGCCGCGCCTCATACCACCAATTTGCTCGGTAATTCGCTCACTGCGCAGGTACGTTTCTCGGAGCTCTTTTTACGTGCGCCTGTGTTTTTGTTTATTTAATGTGGGGTTTATACAAAAAAGGGATTCGTTAAATGCTCCTGCTCCATGGCCAGACCCCGTCATACCCTAATTTACAATTTTTGATTAGCTTTTTTTCTACTTTTCATGCATGTAATAATATAAAAAAAATATATATATACTAGATCATATTACACTTGGGTACAACCGACAAATACCTGATAGCTACAGCTTGGCTCGATAGAATTAAATGTCAAAGTTGCCTGTATTTTTATCTTTGTTTCGGTATTATATCATCAAGGTATGAGCTACAAAGTTCATTTTTGAACAATTTTGAATTTTCCGATAAAACAGATTGGCATGCCCGGTATTTTTTTGTTTAAATAATTTTGAACATATTTGTCAATATAAACAAAGATAATGTTTACAAGATTACGTTTGTACTATATCCAGCTCGCGCGCCTATTGACCGATCAGTATCGATCCAACTCTCCGATGGGAAGGCCGTGTCGCGTCGAATTTATAGTTTTTATCTTCATCTGCGATTCATTCGTTCACTCTCTCCAATAATGGGCAATAAGCATATTAAAAAAATACATTATGGCGTAAAACAGTTGCCTTTTCTCATTGATTTAGGTCTGTTTTTATAAAGATCTAACCTCCGATTGAATTCAAACTCGAGATTTCCCGCGCAACTCTCTACAGTTCGGGGCGCGCGGGGAGAAACCACACCCACTCGCGTATTAAAAAATTTTGTCCCAAGCCTGCGGCCTCTTACAACTTTAAGAACCGCATCTCTATTACATATAAAATACAACGTCTGTCTGTCTGTTCGTTCGTGAAGGAATGAAATCAAACAAGATCTGACTGAAATACACGGACTAGACTATTTTATTTACTTAAATTATAATTATACGACACGTCACACACATTCTATGACAGGCAAGAAAGAGCCTAACCAAACGCAACTAACAATAGATGAATTCAGATCGTTATGCTATGAGAAATGTTCAAGGCGTTTCGCGTCCATAATATTTATTCTTCATCCTCCCCTGGACCCTAACCCATAGCTCTGACGAAGTCTCTATGCTTTACTCTGTGCAGTCCTTTTGTCAACACGCCAGCAATCATATTTTTCTGTGCTTCTGTACTTTACACGGATTTGCTTGGCTGCGACCTTTTCTTTCACAAAGTGGTAACGGACATCAATATGTTTGCTCTTTGCGTGATAAGCATCAGAACCTGAAAGGCTAATGGCACTTTGATTATCACAAAACATAGTCATTGGTATACCTGTAAGCTTAGGGCAATAATCTTCCTCAAGCTGTTTGAGCCATAATCCTTCCTGCGTGGCGGTTGCCAGTGACATGTATTCGGCTTCGGTACTGGGCAATGCCACCGTTTGCTGTCTTTTTGAATTCCAGCTAATTGAAGCACCCTGAAAGATAAATAGGTATCCAGTCGTAGATCTTCGGTCTTTAGAGTAAGTTGCCCAATTAGCATCACAAAATCCATATTCATTTGTACTGTCGTTTTTGAAAGTTAGTCTCAAGTTAATTGTGCCTCTCAAATATCTCTATATTCTTTTGACTGCTACCCAATGTTGTGCAGTAGGTTTGTTATTAAACCTGCTCACTGAACTGACAGAGTAGGTGATATATGGGCGTGTACCTTGCGACAGGTATAATAAACATCCTATGGCCTCTTGATAAGGTATGTTTTTGAGTACTTCACTCGTTTCGTTTTCAGCATTTTTGAGTTGTGTTCCTGGATCATAAGGTGTAGGCACAGGCTTACATTCATACATCCCAAAACGGATCAAAATCTTCTTTACATTTAGTGACTGATCTATGGACACTTCATTGAAATTTTCATTTTGTATTATTCTGAAACCAATACACTGTTTTGTTGTGCCAATGTCCTTCATACTGAATTTTTCTTGTAATTTTTGTTTAATTTGCACAGCAGTCTCCTCACAATTAAAGAAAAGAAGTAAATCGTCAACATAGACTGTAATTAATAAAATATTCTTTTCATTTAATATTCTATGATAGATACAGGGATCTATTTTGGATTGAGTCATACCGATTTCCAATAGTGCTGCATTCAACTTCTTATTCCATTGGCGACTTGCTTGTTTAAGCCCGTATAAAGCTTTGTTTAGACGGCATGCTTTATTCTTTACTTCATAGCAAGGTGGTAGAGACATGTATATTTCTTCATCTATTTCGCCCTGCAAAAATGCTGATATTGCATCCATCTGATGTATGTTCAACTTGTATTTTGCTGCTTATATGCCCATGCTTGTTGCAGTTAAAACAACGGGGGCCTTTGGGCTTACTCGGGTGGCTTTCTTTATTTATTTGGTATTTTTTATATGGTTTTGTATAAAAAGCAGTAGTGTCAGCTGTTCTAATCTCCTGTAAAAGCTTAGTTTTTATCATATCTGCACTAATTTTATACCGGAACTCTCGATACCCATTATCATCGGCTTGTATTGATCCGGCAAGCCAGCTAACATTAAAGTCCCAAGCAATTCGTCATCAACATTAAAGCCAATATTTATTAATTTATGTGCTGACGTCATAATCTTGTTCACATAATCATCTACACTAGAACTTGATTGTAGATTAGTATTTATCAGATCTCTGAGAAGTCCAACTCTCCGGAGTAAACCTGAGTCTTCGAATGCTCGAGATAGATTATCCCATACTTGTTTGGCGGTTAAGGCATCTTGAACATGTACATATACTTGTGGATCAATTGACAAAATAATTCTTGACTTGGCTTTGATGTCTTTTTTTTCGTTCACTTTGGTACCGGGTGACACATATTCCCACAATTTTTATGTTGCAAGAATGGCTCCATTGCAAATTTCCACGTACTGTAGTTATCTCTTCCAGTCAATTTTTGAATAGATGCCATGTTTGATGACATCTTTTGGTATTTTCGTCTCTTTATGTACTGAAGAAGAAACCTCGTAGAAGTTAGGTTAAAGATTTTTTGCAAACTGATTTTTAGCACTTTTCTATTGAAACCGACACAGGTACGGGACGGCCCATAACATGAAGGAATGAAATCAAATAAGATCCGACTGAAATACACGGACTAGACTATTTTATTTATTTAAGTTATAATTATACGACACGTCACACACATTCTATGACAGGCAAGAAAGGGCCTAACCAAACGCAACTAACAATAGATGAATTTAGATCGTTATGCTATGAGAAATGTTCAAGGCGTTTCGCGTCCATAATATTTATTCTTCAGTTCGCTTATAACTTGAGAACCAATCAATGGATTTCGATGCAGTTTTCACTGGAAGATAAAACATTTCTTCGGGAAGGTTTAGGGCTATGTTGTAACCTGCATATAATTGGGGGGTAACCCGGTGTCCCTCCACTTAAACTCGTCACAAAAATGAAAAGATCTAAAAGATTGAAAAGAAGTGTGTGCGTGGTGTTACCTAAGCAGGTATAATAAAACACTACACTTCATCATACATATTAATTTACACAAGTAAACAAAAAACAAAAAAAGAAAACACTAAAGTACTACAGAGGTGCAGCTGGATAAATCAGCGGTAACCCTTAAAACCATTACGGTAAAACGATTACCATAATCTTTAAATAATAACTTTACTACCATAACAAAATTTACTTTATAATTTTTTTAACGAGAAATAATCTAACTAGCGGTAAGCCGCGTGGATTCATTCGAAACACAGTATCGT